>CM060921.1:833023591-835423591 GCA_030737875.1 Allium sativum
AAGAAAAAACTGCAAAATCCGATCCAATTTATCATAATCGATTAGTTAACATGTTGGTTAACCGTATTCTGAAACACGGAAAAAAATCATTGGTTGGCAATCTACCTTGACTCGTTTTTATAGTTTACACACTTTTGTATTGCCTCTTCTTACTGTCGTATTTATGTTAATGCACTTCCCAATGATACGTAAGCAAGGTATTTTAGGTCCTTTATAGTTATAGCTTTATTTTATAGAGAAAACAGATCATAGATATTTGTAATTTCTGATATATCCTATCGGGAAGGAACAGTTTTTGATATTCAACAATTCCTGTTAAAGAATAATCGCAAAAATCCAAACATTTCTCTATCCAGCCATAAGGTAAATCGGTAGCAACTCCCCCAATACGGAAATAATTATGCATCATTCGCATACCTGTAGCGGCTTCGAATAGATCATATAACAATTCCCTTTCTCTGAAAATATAGAAAAAGGGAGTCTGTGCACCGATATCTTCCATAAAAGGTCCAAGCCATAATAAATAAGAAGCTATACGACTCAGTACTAGCATAATTACACTAATGTAAATAGCTCTTTTAGGTACTTGAACGCTTTCTAACCATTCTGGTGCTTGGAATCCATATTATGCAAGGAGAAGCTTTCGGAAATTTCAATAGCCGATAGCTGATGTCACTAGCCTGAACTTCTTTATCTACTTGAAAGCTGATGGGAGTACGGCTCAAGGCCCTATGATATTCTATTAGTAAAGAGTCCTTGGATTAGCCTTTTTCCGTAAGCAATTAATATACTTTGCAAGGAATGATTGCTTTCAAGCCCCCTTTCTCTCTTCTTCGGAGCTTTCAAGTAAAAGAGTCGACTTCAAGTAAGAAAAACATTTACCTGCCCCTTTCTCTAATAATAAGGTAAGCTTGTTTGCCTTCTTAATTAAATAGAAAGCTGAAAAGAAAGGCATTTCTCGATAGTTATTCAAGGTGAAGCCCTATATCTGATAGCTGTAACAGGCCTTCTGATTATAGAGAAATGTGCCCCTATAGCGAATCTCTCTCATAAGAAAGAAGAGAGCTAGCATAAGCAGACAGCTATACTACCAGAAGAGATCAAATGGCAAAGACATTGTGGAGAAAGAGATGGGTTTTCCCGGATGAAATGAAATATTTGATTCATGTAACAGGGGAAAGATTTCCCATTCCTTAGTCGTAAAGATATGTGGCCATGAAAAGGGGATTAAGTGGAACAGAATTGGCCGGGTGGTAGAGTCGTGGAAACACTTGTTTATTCCATATTTTGGACCTTAGCTCCATGGAGCAATATGCTACTGCTGAAGCATGGAAGAATTGAAATCTTAGATCAAAACACTATGTATGGATGATATGAACTGCCTAAACAAGAATTCTTGAACGGTGAACAACCAGAGCCTATTACTCACTACATCAAAGGATTTCCATTAATGAAACCATGGAAATCGGTCGGAAAAGAAAAAATACGCATGTCCGATGAAACGATTGTTGCTATCTGCTCCAATAACGAATCATTGGTTTAATTGAATAACTAAAGAAAATAGATAGACCTTTCTCTTCGTCTCAGGTCGATGGATCTTCTCAATTGGAAGATCTCCCATATGGATAATACATATTCCGGTTGACCGAGCCTAATTCGAATTGTTTTGTTCCGAAGCAAAGATATCCATGGAGGTGGTTCGTCCTATTTACGACCAAGAGGTACTGGATTCTCTTTCGGATAGGCCCTGAAAAGAGAAGGAAAGCTGGAATGCCAACAGGCGTCTGTCTATTCTCTAATTCTCCCGACCCGATAGTACCCATTTTGGGAACGTCCGGTGCCAAAGTCACTGAATGGGTAAGTCGCCAATCCCTAAAATGTACTATGTAATGTACTTTATCCGCTGGGGATGAACTGCACTTATTAGGGCAGTTGCATCCGCTATACCAGCCCCCTTTTATATTAGTCCACTTATTTGTTGCCCAAATCTTTATGTGCGTCTATTGAGAAAAGCCTTAAGGACTTCTGGTGGGGGTTCAAGGAAGATAAACAGAGGAACTATACAAAGAGATATATCAGGATAAAGAGTTTGTAACTCACTTGCTTGCTAAAGGTAGCGCTAGCTAAGGTAAACTTAAGCTACGGACTTAGGAGGCAGCTAGTCGCTTAGCGGAGCTCGTTCTATGGACAAGCTTGAGTTAGGCATCGATTGAAGAGCAAAGTAGAAGGCCAGTTAGTTATTACTAAGCCCAGGAACAAGTACCCGGCGGACAAGCTGGCTTTGAATACTCCAGTATCTCCGGTTTCGGGATAAGATAGGCTTCTTTACCCATCCGAGGAGTTTATTTCTTGACCGATAGGGGAACGGCAGCATATTCGACCATTGATCGGAGAATAGGCCTATATATTAATTTCGGAGCCAGTTCACAACATTTGATAGCTAACGCTACCTTGCCTGAAGACATGGGATTGCCGTAGAAGTCACATGCCAAGCAAGAACTTGCTCCTTTCACTTCCCTAGCTGTAGATCGAGCAGGGCGTACGAACGAACTAGCGTATGCGAGCTAGCGATTCCCAAGTGGTCGTTAATAGATAGAGGTTGCTTTCGTTTTCCCGGGAAAGATGCCAATACCGAAGACATCGCATGCTAGAAAGAATGTGCTTTCTGCGCGTCACTACGGTTACCTGTTCACTAGTAATCTGGTCGAAAAAGATCCCCAGTATATTATTACGGTAACAATCCCGATCAATTAGAGGAACGGAGAACTCATCTCCCACAATAAGCAACTATATAACTCTAAGGATCGTGTCAAATAATACATACTTTCGCTGTGCAACTTCCACCAGCAACCTTCTGAATGCTGCTAGGTTCGGGCCCCATTCGATTCCTTTTCTAAAGGAACTTTTATATAAAAGGAAGCCCCGAATTAATATACTGGGATCCCCTATATTACTCTTATTATTTCTTCACGTTCTCTTAAAATTCCAGATATCAATAAAGCCGCAAGTATATTACATTTTGCATTTTGAAAGCTGAGTCTTCGAGAGGTCAGTATAAATATTGCTACCGCATTCACAGACCCTCCTCCTATCTGCCTCCTATGGGTCCGCGGATTGCTGCCTGGGGCGAGGAGTGCCTACCACTTACTGTCTGACGGACAAAGGGGCGGCAAAGACTTGAAGCGAAGAGCTAAATATTATAAAACTTTTTGACACTCCCCAGTGTTTATTGAGCTCAAAGTGGATGAGAGAGATTTCTATGCTCTCTATGCTATGGTCTTCGCTCCGCACCTAGTCTCGGTTCAAAGACAGTGGAAGGATCCATCCATTAGCTTTTCTATCTCCACAGCCCAGTATATTAATTGGGGCCTGCACCTTCCTAATAAAAGCTTTCCCCACGAGCCCTAGCATCTTCAACTTTGGCTCTCTATTGTCCACCAAGGAAACTCCAAACAACTCCATTGCGTAAGCTTGGTCGTAATAGTTCTCATCGACCCATGTGCAAGGTCTCACTTGACTTTTCCACCCGGCTACGCAAGGAGTTCTTCCTTCACTTCGTTACCGGCTCTCTTACCCTTCCTTCGCTCTGGCTGCAGCACAGGATCTAACGATCGGTCCGGTGGCGCCCAGTATATTAATTCGATTGGTCAGCCGTCTTCTCTAGGGTGAATTCTTCCCGCTCTTGAGATGGGTTCTTCTGTTCTGGAATCCAAAGAAAGTAACTAAATAGGCAGCGAGCCGCTCCGGTGAAACCCGAAAAAGAGGAAGGAGAAATCACAAGGAAAGTTGGCGAATCTTCTGTTTCAGGTCGCTGATCGGCTTAGATCAGAGTAAAGCCAGAAAGCAGGGGCGGGAAGACTCAAACTCTCACTCAACCTATCTGGAGTAGGTCTTTGCCGAGAAGTCAGACATTATTTAGGGGTATAAAGTCCGTATAAGAAGATCACCCGAGGGGTTTGTTTTGCCACTAAATGCTAAATCGGTAAAGCCAGAATAAATACAAAGGCCCTCAGATTAATTGCCATAGATTTTCCTAAGATCATTCATTGATTTCATCAGCTTTACTATTATGGTTTTCAGTTCATTATTTTCTTTCCATTTGAGGAAGATTGGAGCTGGTTGGATTCAACGAGAGGTAGTCCGCGTAGAGTCCAGATCACCGATAGGGGCTTTTCCATTATTTCTGGCTCATTAGGTAGAAACTGGTAGAACTGAACTCGCGGTGCGAACAACATGGGGTTAGGCCCAATAGAAATTTCATTTCTGGTTATTGCACGTATGTGGAAGCCAGTAAGATTCGCCCAGTATATTAATTGGTTAGGATTCGCGAATATGCCGATATTTCGATTACGATTTGCTATATTCTTACCGTATGAACAGAGTCAACATGTGTCGGCCAGTATAAACATTACGAATGACTCCCGAGTGCGTTATTTCATGTTGTTATGGGGCGATCTGTTGACTATAAATCAAATCGCGAATATGCTATCACTCAGCAAGATATTTGTTTTCTGCATATGAAGTCAGCCTTGCTTGAAGGAAAGAGAAAGATAGTCAATCCGGATTTACTTAAGACTTTGAAGTAGGCGAATCCGCTGCTCCAAAGTAAGGGGTGGAAGGCTAGAGGATCTCAACCACTCCGGCTCGGTTATTGATAGAGTGAATGGATTTGCCATTTCTTGAAATCTCTCTTCTGATTCAAAATCGTGGTGTAACGTGTAACCCCCTTTGTTCCGGTTATGGAATAGATGAAATAAATCCAAAAATGGATTTTTTTTCAAGAATGAAATCTTATTGGAACGGTCCATATCTGGTTCATCCTTCGGAACCATATCACATCCCGGATCTGATGAAATAGGATGAATTGAGACGGTATTTTGTAAATACGTAATTATCTTGAATATATCAACCATTTCTTTATTTTCCGATTGCCTGGAAGGGACAAAAGAAACATCTTGTTTTTTCTTCAAAAATTTCTGATCTCTAGTGGACCTCTCAGTAGGATTCGAACCCAGATAAAGTTCTGACCATCTGTCAGAGAAAAAAGAACGAATTGATCTTGTAGGATTCCCAAGAAATTCATATATATATATAAATATATATATATATATATATATATTATTTTGAATTGTTTTGGGGTACGTTTGTTTGTAACCGTTATTAAATCCTACCGTTAATTACGTGACACGTTAAATATACACATTGTCATACGAACTCCAAATATAACGAAAATGGACACACTGCTACGAAAATGGACCCAATTTAAATAATAATAAATTATTATCATCGTATATCTCAAAATAAAATATTACACAGCATCAACATAATTCAATAAAGCTTTATAACTCAATATTAACAAATTTCGAGTTAAACGATATTCAAACTATACTGAAATTCTATTTAAATTTATTAAATAAACGTTATCATTTATTAACGAATTCTATAGCGACTATTTTAAAATTTGATCTGGACATAACTAACAATCTATAACACGAAATCTGGATTTTTCTATTTCATTAGAAACTTATAATCAACTAGATTCTAACGTTTCTTGTTTCATAGAAATCCGACTTATATCGGATCCTGTATATTCAATTGAAGTTCAAAACTCAATATTACGAATGGCCGCGCCATTTCGAGCTCGGTTTATATTATATATAAATTAATGCTTTAAACTTCGTTTTAATAAAAAATTAAATATTAAATCCATTAATATTCCAAATATAATATTTAAAATAATAAATTAAATTAAATATCTGACTATCGAAAATACGGGACATTACATTCTTCCCCCCTTAAATGAATTTCGTCCCCGAAATTACTAAGGTGGAAAGAACGTCAAAAACCTATTAACTTCTCTGAATTCCAATTTATTTTAAATTGAAGACTAATTTATTATTGTAAAATAAAATTTTCAAAAATATCGAAAATTTTCTAACTCCTTAAATTCCCGAAAAATTCGGAAGAGTCTCCCCTATACGGAGTGACATCTGCGATATTGCAGGAACAAATAATATATATACATCGACCCACATGGCCAGAAAAACAAAAATCAAAACCCAAATTTATATTTTCGCTTAGGCGTACATTTTACGAGCGCTATTGAGCCTACTACCCAATTTACGTGCAATCTACGCCACCAAAATCAATTCTCATAGTCATTTGCCACCTGTACTTAACTCATTTTAACATATAAGTAATAGATATTTGAAGTTATTAAATAATATTTCATTAATCAACAAGTGCAACTACACTAATTCACAAAATTAAATAGGAGCATCTCTTTATTTGCGAAATCAGGTTTATATCCTTAATTTCAATGCAGTTTCATTCCAGTTTTATTATACTAGAATTTACTTTAGTTTATAATTTATTCAACTTTATTAAAATCGTTGGTTTATTATATTCAAACAATCTACCAACCAATCAACAACCAATACACAACCAATACATAACCAATACAATCAAATCAACTGAATTTACATTCAATTTCATATTTACTTTGGTTTCGCATATTTGAACATCAATCGATTTATCTCTAATTGATTTTTATTTAATTATTATTCATTCCTATTCCAACTTCAAATTTATTTTATTTTAATATCAATATTAATTTAGTTTCACTTAACCTAGTTAAGTTCCAATTCAAATTCTTAATCCAATTTGAATTTATTCAAATCAACCAACACATAATATCTCAATAATTTCATAAAATTATTTCTGTTCTATACAAAATATATTTGGAGTAAAATTATTTTATTTACCCTCTTTATAAAACAATATTGTATACATTATCAGTTCAACGCTTCTGAACACCTGAACTGATCAACAAACACAATACAAAACATCGAGTTATACCACCGAGCCATGGTTATTACTAAATCAATAGCTCTGATACCACTGTAACGACCCGGGAATTTTCGGCCCCGAAAATCGACATAAATACCTTAACCGTATCTCATGCTGACCTTCCAAACACCGAAAACAACAAATAGTTAATAGAAAGAAATTAGAGGGTAAGATAAGAAAGAAAGAAATATAAGAATAGAAGAAGAAGAAGAACCAACACAACATAGAATCAGGGTCTCACATCGCAGCGGAACAAAATATAATATAGAAATAAATCTTTATTGAGAGATTTAAATAAAACTTACAATCATCAGAGTGCATTATCACATTTGGACAGTTATAATAACCTGTCCTCATATACAACACACTGCGGAAAAATATTATATAATATCATACGACTGAACTCATCTAGCTAGTCTCTGGACTTCGCAGCATCCGACAACCTGAACCTGTACAACCCGGTCTAACCCGAGCATTACAAATACGGGTCAGTTTGGTGAACCAAAGTGAGAAAAAATCACAAAGTTTTAAGGGGGATCATCCAACTTGATTTTAAAGTTCAAAATCTTTTTGAAAGAAAAGGATAATCGTAAGACCAAATCCACACATAAATATGGACGGTTTTTACCTTACGATAACCTAAAACATTTTTGAAACTAATATATTTCTGATATTATAATAGTGTCTAAATGCAAATAAATATCAATCTAGCAGAATGCTTGCATATCACGCTCCACATATATAGTATACAATCAAAACCGCGGGCTCTTGTTGGAGATTGGATTCCGACTATGACAAGGCATGGAACCACCTGCCGATAGTGTATCTCTAGAGGGGAATACACTGGGTTCAACAAGAACGTCTTGCAACCCGGCCCACATATGACCGACTGAAGCGACCCAAACTTCCCCGTAAAGGAAAGTCCAGATTGAGTTGAGAACACGACAAACCAGAACACAAACAGAAGAACATTTCATTGCTTATTACAACAATTACATCAGAGTACAAGAATATAACAGAGTATGAATGAATAATATACATTTGATAAATATCAGAGATTTAAATTATACTGCATCGGAAAAATAATACATAACACAACTGAAAGAAATACACAGATATAGAGCTTTCTGAATATAGCTTCAGCTGTAAATCCAGGATCCTAGAAAATATAAATCTACAAAACCAAAACTACTAGCTGCCCATGTGGAAAATAGGGGCACCCAGAGTTTGGGCTTAAAACAATAAACTCCAGGTCAGTCATGTGACTGGTGTGAGAACTAAAACAGTTATTATAACTTTTTTTTTGTAAGGTAAATCAAGGGACCACGCCGTATAACACGTAATGGGTTTTAACACCAAGAATACCAGTGCATAAACAAACAGTGCAATGCTAAAGAAGAAAAATGAAGCTATTATAAGACTCAGGTCCCATCACACAATGCAACGCAAGCCGGAGGATAGAATTTTACCTTATAATAGCCAAACATGCTTGATACGTGAAATTTTATCTTTTATTATTACTATATAAGTGAAGAAATCAACTTCAAATATAAATGTATCAATCATAGACGACATGGGAGTCCCATGCCACTATGCCGCCAATATAGGTTTACAATCAAATCCGTAATGTCGTATTGGAAGTTGGAATTCCATCATGAACCAAGGCAAGGGATCGTCCTTACTGAATTCGAGATAGTCTAGCCCATGTATCAGGGACAAGTACTCAGTCAAGCCTTTAGGTAACTGCAGGGCCGTTCAACACTAAGTGCAAGGTGGATTAATAACTCCCGAAACATGCGTTTCCCCGCCATATGGGGCGTAAATTTGGTCAGTATGTCGACCAAAACATCCATCGGCCCTGTAGTGACCGATATAATCAAGGTGCCTCTCTATCCATCAAGTAATATGCAACATCCACATGAGTAAAATGTCTGGGCTCCATACCATGACACCACTCCTAGCTAGAAAAAAATGCACTGTCCTCCCTGCAGTCCTTCTCCCGTTTCTAGTTCACACCGGGGTGTGAGGCTCGCGAATTAACGCTACACAAAGCTATGCTATATTAAAGCGTGCTTTGATCATCAACCACAAGACTATGCTTTTCAACAGAAGCCTTGATCATTTGCAACTCAGCATGCCACACAGGCAATTCACGCCATGCGACTGATGTCTATCGATATATAACCTCTAAGCTCGTACGTCTCAGAGAAGGGTGTTAAGAAAGAGAACAAATTCTCTGCCACCAAACAGATATATATTTAATAGAGATCAATCAGCACAGAATAAAATCCAATGTCAGACACACATCCATTTACAAATTCGTTCTGGGTCTGAACGAAACCGGAGGCACCTTATTCCTCGTCCCATATGTCTAATACAGGAGAGAGGTCCTCGCATATCCGGTCAATCTCCAAGTACGTCTGGACGATCACCACTTATTACCTCATCTTGGGTGTATAGCCCAATCAAGACATTAGTAATCATCCAAACGATATGAAGACCTCCGGTGTTCAACCAATGTCTTCATCGTTGACTTATCATCGAATCAGTTATTCAGAATGGGTATAAACATGGCCTTTCCGAATAACCAGCTGTTGACGGCAAACAATGTCGCAAACACCAAAGATTCCTTATTACTAGGAATTAATAATATGGTCGCATAGACAAGACATATTATATAACATGAAATAAAATATAAGTGGTAAATAACATAAGAGATTTATAGTGGTTCGGCCTAAGTGAGGGCCTACGTCCACTTTGAAGAGTCGGTTGGAATATTATTAATCACTTGGAAGAATTACAAGGTTGAGACTATCTCATGACATCTCATTACATACATGTTTCATGATATATGATGTCATAATTATCATATATTGAATGATAAGGAAAAAGACAACTTTGTCCTTCTTCTTCCTCAAAGAGGAGATGCCATTAATGTAGCTTTATGGAGGTCTCAAAGCTCTAGAATCCAACCCTTTTGAAGTGTGAGGTCATGGGGTATTTATAGGAAGTGGTTAGGTAGGGGGTAGGTAGGAGTAGGTAGAAATGGGGACCATTCTTCAGAATTTCGCACCTCTTGGTTTTGGCTCTCGGAAATTCGCACCTGGTGGGTGCGAAATTTCGCACCCGGCGGGGTGCGAACGGGATTTCGAGGTGTGGATTTGCCGAAGCTAGTTGACTCCGTTGATGCGATGTTGTGGAGGTGCGGGTGCGAGGTTTTTGCTGGTGGTATCTTTCTTCGGTCCTTGCACCTGTCCTTCCTGAGCTTTGCCCGTGGCCTCGTCTTCACGCGATAGGTTGAGTAGAGCGTGTCTCGGGTACTTTTGGGGACCGGACCAAAAGGCCGGTTAACATTTGCTCCCCAAAGTACGTCTTGTCTTGATGCTTCGTCTTGACATGATTTGCTTTGGAATGAAAGTTGAGATGATAGTTGGGTTGCGGATTTATCATGCAAGTTATTAGAGAAAAAGCATTGGTTAGCGGGCTCGTTCGTTGCGGAATTGAGAGCGAGCTGCTGTTGGATCGGTATCTCGTCTGCGAAGCTAGACCGTTGCCCTGTGCCATCGCGCGTTTTAGGTGACTAGACCCTGGTGGAGGAGTGCGGGCGCGCACGTCTGAGAGAGAGATTTTTTCTCCCTCTTTTTTTTGTGTGTGGTTCGAAATTTCGAACTGGAGGGGTTCGAACTATCGAGTAGGAGTGGCTCGAGAATTCGGGCCGTACGTTCGAAATTTCGAACCGAAGAGGTTCGAAATTTCGATCCATCAGGCTCGAATTTCGAGCCTAGGCTTGGAATACGAAAGGTTTTCCTTTTTCCTTAAGTATAGGCCCCTCCTCCCATTTCTTTTCCTTCTTCTATTTCCGCGCCTGCCGCCATTGTTCCAAAAAACTCGAATCTCGGCCGCTTTGACTTGAGAATTTTCCGAGGTGAGAGGCTCGATCGAGTCGAGGGAAGGGAGATCGAGGAGTGGCGGAGTGGTCTCGAGCCCGATGGGGGCTCGAAAATTCAAACCTTAAGTGGTTCGAAACTTCGAACCCAGCTGATTTCGAGATTCGGAGCCTTTAGGCTTCGATTTTCCGAACCCCGGTGGGTTCGAGAGTTCGATCCTCTGGGTTTCGAATTTTCGAACCACCAGGCTCGAATTTTCGAACCCGCTGGGTTCGGGAGTTCGATCCCCTGGGTTTCGAATTTTTGAACCACCAGGCTCGAATTTTCGAATCCTGTGTGTTTGAAATTTCGAGCCCGTGTGGTTCGAGATTTCAACCCCCGTGGGGTTCGAATCTTCGAGGCATCCGGGTCCGGGTGTTGGATCTTCTTCACTTCGAACTTCGATTTCTTGACTGCCTACCCTCGAGTTTACATGTTGTTATTTGACTGCACGAACATGCCATTGCGCGCTTTGATAGTTATGTGGATAGGGACTTGAATCTTTCACATAGGGTAGAGCATATATCTGGACCGTGACCAGACTGCTAGGACGCATTACATCCTTTATGTATACTCTGACATTTGCATGACACCGCACACACTTGTTAATCTTTGTCGTCACGAGGGGTACAGGTTATTTCACTGCGATGTCTAACTCTGGTATATTGAAGTATAGCGAACCATGCAAACAAGATCGCAGACCGGGAAACTTTTGGAAGCCGAGGCTTCTCCACCATCGTCCAATTCTACTGACTCTACTTCTGATTCCACGAACAGTACTAGCTCCGGAGGCAGCGAGCCTGAGACTAACGAAGGGTCGACTCCTTCTCAAACAGGGAGTTCGCCCGAAGTGTCAGAACATGGGGGTCATACTGAGAGGTTATATTCTCCGGTCGTGCACTCCAAGATGGAAAATGTAGATATTGTGGAGGGCGGCGAGCCGCCTGCCCCAGTGGCTCCCGACATGCTTCCCGATGCGGTTATCTTGGACAATCCTCCGGACTCGGTGCCGTCGCGTCTAGATGTCGCGGCTGTTAGAAAGCTGTCTGTGCGGTTCAATATCGCGGAGGGGGAGGCTCGTGCCCCTGGGTCGGATGGAAGGGCTCATATGCCGCCTGAAGGCTTCACTGCTTGGAATCGGCATAGTTGCATAGCGGGGTGCGTGCCTCCTGCCAACGATTTTGTACGGGAAATGCTATTCTACTTCCGCCTTGCACCCTCACAACTACACCCGAACTCTTATTCTTCGCTCTTGGGCACTTGTGTTCTTTTTCGAGAGTTCCTGCATCGGGATCCTACCGGAGAGGACATCCGGTACATTTTTTATTTTAGGCGGTCGACTGGCGCTTCGTCTTCGCAATGGTTCTTAGAAGCGTCTCCCGCCAACAAATTTTTTGTCGGAACTTGGCCCAGACCGTCGGTGATCAAGCGAGATTAGTTCTTTGTCCAATGCCCTCCTGGATTTGCGAGGAGATGGATAGAAGGGAGTGAGTATCTTTGGCCTTCGTTTCCTTTCCCGACAAGTTATCGAACTATGTGACTTATTATCTCTGACTGTGGCAGGGAATCCCGAGGCGCCTACTGGTGACGAGTACCGAAAACGTCTCGATGCGTTGCGAGCTATTCTGGAGGGTTCTCGGAAGGGATTCTGTAGTGGATCAGGACTGCCTTTGGCGTTGGGGGCTACTTCTGGCCAGCCGGACCATAATCAGGCCTGCGGTGGCGAGTGGTGTGTCGGAGAGAGTGACGGAAAGCCCTGCCGCTCTTGCTCTGAAGAGAAAGTTGGCTCCTGGTAGGCTTAGGCCCAAGAAGGTCGTCAAGTTCCAAGACGGTGCTGGTGGTGGCAGCGATGGTAGTGCAGAGGCAGTTGCTCGGGACGAGGGACCTTTTGATGCTTTTGCCCCGCCCCCGATGGGAGGGACGGGGGAAAAAGCGTTGGCTAGTCCTCACTCTCCTGCAGCCTCTTCAGAAGTTACCACCTCCTTGGAAAGGGCATAGCCGCTTGCTGATTTGGGTTCGGTTCCTGTTGACCTGTCCTGGTGGCCAAGCGCAGCTAGTATGGAGGATCTAGCTCGTGCCGTGGAGGGGCTGAGTACTACGACCGAGGAACTATCTGGTCGGTAGAGAGAGCACTTTAGGACACACACTCATACACGCTAACCTACATAGGAGAGCGCTTGCTCGTGCTACTTGACTGACTTTGCGTTATTCATTTGACAGGTGATATGGCCAAAGGTAGTGGAGACCGCAATCATCAGGAGAGCGCTTTCTTGGGCTCCTTCAGGAGGGGAACCGGCCTGTATGGCGATGCCCCACCACCGTGCGATCATGATAGTGGGGGGCGTCAGTCTCTGCCTTCTATGACTCTTCCTCCTCCTCCTCCCTCTGTTCGAGTGTCTAGTGGGGATTCGCGGCTTCATCTAGGGGGGACGAGTCATAAGTCATCAGCAACTCCGTCTATTGTTGCCCCGCCCGCCTCTGTTCCATTGGCTTCCATTCGGATGACTGAGAAGGAAAGGTCACCACTCGGCTTATCGAGGCCGGACAGGGTATCTGTGATAGAGACGCAGGATCTGACAGAATCCCAAGTTCAAGGGCTTTCCATAGAGGAGAAGATGGCATTTGTGAAGCATCATTTCCCCTGGTTATACTTAGACGAATTAATGTTTGTTCCTGAGCTTCGTCCCGCCCTCAATAGGGAATCCGGGGAGGTATGGGAGCATGTGAAGGCTGCTTATCGCCAGGCTGACGTACTCACCAAATACTCTCATTATCTGTCGGATCTGGCTAGGAAGAAGAACCAAGAAATTGCCAGTCGGCAAGCGATCATTGAGGCCGGGCAGACTTCCATTACTAATCTAAACGCTGAACTGGGTAAGTTTCCTTCTTTGTTCTACGCGCCACTTGTCTCTTGTATTTCTAAATTACTAACTTACGGGGTATGCTACTTTCAGCCGGGGAGAGGCGTCGGTATGAGGCGCTCAAGAGGGAGTCTGACCATGTGCACTCTGTTCTGAAGGAGACCATAACCGACTTGACTACTCAGAACACCACCCTAAAGAGAGAAAAGGCGGAGGCAGACAGAGTTTGTGCTGAATTGAGGAGAGACAATGTGCAAGTCTTAAAGCTCCAGGAGGAAAACAAGACTTTGAGAGCCGAAAATGACCGTCTGAAGAGAGAGCTTGAGGCGGCCAGGGGAGCGAAGGAGGAGGCGGAAGCCAGTAACCGGGAGGTGTTAGGTGCCGCAGAGGGGTTGGAAGCTGAACATCTGAGGGAAGCGGGGAGGTTGAGAGACGAGCTAGCGAGTGCTGAGCTCCAGGCACAGTTGTCAGTGGAGGAAGACATTAAGAACATGCTTTTCAAGGTCCTGAAGTTCCGTGCGATCTCTTGGATGAACGATTACTCCAGAGAGCTAGCTCAGACCTGGGATAGGCTGGTCCCGTATGAGGCCTTCTTGCGCAAGGTCGATGTTAGGACCCTGGACGAGCGACAACTCATGATCGATCTCCTGACTACGGAAGAGCGCGATAAGATGGAGGAGGGTAAGAGGCTATTGCGGGAAGATGAGGAGAGAGAGAAGTTAGAGAGGAGGACTGCCGAAAAGGGAAAGTCCATCATGACTGAGAGTGTCATAGTGACAGACACTTTTGCGGAGGGAAGCACCTATCGGCCATGGGCCCCTGTATCGGCTACAACGAGTGACCCGACCACTGGTACTCAGGTGGCACCCGGGCACGGCTTTGAGCATGCGGAGCATGGAGAGACCGAACTTATATTGCCTGCTGCATCGGGCGTTACCCCTATTCTTCCTACGCCGTCTTTGGCTGGAGGAAAATTTCTTTCATGATACATTCTGGAGGACGATGTGATTACCGAACTTGTGGACTAAAAGATCGTGTTTTCATTTGCGTAGTCTCTTTTGGAATGACCACTGCATTGGATTCCACCTCCGAGGTCCTCCGGGTGACGGAGCCTGGGCTAGGACTCGAGGGGATCCAGTTTGGAGAGAGCGGAGATCAGCTTGACACCTTCACAGGGATAAGGACGACCCCTAGCCTTTATGAAAGCCTTGCTGACGAGGGAGAGGAGGTAAATAGGCAGAGTGCAGCTGCTTATGGTCCAGTGGAAGCCGACGTGTCTTCAATGGCTGCCCTTGTGGATAAGCAGAAAGCCAAGATGGCGGTGCAAAGCGAGGAGGTGGAGGAGAAGTGGATGAAGGATGAAGCTACTAGGCAGGAGATTATAACCAAAACCAGGGAGGATGTTGTGACGAGGGCTGCCGCGACCGTTGCCCAGAGGAAAGCTGACGATGAGGCGAAGAAGAAGAGGGTGGCGGGCGAGGCTCAGAAGAAACGGGAGGACGAGGAGGCTCAGCGTAGGGCCATTGAGATCCACGAGAAAACCAAGGCCAGTAATCTAGAGCATAAGTCCCAAATACTTGTTGGATGGCTAGCTGCCAAGGAGGCCAGGGAGAAAGCTAAGCGGGAAGGGAGAGCCGTCTCAGAAACGAGTGTCGCGGTGATAGGCCCTACCACCAGAGGTGCCCCCAAGCCCTTGCCGTATGTTGATCCTGCTGACATCACCAAGATCTCTAGTGGCGATGGGTCGGACAAGAGGCGCCTGCCAGCCTCTCACGAGTCGACTACTTCGCTAAGGAGTCGGAGTGGGAGGGGTGGATCCAGTAAGAAAAGGCCCGGCTCCAAGGATGAACCATCAAGTGCCGAATCTGCGAAAAAACACAAATGAAAGAAGAAGAAGCAGGGTTAGCGTTAGTCGCTTAGGTATGAGTCTAATGCTCATTTTGGTAGTGTAGGCCGATTGTTTACGCGAGTTAGGCCCTCGCTTTTGGTTTTTCAAGGCGCGGTGTGGTTCTCATGTACACCCTACCATTAAAAAGAAAGATATTAGTAGTGTAGTTGGTTGTAACATGTGTGTGTATTGTAATGAAAAAGGTGAATTAGTAAAGATCGCATTTTGTGTTAGCTGTTCGGATGTTCCTTCTATGTTTTCGGGCGTCCCGTACTTGCATAGGCATACTTATCGTTACATTTAACAAAAAAGTGATTGTGAGTGTTGTACCCTGGTTGGTGATTCCAGGGGGTGTGGTTGAGAGCCGCACTCTGGATTGTTGTTCCAGAGGGGCGAGACAGTGCGCAGGCTTCTAGTAGGTCTCCCTCAGCTCAGGAGACCCGTAGTTTGTGAAGCCCGGCCAGAGCGCCTGCTGTATTTTCTTGAGTTTCCCGGGAGTAAACTCAAGAGTAGCGGAGGCGCATGACGTCGCGTTATGCGGTCCGTCCGGTGTAGGCTCTCCCGTCGTTCATCGGGTTGGGGCGAGCCAGAGGGCATCGTCGTTCGCCTAGAAGAGAAGCACGGATCATCAGCTCGAAAGGTCCGATCGTGGCCATGGGCTACCCCTTAGCCTTGAGAGCTTCGGGGATGTGATGATTTAAGGGTCGATATTGGTGCTGCGCCAAAGTCTGACCGACACCCATAGTTCGGGGGGAGTTTGTATCACCCCGTTTAGTAGTTGGGTGCTTGAACGATTTATCCTCGGCCTTGGTTCTGGGCCAAGGTTCAAGTCAGAGGTTATTTATACTCGGCCGCGCCGCGGGCTGGCGACTCGAGTAGCGCGGCCGGGGTCCCGTGGTTGGGGCGTCGGTCGTTGCCAATGTGATTAGGCTGCGGGTTTGGTTCGTGGTTGAGGTGGAGGTGTCGACCCCAATGTTAGGAGTTAGTACGACAATTGATGGTGTATAAAAGTTAGCTATTAGGTTTAGTTAATTATGTCACGTGAGGAGTAAACACAGAGTAAGAAGATAGAAAGTTGAACATCATTTCTACTAATAACTTTCGGCATGAATAGCCTTAATGTCTTGAATCACTACAAAACGAAACATCGCAAGAAAGCATAAACAACCATGTGCAGAGTTATGTAAAGTAGCGGCGGAGATGTTCACTGTTCCAAGCCCTTGATAGTTCAGCTCCGTCCACGGTTGCAAGCTTGAAAGTTCCATCGCTGAGTCTTCGCAGTACGGAGTACGGTCCTTCCCAACGAGGGGCGAGGCCTATTGGAGGGGGGAAGACCCGTTTTAGGACGAGGTCGCCGATGTTGAGGTCCTTGTGGCGGACTTGGGAGTTGAAGTATCGGGAGACTCATTGTCGTTGGGCAGCGGCTCGTAGGTCGGCTTCGTTCCTCCTTTCTTCTAGCAGATCTAGCGACCCCAGAAGTAGATCTTGATTTGTCTTTGGGTCGAAGTAAGTGACTCGATGAGACTGAAGCTCGAGTTCGATAGGGATGACGGCTTCAGACCCCTAAGCGAGGGCGAAGGGCGTGTGGCCGGTTGCTGTCTTGTGAGTCGTTCGATAGGCCCATAGGGCTAGAGGAAGTTCGCCCGCCCACATTCCCCCGGCTTTCTCGAGGCGCTTCTTGATGATGGACTTGATGACTTTGTTGACTGCTTCAACCTGTCCGTTGGCCTGGGGGTGAGCTACGGCCGAGAACCTTTTTTCGATGCCGTGCCACTGGCAGAAGGATTTGAATTCGGCGCTCTCGAATTGAGTGTCGTTGTTTGAAATGATAGCTTGAGGGACCCCGTATAGGGTGATGATGTTGCGTACCACGAAGTCGATCATTTTCTTGGTGGTGATTGTGGCAAGGGCTTCGGCCTCCGCCCATTTGGTGAAGTAATTGACAGCTACAACAGCGTATCGTGCCCCACCTCTGGCCATGGGAAGAGTCCCAATGATGTCGATTCCCCACATAGCGAATGGCCATTGGCTGGTCATCTGCATCAGTTCTGTTGGCGGGAATCTTGGGATCTTTGAGAAACGTTGGCACTTGTTGCACTTTCGAGCGTAATCAGTGGCATCTTGGTCGAGCGTGGGCCAGTAATAACCGTGTCGGAGTATCTTTCGGGCCAGTGTTTGCCCCCCCTGTGTGGTCGCCACATTCCCCCTCATGTACGCTGATCAGAATTTTCATAGCATCATTGTGGGCCATACATCTAAGTAAGGGGACAGAGAAGCCTCTTCGATAAAGTATCCCGTCTACAAAGAGATAACGGGCTGATTGGTGGGTGAGTGCTCGCCTGTCCTTGCGGTCTTTGGGGAGGATCCCATGTCGCAGGTAGTCCTTGATTAGCGTCATCCATGATTCAGGCTCTTGCTCGGCGTCCATGACCGTGTCGGTTTGAATCGGCTTGATACTGGGAGAGTTGAGCTCTTCGACAGGCGCGAACCCCGAAAGTTGCAGATCTTCAGAACTTGCGAGTCTGGCCAACGAATCAGCCTTTCATTTTGCTCTCGCGGGATGTGAGTGATGGTGAAGTGATCAAAGTGAGTGAGCAGTTTCTGAACTTGAGCCAAATATAGAGTGAGTCGTTTGCCCTTTGTTTGATATTCCTCTGTTATTTGGTGCACGACGAGTTGCGAGTCGGAGAAGATCTGGATGACCTTTAGCTAGAGCTCGATCGCGATCCTTAATCCGGCTATTAATGCTTCGTACTCTGCGTCGCTATTGGTAGCAGGGAAATTCAGCTTTAGCGCATAATGTATCTGGCGTTCCTCGGGAGTGATAAGTACAATGCCGGCTCCCGAGCATTTGACGTTGGAGGATCCATCCATAAACAACTTCCATTTGTTGTCGGGGGTTTCAGTGTCTTCCGCGGAGATCTCCTCGGGGGCCGTGAATTCTACTATGAAATCAGCGAGGGCTTGTCCGAGGATGGCTCGACGGGGAATGAACGTTATCTCGAACTGACTCAGTTCTATACTCCACTTCAGCAGTCGGCCGGATGCCTCAGGTCGTTGCAGGACCGGACGCAGCGGTTGGTCGGTGAAGACTTTTATAGGATGAGCTTGGAAATATGGCCGGAGCTTTCGGGAGGAGATTAATAAGCAGTATGCCAGTTTCTCGAGCTTCGGATAGTTGTTCTCTGCCCTTGTCAGTCGTTTGCTTATGTAGTAGACAGGTCATTGGGTACGATCCTCAAATCGTATTGGTGCCGAGCTGATTGCCTGCGAAGAAACAGCAAAGTAAATGTATAAGTCATCATGGTCTATAGGCTTAGATAAGATGGGTGGTCGCTCTAAGTGATTCAAAAGTTCCTTAAATGCGGACACGCACTCCGGGGTCCACTTGAAATTGCGCTTCCCTTTTCGAAGTAAATCGAATAAAGGAATGCATTTGTCGGTGGCCTTAGAGATGAATCGACTTAGAGAGGCGACCTTGCCATTTAAACTTTGAACATCCTTGATGTTTTCGGGGACTCGAATGTCCCGAATGGCTTGAATTTTTTCGGGATTAGCTTCGATGCCCCGGGCGTTGACAATGAAGCCCAGGAACTTTCCTGAAGCGACGCCAAAGGAGCATTTTAACGGGTTGAGCTTCATGTCGCCGTAGGATATCGAACATTTCGGAGAGGTCGTGGATGTGATCGCTAGATGCTTTTGATTTGACTAGCATGTCATCCACGTACACCTCCATGAATTTCCCGATTTGATTCTTAAAAAGTCGATTAACCATCCGTTGATATGTGGCGCCGACATTCTTGAGGCCGAAGGGAATGACGCGATAGCAGTACAGTCCGCGATCAGTTATGAAGGAGGTATGATCCTGATCGGGAAGGTTCATCGGGATTTCGTTGTAACCGGAGTCGGCGTCCATGAAAGATAGCAGCTGGTAGCCGGCGGTTGCGTCGACTAGTTGGTCGATCTTTGAGAGTGGGAAGCTGTCCTTTGGGCAAGCTTTGTTTAAGTCCGAGAAATCGATACATGTCCGCCATTTACCGTTGGCCTTTTTGACTAAGACCGGATTGGAGACCTACTCGGGGTAATAGGCTTCCCCGATGAAGTTGTTCTTTAGCAGGCGATCAACCTCTTCTTCGAGCGCCTTGGATCTCTCGAGCCCCAAGAAGCGGAGCTTCTGTTTAACTGGATGCGTCATAAGGTTTATGCTTAGGAAATGGCAGGCGATAGCAGGGTCAATGCCTTTCATATCGGAGTGAGTCCATTCGAATACATCCAGATTCGCCTTTAAGAAATCCACAAGATCTTCTTTGATATTTGAGTGAAGGTGTGATCCTATCTTCAATACTCACAATGGATTGTTGGTGCTGACGGGTACATCCATTGTGGGTTCGACCGGAGTAGGTCTTTCGTACTCGGGTTCTTCGTCTTTCCTTGGGTCGAGGTCGTCGGAAAGACAGGAGTGGCGCCTGAGCCAGGGCCCAGACGACACTGATTGCTATGCGGAGTAGGTTTTGGCGCAAAAGGGCGCGAGCACTGCTTTGCCTTTGTCCTTATTGCACGCATTCTTCCATTCCATCGCATAACATTCTCTAGCATTGACTTGGTCGCCTCGGATTGTTGCGATTCCGTTTTCTGTTGGAAACTTCATTAGGAGAGACCATGGCGATAGGCAGATGCAGAATCTGTGAGGAAGGGGCGTCCGAGGAAGACGTTGTACGACGAGACAATGTCGATGACAACGAAGGTAAGGATTCGAACTTGGCTTCGATCCCCTGTTCCGAGTTCGACGGGCAGGTCGATGACTCCTACCAGACAGCTGGACGCCCCGTTAAAGTCGTGGATCGTGGAGTGGCATGGCTTAAGGTCCCTTGTTTCTAGCTTCATCTGATCGTAGGCGGCTTTAAAAATGATGTTGACCGAGCTCCCCGAATCAACCAATATTTTTCGAACAGTTGCAGCGCCGATTTGGGCTGTGATAACCAAAGGATCGGTGGTCGGGATTTCAATTCCCGTGGATTCCCTTTCATGGAAGACGATGTCGTCCCACATGGATTTTCAGAGCTTGGTTGGGATGGACTCGTTAGGAGCAGAGCAAGACTCGTAGGTTGCATGTTTAATGGAACCCACATATTCCTCCATCTTTCGGAAGCTATCATGCGTGGGGCCCGGCCCGCCGCATATAGTATTGATCACGATCCCTCGCCTTGCGTTAGATGGTCCTGGGGCCGCCTTGGCGGCCATCTGAGGAGTCGGCGTTGAAGGTTTTGGATTGGCCTCGGGTGGAAAGGGCTCTTGGACATACCGTTCAAGCCGCTTCTCGCGGATGAGCTTTTCAATTGCATCTTGAAGCTGTCGACATTCATTCGTATTGTGTCTATACATGTCGTGATATCGGCAGTATCTTCCCGAGTTCTTCTCGGCCTCGGTCGATTCCCTAGGGTTAGGTTTTGGGTATGGCAAAGTACTGCATGTTTCCAAGTAGATGGTTTCTGGATCTTCATTTAGCGGAGTATATGTCTCATAAGCTCGGTATGGGCCGGGCCTCCTTGGCTCTGCTCGGAGTTGGTTGCTGCCCCGGCCGCCTTGTCCACCGTCGCTTGGTTTTTGTCTAGGGGGTCCTGCCCCCGTGTTCGGATTGGAGGGTCCTTCTGCTTCTCATCCTCTAGGGCGATTGTTTGTGATGTCAGCCCCAGCTCGAGGATTAGTGGGGCGACTAGCGTCGGAGATGCGGTTTCATCTTGCTTCTTCTTGACATAAGAACTGCCCTGCTTTCTCATAAAAGGCATCGAGGCTTTTTGGTTGTTTTCGATCAATTAATGCCCCAAATTCGGAAGTAGGAAGGACACTTTTAGCTAGTTGGAAGAGTACGGTGCGCGGATCTGGATCCTCGACTTCGGCGAGGGCAATGTTGAACCTGGAAAGGTAGCTTTTAAGTGACTCAGCGGGTCCTTGGTATAAGTTGGAAAGAGCAAGGGCGTTCTTCGGAGTCGGGATGTGCATTCTGAACTACTTAACCAACTATGTCGCTAATTGGCCGAAGTTGTTGATGGAGTCGAGCGGAAGGCGAGAGAACCACAATAGAGCAGTCCCCGAAAGGAAGACTGGAAAGCACTTGCATTTGACTGGATCGTCACCTCTGCTTGAGTCCATTTGCCACTTGATATACACGTAAATGTGTATATTTTATCCGCATATTTATCTTATTTTATCTTTTAAATAATTGATACTGTGCATTTATAGTTGTGTTTACAGATTATTTTTGCTGAATGGATTAATGCACTTAATTGTTGAAAAGCTTGAAGAATTTGTGCAAGAAGTGTGTTGAATTTTAAAGCTGGATTAAAGCTTGAAGACCTGAAGAAATGTTGCTATTCAATCACCTTTGTCTACATATTTTAAAGACAAAATTCAATGCTTTTCCATAATAATCACTTGAAGTTGTTACTCATTCTCAAGGCAATTGGAGTTGAAGCCCGCAATTTATTTTCCATGACATCTGCATTGGTCTAGTTGCTAATTGGGCCAAGTTATTTGCTCCATATTATGTAATTTGCAAGGCTTCTCATTCATGCAGTGCACGCGTTCACATTGAGCTAGTTAGCTTTTGTGTTATTTTAGAAAAGGGGATTTGTCCCACTTTGTGGAATTTGCCATGTTGTCTTTGTGACATCAGCTATAAATACACTATGTATCATTCATTGTAAATCACATCTAGTTTTATTCTGTAATCTTCTTCTTGGAATAAAACTCTTCTTTATCTCTTCTACTTAATTTTTAGTGTATTTTATTTATGTTATTTATTTTATTTTCTTCTTTAGCTATGTCTAGCTAATCCCCTTTGATTAGGGGGTGATGACGCTAACAGATATGATTCAATATGAATCACACAGCCAAAGAGATTAGAACTTCATGTATGAAGATCTAGATCTGAACCAAGGGTTGGATCTGAACCTTCATACCCTGTGTCGTTTCAGAGCTGTGCTCCAACACAGGGTATATTCGAGTTCGATCTAACGTTTATCAGATTTAGATCTAATATTTAGGGTTTTAGAAATAAATTAGTGAATCTGTCCTGATAGCCTATGGTTGTTTAAGAGCTGAGCTCCTGCATAGGCTATGCTTGTTGTTATTCACATTTTTATTTCTAGAAACCTAATTACTGTTGATTCATATTTGTGACAGAAATATGAATTAGATATATATTATTCTGTTTGGCTGTTGATGAGTATTAATCAAATCTGTGTCATTATCCTCTAATTGCATTCTTTAGTTATATAAATCTCTCTGTTTATTTATTTACTGTTATTTTCTGTGTTATTCAATCAATCAAAATCTTGGAATAACTTGATTGGATTTATTAATAAAATAATTTTTGGTCCCAGAGTTCGACACCCTCTACAACAATCCTTGTTGTTTAGGAAAACCGAACGAATTTTACAGTTGTTTACAATTGTTTAATTTGTTCGCAAACAAATTTTGGCGCCGTTGCCGGGGACCAAAACAAATTTTATTAATAATACTTCGGGTTATATTTTTTTTCCTTTTCTTATTTTTCCATTAAAAAAAAGAGAACACAAAAATATTTTATTCTTGTTAGTTGATTTGTTTTTTTTATTTTCTCATTTTTGTTTTCTTTTTATATATAGAAAAAAAATATCTATATTAGCTTTGATTTGGTATTGCTGATTTATACCATAATCTTCTAATTAAGAGAGAAACTTCTGTTTTGAAATTTTCGGTTTAATTTCTTTCCCTTTTCAACCCTCTAAATTCTCTCCCGTTCCATTGCTTTCAACTTTTACAATAATAATAAATAAAAAAAATCCTTTTGCAATTTAATCTCCTTCCTCTTTTGTCTTCTCTCCTTAAATTCCGCCATACCACTGCCACATATATCTACACAACCGATCCAAGCAAACAAATTTGTAAGTAATTATCTATTTGAATTCTTTCCCCTTTCATTACCTCTTTAATTTCTTTTCAATTGCCTTCCACTTTTCATTAAAAATAAATCAAAAAAAAAATTAATTATTGCTTTCCTTCCTTTCCACTTTTGTGTTTCTTCAGCCATAATCATTTGCCAAATTTTCCCCTTTCTTTCTAGTTGTTTTTTTTATTTCTTTCCTTCTTTCCTTATTTCCATACTATTTCTTTCCCTTTATCTCTCTCATTTATTTCTCTCCTTTATACATTTTTTTTAAAATAAAAAAATTTAGTGCTTTCCTTTTAATTTCCTTTCCCTTTTGTCTCATTTATTTCTTTCCTATCTCTGAATTCTTTTCAAAATTCTCTGTATAATTTCTTTCTCTTTTTGTTTCATTTATTTCGTCCTTCTATATATCCAGACTTCTCTCATTTCATAGCCACCACTTCAACAAATATCACCATCCTCATCATTCTTCATACATTCAACCTCCTCCACGACAATCAACTTCATCATACTACATCATCCACAAGATCTGCTGTCAACGTAGTACCACTTCATCAACACAGCACGAAGCATCAACCTCTTCTACGCTGCCTTCATCACAAATTCCCTCTTCCACCACAGCTCAATACGTTCTGCACCCATACTCTTGAACCATCCACGCTTCCGTGAATTCACACCCCAATCTCGTGAACTTCTTTCAAACCCCAACTCCACACCATCAAGAACCCCAATTTCCAAAACCCAAACCTTAATTCACCAACCAAAACTGATTCGAACTCGCAACCCTAAGAACCCTCGGTCGATTTTTAAAATAAAAAAAAGAGAAGAAGCATGTTCTTTGTTGTTCAATTCCACTGTTTTGGTTTAATCAGTTGTTGTAATTGTGGTATATTTTATATAGAAGAAAAAAAGGGTGGCGTCTTTGTTTGGTGTACGCGTGAAACCACTGGAAACTTCTTTATTTTGGCTTGGCTTGCGTGTATTTAGGATTAGGGTATTTTGAATTTGGAAACTTCTGTATTGAGTTTTCTTTAAACGCAAGTGTGGTTTGATCAGTGTGTTTTGTGTTCTAGGCCTAGGGGATTGAATTTGACATGGTGGACTCCAAGACATGTTTTAATTGCTTGAGTGAGCGACGGATTTTGTTATAGAGTAAAATTTGTTTTCGTTTAGTTCCAGTCGCAATCTAATTTTGGTTTAAGTTTAGATTAGTTTTTTTTTAGTTGAAGTTAGTCTTGCTATTTTTTTATTTTTAGACTAGTCGTTTTATTTGTTTGGTTTTCATTTTATTTCTTCCTTTGTTTTTTATTTTTTTTATTTTTGTTTGTTTCTTTTCTCTCCTTCTCTTAAAAAAAACCTTTCTTTTTTCCCAGAATCATCATATACCATTTTTAGTCATTTTCAGGTTGCCGAAGCAGAAAAACAAGAAGAATTGCTTAAACTGCTTTGCTTTAAATCCACGCTTGCTAAAAAAGTGCCGATTGAAAACAAACTGCAATTATCAGAGTTGGAGCGGTTGCACACCAAGTGGGGTGTGAACGCGCAAGCGCGACTCAATTGCACTGGAAGGACTGCCAATCTAGGTGAAAAATTTATAAACTCTACAGGGACTGCTGCTGCGTGAAAAATATACAGAAATTGCTTGTAAAAATCTTCTGCAGGGACAACGGATTGCTTGTAAAAAAAAATTATTTCTGCAAATTACTATTCTGTGACTGTCTGTGATGGATTATTTTACCTGTTGATGCGTGGTTGGAAATTTTCAAACGAACGTGGGATTAATTGGCAAGTTTGTTTTTGAAATAAATTATTTTTGAAATCAAATCGAGAAATTCCCAAAGCTCATAGGACAAAATATTCGTTAAACTGACAATTAGGATTGATACTCTCTGAGGTGTCTAAGGAACGGTAGAGTCTAGAACTCAAACAGGTTCTTAAACCTTCAGTCGTGTTTCTACGGTGATTCGTGGCACACTGATAACCCCTGTCCGAACCTGGCCTGGACTTGTATTCATATAATCCGAAGTTGTTAATTTTAACATATTTTATAAGAGCTTCTTTAGAGCCACTAGTTTTGAAACTGATTTTTCGACGAAAAACTCTCTTCTTCTAGTACATGCGCGCTCGCCCCATGTACAACCAAAATTGTAATTCTTTTCAAATTTCAATGATTTTGGTTATAATTCAAATCAGAATGAATTTCAAGCAGAAAAATTTTCGAATAATTTCCACAAATCTCATCAAACGGTTACACCCCAATATGAAAAACCTCATTCTACAAACGAGGAGAATTTATCTGAGGTGCATCAACTTTTAGCGCAAATGGCTAAGCAAAGTGCTGAAAATCAAAACAATTACAACACGGGTTTTAACGAAAATTTTGAAAACCAAAATAATTTTCATAATACGAGTGGATGTCAAATTTTGGTTACTGAATATGAAAAATGCGTTGCGAACAAGCTAAATTTTTGGCGCTGTTGGTTGTGGAAAATAAATGATGGACGACTTCTAAGAGATGAGGTGGATGAATTTTTAAGGTCAACTAGTGAGGAACACATAGAAACAATGAATCTAAAAACCAACATTTTGAAGTCTAACGTGTCTACCGATTTTATTGAAGAGGGCCTGAGTGAAATTGATCAGTTAATGCATGAAATTTGGATTTGTCGCGAGGAAATCAAGGAATGGACGCAAACTTTAGATGAAAAACAAGCTTCTGAAAATAAAGATATCGAAAACGAGCGTATCATTGAACAACTGGCTCAATACACTATTGAATTTTGGCAAAATCTTGAAAAGTTATTACTTGAGGGAATTAATGATGTTAATGACTTTGAGGATTCCATGAAACTTGGCTTAACTTACATTGAAGAAATGGCTCAAAGAATAAACGATAGCAAACTAAATGTGTCTCATTGGATTGTTTATCCAATTTCTCTTCTTCAAACTGAAGTTACGAACTTGTACAACAACTACAAATCCCAATCTAGTGACAAACAAGTTTCTGCCAATGCTTCTTTTGAAAATAATAATCGACCAGTAACTTCGTCACAACATTACATAACGATTATTGATGATTCTGACGATATGACTGTTGATGAAATTGAAGATTTTGAAAAATCTCTAGTGCAAAACTCTGATTTTTGTGAAATTGAAATTCAAACTCAAACTGACGCTTCTTCTGAAAATTCAACTCGTTCTGAAATCGAAAATTTTCAACTAACAACTTTTGAAATTGATGAAAATCTTAATAAAGTTATTGAAATCTCTGTAATTGATTTGAATTCAAATTCTCTTAAAAACGAAGATGTCAATCTTCAATTTGATCTTCCTCTCTCAAATTCTGAAAATTTAGCAACTTTAGATTGTCAACCTGAAATAAATGAAGTTGTTAACAACTGTTTAGGTGAGAACGACTTTGATGAGCGAAAATTTCTTGAACTGATTGACGATAATGTTGTTGGGTTTGAAACTGAAAATGTAAAATTTGAAAACTTTGAAATTCTTGAGGTTGAAAATAACAAAATTGCTGAATGTGGTCCTGAACACAATGACGATTTTTCAAAAACTGTTGAAACTCCTTGCGACTTGATCGTTTCAACTGAACCTCACTGTCATCACTTATTTTTCCATGATAAATTTCTGCAGTATATGAACTCTTTCTGGAATAATACTATTTTTGAGAAAACACGATTTCAAAATTTATTGAAAATCCATTTGTTTGGTTTTGACTTTAGGTTTACGAATGAACCTTTAGTTAACAAAATTTTGAATATCAAAGCAAAACCGAACAATATTTCTCAAACCAAGTGTGGGGGTGAGAGTGATGCACACGTCTCTCAATTTATACATCACTTGAACCAATCAAATTTTGTTTTCGAAACTTTTACTCAGCCCCAGCTCAATGACCTCTCTTTAGTTGCTACGAAAATTCAATTCGATTTTAGGATCAATTGTAAGCTCAAAATTTTAAAATTAGCAACTCAAACTTCTGTAAAAACAAAATTTGTTTTTCCCAATCTGAATTGTAATATAAAATCCTTTATGAGTTGGTTTTCTGTGCTTCAGTTGTGTCTCATAATATTAATGAGGCTGATCCATTGGTCCATTGTGGACCGGTTCATCTACTCTATGACTGCGTATTTTCTGCACACGCATCTTGTAAGTCACGCTTACCCTCTTATTTTCTTTCCCTTTCACTAAGATATGTCTGATTAATGACTGTGAGGACACAGTCACACTCAAGTGTGGAGGGGAATTTACATTACAGCAGCAATCAAATTTTATGAACTAGATCATTCGTTGAACAAGGACTAACTTAAAATTCATAAAGAACACCCTGATATTCATTGATAAGTTGAATTGTTGGGTGATGGGAATGAACATTATTTATTCATTGAGTTGTAATGTGTCTTTTTAAGATGCTAGCTTGAGACTGTGCAGACGTTAGTCGTGTTCTGGAGTAAGCGTGTCAACCCTTGTTATACATGTTAGAATGTGCAAGTAAAAATAACCAAAAAAAAAATCGAATAAAAAATGATTTTGCACCTACATTTTTTGGATTTTCTGAGTTTGTTTTCATGCATAATATTTTTCTCACTCAAATTTTCACACTTGTAAGTTCTAAATTCCACTTGGCCCAATTAAGGAGAAATGACTCATTGTAGCGTTCTTCTTCGATACCCCACATTATTCAAACCTAAGTTTTAGTCGATTTACATCCATGTTTCGACAAGATTTTCTTATATTGGTATACTCAAGATGTAACAACCCTGAAAATCTGAGCCAGTTTAAAATTTTTATTTTGGCTATTTTAATTAATTTAGAATATTTAAAATGAATTATTTTAAATAATAACGACGGAAAATTTATTTTTGATGAAGTTAAAAGGAATATATTTATTTAAATTATATAACGAGCTTGAAATGGCGCGGTAGTTCGAAAATTCGATTTCTAATTTCAAATGAATATACAGAATTCAATATACGTCGGAATTGGAAGAAACAAGAAATATTTGAATCTGATGAAGAATATCTTTCTAACGAAGTTAACAAACTGAGATTTCACTTTAGAAATGATAAGATACATCCAGTTGAAAATTCAGAAAAGTCGCTGTGGAATTTATATATATTTTAATATATATAAAGGCCTTAAAAATAGCCGTTTTGCAAACGTCCTCGGTTTTCAACGAAACCAGTTTTGTTGGAACCGGAATGTCAAATTATTGCTAGATTCCAATTTTCGTAATTTTCTGAATCAATATGTGAGCGTGGCGCACTTAAACGCGTTTGACCAGTTTCAGTTGATTTTAATCAACTGGAAAATTGCAATTTTTCAAACGGTCTCAGAACTCGACGAAATTAGTTTTGTTAGGACTGTATCGTCAATACGAAGCTAGAAAATATTTTTCGGGAATTTTTAGAGACTGTATGTGACCCCGGTAAATTGAAATGGGCGTTTAAATTGAATATATAAAGAAATATATTTTAATTTAAATCAAAACTAATCGTAACGATCGAATTGGCCTTCGTGACATATCTCATTGTGTTCGAAATGGGGGTAAAATGCTAGGGACGACAGTCGTTGGGTTCGATTTTGACTTCGAAATAAAAAGTTGCTTTTTAGAAATTAAAATTAAAATAAAATATAATTAAAACTTTTGCAAATACCCCCCCCCCCCCAACCTTTTACGTTTCAGACATTCAATTTTTCCCCATTCCCTCTTCTGATTTCATCAAGCAAAGAAGGGCGACTGCCATCCTCCCGATTCTTCCCTCCACCCTCCCTCGCGCTGGCGATGACCACCGCTCAGACCCTCCTCCCCCTCGCGCGATCCTCCACCTCGACCTTGACCCCCGTCGAAGGCCCTCAGCCCCAAAGCCCCTCTCGTACGATTTCTTCGATCCATCAAAACCCTAACGCCGGACCAAGTTGCGCCGCCACCACCTGACGCGATCTCCCCCTCCGCCGACTGCAGACCCGACGCACCTCCTCGTGCGCCCTCTTCAGCCTCCAAGTCCTCCTTCTACCTCTCTTCTTCCCCGTGAACGTGAAGGAACCACCCCCCTGCCGCTAGTTCACCCCCTCAGGCCCGCCTTCGGTGTGAGTTTTCAATTTTATTTACTTACAGTAATTAGTAAGGTGAAAGGATGGAATTTTTATATTCGAAAAGCAACGATCTTTAAATTGGGGCAGCTATGATTTTTCAAATTGGAAAAGAATTGATTTATTTATATGAAAGATAAGATTTTTATTAAGAAGTTAGAAAGCGAAAGATAAGATTTTTATCAAGAAGTTAGAACGACAAAGATAAGATTTTTATCATGAGGTTGGAGAAATAAAAATATAATTTTTTTTTTATAGTAGAAGGTTAAAAATACAATTTTTATATTATAGGAAGAATAAAAATATAATTTGTATGTGATGTATAGAATAAAAATATAATTTTTATACAGTTGAGATTATAAAAATATGATTTTTATATATGTAGTGGATACGGGCGACGAAAGTGATGAAGGGCAAGACGATGAACATTTCCTACATATGAAGGGTCGTGGCGTTTGGATTAGCTTTGGTGAGAACTTCTCACTCAAATTTATTTCTAGTTAAATATATACTAGGATGCAGACGGTGTTTAGTAGCACCCGACACCCGTCCACAGACCATGGACTTGTTTGTTTGGTTGTGTAGTTGGTTAGATTATTTGATTCGAATTTGATTGTTTGGTGAAATGGAAATTGATTTAATTGATATGTGAATGGCGTGGGTCATTATTAGACCGGGGACAAGGCTAGGCCTTATCCCGTTTCTAGTATTGTGCCGTTATGCCGCCGAAATTTTCTAAAATAAGTTAGAAAAATAAAAGTATCATTTTTATTAGAGACGAATAAAATGAAATATTCATTCACAAATCAAAACGATTTGTTGATGTACACCCATTTGACCGATATGGATTGGGACGATAAATTTTACACATCGCCCAACTGCACAAATAATATTCAGTATTTGTTGGTTGAAACCCCACACGGGTATTGGGATGATATTTAACATACACTAGTCCCAATTGTATAATTGTTTGTCGATCGATAGGTTGACATACAGTTGTGTTGTGCACTTTGGATGATGGTTGATGATTTATCGTGGCTATTATATACATGTGTTGTGTGGAATCCATATAATTTACTTTATATGGTAATTGGTTGGGCCTCATTCCAATTTGGAAAATAAAGAATAAAAGTTCATGTGTTGAATAAAAGAAAATTCATGTGTTGAACAAATAAAATATTCGTGTGTGAAGGTACTCATTCGTTGAGATTATTCACATGTTGAGAATATATAAAAATTAGAAACTGACTGGAAACGAGTTAAGATGAGTGGTTTCTTGAATATTGATCTGATGTTGGTTTCGGCCTTCGGGGTTAATATTTGGGAAATCATTCTCTTGCTAATTTACAGTTGGAGTTTGATTTAGAATTAAACGATAAATATCATAATTTTATAGAATATATTTAATAACAAAAATACTCATGTGTTGACGGTACTCATTTGTTGAGATTAGTCATGTGTTGAAATAAAATTTACATATTCATTTGTTGAATATAATAACGATGTTATTGAAATATAAAGCCGTGTTGGTTAGATTTGCGCCATTTTGACGTGAACGATATTTTATATTGATTTTATTCGAATATCGAAAAAGAAGTGATTTCAAAAATATAACGTTTTGAAAATATTATCATTTATATATATGGATGATATGAAATACTCAATTTTGATTAGAAATTGAATATGAAGTTGAAACCGTTTTAAAAACGAATTGAAAACGATTTATAAAATACGTTTTGAAAGGAAATCGACGAAGTATATATAATATATATATTATATATATAATGGCCTGAATAGAACGCGCCGCGCCGCGACCGTTCGCGAATTTCGACCATTAACTTCGTATTGCGATTACGGGAGATCCGACCGTCGGATTCTCCTAAAACCGGAACCGTTGGGTTCGTATCGAAAACAGCTTTCCAATGAATATTTGAAATTTGAAATCTAACGGTTGGATTTGGAGTTACGTCCAAATCTAATTTAGAAAAGGTCGTTGTAAGTGCAGTTCGACGACCATTAGTGGAAGTCGACTGTACGGGCCTTGATAAAATTATTAAAAATAGTAATAATTTATCTAAAATCATAATAAGTGAATTGGAAAGAACTAGGAGGAAAAATTCCACAGTTAAAAGGATAAAAATATGTTTTATCGAAATAAACTAGTTTTGAACCAGATTTGATATTGAATATAAGCCAATATATTTTCTATTCAGAGCCTTGTATTTAATATCGAATTGGATTTGGGTTTGTCGTGAATGGTGTCTTAAATAACACTGTTCTTAAACCCCGTGTGAAATTTAGAACTAATTGGGGATTAGTTTAGTGAATGGTTTCCTGGATATTGATCTGATGTTGGTTTCGGCCTTCGGGGTTAATATTTAGGGAATTGTTCGCTTACTAATTTACGGTTAGTGAATGATAAAATAGGATGTGATTTTGGGTTTATCGTGAACCGTGTTTTAAATGACATTGTTCTTTAACCCAGTTAAAGATTAAAACTAAGTGGAGTTTTAATGAATCTTTAATTAGATTGAAATGATCGAGAATGGAGTATCACCAGTTTTACTCCAAAGCGATAGTTAAATCTTTAATTAGATTTGAACGTGAAATGGTAATTAAGTTTACCGACAACACCGCGGTGTTAGATATGGGGTGTTACTAGTTTTGCCTCATGGGATAAATAGGTTGGGATTGGGAATTAAAATAAATAATTACTTCGGTGTGGTTCGCTAATCCCGACTAGTTTGAAATGATATCCAAAGGAAGATTAAAGAATAAATTTAGAAGAATTTATCTTTGATAAAATTAATGGGGACCTTTCCCTAAGAATGCGAATATTTGAATAAAAGAATATTCTGAATTGGAATGAGGCGTATGTTGTGTTTATGTAACACTTGTTTATTATATACATGGGTTATTCGGAAAGGCCGGGTTTATACCCATTCTGAATAACTGATTCGGTGTTAAGTCGAAGATGAAGACGGTGGTTGAAGACCGAGGGTCTTCACATCGTTTGGGTGATTACTGATGATCTTGATTGGGCTGTACACCCAAGAGGAGGGAATCAGTTGGTGATCGTCCAGACGTACTTGGAGATCGACGGATATGCGAGGAAAGTGCCTCCGGTTTCGTTCAGACCCAGAACGAACTTGTATGGACTGTGTGTCTGACACTGGACTTTGCTCTGTGTTGATTGATCTCTATTAAATATACATCTGCCTGGTGAAGGGGAATTCTTTCCCTTACTTCACCCTTCTCTGAGACGTACGGGATCAGAGGTTGTATATCGATAGAAATCAGTCGCATGGAGTGGATTGCCTGTGTGGCATGCCTAAGTGGCAATTGATCAAGGCTTTTGTTGAAAAGCAAAGTCTTGTGGTTGATGACCAGAGTATGGCCTACGTGGCCTAGCTTTGGGTATAGCGTGGATTCGCGAGCCTCACAGCCCGGTATGGTGGTAAACTGATGGTTTGATCAGTATACATTTCTAGTGGTGTAGTGGATTCGGTCGACCGATATTGAGCTTCGTGCTCGGAGGGATAGAGTAAGCGGTGTTTTCTCTCGCTGGGACGTAAGCCGCGGTGATACTTGATTTCCCGAAAGTGCGGATGTGCATAGCGGTGTTTTCTCTCGCTGGGACGTAAGCCGCGGGGATTTGCACTACGCGATCAATCTTTCGAATCAGTAACCACCATGATGGAAATCCAATTTCCAATACGACATTGTGCGGTTTTAGTTGTATTACTAGTATGGCGACATGATATAATGGTACCCATGCCGTCTATGATTAATATTTATGATTGTATATAAAATCAGAAACTAACTGTAAACGAGCTAAGATGAGTGGTTTCCTGGGTATTGGTCTGATGTTGGTTTCGGCCTTCGGGGTTAATACTTAGGGAATCGTTCTCTAACTAATTTACAATTGGAGTCTGATTTAGAAAATCAAATGATTTCGTTTTATACGTATCAAGCATTCTTTGGCTATTATAAGGTAACACCCTATCCTCCGGCTTGTGTTGCATTGTGTGATGGGACCTGGGTCTTATAATAGCTTCATTGTTCTTCATTTTAGCATTGCGCTGTTTATCTCATGCACTGGTATTCTTGGGGTAAAAACCCGTTCCGTGTTATACGGCGTGGTCCCTTGATTTACCAAACTTTTAAAATCAAATAAATAACTGTTTTAGTTCTCACACCAGTCACATGACTGACCTGGAGTTTATTGTTTTAACCTAAACTCTGGGTGCCCTTATTTTCCGCACGGGCAGCTAGTAGTTTTGGTTTTGCAGATTTATATTCACAGGATCCTGGTTTACAGCTGGAACTATACTCGGAAAGCTCTGTATCCGTGTATTCCTTCTAGTTGTGTTTTGTATTATTTTTCCGCTGCAGTAATGTATTTAAATCTTTGATATTTATCAAGTGTATAATATTAATTCATACTCTGTATATTCTTGTATTCTGATGGAGTTGTTGTAATAAACAATGAAATGTTCTTCCGTTTGTCTTCTGGTTTGTCTTGTCCTCAGATAATTCGTTCTTTCTCTTCTCTTCGGAGGCGGGGAAGTTACGGGTTCTCACACAAGAACCTTTTCACTGATTTATTTCCAAAGGTTAAAAACGTCACTTTTTATACCAATATTACACTACCCACTCCGTACTTGTTTTAAGGTAGGATAACCATATACCACATCTTATTTTATATGGGTTATCTATCTTCCGAAACTTTGCTTATCTTTCCTTTCAGCTTTCATATAACATCAATCTAGACTTGTGTGTTGAACCATGGTTATAGAAATAGAGTAACTAGGGCACAAAACTTTCCTTTCATGAAGTGTTGGTTATGATTCGTTTAGTAGAGGAGGAATCAAATGAAATAAAATACGGTGTCATTTCATTCCATTTCCACTCATCATTCATCATGCAAATATGAAAAGAAAAAAAAATGTGAAAAAAAAAGAAAAAAAAGGAGAAAAAAAAAGAAAGAAAGAGAAAAAAAATGAAATAAAGAGAGTGTCTCTCAGAATAAAATAGTCATTCATCATTCTTGACTATAAAGCATTCATTTCCGTTCCATCCATATCCACCACACCGTACTTGGAAACGAGGATTGTAGTAGAGGAGATGAAAGGAAACAAAATATCTATATGTGCTTTAGTATTACTTTATCTTTTGTAGCTTGAAGTTCAACTATTACACTTGCCCTCTTATCTATAATATTTTTTTGAACTTACAAAAATTTCTTTCATCTATGCATAACTCACATCCAATACATCACAGTTACACTGGTGCGAAATTATAAAAAAAAAGTATAAATGATTGGGTGCACATTGTCGATGTGTAGAACTTTGGTTGACGCCACGCTCTTAACCTTCAAGACAATTACAGTGTTATCAAGGAATTATGATTCAGCTTGAAAAATTTTATTCATTTTTCCACCAGTAATGGGATGGACAATTTAGGACTGAACCGTTATTATTGAATTTAGGTAAAGTCCTTGGAATATGAAAGACCTTAAATATATTGTTTGATTAATCCGCGTACATAAGACGCTTTGGATTTTGTGGGTAGTATCCGCTGAAAACCCTCACGAGACAACACTCGTCCTACTAGGGACACCTAGGGGTTTAACGGCTTGTTGCATACGCTAAATGCAATCGTGTTTCCTACGAAAGTGTGACATATCTTAGTTTAGTTTATTCGAGGACGAATAAAAAGATAAGTGTGGGGGTATTTGATATACACATAAATGTGTATATTTTATCCGCATATTTATCTTATTTTATCTTTTAAATAATTGATACTGTGCATTTATAGTTGTGTTTACAGATTATTTTTGCTGAATGGATTAATGCACTTAATTGTTGAAAAGCTTGAAGAATTTGTGCAAGAAGTGTGTTGAATTTTAAAGCTGGATTAAAGCTTGAAGACCTGAAGAAATGTTGTTATTCAATCACCTTTGTCTACATATTTTAAAGACAAAATTCAATGCTTTTCCATAATAATCACTTGAAGTTGTTACTCATTCTCAAGGCAATTGGAGTTGAAGCCCGCAATTTATTTTCCATGACATCTGCATTTGTCTAGTTGCTAATTGGGCCAAGTTATTTGCTCCATATTATGTAATTTGCAAGGCTTCTCATTCATGCAGTGCACGCGTTCACATTGAGCTAGTTAGCTTTTGTGTTATTTTAGAAAAGGGGATTTGTCCCACATTGTGGAATTTGCCATGTTGTCTTTGTGACATCAGCTATAAATACACTATGTATCATTCATTGTAAATCACATCTAGTTTTATTCTGTAATCTTCTTCTTGGAATAAAACTCTTCTTTATCTCTTCTATTTAATTTTTAGTGTATTTTATTTATGTTATTTATTTTATTTTATTTCTTCTTTAGCTATGTCTAGCTAATCCCCTTTGATTAGGGGGTGATGACGCTAACAGATATGATTCAATATGAATCACATAGCCAAAGAGATTAGAACTTCATGTATGAAGATCTAGATCTGAACCAAGGGTTGGATCTGAACCTTCATACCCTGCGTCGTTTCAGAGCTGTGCTCCAACACAGGGTATATTCGAGTTCGATCTAACGTTTATCAGATTTAGATCTAATATTTAGGGTTTTAGAAATAAATTAGTGAATCTGTCCTGATAGCCTATGGTTGTTTAAGAGCTGAGCTCCTGCATAGGCTATGCTTGTTGTTATTCACATTTTTATTTCTAGAAACCTAATTACTGTTGATTCATATTTGTGACAGAAATATGAATTAGATTTATATTATTCTGTTTGGCTGTTGATGAGTATTAATCAAATCTGTGTCATTATCCTCTAATTGCATTCTTTAGTTATATAAATATCTCTGTTTATTTATTTACTGTTATTTTCTGTGTTATTCAATCAATCAAAATCTTGGAATAACTTGATTGGATTTATTAATAAAATAATTTTTGGTCCCAGAGTTCAACACCCTCTACAACAATCCTTGTTGTTTAGGAAAACCGAACGAATTTTACAGTTGTTTACAATTGTTTAATTTGTTCGCAAACACCACTCATAACGGTTCAAGAAAGCACAAGGGTCAGTGGTGCCGTCGTAGAGCGGCATCTGTGGCATGCTAAAGCGTCACGGCCATTCAGCTTCATTAACTCTTCGAGTGAAAGGGTTGCGCCTAATGTGTGCTTCCCATGGTTCATGCACATTTCCTCGCATCTCCCTCATGATTCTTCGGACCATGTCGGGAAGGTAAGTTGGATGAGGGTCCGTCACCAGGATCCATGGGTTCTGGCGAGGTTCCGGAGTTCTGACACGAGGGCGTCTTCTAGGGTGGATGTCTGAATCGTCTTCCTCCATGTCCTCGACGTCTATAACGGAGACCTGGTGCGCATGGCGATGTGGGGCAGGGTCACGTGGATCCGGTTCCAGAAAAGCACGGTCCGCTTGAAAAGTAGGTTCATTATCTCGGCGGGCGGCTGTTGGGTCCGGTCGAGGAGGAGGTTGGTTAGTAGGAGCTGGTCCTTCATTGATGACTAGGCGATAACGGTCTCGATGTTGGGCGTCCTCGCTATAAGTGGCCGTGATCCGGTCGCCGTTGCCGTTAGCATATCCATTGCCGTTGCCGTTGTCTAGAGCATAGTTCGAACGGCGACGTTGTGGGTGAGACTAAACCTCGTTCTTTGGTATAGGCCCCTTGATTCGGAAGAGGAAGTTTCCGATGTTGGTGGTCGAGGTCGAGCGTTGTTCCGAGCCAGTTGTAGTTGAGCGACGACGCGCTGACTCTCTTGAAGTTGGCGCATGAGGTCGATGTTATTCCTTAGTGCATGGTTAAGCTCGACGGCTGTACTCTCATATCTTTCTTTAAGTGTGCGGATTTGCGCTTGTGTGACGGGCGCTTCGGGGTCCACAATCGGAGGTTCGATTTCATTGGTGGCCGGGATGTCCGTCGGTTGAGATGTACCGGCCTCGGCGGCGGCTGAAGAGCCGATTAGTACGTTCTTTGACTTCTTTACCATCGTAAGCGGACTCGACAGCAGGTTGAGCTGGGAACCTTAAGCTCATCGAAGTCGAGATGATAATGTGCAAGAAAGACGCAATGTCCGAGTTTTCTCAGTGAAAGCACCAAATGTTGACGGCAAAAAATGTCGCAAACACCAAAGATTCCTTATTACTAGGAATTAATAATATGGTCGCATAGACAAGACATATTATATAACATGAAATAAAATATAAGCGGTAAATAACACAAGAGATTTATAGCGGTTCGGCCTCAGTGAGGGCCTACGTCCACTTTGAAGAGTCGGTTGGAATATTATTAATCACTTGGAAGAATTACAAGGTTGAGACTATCTCATGACATCTCATTACATACATGTTTCATGATATATGACGTCATAATTATCATATATTGAATGATAAGGAAAAAGACAACTTTGTCCTTCTTCTTCCTCAAAGAGGAGATGCCATTAATGGAGCTTTATGGAGGTCTCAAAGCTCTAGAATCCAATCCTTTTGAAGTGTGAGGTCATGGGGTATTTATAGAAAGTGGTTAGGTAGGGGGTAGGTAGGAGTAGGTAGAAATGGGGACCATTCTTCAGAATTTCGCATCTCCTGGTTTCGGCTCTCGGAAATTCGCACCTGGGCAAGGTGTGAAATTTCGCACCTGAGAAGTGCGAAATTTCGCACCTGCCGGGTGCGAAATTTCGCACCTGGTGGGTGCGAAATTTCGCACCCGGCGGGGTGCGAAAGGGATTTCGAGGTGTGGATTTGCCGAGGCTAGTTGACTCCGTTGATGCGATGTTGTGGAGGTGCGGGTGCGAGGTTCTTGCTTGTGGGATCTTTCTTCGGTCCTTTCCCCTGTCCTTCCTAAGCTTTGCCCGTGGTCTCGTCTTCACGTGATGGGTTGAGTAGAGCGTGTCTCGGGTACTTTTGGGGACCTGACCAAAAGGCTGGTTAACACCCGCGTATATTGTAAACAAGTGATATAAATACACAACATACGCCTCATTCCAATCTAGAATATTCTTTTAGTCAAATATTCACATTTTTAGGGATAGGTTCCCATTAGTTTTATCAAAGATAAATTCTTTAAATTTATTCTTTAATCTTCCTTTGGATATTAAACCAAATTAAGGTTTATCCAAACTAGTCGGGATTAGCGAACCTTGCCGAAGTAATCATCTGTTTTATTTTCCAATCCCAACCTATTCATCCCATGGAGCAAAACTGGTGATACTCCACATCTAACACCATGGTGTTATCGGTAAAATTTAATTACCATTTCACGTTCAAATCTAATTAAAGATTTAACTATTGCTTGGAGAAAAACTGGTGGTACTCCATTCTCGATCATTTTCCCAAATTTCATAATTTAAATTATCACATTCACCTTTCAATCTAATTAAAGATTCATCAAAACTTCACTTAGTTTTAATCTTCCCAAAAATCAATATTAATGATTGTTTAACTTTAGGAAATAAATCCTGTCTTTACCTGGGTTAAAGAACGAGTGTCATTTAAAACACAGTTAACGGTAAACCCCAAAATCACATTCCATTAATTATGGAATCTTCACGGAAAACAGATCAATATATAATCGATATTAATTTCCGTATCCGACTAATAATATAAATGGAATAACGGCAAAGCCATTTAAATTCCATATATAGTAACAGTCTTCCTCCATGGAGGCTCACTTCGATTATTATTGAATCAAATTCCATTCCATTCCAATTAAATATCAATTAATTGGAAAACTTTACTTTGTAAAAATCCCATTAAATCTTAATAAAAGATTTATATATTCCAAATCACATTTTACTGTAAATCGGGTTAAAGAACGAATGTCGTTAAAAACACAGTTCACAATAAACCCAATTCACATTCCATTCCAATTAAATGTTAATTACTGGAAACACTAATAATCTTAATTAAAAGATTTATTCTTTTCACACGGGGTTCAAGAACAGTGTTATTTAAGACACCATTCATGACAAACCCAAAATCCAATTCTTTTATTCAATTTCAATTAAATGTTAATTGATTGGAAAACTTCACTAAATCTTAACTAAAAGATTTATTCTTTTCTCAACTAGGTTTAAGAACAGTGTTAATAAAGACACCATTCACGACAAACCCAAAATCCAATTCAATATTAAATACAAGGCTCTGAATAGAAATTATATCGGCTTATATTCAATATCAAATTCTGAAATCAACAAATATCGTATTGGGAATAACGATATATATATCTTCCAAATTCCTCCACAATATCCGTATAATCACGGAATCCAATATCGAAATATTCCGAAGATTATTTCCATTCAAATCCATTCCAATTCATACATTGGAAAATTCTAGTTATTTTAAAACCATTTTCAATTCCAATTTATTTATTTCTAAAAATAATTGGATTATTACTCTAGTTATTAACTAGTTCATTTTGATAAAAATATATTTTTATGTTTTCAAATATGGAATTTTTCATCCAAATTCTTTCAAAATCATTTATTATGATTTTACACAAATTATTGATATTTTTAATAATTTTTTCATGGTCCGTACAGTCGGTTTCTAATAACGGTCACCGAACTACACTTACACCGACATTTTCCAAATTTGATTTGGACATTATTACAAATTCAACCATTAGATTTCAAATTTCTTATATTCGTTGGAAAGCTCTTTTCAATACGAACCCAATGGTTCCAGTTTTAGGAGAATCCGACGGTCGGATCTCCCGTAATGTCAATTCGAAGTCAATGGTCGAAATTCGCGAATGGTCGCGGCGCGTTCTATTCAGGCCATATAATTTATATAATATATATATATATATATATTTCGTCGATTTCCATTTAAAACGTATTTTATAAATCATTTTAAATTCGTTTTAAAAACGATTCCAACTTCATTTTCAATTTTAAACTAAAATTGAATATTTCATATCATTATAATATATAAATGATAATATTTTCAAAATATCAGATTTTGAAATCACTTCTTTTCGATATTCATTATAAGAATGAACAAAATCGATATAAATATCGTTCACGTCAAAATGGCGCATATCTAATCAACACGGCTTCACACATTTCAATATTTTCGTGCCCATCCAAAATCGGACATCAAAATCAGATTTTTATCCTTTACTGAATATTATTTGAAATATTCGTTATTTTATTTTATTCAACACATGAATATTTTTAATCCTTTTCTAAATATTATTTTAAAATATTATTTATTTTCCAAATTGGAATGAGACCGAATCAATTACCATATAATATTATTTATATGGATTCCATACAACACATGTATATAATAACACTGATAAACAATCATCCATCATCCAGAGTGCATTACACAACTGCATAAGCATTAAATATAAATAATTAACGCTTACGACAGTCTGTCAACCAATCGATCGACATACAACTAAACAATTGGGATTAGTGTATGTCAAATATCATCCCAATACCCGTGTGGGGTTTCAATCAACAAACATAGATTTTATTTGTGCAGTTGGGCGATGTGTAAAATATATCTTCTCAATCAATATCAGTTAAATGGGTGTACATAAACAAATCGTCTGATTTGTAAATGAATATTTATTTCAATGCATCACTATTTTATATAGTTCATATATTCAATAAAAATGATATTTTTTTCGTTCAAATATTTTATTCAACACATGAATATTTTATTTTCTATTTCACATCACGATCACAATCAATTTCCACAACACAATACAATCAAACAAGTCGTCCATAGTCTGTGGACGATGGTGTCAGGAGCTACTAAGCCTCGTCTGCAACCTAGCATATATTTAACTGTAAAAAGTTTGAGTGAGAAGGAGTTCTCACCTTGACCGGTTCTGAAATCGTTAAATATAACGATTGTTTTTCTTTTTTATTAAAATTAAACGAAGGTTTAGTTTTATCAAAAATCCCAACTGCATTAGTTTTTATCGCAGTCTGTCCTGAAATGTTGTGCTTCTCAAGACGATTCCAACGCATTCAGTTTTGTCCGATTCCGTTTCTGTTTGGACAAGTTATCACAGTTTAAAATTAATTGCGTCCTTAAGAAAATTAAATATTTAATTTAATTAAACTAATCACATACATAAGAAGATACTGGCCGCTCCCTTTTCTTCTACTTCATCCCGTGCTCCCAGTGATTTTCGAACCCATCGTCCAAACTTGGGTTCACCCTTTCACGCCTCCAGATGAAGCCGGAGTCAGATCGTCGTTGCTCACATGGAAGACCTTCAGGCGCGCCACCTAACGCCGGTGGTCAGGGCGAGCTCGAGCCCGCCATCTCCTCGAAAACTGCGCTCGAACTGAATTTCAGACCACGATTTCTCCCAAATGACAACACGAAACCCGATCAACCCTATATGGAATTAAAGAGCGTGGAACGATCTTCCATTTTTGTTTTATGAGAATCTGAATTTGATCTATGGTTTTTGCGAAAATTAAAGAGAAAAATCGAAGATTTCGTTCGTCCATTTGAATAAGCGGCGGACCCTGAAGTTGACCGCGGTGAACGGTTGACCAAGGTTTGATTGGAGGAAACCTTTATTTATACCATTTTAATATTTATTTTTAATTCCACTTATACGAATTTATCCACCCGAACTCCAAATCAAACCTAACGACTGTCGCCTCTAGCTAAATACCCTCACTCCGGACACAATGGGATATGTTTCGTAAGCCAATTCTATTGTTTCGATCGGTTTTTCTTTATATTAAAATATAAATCAATATATATTGAATTTGAACGTATATTTTAGTTTACCGGGGCCACAAACTGACTCCAAAAATTGCTGAAAAAATTATCTAGCTATGTTTTGATGATACGGTCCTAACAAAACTAATTTCGTCCAATTTGGAGACCATTTGAAAAATGGCCTTTTTAACTAGCTTTTAAATTCAAACGAAATTACCAAACGCGTTTAAATCCGCCACGCTCACATATTAGTTCCAAAAATTATGAAAATTGGAACCTAGCAATAATTTGATGTTTCGAATCAAACAAAAGTGGTTTCGTCGAAAACGGTGGTCGTTTGCAAAATGACTATATTCAAGGGTTAAATATTATATTAAAAAATATATAAATTCCATAGCGACTATTTTAAATTTTAAACTGAACATAACTTTTAATTTATAAAGTGAAATTTTAGTTTCTTAACTTTGTTAGAAAGTTATAGTTAATCAGATTCAAATATTTCTTGTTTCGTCCAATTCTGACTTATATTGAATTCTATATATTAAAGTAAAATTAGAAATCGAATTTTCAAACAACCGTGCCATTTCAGGCTTGTTTTATAACTAAAATAAATTTATTCATTTTAACTTCATTTAAGATAAATTTTTAGTCGTTATTATTTAAAATAAATCATTTTAAATATTTAAAACCGTTAAAATAGCCAAAATAAAAAATTTTAATTGGTTCTGAAAATTCTGGTTGTTACAATCTCCCCCACTTAAAATCTTTCGTCCTCGAAAAGGACGGAGCTGAAAGTTGTTTAACTAACAAACTCAACTTTCATTCTGGCTTACATTCTTCAACTTTTCAGTTTCTAAGAATTTTCTAGTTTTTCAAAAATTTGGATAACACTCTAAATTTTCGAAAAATTTCGCCATAACCTCCTTTGTATGGGGAGACCTTTAAAACCGCATCTAGCCTCATAGGGCCCTCATCAATCCAAAAGAAAAGAAAAAGCCAAGCGGCTAGCCAATCGGCTTATAAAATCATCTAACTCTAAGAAATACAATAAACAGGTACCTATTTATCGGGCATACAATTTTATTCCTCTTCTTTGCTTCCATGCTATGACCTGTTCATTATATATACATGTATATGCATGCAGTTCAAATCAATTTTCCAGCTCAGTTTAATATTTGATTCAATTTGGCTAAATTAACCTTCCATTCTCTTATTGGTTTCAATAATTTTATTTAGTTGAACTAATAATCAAACAACACAACCAACAATCAATTAGTTAATTAGATTTTCAAACATATAACTTTAATATATCCAAAAATCCATTTTTGATGCCAATTTACAACCAATGTACTCTAACTAAGTTTTGGTTCTCACACCAGTCAAATGGAGATATATAAATATCCCACATTCGAAACTTGAACATAAACACTGATGATGAAGCTTCAATCATCAGTATAATCTCTGGGCGACTAGAGTGTGATCCTATATCTATCCAATATATTTGAGGCTTCGAATACACGCGGATCAGACGTATATACAAAATCTTTATATACATGATTGTCCAAATCAATTTAAAATAAAATATTCAAATACGTATGGAAGGCTTAAATTTTCAAAACAAAATTTATTTTCATTTTTATTTTTAAAAAAAATAACACTCTTCACACTCGTTCTAGGATACTACTGATCCCATCTCTAACGAGTCATTCTCATTAGATACTACTAATCCAATCTCTGATGAATTCTTTCGTTTGGTTCTAACGTGTCTTGTTCTCGAGCTCTGTAAACCAAAGCTCTGATACCAAACTGAAGCGACCCAAACTTCCCGGTAAAGGAAAGCCCGGATCGAGTTGAAAACACGACAAACAAGAACACAAACAGAAGAACATTTCATTGCTTATTACAACAATTACATCAGAGTACAAGAATATAACAAAGTATGAATGAATAATATACATTTGATAAATATCAGAGATTTAAATTATACCGCAGCGGAAAAATAATACATAACACAACTGAAAGAAATACACGGATGAGCTTTCCGAATATAGCTTCAGCTGTAAATCCAGGATCCTGGAAAATAGAAATCTGCAAAACCAAAACTACTAGCTGCCCGTATGGAAAATAGGGGCACCCAGAGTTTAGGTTTAAAACAATAAACTCCAGGTCAGTTATGTAACTTTGTGTGAGAACTAAAACAGTTATTAAAACTTATTTTTTTTAGTAACGTAAATCAAGGGACCACGCTGTATAACACGGAACGGGTTTTAACCCCAAGAATACCAGTGCATAAACAAACAGCGCAATGCTAAAGAAGAAAAATGAAGCTACTATAAGACTCAGGTCCCATCACACAATGCAACGCAGGCCGGAGGATAGAGTTTTACCTTATAATAGCCAAACATGCTTGATACGTGAAATTTTATCTTTTATTATTACTATATAAGTGAAGAAATCAACTTCAAATATAAATGTATCAATCATAGATGACATGAGCTTCACATGCCACTATGCCGCCAATATATGTTTACAATCAAATCTGTAATGTCGTATTGGAAGTTGGATTTCCATCATGAACCAGGGCAAGGGATCGTCCTTACCGAATTCGAGATAATCTAGCCCATGTCTCAGGGACAAGTGCCCAGTCAAGCCCATAGGTAACTGCAGGGCCGGTCCACACTAAGTGCAAGGTGGATTAATAACTCCTGAACATACGTTTCCCTGCCCTATGGGGCATAAATTTGGTCAGCATGTCGACCAGAACATCCATCGGCCCCGTAGTAACCGATATAAACGAGTCGCCTCTCTATCCATCAAGTAATATGCAACATCTACATGAGTAAAATGTATGGGATCCATACCATGACACCACTCCTAGCTAGAAAGAAACGCACTGTCCTCCCTGCAGTCCTTCTCCCATTTCTGGTTCGCACCGGGGTGTGAGGCTCGCGAATTAACGCTACACAAAGCTATGCTATATTAAAGCCATGCTTTGATCATCAACCACAAGACTCTGCTTTTCAACAGAAGCATTGATCATTTGCAACTCAGCATGCCACACAGGCAATTCACGCCATGCGACTAATGTCTATCGATATATAACCTCTAAGCTCGTACGTCTCAGAGAAGGGTGTTAAGCAAGAGAATAAATTCTCCGCCACCAAACAGATATATATTTAATAGAGATCAATCAGCACAGAATAAAATCCAATGTCAGACACACATCCATTTACAAGTTCGTTCAGGGTCTGAACGAAACCGGAGGCACCTTATTCCTCGTCCCATATGTCCAATATAAGAGAGAGGTCCTCGCATATCCGGTCGATATCCAAGTACGTCTGGACGATCACCACTTATTACCTCGTCTTGGGTGTACAGCCCAATCAAGACATCAGTAATCATTCAAACGATGTGAAGACCTCCAGTCTTCAACCACCGTCTTCATCGTCGACTTATCGTCGAATCAGTTATTCAGAATGGGTATAAACCCGGCCTTTCCGAATAAGCTGCGTATATTATAAACAAGTGATATAAATACACAACATACGCCTCATTCCAATCCAGAATATTCTTTTATTCAAATATTCACATTTTTAGGGAAAGGTTCCCATTAATTTTATCAAAGATAAATTCTATAAATTTATTCTTTAATCGTCCTTTGGATATCAAACCAAATTAAGGTTTATCCAAACTAGTCGGGATTAGCGAACCTTATCGAAGTAATCATTTGTTTATTTCCCAATCCCAACCTATTCATCCCATGGAGCAAAACTGGTGATACTCCATATCTAACACCACGGTGTTATCGGTAAAATTTAATTACCATTTCACGTTCAAATCTAATTAAAGATTTAACTAGCGCTTGGAGCAAAACTGGTGATACTCCATTCTCGATCATTTTCCCAAATTTGATAATTTAAATTATCACATTCACCTTTCAATCTAATTAAAGATTCATTAAAACTTCACTTAGTTTTAATCTTCCCAAAAATCAATATTAATAATTGTTTAACTTTAGGAAATAAATCCTGTCTTTACCTGAGTTAAAGAACGAATGTCATTTAAAAAAAAGTTCACGATAAACCCCAAAATCACATTCCATTAATTATGGAATCTTCACGGAAAACAGATCAGTATATAATCGATATCAATTCTGTATCCAACTAATAATATAAATGGAATAACGGCAAAGCCTTTTAAATTCCATATGTAGTAACAGCCTTCCTCCACGGAAGCTCATTTCGATTATTATCGAATCGAATTCCATTCCATTCCAATTAAATATTAATTAATTGGAAAACTTTACTTTGGAAAAATTCCTTTAAATCTTAATAAAAGATTTATATATTCCAAATCACATTTTACTGTAAATCGGGTTAAAGAACGAATGTCGTTAAAAACACAATTCACAATAAACCCAATTCACATTCCATTCCAATTAAATGTTAATTAACTGGAAAAACTAATAACCTTAATTAAAAGATTTATTCTTTTCACACAGGGTTCGGGAACAGTGTTATTTAAGACACCATTCACGACAAACCCAAAATCCAATTCTTTTATTCAATTTCAATTAAATGTTAATTAATTGGAAAACTTCACTAAATCTTAATTAAAAGATTTATTCTTTTCTCAACTGGGTTTAAGAACAGTGTTAATAAAGACACCATTCACGACAAACCCAAAATCCAATTCAATATTAAATACAAGGCTCTAAATAGAAATTATATCGACTTATATTCAATATCAAATTCTGAAATCAACAAATATCGTATTGGGAATAACGATATATATATCTTCCAAATTCCTCCATAATATCCGTATAATCACAGAATCCAATATCGAAATATTCCGAAGATTATTTTCATTTCAATCCATTCCAATTCATACATTAGAAAATTCTGGTTATTTTAAAATCTTTTTCAAATCCAATTTATTTATTTCTAAAAATAATTGGATTATTACTCTAGTTATTAACTTGTTCATTTTGATAAAAATATATTTTTATCTTTTCAAATTTGGAATTTTTCATCTAAATTCTTTCCAAATTATTTATTATGATTTTACACAAATTATTGATATTTTTAATAATTTTATCATGGTCCGTACAGTCGGTTTCCAATAACGGCCATTGAACTGCACTTACACCGACCTTTTTCAAATTTGATTTGAACATAATTCCAAATCCAATCGTTAGATTTCAAATCTCTTATATTCTTGGAAAGCACTTTTCGATACGAACCCAACGGTTCTGGTTTTAGGAGAATCCGATGGCCGGATCTCCCGTAATGTCAATTCGAAGTCAATGGTCGAAATTCGCGAACGGTCGCGGCGCGACATGTTCTATTCATGCCATATAATATATATTATGTATTATATATATTTCGTCGATTTTCGTTTAAAACGTATTTTATAAATCGTTTCAAATTCGTTTTGAAAACTGTTCCAACTTCATTTTCAGTTTTAAACCAAAATTGAATATTTCATATCATTATAATATATAAATAATAATATTTTTAAAATATCAGATTTTGAAATCACTTCTTTTCGAAATTCATTATAAGAATGAATAAAATAGATATAAATATCGTTCACGTCAAAATGACGCATTTATAATCAACACGGCTTCACACATTTCAATATTTTCGTGTCCATCCAGAATCGGACATCAAAATCAGATTTTTAACCTTTACTGAATATTATTTAAAATATTCGTTATTTTATTTTATTTAACACATGAATATTTTTAATCCTTTTCTGAAAATTATTTTAAAATATTCTTTATTTTCCAAATTGGAATGAGACCCAATCAATTACCATATAATTTTATTTATATGAATTCCATACAACACATGTATATAATAACACTTATAAACAATCGTCCATCATCCAGAGTGCATTACACATCTGCATAAGCATTAAATATAAATAATTAACGCTTACGACAGTCTGTCAACCAATCGATCGACATACAACTAAACAATTAGGATTAGTGTACGTCAAATATCATCCCAATACCCGTGTGGGGTTTCAATCAACAAACATAGATTTTATTTGTGCAGTTGGGCGATGTATAAAATATATTGTCCCAATCAATATCAGTTAAATGGGTGTACATAAACAAATCGTCCGATTTGTAGATGAATATTTATTTCAATGCATCACTATTTTATATAGTTCATATATTCGATAAAAATGATATTTTTATTGTTCAAATATTTTATTCAACACATGAATATTTTATTTTCTATTTCACATCACGATCACAATCAATTTCCACAACACAATACAATCAAACAAGTCGTCCATGGTCTGTGGACGATGGTATCAGGAGCTACTAAGCCCCGTCTGCAACCTAGTATATATTTAACTGCAAAAAGTTTGAGTGAGAAGGAGTTCTCACCTTTACTGGTTCTGAAATCGTTAAATATAACGATTATTTTTCTTTTTTATTAAAATTAAATGAGGGTTTAATTTTATCAAAAATCCCAACTGCATCAGTTTTTATCCCAGTCTGTCCTGAAATGTTGTGCTTCTCAAAACGATTCCAATGCATTCAGTTTTGTTCGATTCCGTGTTTGTTTGGACAAGTTATCGTAGTTTAAAATTAATTGCATACTTAAGAAAGTTAAATATTTAATTTAATTAAACTAATCACATACAAAAGAAGATACTGGATGCACCCTTTTCTTCTACTTCATCCCATGCTCCCAGTGATTTTCGAACCCATCGTCCATACTAGGGTTCACCCTTTCGTGCCTCCAGATGAAGCCGGTGTCAGATCGACGTGGCTCACGCGGAACACCTTCAGGCACGCCACCTAACGCCGGTGGTCAGGGCGAGCTCGAGCCCGCCATCTCCTCGAAAACTGCGCTCGAACAGAACCACTTCAGACTGCGATTTCTCCCAAATGACAACACGAAACCGGATCAACCCTATATGGAATTAAAGAGCGTGGAACATTCTTCCATTTTTGTTTAATGAGAATCTAAATTTGATCTATGGTTTTTGCGAAAATTAAAGAGGAAAAATCGAAGATTTTCGTTCTTCCATTTGAATAAGCGGCGGAACCTGAAGTTGACCACGGTGAACGGTTGACTAGGGTTTGATTGGAGGAAACCTTTATTTATACCATTTTAATATTTATTTTTAATTCCACTTATACGAATTTATCCACCCGAGCTCCAAATAAAACCCATCGACTGTCGCCCCTAGCTAAATACCCTCATTCCGGACACAATGGGATATGTTTCGTAAGCCAATTATATTATTTCGACCAGTTTTTCTTTTAATTAAAATATAAATCAATATATATTGAATTTGAACGTACATTTTAATTTACCGGGGCCACATACTAACTCCAAAAATTACAGAAAAATTTGTCTAGCTATGTTTTGATGATACGGTCCTAATAAAACTAATTTCGTCCAATTTGGAGACTGTTTGAAAAATGGGCTTTTTAACTAGCTTTTAAATTCAAACGAAATTACCAAACACGTTTAAATCCGCCACGCTCACATATTAGTTCCAAAAATTATGAAAATTGGAACCTAGCAATAATTTGATATTCTGGATCCAACAAAAGAGGTTTCGTCAGGTCATTTCCAAAATGCCTATTTTTAAGGGCTACTTATTATATTAAAATATATATAAATTCCATAGCGACTATTTTAAATTTAAACTGAACATAACTTTTAATTTATAAAGTGAAATTTCACTTTCTTAACTTCGTTAGAAAGATATAGTTAACCAGATTCAAATATTTCTTGTTTCGTCCAATTCTGACTTATATTGAATTATGTATATTAAAGTGAAATTAGAAATCGAATTTTCAAACTACCACACCATTTCAGGCTCGTTTTATAATTAAAATAAATTTATTCGTTTGAGCTTCATTTAAGGAAAAAAATTAGTCGTTATTATTTGAAATAAATCATTTTAAATATTCAAAATCCATTAAAATAGCCAAAATAAAAAAATTTAAATTGGTTCTGAAAATTCGGATTGTTACGCCGACCACTCATTTCGCTTGAGTGTATCGAATGTATATCACCAGCGGTTGGGATCAGCAACCATTTCCCGAAAGGGACAACATCAATAGATTAAAGAAGAAAAAGGAATTTCTCTAGATAGGTGATTATACACCCTAATGGGAGCGACCCACATAGCCATGCTGCTTGCCCGATTTTTGTCATTTCCCGGTTGATGAGGCTTGAGGTTTGAATTCATCTTTAGAACATCTGGCCACCATTTACTTTGAATGGCACATCGTCAGATCTGCCAGATATCACTAATTGGCATCCACGAAAATACCCTAGTTGGGAGCTACCCAACTATGACATGTTTGAAGAAATCAACGTACGTGACCCCGTTTGGAATACTCTATCAAACAATCGTCCATACAAGTCATCCAGGAACAAGATGAACCGAAGGCACTCTCCTACTGCATCCTAGGAATCACCCTATAGATCTGTAGCGAGAAGTCCTTACAATCCGTAGATTCCAATCACGACAGAATCACTATCGAAATATCTCCGGCCGCTAAATCAGATAAATTCAATCAGTAGTTCTTCCGTTCATGAAGATCAATAGTCTTCAATTGCTCCCTCTTCAATAATCTTCTTTCACGTATTCGCTGGTCGGAATAGTTTTCAAATATAAATTTGATCCCGGTCTTTCTGTACCAACAATCGTATGGGTCAGATTTGATAGTTGGTGATTTAACTATCAAATAAATAATTGTGAGAATAACATGAGTTTACCAGTTCAGTACCAGCACTACATGGCCTCTTTAATTTAAAACGATTAACGATAGTTAATCTTAAACTCTTAAATATTTCAACATTACGAATATAGCTTTTCATTTCTAATTTAACGTAAGGTTATTTCAAACTATTTTATTTTCATACAGAGGAAAATATTCTATAATCATGTTCAATTTTCTATTCTACTATCGTTCAAAACATTTACTACCTCATTACTCATTATTTATATTGGGAGAAGCAACTCAACTTATCATTCGTAAATTTTATGTTACGAAATCTCTTTTGGTTTAATTAATAGAATACATTAACCCTCCCTTATTCTTTTAGGATAAATCCATTCCCAAAACTAAACTTTTCAATCTCTTTCTACCTTGGAAATACCATTTTAATTTCACATAATCTCTTTTTATTTCCTTTACTTCGAGAATATGTGTGTGTGTGTGTGTGTATATATATATATCTCAGATCTTTCCACTTTCTATACTTGGGAAATCTCCTTATATATCCACGACTCTTTTATTTACATTGTTGTTAGATCAAAATTTGGCTCTAACACCCAAATTGTTATAATACGCAGAGATTTATATGTAGAGAATAGAGAAAAAATGAAGAACACACAAGATTTATAGTGGTTCGGCGTTAACGAGCCTACGTCCACTTTATATGTTATCGATTATACTTTGAATGCTAGTACAATCAACAATTTCACTCAATCTCACTCTTACAATTGTGATTTCTCTCAGTAATTTCGAAGTACAACTGGTAAGAAACAGTGGTATGACAGCAATGGTGGAATCAACACTCAGAACTGCCAAAAGATCCCAAAAAATGCCAAGCTTTGGGCTATTTATAGTTGATTTTATCAGATAGATCACGGTCATACGTGGCGCAAATCTCGAGAATTTCGGACCGGATCGTAGCCTGATGAAGCATCTTTGGTCTCTATGTCACCTCCTTTACGAAGTAGCTTTAGCTCTGCAATGTAACATGCTCATGCGGCGACCTGATCTTCTCTGACTATGCCAACACCAGCATCGGTAGGAAACTTCAACAACAAGCACCAGGGGGCTGTGCAAGCTCTGAACTTAGCTAGGGCCGGTCGGCCCAAGAAGGCATTGTAGGGCGACTCAATGCCCAATACCATGAAGGGAAGAATTCTCACTCTCTGGCGTTCTCCTTCCCCAAGTGTTACTAGTAGCTCTACATACCCCATCGGAGCGGTAGAGGCACCGTTGAATCCACGGATCCATCCTTCACACGGCTTCAAATCCTTCATCTCGAGGTTCATCTGGTCGAATGCCTTTTTGAACAGAATATTAACTGAACTCTCGTTATCCACTAAAACTTTGTGAACAGTGGCCGGGCCAATCGAAACTGTGATTACAAATGGGTCTTCGGTCGGAGCGTGAACTCCAACACTCTCTCGATCACGAAATATGACGTCATCTGACATCGTCTTTTGTTGCTTTACCGGGACGTTATCTTCAGGATTGCTACACTCTCCTACCTCGAGGTGTTGCTTAGCTGCATTGCCCTCCGACTATAGTGTTGATGACAAGATTCTTCCCCTTCTGCTGGGCAGTTGGTCTGGCAGCAGGTTGATTCTGGTTTTGGTTTGGGGCCTGTGCGGCTTGCCCCCTGTCTCTAGGAGTCACCTTGTTTTCATCCAATTTTCCTTCTCGGAGCAACTTCTCGATCACGTCTCTCAGATGACGGCATTCATTTGTGGAATGGCCGTGAGTTTGATGGAAGAGGCAAAACTTCCCAGTCTCACGTTCTTTCTCCGTCGAATCTCTCAGAGGAGGCCTTTTATATGGGAGAACGTTGCATGTGTCCATGAAAATATTCTCCAACATGTCATTTATTGGCGTATAGTTTTCAAAAGACCTGGGACGAGTCCTTCTCTGGGAGTCGTTCCCCCGATTCCTCTTCCGATTATTACCATTACTGTTATTATTATTGTTTCCTGACTGGCGACCACTCCCCTGGTTTCGGTTCCCAACATTGACTTCGACCTTTCCCGAGCTGTCTCCTGTTTGCTTGATGGCCACATTACTTTGGATTTCCTCCTTATCTGCCACTTTCATTTTTCGATTGGCATATACCGCCTCTTGACGTAAGCGTACATTAGCTTTCTCATAGAATAGCTCTCTAGTTGGAGGTGGCTTGCCGGCCAGATATCTTCCAAACTCAGTATCTTTGTCCACTCCATCGATCAGGGCCGCTAAAACAGTCGACTCATGGGGGTCTTTGATTTCAGTGGCAGCAAGGTTGAAACGGTCTAGATACACCCTCAAGCTTTCATCCGGTCGTTGTTTGACAAGGAACAAATCAATCACACTCTTTGTCTTTTGTGCATAAATGCGGAACTGTTCCACGAACCTTTCACTCAATTCCCTGAAACTGGAAATCGATTGTGCTGGTAAACGAGTGAACCATAATAGCGCTACATCCTCCAGAAATATAGGGAATGCTTTGCATTTTACAGCGTCGGAAGCCGCGGCAGTGGTCATTGACCATGAGTATCTCATTAAATGCTGGATCGGATCAGTTCTTCCCGCGTAACGATTCATCTAAGGCATGTTGAAGCGCCTCGGGAATGTTGCATCTAGAATATCATCAGTAAAAGGGGTGTGACTGCGGTCAATTCCCCAATCTTCGTTCCTTTGTCCACGACTATCTGCCAGGATTTGTCTGACCACTGCTGCAACATTTGCACTGGTCAATGCTGGCTCAGGATCTGCACTTCTTGCTCTGCGGGGTTCTCCAATTTCTCTTCTGCGAGCAGCTGCGAAATCTGGAGCTCTGATTGGGCTTTGTTGCCCCCCGTTACCGCGATCATTCATACGGCGGAAGGGCTGAGGTGGTATATAATTGACGGGATTATTAACGACTCGAGCTCTAGTGACCGCCGCGGGGTTATTCAAATTGCGGTTAGAAGGCCCCACATCGAGTGCCTCTTCTTCTTGTGTTAGTAGGGTTCCAAATCGCAGCTATTCTATGTTTTCAACTCTCTCTAACGGCCGTCTTGGGGGTCTTGGCAATTCCTCCGACGAAGAAGAGTATTCCGGGGAGAGAGGACGAACGGGTGGAGGCGTCCTTTGCCTTGTGAGGTCATCGAGCCTTCTATCCATAGCTGTTAAATTCTGCCGTAGCACAGATCTTTCCTGCCTCTGGGTGGCCATCTCGTCAAACAGCTTATCCCACATTTCAACAAGACGAGAAAGATCTCTTCCAGTAATTGGGGCAGAGAGATCATGCTGATCGTCAACATTCTCTCTTATATGCAGAGAACTTGTGCCAGGTCGAGAAGATGTTCCAAGACGAGAAGAACGAGGCATAACCTCCTTTCCAGGTCGAGTTGTAGTCTGGTCATCACTTCGGATCGCGGTGGACTTGTGTCGGTGGCTCGTAGCGCCCCTCTGGGGTCGGATCGTGGTAGCATTGGGAGGAGGGTTCGTGGCGTTGTCCTGGGATCGAGTGACAACCCCTTCAGCCGGTCGGTTCGTGTCGCCCTCTACGGATCGGATCGCCCCTCTGTTCCGCGATCCGTGAGTCCTTCGTCGACCTGGTCGTGCACGCTCTCTTCAATCGCTTCATTCGCAGCTTCATTCGACTGTGAAGATCGTACTTCCTTAGACTTTTTTCCAGCCATAATATCTGAGTATCGCTGAACTCTTCAAAAGTCGAAACAGTGAAGTTTTAGGACTGTTCTCTTCGGACTTGAATATCCAAACAACGGAGCAACAATCCAATGTACTGAGAAATCCGTTCTCAGTGAAAGCACCAAAATGTTAGATCAAAATTTGGCTCTAACACCCAAATTGATATAATACGCAGAGAACTATATGTAGAGAATAGAGAAAAAATGAAGAACACACAAGATTTATAGTGGTTCGGCGTTAACGAGCCTACGTCCACTTTATATGTTATTGATTATACTTTGAATGCTAGTACAATCAACAATTTCACTCAATCTCACTCTTACAATTGTGATTTCTCTCAGTAATTTCGAAGTACAACTGATAAGAAACAGTGGTATGACAGCAATGGTGGAATCAACACTCAGAACTGCCAAAAGATCCCAAAAAATGCCAAGCTCTGGGCTATTTATAGCTGATTTTGTCAGACGGATCGCGGTCATACGTGGCGCAAATCTCGGGAATTTCGGACCGGATCGTAGCCTGATGAAGAATTGGTCAATATGACAGTTACAGACAGGTGTCGCGAGATCCATACATCTCGGATCGTGGTAGAATAGGTCACGGCCTTCGTTCTTTGTCTTCTGGAGCATGGATCGGATCGAGCTGGCGAAAGGGGATCGGGTCGTGTTAAGCGCTGCGATCCAACGGTGCGTAGCGATCCGAAGAGGGGTGAGCGACCGCGACCTGATTTCCGAAGGTTGAAAGGAGTGAAGCTTCGTATTTCCTTCTTGTGTGTGAACCTTGGTGGCTTGGTCAAAAAGCTAGCCAACAATTGTGTTATTATTTCTCATATGGAATAATAAATTATTTTTACCCACTTTCCCATTACAAGCTAATTTCATCCTCATATAATCCCGAAGTCGTTCAAGTTGGGGTATTTATTTACCTCTCAGACCTTGATCAACAACGTTCCTATCTTTAGATAGACATCAGTTGTAATTCAAAAATGATATTTATTTTAATACCAAACACATCTCATCTAACTATTTTATTTATAATATGTTTTATAAAACTTCTTACCTTTGAAAATCTCTATCTCGAGTATAACTATTATTTCTTAGTTCATTGATTAAAAATTTTCTTACTAAAATATCACCTTTCCTTTTTACTTACTTAAACATTACATTTTATTGCTCGGATTTTTGTTAAAAATCCTATAACTTACTTCTATACCAAATTCACCATTAATCCTTCCCTTCGAAAATTTCATTTCACCAATTTTACTTAATTCCATTATTAAGTAACGTTAATTAATGTTTTAACACCTCATCTCCTTTTTATAACTTCGTTTATAAAATTCTGGTTTAATATAAACCCCTTTTATTTCGATTTCTGAATTCAAATGTTAACTCAACATTTATTTAAACCATCGTACTTGCTAAAAAATACCTTTTAGAACTTTGTTTTAAAACTCGGGTTTTAATGTAAAACCCGTTCATAAACTCCTTTTCAATTCAATTAAATCTCATTACACTGTACTTAAATTATTATTAATTAAAATAATAATTTATTTCATCGTTAACTATTGTAGGGGTAGTTAACTTCTTTATTAACAAAAATAAATAGTAAATCCCTTTTTAAAATCATATAAAAATTAAAACTAATATTCGTTAAACCATTTCATTAGATTAATTCAAAAATTAATTAATAATAAATCCCACTTATAACGGTTGACTTAGTCTACTCAATACACGGTTAATTCGTTAACAAATTCCAATTAGTTCTCACTTTAAATTAATTAATAATATCATTTATTTGTTTCTTAACAAACAATTATCCAACTCTTAACTGTTAGGTTAAGTTCTACTCATTTGCCTCTAAATCTTCTTAACGTAAGAATTTACTTTATAAAATCATTAAATAATTAATTGTAAACTTAATTAATAGATAATAAATATTTATTTCCTATTAACAAACTTTCATTAAAAATACAGGTTTTTAAGATCTGTCTTTAGTTATAAAATAAATTTTATAACTTCATTTCGTCGGTTTCTCTGACGGTAAATCGATATTTATAAAATGATTGATTTATAGGCCATATACTGCAAATTGCTCAACCAATATTACCCATTGGTTTAAACAAAACAAATATTGAATTCAGGTCAACGTTCAACAAGCAAATCAATCATCTAATCAGATTAGTTCACATAATGATAATATGGAGATAAATATCATTAGATATATTTGAGGAATCCCGTTGGATCCCTCCAACCTGTTCTTCCCTGCATTAAATATGTTATCTCAATATGATCATTTAATTCAAATAAATAATGGTCTTCATAACAGTCAATAACGATAATTCAATATCAACCAATTTAATTCACACAACCATAACAATTCAAACAATTAAACACGTTTATTTAAAAACGTGACCAATAAGGTAAGTTACCTTAATTGGGTCCAATCATTAAAATAAGGATTTCGTTTTGCACTGAAATCAAACAACTGTTTAATTCCATGGGTTCAATCAATATATGAATATATTTTTAACAAACATCAAACAGTCAACCCTTAGCAACCATAGCACACAAAAATAAAACCCTACTTATAAAATATAAGTGGGGAGAACTGAGTGAGTTTAACTCACCTTGATTTGATTCGCTGTCAACGGCTTGTTTTTAATTAAATTAAACAGTCGTTTAATTTAATTAAAAATTCCAGTTGATCTCAATTGCCTCCATTTCTGTTTCATATTGCAGTGCTCGTCAAGACGAGTCCAACATCTCTAGAATCGTTCAATTCTGATAACACATTAAAAAGTTATTAACTTTCTAGTATAAATGATCTTAGTTAACTAACCCTTGGTTATATAATTTATTAAATTAATTACCCAGTTCAAAATAATTATGTCGATTATATTGTGCATCTTCATTTTTTGCTCGAACTGATGTTGTCACAACCTGATCACACAATATATAGTTATTTAAGTTAAGTACATGATTTAATTAAATAAATATTCTTTAATTACCACTTAAGTAAATAAATGATCTAATTACTTTCATGATCAACGGTTAGAGGGCCGAATATACCCTCTACTGTTCGCTGCGTCTTCATCAATGCTGAGACATCTCTCCTGCAGCAAATTACTTATTAAATTAATACACCTTTTAGTTATAATAGTTTAGTTAAATTAATTGCATTCTTATGTAAAGTATATGGTCGATCCTCACGTATACCTCTTTCAACAGTGCCCAGTTCACTTGCTCGATTCCTACCTTGCGTTTGCTACAACACCTTAAACACCAATTTAAATAAATCAGTTACCTCTTAATTTGGGTTTCTAAGAAACTAATTACTTTTGGATTATATAATTTGACCTTACAACCTTTCTTCTTCCGCTCTCGTTTACTGCTTTCTGAACCATTCCTCCTCTACCAATGCCAACTTAAACTAACCGTCGTTCCAGCCTGCCACTGCCGTCGCTACCACTAGCTCTCCCCTCACCGACCTCCTGTCAATGCTCTAAAACCCATCACCCAAAACTTCTACTTCCAAAAGAACACGACCCGCTTCTACAAACCATTAGCAACTGCACCCATATCCATCGCTGGCGATCAGCTCAGCTCCGACCACCAAACTCTTGTCGCTAGTACGCCTCCCTTTTGACCCCCTTTGATCTCGAACCTCCAGCTCTCTCTCTCCCTCTCCCTTACTTTCTCACGTCTGTATCCTCTTCCAGTTCTCGAAATGACATCCGTGCTTCCAGTTCTCTCTCCCTCTTACGTTCCAAGCTTCTGCCAATCATATTATTCCTCACGTCCGTATCCTCTTTTTGTTATCATCATCCCGGTTGACAAACCCCCTACTGAGCTGCTGCGTCTCCATTCGTTCGGACACATTTCGAACTACATACATCCATCTTGCTTCCAGACTTCGACGTCACCACATCCCTACTTCACAGCCATTTACTTATTAGCGAAATGGGTTTTGTTTTTAGTTTTAGTTGGTTTCGCTCGGAAGAAAATGAACGAGGCGATCTTGCTTATATAGATGAAGAAGTGGATAAAAACAATGTAACATCAAATAGCATAGGGTAGGTCTATGGAGAAAACACTGGGATTGACGGATTGATGGCGAAGGCATAGCATAAGCTAAATGGAGAGGAAAACGGTGTAGCTGTGTATGGGTGCAGCGTAATTTCTCTTCAAAAGATAGGGTAACTGAACTATTTACTATAGCATGTGGCCATGAGCTTTCGTTTCTCTAGACCTCTGTTGCATTGCAGATAGAAAAGAAAAAATGGATAGGAGGTAGCTGTAAAGTTGAAGTGAAAATACAGGGTCGTGCATGATTTAACATTTCAAAGCGTAGGGTATTTGGGTGGAACCTCGGGTGGGAAATACTTTGGAAACTTTGCACTGAAGTAACCATTATATATATTTTATTCTGATTTGTTTTAGGGTACGTTCATTTGTAACCGTTATTAAATCCTACCATAATTTACGTGACACATTAAATATACACACAGTCATACGAACTCCAAATATAACGAAAATGGACACACTGCTACGTCTCAACGTTTCGCTCCCAATAAAACTAATTTTGTTGAAAACGGACTCTGTTTGCAGAATGTCGTTATTTTAAATTTATCGGTTCACCTTTAAATTGCACATGTCGATAAAATAACTACGATTGGCTCCAAACTGGAAATCTAGCAATAACTAATTATACATTTTCCAATAAAACTCGTCTCGTCGAAAACTGAGATTGTTTGAAAAGAAAACTGTCTTAAGGGCTTAAATATAAAAAAAAATTCAAAATAATACCCAATTTAAATAATAATAAATTATTATTATCAATATAAAATATTACACAGCTTCAACATAATTCAATACAGCTTTATAACTCAATATTAACAAATTTCGAGTTAAACGATATTCAGACTATATTAAAATTCTATTTAAATTTATTAAATAAACGTTATCGTTTATTAACGAATTCTATAGCGACTATTTTAAATTTTGATCTGGACATAACTAACAATCTATAACACGAAATCTGGATTTTTCTATTTCATTAGAAACTTATAATCAACTAGATTCTAACGTTTCTTGTTTCACAAAAATCCGACTTATATCGGATCCTGTATATTCAATTGAAGTTCAAAACTCAATATTACGAATGGCCACGCCATTTCGAGCTCGGTGTTTATTATATATAAATTAACGTTTTAAACTTCGTTTTAATAACAAATTAAATATTAAATCCATTAATATTCCAAATATAATATTTAAAATAATAAATTAAATTAAATATCTGACTATCGAAAATACGGGACATTACATCATAGATCCTTTTTTAGGTTGCAATTTCTAATAGCAATGAAAAATGATATTTTGTACCATCTCCTCTAAATATTTATGCACATTGCAATTTTTGGTTAGAACAACACAATTTCTACAATATTCAATTTCAATGCATGTACAAAGAATGAAAAATATTGCTTCATCCAAACCATTTACAATATAGTACCCCATTATTTTCAGTAAATGACATGAATCCAAACCACTTGAAATAATTGCATTTGGATGATTCGCATAATACAAGTTTAATGTTTTATTCGTTTATCATTTAACTTAATATACCTATATTTAAAATGGTAAAATATGTTTATAATGTATTGTTTTATAAAGTTCTACATTTAACTTAAGATACCTATTTTAAATTACCAAAATTATTTATAAAACTCGCACCACTTTCTCATATGTTTTATGTTTCAATTCATGTGTTTAAATGAATTATGCAAACTTAAGTTTAAAATAATAAGACAATGTAAATAAGCAATATTCTCTAGTTAGGCCACTGATGACAGTACGAAAAATTCTATAATATACATCATATCCATATCAGTGAAATATTATAAAATTGCATTTCATTAAACTAAAAGGATTTTATTCAAAAGGACAATCGATATTAAAATTTTATTCATAAGGACACACGCCTAAAAATTTATTCATAAGGACATGCGCCTAAAATTTTCCGTCGTTCATCCCTCTCGTTCAATTTTCTACTACAAAATCACAATATCAAAAATAACGAAAACATTTATACTGGCAATCGAATCAAATCCGCGGCGTCTCGTCCAATCGAACCTCAAAAATCAATCGAACAACAAATTTCAACACCAAATCAACCTCAAAAATCGACCTTGACTTATTTTTTTTGCTATAATCGTTAAAGGTTAATGTTTATTTTACAACGATTCATCATCTTCAATGAATCTTAATTTGGAAATATTATTGGATTTGATGGTTGAAAATACTTTTTTGATGGTGAATTTAGCAGCAGTTTTTTTTGAAAGAAAAAATGTGTGATCTTCTAAAAAGAAGAGACCACATATATATAAATTAAAAAAATAAAGTCTACAAAATCAGTCTACATGTCAGACAGGTAACCAAAAAAACTACAAAAGATATGACTAAATGCATGTATAGGATAGTAGATAGATGAGCTCCGGATAAGCCTTCGCCCATCATAATTCAATATCGAATTCCGGCAAGACAACCACCCGATATTGATGTATATCTACTCCTACACAATAAACTAGTCACTCTAATCTAAATACAACAAACACATGAGAACAATATAACATAAAAACTCTTCAAATCTGCACTTTAGAAAACTCCTAAGGAAAAAACAGCTATCCACACATGAAACGACCCAAACTTCCCCTTTCGGAAAAGCCCGGATTGAATTGAGAACACGACAAATCAGAACTCAAACAGAAGAACATTTCATTGCTTATTACAACAATTACATCAGAGTACAAAAAGATAACAGAGTATGAATAAATATTACACATTGGAAATAGAATATCAGAGATTTAATAAATTACAAAGCAGCGGAAAAATAATACAAAACACAACTGAAAGAAATACACGGATACAGATTTTTTCGAATATCGCTTTAGCTATAAATCAGGATCCTGTGAATATAAAATCTACAAAACCAAAACTACTAGCTGCCCGTGTGGAAAATAGGGGCACCCAGAGTTTAGGTTAAAACAATAAAATCCATGTCAATCATAGGACTGGTATGAGAACTAAAACAGTCATTTGAAACTTTATTTTAAAGTTAGTAAATCAAGGGACCACGCCATATGACACGGAACGCGTTTAGTCCACATGAATACCAGTGAATAGATCAAAATAGCGCAATGCTTTTTGGAAAAATGAAGCTATTATAAGACTCAGGTCCCACCACACAATACAACGCAAGCCGGAGGATAGATTTTTACCTTATAATAGCCAAATAATGCTTGATATGTATAAAACAAATTATTTTTATATTACTATAAGTGTATAGTGTCAAAAACAACTTCAAATATAAATGTATCAATCATTGACGGCATGGGTACCATATATCATGTCTCCATACTAGTTCTACAATCAAAACCACATGATGTCGTATTGGAAGTTGGATTTTCATCATGAACCAAGGCAAGGGATCGTCCTTACCGATTTGGAGACTCTCTAGCCCGAGCCTCAGGATACAGCCGCAACTGCACCTGGATCTGCCAGGGCTGGTCCACAAATACTTTAGTGGATTAGTTATGCCTGAACAATACGTTTCCCTGCCCTATAGGGCATAAATTTTGAGCCATTAGGGACTCAATATCCGAGGTACCTTGCTTTCCATCATCCACATAAGTAAACATGTCTGGGCTCCATACCATGACACTACTTCTAGCTAGAAAGAAACACATGTTCTCCCTGGGGTCCTCTCCCGTTTCTCGCTCATACCGGGGTGTGAGGCTCGCGAAGTAAAGCTATACACAAAGCTATGCTAATTAAAGTTGTGCTTTGATCATCAACCACAAGACTCTGCTTTTCAACAAAATCCTTGATCATTTGCATCTTGGCATGCCGCATTGACAATTCACGCCATGCAACTGATGTCTATCAATATATAACCTCTAAGCTCGTACGTCTCAGAGAAGGGTGTTAAGCAAGATAATTAATTCTCCGCCACCAAACAGATATATATATAACAGAAATCAATTAGCACATAATGAAATCTAATGTCAGACACACATCCATTTACAAGTCCGTTCTAGGTCTGAACGAAACCGGAGGCACCTTATTCGTCGTCCTATATGTCCAATACAGAAGACATGTCCTCAGATATCCGTCGATGTCCAAGTACGTCTGGACGATCACCACTTATTACCTCGTCTTGGGTGTACAGCCCAATCAAGACATCGGTAATCATCCAAACGATGTGAAGATCTCCGGTCTTCAACCACCGTCTTCATCGTCGATTTTTAATCGTCATATAATTATTCAGAATGGGTTAAACCCGGTCTTTCCGAATAACTCGCGTATTTTATAATCAATAATAAAGTGCTGTAAAAACACAACATACGCCTCATTCCAATATAGAATATTCTTTTATTAAAATATTCACATTATTAGGGAAAGGTTCCCATTCATTTTATCAAAGATAAATTCTTTATAATTTATTCTTTAATCTTCCTTTGAATATCAATTTCAAAAGATTTTATTTTATCTTTTAACAATTCCAAATCAAATTAAGGTTTATAAAACTGGTCGGGATTAACGAACCTTACCAAAGTAATCATTTATTATTTATTATCCCAATCCCAACCTATTCATCCCATGGAGAAAAACTGGTAATACTCCATATCTAACACCACGGTGTTATCGGTAAAATTAATTACCATTTCACGTTCAAATCTAATTAAAGATTTAACTATCGCTTGGAGTAAAACTGGTGGTATTCCATTTTTGATCATTTCAAGAATTCGATAAATTTAATTATCTCATTCTATTCAATCTAATTAAGAATTTATTAAAACTCCAATTTGGTTTTAATACCAAAAATCATTACCTTATGATTATTCAATTTTAAGAAATTAATCTTATCTTTAACTGGGTTAAAGAACTAATGTCATTTAAAACACAGTTCATGGTAAACCCAAAATCATCTTCCATTTACTATGGAATCTTCACGGAAAACGGATCAATATATAATCGATATAAATTTTTGTATCAAACTAATAATATAAATGGAATAACAGTAAAGCCTTTTTAAATTCCATATATAGTAACAGTCTTCATTCACAGAAGCTCATCTCGATTATTATCAAATCGAATTCCTTTCAATTCCAATTTATTTTATTAAATTGGAAAACTTTACTTTGGAAAATTTCCATTTAAATCTTAATTAAAGATTTATAAATTCCAAATTATATTTTCACTTTTAATCGGATTAAAGAACGAATGTCGTTAAAAACACAGTTCATAATAGACCTAATTCACATTTCGTTTTATTCCAATTACTAAATATAATATGAAACTCTAATAATCTTAATTAAAAGATTAAAAAATTTCGAAATTATATTTTCACTGTTAATCGGGTAAAAGAACGAATGTCGTTAAAAACACAGTTCACAATAAACCCATTTCACATTTCATTTTATTCCAATTACTAAATATAATTGGAAACTCTAATAATCTTAATTAAAAGGTTAATTCTTTTTTTTCTACTGGGTTTAAGAATAGTGTTATTGAAGACACCATTCACGACAAACCCAAAAATCCAATTTATTTTATTTAATTCCAATTAAATATTAATTAATTGGAAAACTTCATTAAATCTTAATTTAAAGATTTATTCTAATTAATAACTAGTTCATTTCGATAAAAATATATTTTTATCTTTTCAAATATGGAATTTTTCATCCAAAATCTTTTCAAATCATTTGTTATGAATTTACATAATTTTTCCATATTTTTAATAATTTTATTAAGGCCTTTACAGTCGGTTTCCAATAACGGCCACAAAACTGCATCCGTAGCAACCTTTTCTGAAATTGATTTGGACATATTTCCAAATCCAACCGTTAGATTTCAAATCTCTTATATTCATTAGAAAGCTCTTTTCGATACGAACCCAACGGTTCTGGTTCTAGGAGAATCCGACAGTCGGATCTCCAGTTACATCAATTTGAAATTAATGGTCGAAATCCATGAACGGTCGCTGCGCGGCGCGTTCTATTCAGGCCATTAAATATATATAATATATATTTCTTTGATTTCCATTTAAATTGTATTTATAAAATATTTATAAATTCATTTTAAAACGATTCCAACTTCCTTTTCAATTCTAAATCAAAATTGAATATTCTATATCTTTATCATATTAAAATGATAATATTTTCAAAATATTAAATTTTGAAATCACTTCTTTTCGATATTCATTATAAAATGAATAAATTCTATCGATAAACCCGTTCGGGTAAAAATGGCGTTTGCTACTTAACTCGGCTTCACATTTCAATATTTTTGTGTCCATCCAAAATCGGACATCAAAATCATAATTTTATTCTTCACTGAATATTATTTTAAAATATTCGTTATTTTAAAATATTCTTTATATTAAAAGATTCTTTATTTTAAATTATTCTTTATTTTAAATTATTCTTTGTTTTAAAATATTATTTACATTAAAATGTTCTTTTACATTAAAATGTTCATTTCATTAAAATGTTCTTTTACATTAAAATGTTCTTTTCATTTCTGAATCAGAATGCGACTCAATCAATTACCATATAATTTCAGTTATATGGATTTCATACATCGCATGTATGCAACAATAATGACAAATAACTGTGTGAGCATTAAAATAAATAAATAACGCTCATCACAGACTGTCAATCCATCGATTGACATACAACTAAATATTGGGACTAGTGTATGTCAAATATCATCCCAATACCCGTGTGGGGTTTTCAAACAACAACAGTTTATTTAAATAAATCATTGGTTAAGAAATTTAACCAATTCTAATTCAGTTTGAAATATTTTCTATTTAACCAATTTTCACTGTTTAAATTATAAATGAATATTTATAATTTAATTTCACTATCACATTAATATTATTTTTAATATGTTCAACATTTCAACATCACAAACAACACACAATACAGTCAAGTTGAATCGTCCATGGTATGTGGACGAGGAAGGTGATCTAACAGGTACCGTGTACAATTTATAATGATTAAACTGATAAAAATCTACACTGGTAACTCTATATATTTTTCAGTTATGAAAATAAATAAATAGCTGTGTAGAATTTTTAGTGAGGAGTTCTCACCTTGATCGGTTTCAGAAATCGATAAAGTGATTATTTTTAATAAAATTAAACTGATGTTTAATTTTATCAAAAATCCTAATGGCCTCTGTTTCTGTCCCGGTTTGTTCCATCATGTAGTGCTCGGCGAGAGGAATCCAACGCATCTGAATTTGTCTGATTTGGTTGTTGTTTGAACAAGTTATGACCTTTTAAAGATTTGATAATTTAAATAGGTTATTAAATAAAATAATTTACTTAATAATTAGTTTAATAACATTGGTTTAATCCCTCTGGTAACTGTCACCTTCGTTTACTCCAGAACTGTTCAACCCATTTCATCAATCCGGAAAACCGCCTGCGCCGCCTCAATCCGATCGTCGGACCCTCATCCATTAACACCACACCGACCTTCCACCCTCTTGCGCCTCCACCCTCGCCCAGTTCGACGCGCCCTGGCCCCACGAAAGCCAACCCGAGCGCTGCAACTTTGGATCTCCGCCCTGGCCACCCCGATGATCAATTTCTGATCATGGCCGTTCAGAATATAGAGCTCGAGATGCTCTTCCATGTTTGCTTTGGAGTTGTATCGAAATTCAAAGAGGATTGAAAGATTTTGGCTCTTAAAAATCATAAATCGCTGGCCATTGAAGAAGATAAGTGGCGGCCTGGGTGCAGTGAATTAGGGTGGAGGAAATACGGTGTATTTATATGTATTTTTATTTTTATTTTATTCATTTAATTCAATTTAATTTCAATATAACTCGTGTATCGTTCCGGACTCGAAATTAAACCCAACGAGTGTCGCCCCTAGCTAAATACCCTCATTCCGGATACAATGAGATATGTCTTGTAAGCCAATTCGACTGTTTCGAACAGTTTTCCTCTAAATTAAAATATAAATCAATATATTGAATTTTAAATGTATATTTTAATTTACCGGGGCCACATACTGACTCCAAAAATTATATCTAGTTTTGTTTTGATGATACGGTCCTAACAAGACTAATTTCGTCGAATTTGGAGACCGTTTGACAAATGGCCATTTTCTGGTCGATTCAATTTGATTGAAATTGACAAAACATGTTTTCTTTTGTTATGCTCACATATTAATTCCAAAGATTATGAAAATTGGAATCTAGCAATAATTTGACATTTCGGATCCAACAAAAGTGGTTTCGTCGAAAACGGAGGTCGTTTGCAAAATGGCATTTTTAAGGGCTATATATTATATTAAAATATATATAAATTCCATAACGACTATTCTAGATTTTAAAATGGACATAACTTATAATTTATTAAGTGAAATCTCATTTTATTACATTCGTTAGAAAGATATTATTAAACAGAATCGAATATTTCTGATTTCGTCCAGTTCTGATTTAAAATGAATTCTGTACATTCAGTTAAAGTTCAAAGTTGAATTTTCAAATTGCCGCGCCATTTCAGGCTTGTTTTATAATTAAAATAAATTTATTCGTTCTAACTTCAATTTAAATAAAAATTTTAGTCATTATTATTTAAAAGAAATCATTTTAATTATTCTAAATCTATCTATTACAATAGTTAAAATAAAATTTTTAATTTAATTCTGAAATTTCGGGTTGTTACAACACAACTCCTCAGCTATAATCAACTACCCGAAAGAAACTAGCCAAACCATAAGCTTCCATCACACACACACACACACACACACACACACATATATATATATATATATATATATTCTTGGATTGTGGTGAAGCTTTTTCGCTTTTCCATAAACGCCCTCTACCTGCCACCCACGTGAACAACATCAACGTTTAATACTGGGGGTCGCATATGTCTTTTTACTTTCCATTTCCTACGATCCACTAAAAGATCGGTTCCCACCACGTTCCCCATTAATTTCTTTCCACCAATTTTCTTCAGTCTCCTCTCCAAATTATTCCCCTTTTCTTCCTACCGTCAAATTACTTCCGCCGTTGTCAACCCTAGCTTTCCCCAAAATTCACCATTACTCAGCGTTTACTACAATCACCAAATCACTATTACTTCCGCCGCTGTCAACCCTAGCTTTCCTCCATAATTCACCATTACTCCGCCTACTGGACGACTTCAGAGGTAAAATCGGTTTTAATATTTTTTACCCTTCTTACTACTTCACTTCTTTGTGTTCTCTCTTCGGATCTGCTACGAATTCGTCTTCGTTTTTACTTCAAATTTATCTGTTCTTCCTGTATGTTGCGAACTACCCAATCTCTGTCACTAATTTCTTTATTTACTTCCACCAGATATGTCATCCTGGATCCGTTTGTTTGACAGGGTGTGGTCTACTTCGGCGCTTCCTTTACCTTCGAAAATGGTACAATGCATGGTTTTGGCATCAGTTATTTCAAATAAGATAAGTAAAGATAATCCATTTCTTAGATTATTCTTTTCTTTTTAATGCAATTAGTCTAATATTATACTGTCACTCCTTATACATTTGTATGTATTTCAAAAAGTCATATTGAGCAACTTACTCCTCTTTGAAATCAGTCGGCTTTTCCGAATGACTATTTTTGAGCTTTCTTTTTATACATACCAGTGAGGAGGTAATAACATGATGTTAGTTAGGTAAATTTCTGATTGCTCTTATATGCTTAATTTAATTTATGTTTGATACGGCTTTAAATTTGGGGTTTGAGCTGTAATGGACCATAATAGTTGACTGCAAACAACCCTATTCATCATTTTTTTCAAATTAGCTGAATGCTAATCAATTGTCCGTCTTGGTATCTTTATACATATTTAATCAATTATCCGCCAATTGGTACTTACCAATTCTTCAAAAAATTCTCCAAATAAGTCTTTTATATTATTATTTTATAAACCGGACCGATTCTTAGATTTTATTATGAGTCCTTTACTGATATTGGCAAATATACTTATAGTTTCTACATTTATTTTGGCCATTAAAATGGATGATACTGCTACATATTACGTGAGGTGTAATTTTTGTTAATTTTCACATACCAAATACATAAATGGTTTCATCGCAAAATCTTACATAAATAAGCTCAGTATTGGGCAATAAACATTATATTACATGACAGTTCACTATTTTGCTCAAGCTTATAACTATATGTTTACAATGTTTCTATTTTTTTTCTTATTGTTTTCTTTCTCTACTTTTTTCACACATTATAACAAAGCTTTATTATATGATAGTTTTCACTTTCCATATATTAGATACGTACCAAATATTTATAGATTTACCATTTTATATTTACTGTCAATCTTAAATTTCTGCTAGAAGTGGGCAATAAATGGTACGAAATACTCTCACACAATTTACAGCTATATTTACAGATATTGTCAAATATACTTATATTACATATAGTTTACTTTTACGATTATTTGTTTTGCCAACTTTTTAAAGGGCTTTCATTGCTAAACTCTTAGAAACACAGCTCTACTGTTTTAGTGGAGGAACTGTATAATTAGAAACTAAAAAGCCCGTCAATACTGGCAATATTTATAACTCTACGTATTGTTCTGGCTCATAATGCTATATGTTTAAAGTTGTTTCTAAAAAGCCCGTCAATACAGGCAATATTTATAACTCGACGTAGTGTTCTGGCTCATACTGCTATGTTTAAATATATTTCTATTTTTACTCACTATTTCCCTCCTTTGATTTTTGTATATGACACAGTGAACTATAAGAACTTTTATTTCATGATAGTTTGTACTTACCAAATATATAGTCAATTTCCACTGTTGAACTATGCACTAAACAATGTCCAAATTTTGCAGGAAACATAGCATAAATGTAAACTGCAAATAGTCTTCATAGATGACTAAATTAGCTCATCAGCATGACTATCAATTATGGAGAAATGCCAGTTAGGTATACTAGATCCTACTCCTATACACTTTAATTTTGTTCTATTTATTTTCACTCATTATTTACCTATTGGGAAAGCCTGTTTGCTCTCTGTTTTTTTCAATTCTACATACTATATACCTAAATACAACAACAACAACAACCAAGCCATAAATCCCAAACAAGTTGTGGTTGGCTAGACATGGAACCCCAAAAATAAATTATAAGAAATATATATATATATACAAACAAAAACAAAAATAAAAAGGAGTTAAATTCTTTCGTAAAAGTAAAATAAAGGTTTGAAAAACAAAAAACAAAGATTAGAAAGTTTAGAAAAAAAAACCTATGGTTCTGGTACATGGATTGCTACCCTCCATGCACTCCTATCTGAAACCAGCTCTTCAGATATATTCCAGTTCCTTAAGTCTCTTTTTACTACCTCCTCCCATGTCATTTTAGGTCGGCCCCTACCTCTCCTTGGGCCTTCGGCGCGACCTATAATTCCAACGCGCACTGGTGCATCGTGCGGTCTTCGTTGGAGATGTCTAAACAACTAACTTGTCTTCCACGGGTGCAACTCCAAGTTTGTCTCTGATATCATCATTCCTAATCCGATCTCGTCTGGTATGCCCACAGCTCCAACGCAGCATAGGCATCTCTGCTACACTTATCTTTTGGACGTGTTGCCTTTTAGTAGGCCAACATTCTGCACCATATAACATCGCCGGCCTGATTGTTGTTCTATAAAACTTTCCTTTAAGTTTTTGAGGGATCTTCCTATCATAGAGAATGCCAGACGCAAGTCGTCATTTCACCCATCCTGCTTGAACTCTAAAACTAACATCCTTATCAATCTCCCTATCAAACTGCAACATAGATCCTAAATATCGAAAGAATTCTTTCTTGAGTACTACTTGACCGGCCAGGGTGACATCTCCGTCATCTGACCTGACCCCGCTGAACTCACACTTCATATACTCCGTTTTAGTTCTGCTAATCCTGAAACCCTTCGATTCCAAGGTCTCCCTCCACAACTCCAATTGTCTATTAACCCCTATTCTACTCTCATCAATCAGCACAACATCATCAGCAAAAAGCATACACCAAGGAATCTCCCCTTGTATACCTTTTGTGATTTCATCCATCACTAAAGCAAAATTATAGGGGCTCAAAGTTGAACCTTGATGTAACCCTATATTAATGGGAAACTCACTGGTCTCACCATCGCATGCCCTGACACTAGTCACCGCCCCTTCGTACATATCCTTATTAAGGGTAATGTACTTTGATGGCACCTTCTTCCTTTCTAGCGCCCACCACATAACTTTCCTCTGTACTCTGTCATAAGCTTTCTCCAAATCGATAAAGACCATGTGAAGATCTTTCTTCTGCTCCCTGTATCTCCCCATAAGTTGCCTAATCAAGAAAATCGCCTCAGTAGTTGACCTTCCAGGCATGAAACCAAATTGATTCCTAGAGACACTTGTCAACCTCCTCAAACGTTGTTCGCAGACTCGCTCCCAAAGCTTCATTGTATGACTCATAAGCTTAATTCCTCTGTAGTTTGTACAACTTTGAATATCTCCTTTATTCTTGAAGATTGGAACTAAAATGCTTCTCCTCCACTCATCTGGCATCTTGTTATATTTGAAAATATTATTAAACAACTTTGTTAGCCAGGTTATCCCTGCATCTCCAAAGCATCTCCACACCTCAATAGGAATGTCATCAGGCCCAACCGACTTGCCTGTCTTCATCCTTTTCAAAGCACCCTTTACCTCCGCCTCTTGAATTCTCCGAACGAAATGTCTATCAGTGATGTCAGCAGAGTCTTCCAACTCGACCGAGGAGCTATCACTTCCTTCATTGAAAAGCCTATCGAAGTATGCTCTCCACCTATTTTTTATCTCATCATCCTTCACTAAAAGTCTATCGTTCTCGTCCTTAATGCATTTAACCTGGTTGAAGTCTCTTATCCTCCTCTCGCGTAGCTTGGCTATTATGTAGACGTCTCTTTCACCCTCCCTTGAACTCAGCCTTTGATACAAATCTTCATATGCTCGACCCCTTGCTTCACTCACTGCCCTCTTTGCAGTCTTCTTTGACACTTTGTACTTCTGTATGTTGTCCTCGCTCCTATGCTGGTGCATGCATTTGTAGCATTCCTTCTTCTCCTTGATAGCCTTTTGCACCTCGTCGTTCCACCACCACGAATCCTTGGGCTCACGCATACTTCCTCTTGTTTTCCCAAACACCTCAGTAGCCACTCTTCCAATACAAGTTGCCATCTCATTCCACATGACATTTGCTTTGCCTTCCACATTCCATGCCTCTTCTCCCCTCACTCTATCTTTGAACACCCATAAGTCGTCTCCTTTGAGTCTCCACCATCTCGTCCTACTAATCTTCGCTCTCTTATCCTTCACCGTCCGAAGACGGATCACGCAAACCAAGAGCTGATGTTGTGAGACGACACATTCTCCAGGTATGACCTTGCAATCAACACAGTCTTGTTTACTGTCCCTTCTAGTTAGAACAAAGTCAATCTGGCTAGCATGTTGGCTACTGCTGAAGGTAATCAAATGTGATTGTCTCTTTCTAAAGAATGTATTAGCAATCATGAGATCAAAAGACAAAGCGAAATCCAATATTTCTTCACCCTCTTGGTTCCTACTGCCAAAACCAAAACCACCATGCACTCTCTCAAATCCTCCGCTAGATGAGCCAACATGACCATTGAAGTCTCCTCCTATAAAAAGTTTCTCGCTACTAGGCACATCTCTAACCATGACATCCAATTCCTCCCAGAACTTCATCTTGGCCTCTTCACGTAGGCCTACCTGTGGGGCATATGCACTAATGACATTCAGAACCACATTACCAACTACAAGCTTAACTAGAATGATCCTGTCCCCTCGTCTTCTGACGTCGACCACTTCGTTCTTAAGGTTCTTGTCAATCAATATGCCTACCCCATTCTTGTTACGTACGTCTCCCGTGTACCACAATTTAAAGCCAGTGTTCTCCACCACCTTCGCCTTCTGTCCCGTCCATTTAGTCTCTTGAACGCACAAGATGCTTACACGTCTCCTAATCATAGTATCAACTATCTCCTTAGCTTAGCTGTTAAGGACCCTACATTCCAGCTACCTAACATAATCCTACTATCATCGACCAGCTTCCTTGCCCCTTGCACCCGCCGAGAAAGATGCGAAGACCCTTGCTCACTTATCACTACACCGGGGCGTCGATGTAGCGCGCCACTAAGAGAATGGCGGCCCAGCCCTTGCCTATTTAACACCATACCCGAGCCTAGATATTGCGCGTCGCTAAGAGGGTTACGCCCCAACGAGAAATCATAAGGTTCTATATCCATAAGAGAAGCTAAGTTTTTATGTTGGCTCGCCAAGCCTATCACAACCCTCTTCCTTTATCCTGGCTCGCCAAGCCTAGATATACCTAAATGGTTACAATTTTTTTTCTGTATTTCCTTTGTATAATTACGATTACAAGTTTTAGTTCAGGGTTTTTTTTATAATTTTTAATGATTCAGTTGAATTTTAGGTTCATAGATGGTTATTTGTTTAACAATTTTTAAACCTGTTTCAAACTGCTAAACAGAAAATATAATCTTATACACTAATTAGGTTTCCAATTTTTTTTATAATGGTCATGTAAAAATAAAATATCAAATTAGTGAATCGGATTGGTTCTTTAGGTCTTCGTATGTTTTCTGAATTTGTGTTATAATCTTCTCCCTTTTAACAACAGTCCAATTCTATCAGTGAATTCACAACTGATTAGACTTAGAAACAAGAATCTTGAATTACGTCTTTAATAGAACAACATGGCTTCGTACATCATGTTCATTTTGCGATAAATTAATTGAAACAATTTCTAAATTTGTAGGAAATTGTATACCAATGGAAAATGAAAAGCCAAAATTGACAAAATCAATTATCATTGCTACTACATCAACAAAATGATCGACTGCTCAATGTTACGCTCGGGCTTCTAATGGTATGTTAATAGCCATTTCTATTATTGTTCTCACAATTTTTATATCTGAAATTGTCATATGATGTGTAAATTACATTGCTTGATTTTCAGACCTGTATAATTCACCGTTTCCAATTATATTGCAAGATTATCAGACCCATATAAGTCGGGGTTTGAGCAAGATTGACATTATTTCTTTTTCATTGGTACAATTACGATATGTTCTACCTACTACTAAGTTTATTAGCATGGTACATTGGCTCTAAATATACAATCATCATTTTTAATTAAAATATCTGCTTTAATAATAAACAAAACATGTATATGAAAACTAATGTACTTTCTATATTTACAAATAGATAATGACTTTCAAAACAATTAATTGTTATATAAAGGAAGTAAATAAACTTTTGATTATATTCTAAAACAACTTCAGCTTATTATCAACAGCCAAAAAACTCTTTTCCAAAAGAAGAAAGTTGTTCGAGCTTTTAATAAAAATATATTTGACTTTCTATTGCTCTTTTCTTAGGCAAATTGAACACCGAATCTACACGTGTTCTTGCGTGAGCACTATGATATATATGTTAATATATGTATATCTCTGGGTGGGTATGTATAAATGTATATACATGCATACATTGTGGTGATTTGACTTTCAATAGTGTGTTAAAGATGTTTCCACCTTTACCATATTGTTTCTCAAATTGTACTTTTGTCAGTTGAATTTTCAGTGTGCCATTTTTATACTTTGCCTATCGTTTTCAGTTTTCATATTTAATATAGGTCACCGATACAAATTTCCTTTTGTGCACTTCTGATTTATGGCTTCCCATTTTTAAACATATTCTGAATAAATTTCCTTGATTTATACTTACCATAACATATGTTTAATATTTTTTGGCTCAGATCACTAAACAAACAATTGACAATAGCAACATGTATTAGTTTTTAAAATCATAATTGTAACATGTATGGAATTTTTTTTTTTTTTTTTTTTTTTTTTTTTGCTTACAATACTAAATTTAGCACTGAACATGAATTATTATATGCTTCTGTAACTAATTTTGTTACCATGCCATGTTTTTAACATTATTCTACATCATATCTATCAGTTGTAGGAGGATCAAAAAAGCATCCTTGCTGGATTTCTCTTGATATTAAAATAAATTACGAAGGCATATTATTGATAACGTTACTACTAGCCTCTTTATTTGGGCCAACTCGCTGAAGACATGCCATTACAAAGGTAAATATTATATACATTTCCTTCCATACCTAACTTCATCATTAAAAATATTTTTTGCTTCCTGTCATACATAGCAGGTATTGATATGCCAATGGTTGTTTTTGCATTTGTGCTCATTGTATAACTAATCACTCATTTTACTATCTTGATTTTCATTTCTATAAATCTCCTTTATGTACTCCTATATTTGTTTCCCACTGGCTATATCAAATAAATATCTCCATTTATACCAATCATTCTAATTAGATGTAACATAGAGCTATTTTCGAATAATATCATTTTGTTTCCTATAACATTATCAACTTGCTGATTGAATTTACTTCAACCTTTGCTTATATTCTTGCATGGCCATTTGATTGCATTTACAGTTTGGTTTATGCTAATTTTTACTTTCTATATATTATTTTGTTTCCCAAAAAAAATTAATACGTTCAGTCCTAATATCATAAACTCTTTTGTTTATTAATTCCTTCACATACAGGAGGACTTTATCGTTAAATTCCTGTTATGCTTGATTTGTATCTCTCCACATAAAGACAAAATGATCCAACGGCTAATACTCTGTGTCCCTTGATTTGTGTACAATTTTGTGTCTCAATAGCCGCTCCCATATATATATATATATATATATATATATATATATATATATATATACACACACACACACACACACTAGTACACACGAACGTCCGATGGGCGTGTGCATAAATGCATTTGACCAAAGCTGGAAATGAAGTTTGGAGCGCAGAGCCTGTGGCTGTTTGTGCATAGAAAATTAGCAGTTCACAATTTGAAGAAAACAAAACAGAGAACAGTGCATGCAATAAAAAACGCATGAAGTTTAGCATGGGAAAGATGGAACCAAAAAAATGTAAGGAAGATAGTCAAGATACATCAGGGTCAAAGTTGGAAGGTAAATGTGCACATGCATGTTATTTAAGTCGCAAGTGGCATCTAAAGTATGAGGTAAACAGGAAACACTGCAGTGCTTGTTTTATTCAAATAAAAATAAAAAGCAGAGGGTACATATTATTATAGAATACATATAATTACATAACAGAAACTGAGAACGAACTTTATGGAAAGGAAAAATGCAGAGTATTAGCCGTTGGATCATTTTGTCTTTATGTGGAGAAATGCAAATCATGGGGAGATCCAATGGTGGAGATGGATTGTGTCACCAATTGTGTCTATGTTTTGCATTTCTCCACATTGGATCTCCCCATGATTTGCATTTCTCCACATAAAGACAAAATGATCCAACGGCTAATACTCTGTGTCCCTTGATTTGTGTACAATTTTGTGTCTCAATAGCCGCTCCCATATATATATATATATATATATATATGTATATATATATAACTAAGTATATATATATAAATATATCCATACATATATGTGAAAAAGAAAGAGAAAAAAAGGAAAAAAAGAGACAAACATGAAATGCTAAGAAACAGAAATCAATAACAAATGCATAATCTATTACGACTAAAATATCTATTAATTTTAATAAATAAACTCAAATTATATCTAATCTTAATCAAATATCTCTCAAATCGAGACTCTCTATATAACTTATAGTGAGAGTTAGACATCCAATCCAGACAGAAGGTAACAATCCTAATGATTAATTTATCAATAGAATCAGATAAAGAATGAAACAATCTCTGATTTCTTTCCAACCAAACGAACCAGCTAATAATAGTAACTAAAAAATACAACATATATCTTTGTCTGAAATTAAAAACAAATCTACAACAATTCCAATAATAAACACAGTTACTAAAAGAATTTAAACAACTATTTTTTTTTTTTTTTTTTGGCATAGCCGACCGGTTTTATAGTGTTCTGTAACACTCTTTTATTATGACTAATAATAAAATTACAATATTGTACAGGTGACTGTAGTTAGCAGTCAACTAAAAATAAAAATTCTTAATACCATATTTAAAATATAATTGGTAATAGAGCAAGAGAAAAATAAATGATCAACATTTTCAACCAAAATATTACAAAAACAACACTTAATATCAAAGTTTTTAGGTATTAGTTTGCTATATTTTTAGGTATCTGTTTTCCTGTATTAACTGTGTTATGCGGTATCAGTTTTCCTGTATTAACTGTGTTATGCTGTTGTGTTTATAGTTTTGGTGCTATATTAGTTTTGTACTTGTACTGATGCATTAGCTATGCAAATCAATTGAAATTATTTCATTTGATGTAAGTAGTTTTTGTGTTACTGTTTTTATAAAACATTACAGCCGTTTTTAGGTATCAGATTTATATTTTTTAGGTATCGGTTTTGCTATGTTAACTGTGCTATGTTTTTATTCATTGATTATGTTTCTGGGTTAATTTTGTAGTTGTACTATTGCATTAACTTTGCAACTCAAACGAACTTTTTTTATTTTAATCAATCAAATTGTGATGTAAGTAGTTTTTTTTTACTTTTTTTATAAAACATTACAGCAGTTTTTAGGTATCAGTTTTATATTTTTTTACGTATCATTTTTACAGTATTAACTGTGTTATGTTTTTATTCATGCGCTTTTGTTGGTGTGTTAATTTTGTAGTTGTACTGCAACATTAACTTTGCAACTCAAACGAACTCATTTCATTTTAATCAATCAAATTATGATGCAAGTAGTTTTTGTGTTACTTTTTTTATAAAACATCACAGTAGTTTTTAGGTATCAGTTTTATATTTTATTAGGTATCAGTTTTACAGTATTAACTGTGTTATGTTTTTATTCATGTGATTTTGTTGCTGTGTTAATTTTGTAGTTGTACTGCTACATTAACTTTGCAACTCAAACGAACTTATTTCATTTTAATCAATCAAATTGTGATGTAAACATTTTCTGCATTACTTTTTCGTTAAAATATTATAACAGTTTTTATGTATTAGTTTTATGACTTGGTAGGTATCAGTATTCTATTTTTTATTGTCTGCAGTTTATGGGTATCAGTTTTACAGTATTTATGTATCAGTTTTTGAAAATTCAGTCATGCATGAATGTCACATTATCACTACTGCATTAAAATCGGTATCACTTCAATAATTTGTCATAAAAAACAGTAATATTATAAATATTTCATCCATCAGCATATATATGACCAACATTAGTATTGAATACATCAATTAAGTTAAAACTGATATGCAAAACGTACAGAACTGTTTATACATAAAACTAACATAAAAAACATTGTTTTGCTACACGATTCAGTCTAGAATTCAAGTAAATTCCAGCAGCATAACACTGTATTTGATATCCATAGGAATTAAAATGATACCTAATTAAATAAAACTGATACCGAAAAACTGCTATAATGCTAAAACAAAAACATAATAACTATCCTAATTAATAGATTGATAGATTAAAATATTAGAAGTTCAATTCAACAGTTTATATTGAAAGAAATAATACAAAGAAACACGACAATTAAAGCACAGTAATACAGAACAAATAAATTGTCGTCTTTAACAAAACTGATACTTAAAAAAATTATAAACTGATACCCAAATACCGAGACAAAGAAAAATTAGAACGACGCTGCTCATACTGCGTAAACACACCATTAATCACCAAATTAATTAAAAACACTTGATCGCAATCCTGATCGCAATATATCACATTAAATTTCAACAACCATGATATGAAAAAATATTAATAGATAGAAAACAAGGAAAAAAAATTAACCTAATATTAGCTGAGACCGATTTTTGAACACGATATGCGAGTGAAATCGATTTTTGAAAATAAAAATTGTAGACCGATATGAGATAAAGAGAAACGCACAAGATCGAAGAAGAAATATAAGAGCGATCGAAGATGAAGAAGAAATAACGCGCTCAAGATTTAGGGTATTAAAAAAAATAGTGCAATGTCCTTCTGATTAATTATTAACGGGTTTGTCCTTGGGATTAAATTTTTAATGGGCTGTTTTTATGGTTAAAAATGCCTTATTTTTTGTCCTTAGTAATATTTTCCTAAAACTAAAACCCGTAAGTCACACGACATACAATATTATATAAATAAAAGGAACTTTTATCAAATGCACTCTTTAAATTTTGAAATACCCATATTTTTTTCTCAAAAAAACATTGTTGGTAAACTATTAGCTATTGATGTGTCAATTAAATCATAAAAATATGAAAATTTCAATATTTGCACCATATTCGTATTAAAATACAGGAAAATAGTGTGAAGGACAAAACGAACAAAAAATTGTTCCATAAGGAAAAGAGGCTAAAATTTTATCATAAGGACAAATTTTTGTGTAAAGGGAGGAATTATAGTGGGCCCCTAAATTCCTCCATTTGCACTAAAATTTGTCCTTATGAATAAAATTTTATCTCCATGTCCTTATGGAATAATTTTTTGTTCATTTTGTCATTGAGGCTAAAAACATGGTATAAAATTTATTTGGATACACAATTAGTCTCAAACATATTTATATACGTGAGCAATAGTCGCAAATTTAATTCATGATTCATCTATATTGATACATTAATCCAATACACTATAAAATTCATATTTTAACAAAAGTACCCACCTTTTGAAATTTCTACAGTTGCTTTAAAAAACCACCTCAATATCACATAATTTTGTACATTTACATCCATATATTTTCAATTAATTACGTAACTGCTAGTTTTGAATTATTTGAATAAATTTAATTTCACTAATTTATCTGATAATTCTTTTTACGCGATGGTTTTGATATGTATATCATATTCACATTAAAAAAAAAGAAAAATCTATTTCGACACAATTGGTGACACAGTTAATCTCATCACTAGGTCTTCCCCTGAGTTCCACCTCTCCAAATAAGGAAAAATAAAATCCAATGGCTCAGATCTATTGTGTCACCAATTATGTTTAATTTTTTGTCCAAATAACCGCTCTCTATAAAAAAAACAGTCAACTGGATTTCCCATTTAAATGTAAAAATGTAAATTTAGATACCATAAATATATAAATGAAAAGCATTAAAAAAAGATAATTTATTATTCATTTATCTCAATAAATTTATCTGCATTGTAGAATTCTGTTTTGAACTTCAAATATCCATATTTTGACATTTCTTTAGTTATGTATAACTTCATCGACTGTTTCCTAATTTCTATTATTTAGATCCATGTATTTAAATTGCTTAAGAGATCTTAAAATTTAAATCATTTTAATAATATATATATCGATCGTATATGTGTAGGTTAACATATAATTAATAAAAATGAAAATAAAAGGTTTTTGTATAACTATGTAGATGTGTAGATCACACACATACATTTGTGTATCTATACAACGATAACAATGTTAATTTGTAAAGTAACTATCATTGTTTATGTAAATAAACAATAAATTTATCATACACTACGTTAGGAAAAAAAAATTAACTTCAAATAACTCTGCAATAAGATATATATAATTTTGTTATAAAATCCATCCATGTTTATTCAAATTATTTATTCTTAAGTTAATATATTTTAACAAATTACATAGTTTCAAATTTAACATATGTTAAAAGAAATAAATTAAATAATATTTGTTGATTTATCTAAAATAATTAAAATATGTCAGTTCCGACATGAACATTTGCTCATAGTAATAAGAACAATAAATTTATTTTCTTGTTTCAAAGAAATAAAAGTCACATAACACATATCAACAATAATAATTTATAATTACTTATTTTGTCGGATTTATTGTATATAGTATAATAACGTTTCAATTTTAGCAATAAAAATTTAAATATTATGGTTTACAATATTATTGTATGCAACGCACATGTTACACTATAGTTTGTAAGTTAATTCCAGAAAACTAATTTGCATATTTTATATTTTTCTGAAAAGAATGTTCAATGCTTAAACACCTCAGGATTTAGTGCGTTTTCAGTGACACCCTCGATTTACTGTTCTATTTGGATACAACAAAACAAGCCTCTTCTTGGATTTTAAAAAGCAAAACCATTAAAGCATTAAATAAAATATGAATCCAATTAAAAGTTGGGCTTATGCAAGTTCTTTGTTCCTTTCGCTTCCAGGCCCAAAGCAATGTGTTTATGGCCGCGTTACCTCAAAATTAGGGTTAAGGCGATTTTATTTCCATTTCTTCGTCCATCAAAATCTCTGAGTTTTTCTCGTTGTTTTCGACAAAAGGTACACTTTTTCTTTGGCAATTCGTTCTTATCGTTTTCCGTCTTGAATCATTCGTTCTTTATTTGTTTTTTTCTCTCTTATGATTTAAATCAAAATTAAAATATACGATCTCATTTGTATGTTGTATACCAGGTTACAATCGAGGGTTTTATTGACTAGGGTTACCTTATTCTAGTGCAGTTTTCCTTATTTTTTTTTTTTTGATTCAAGTCTAATATAAAAATATGTTTAGATTTAAGGGCAGCCATTGCTGTATCTTTTGTTTGGAGTTTTAGGAGTTATGTGTTGATGTAGGAGGTTTGAATATTATAAACTCATTGATCGACACTCATTGTTTCAGGAGAAAGGGCATTTCGTTTGTTTTTTCCAAACTGGGGCTGAACGTTTAAAATTTTCAGTGATCAGAACAAGAAAGGGCGTTTGTTTTGAAAAAGCGATATAAGCGAGATCTGATTTTCGGCTATTTTTCAGCCATAATTAATCGCTGATTAGTTATTCAGATCTCCACCTTATTATAAAAATCTTCGTACTGCACTTCTCACGAACAACGAAATCTTTTTGTCTACCATCCCAGCTTTCTTCCTGGCAGGCCCGGCCCAAGGGCAAGGCCCGTGAGGCGGTCGAATCGGGCAACCCACCCGGGAAAGGCAACTAGAAGAAGAAGAAGACTGTTCAGTTCTTTAGAAATACTTTCGAACCATTTAGAAAGTAATGTGAACTAGTTAGTCGGTTGGTTTTCTAGCTGAATGTAAGTGTATTTGTACTAGATGGTGCAGGTTCGATTCCTCAATCCATCACTTTGGAGCAATTTTTTTTCATCTTTCCATAATTTTGCTCTTCCTCTTAGCAGGTTTGCCTAGGGCAACCCACTATGATGGGCCGGCACTGCTTCCTGGTCCAGATTTTAGCAACTTTTCAGGAAATTTAAGTAAGTATTTCAATTTTGGTGCTAATTTCAGTTTAGGCTCAGTTTTGTTACTGAAAATATTACTGGAACCATTAATCTGTAAGCATGAATTTTGGATGTTTATTTGAATTCAATGGCAAAGAGATAGCTTACAGTATCCTTGTCTTGTCAAGGAAGATGGTTAATGGTTTTTGTAATATTTCCCCTTTTGAATCTGTAAGCATGAATTTCATATGCACAAATAGTTGCTTTGGCTGTATGTAACACCATTTATTGTGTATAATTAATATTCTTCCAAGCCGAGAGCAGTGAGAAATCCTCAGGGATATCTTTCGTTGACATGCAGAGTAGCAGCTTGTTTTCAATTTGCGTCTCTTTTATTTCATGTGCCAAGCAGCTTGTTTTATCGTGTATTACATTTGAGTTCATAAGAGTTTACTATTTCTAATATGTCTTAATAACAATAGTTAAAAATTAAAAACAAACAACAATTCAGTATTCAGCAATATGCATTCAGCATTAAGCATTCAGCAACAAGCATTCAGAATTAAGCATTCAGCTAAAAAAAACAAACGCAGCCTTAGTTGTAGGAGAAAGGAAAATTCAATTGGATTTAATGAAAATAGAGAACACATGTTTCTTCTTTCCTTTTTTTTAATTAACTTTTTTAACTGGATAAAAATCAGAAAGAAAAAGGACATATAATAATACTAGGGAGATTTAGATTCAGAATAGTGATACCCCTTTGCTAATAATTGCTGTTTTTTTGTTAAATATTATGGTGGAGAAGTTGCCTTCAAGTAATGGATCTGCCATATTCAGCAGTGCCTGACTGCCTGCAATATAAAATTAGTGTTACAGAAGAGTATATGTCTAAGTACACAATTATTTTTCAGAAGATAAACAAGTATAAAAAGTTGTATTCGTTTCCTCTAAGTTCATACAATTCAAATTCATTCCATAATGATGTAGATACCATTATTCATATTGATGTATATTGGAATCTAGTCGAAAATTTGGGGATATTTAAAATCTTGTTTGCTTGCATGCCTTTATATCATCCTCACATGTGTTGCATCTTTTTCTTAAACTTGGCATGTGTTACTTTTTTATTATAATGTATTTGATATTTCTTCATCTATTAATATTCCATGTATGTGCATATATTCCATTGATAGCTGCTTGCGCAATGAAATAGAGTCCGAGTACAGAGAATATGCGGTTGTGTATGAATTGACTCAACTTTGAATAATCAGTAATAGCTACTTCTAAATAGTTTTATGTGGCAGGCAGACAACCATTCACCCACTAGAAGGATTTAAACTTTTATTTTAAAAGTGCATTAAATAAATTACTCAACAAACTGGAAGTATCATGTGCAACCCAATGGCTCATCATGGTTATCAATTTTTTTTTACCTGTTATCATATCATAACATTTTCCATAGTAGATGGTAATTTTATGAATGATTTTGGGGTCTGTTTGGAAACTCAAAGCAGAAGTGCTTATGCTTATATGGTAAGTGCTTTTACTTCTAAAAAGTTAAAAAGTCAAAAAGTTTGTTTGACACAGTAACAACTTATAAGTCAAAAAGATGAAAAGTCAATGTGGATAAAAACAAATTTTCATACATAGTTATCAAGGCGCGCGCGCTTAGGCACGCCTAAGCGTAAAAAAGCCCAAGGCTTAAGGCTTGCGCCTTTTTGCAGTTTTAGTGCGCTTTTGCAGTTTGTGGCGCTTTTTTTTTTGTTAACTTCAAAATTTTGTTTATAAATAGTTAAATAAAAAATTTGATTTTTCAACAAATTATAAAATATGGTTTAAAATTTAAATCTTATTAATAAAATATGTAAATAATTGAATGAAATATAAAATATGGTTTAAAAATTAATTTGTAGCTAGTAAAATAGCAGATCAAACTCATATAAAAGGCACACAAAAAAGCCCAAGACTCAAAAAATCCCCAGGCTCAATGCTTGCGCCTTAGCTACTATGTTTTCACAATAGCTGTTTGGCTATTGCGCTAGAATATTGAAATAAAAAATAAGATAATTCAGATTTTTAGAAACATATGTTACAACTTGTTAACTAAAAATCACTAAACAATTCTTATTCTGAAATATAAATCACAAAATATTAAATCAAAACATGACATAATCAAGGCAACTAAGTCCGTTTTAACTTACAAAATCAAATAACAAACCAAACAATAAATAAAAGTTAATCTTTTACACAAATTTAAAGCATTACAATTGAAATATTAAAAACTTCTAAAATCATATGGAGTCTAAATTGGCAAATGATAAAACGCGGTCATGCTTCGTCGAATTTGCTCTCGTTTGTTGTTGAAATCTTGTCTTTTTAAATTTCCAATATGGCTAACTATCAACTCAATAGCTGCTTATTCGATATCACTTGATCCACTTGATTCACTACTTGAACTCATATTTGTCAATATCCTACAAGTTGATAAGAACAATATAAGAACACATAACATTTGTCAAAGTTGAGAAAGTAAACAATATAAAACATGACTACAAATATTTTGATTAAGTTTGATTTCAAAACAGTAAACAATATAAAACATGGTTCTAAAACAGTAAACAATATTTTGTTCTAAAACATGGTTCTAAAACAAAATAGTAAACAGTAAACAATTTTTGTTAATATTTGTCAAAAGAGTAAACATGGTCCTAAAACATGTCTTCAGTAAACAAATATTTGACAAAACAGTAAACAATATTTGTCAAAATATTTTGTTTAAGTTTGATTTAAGTAATAAAAAACATGGTTGTCTCCAGTTGATTGAATTAATTAACAAATATGATAGAAAAGTAGCAGCTAGACATTGGGTGAAGCAAGTCACATGAGCACATTATATGTAAAAACACATAACTGAATAAACTATGGGAATTGCAGAGGGAAATAGTCATCAAGCAGCAGATCCCACAAAATGAAAAGTAAACAAGTTAGGTAATGCATATTAAAAAAATAAATGATTAACAAGTGTGCATGTATATTAAAATATACATTAAGTGAATGTGTACATTCAATGATAGGAGTGAAAGAAAATTAATAAAATAGCCTGGTTACATGTTTTATTTATCGCACGTTCCAATTAAAGAAAATTGCATGGTTACCTGCTTTATCAAACAATATATTATAACGCATCACATATATTTGTGTGCATTGGGGAATTTGATGTAACCAAAGAGTAAACAGTCCAGGCCTTAATTCATTCTAACTTTAGTAAGAAATTCTGATTTACCTTGCTATGATTTCCCTATTGATAACTGCTTCACTGCTACCATTGTCCCATCATCCAAAGTTCCTTGTCCAACAATATATGCATTAATTAATCAAGGACCAAGACGTTATGAATACTAAGCATGTATATATTATCATAACATGATACTTCTATTCACGTTCATTGAATGTATACATGAGTGACCAAATTTGGTGATCTTACTGATAAAAAAATTGTATTCAATGTATGCGCTACGCAGTAAATAAATTGCATGGTCTTACAGTAAAACACAATCTCACATCGCAGCGGAATAAAATATAAAATATATAACAACTTTTGGAATACAATAACTGTATTTACATACCATTATCAGAGTACAACATTTGTTCATCACAACGAAAATAAATAATACATAGTTATCTAATGCTGAAGCCTCCTGCTTCAAGCTCCTCCAAGGGTATCTTTAAATACCTGAATTACTTGACTGTCCGTACAAATTTGGGCACCCAAGAGTTTAGCGTAAAACAAAAACAAAATAAACTATGGGCCAGTCATGAGACTGGTGTGAGTAAACTCCAACCACTTCGTTTAACTTTTAAAAATTCTTTTTAAAAGAAGGAATAATCGTAAGACCGATCCACACATAAATACCAATCGTTTTTACCTTACGTTAACCCAAAACATTCTTTGCAATTGATACTTTTCTGATACTATAATAGTGTCTAAATCAAATAAATAACAATCTAGCAGAACGTTTGCATCTCACGCTCTACATATATAGTATACAATCAAAATCGTGAGCTTTTATTGGATAATGAATTTCCACCATTGTAACGAACCGACATTTTCCCGATCCTGATTATCGATACAAATACCATATCGACTAACCAAACACCAGAAATTACCGGATCATTAATAGAAAGAAGTTAGAGTGAGAAATAGAAAGAAAGAAAATTAGAGTAGAAGAAATAGATAGAAGATATAACTGAACAACAACACATAATCGCACATCGCAACGGAATAAAATATAATATATATAACAACTTTTGAAATACTTTTTTTTACTGTATATACATTACATATACATACCATCATCAGAGTACAATACATCACAATGGAAATTAAAACTGTAACAACCCGTCCAGAATGGGCCTAAATTTCGATTCAGAAAAGGCCCAACGAAGCTTAGAGCCATTCTAAACGGGTCGTTGGTTCCTGTAAGGATTACATTTGCACAGAATATATACATACACAGATACTTCGAATGGAAATCTCACACAACAGAAAGAGAAAATATAATACTAAAAATAAGATGTACCATTTATTTCAAAACCACGGAAATACAACAGTCACAGTTACTTTTGTTCAATGAGTACATCAAATAGTTCATTCTCACAAGTTTCCAAAAGAAATAGAGCAATAACTACTAATTATAGCATAACAACTTCGTCTTCGTCTTCGTCTTCTTCATCAGCTTCAATCATCACTTCGTCCATGGCTTTTACCTCATCTCCTGACATGTTGGATATGTTGAGAGGGGTCAAAACATAAAGTTCTGTGTGATTGAAATAGTGTTACTTAATGTCAATACCCTATATTTTTAGCAGGTTACATATGTCAAGGTATGTCTATGCAACACATAACAAACACTAAGCTTCTAACCAATGGGGTGGATATCCCAATTAATCGCCCATTAGTTTATTTAGAGTAAAGACCCAACGAGATGACATTCTCGGTCACTTATGGTCTTATTAAAAGTGGATTCTTATGATCTCTTATAACCCTGGGGCGGACCCCTAGCCCTTCAAGGCTCCATCCTAATAAGTTAACATTCTTAAGTTTATACTGTCATTTGTAATATGAAAAGTAGTATTGCGAACGTTACTACTTAACTGATATTGCCTAGTAGGACACTTATGTCGCTTATGACTTATCTTAAACAGTTGGTGAGCATGCAATGACCACATATCTTTTAGTTTACCAATCTGTCCCTAGTTGACCCTTATAAGCTTCTAGAAGAAGTGGACATCCCCGTGAGCTACCCTACTCTGTTACCATTTTATGCCTAACCACTTTTGGAGAAGGAGGACCCAAAGACCTACTTCAAATCTAATAAGGGTGGGTCTCATGACTTCAGTTCCTCTCCAAGAAATAAACATTTGGAGGGATCCTAGTCCTAAGCACTTAAGAGCTAAACTAGATAAAAAATGAGTCAACCACTTAAGACATTCTCAAGACGTAGTAAACCTGCCTATTTTCACACAATAGACTTATATATAGATATACATATATACATACTAGACCTTTCACATTAAACCGTACACATGTAGATGCTGGATATGTCGGTCGGTTCTGGGCAGACTTCTACTACAAGTTGGTTTAACCTCGTGTCTAGTGTATTAAGTTTTTGAATGGTCCATGACACCTAGACATCTCACATTAGTTGGACTCACTTGTGGTTGCTGGATTTGCCGGTCGGTTCCGAGCAGACTTCTACCACAAATGGCAATTAACCTCGTGTCTATGTGTCACTATTTATATATATTTAAAGTCATTCTATATGCACACACAAGCAATCTAACATATATTTATTATGGGGACATTTCAAATTCGAATTCTAACCTAAACCGCATTTATTACGCTAATACAACGTTAATTACGTTTATATAAGTATAATAATAACAACGCCTAAATAACGTGAATATTCGTATAAATGGTGAAACGTTCTAACGAGGTGGCAATTGTCAATTTTTATCCAAATCAAGGCATACAAGTTAGGTTTTCCATACTTTTACCGCTACAACATAGGCATGATAACATAATGATAAGATAACAAATAGCAGTGGATGGAAAAACATACATATACACAATTTCAACTTGCATCATAGGCATATAGAAATGATTTTAGTACTGAATTAAAAATAGAGTATTACATATACTTACACATATATGTTTATAATTCATATTTCATCCAATTCACCCCTTTTTGGTGTTGTATACATAAAAATGTTTACATTTGGCCAATTTCAATTGTGAATGCTTTTAGATCCAAAATAGGATCCAAATCCAATTCAAATCATGAAACAATCAAATCCAGACTTTTTTAGGCTAAATTCAATGACAATAAAGGTGAGTTACATAAAATATAAATAATAGTAGCAATACCCCAATTTTATCTTTAATCCAATATTGAAACCAAAAATCCACAAAACCCAATTAATTATGACAATTCATACACAATTACAAGATAGATGATTTTTTTTTTTGGGGGGGGGGGGGGTAATGTTTATGTTGTCGAATTTCCCAAATCCTTCTAGGCATATCTATTCACATGACACTATATTAAAAACATGGATATGCCTTAAGTAAATTAGATTCCACTCACAGATCTAGGCGGAATAGAGAGAAATCTGTGGCAGATCTAGATCTGCACTAATTCTTTGCGTTCAAGCGTGCTTCAATAATCCTCCTAATTATATACATATAAGAGACATGCGTTAGAATCTTATACTTTTATGTTTATGCCAAATTCCATAATATTAAATTTATATGAAGTAGAATAGAGAGAGATTAAAAATAGTGTTAGAGAAATAGAAGAAAACCTTTACCCTATTCTTTTATTTTTCTCTGGAATTTAGCAATGGTGGAGAGATAGCATGGAGGCAGGGGTAGAGAATGATTAAGGTTCCATAGTGAAATAGGAGGGGCTATGTATAATTGCCCGTGTGAGCATAGACCGTTGGGTTAATTAGAATTAATCCAAGTCTTTTATTTTTATATATCCCTCAAAAGAAAACCCTAACTACATAGCTTTATTCGGCTGCGTTGCTGAGGTGTTAATTTTTATTTAATACGTTCCTTATTCTCTTAATCTTATTCCGTATATGCAATATACTTTGTCCCCCTAATCTTATCTTCAATTCAAAATTTGAATCTCCCTCTTTATTTTAATTTATAATTTGGACACACACGCAGATATATATATATATATATATATATATATATAATCCATTTGATTATATATATTTTCTGCGTTTACGGTCCAAATTCATTTGTTCATAACTTCTTCATACATTGACCGTTTTCAGCATATTATATATGAAAACGATGTAGAATTTCATAGCAAAATTCCTAGAGCTGCAAAATTTTATTTTCCAACCATATTATTTAATTGCTTATTATTTATTATTTATTATTAATACTTATGAATTTTTACGGGGTGTTACATTCTCCTCCACTTAAAATAGATTTCGTCCCGAAATCGGTTAAGGGGCGAAAAATACAACTCGCTCGAAACATCCATATTGTACACCCATGTTATTTATAATTCATTCATAAACATTCATGACTCTTAGTGATTATGAATCGCAGACTTACTAAAGTGAGATCAATCCTAACTTGTATGTGTAATAAGTGATGCAATATGTATGCAAAACACCTAAAGATGCATATATTTTTATATGAGTGCGCTTGTGCAATTGTGTTGCATCCATCTCCTACTATTCAATCTAGCAACCACAATGCAACCAAAAATCCTAAATTTTCGAGGGAGACTACATTTTTTTTAATTTTCATGCCTTCTCTCGAATTTTCTCTTTACCGTACCCGAACCAATCTATCTGAAAAATGCGGAGTCTCGAAATCCCGTGCTCCAAAATATCTATGGTGGCACAAGACTTTCGAGGCTTTGTCTTTGTCCCCGTTTCTTGATTAGGCCTTACCAATAATTTATTGTATCGTGGAGATATCTTACCAAACATAAAGCTTCAATGGGTTTCTATTTACAATATCATACATCTCCATAATTTTTTAAAATAAACCCAAAATATCATATCAACTTATTATTCTCCACAGTCTGCCTAATCAAATTAGACTTTTTCTAAAGTCTGACCACCAACTTGGTTCGAGTAAAAACTTATCAATGGTTATTCCATCAACACTTTGGTAATTTAAGTGGTCTTCTTGAAGTTCTTCAAGAGTGTCACTAATTACCAAAAGACAATTACGCTATCCTATAAATATCACTATCATTCCTATTATCTAAGAAACCAACTCTACATATCCTTCCTTTTATTCCTAAAGCTTCGGCTGTCTTCATTTTGTTCTCCAGTCTTCAAGTGAAGTTTGATCAAACGAATTTCCTAAAGTAAACTTCTAGATCTAGCTAATTAATGTCTAATCTATGCTATGACTAGAATATTTTCCTATGCTCCAATTTGTTGAAAATTAAATTTCAGTAAGGTCTTTTGTTAAAATTTTCATAAATTTACCCAGAAATAATATTGACATATTTAAAATTACAAGGAATGCGTATTGTTTTATTTCGGATGGAGTGTGCAAAAATGAAAAATTACATGTCACATCCTTTTCATTTTGGGTATATTCCTCATAATTTTAAATATAGTCCCTTTTTTTTTGAATAACGACAAAAGGGTTAACTTACAAAAAATTTGACAAATACCTTTAAAGAAACCAAAACATGGTCATATTCATACTAAAAAGGTCAATGCAATTCCAATGTCTCATATTTTATGTCCTTACTCTTGAGGGTGGCATTCCATGAGGCTAAATTTTCAAAACCGTAAGACCAATACACTTCCTCTGTGTAGCTTTAAATCCAATTCCGTTATCAACTTCCAAATTCCATATATATAGTAAGTCGCTAGGTTGAATGTCCCTATAAGGTTCTTTCTCTGCTTACACGTTTGTCTTAAGAATTTAACAAGGATTTTAAATTCCAACATCTCATGCATAACAGGGATTTATTACTTTCGTCACATTTATACCCTTATCTGATCAATACGGGGGAACAACTAACAATAACAGTCTAAAATTATTTTTGAAAGTTTTCTCTTACAATTAAATGGTCCAAATATTACTGATGTCTTAATACTCTCAATCCTAATCTCTAAGATGCCGATTCCTTACCTTTAATTTTTCCAACTTTGTCCTCTTTATAAATGTATTCCATTCAAATATGTATATATGCCACTAGGCTATTTCCTGAATACTTATTTAATTCCCTCTAGATTCTTCAGGATTGAAATATGTCCACTTTCTCCAAAACAACTTGTCTTTTTAAATTATTTCCGAAAATTTCCCTTTTTAATCTTATTAACTACAAATTCATTGCCCATTAAATTTGCAATTAATAATCATGAATTCAATTCCTCGAAATCACGAATTACGTTACTTATATTCTACCTATATCTTTATATTTGTATATATTACTAGCTGTTAGATACATTTATTAATGCCTTAATTCCTGACTAACTATCATATGCAATATTGTTTACAACCAAATCTATAAAATTTACTAATTCTTCAAATTTAATTGTATAGTCATCTATTTCTTATGTAACATCATTCTTAGTGACATTAAATAATATCCAATCGTCATATTATTGTCATTTGCATGCGTATATATCTATACCCTATTGTGACAACAATTTAACAAGGTTTCCAAAATTTGCATTGATTGCCTCTTTTAAATGCTATAGCATAAAAAGTACGAACTTCCACTTTTTAAAATATAATTCTATTATTCATTATGAATCAATGTCTGATGTCTTTTTTTTTAGATTTCAAAAATGTTGCACTAAGAAATTGGGTGTTCCTTTTTCAACTTTTTTATTTACTGTTATGTTGCATGCCTATGATAAACGTTTGAGGTTTTGCATTTAAACAAAAGCTACTTTAAAAACAAAACCTTCATTGAATGTCAAAAACTTAATTGGCGATATTAAGTTTCTAAAAATGTCTAATTGACATTCATTATCGTATTTTAAAACACCTTTGAAACATTACCCAATAAAGCAAAAATGATCTCTTTATATTTAGTAAAATGTTCCAAATGAATATTTCATTCTTTTTTGTTTCACAAACATTTACTACATGCCCAAAATCCCTTCATTAATAATAAAATATCTTTTCACATTCAAACACTCATCTTTTATTTGCATACCAAACGTTCAGTCTTTAATGACTTTCAAAGATGAAAAAAAATGTTTTGAAAGGAATGTTCATCTCCATTTGCAAATGAGACCCAATTGCATTAATTAACAATTAATTCTCCTGTTCATATCCATATTTTTAATTACCTCTTTTTTTCAAATGTGTTTTGAAATATACTGCATTCCATGTTAGCACAAAAGCCCTCATTTATATATATATATATATATATATATATATATATATATATATATATATTGAAATTCTTTAACGAACATAACCATTCATTACTTTTTATTTGCACAATGAATGGGGGGTCATAAATACATTACAATTTACTAAATAACTTCCTTGGAATAATCTTTTATCCTTTATATTACCCCTTAGCACTTTTATCTTCTCGCATGCTCCTTATTTTATAATGGTTCTATCATTTCAACTCTACCAAATTTTAATAAATTTGACATCTTCTCTCTTCTAGTAGGGTATGTTAATGACGTTTATTTTTCTAAGCTTTTTCTTTTTTAAACGCCAATTTACTATCACCATTTAGAAAAGAACATTTTCAATTCCAAACTTTTAAAAGTTTGTTTCATCAAGACCATAAAAATTTCAAATTAACTATTTGAATTATGTAGTGCATGTTGCTTTAATTTCTTTTAAGCTCTTATTCGCAAGCATTTACGATTGGCCTTTTTATCTTTTGTCTTTGCTAAAACTCATATTTACTATTTAAATTGAAGAACTAATGAACATTTAAAACTCCAATTTTTTTTTTCAATTGGAATTATCATGTAATTTTAGTCCATATACAAGAAGTTAACAGTTCTTCAAAAATTTCCTCTTTCAAATAACCTTTTGTACTATGTCAAAAATCCATTTTGATGGGTTTCTAAATATTTTTGGTCTTTTATTTCAATTTTCTAACACATTATGCGGAAGTATATAAAAAAATTTATTTTCCACAATAAATTGATGTTATGTCGAAAATCATATTTGTAGGTTTTACATTTCCTTATCAATTAGGAAAACCTGCTTATTTTTTTAAATTTTCCTACCGCACCTACAATGTTTTCAACAAAAGTTGGTATCTTTGTTTATGGAAGCTTATATCTTGTCTCAACCTTTTTCTTCCGTATTCTTTATTTTTATTTTTATTTTCTCATCCCTACGCATTCCTAATATATGTCCATTTAAACCATTTTTAAATGTTACTTGTTCTTATGGACATTTTTATCACTTCACCCAAATATTCATACCTATAAATGGTCTTTAAATAATCCATTAATACTTTCCTTTCCGACCATTTAACGTTCCTTTGAAAGCTTAGACGTTCATAACTCAATTTTGTCAAAGATGTCTCTTAGCAAAATCGGACATATTTCTCAAATTGGTCTATATTGATTGTTCATCTAATGGACACTTATATGTTTTCTTTATCATGATAGATAATTCATCCGTTAACTTTCATTTATCACTTGCTTAATAAGGAGGTTTCAATCCTTTCCATATTCCAAATCCTATAACACTCCAATGCTTAGAGGTCTCTAAATTGTCAAGGAGGTTGCTATATTACTATATGGCCTCTAAACTATTTCTAGAGTGTAATGCCAAACCTTCCCTAAAAAGACTTACATATGCTCCTTTCTAATGATATGCGTACTTTGAATAAATATATATACTTATATATATATAGTAAAACTTTTGAAAATCCCTTTTCAAAATAACAAGTACACCTCTCATACGTATATATTTTCCCGCAATCGGGTAACCTATGCTCTGATACCAAATGTAACAACCCGCCCGGAATGAGCCTAAATTTCGATCCAGAAAAGGCCTATCGAAACTTAGAGCCATTCTAAACGGGTCGTTGGTTCCTGTAAGGATTACATTTGCAGAGAATATATACATACACAGATACTTCGAATGGAAATCTCACACAACAGAAAGAGAAAATATAATACTAAAAATAAGATGTACCATTTATTTCAAAACCACATAAATACAACAGTCACAGTTACATCTATTCAATGAGTACATCAAATAGTTCATTCCCACAAGTATCCAAAAGAAGTAAAGCAATAGCTACTAATAATAACATAACAACTTCGTCTTCGTCTTCTTCATCAGCTTCAATCATCACTTCGTCCATGGCTTCTACCCCATCTATTAACCTGTTGAATATGCTGAGGAGAGGGGTCAGAACATAAAGTTCTGTGTGATTGAAATATAGTGTTACTTAATGTCCGTACCCTATATTTTTAGCAGGTTACATATGTCAAGGTATGTTTATGCAGCACACAACAAACACCAAGTTTCTAACCAATGGGGTGGATATCCCAGTTAATCGCCATTAGTGTTTTTAGGGTAAAAAAACCCAACGAGGTGGCATTCTTGGTCACTTATGGCTTTATTAAAAATAGATTCTTATGATCTCTTATAACCTGGGGCGGACACCTAGCGTACCTCGTCCTAATACGTTAACGTTCTTAAGTCTGTACTCTCATTTGTAATATGAGAAGTAGTATTGCTATCATTACTTATTACCTAGTATGACACCTATGTCGCTTAAGACTTGCTTTAGACAGTTGGTGAGCATGCAATAATCACATATCTTTCAATTTACCAATTTGTCTCTAGTTGAGCCCTTACAAGCTTCCAAGTGGACATCCCCGTGAACTACCCTATCCCATTACCGTTTTATGCCTAACCACTTTTGGAGAAGAAGGACCCAAAGACCTACTTTAAATCTAATAAGGATGGGTCACATGACTTCAGTTTCTCTCCAAGGAATAAACCTTCAGAGGGATCCTAGTCCTAACCACTTAAGACTCAAACTAGATAAAAAGTGAGTCAGCCACTTAAGACCTTGTCAAGGCGTGGTAAATGTCTATTTTCACACAGCAGACTTGTATATATAGTTATACATATATACACATTAGACCTCTCACATTAAACCATACACCTGTAGATGCTGGATATGCCGGTCGGTTTCGGGCAGACTTTTACTACAAGTTGGTTTAACCTCGTGTCTGGTGTACTAAGTTTTTGAATGGCCCATGACACTTAGACATCTCACATTAGTTGGACCCACTTGTGGTTGCTGGATTTGCCGGTCGGTTCCGGGCAGACTTCTACCACAAATGGCAACTAACCTCGTGTCTATGTGTCACTATTTATGTATATTTAAAGTCATTCTATATGCACACACAAGCAATAAAACATATATTTATTATGGGGACATTTCATATTCGAATTCTAACCTAAACCGCATTTATTTCGCTAATACAACGTTAATACGTTGATTACGTTTATATAAGTATACTAATAACAACGCCTAAATAACGTAAATATTCGTATAAATGGTGAAACGTTCTAACGAGGTGGCAATTGTCAACTTTTATCCAAATCAAGGTATACAAGTTAGGTTTTCCATACTTTTACCGCTACAACATAGGCATGATAACATAATGATAAGATAACAAATAGCAATGGATGGAAAAACATACATATACACAATTTCAACTTGCATCATAGGCATGTAAAAATGATTTTAGTACTGAATTAAAAATAGAGTATTACATATACTTACACGTATATGTTTATAATTCATATTTCATCCAATTCACCCCTTTTTGGTGTTGTATACATAAAATTGTTTACATTTGACCAATTTCAATTGTGAATGCGTTTAGATCCAAAATAGGATCCAAATCCAATTCAAATCATGAAACAATCAAATCCAAACCTTTTTAGGCTAAATTCAATGACAATAAAGGTGAATTACATAAAGTATAAATAATAGTAGCAATACCTCAATTTTATCTTTAATCCAATATTGAAACCAAAAATCCACAAAACCCAATTAATTGTGACAATTCATACACAATTACAAGATAAAGGATTTTGTGTTCGGGGGGGGGGGGGGTGTGGTTAATGTTTATGTTGTCGAATTTTCCAAACCCTTCTAGACATATCTATTCACATGACAATCTATTAAAAGCATGAATATGCTTTAAGTAAATTAGATTTCACTCACAGAACTAGGTGGAATAGAGAGAAATCTGTGGTAGATCTAGATCTGCATTAGTTCTTTGCATTCAAGCGTGCTTCAATAATCCTTCTAATTATACACATATAAGAGACATGCATTAGAATCTTATACACATATGTTTATGCCAAATTCCATAATATTAAATTTGTATGAAGTAGAGTAGAGAGAGTTTAAAAATAGTGTTAGAGAAATAGAAGAAAACCTTTACCTTATTCTTTTTTCTTTGGAATTTAGCAATGGTGGAGAGGTAGCATGGAGGCTGGGGTAGAGAATGATTAGGGTTTCATAGTGAAATAGGAGGGACTATATATAGTTGCCCGTGTGAGCATAGACCGTTGGATTAATTAGAATTAATCCAAGCCTTTTATTTTTATGTATCCCTCAAAAGAAAACCCTAACCATATAGCTTTATTGGGCTGCGTTACTGAGATGTTAATTTTATTAAATACGTTTCTTATTCTCTTAATCTTATTTCATATATGCAATATACTTTGTCCCCCTAATCTTATCTTCAATTCAAAATTTGAATCTCCCTCTTTATTTTAATTTGTAATTTGGACACACATATATATATATATTATCCATTTAACTATATATATATATATATATTCTGCGTTTACGGTTCAGATTCATTTGTTCATAACTTCTTCATACATTGACCGTTTTTAGCATATTATATATTAAAACGATGTAGAATTTTGTCATGAATCCAAATAAAAGAATTTCGTAGCCAAATTCCTAAAGCTGCAAAATCTCATTTTCCAGCCATATTATTTAATTGCTTATTTTTATTTATTCATTTATTATTAATACTTACGAATTTTTACGTGTGTTACAAAAACAGTAAATATCTAACGCTGAAGTCTCCTGTTCCAAGCTCCTCCAAGTATCTGTAAACACCTGAACTACTTGACTGCCCGTACAAATTTGGGTACCCCAGAGTTTAGGGTAAAAAAAATATTATCGATTTTACTTTGCAGTGTATGTTTGAGCAAAAGTATCAAGTCTGTCTTCTTCTTACCTCGATTCCTGTTATTAAAAAAACAAAGAACTTCCAGACCAAGATTTTAGAGTCGCTTAACATGTAATTACCGTTTTATTTGAAGATCGACATTAGTTTTCAAATTGATAAACGATTTTTAACGATTGGTTTGTAATTAGGGTTTCTTTTTTTCTTTTTCTTAAACCACCCCTTCACCCCCTCCCTTACCTTTTTCTTGCTTAACCATTTGGTTTGATTTTTGATCTGACTTTTGTTATTGAGGTTATTTTCTGGATCAAATTTAAAGTTGAGTTGCTTAACCCTTTGGTGAAAGGGGTCACGGGGCGGTAAGGACCATGGATCATGACTTTACAAGAAAGTATGATCTCAAATAACAATGTTACATACTGTTGAAATATTGGTTTCGTCCATCTTACAGTAGTTAGTCATGTTTCGTTGGTTTTATTCACACGTTTGGCTTATAAGAAGGGAAATGATAGATTTAAATTCCAAATTTAATGCAAGATGGGTGTACCTTTTATCATTGATTGACAATATAAGTTTGCTTTTGAAATGCATTACATGATTGAATGTAATAATCAATATAAGTTTTGAAATGCATTACATAAACTGGACTACGTGCTCCGGTAGAAAAGGTTCTTTTGGCATCAAACACTATTGTAACAGCTTACCAGTTACCAATAGGATGGTGCATATTATTTATTTGTTTCAGTGAGGTTAGCATAGCTCTTTATAAGATAGTGACTAAAATATTAGTCTGTCGTCTTGCTTATCTGATTTTGTGTTGTTGCATAGCATCATATTTGTACATTTAAACTTGGAGTCACATTTTTTATGTACTGCAATTCGTTTTCATTCACTTATTTTGGTCTCAATTAAGGTACAGTGGATCTAAATCGCATGGACTGTAACAGGGAAGAAGCTAAACGAGCCAAAGAAATAGCAGAAAAAATGATGCTATACGAAGACTTCATAGGTGCACGTAAAATTATTCAAAAAGCGCAACGTCTTGATCCAGATATCAAAGATATATCGAAAATGCTAGCAGTATGCAATGTTCAATGCACATCTAATGTTAAAATAAACGGGGAAGTTGATTGGTATGGCATTCTTCAAGTAGATCAGACTGCAGATGATATCACCATTACGAAGCAGTGCAGAAAACTAGCTCTTTTACTCCACCCAGATAAGAACAAATATCCTGGTGCAGAATCTGCATTCAAAATAATCCAGGAGGCCCAGAAAACACTCTTAGACAAATCGCAGCGCCTGATTCATGACATGAAAACAAAGAGCAGGCAACAAAATGTTCCTGGTCCCACAACCAGCCAACAACATTTTCAGCGAAATACAGATAGTGGTAAAAAACAGACAAAGAATTGTGCAGATAGAGCCTCCACTAATGAGGAAACTTTTTGGACTGCATGCACATGTTGTAAAACGAAATTTCAGCATGGCTGTAATGCAATGCATAAACCTTTTCGATGTCCGCATTGCAAGACTTTCAATGTTCCTCCTTCTAATGGTGCTCGGCAAAGCAGTTATTTTGAAGCAAAACAACGTTCTCGGCCTAACGAGAAGTCAGAAGCCAGTAAGGAAGATTATAGTCGTGAGATGCCTGCATCAGAATTCTACGATTTATTTTCTGAAAAAGTATGTACATATTGCTGTGTAGGCGAAATTTGGGCGTTCTATTGTGATGCAGACGAAACTCCAAAGTGCTATGGCCAAATAAGAAAAATTGAATCAAACAGACATAAAAAGCAAGTGCATGTTACATGGTTAGAGGGTTACCCTGAACTTGAGGAAGAAGAAATTTGGTACCAAGGAAAACTTCCTTCTGGTTGTGGAGCTTTCATACTTAGTGAAAGAAGCACAATATTTCATTCAAAAAGAATGTTTTCTCATATCATGCGTCATGCAAAGGCAATAAGAAATGGTCTCTACGCTATATATCCAAATGCTGGTGAAGTTTGGGCATTATATAAAAACTGGAGTTGTAATTGGTCGCTTACAGATTTGCAAAATTGTGAATATGATATAGTGGAAGTGGAGTGCAATCGCAATCATTGTTTTAGAGTGTCAGTGTTATCGAAAGTAAATGGACATGCTTGTCTCTTCAGCAGAGGAGATTTGGGTAATGTAATTGTTGTACCAGTGTCAGATTGTTTGAGGTTCTCGCATCGAATTCCAGCGTTTAAGCTTCCTCAAGAAATGGCTAGAAATCGACAAGTATATTGGAAGCTCGACCATGCTGCAGTGCCTGAAATAGTACTGATGGAAGGATGATGCAGGTAACATACATACTTTTGCTTAGATATTATAAACATGCGCTCTTTCTTTCCTTCTGGTCTTGGGAATGCATGTACATCTTGGTTTCGCCTTACAGAATTAAAGTTTCGTATGCTACTTACTGTCCTAATCTTACTTATTCAATTCTTACTTCGTTCTGCTACTTGCAAGCAGATCTTAAGTGGAATGATGTTGTCTGTCAAAAAATTATGTTTACTAGTATTTGAAATAATTGATTTTGTCTTCAGTCATTTACTGGGGTATTCACTTTCAATGTTTGAAAAGAAAGCAATGCGATACTTCTACCAATATTATTGTAGTTTAGGTTTTTTTCAAGCAAACTTCGTTCAGTCGTTTCATTGCTGTACAGAGGGCATTTATTATTTCCGTAAGAAATTAAGGATGCAGCCATCTGAGTTTGTACAGTGTCCAGCTTCCATTTTTAATACCTTATAATGATGAATGCAGTCATTGTGGTTTAGGTTTTTCCCATCAAATTTCATTCAGTAATGTTAATCCATACAGGGACGTCCCTTATTTCCGCAAGGGAATAAGAATGCAGGCCATGTATGTTCGATTTCTTTCTCCCGATTTGCCTTTTAATGCTTATAACGATGGAAGCTGATATGATCGTGGATTGTTACTTTGTTCCTTTGTAATGTTACAAATGGTTGATCCCATTAGGACCATCAAATTCCTCCTTTCATCCCCATCCCCGTATGTTCTCCTTTCATCAACTTTGTTCTGTAGCTCCTGGAAAACCTTACGTGGATATTGAGAGTTCTTCAATTTATTTTTCTAAGTTACATCGTAAAATGCAGTTTTAGTTCTGATTATAGCATAAATTTTCAGGTGATTAGAGCAATTCATAAGGTATTTCGTATTTGGTTAATTCCAGTTTTAGTTCTTTGCTACCAAAGTTCATAGGGCATTTCGAATTGATGGTTTGATCAGAGAAATCACAGTAATTTTCAAAACTAAGCTTTGTACGCTCAGACTTTGTTATACAAGCTTCAGTTTTAGTCATAGTTTTCTACCTGCAAATGCAATAAAAAACTTGTGAAATGGTTAGGTAAATTATTTAGTTCACTGTTTCTATTCATGGTTCTTTTTTATTATGACTGATCGTCAAATGATTCTCTGGTACATTACTGAAGGCTAGTAGAATTTGTAGTCATTTAGCTGAAAACATTTTCTGCATAAGATAATACCACTTTATTTTTCATTTTTTTTTCTAGATATAGTTCCTTGGTTCCTTTTTAATCTTCATTTTGTATTTGTAACAGAAAATTGTTTTCCCTTGCTATTGTCTACAGGTGAAATGATGGTTAACTGCTGTAAGTCGTCAACTAGTCAAATGCTGCTTGAGATCATGAGGAAGAGTTGGAAAATTTGTGCTTTTTGCTTTCTATTATGATAATATTCCATGTATGTCCTTAGTTTTTTTAATGACATCTCTGTAAGTATTGTATTGAACTTTGCATATGTTTTAGTTTTTGAATGATATGGTGGGTATTCTCAAAGCCTCTGATATGGTGGGAGATACGACAATTCTCGAGAATCCCCCGGATTCGGTTTCTTCGTAGGAATATGAAACTTCATTGCGACGAATTTGTTAGAAGTAAAGGATACCTTAAGACGAAGTTAGAGTTCCTGAAAAACCTGATAGGGCACACGCTCCCCCAAAAGGTTACACTGCCTAGAATAGGCATACGTGTGCCACTGGATGCGTGCCCCTGTCGTGCGCATATATCCGGGATATCCTTTACTTCTTTCGATTGGTGCCAACCCAGCTTCATCCAAATGTGTATGCTTCCCTGCTGGATACCCATATCCTGTACGTTGAATGGCTGCAAATTGAGCCGTCGGGGGATGGTGTAACACCCAGTAAAATTCATAAGTATTAACAAATAAATTAAATAATTAAAATAAGCAATTAAATGATATGGCTGGAAAATGGAATTTTTGCTGGTTTATGAATTTGCCTACGAACTCTTTTATTTGGATTTGTGGCGAAATTCTACGTCATTTTCATATATAATATGCTAAAAACGGTTAACGTATGAAGAAGTTATGAATAGTTGAATTTGGACAGTGTACGCAGAAATTATATGCATATATAATTATGTGAATATTATATATATTTTCCAAATAATAATTTAAAATGAAAAGAGGGAAATTCAAATTTTGAAATTGGAGATAAGATAATATCAATGGGACAGAGAATATTGGATATATGGAAAGCAATTAAGCAAATACAGAACGTAATTAATAAAAATGAACAACCCAATAAGGCTATGTAATTAGGGTTTTCTAAAGAGATTATGTTTATATGGATGGTTTGGATTAATTTTTATAAATCCGACGGCTCCTCCTCACATGAGCAAGTATAAATAACCCCTCAAATAACACACTAGAAACCCTAATTATTTTAAACCTCTGCCTCCATGCTGCTGAATTCCATAGAAAAATAAAGAGAAAAAGGGTGAAGGTTCTTCTTCTTCTCTACCTCCATTCCTATATGTTTCTATTTCAATTTATATAAGTTTAGGAAGTTGGAATTTAGCACAAACAATATGTATATAAGAATCTAATTATATGTTTCTTATATTTATATTGTTAGGAGATCAATCAGAGTCCACTTGAACGTTGAAAACCGTCGTAGATCTAGAGATTTCTATCACATCTCCACTTGATTTGTGAGTGGAATTTATTTTTTCTTAAAGGCATACTCATATTATTATCGGTTTGCTATATGAATTCTAAAAAGGTTTGGATTTGAATTGTTTCGTAGCTGAATTAGGTTTGGATCCTAATTTGGGTGTAAACGCATTCATAAATTGGAATGAATCAAAAGTAAACATTTTTGGGTGTATAACACCACAAAAAGGGTGAATTGGATGAAATATGGATTGTAAACATACATGTGTGAACGTATCAAATACTCTACTTTTAATTTAATATTTAAATCATTTCTACATGCCTAAGAATACAAGTTGTAGTTGTTATGTATATGTATATGTTTTCCATTCACTGCTGTTTGCTATATGTTCATTTTGCCATCATGTTTATGTATAGCGGTAAAATATGGAAAAGTCTATCTTGCATGCCTTTATTTGAATAAGATGACAATTGCCACCTCGTTAGAACGTTTACCCCTTTGTACGAATGCTACGTTAATTTTAGCATCATACCTATTATAGCAGTTGCAATAGATAAGATTTAGCAACAGGCCTTTACTTTCTGTTGCGAAAAGCATATTTTTAGCAACTTCACTTCCTGTTGCAAGAACATATTTTTAGCAACTGTGCTTCCTAGCCAGAATAAATGTCTTTAGCAACTATTTTCACCACTTGCAATAACTATATTTTTTATAACCAGTAAAGCCAGTTACGAAAACATATAAAAAATAAGTATAAGATTTTAATGATTAACTTTTAATAATCAATTTTAGATAGTTACTATTAAATGATTAACTACTAGTAATTATATAATAATTAGGATAAATATTTAATAATTATTAATTAATAATAAAATTTAAGTATTATAAAGTGATATTTATAACTTATAATTAAATAATAATAATTAATATTTAAAAAATAATAAAATAGATAAATAATTATTAATTAATAATAAAAAACTAATGGATGACAATTAATAATTAATTTGAAATATGAATATGTTTAAATATTAAATAAATAATAAATAATTAATAGATTCATAATAAATATGAATGGTAATTGATTAATGTTACAGTTAAGGAGCATTTAATATTTAATAATAATTTCTTGTATGCATTAATTTATAATTTGTGTTTGATAGAGGTATTTTATGAATTAATAGTTTCTAATTATCATTAATAATCGTTTTTATATTTCTATTATTATATTGAATAATTAGTGATTAATAAAGTGTTTTTTTACAATTGGTTTTAAAATGCTAATAGGTGCTAATTTCTCGACCTATTTTATCGGATGACTTAATTAAGAGACGAGGCATGTTCATTCTAGAAGCTCTCCCTCGTTTACGTTCTATATCCGCAGCCGTCAACCCCTTTTTTTCCTTAGAACCCTAGTTCCCAAATCGATTCCCAGATCGTCCACCTTCATCTTCGCTTCTTTACCTTCTCGATCCTAACCAAGACCCAAATCAAGTTTTACACCTTCACCAACTCATAGGAGAACACTGCCAAAAACCCTGAAAGCTCATCCGCTCGTTTTAAGTTATGTCAAAATCCATTTGTACGTCGTTGTCGCTTGGTTCCTGTCAAAATTACTTTGCCGACCCATCCCCAATCTGTTCACCCCACCGCAAGCATTTTCTCCTCCCCTTTTCTACCTACCTTCTCCTATAGAGGTCGATTAACCCCTCATCCTCTATTTTTCTGTTCCTGGCAGTCCTCGTCCTCACAAATCTATGAAATCAACGAGACGCGCTAACAGGTTAATGGTAAGGAACTGAAAGGTGTGGTAGTTGGATTTTGGCACTTGCTTCAATCAAAACTTTTCTGGAGACGATTCCTATCATTAATGATACCAAATATGTTGTCGGGTTTGTGCTTGATTCACATGTTTTTGATGACATTGACTTGTTGAGATAACTCATGCATTTTTAGATTTTTGTTTTTTTGTTTTTCTCCTCCGTTTTTTGTTATAGGTTTCAGAGATTCTGTGGATTATTGATTTCTAAACTGAAATTTTAATCATTTCCTCATTTCATAATGAATATTGGAATATTGTCATTATCTGCTAATATACTATATGATCTGACAAGGTTTCAGCGTTTTGAATTTAAGAGTATGCAATGTTCATTGATCTTTGAGTATTACTAAGGGTCATCATGCTAGCCTACTAACTTGGATTTTGCTAAATTTAAATTTAATTTATGAAAATTTTGTACTGAATAATGAGTTTATGTTGTTTAATAATTATAGGCTGCAGCTATCAGTAGTCCACAAGACAGAAACACAAGGCCGGAAAAAAATGTGTGGAGAAATTGGATTTTGGCGAGGAGGATGAGGAAGAAGAAGGTTCTATTGTCTTTGATTTTATATCTTTTCATCTCGAATGACGCGACATCTGAGCATATTCTAATGGTAGGAAATGTATGTGTTCCATGCGTTCTGGCTTGATATTAAGGGAAGTTTTATAAGATGAGATATTCATGAATGTTCTTGTCTTCATAACATTGTATAGTGGCAACCATTCACCAACACTGTGCAGAAATAGGTACGAGTGTGAAGTTTAGTAACAGTTTTATTCTCTAGTTTTTTATTTTTGCTGTCGATTATTGTTGTTGAATAGGCATATAAAGGCTGAGCCTGATAGAAACTTACCCAAAGTATTTGCTTCTGTAGTGAAGAAAAGTATTTGAAAGGGTACGTTCTTCATTTTAGCATGTTATGTACTTTGGTTTATCCGTTCATAGGATATAGCAATAGTGAATTAGCCTTCTCTTGTTTCCAGTTTTTCTTATTTAAACTTCCCTAGCAGTAGTCTAGGTATCCCCATCAATTCTTTGCAATGTATCAGGTTAATAACAGGAATGCTTTTGCTGGAAAATGGGCCCAAACTGAAGGTGGTTGTACAGAAGATGAGTGGACCTGTCCAAGCTGTGGAAATGTAAACTTCTCCTTTAGAACAACATACAACATGCATATAATTGTTCTCAACCGAGACCAGCAGATCACCACACAATAAGTTTTTTTGGTACACATTCGACATATGATCTTGTTTTTCCAGCATTTGTTGTAGAGGTGTAGGTCTATGAACTGGATATCATGGTTATTCCTTTACATGTTTATTTCATTTCATTGGGAAAGATGTTGGGACTAACTCATGAGATGACCAGTGGGGTTCACTGACATTTTGGTTTTACATATGTTGTTAGTATTCTCCTCTTTGTGTTCTATATTTTGCATTCGTATTGTCCTAATTTTTTTTGGATTCTATATAGATGACTGAGGCATCTAAGTTCAACAGACTAGATTGTATGTCTCTTTCTTATGCATTGAAATCTACACGTTGATTCCCCGCTGTACTGAGCACTCACTTTCAGTTTATATTTTGTTTTATTTATCTTTTTTTGAATAGTTGTTAGTATTTTAGGAAAGTGATCTGTAGATTGAAAATTTGCAATAAGAATAGAAATCTCCCTTTTTTTGGAAAATCTGGAGGACTTATTAGTTGGATTCAGACTGAATAATCATTGCCTACGCTCAGGTTTTTCTTTCTTTCTCCTTTTTTTCTCATGTTTTTTGTTTTGTTTTTGTTTTCCTTGCTCGCTTAGTTTTGCTTTGTTTTATGGCTTATACTGAATAATTAGTTGATTTGGCAGGTCTTCAAGTGTGTCACTCACTGGGTGGCGGAACAGGATCGGGGATGGGGACTTTACTCATATCAAAGATCAGAGAAGAATATCCAGATAGAATGATGCTTACGTTTTCAGTGTTTCCATCTCCAACTCAGAGGTAATATAATCATGCATTTTTTATTTATTTATGTGGCGGCGTTTTTGTTAATCGAAAGGGACATGTTAATGGGATAGTTGATGAAATGGGTCTGCACATTTGTATGTTTTGGAAGGTGTTGGGAAAAGGGTATGTAATATGTATTTGGGTTTAAATGTATGAATGCACCTCCTATGGTCCGTTCACATGAACGAGACATTTTCCGGTTTGTGTTCAATGGTTCATGTGAACAATTTTATAAAAAGTTGTAAGTATCTAAATTTTGGCTCTGTAAAGATGTGATTCAACACATAAGTGATTTCATGACTTTTTAATATTTTATGTATTCAATCGTAAGTACTTAGTCTTCACTCAACTTCAGACATGTCCATTTTTTAGATAAGAAAGCACAACCTATAGAGTATGTTGGGCTTATTGCAGACAACTTTTTTGATTAAGTGTAATTTCACATCAACGGGTTTTATATTAAGTGTTAAAAATTTTAGTTTTCGGAGGAGGGAATTATGGAACAGATGTAGGCTGATGGGTTCTAGTGAACTGATGATATATACTCTCTTGTTATAGTATATGTATGGGAGTAGAAATATGAGTAGAAAATACTCTATTCGAAAAAAAATGTTATACATGAATTGTGTATGAAAATTGTAGAAACTTTATTGTAATTGTTTGTACTATTAAAACTTTGTTAGAATAAAAAATTTATTTGTTTATTTCATTCTGTGATATACACTATTACTAAAACAAATACATTTAATATGTAATATCTATAAGCTATAATATTTTTTAACGATTTATGAATATATCGCAACGGGCAAATACTGTTGCAAAAGTATCTGTTGCAACAACAAAAGCCCGTTGCAAAAAAGTATACTACAACATCTTATTGCAACAGGCAAAAACTGTTGCGAGAAGGGACCGACCTTTTGCAACACCGGCTATATAGACGGGCGCTAGCCTGTTGCAATAGGTCTACTGCAACAGATATGGCCTGTTGCGAAAAGTGTTTTTTGTTGTAGTGTATTATATTACTTATTTAAACGTAATCAACCCAATTGACTTTATATTAAGTGTAATAAATGCGATTAGGTTAGAGTTTGAATTTAAAATGTACTGGTGTTTTATATGCGATGTTTACGACAACGTATAAATGGTGTAAGGGTAAAAATGTAATCCCGCTGACGCTATTTTAATATGTTATATTTAACCATAAACACCATTATAATAGCGTATTATATTATATGATATTAGTTTAACAGATCCTTGGAGGATGGTGATCCCAAACATCCTTTAAGTTACTGATGCATTTCATTGAATATTTCATTAAGGTTGATTTACTTCCATGAGAATGTTAGTCCTGATCCGAGTTGTTTTGCTTTGCATTATTGCTCGGGTCAGATCGAGTATTGCAGTGTTGAAATTTCACCTTTTGAAGCTGGAGACTGTTGAAAACATCATCTCTATTTATTGATTCTAGTTATTTCTCCTTTGTATTAGAAATTATTATATTTAGAATTCCTCTGTATTTCATTTTGTAACTCTGATATTATGTATAAGTTCTGAATTTTACTTAGAAGCTTCGTTAACTATTATTGTATTTATTTATTCCGCTGCGAGACATTCTGCTTTTTTGTGTCTGTGATTCTGTGAGTTGATTTATTAAACCCCATAGCAATAACAATCAGTCGTTTCAAACGGTTTGAGTTGGTTTTATTATCAACTTGAAGCGATCGAAAAGGCAAGTTGTTACATTTTCATAAGTAGTTAAACGGTTAAAAGGACTGCCTAAATTTCAATAATACCCCCTGTATTTTCCATGTATTTCTTCTAGGTACATGAGATAGTAGTAGCATTTAGTTTACAACAAGTTTTAACAAATCCATTGTGTCTTTTTCACATAAACGCTACCTCCAATAAATGCTATAGTTGAGAATTGAGGATTTACGCATAACTGAGTGTAAGTTGATAGATTGAAAAAATGTCGCAAAATGGCATCATATTCAATTTTCCTTACTGTACATTATGCACTTAGAGATAAACATTATCAATGGTTGTACAAATGTACATACGAATGGAGGAATATCATGACTATAAGACATCATTCTTTTTTTTTCTATCGGGCAGGTCATTTGGGGATGCCTAACTTCTACAACTGGTTCTTCCATCATATACGTATAAAAACCTAAACAAAATTGTTACTTATTCCAGTATATTAGTGAGAAAATATAGAAAAAGAAGGGATACATATTTCATAAAAAGTAATGATATAAATAATAATTTACACTCCGGCTGTTAAATTGCAAACACACTATTTAGGGTACACGACTTTGGCTATTAAATTTACACTATGGCATCATAGTTTATGCCAATAATATTTTTTAAGTTACGAATGAAATCACTTCTTAGAACATTATCCCATCTTACCCCTTTTTAGATCACACAATGTCTGATGGATAATTCTCCTAGAAAAAAAATGGAATTATCCATTCAAATAATGATAACTTGCGCACATTAGAGCATAATCGTGAAAAAAGAACTAAATAAAGCGTATTCTAGAAAAAAATAGTAACAGAAAATGGGTTGGTTATTTGAACACAGAATAAAACATAAAATTCTGATGCAAAAGATCTGAAACTATTAAATCTTTCTGGTTTTATATGAAAGTTGGAATCAAAGGGCAATCCGAAACTGACGAAATAGATATTTTTTTCCAATAGGAAGGTAAGTTACATTCATTATTCGTTATTTACTCTCTTTTTTGTTCCATTGTTATAGTATATGATACAAATTGCAGACATACTTAGTTTTCTATCATATGCGGTTAAACCATGTATGCTACAAGATATACACAGTTTGAAGTACGGGAAAAAACTTAATATACAATTCAGAGGACCAAATTGATAATACAATTATATTCAAGAAGTATGCTGCCAAAGATTTCCATTTAACTATTTGTATTTAAATTTTACAACTCTAACTCATATAGCTATTATACATATGTTAACAACCGATTTTGCAGAATATGTCAACTACCAATGGAAGCACCATGTATAGTGGCTATCTTATCCGTGGTTAATTGATGTCAAATGTACTTGATCCCAGACATATAGATAGACAATTTAGACATACTATTGGCTCATATGGAACATACTATGGAATGTGAATATGGAAGGAAAAAAATAAAAACTATATGCAACATAAAGCACAACATGAACTATGGGTCACATTTTGATAATGATTGTTAGAACGCTCTTTTTTATAGAGTACCAAGTTAAATCCTCATCAGAAACTGCACCTCTTCCTACCTCCTCAAACACATAAGCGAAAAATCCCCACCCCACTTCCATCGTTTAAACCATGTTGCATAAACTATTATCATATACTTATAAAAAGGCCAAACAACAATAGTGAATTTACTGAGTGGATTTACCAGGTTGAACAACATTACCAAACTACCATGGAGTATTGGACATCTCATGCATATTGGAGTTCAGTCAAAACTTGGTTTGATGTGTTCCCTTTCATCCTTTTGAAATCCAAAATTGTTGACGACAAAAAATGTCGAAAACACCAAAGATTCCTATTACTAGGAATAGTAGTTTTGGTCGCAAGACTAAGCAAAAGAAAGCGGTAAATGACACAAGTATTTATAGTGGTTCGGCCACCGATGAGGCCTACGTCCACTTTGGAAGGGTGTTGGGATTTTATTAATCACTCAAGAATTACAAGGACGAGCCATGCTCATTACATTCACTTTCATAATCGTTATGTGCTAGGTATTTTGGAAAAAGCATATTTAATTCTCCTTCTTCCTCAAATAAGAGATGCCATTAATGAGGCTCATGAAGCTCTTGGGAGGTCTCAAGTGAAGAAAATCCAACCCCTTTGAAGTGTGAGGCCATGGGCTATTTATAGGAGTAGGGGTAGGTAGGATTAGGTAGGAGTAGGTGAGAATGTGGGACCACATGCAAATTTTTGCACCCGCCACGCGCACTAGCAGAATTTTCACACCCGGGGATGGGTTTGAAATTTCGCACCTGCTGGGTGCGAAATTTCGCACCCTGATGGGTGCGAAGTCCGCTTTCTGAGGTGCACAAGGGACGCATATTCGGGAGTTCCGGGGCTTGTGACTCCTTCAGGACTTGAGGCTTGGCTCGGAAATGGGTCCTGGGTGCTGCGAGGTTCTGAGCGGCGTGGTCCTTTATTGATCCTGTTTCCTTCTCTCCTGAGTGTCCCTCTCGGTCTTAGCCCCACGCGATTTGTTGAGTTGAGTGTGTCTGATGTACTTTTGGGAACCGAACCAAAAAGCCGGTTAACATTTGCCTCCCAAAGTACGTCTTGTCTTGACATGATGTGCTTTGTGTTGGTTGAGATGATAACTGAGTTGTTGATTCTTCCTGTAAGTCAAAAGGAGAAAAAGCGTTAGCTGTTGGGCTCGTTCGAATTGGTACTGCGAGGGAGCCGTCGTTGGGGCCTGTGCCATACTCAAGTCGCTGAGTATCCGCAGTGCGTCGCCTCCATGGATGCGTGGGAATTGGTATGCACATGCAGGGAGTACGCATACGAGAGAGTGTGGCACGATGTCTCGGGCCTGGAGGTGCGATTTTTCTATGTATATATATATATATATTTAGAAGGGTACTAATTTTTGAACCCCTGGGGATTCGAAATTTCGAGCCCAGGAGGTTAGAAATTTTGAATCCTTGGTGGTTCGAAACTTCGAACCCATGAGGTTCGAAATTTCGAAACCAGTAGGTTCGAAATTTCGAACCCAGGGGTTCGAAGATTTCGAACCGAACCTAGAATACGAAGGGACATCATTTTTTTTATAAATAGCCCTCCCTCCTTCATTTTCGCACTTCTATTTATTCTTCCCTTAGCCTCCATTGTTGAAAAGCTTCGAACCTGAGAATTTCGAATCCGAGAATTTCGAACCTGAACTAGGTAAGGCCTGGGGTCGGAAGAGCAAGGAGGAAGGAGGTCGAAGGGCCATGGCGTTGCCGCGAGAGGCGGAGTTGTCGAGCCTCTGAAGAGCGTAGTTCTAACCGAGTTGGGTTCGAATTTCGAATCTCCCTGAGTTCGAATTTTCGAACCCCGTGGGTTCGAATCTCCGAACCTTCTGGGATCGAAATTTCGAACCTGGAGTGGTTTGAAAATTCGGATTTTGAAGCTCGGGGATTCTGACCCTGAAATGGGTTAATTCCTTTCTCTCCTGCTCTCGGACTTTAACCTCCTGACTACCCGTCTTCGGATTTGCATTTCTAGCGCGTAACTGCGCACTTAGCATTGATGCATATGCTGGTAGTCACGCGAGCAGGGTTTAGGATTTTTCATATAGGATAGAGCGTACAACCGGACTGGGACTCGAGCTGTTGAACTTTTTCGAACTTTCTTTATGTAGCTTATTGTTGCATAGCACCACACACACATGTTAGTTATCACCAACACGAGGGCACAGGTCACCTTTCTGCGCGTTCTAACACTAATATGTTGAAGTATAGCTAGCGATGCAGACAAGATCGAAGACCGGAAAGACCACAGAAGCTGAGGCTTCCCCGCTCTCGCCACATACATCTGACTCTACCTCTAGTGGTAACTCATTTGCCAGCGATCTTGAGACTGCTGAAGGATCGACTCCCTCTCACACGGCCAGCTCGCATGGAGTATCTGAGCCTGTGGGGCAAACTAAGAGGCAGCATTCCCCAGTTGTAACTGAAGAGGTCGAGAATGTGGACATTATGGGTGAGGACGAGCCAGCGCCTCCGGTGGGTACAGACATGCTGCCTGATGCGGTTATCTTAGAAAATCCCAGAGATTCGGTATCATCGTGTATGAATGCCACAACGGTTAGGAAAATGGCAGCGCATTCCAACATACCGGCGGGTGATGCCCACACCCCAGGAAGGGATGGCAGGGCCCATGCGCCACTCGAGGGTCTCACCGCCTGGAACAGACAGGCTTGCTTTTCCGGGTGCGTGCCCCCGGCCAATGACTTCATTCAGAACATGCTATACTATTTCTGCCCCGCGTCATCGCAACTGCATCCGAACGCTTATGCTTCCCTACTGGGTACTTACGTTCTCTATTATGAGTTCTTGCACCGGGTGCCGGGTTGCTTCCTAGTGATCGGGCTAGGATCAGGCCTGCAGTTGCCAGCAGTGTGCCGAAGGAAGGAGTGGCGACAGGTTCAACCACTATTGGGCGAAAGAGGAAGACGCCCCCTGTTGGAGGGGAGCTGCAAAGGACTGTCCAATCCCAAGGAGATGTGCGCGGGGGCGAGATTCATGGTCAGGAGGAGGTCGCTAGAGACGAGGGGTTGCTGAGCACTCCCGTCCCACCTTTAATAGGGGAGGGGGAAGGAGCGTCGGATAGACCGCAGTCTCCTGCGACTCACTCAGGGACCACCGCCTCGCTCGAACCCGCGGGCCAGTTTGGCGGCCTTAACGTACTTGATCTTGTAGTGACTCCACGGCCAAATACAACGAGCCTGGAAGAGCTTACTCTTGCTGCGTAGGGGGTTAACTCCTTTGGGCGGACCACAATCTGGTCTGTTGAGAGAACACTTAGGGCATACACTCATAAACACTGCATAGCATAGATGTTTGCCGGCGCGTGTGACTTGACTAAATTTGACCTGTTCCGTTGGCAGGTGATAGGGCAAGAGGACATGGCGGACAAGGCTATGGACGTGGGGACCGCCAATATCCTCGGAGTTCCACCTTCGAGAGTTTCAGAAGATCCCCCATCTTATATGGCGCCCAACCCCCGCCAAGAAATGGGGGTGAACATCCAGTTAGGGATCAACCTCGGCGATCCCTGACCCCTCCTCCTCTTCCTCCTATTCGCGTCTCCGTGGGAGATTCTCGACTTAACCTAGGAGGCTCTCGGCCATTGCTTGCGACAACCCCCCCGCATACTACCCCTTTGGATAGCGTTCAACCTTTTAAGGGGAGAGGGTCGTCGACTGGCCAGCTAAGACCGGATAGAGAGATCGTAACGAAGGTACAATACTTGACAGATCCTCAGGTTCAAGAGCTTTCTACGGAGGAGCGGAGGGCGTTTCTCAAACATCATTTCCCTCAGCATTACTTTGATGAGCTGTTCTTTCTCCCTGATCTCCGCCCATCCCCCGATAGGGGATCCGAGGAGGTATGGATGCATGTACAGGTTGCGTACCATCAGGACAACGAGCTCACCAAGTATTCTTTCCACCTTTCGGAGCTGATCAAGAAGAAGAACCTTGAACTTCTTAACCGGCAATTGACTATTGATTGCGAGAAGATCTCCGTTTCCCACCTGGAAACCAAGATAGGTAAGCCTATCTACTGTGTCATAGTTACTTGTCCGTTATTCTTCGCGTTTTCAAATTCTAACTTTTAATCGCGTTACCACAGCGGAGCGGAAGCAAGCCCATGCGATTCTGAAGACGGAGGCTACGCGTGACCGTGAGACTTTTAATGATATAGTAAGTCGCTTGACCCTCGAGAATACAACCCTAAAGAGTGATAAGGATGAGTGGTCTGAAATATGCGCCGACATGGAAAGGGAGATTGGGAAAGTTACTTTTCTCCAGAATGACAATGTCGCTTTGAGGGAGGAAAATGAAGGTTTTATGCTGAAAATGCCGAGGTGGATGAGCTAAGGAGGCAATTAGAGGTTGTGAGTAAAGAAAAGGAGGATGCCGAGGCTGTTAACCGGGATGCGTTGAGCATGGACGACGGGTTGAAGGCTGAATATATGAGGGAGGTAGAGCAGCTGAGGGGATAGCTTGAGGATGCAGAATTTCACGTAGAATCATCCTTTGAGGAAAGCATCCAGAATATGTATGTCAAGGTTCTGAAATTCCGTGGGCTTACATGGGTCGAAGACTACTCCCGCGAGCTGGCTCAGACTTAGGAGAGGTTGGTCCCATATGAGGCCCATTTACGTCGAGTGGATGTGAGCACTTTAGATGAACGCCAGCTTATGGTCGACCTTTTTAATGATGAGGAGCGCGAGAAACTAGAGGAGGGAAGGAGACTGTTGCTAGAGGATGCCGAGAGAGAGAGATTGGCCAGGCTTACGGCGGAGAAGGGGAAGTCCATCGTCGCCGAGGGCGTGACTGTGGCAGAAACATTCGCAGAGGGAAGTTCTTATCAGCCCCCGGCCCCAAATCCGCTGTGGTGAGTGGTCCCGGAGCCTTGGCCAAGGCCTCTACTGAGTACGATCCTGACTATCCGGCGCTACGGGATACCAGATTTATCTTACCTACTGCCGCGAGCACCCTTCTTATTCTTTGTACGTCATCCCTGACCGTAGGTAAATTCCTTTTACCCTGCATCCCTGAGGATGAAGTGATTACCGAATTAGTGGACTGAAAAGGTTGTTCCTTTGCTTTGCAGTTCCTTCTAGGCCGTCCACGCCTTTAGGCCTTGCCACCGTGATCCCACAAATGACTGAACCTAGACCAGGGCCTGCGGAGATGCAATTAGGAGAGGGTGGCGATCAGCTCGGTACTTTCTCGGGCATAGAGATAACCCCCAGCATGATTGACATCCTCAACGAGGAAGGAGAGGGGACATATGGGCAAAGTGGTCAGGCCAGAGGCCCTGTGGAAGCCGACATGTCCTCAATGGCGGCCGTGGTGGCAGCTCAGAAAGCCAAAATGGTAGCCAAGTGTGAATAGGTGGAGAAGAAGCGCAGGCATGATGAGGCCACCAGACAAGAGGCCATGACGGGGACTAGTCAGGATACTGATAGGGGCGCCAAAGAGATGGTCGAGAAGGGAGGAGCCGACGAGGAGGCGGAGAGGAAGAGGGATGATGCGAGGCCCAGAAGAAGAATGAAGATGAGGCTGCCCAGCGGAGGGGCACCGAGGCTAATGAGAAAATCCAGGCTGGTGATGTTAAGACGCACAGGTCCCTGAAGCTCGCTGAGCGACGGGCTGCCAGAGAGGCTAAGGAGAAGGTTGAGAGGGAAGGAAAGGAGATCCCAAAGAAGAGAGAGGCCATGAAAGGCCTGGCTGCTGGGAGTATCCCCATGCCTACACCGCATACTGTTATCGCTGACATCACAGAGATCTCCAGCGGTGATGTCGGTGATGAGCGACGCCTTTCGGTTACTAATGAATCGGTTATCTCTCCAAAGGGCCGAGGAAGCAGGAGTGGATCGGGTAGGAAGAGGTCTAGTGCTGAGGAAGAACCATTGAGTGCTGAATCTGCAAAGAAAACACACAAGCACAAGAGGAAAAAGCATGATTAGTGTTAGCAACTTAGGTAGGAGTTACTGTTATTTTGGTAGTGTAGGCCAATAGTTTACGCGAGTACGGCCCTCGCTTTTGGTTTTTCAAGATACGGTGTGGTTCTCATGTACACCCTGTCATTAGAAGGAAAAGGTATTAGACACGTAGTTTGTTTAGTGTGTGTGTGTGGAAATTGAAATATGAAGCAGTAAAGATCACAGTTTAAGGCAGGTGTTCAGATGTTCTTTTTATGTTTTCCAGCGTCCTGTACTTACATATGCATACTTATCGTTGCACTTGTCATAAAAGTGATTGGGTACCGCGCTCTGGGTCAATTATTCCAGAGGGGTGGAATGGAGCGCTGGTTTCAGTAAGTTTCCCTCAGCTCAGGAAACCCGTAGTTTGCGAAACCAGGATGTGCGCCTGCTGTTTTGGGTTTACTGGGGTTAGTCCCAAGTGTAGAGAAAGCGTAGGGCGTCGCGTTTTGCGGTCCACTAGATAGGTGGCTCTCCCGTCGTTCATCGGGTTTGAGGCAAGCCGCCAGACGTCGTTTATTCGTCGGCGTGGTGTTAGCCCGAATCATCCGCTCGTAAGGTCCTATTGTGGCCATGGGCTGCCCCTAAGCCTTAAGAGTTAAAGGGGAAGAAACGATTTAAGGTCAGTCTTGGTGCTGCGCCAAGATTCGACCGGCACCCGCACCCGGTGAAGAGAGATTTGCATCGATCATAGTTGGCCGCTGGGTGGCGCTAAGTCGCCTGGACTTGAACACGGAACGATTTATCCTCGGCCTCGGCACGAGGCCGAGGTTCGATTTAGTGGTTGTACTCGGTCTCACCGTGGGCCAGCGATTCGAGTAGCGTTGCCGGCTCCCGTGCTCGGGGTGTTGGACGTAGCCAAGTATTTTAGCCTCGAGGTTGGCTCGAGGTGGGGGACGGCGGCACAGGCTCCCGTGCTCGGGGTGCCGATACTGCGGTCGTAGGTTTGATCCAAACGGATTGTCAGGATTAACAGAACAAATCACATGAGAAGTAAACAACAAGGGTATAGGAAATTGAACATCATTTCTACTAATAACTTTGGCAGTAATAGCCTTTACAATGCTTTGAATTTCTAGGAAACAAAACATTGTTGGAAAGCATAAACAACTGTGTACTAAGTTATGTAAAGTAGCGGCGGAGATGTACGCTGTTCCATGCCCTCGGGAGTTCAGCTCCATCCACGGTGGTGAGTTTGAATGTTCCATTGTTGAGCCTTCGTTGAATGGAGTACGGGCCTTCCCAACGAGGCACGAGGCCTATTGGCGGGGGAAAGACCCGCTTCAGGACGAGGTCGCCGGTGTTGAGGTCCTTATTGCGGAACCTGGAATTGAAGTATCGGGCTATTCGTTGCCGTTGGGCGGCGACTCGGAGGTCGGCTTCGTTCCTCTTTTCCTCCAGTAGGTCGAGCGACTCCAGAAGAAGATCTTGGTTAGTCTTGGGATCATAGTAAGTGACCCGATGGGATTGAAGCTTGAGCTCAATGGTAATGACGACTTCAGATTCATATGCAAGGGCAAAAGGAGTATGACCGGCTGCTGTCTTATGGGTGGTACGGTAGGCCCATAGGGCTAGAGGGAGCTCGTCATCCCACATGTCCCAGGCCTTTTCCAGGTGCTTTTTAATGATAGATTTGATGACTTTGTTAACCGCATCGACTTGCCCGTTGGCTTGAGGATGAGCCACCGCTGAAAATCTTTTATCGATGCCATGGCGTTGACAGAAGGCTTTGAACTCGGCGCTCTCAAACTGAGTGTCGTTGTCGGAGATGATAGCTTGGGGAACTCCATAGCGGGTAATGATGTTGCGGACAACAAAGTTGATCATCTTCTTCATGGTAATGGTGGCAAGGGCTGCAGCCTCTGCCCACTTGGTAAAATAGTCCACCGCGATGACGGCGTATCGTGCCCCGCCTCTAGCCATTGGAAGAGTTCCGATGATGTCGATCCTCCACATGGAAAACGACCATGGGATGACCATTTGAGTTTGTTCAGCAGACGGGGCTCTTGGGATCTTGGAGAAGCGTTGGCACTTATCGCACTTGCGAGCATAGTCCACGGCGTCTTGATCAAGCGTGGGCCAATAATAAACATGTCTGAGTATTTTTCTGGCTAGGGTTTGCCCCCAATATGGTCGCCGCATTCGCCATCATGCACGTTGGTCAGCACTCGGAGGGCTTCGCCATGGGCTACGCATCAGAGCAAGGGAACATAGAAACCCCTGCAGTAAAGCACTCCATCCATAAGAAGGTACCGAGATGACTGGCAAGTGAGCGCCCGCCTTTCTTTGTAGTGCTTTGGTAGGGTCCCGTGTTGTAGATAACTTCTGATCGGTATCATCCACGACTCGGGCTCGGGCTCGGTACTCATGACCATCTCGATTTGTCCTTACTTGACGCTCGGAGAATTGGGCACTTCAACTGGGGTGAACCCATTAAGTTGCGGATCCTCGGGGCTTGTCGTCTTGGCGAGGGAATCTGCTTTTTTATTTTGCCTTCGGGGGACATGGGTGATGACAAAATGGTCGAAGTGGGTGAGTAGCTCCCGAACCCGGCCCATGTATAGGGAAAGTCTACCCTCTTTCGCTTGATACTCTCCCTGTACTTGACGGACAATCAGTTGTGAATCAGAGAATATGTGGACGGTTTCCATCTTGAGTTCGATCGCGATTCTGAGCCCGCGATCAAGGCCTCATACTCTGCGTCGTTGTTGGTAGCAGGGAAATTTAGTCTTAACACGTAATAGATTGGGCGTTCCTCGGGGGTAATGAGCATGACTCCAGCCCCAGAGCACTTTCTGTTAAAGAAGCCGTCCACAAACAAACTCCATTGGGCGTCAGGAGCTCCAGCGTTCTCCGTAGGAGCCTCCTCGGGGGCAGTGAATTCCACGACGAAATCTGCGAGAGCTTGTTCGAGGATGGTTCGTCGAGGGATGAATGTTATCACGAACTGGCTTAGCTCCATACTTCATTTCAGTAGTCGGCCAGATGCCTTGGACCGTTGTAGGATTGGACGTAGCGGTTGGTTGGTGAAAACTTTTATGGGATGAGACTGAAAGTATGGTCGGAGCTTTCGAGAGGAGATCAACAAACAGAATGCCAGCTTTTCCAGCTTCGGATAATTCTTTTCTACCCCCGTCATCCGCTTACTAACATAGTAGACGGGTCGTTGGATGCGACCTTCGAGGCGTATTAGTGCCGAGATGATTGCCTTCAACACCCTTGTCGAGTCGTCGAGGTTGACAGGAACATCCTCTGTGGATTTAACCGGGGTGGCCGTCTCATATTCGAGCTCTTCGTCCTTCCGTGGGACGCCTGAGCCAGGGACCCGATGCCGCTGATTGCTATGCTGAGATGTTCTTGACGCAAGATGGTGTGGCCACGGTTTTTCCCTTTTCCTTGTTGCGTGCATTCTTCCATTCTATTGCGTAACATTCTCTGGCGCTAACTTGGTAGCCTTTAATGATTCCAATCCCATTCTCTATCGGGAATTTCATTAGGAGAGACCAAGGCGCCATACAGACCCGGAACTCGGTGAGAAAAGGGCGCCCTAGAAAGGCATTGTAGGGGGAATCGATGTCTATAACCACGAAAGTGAGAATTCGGACTCCGCTCCGGTCCCCCTCGCCTAGTTCCACAGGTAGGTCGATCATCCCTACGGGGGAACTGGAGGCCCCATTGAAGCCGTGGATCGCGGAGCGACATGCCTTTAAATCATTAGTTTCCTATTTCATTTGGTCGTAAGCGGCCTTGAATATGATGTTGACCAAGCTCCCCGAGTCGATTAATACCTTTCGAACGGAAGCGGCACCGATCTGAGCCGTGATGACTAGTGGATCGGTGGTCGGGATTTCCACCCCAGTGGACTCTCTTTCTCGAAAGGCAATGTCGTCTCGCATGGTTTTTTGTAGCTTTGGCTGGAATGGACTTAGGGAGAGAGGAGCAGGCTTCATAAGTAGCAAATTTTATGGAACTCGCATATTCCTCCATTTTTCGAAAGCTGTGTGTGGGGCATGGTCCGCCACATATAGTGTTGATCACGATTCCTCGCCTCGGGTTAGATGGACCCGGAGCTGCCTTGATGGGCGCTTGTGGAGTTGGCGCTAGAGGCCGTGAGTTCGTTTCGGGAGGAAAGGGTTCTTGGATATATTGCTCGAGCCGTTTCTCATGGATAAGCTTCTCGATTGCATCCCTAAGCTGGCGGCACTCGTTGGTGTCATGCCCATACACGTCGTGGTATCGATAGTATCTCCCGGTATTCTTCTCGCGGTCAGTTGATTCTCTGACGCGTGGCTTCTTGTATCACATGGTGTTGCATGTTTCCAAATAGATTGTCTCAAGTTCTTCGTTTAATGGGGTGTAGGTCTCGAAGGCTTGGCAAGGGCCGTACTTTCTTGGCTCTACTGGGGCCTGCCGTTGTTCCGACCATCCGACCTGCCGTTGTTTGGTTTTTTACTGTAGGGACCTGCCTCCCTGTTTTGGTCAAAGGGCTCCCCGCCTCGACTTCCCCTAAGGTTGTTATTTGCGGTGTCCGCTTGGGGGTCATTGGGACGACTTGTGGCGGAGTGCCGGTTCGGCCTTGCCTCCTTCTGGCACAAGTACTGATCTGCCTTCTCGTAGAAGGCATCGAGGGTCTTTAGCTGCTTACGATCAATCCATCCCCCGAATTCTGAAGTAGGGAGGATATCCTTTGCTAGTTGAAAGAGTACGGTGCGACGATCAGGATCCTCGACCTCGGCGAGAGCTATGTTGAACCGGGAGAGGTAACTTTTGAGTGACTCAGCGGGTCCTTGGTATAAGTTGGACAGGGTGAAAGCATTTTTCGAAATCGGGATATGCACCCTGAACTGCTTGATTAGTTCTGTCGCTAACTGCCCAAAGTTGTTAATGGAATCAAGTGGGAGGCGAGAGAACCAAAGTAGAGCGGTACCGGATAGAAAGACCAGGAAGCACTTGCATTTAGCTGGGTCATTACCCCGGCTCGAGTCCATTTTCCATTCATATCGGTTCAGGAAGGCACAAGGATCAGTGGTGCCATCATAGAGTGGCATTTGCGGCATGTTAAAGCGTCGCGGCCACTCGGCCTCATTCACTCTTCTTGTGAAGGGGTTACGCCTAATGTGAGCTACCCATGAGCCATGTGTGCCCCCTCGCATTTCCCTCATGATCCTTCGTACCATGTGGGGGAGGTAGGTTGGATGGGGATCCTCCATCGGGACCCATGGATTTTGACGTGGTTCCGGAGTCCTGTTACGAGGTCGCCTTCTATGATGAATGTTTGGGTCATCATCTTTCATATCCTCGACATCTATGACTGGGTCCTTATGTGGACGATGAGGCAGAGCGGGTTGATGCGGATCCCGTTCTAGAGGGGCGTGGACCGCTGGCATAGCCTGTTCATTATCGCGATCAGTGGCCGTGAGGTTGTATCTAGGAGGAGGTTGGTTGGACTCGGGCCGCCATTTATGATCAAGCGAGAGTGGTCTCGATGTCGTACCCCCTCGCTATATGTAACGGTAGTTCGGTTGTCGTTTCCATTTCCATTGCCGTTGGCATGGAGGTCGTTGTAGTCGAGGGCATTGTTGCAAGCGATGACATTGTTGATAAGAGTGAACCTCCTTCTTTGATGCGGGCCCCTTGACTCGGAAGAGGAAGTTTCCGAGGCGGTTGGTCGAGGTCGAGCATTGTTCCGAGTCAGTTGAAGTCGAGCGACGACGCGCTGACTTTCTTGAAGTTGTTGCATAAGGTTGATGTTATTTTTCAATGCTTGGTTAAGCTCGACCGCAGTATTCTCATATTTTTCAAATAGCGCTCGGATTTGATCTTATGTTGCGGGTGCTTCGGGGTCCACAATAGGAGGGATATCTTCATTAGTGGTCGGGATGTCCATGGGTTGAGGTTGTTGGGATGTCCCGGCCTCAGCTGCGGCTGAAGAGCCGACCATCGTTTTCTTTAGTCGATTTTTCATCGTGAACGGACTCGACGGCAGGTTAGGCAAGGAACCTCACACTCATCGAATGTTGAGATGATAATGTGCGACAAAGGCACGGAGTCCGAGTTTTCTCAGCGAAAGCACCAATGGTTGACGGAAAAAAATGTCGAAAACACCAAATATTCCAATTACTAGGAATAGTAGTTTTGGTCGCAAGACTAAGCAAAAGAAAGCGGTAAATGACACAAGTATTTATAGTGGTTCGGCCTCGGATGAGGCTTACGTCCACTTTGGAAGGGTGTTGGGATTTTATTAATCACTCAAGAATTACAAGGAGGAGCCATGCTCATTACATTCACTTTCATAATCGTCATGTGCTAGGAATTTGGGAAAAAGTATATTTAATTCTCCTTCTTCCTCAAATAGGAGATGCCATTAATGAGGCTCATAAAGCTCTAGGGAGGTCTCAAGTGAAGAAAATCCAACCCATTTGAAGTGTGAGGCCATGAGCTATTTATAGGAGTAGGCGTAGGTAGGATTATGTAGGAGTAGGTGAGAATGGGGGACTACATGCAGATTTTCGCACCCGCCACATGCACTAGCAGAATTTTCGCACCTGGGGCTGGGTGCGAAATTTCGCACCTCGTGGGTGCGAAGTCCGCTTCCCGAGGTGTGCAATGGCTACATATTCGGGAGTTCCGGGGCTTGTGACTCCTTCAAGACTTAAGGCTTGGCTCGGAAATGGGTCCTGGGTGCTACGAGGTTCTGAGCAGCGTGGTCCCTTCTTGATCATGTTTCCTTCGCTCCTCAGTGTCCCTCTCGGTCTTAGCTCCACACGATTTGTTGAGTTGAGCGTGTCTGATGTATTTTTGGGAACTAGACCAAAAAGCTCGATTGAACGTTGAGAACCGTCGCAGATCTAGAGATTTCTATCACATCTCCACTTGATTTGTGAGTGGAATTTATTTTTTCTTAAAGGCGTACTCATATTATTATCAATTTACTATATGAATTGTTATGCCTATGAAGATTTGGTTATGCGATAATAAAACATGAAAAATTACCAAATCTTCTACTTTGTAATCACGTAGGAAATTGTCATATTGAATTGGTTTTGTAGATTTGTGGTTTTTGCATTGAATTAAAGGTAAAGATGAGTATTGTATTATTATTTACATTTTATGCAATTCACCGTCATCATTTGATTAAGCCTAAAAAGTTTTGGATTTTAATTGTTTCATAGTTGAATTGGGTTTGGATCCTAATTTGGGTGTAAACGCATTCATAAATTGGAATGAATCAAATTGTAACAACCCGGAAAATCAGAACCAATTTAAAATTTTTATTTTAGCAATTTTAATGGATTTTGAATATTTAAAATGATTTATATTAAATAATAACGACTAAAAATTTATTTTCGACGAAGTTAGAACGTATAAATATATTTTAATTATAAAAAGAGCCTGAAATGGCGCGGTAGTTTGAAAATTCGATTTCTAATTTCAATTGAATATACAGAATTCAATATAAGTCAGAATAGGACGAAACAAGAAATATTTGAATCTGATTAACTATATCTTTCTAACGAATGTAAGAAAGTGAGATTTCACTTTATAAATTGTAAGTTATGTCCAGTTTAAAATTCAGAAAAGTCACTATGAAATATATATATATTTTATATAATATAAAACCCGTAAAAATAGCCATTTTCAAACGACCTTCGTTTTCGACGAAACCACTTTTATTGGACCCGGAATGTCAAATTGTAGCTAGATTCCAATTTTCATAATTTTTGGAATCAATGTGTGAGCGTGGAAAATTAAAACGCGTTTGGTACTTTCAGTTTGAATTTCATCGATTGGAAAATGACCGTTTTTCAAACGGTCTCCAAATCCGACGAAATTAGTTTTGTTAGGACCGTATTGTCAAAACAAATCTAGAATTATTTTTCGGGAATTTTTAAAGTCAATACGTGGCCCCAGTAGATTAAAATGTACGTTTAAATTCAATATATATTGATTTATATTTTAATTTAAAGAAAAACAGTTCGAAACGATAGAATTGGCTCATGAAACATATTCCATTGTGTCCGGAATGGGAGTATTTGGTTAGGGGCGACAGTCGTTGGGTTTGATTTAGAGTTCGTGACGATAAGCTAGTATTTTTGGAGATTAAATAAGAATTAAAATATTATATATATATATATATATATATATATATATATATATATATATAAATCAGCCAATCAAAAACAAACCCTAATCATTCATTGGAAAAAACCGCCGCCAGGAACAAAATCCACGGTCGATTTCTTCAGGAATTAAAATGCTCCGATCTCATTCTCCTCTCAACGAAATACAAAGCTCCATATATGAAAATGATCAGCTCCGTATGCTCTACATATCCAACGGACATGATCGTCGCTGGTGAACCGACGTGGCCGGATTTTCTCTTGAAACTCACGCTGTCTCGTGGTCGATTTCCGAGGGCTCCGAGACTTCGAGATGGCCAGAACGGCCGGTGGTGGAAGAGGGCGCAACGCCCTTCGATGTGGACCCCTCTGATGGTGGACCGGTCAACGGACGTGGCGGCGGTGGGCGGTTTCTCAGATCGACGGTTTGCAGGGGTATCAGCTGAAGAAGAAAAGGGATTAAACCCTAAACAATGTAATTAGAAATTGTTAATTATTAATTAATTATTTAAAAAATGTAATTAAAAGTTTATAATATAATAACTCTTTCATACGAGGGCCAAACTGAACGATTTCAGTTGCGTTACAATCGTGGCGACGAACTCTACACAATGGAGCAGACCAGAATGGAAACGGAACTAGTGGGAATTTCTGATTAAATTAAACGATCAGTTTAGAACAATCGTTATATAACGATTTATGAAACCGATCAATGTGAGAATTCTCTCACTATAATTTTTTGTACAGTTATTTATTTTACAACTGCGTATATCAACTGCTCCCCATCGTCCACAGACCATGGACGACTTGTTTGATTGTATTATGTTGTGGAAATTGATTGTGATTGTGATGTGAAATGGAAACAAAATATTCATGTGTTGAAATAAAATATTTTATCGTTAAAAATATAATTTTAACGAGTATATGAGTGAAAATAAATATTCATTTACAAATCGGACGATTTGTTTATGTACACCCATTTAACTGATATTGATTGGGAAGATAAATTTTACACATCGCCCAACTGCACAAATAAAATCTGTGTGTGTTGATTGAAACCCCACACGGGTATTGGGATGATATTTGACTTACACTAATCCCAATTGTTTAGTTATATGTCAATCGATTGGTTGATAGACTGTTGTAAGCGTGAATTAATTATATTTAATGCTTATGTAGTTGTGTGATGCACTCTGGATGATAGTTCACTGTGTGTGATTATTGTTGTGTACATATGTTGTATGAAATCCATATAATTAACATTATATGGTAATTGACTGTGTCTGATTCCAATTTAGGAACAAAGAATATTTTAAAAGAACGAATATTTTAAAATAATGAATATTTTAAAATAATATTCTGTAAAGGATTAAAAATCTGATTTTGATGTCCGATTTTGGATGGACACGAAAATATTGAAATGTGTGAAGCCGTATTGGTTAGATATGCGTCATTTTGACGCGAACGATATTTATATCGATTTTATTCATTTTTATAATGAATATCGAAAAGGAAGTGATTTCAAAATATAACGTTTTGAAAATATTATCATTTATATATTAATGATATGGAATATTCAATTTTGATTTAAAATTGAACATGAAGTTGAAATCGTTTTTAAAACGAATTTAAAACGATTTATAAAATACGTTTTAAATGGAAATCGACGAAATATAATATATATATATATATTATATATATTAAATGTCCAGAATAGAACGCCCACACCGCGACCGTTCGCGAATTTCGACCATTGACTTCGAATTGACATTACGGGAGATCCGACCATCGGATTCTCCTAAAACCGGAACCGTTGGGTTCGTATTGAGAAGAGCTTTCTAACGAATATAAGAGATTTGAAATCTAACGGTTGGATTTAGAATTATGTCGAAATTAAATTTGAAAAAGGTCGCTGTAAGTGCAGTTCGATGACCGTTTATGGAAATCGATTGTACGGGCCTTGATAAAATTATTAAAAATACTAATAATTTGTGTAAAATCATATTAAATGATTTGGAAAGGGTTGGGATGAAAAATCCCACATTTGTAAAGATAAAAATATATTTTTATCGAAATGAACTAATTTATAACTAGAATAATAATCCAATATTTTTAAATAAATAAATTGGATTTGAAATGGTTTTAAAATAACCAGAATTTTCCAATGATAAATTGGAATGGATTGGAATCGAAATTATCTTCAGAATATTTCGATATTGGATTCCGTGATTATACGGGTATTGTTGAGGAATTTGGAAGATATATATATCGTTATTCCGAATACGATATTTGTTGATTTCAGAATTTGATATTGAATATAAGCCGATATAATTTCTATTCAGAGCCTTGTATTTAATATCAAATTGGATTATGGGTTTGTCGTGAATGGTGTCTTTATTAACACTGTTCTTAAACCTAGTTGAGAAAAGATTAAATCTTTTTATTAATATTTAATGAAGTTTACCAATTAATTAAATTTAATTGGAATGGAATTGAAATTGGATTTTTGGGCTTGTCGTGAACGGTGTCTTCATTAGCACTGCTCTTAAACCCCGTGTGAAAAGAATAAATCTTTTAATTAAGATTTAAAGAAGAATTACCAATTAGTTAACATTTAACTGGGATTGAAATGGGAAGTGAATTGGGTTTATCGTGAACTGTGTTTTAAATAACACTTGTTCTTTAACCTGATTAACAGTGAATTATGATTTGGAATGTATAAATCTTTTATTAAGAATTAACGGAAATTTTCCAAAGTAAAGTTTACCAGTTAATTAACATTTAATTGGAATGGAATGGAATTCAATTTGGTAATAATTGAAATGAGCTTCCGTGGAGGAAGACTGTTAATATATATGGAATTTAAAAGGCTTTTCCGTTATTTCATTTATATCATTAGTCGGATACGAAAATTGATATCGATTATATATTGATTTGTGTTCCGTGAAAATTCCATAATTAATGAAATGTGATTTTGGCTTTATCGTGAACTGTGTTTTAAATGACATTCTTTCTTTAACCTAGTTAAAGACAAGAGTTAGTTCCCAAAGTTAAATAATCATAAATACTGATTTTTGGGAAGATTAAAACTAAATGGAGTTTTAATGAATCTTTAATTAGATTGAAATAATCGAGAACATAGTATCACCAGTTTTGCTGTGGGCGATAGTTAAATCTTTAATTGGATTTGAACATGAAATGGTAATTAATATTTACCGATAACACAGTGGTGTTAGATATGGAGTACTACCAGTTTTGCTTCATGGGATGAATAGGTTGGGATTGGGAAAAATAATAAATGATTACTTCGGTAAGGTCGCTAATCCCGACTAGTTTGGAAAATCTTAATATGGTTTAAACTGTGAAAAGAATATTTGAATAAAAGAATATTCTGGATTGGAACGAGGCATATGTTGTGTTTGTGTAACACTTGTTTATAAAATACGTGAGTTATTCGGAAAGACCGGGTTTATCCCATTCTGAATAACTGATTCGACGATATGTCGACGATGAAGACGGTGGTTGAAGACCGGAGGTCTTCACATCGTTTGGATGATTACTGATGTCTTGATTGGGTTGTACACCCAAGACGAGGTAATAAGTGGTGATCGTCCAGATGTACTTGGAGATCGACCGAATATGCAAGGACCTCTCTCCTATATTGGACATATGGGATGAGGTATAAGGTGCCTTCGGTTTCGTTCAAACCCAGAACGAACTTGTAAATGGACTGTGTGTCTGACACTGGATTTTATTATGTGTTGATTGATCTCTACTAAATATATATCTTTTTGGTAGTGGGGAATTTATTCTCTTGCTTAACACCCTTCTCTGAGACGTACGAGCTCAGAGGTTATATATCGATAGACATCAGTCGCATGGAGTGAATTGCCTGTGTGGCATGCCTGAGTGGCAATTGATCAAGGCTTCTGTTGAAAAGCAGAGTTTTGTGGTTAATGATCAAAGCACAGCTTTAATATAGCACCGCTTTGTGTATAGCATTAATTCGCGAGCCTCACACCCTAGTGTGAACCAGAAATGGGAGAGGATCCAGGGAGAACATGCGTTTCTTTCTAGCTAGAGGTGGTGTCAGGGTTTTGCATGCCCTGACATTTTTATATTTTTACCTATGTGGTTGTTGGAATGTGAGGTGCCTCGGATATATCGGTTACTATGGAGATGACGGATATTGAGTCATCTGGCTCATTTACGTCCCATAGGGCGGGGAGACGTATTGTTCAGGGATTATTAGTCCACTTAAATTGTGGACCGGCCCTGTGGCTCCTAAGGTGCAGTTGCGGCTGAATCTTGAGACATGGGCTAGATTGTCTCGAATTCGGTAAGGGCGATCCCTTGCCTTGGTTCACAGATGGAATCCAATTTCCAATACGACCCCTTGTGGTTTTAATTGTAGAACTAGTATGGCGACATTGTAGCATGGAATACTATGTCGTCTATGATTGATACATTTATATTTGAAGTGATTTTGACACTATACACTTGTAGTAATAATAAAATATGAAATTTCACGTACCAAACATTTTTGGCTATTATAAGGTAAAACCCTATCTTCTGGCTTGCGTTGCATTGTATGATGGGACCTGGGTCTTATAATAGCTTCATTTTTCTATTTAGCACTATGCTGTATGTTTTATGCACTGGTATTCTTGGGTTTAAACTCGTTCCGTGTTATACGGCGTGATCCCTTGATTTATCTAACTTAAAAAATAATTTAATAACTGTTTTAGTTCACACACCAGTCACATGACTGACCTGGAGTTTATTATTTTAACCTAAACTCTGAGTGCCCTTATTTTCCACACGGGCAGCTAGTAGTTGGGTTTTGCAGATTTATTCTTACAGGATCCTGGTTTACAGCTGGAGCTATATACGGAAAGCTCTATATTCGTGTATTTCTTTCAGTTGTGTTTTTGTATTATTTTTCCGCTGCTATGTAAATTATTTAATCTCTGATATTTTACAATATATATTATTTATTCATACTCTATTATATTCTTGTACTCTAATGTAATTGTTGTAATAAGCAATGAAATGTTCTTTTGTTTGCGTTCCGATTGGTCGTGTTCTCAACTCAATCCGGGCTTTCCTTTACGGGGAAGTTCAGGTTGCTATACAAATGTAAACATTTCTGGGTGTATAACACCACAAAAAGGGTGAATTGGGTGAAATGTGGATTGTAAACATACATGTGTGAACGTATAAAATACTCTACTTTTAATTTAATATTTAAATCATTTCTACATGCCTAAGGATACAAGTTATAGTTGTTATGTATATGTATATGTTTTCCATTCACTGCTATTTGCTATATGTTCATTTTGCCATCATGTTTATGTATAGCGGTAAAATATGGAAAGGTCTGTATGCCTTAGTTTGAATAAGATGACAATTGCCACCTCGTTAGAACGTTTACCCGTTTGTACGAATGTTACGTTAACCAGACGCTATTATTATATTACTTATTTAAACGTAATAAACCCAATTAACGTTATATTAAGTGTAATAAATGCGATTAGGTTAGAGCTTGAATTTGAAATGTACTGGTGTTTTATATGCGATGTTTATGACAACGTATAAATGGTGTAAGGGTAAAAATGTAATCCCGCTGACGCTATTTTAATATGTTATATTTAACCATAAACACCATTATAATAGCGTATTATATTATATGATATTAGTTTAACAGATCCTTGGAGGATGGTGATACCAAACATCCTTTAAGTTACTGATGCATTTCATTGAATATTTCATTTAAGTTGATTTACTTCCATGAGAATGTTAGTCCTGATCCGAGTTGTTTTGCTTTGCATTATTGCTCGGGTCAGATCGAGTATTGCAGTGTTGAAATTTCACCTTTTGAAGCTGGAGACTGTTGAAAACATCATCTCTATTTGTTGATTCTGGTTATTTCTCCTTTGTATTAGAAATTCTTGTATTTAGAATTCCTCTGTATTTCATTTTGTAACTATGATATTATGTATAAGTTTTGAATTTTACTTAGTAGCTTCATTAACTATTATTGTATTTATTAATTCCGCTGCGAGACATTCTGCTTTTCTGTGTCTGTGATTCTGTGAGTTGATTTATTAAACCCCATAGCAATAACAATCAGTCGTTTCGAACGGTTTGAGTTGGTTTAATTATCAACTTGAAGCGATCGAAAAGGCAAGTCATTACATTTTCATAAGTAGTTAAACGGTTAGAAGGACTGCCTAAATTTCAATAATACCCCATGTATTTTCCATGTATTTCTTCTAGGTACATGAGATAGTAGTAGCATTTAGTTTACAACAAGTTTTAACAAATCCATTGTGTCTTTTTCACATAAACGCTACCTCCAATAAATGCTATAGTTGAGAATTGAGGATTTACGCATAACTGAGTGAAAGTTGATAGATTAAAAAAATGTCGCAAAATGGCATCATATTCAATTTTCCTTACTGTACATTATGCACTTAGAGAAAAAAATTATCAATGGTTGTACAAATGTACATACGAATGGAGGAATATCGTGACTGTAAGACATCATTCTTTTATTTCTACCGGGCAGGTCATTTGGGGATACCTAACTTCTACAACTGGTTCTTCCATCATGTACGTATAAAAACCTAAACAAAATTGCTACTTATTCCAGTTTATCAGTGAGAAAATATAGAAAAAGAAGGGATACATATTTCATAAAAAGTAACGATATAAATAATAATTTACATTCCGGCTGTTAAATTGCAAACACACTATTTAGGGTACACCACTTTGGCTATTAAATTTACACTATGGCATCATAGTTTATGCCAATAATATCGTTTAAGTTACGAATGAAATCACTTCTTAGAACATTATCCCATCTTACCCCTTTTTAGATCACACAATGTCTAATGGATAATTCTCCTAGAGAAAAATGGAATTATCCATTCAAATAATGATAACTTGCGCACATTAGAGCATAATCGTGAAAAAAGAACTAAATAAAGCGTATTCTAAAAAAAAAATAGTAACAGAAAATGGTTGGTTATTTGAACACAGAATAAAACATAAAATTCTGATGCAAAAGATCTGAAACTATTAAATCTTTCTGGTTTTATATGAAAGTTGGAATCAAAGGGCAATCCGAAACTGACGAAATAGATATTTTTTTCCAATAGGAAGGTAAGTTACATTCATTATTCGTTATTTACTCTCTTTTTTGTTCCATTGTTATAGTATATGACACAAATTGCAGACATACTTAGTTTTCTATCATATGCGATTAAACCATGTATGCTATAAGATATACACAGTTTGAAGTACGGGAAACAACTGAATATACAATTCAGAGGGCCAAATTGATAATACAATTATATTCAAGAAGTATGCTGCCAAAGATTTCCATTTAACTATTTGTATTTAAATTTTACAACTCTAACTCATATAACAATTATACATATGTTAACAACCGATTTTGCAGAATATGTCAACTACCAACGGAAGCACCATGTATAGTGGCTTTCTTATCCGTGGTTAATTAATATCAAATGTACTTGATCCCAGACATCTGGATAGACAATTTAGACATACTATTGGCTCATATGGAACATACTATGGAAAGCGAATGTGGAAGGAAAAAAACAAAAACTATATGCAACATAAAGCACAACATGAACTATGAGTCACATTTTGATAATGATTGTTAGAATGCTCTATTTTATAGAGTACCAAGTTAGATCCTCATCAGAAACTGCACCTCTTCCTGCCTCCTCAAACACACAAGACAAAAATCCCCACCCCACTTCCATCGTTTAAACCATGTTGCGTAAACTAATATCATATACTTATAAAAAGGCCAAACAACAATAGTGAATTTACTGAGTGGATTTACCAGGTTGAACAGCATTACCAAATTACCATGGAGTATTGGACGTCTCATGCATATTGGAATTCAGCTGAAACTTGGTTTGATGTGTTCCCTTTCATCCTTTTGGAATCTAAAATATTGAGGACCTATGCACATATTTTCCCTTTCACAACTGATATCATATATTCTACACCTTCCTGAACTATAATAACACCTGAATTTATAAAAATCCCCAACAGCCCACGTGCTCATTCAAAATTAGGTTACCTTCTTATGAAAATTTATGTATTGGATACTTTCAAAAATCAGTATTTACCTGAAAATCTACTCATTTGTATATATTCGAGTCTCTTGTATGCTCACATCTCCAAAATTCGGAAAGGCATAATAGAACTTTCATAAAGTTAAAATCAAACACCTGTCATAAAGTTAAATCCAAGCACCTTTCATAAGCAGGAAGATTTGAATTTTCATGCTTTTAGAGCATCTCTAGAAGCGGTTACATATTCTGATTTTTCAAATATGTACATCCAATTTCATCTCCAACAGAGTGTAGATTATGTAATTGGCTACATTTTCTTTGATTTTGGTTACAAAAACATAATTTAAAAGTGTATGGGCATATGGTTTGAGCTATCTTCCTGTTTAGGCCCTAAAATAACCTAATTCGTTTATTTGAGAAACAATTTATCCTTTTTTACACATTTTATTTCCTACTTCACAAACATACCGATAATTTATCATAAATAGAATCTCACTTCATTTAATAATTATTATTTCAATAATATGCCGTACTAAAAATTAGTGTTATGCATGTTTTGTTAATTTTAGCTATGATACTCAATATAGCCTAACATACTCGTTTTTCATTGAATAAAGGGATGTTGGATAAAAATCAAATTTTATTTTTCTATGAAACTCATCATTGCTTAACAAATTCATGTATCATCTTAATAAATGGATGGATTGATTAACATCAAATTATCACAGAATTAATTAATATATATTTTGCGATGAATCATATGAACTATTTTCTTTAAAAATATATGTTGCATATATACACATGCATAGTCATGTGAATCATGTACAAAGATCAAACCAAAATATATCTCCCACGCGGCAAACATGTTTATATTTGTGATGTTGGAGTAAAAACTTTTCATAATCTAAGCTTTCAAATAGGTCTATTCTTCCAAAATAGGTCACGTTTTCCCAAAAGGAAATAACTTATATGACAACCCAACATAGATAAATATTCATGAAAAAATCACACTAACTGTGATACTACTATTATAGCTTACCATCATTTATACAAATTCTCATCTCAAATTAGAACAGAAGGCCCACACTTTCCTCTATTTAACATTCTGTATGCTACTTGCAGAACTGTCTTACACCAAAAACCTAAGACCACCCATCGCACAAAACTATAACTGGAAGTGAGAACATTTCACCTTAGAACAGTTAGAATAGGGTTATACGCATATGTGTTGCGTGTATATATCAAGTTGTTAATACTGCGTTCTGAGTTTCTAAATTGCAGAAGCAAATTGCCTAGAATAATGAATAGTTTTTACATGTACACGTAAAACAACAAATAAGGAAAATCAGCAGTGCATATGTTAGCTAGAGATGAATAATTAATTGGTTGACTAGAATGATGACCAAGTTAAAAAATAATGCTATTAATTCTAAATGATATCAGTTATCTGTTAAATTAGACTTATTTTCAACAAAAAATAGAAAATTATTTGAAAAGGGGAAAAAAAACATGTATTTATCCCCTATCTTTTTGAAGTTGTCTTTCAGATAGCTACAAATGCTAAAATATGGTTTAGAAATTGCATGTTCTAACATTTACTTTAATTTTAAATAATATGTGAATATAAGTTGGGACTATGAAATAAAGTAAAATGAATAATAACGAAACTTACCTTGATCAACACGTTGGGATCAATGAGCAATTAATTTCAAAAAAAAGAAAGATAATAACTAACCATGAATCTATAATCATATATTACACCGGAGAAGAAAGATCGTGCTTCGACTTTGATTTGAAAGAAAAAAAACAATCGATCAATTAGCCCAATTGCAAAATTACGATTAAAACCTAATCGATAAGAATGCTGGATGAGATTGTAATAATTTACCATCAATACAGAAATGGAGAAGAATCTCAAGCCATAACATATGATGATGAGCAATAATTCGAAATTGGAGGGCAGCTTATTATGTGTGAATAAATTAGATTATTAGAAAGTTGTGCTTGTGATGTGATGATGTAGGTAACCAAAGAGCTGTTTGATATATTAGTAGAGAACAAATCTGAACCACTCTATGCTTTTAGTAATCAACCAAGGGATTATATATATAACCGACTATGCTTGAGATTGTATGTTGATGTATACAACTTTTAAGATACAAAGTAACAATCTCTTAAAAATAATTAGTACACCTTTCGAAGCCAGGAAATATCCATCTAAATATTTTTGCTTCTAGTTGAAATTAGCATTTCTAGGGTTTAGCATAAAAAATGGACCTGATGCAATACACATTCAAATTTGACTATATCCCAAAACTATGAAATTGCCAACCAAATCTGTTCACTATTTACAGTTGTGTATAAAGCATGCTGCTTTTAAGATTTTTGGGTATTAAAATCTTCACATTTGATAAGCATTAGAAATTCTCTTATGTTCAAAACTTTTTAAAGAACATTGGTAACATACATACTTTATGCCAGTTTAATAAGAAATCTTTCATTTGCATATCTTCGGAAACTTAGCATAGTAGCACATAGAGCTGGGTGTCAAGATTTTGTTTAGTTCGTTCATGCACAGTAGAAGTAACACACAGATGCATATGTTGTTTGTATATATTCATAGTTTTATATTTATACAAATTTGTCTCTGTTCGAAACTAAACGTTTATTTAAAGCTTTACAAGTCATTAATAAAGCCGACGCCTAAACTATCCGGGTTACCAAAATAGAGACTAAAAACTTCACAAACTACAAGCCACAAGTTATTGGAAACTGTAACGATTTATCTTTTCGACTGCTTCAAGTCGATAATTAAACCAACTCAAACCGTTTGAAACGACAGATTGTTATTTAGCTTACAGGGTTTAATAGAATCAGACACGTAAATCACAGAAATAAAAAATACAATATCTCACAGCGGAAACATTTTACACATAATATCAGAGTTTACAAAATTCATATACACAACGGAAATTTATTTACCAAAAATTTGCGAATTTTAAGCGGACCAAAAGCCGACATCTTCTCCATTTTGTATCTTCAATAGCTGGGATCTTTAAATCTGCAACATTCGTATCCGACTCGAGCGTTCGATGCAAAAACATAAAACACTCGAGTTAGGATTAATCATTGTTCAAGTAAATTAACTTCAATAAAAACTGAATATAATAATTAATTCTAACATCATATATATTATATGCAAAATAAACAGTTGTGTAGTATCTACTCACTATCAGCTTAAAATTGTAGCAATGTCTATTCAAATCAGTTTAAACTAGGTGCAGATCTAGTGTAGTATCAGTTCAATATCAAGTATAATATCTATGCTTGTCAGTTTTTAGTTCAGAGACAAACAGTCACGGAAGCCTGCATGTACACACGTGTACATGTACACGTGTGCACTGCCCAGCTTTCCGGGAACCATGATAAAACAAATGCAATAAAGTTCAATAGGGTATGTGTGAATAACAGCAAAATAGGCAACATAAATATACACAAAGCAGTGCATTTAAAGGCAAATAACAACATAGTTGCATACAGACACATTGACAAATAAAACGCAATTTCAAAGTGTCTGCATGTAATTGACTAATGCATATATTTCTCAACATGATGCAGCGGCCCAACGGGTGACAAAACAATGCACAAGTTTTCTATATATATATATATATATATTTGAAAATGGATAAATTCTTTTATTGAAGCCCAAAAGTCGGCTCGACCCACAGTTACAACCCGTTTATAACACACGGGTACATTACATATACTTCCAACAGTCCACTTTTCGTTCTACTTCAACATTTTCTGAAAAGCAAGATGAAAAGAAAATTAGGGCACCGCAAATTCCCTTCATGGAGGACGTAAATTCTCTCGTCTCCTTCCTCCAATCGCTTCCTTCTAGTTCTACTTCCCTAATAACAATCGTTCTCGTTCTATTGCGCTGGTAAGGAGCTTCTTGCTAATTCTTCCAGTTACTACAACAATTTCTCTGTTAATTATGGCTGAGTTCACTAACACATCCCTATTCTTCTTCTTGAAAGCACGAGCATTTCGTTCTCTCCATGTTTGCCACACTGTGGCTGTGAGGCAAATCTTGCCAACCACTATCATCAACTTCGACATGTGACCTCCATCGTTCAAGTAATTGATTTCTTCCTCTAGGATGCCTATTTGTTCTGTGTTGAAGCATTTAAGCTTTTGTATAGCCCATAGACGTTTGCTGAAACTGCACTCGAAAAATAGATGGTTATGTGTTTCAGGAAACCTATTACACAATGCACATCTATCCTCCTCAATTATACCCCCAACTAAAAAGCCTTTCTTTGGTAGGTAACCTACCCAAAACTGCCTTGTATAGTGTCTGTGTCATTTTAGGAGGCGTAGAGCGTGTCCAAGTCACTTTACTCCATTGAACAGTAGGATGTATCATTATGATGCTCTCTCACACTTCACTAAGCCTAAAGTTACCGTTTTGCCAACTCCATGTGTCTTCACTTCTACTAGAATAAATAGGCTTGGTATCTATTTCTTCAGTCAAGTTTCAAACAACCAAATTGTTATTGCATTGCCAATTTTGGTTGGAAATGATCAAATTAACTGACACATTTGGTGCACCATATGCTGAGTAGCTGTCCCAACAAAATTTGTCAATTAAGCTCTGCCCACTGAGCCATGAGTCTCTCCAGAGATCAGTAGTGTTGCCATTTGCAATTTCACGTTGGATTCTAGATTTAAGTTCACTTCTGAGCTTCAAACAGTTTTTCCATACCACTGATGTATTGTTATCTATGTTTAATGTCCAAAAATTAATCTTCATAAAACGGGCCCATATCCAGACAGCCCACAAATTTCCAGAAGAGATTAGCTTCCATGCTAATTTAAGCCCATAGGCCTTTTTTAGCTCAAATAAGTTTTTAAGCCCAACTCCACCTTCCTTTTTAGGCATGCAAAGCAGTTTGTAACTGATTTTGTGTAACCCACCTTTCCAAATGAAATTAGCGCACACTGTGTTTATCTTGGCAATAGAGCAGTGTTTATCTTGGCAATAGAGCAGTCAGGAATTTGGAATGTTTGCAACCAAAATCTAACCTTTGATGTTATCACTGGGTGCACTAATTCAACTCTCCCTGCAAAAGACAACAATTTAGATCTCCAGCATTGCAGTTTGTCTCTAATGTCATCCACTAACTTTCTACATTCAGCATCAGTTATAGTGTTATTTGAGAGGGGGACCCCCAAATACTTGACTGGGAGGGAACGTTCTTGCACTCCAATGGCTTCTATATACTCTTGTTTATGATTACAAAACTTGTTAAAGTAACATTTAGATTTGAGCTCATTCACTTTGAGACCCACCCACTTCTCCAGATTTTGAAAGATGCTTTTCAGTTTGGTAATAGCAATACTAGAAGCTTTGAACACCACTAATAGATCATCCGCATAAATTAGGTGAGTGACTTTAGGCAAGTGGTTGTAAACTGGAAGAATTAAATTCCTTTTAGTTACAAGTTCCATCTGCAAGGTGAACCACTCCATTGCAACTGCAAATAAATAGGGGGAGAGGGGATCTCCCTGCCTGATTCCCCTTGAGCTTGAAATGAATCCCTTTGGAACCCCATTGGTTAGAATAGAAAAAGTAGGGGTATTAAGGTAGAGTTCAATAAGTTTTATAAGGTTAGCTGATAACCCCATAGAACATAGCATGTGAGAAATAAACCTTCTATTAACTATGTCATAAGCCTTGTGTAAGTCTATCTTAAGGCACAATTTGCCTGCCCCTCTCTTATTCAATTCTCTAACTAGTTCATGAGACATGAGGGAATTTTCATATATAAATTAGCCTTTTATGAATGCACTTTGGCATTGAGAAATTAGGGCAGGAAGAACACTATTCAGTCTGTTGCAAATGATCTTTCTCAGAATTTTATAAACCACATTACAGCAGGCAATAGGCCTATAGTCTTCGATTCTAGATGGGTTTTGAACTTTAGGGATGAGAGATACAAAAGTGTGGTTTATTTCTCTTATGAATTCTCCAGTGTCTAAAGCTTCTTGATATGCTACTAACAAGTAATGCTTCAGGTATTCCCAGTGCAGTTTGAAGAAAGCTGCCCCCATTCCATCAAGCCCTGGACTAGAGTCATTATGGATGGAGAAATAGCAGTCTGCAGTTCCCTCATGTTGATCTTACCATCGAGCATCAACCTCCCATCAGCGGTAATCTGCCTTCGACACTCAATGTGGGGTAATTCATCATCATACTTACCATTGAAAAGCTCTGTATAGTAAGAGATAACAGTGTCTTCTAGTTGTATATATATATATATAAGTGTGGTTTTCTTTATATATATATAAATAACATATTTCAGGTCTCTAGACATGCATAATATATCTACCCTTACAAACTTAAGTAATAATATGAAGTATAATACACAAACAGAGGTAAACTATAAGCTTCCAGGTTTATATGCATATGTATCCACCCACAAACACCTAGATACATAATTAAAGCATAATGCACAAAGGTACAATAATAATTATCAAGTTACTGGAATGTTCAGTCATCGATTAGTACATGTTTAACTACCATCAAATAAAATTTCATGTAATTCATTTTATAGTTTTTTTTATAAAACTGATAATCAGAAACAATTTCTATTTCCATTTCCCTGTTAATGTTCCATATGTATGCCTAACATTCTAAGGCTAATTTTGACTTTCATGTACTGTCCATCATATTTAAAAGCAATTGTCTTACTTTTATGCTTTATACTGATCATTAATTCATTCTTTGTATGATTATGGTCATCAAAATTCTCTGTATGGTTTTCAAATTATACATGGTGAAAACTTCAAACATTGGACCAAAATACATGAGCAATTGATTAAATAAAGATTTGAATAGCAAAACATGATTCTTATATGGTTGGGATTTGTAATGTACTGTCACTTGCGGTCTATAGATTTGAGTTGCTCAGCCCAACATTAAATTTAACTTCCTTCCTAAGAAGACAAAAGTATATACTTGTACAGGGTTTCATTAGATATAATCCAGGTGATTGTGAATTTTTCTTCATAGTTTTGAACATGACAAATTTGGGCATATATATCTGGCACATGAAACCGAAGTAGAGTAACAAAGACCAAAATGTATGACAGTCCAAAGTTAATTAAAATCCAAAACAAAATAAATAGAAACTCATGATACAAATTTGGCATACTATATTGGCTAGGGAAAATATAAATTTCAAACCTGTGGACTTTCTGACTTTACAAACTTAAAATGTATAAAAATTGGGTTATTGTTCAGATATACTCTTAATTGATATCTCAACTATTTTGATCTAAAGTTTACATTGTAAGATTTAAGTGAATATAGAGTAACTTGACGACTATTATGATACAAAGGCAAATTTAATTGATCACTCATTAAAGTATATAAATGATAATTTAGCAACTGTATGTTTAATGAATTTAAAGCAGGGTGCCTTTTTCCTAACAAGGCAAACACAAGGCCCAATATGTATCACAAAAAATCAACTTCAAATGTCCTTAAGTACACAGGTAATGTACATTAATATGTGCGTGGTAGGGTAGGTGCAGATGGAACAAAATATATAGCATACATTTGTTATATTCAGATGCAAACAATAGATAAAGACATAGGAGTTTAGAATTTTGACAAATTGGGTAATATGCAAACAAAATATTTAGATTTGTTATATATAGCAGGGTGAGATCAAGGTAGTATAAAATATGTTCAAATAATAGGAACATGCCTATGCATGATTAGCGGCATGAACAAATCAGAACAGGTCAGGTAATAAACTCAATATCCAGTGAATATAATAGGAAATAAAACACAAGAAAATCATACATGTCAAGATTTCACAAGCTAATTGCAAAAATTTGACCAGTACGAAGGCAGCAAAAACACAAAATCCAAAGTGCCAAGAAATCAAATATTAACCATTCTATTTAGTTAAATTACTAAAGTTAATAAACTTGAATCAATAATTAATCGTGAGCAAATACTCACCTTAAATCGGCGTAGCGATGATGCGAGGGTGGATTGCTTGGAGTTGAAGCGAAGGCAAGGGCTCGAGCGTGATTCGGGAGAAGGTTGCTGGACGTGGCGATGGGCCTGACTACGCGAGGCATGACTTTGAGGTGGAAGGAGGAAGTGATGAACGGCAAAGGGTAGATCGCTGGAACGGGGAACGACGATCAATGAGACGACCCAAACTTCCCCGTAAAGGAAAGCCCGGATTGAATTGAAAACACGACAAATCAGAACTCAAACAAAGAACATTTCATTGCTTATTACAACAATTTACATTAGAGTACAAGAATATAACAGAGTATGAATGAATAATATACATTTGATAGATACCAGAGATTTAAATTACAAAGCAGCGGAAAAAATAATACAACTGTAGGAGATACACGGATACAGAGCTTTCCGTATATAGCTCCAGCTGTAAAACAGGATCCTGGAAAAGAAATAATCTGCAAAACCAAAACTACTAGCTGCCCATATGGAAAATAAGGGCACCCAGAGTTTAGGTTAAAACAATAAACTGCAGGTCAGTCATGTGACTGGTGTGAGAACTAAAACAGTTATTAATTTGGTTTTAAAGTTAGGTAACGCCGTATAACACGGAACGGGTTTTAACCCCAAGAATACCAGTGTATATAACAAACAGCACAATGCTAAATAAAGAAAATGAAGCTATTATAAGACCCAGGTCCCATCACATAATGCAACGCAAGTCGGAGGATAGGGTTTTCCCTTATAATAGCCAAACATGCTTGGTACGTGAAATTTCATATTTTATTATTACTACAAGTGTATAGTGTCAAAAACAACTTCAAATATAAGTGTATCAATCATAGACGGCACGAGTACCATATATCATGTCGCCATACTAGTTCTACAATTAAATCTGCAAGGTGTCGTATTGGAAGTTGGATTTCCATCTGTGAACCAAGGCAAGGGATCATCCTTACCGATTCGAGACTGTCTAGCCCGAGCCTCAGGAAAAGAACACATCGTCCCTTGGATCGTTAGGGTCGGCCCACACTTAACGGGTTAAAAATACCGTAAACGATATGCTAGCCTGCCTTATAGGGCATGAGTCTGGTCAGTACTTCGACCAAGTCATCCATCGGCTCCGTAGTAACCGATATATCCGAGGCGCCTCTCTATCCATCAAGTAATAATAAGCAACATCCACATGAGTAAAATGTCCGGGCTTTAAAACCCTAACATCCCTCCTAGCTAGAAACCAGCATATGTCCATTACCCTGAGGTCCTCTCCCGTTTCTGGTTCACACCGGGGTGTGAGGCTCGTGAATTAACGCTATACACAAAGCGATGCTATATTAAAGCTATGCTTTGATCATCAACCACAAGACTTTGCTTTTCAACAAAAGTCTTAATCATTTTCCACTTAGGTATGCCACACAGGCAATCCACCCCATGCGACTGATGTCTATCGATATATGACCTCTGAGCTCGTACGTCTCAGAGAAGGGTGTTAAGCAAGATAATAAATTCTCCGCCACCAAACAGATATATATTTAATAGAGATCAATCAACACAGAACAAAATCCAATGTCAGACACATAATCCATTTACAAGTTCGTTCTGGGTTTGAACGAAACCGGAGGCACCTTATTCCTCGTCCCATATGTCCAATACAGGAGAGAGGTCCTCGCATAACCGGTCGATCTCCAAGTACGTCTGGACGATCACCACTTATTACCTCGTCTTGGGTGTACAACCCAATCAAGACATCAGTAATCATCCAAACGATGTGAAGACCTCCGGTCTTCAACCACCATCTTCATCGTCGACATATCGTCGTATCAGTTATTCAGAATGTGATAAACCCGGTCTTTCCGAATAACTCGCATATTTTATAAATAAGTGTTACACAAACACAACATATGCCTCATTCCCATCCAGAATATTATTTTATTCAAATACTATTTTCACAATTTTAAACCAGATTAAGGTTTATTCAAACTAGTCGGGATTAGCGCACCTTACCGAAGTAATCATTTATAATATTTCCCAATCAGAACTTATTCATCCCATGGAGAAAAACTGGTGATACTCCATATCTAACACCACTGTGTTATCGGTAAATATTAATTACCATTTCACGTTCAAATCTAATTAAAGATTTAACTATCGCTTGGAGCAAAACTTGTGATACTCCATTCTCGATCATTTCCCAAATTTAATAATTTTAAATTATCACATTCCCATTCAATCTAATTAAAGATTCATTAAAACTCTAATTCAGTTTTAATCTTCCCAAAAATCAATATTAATGATTATTTAACTTTGGGATATCATATCCTGTCTTTAACTGGGTTGAAGAACCAATGTCTTTTAAAACACGATTCACGATAAACCCAAATCACATTCCATTGATTATGGAATCTTCACGGAAAACAGATCAATATATAATCGATATCAATTTCCGTATCCGACTAATAGTATAAATGGAATAACAACAAAGCCTTTTAAATTCCATATATATTAACAGTCTTCCTTCACAGAAGCTCACTTCGATTATTATCAAATCGAATTCCATTCCATTCCAATATATTAAATTGGAAAACTTTACTTTGGAAAATTCCATTAAATCTTAATAAAAGTTTTATATATTCCAAATCACATTTCTCTGTTAATCGGGTTAAAGAACGAATATCGTTAAAAACACAGTTTACAATAAACCCAATTCACATTCCATTTCAATTCCAATTAAATATTAATTAATTGGTATTCTTCTTTAAATTTTAATTAAAAGATTTATTCTTTTCTCAATTGGGTTTAAGAACAGTGCTAATAAAGACACCATTCACGACAAACCCAAAATCACATTTCTTTTATTCAATTCCAATTAAATATTAATTAATTGGAAAACTTCACTAAATTTTAATTAAAAGATTTATTCTTTTCTCAACTGGGTTTAAGAACAGCGTTATTTAAGACACCATTCACGACAAACCCAAAATCCAATTCGATATTAAATACAAGGCTCTGAATAGAAATTATATCAGCTTATAATCAATATCAAATTCTGAGATCAACAAATATTGTACTGGGAATAACGATATATATATCTTCCAAATTCGTCCACAATATCCGTATAATCACGGAATCCAATATCGAAATATTCCGAAGATAATTTCAATTCAAATCCATTCCAATTCATATATTGGAAATTCTAGTTATATTAAAACCCATTCTCAATCCAATTTATTTATTTAAAAATAATTGGATTATAATTCTAGTTGATAACTAGTTCATTTTGATAAAAATATATTTTTATCTTTTCAAATATGGAATTTTTCATCCCAATCCTTCCCAAATCATTTATTATGATTTTACACAAATTATTAATATTTTTAATAATTTTATCAAGGCCCGTACAGTCGATTTCCATAAACGGTCATTGAACTGCACTTACAACGACCTTTACCAAATTTGATTTGGACATAATTCCAAATCCAACCGTTAGATTTCAAATCTCTTATATTCATTGGAAAGCTCTTTTTGATATGAACCCAACGGTTCCGGTTTTAGGAGAATCCGATGGTCGGATCTCCCGTAATCGCAATTCGAAGTCAATGGTCGAAATTTGTGAACGGTCGCTGTGCGGCACGTTCTATTCAGGCCACTAAATATATATAATATATATTATATATATTTCGTCGATTTCCATTTAAAACGTATTTTATAAATCATTTTAACTTCGTTTTAAAAACGATTCCAACTTCATTTTCAATTTTAAATCAAAATTGAAAATTCCATATCATTAATATATAAATGATAATATTTTCAAAATATCAGATTTTGAATTCATTTCCTTTTCGACATTCATTAAAAAAATGAATAAAATCGATATGAATATCGTTCGCGTCAAAATGGCGCATATCTAATCAACATGGCTTTATATATTTCAGTATTTTCGTGTCCATCCAAAATCGGACATCTAAATCAGATTTTAATCCTTCATTGAATATTATTTTAAAATATTCCATATTTTAAAATATTCGTTATTTTAAAATATTCGTTCGTTCTGAATTGAAATCAGACATAGTCAATTACCATATAATTTTATTTATATGGATTTCATACAACCCATGTACATTACAATAATGATACATAAGCAACCATCATCCAGAGTGAAATTTACAACTGTATAAACGTTAAAAATAAATAATTAACGGTCATCACAGCCTGTCAACTCGTCGATTGACATACAGCTAAATATTGGGATTGGTGTATGTTCAATATCATTCCAATACCCGTATGGGGTTTTCAAACAACAAACACTGAATATTTTCTGTGCAACTGGGCGATGTGTAAAATTTACCGTCCCAATCAATATCAGTCAAATGAGTGTACATAAATAAATCGTCTGATTTGTAAATGAATATTTATTTTTCTCATATCCACATTAAAAATTATATTTTTAACGATAAAATATTTATTTCAACACATGAATATTTTATACTCCATTCCACATCACAATCAAAACCAATTTTCACAACACATACAATCAAACATGTCGTCCATGGTCTGTGGACGACGGAGAGCAGTTCATATATGCATTTATAAAATAAGTAACTGTACAAAGAAAATTATAGTGAGAAGTTCTCACCTTTGGTTTCCACTCCGCTAGTTTTATTTCTGAACTTCTGAACTGTTTGGATTTGCCCAAAATTCCAACGTAATCTTTTTCACGCTGTTCATATTAAAAATCACATTTTTAATACTGTGTTCTTTATAAATAAAAATCACATTCTTATACTGGTTATGTAAATAAAAATCATATTTTTATTTTCTCTCCATATATAAAAATCATATTTTTATATCGCTACCTGTTTAATAAAAATCGTATTTTTATATCGCTATACATATAATAAAAATCATATTTTTATTTTGCTAACTTCATGATAAAAATCCAATTTTTAAATCGCTACTTCCATATAAAAAATCAAATCTTTAACACTTCGCTATATATATATATATATATATATATATATATATATATATCAAATCTTTATGTTGTTATTCATATGATAAAAACCATATTTTTATATAAATAAAACTCGCATCTTCATACAAATGAAAACCATAACTTTTTATAAAATAAAATTTATGTCTTTTTTTATTAACAAAAATCATATGTTTTCATTACATGACATTTCACAAAAAAATCATTTTTTTCTCTATATAAATAAATAAAATCTGAAAATCTTACAGTTAATCGATCGGAGGAGGGTGAGGATGCGGTGTCGGAGGTCGAGGAGGCGGCAGGGCACTACGGCAGGTGAGGTGGGGGCCCACATTGCTGGCGGCGGCGGAATTTTTTGTTGTTTGGGGGGTTTTTCAAATCGGAGAGGGAGGTGCAAGGGAGGGGAGGCGGAGGAGGATCGGAGGGGGAGGGAAGAACGCCGGTGGCGCGGTGGGGTTTAATTTGGTCAGAGCATGGGATTTTCAGCGGAGGAAGAGAGAGGGGGGTTCGCTGCTGTTGGCGAATCGGAGGCGGAGGAGTTCGCCAGAGGTGGGGGAGGTGGCGCTCCGCCTGCGGCGGCGCCAGGGTGGCGGGCGGTGGGTGAATCAGAGGGCGACGGGTTTTTGTTTTTGATTTGGAGGAAAGAGGCGGCTGCGATAATGAATGGTGTTAGGGTTAGGAGTTAAATATATATATATATATATATATATATATATATAATTTTATATTATTTTATTTCCATAAAGGTTGACTTTCCATTTGAACTCCAATCGAGACCCAACGACTGTCGCCCCTAGTTAATTACCCCCATTCCGAACACAATGGGCAATATTTCGTAAGCCAATTATATTATTTCGATCAGTTTTTCTTTATATTAAAATATAAATCAATATATATTGAATTTAAACGTACATTTTAATTTACAGGGGCCACGTACTAACTCCAAAAATTCCAGAGAAATAAATATGGCTATGTTTTGACGATACGGTCCTAATAAAACTAATTTCGTCGAAAACGGAGGTCGTTTGCAAAATGGCTATTTTTAAGGGCTATATATTATATTAAAATATATATAAATTCCACAGCGACTTTTCTAAATCTTAAACTGGACGTAACTTATCATTTATAAAACGAAATTTATATTTTTCACATCCGTTAGAGAGATATTATTAATCAGGTTCAAATATTTCTTGTTTCGTCCAATTCTGACTTATACTGAATTCTGTATATTCATTTGAAACTTGAAATCGAATTTTCAAACTGCCACGCCATTTCAGGCTCATTTTATAATTAAAATAAATTTATTCATTCTAACTTCGATTTAAATAAATTTTTAGTCGTTATTATTTAAAATAAATCATTTTAAATATTCGAAATCCATTAAAATCGCTAAAATAAAAATTTTAAACTGGTTCTGATTTTCCGGGTTGTTACAATCAATTTGGTGGTGGCCATTGCTTCTTTGATTTGAGGAGGAGGCTTATTTGATTTATTTTTTATTTATTTTTTTGGGAAAGGAGGAAATTTATCAACTGTTAAATTTTAGGGTACAGTTGTGTTAATAAAGGGGTGGAGCACGTTTAAAGCGAGATTTAGCTCCTTTAAAAAAGTAAGCATTACTTACCAGTTCTAGTGAAAGAAAATTCAAAGGTTGCGATAAATGTATAATAAAAGTGATGTACAAACAAAGAAGAAAATAAGGAAGAGGAGGAACTAACGTTTCATGCATTCAAAATTTGCAATTGAAATGCAAGGCTGACGTTTCATTCATTGGATTGAAACCGAAAAGATAAACATTAGAAAATAAAATATAGGAGAAGCAAATGTAGACATTTCTTAGACTTGAAGAAAAATGGGACATAAAAGGTAGGTTATAGAATTTAATTACACACGAAAGCAAATGCAAAGAAACTAAATGTCATTAATTATTAATTGAAATTTAATGCCTAAAATTAAATGTATTGAATGCTATAAATAAATTTTTTTTTTGAAAATTGGTTCACTGTATTAACTGCTAAAAACCGTAAAAGAGAAAGGTTAGAATACTAACCATTACAAAAACAAAAGCGAAAAAACATGAAAATACAAGTAATAAAATGCCTAAACAAACATTTATCCGCCCATGATGAGTCAACCATCCCGCTGGCGTGCACCACTGCACATCACGTGAGCCCAAAGCTCATCATGAGCATGATCATAAATCGATCTTCTCCTCAATCCAGTGTAGCCTTTCACTTTAGTATAGAAAGCAAAGAAACCACTACCATATCTCTCATCAGAACTTCCAGTGTGGCATTTCATCCAAACCCACTAATCTAGTAATCCTTGTCATCTAACCAACTTCAAATTTCAACATATAATCAACCCTTAAACAAATAAGAGCTGAACCCTATCTTAGTTGTCCATCCAAACCATCATGTTTAATCCATTACGGTGAGCACCCCACTAATCTATCTGCAAGTTAAAATACATATTGTATTTACATTCTAAATGAATTGCTTCCCAAATTTCAATAGCTGATGAAAATCTAAGCCTGGATATATCATCACCAATAGCCAAATATTGATAGCACCAAAATTCCCTTGCTAATGAAATCCCATATGATATTCAATTCAAATTCCTAGGTCTGGTTGATTATTCACAAACATATATGAATCGATCCTAGGATCTGAATCGACAAGTTGAATTATGGATTTCAATTGACATGCAATAGTCCTAGTGCCACCATCTAAATTGTAACATCTTTATATGCTTTGTTATGATAACTATGAATCATCCATTAAATCCATACTCGCTCCAGTCATAATAGGCTAGTCGTTGATCAAATTCATCAAGGGAATTTGGATGTATTGATTTTCGATTTTCTAAAGGACTAAACTAGCTTAAAAACCACTGAAATTAAACAGTTGCTCATGAATATTTCCTCAAAAACCATCTACTAAATCAAAACAATATTCACACACAGTCTTTCAATCTCATAAATGGGATGAAGTTTGATTAACATGCAAAAATATTGATTAAACTTGATGAATTTGGATGATAGCAGAAGACCATCTTAAACAAAGAAAAATGGAACCAGAATTCTTCAATTCGTTGATCTCCAATTTCTTAATATCAAAGCCCAGTACATCTACTACTCATCACATAGAAGGTTATTGGGACTTTCATGAACAATTTCATGAAGAAGATAATTGTTTCTTTAAATCGATAAATCAGATCCAATCAAAAACAAAGAAAAAAGGTACCAACAGATCTCAACTCCACATAGTAAATCTAGGATCCCTTAACCCTAGCACTGACTATGATAGACAAACAATCGAACTACCTGCAAAATTGGTTAGAGAATTTGGAGGTGTAAAGCTTGCACCGACAATGTCAGAACCCAAGAACCGGGATGTCTTGATTCGTTGCAATTTGAAATCCGCCATAAACCATAACCAATCTTAAGGTGATGACTCCAAAATTCTCAAAACAGATTAGAGGAGTTCTGATATCTGGATTTATTTAAGGAACTAAATTGAAAACGAAAACAAATAGGATTATCAAAGTCTTATCAACGAAACTCATTGAAGGTTGCAGATAAAATAAATTGCGATTAGGTTACGGAGAATAGATCTCGAGTTGGAAAGTGTTGAAATACAGATGGCTTATCAACGAGGAAAAATCGTTGAAGGTCGCGATTGTGATTCAGAGAGAAATTTAAAATATCAAATGAAATAGAGATTTGGGAAGTTCATACATAGCGAAATCAGTCAATCGCCTGTCGCCATTAACGAACCCTCGATCATATATATATATATATATATATATATATATATATATATATATCCTTTTTGAATGCAATAAATATTGTAGTCAATAAATTTATAATCTACCATATATTGGATTGTTTCAAACTTAAAGTATTCACACGTAGCTTAGAACTAAAATTCTAAATAAAATTATAAATTTCAACATCAAATTCTTAAACAAGTAAAATTTCGAACATCAATATTTCATTATAAATCGATTTAATGATTTAGACCAATACATCCTAAGTTACGTATACTGTTTAATGCTTATTTTAAACCATTTTAAATCAATAATTAAATTTAATTAAATAACTTAAATGGTTAAAATTAATGGGATGTTACAGAAACTCAAGTCACATCATACAAGAAACCACAAATTGTGTATAAAATAGAGCATATTAAAAACACATGTTAAAACTCAAAACAGTAGAGAGTTTGAGAGACAGTAAAGACCATATTTCTCTAAAATCAAGTGTTTAAAGAGCTTATGTGCATAAAGGAAACTTATATCAAACCTAATTCCAGCATATAATTTACTTTTTTACAACTCCATGTTCTCTTGAATCACATGTATTAAACTGTCTGTTTATGTCAAATCTCATATTATAAGAGGAAGTCATTCAAAACTCCAGCCATTCAAACAAACTCATTTTGTACACTTTCAGAGCTGAGATATGTATGAACTATAAGCGAAAATACTCTTGTGTTTGAAATATGGCTTTATGTTTAGCAGTGCACTTGTATTACATCTCATCTATATGTGAAACTGCATACTTTCTGCTCGTATTCAAAGGATCGTGCATACACTCGTAATTCCCTGAGCATTAATGATCATTACATTCACAATATGGCATATCATGACAGTAATGTCTATATTATGTACCATGCATATTTGCAAATTTTCATATCAGCATTTGTCATGTTCGGAAATTGAATATATACCTTGTTAGCATGTAAAATCATTTACTGTCAAAGCCTGAAATTAGGGAAGACAGTAGAACAAATAATCAGCATAGAACATGAAATAAAGGGTAAATTACCTATACCCGCGGAAGCAACCAAATTGAGGAGTTAATGATGGCTTTGAAGAATCAGGCAGGGACCACGAAATCAACGACGTGAACAACGGTCGAATAGGATGAATTTCACGACTAGTCAATGATAGGAAGGTGTAGGAGAATAAATAAGTGGGCAGAAGAAAAACGTGAGTACTAGAACGGGGAAAAAGGAGGAGGAACGGTTGGAGGAAAGTTTTAAAAAGGGCAGAATTTAATACGAAAAAGACTCGGCTTTGTGGAAAGAGAGGCTTAATGGAAAACTAAAGTTAGATTTTGGGAAAGCGTAGTAATAAAATGCTGAAATTTACGCTGTAACCGACAGAGGAAGAAGAAACGTGGCTGGTGTTATCTGTAAAGAAATAAGGGGAGGCATCCAGCATCCATTATTTTAAAATGCTTTGTCTTGGAGAATACACATCAACGGAAGGAATATCTTGTTTTACAATTTAAGTAATACATTAGTGCAAACTTGTGTAATGCACACTGTTTGAAAACATATTGTTAGATGCTACAATATTTGTATGTTATAATTTGAATTTGTAGCATTCGTTTACAATTTAGCAAGGAGAAATTAATGTCTTGGGTTTGAAGCTTCATTACAAAGATTAGTAGATGGATGGGTAAATATTTGTTTACTTGATTTTCCCACTCAGAGGCAGTCATAAATTTGAAAAAAAAAATGTGGAAACAATGAACTATAAATGTTGTATTTTCAAAAAGTTGATTGAATACTCCTAAAAAATAATATTTCTCAAATGTTATAAGTTCCTAGTAATGTAACGTAGAAAATTAGACAAAGTGCATTTTAGATTTGAAAATAAAAACCACATAATATATTGTAACCAATAGTGCTAAGCATTTATATTATTCAGATTTGTCTGTAAAAGCAAAAATTTTGTTGTTAATTGGCTAATAAAAGTTTAAGCAAAGAGAACAAATCGAAAACAACAGGAACCAAAAATGTTTCCTGCTGGAAAAGCATGCAAGACACGGACATTTGTAGTAGTAATAATAATAATGAGAAAAAATTATACACGCAAATGCTATTTTAGTTAAACATATTGTACATCGAAAGAGAGTGGAGAAAAACCTTTCTCTTGCAAGTTTTGTATGTTGTCTTCGACATGATGTGCAATCTTATATTACTGTACACCAGATGTGTATTCAAATATGGAAAAGGATTGCAGTATAACATTTGTAACCCATGGCTTGTAATAATTGTAGCGCAATAGTGGCAGTGCATTACATGAGAAAAGCATTAATGTGCGTGTTAAAATGAGCAACAGTATAAAAAAAATTATTTCATAGCTCTACCAAATCAAGGCCGGTCCTAGCTATTTTGGTACCCAAAGCCAATTGGAAAATAAATGCCTTATACAAAAGTAATGATATTATCATTAATTACATCATCGAAATGGTTTATGTTGTTTATAAAAAATGAGAAAAGAAAAAAATTAACTTTATTCATAATTCAGGATATACAACAAAACGAATATGAAATGTTTATCAATCAATGTAGCCATATACATATAGAAAATACACATACAACTATTGTTTTAATCTGAAGAACGAGTTCACTATTGTTGAGTTATTATCATTTTTCCTTTGAGTTGCCTCAAATCAAAATCAAAAAATTTCAGAAAGAATATTGTTGACTTCCATTGGTAATCACTATAGTTATAACTATAAAAAAATGCAGTCTGAATCATACAATTAATAATTGATAAATTACAGGGATACTACCCTGGTATTTTTCCCTGATCTTTACCTACTCAACTTTTCCTTTCTACAAAAGAAGAAGAAGAAGTGTCCATAAAAATATATTATAACAATTCAGCAGCAGTGGATGTTAATCAAACATCCTTAATATACAAATAACAGTTCATATATATACCAATTCAGATTAGGCCTTTCAATAGTTATGCAAGTAAATCCTTAATATACAATCAGCTCAACTAAATTTAGAGCATAGGAATCGAATTCGAATTGGAATTAGAACACAAAATATAATTTATAGATTAAAGGAAGTACAAATAACTGGAAATCGTAATATAAAAAACTGAAAAGTCCAAGATCAATTGGTACCTTTTCAACAACGTCCTATGATTGTTTTGTGCCCTAGCTATTTTGAGTCTTGAATATCGCATTTCCCATCGATTAGGGTCTTTGGAGATGGAATCGCTATTAATCGATTTGGATATGGAATCATCGTCGCCTCGCCTTCTCGGTTCAGTCATCAATAACCAGTAGCCAATATATGTGTTGTTGAGCCACGATCGAAGATCCAAATTCCGGTATCTTATTTTGCCCCTACAGGTCGCGATTCATTTTTTTTCCCGGCGCGTTGATATATGGGAACATGATGGAAGATGGTGCCGTGAAATTTATGCGGCCCTAAGCAGTTGCTTTAGCTGCTTTACTAATGGGCCGGCCATGTACCAAATATCATTATAATATTTAAATTTAAGTTCCAAATAAAGTCAATTAGTACATACCGATGTATAAGATAGAAGTGATAGTGATAGCATCATATATTGATACATATTTGTATATTAGCAAAAAGCTTAGGAACATGCATTTAGATGTAAACTATGATCAAATGACAAAAAGATTATAATCAACAACCGCTAAATTGAAAAGTTTACATAACAAACTATAAAAAAATAGTGACGCTCATTTTGTTTTTATTCCAATGCGACCCACCAACCTTAAACATTTAATTGAATAAACAATATTCTCATCTCTGAAGAAGAAAATTATCAGATATTGTGGATCATACCAGATGAATTATAGTGGATCTGTAACAACCCGGAAAATCTGAACCAGTTTAAAATTTTTATTTTGGTTATTTTAATGAATTTTAAATATTTAAAATAATTTATTTTAAATAATAACGACGAAAAATTTATTTTTGACGAAGTTAAAACGATTAAATTTTATTTTAATTATATAACGAGCCTGAAATGGCTCTACAGTTTGAAAATTCGATTTCAAATTTCGAATGAATATACAGAATTCAATATAAGTCAGAATTGGACGAAACAAGAAATATTTGAATCTGATGAAGAATATCTTTCTAACGAAGTTGAGAAACTGATATTTCACTTTAGAAGTTGAAAGATACGTCCAGTTTAAAATTCAGAAATAGCGCTGTGGAATTTATATATATTTTAATATATATAAAGGCCCTTAAAAATGGAAATTTTGCAAACGACCTTGGTTTTCGACGAAACCACTTTTGTTGGATCCGGGACGTCAAATTATTGCTAGGTTTAAAAATTCGTAATTTTCTGAATCAGTATGTGAGCGTGGCGAAGTTAAACGTGTTTTGACCATTTCAATTGAATTTAATCGACTGGAAAATGACCATTTTTCAAACGGTCTCAGAATTTGACAAAATTAGTTTTGTTAGGACCGTATCGTCAATACGAAGCTAGAAAATATTTTTCTGTAATTTTTTAGAGACTGTATGTGGCCCCGGTAAATTGAAATGTGAGTTTAAATTTAATATATAAAGATTTAAATTTTAAATCAAACGGAAACTGATCGTAATGGCCGAACTGGCTTACGCAGCATATCCCATTGTGTTCGGAATGGGGGTAATACGCTAGGGACGACAGTCGGTGGGTTCGATTTCGAGTTGAAAATAAAAAGTTGCTCTTTAGAAATTTAAAATAATAAAATAATATAATTTCCCTCTTTAACCCCCCTTCCCTCTCTTCACGTCGTTCACTTCAAAGGAAGAAAATAAAATATAAAAAAAAACCCTAGCCTAATCAGATCGACGCTGCCCTCCAGTGCCCATCGCGCCATCACTGACGGTGTGAGCCACCGCATCACCCCCCTCCGATCCCCCACCACTCCTCGCGCTTCTCTCCTCTTCGTATAATCCCCAAAACCCAAACCCGATTCCAACAGGCCATCGCCGCCACCGTGTCCCACGCCCCACCAGAGTTCATCGCCGGAGCACCCCACTACCGTGCTGACACACCTCCGACCACTGTTTCTCCCTCCTCCGCCCCATTTTCCCCTAAAACCCACCACATCTCTAGCCAAATCAAAACCGCCGCCTCCCATTGATGCTGCCCCCGCCGCCGAGCGCCATCTCCTCCCCTCCTTCCAGCCATTGGTCGAAGAAACTCCCCCCCATTCGCTGTAAGATTTTTGCTTAAACCTTTTTATATTTATTTTATTTATTGTGTTAAACTTTGTTTTTAAACGCTATAAAAATCTGAAAATTTAGTGGAGTAAACAATGAAAATGTTGAATTTTTAACATAGTAAAAACGAGATTTTTATAGTGTTAAAAACGAGATTTTTATAGTGTTAAAGACGAGATTTTTTATATATGAAGGATCAATAAAAATGGGATTTTTATTGATGAAGGATAATAAAAATTTGATTTTTATTAAAGTAGAGTAATAAAAATATAATTTTTATATACTAGAGAGTATAAAAATGTCATTTTTATATAATGTAGATAATAAAAATATAATTTTTATACTGGAGGCATATTAAAAATATGATTTTTATTTAGATAGAGTTATAAAAATATAATCTTTATTAGAAGAAGAGCGATATAGAAATAAAAATTTTATAACGAAGGGAAGATAAAAATTCAATTATTATACCGAAGTGAAGATAAAAATCCGATTTTTATATATGTAGTGAATACAGGCAATGAAAGTGACAAAAGAAGAAACGGCGAAGATTTTCTACATATGAAGAGTCGCGGAGTTGGATTTAGCTTAAGGTGAGAACTTCTCACTCAAATTTATTCCTAGTTAAATATATATTAGGATGCAGACGGTGTTTAGTAGCACCCGACACCCGTCCACAGACCATGGACTTGTTTGTTTGGTTGTGTAGTTGGTTAGATTATTTGATTTGAATTTGATTGATTGGTTGAATTGGAAATTGATTAAAATTGATATGTGAATGGCGTGGGCCATTATTAGACCGGGGATAAGGCTAGGCCTAGTCCCGTTTCTAGTATTGTGCCGTTATGCCGCCGAAATTTTCTAAAATAAGTTAGAAAAATAAAAATATCATTTTTATTAGAGACGAATAAAATGAAATATTCATTCACAAATCAAAACGATTTGTGGATGTACACCTATTTGACTGATATGGATTGGGACGATAAATTTTACACATCGTCCAACTGCACAAATAATATTCAGTATTTGTTGGTTGAAACCCCACACGGGTGTTGGGATGATATTTAACGTACACTAGTCCCAATAGTACAGTTGTTTGTCGATCGATGGGTTGACAGACAGTCGTGTTGTGCACTTTGGATGATGGTTGATTATTTATCGTTGCTGTTATATACATGTGTTGTATGGAATCCATATAATTAACGTTATATGGTAATTGGTTGGGCCTCATTCCAATTTGGAAAATAAAGAATAAAAATTCATGTGTTAAATAAAAGAAAATTCATGTGTTGAATAAATAACAAAAATATTCGTGTGTGAAGGTACTCATTCGTTGAGATTATTCACGTGTTGAAAATATATAAAAATTAAAAACTGACTGGAAACGAGTTAAGATGAGGGGTTTCTTGAATATTGATCTGATGTTGGTTTCGGCCTTCGGGGTTAATATTTGGGAAATCATTCTCTTGCTAATTTGCAGTTGGAGTCTAATGTGTTGACGGTACTCATCTGTTGAGATTAGTCATGTGTTGAAATAAAATTTACATTTTCATGTGTTGAGTAGAATAAATATTCATTTGTTGAATATAATAACGATGTTATTGAAATAAAAAGCTGTGTTGGTTAAATTTGCGCCATTTTGACGTGAACGATATTTTATATCGATTTTATTTGAATATCTAAAAAGAAGTGATTTCAAAAATATAACGTTTTGAAAATATTATCATTTATATATATGGATGATATGGAATATTCAATTTTGATTAGAAATTGAATATGAAGTTGAAACCGTTTTAAAAACAAATTGAAAACGATTTATAAAATACGTTTTAAAAGAAGATCGACGAAGTATATATAATATATATATTATATATATAAAATGGCCTGAATAGAACGCGCCGCGACCGTTCGCGAATTTCGACCATTAACTTCGTATTGCGATTACGGGAGATCCGACCGTCGGATTCTCCTAAAACCGGAACCATTGGGTTCGTATCGAAAAGAGCTTTCGAATGAATATTAGAAATTTGAAATCTAACGGTTGGATTTGGAGATACGTCCAAATCAAATTTAGAAAAGGTCGCTGTAAGTGCAGTTCGACGACCGTTATTGGAAATCGACTGTACGGGCCTTGATAAAATTATTAAAAATATCTATAATTTGTGTAAAATCAAAATATATGAATTGGGAAGAACTGGGATGAAAAATTCCCTGTTTTAAAGGATAAAATATATTTTTATCTAAATGAACTAGTTATGAACTAGAATTAAAATCCAATATTTTAAATAAATGAATTGGGTTTGAAGTGGTTTTACAAATAATCAGAATTTGATATTGAATATAAGCAGATATATTTTCTATTCAAAGCCTTGTATTTAATATCAAATGGGATTTTGGGTTTATCGTGAACCGTGTTTTAAACGACGTCGGTTCTTTAACCCAGTTGAAGATTAAAACTAAAGTGAAGTTTTAATGAATCTTTAAATTATATTGTAAGGATCGATAATGGAGCATCACCAGTTTAGCTCCAAGTGATAGTTAAATCTTTAACTAGATTTGAACGTGAAATGGTAATTAAGTTTACCGATAATACCGTGGTGTTAGATATGGGGTATCACCAGTTTCGCCTCATGGGATAAATAGGTTGGGATTGGGAAATAAAATAAATAATTACTTCGGTGTGGTTCGTAAATCCCGACTAGTTTGAAATGATATCCAAAGGACGATTAAAGAATGAATTTAGAAGAATTTATGTTTGATAAAATTAATGGGAACCTTTCCCAAAGAATATTCTGAATTGGAATGAGGCGTACGTTGTGTTTGTGTAACATTTATTATATACGCGGGTTATTTGGAAAGACCGGGTTTATACCCATTCTGAATAACCGATTCGACGATTAGTCGAAGATGAAGACGGTGGTTGAAGACCAAGGGTCTTCACATCGTTTGGGTGATTACTGATGATCCTAATTGGGTTGTACACCCAAGAGGAGGGAACCAGTTGGTGATCGTCCAGACGTACTTGGAGATCGACGGATATGCGAGAAAAGTGCCTCCGGTTTCGTTCAGACCCAGAACGGACTTGTAAATGGACAGGGTGTCTGACATTGGATTTTGCTCTGTGTTGATTGATCTCTATTAAATATACATCTGCCTGGTGAAGGGGAATTTATTCCCTTACTTCACACTTCTCTGAGACGTACGAGCTCAGAGGTTGTATATCGATAGAAATCAGTCACATGGAGTGGATTGCCTGTGTGGCACGCCTAAGTGGCAATTGATCAAGGCTTCTGTTGCAAAGCAAAGTGTTGTGGTTGATGATCAAAGCACGGCCTACGTGGCCAAGCTTTGTGTATAGCGTGGATTCGCGAGCCTCACACCTCGGTATGAGTTAAAAACGGGATACGGACCGCTGGGAGAGCACGACGTTTCTTTCTAGCTATAGGTGGTGTCGGTGCTTAAACTGGCCGACATTTATATACTTTTCACCTTTGTGGTTGTTGGATGAGGCGCCTCGATATTAGGTCTGTTAGGACCGGGAAACGTGTGTTCAGGAATTGCCAATCCTCAAACGTAAGAGAGGACCGGCCCAGCCGATTCCAAGGGTTACCCAAGTGTGTAGTCCTGAGACATTTGCTAGAGTGTCTCGAATCGGAGAGGATCTTGCCCCTTGCGTCGACTCATGATGGAATCCAATTTCCGATACGTGTGATTCGGTTTTATTTGTAGAGCCTAGTATGGCGACATGATATATGGTACCCATGCCGTCTATGATTAATATTTATGATTGTATATAAAATCAGAAACTAACTGTAAACGAGCCAAGATGAGTGTTTCCCTGGGTATTGGTCTGATGTTGGTTTCGGCCTTCGGGGTTAATGCTTAGGGAATCGTTCTCTAACTAGTTTTCAGTTGGAGTCTGATTTAGAAAAATAAAAGATTAAATTTCGCGTATCAAGCATTCTTTGGCTATTATAAGGTAACACCCTATCCTCCGGCTTGCGTTGCATTGTGTGATGGGACCTGGGTCTTATAATAGCTTCATTGTTCTTTAATTAGCATTGCGCTGTTTATATATGCACTGGTATTCTTGGGGTAAAAACCCGTTCCGTGTTATACGGCGTGGTCCCTCGATTTACCGAACTTTAAAACCAATATTAATAACTGTTTTAGTCCTCACACCAGTCACATGACTGACCTGGAGTTTATTGTTTTAACCTAAACTCTGGGTGCCCTCATTTTCCGCACGGGCAGCTAGTAGTTTTGGTTTTACAGATTTATATTCACAGGATCCTGGTTTATAGCTGAAGTGATATTCGGGAAGCTCTGTATCCGTGTATTTCTTTCAGTTATGTTTTGTGTTAATTTTCCGCTGCAGTAATGTATTTAAATCTCTGATATTTTCTGATGTATAATATTTATTCATACTCTGTATATTCTTGTATTCTGATGGAATTGTTGTAATAAACAATGAAATGTTCTTCTGTCTGTGTTCTGATTTGTCCTGTTCTCAAACAATCAGGGGTTTCGAACGGTCTGGGTCGATTTAGCGATTGATTCGGATCGAGCGAAATTCCCGGTCGTTACAGGATCCATGATTTTTTGTACACTACCACTTAGTGTCAATCTTAGAAAATGTATCATATGCAAAATTACATGTATTATGGGATAATAACCCAGAAATAGATAATTAAATTAATGAAATATCTTTCTTTGGTTTAAATTCATGGAGAAAAGAGCAGCGAAGAACCTAACTTATGCAAATTATTATGTTATAGCAAAAGTCTGAGAATCTAACCTACCCCTGATTTAGCATATCCCACGGATATTATTTACTACAAATTCAAAGATACGTAAGTAAACGAATGTTAATAGGTCATTTTATTGTTGCGTTAATTTATAACATAACAAGGTAATAGAAAATATTTGAGTGATAACTTCAAACATTTGGATTTTTATATCTAGTAAAAGCACCTTAGTTTAATGCTTTTGCAGCTGAAATGTAAAAATGAAGAAACATGCTACTGTCAAAATTGATGGAATTCAGTAACTGCCTCTCCACTCACTCACGAACCGCTCCGAGATTTCTGGGATGAGCGCCACGTCAGCCGCGACCCGCCTGCAGAATTTGCATATAAATAGCCCAAGATTTGTTAATTTTGGGGATCTTTTGACATTTTGAGAGACTGCTTCCACCATTACTACATTTCCCCCAACTTATTCTGATTTAACTCCAATTTGCTGAGTATTATTCGATCAATATAGAGAGATTCATCGTTGTAATTGTGAGATAGAGTGTATATTATCATTGTACTTGTATTCAATTCATCAATTAGAGAAGTATAAAGAGGACGTAGGCTCATTAATGCCGAACCCACTATAAATCTTGTGTTCTTGTTGCTTTTTATTTCATTTTCTCTTGAATTATCATTCGATTGGGTGTTAGAACCACTTTATGGTCTAACATTTTGGTGCTTTCACTGGGAATTTTGAATTCTCAGCATTCCGGATTATCATTCTACTATTTGGATTCTCAAGTCTGAAGAAGTTAGTTCGCATTTTCATTGTTCTTGAAGCTTCATTGATCTCAAAAAACTCATATTTCATGTCTACTAGAAAAGGAAAGGAACCCCAAGCTTCGCGAGTAAATGAGGCAAACAAAGAACAAAGAGATGGTGCGCAAGATAAAATTGAAGCCGACTCGCATGGTCTCGGATCGCAAGGAGCGACCCGACCCCAGGGAGCAACCACGACCCGATCCCAGGCTGGGTCACTTGGAGGACTTGCCCACCAGGTCGCTACTCAACCCCAGGGGGGCGATCTGAATCCTTCAAATAGTATTGATATACCAACTACCACAATCTGATCCGAACCGGCTATAGCTGAGGCTGGTACTTCTACTCGAGCTACCGCAAATGCTCCAATGCCAGCCACAACAACTAATGATCAACCCTATGCCTCTACGCCCGTCCCACACATGGATTTCTCACGCCTGCTCGATATGTTGGATAGAACTAATGATGCCTTGGAGGTCTAGAGACATGAAAGTGTCGTTATGCGAGAAAACATGAAAGACATGAGTAAGCAGATAGACGAGCTTCGCAGGAAAAGAACCCCATCTCCCACTCATCATCTCGCTGCAGACCATTCATCTTCTTCGGAGGAAAGGCGTCCACGTCAAAGGAGGCCGTATGAGAGACCCGAGAACCTTGAAGAGATGACATTTGGATCAATGGGATCTCGCGAAGACGCGGCCCGTGTCTTTGGACCCAACGACCCTAGCTTAAGAGAACCAATGTTGTTGCCGATGCAACGATCCTGTGTTCTTCCTAGGGATCCCAACATCACTAACCCTACTCAACTACAACTCCTTCAGCTTACTCGTCCTGTGAATGATTGGGACCATAGAAGGCAAGGAAACTCGACTACCGCCAGAGACGGAAAAGCGTCACCTGATATAGGAGCTGGACATATCAAGAGAACCAGAAGTGCAGACCCCGAACCAACGCTGACGAATGGTGAGGTAGAAGTGATGGTGCATCAGATTATTGCTGACGGTAGACACTACAGTAACAAAGATTGGGGCATTGAGCGTTGCCATACCCCTTTCACTGATGATATCCTGGATTTCCAATTTCCCCGACGATTTAATTTACCCTAAATGGATCGATATAGAGGAAGAACCGATCCAAGGCAGCATTTGATAAGGTATTCATGGTACATGAACGCTGAAGCAGCTCCTGATGCCGTGAAATATAAGGCTCTCCCGATATACCTTGAAGACATCGCATTGATGTGGTTCACCCAACTTCCCCCTCGATTGATTTCTAATTTTAAAGAATTAAGTGAAAGTTTCATGACTCAATTTCGACTCCATGCCCGAAAATCTAAAAGTGTCATTGAGTTGTTTGTAATCAAACAAGCTCCTAGGAGACTCTAAAATCATACTTGGATCGATTCAATCTGGCAGTCACAGAGGTGAGTGACCCACATGAGCAGACTATCCTGATGGCATTAATAGATGGAGTTAATAAGGACACTGAGTTCACAGGGTATTTGGCTGGAAAGCCGCCATTAACTATGGAATGAAAAGATAAATATTCATCTGCGGCGAGAAGAAATATATGCCAACCGAAAGAGAAAGTCTGACGGAGATCCCAGGGAGGACATTCAGAGCAATGTTGCTATCAAGCAGTCCAGAGACAGCGCAAGAAAAGTCGAAGTAATTGTTGGTAACAAGAATGGAGGAAATGACCGCCAAGGCGGGAACGGCGACAAAATAAATAGGAATCGGAGGAACAACTCTAGAAAGAGACCTTGATTTCATACATTTGAAAATATACACCACTAAGCGACACCTTAGAGAATATCTACTTGGATACATATAACATTGTCCAATATAAGAAACCTACGCCCAGGGATTCGACCGAAAAAGAACATGAAACTGGGAAATTTTTCCTGTTTCATGAAACCTATGATCACTCTACGAATGAGTGCCGCCATCTTAGGGATGTCATTGAAAAGCTGCTTCGTGCCAGCAAGCTGGATGAATACAAAGTCGTCCCAAAGGACGGGGGAAAGGAGGACAACTTCCAAAGCAAAACCAACTCGCTTTCAAACCCACTGCACAACAAAAAGGAAAAGGTATAGTCATAAATGCCATAATTAGGAGACCACATAAGGCCGGATCTAGCAACAGAACAATGGAGCAGTATGTTAACGCAGCGAAGCACCCAGAAATAGGAGAGTGTAGCAATCTTGAGGAGGCAAAACCCTCAAAGCAGAAAAAGACAGCAGCAGATGATATTATCTTCCGAGATAGAGAGAGTGTCGGGGTCGAAGCGCCCAGCACCGATCCATTGGTAATCACTACCATAATATGACCTGCATTAGTTAAGAAAGTCCTTATGGATAGCGGAAGTTCTGTCAACATCTTGTTTAAAAAAGCATTTATCAGATGAGCTAGAAATGAAGGATTTAAAGCCATGTGGAGGCTGGATACATTGTTCTAACAGATCATCAATGACTCCAATTGGTATGGTGGATTTGTCTGTAGAAATAGAAGAGGGAGATCGCCAAAGAGTAAGGATCCTCCCATTCGTGATCATGGACATTGACTCGCCATACAATGCTTTCTTAGGCCGACCGACCCTTGCAAAATTTAAGGCCTACATCGCACCCTAGTGCCTATTGATGAAATTCCCAACTGAAGCCGGAGTGAGAATGGTTCGCGGCGGCCAGGTCACCGGTAGAGCTTGTTATATGGCAAAATTAAATATGTTGCGTAATGGAAAGGATATGGATACTAAGAATACTTCCCCTCCTGCTGAGGAGGACTCAGCATAGCAAATAAAGAAAATACCGCCGAGGGAATCGCCTGGCGACCTGCTCGAGGATATCGATCCTAGAGAAGACGAAGAGAAAGGGAGCAGAAAGGCGATGCCTAATAAAGAAACTGTAGACATTCTGATCGATGACAACGACCCGACGAAGGTCTTGAAGATTGGGTCCCACCTAGATTCTCTCCATACGAGGAAATTAACAGACTTTTTAAAGGTAAACTTGGATGTGTTTTCCTGGACCCATGCTGATACGTGTGGGATCTCTCCTTTAGTTATAAGCCATTCGCTAAGCTTAAACCCAAAGCATCTTCCTATGAAACAAAAAAGGCGAATGCTGGGCCTAGAGAGGTCGACAGCCTTGAAAGAAGAGGTAGAGAAGTTAGGAGACAATGGGTTCATCAGAGATTCAACATACCCTGACTGGATATCAAACCCTGTCCTAGTCAAGAATTTAATGGGAAGTGGCAAACGTGTAGTGACTTTTCAGATCTAAATAAAGCCTGCCCAAAGGATAACTTTCCACTCCCTAGAATTGACTAGTTGGTAGACTCGACGACGGAACATGAACTTCTCTCCTTCATGGATGCATATTTGGATTATAATCAGATTCCCATGCACGTACCAGACCAGGAGCATACCAGCTTTATCACGGACTTGGGATTGTACTGCTATGTGGTGATGCCTTTCGGATTAAAGAATTCTAGTGTCACCTATCAACGCTTAGTGAATCAGATGTTTTACAATCAAATTGGTAAAACGATGGAAGTTTATGTGGATGATATGCTTGTAAAGTCTAAGCGATCATCCGACCACACTACAACTTAGCAGAAATGTTCAGTATCCTTCGACGATCTGGAATGAAGTTGAGTCCTCTGAAATGCTCATTTAGAGTTGCATCAGGAAAATTTCTGGGATTCATAGTCAGTTCCCGTGGAATCGAGATTAACCCCGGACAAACTGCGGCGATCAGGAATATTGAAGAACCGAGAAAGATTATAGATGTCCAATTTTTAGCAGGAAAGGTCGCAGCATTAAGCAGGTTCATTTCTAAGGCCATGGACAAGTGCGTTCCTTTCTTCGATTTGATAAAACGTGGGAAGCGCAATTTTGAATGGACCCCAGATTGGGTAGAAGCTTTTCAGAACCTACTGGATCTCCTAGAAAAACCCCCTATATTGTCTAAACCGGTGGATCATGATGATGTATTTGTATATTTGGCAGTGTCATCTCATGCCATCAGTTCATCTTTGATTCGCGAGGAGGACCAAGTCCAAAGACCAGTATATCATTTGAGTAAGAAATTGGCGGCAGCAGAGCGCAACTATCCGAAGATAGAAAAACTTGCTTATAGCCTATTGATTGCTTCTAGAAAACTCCGCCATTATTTCCAAGCTCATGCAGTTGTTGTATATATTGATCAACCACTTCGGTAGTATCTACAATAGCCTAAAGCGTCTGGACGATTACTTAAATGGAATATTGAACCAAGCAAGTTCGACCTAAACTTCTAGCCCAGAAGTTCAATAAGGGGGCAAGCATTAGCCAACTTCATCGCTGAATTCACGATCCCCGAGGAGGATGTGTTATATGAAAAGGCTGGCCCCTCAGAACAGAAGTTAGAGCTTAGCCCTTTGAAGCTATACACAGATGGAGATAAGAATGATCGGCGATCCGACGCCGGAGTTGTTTTGATAACTCCTGAAGGACGATCAATTTACTACGCTCTGCGGTTAGAGTTTTCCGCAACCAACAATGATTCCGAATACGAGGCCCTGATTGCCAGTTGAAACTTGTTAAGGAATTGGAGGTAACAGCATTAAGTATTTTCTGTGATTCAAAAATCGTTGTTTCCAGGTTCGGAAAGAATTTCAGGCTAAGGGACCTCGACTCGTTACTTACCTAGAAAGGGTAGAGGAGTTATTGGACAACTTATAGCATTATAGCATAACTCACATTCCACGGATGGAAAATCAGAAAGCGGATAAGTTAGCTAAGCTCGCAAGTTCTGACAATCTAGAGGAAACAGAAATGGTTCCAATTGAAGTATTAACATCTCCAAGCATTAATCAGATGGAGGTTGATCTAGTGCTGGATACCGAGACGGAAAGAGAACCATGGATGGCGTGGATAAAGGACTTACTGCAAAATGGAACACTCCCGACGAAAAAGATTAAAAGAGGGGTTGTGGTTCGCAAAGCATCAAGATATGTCATGCAGGATGGAATCCATTACCGCCGGGGATTTTCTATGCCCTTGCTCCGGTGTATAGCACACGATGACATCAAACGTGTACTGAAAGAAGTGCAAAAGGGTGAGTGTGAAGATCACACTGGAGGGAAAACACTGATAAACAAATTACTGCGGTATGGCTACTTCTGGCCCACTGTAAATTGAGATACAGCATATTATTCGCAACGCTGTAATCAATGCCAGAAATTTGCAAAGATTCCTAGAGCACCTGCTAGTCAAACCAAGTCAATGGTAAGTCCATGGCCGTTCGCTGTGTGGGGAATAGACATCATTGGAAGCCTACCAATCGCCAAGGGTGGAGCAAATTGTGGCTGTAGATTACTTTACTAAATGGGTAGATGCCGAGCCACTAACCAAAACTACGACAAAGCGGGTAATCAATTTCGTGATTAGAAAGATAATCTACCGATTAGGGATTCCTAAAGTCATGATAACTGACAATGGAACTCAGTTCGACAGTATTGAATTTAAAGATTTATACCAAAAATACAAGATCGAGAAGAGATATACCGCAGTAGCTCACCCGCAATCGAATGGACAAGTTAAAGCAGTAAATAAGATTATTAATTCCATTCTTAAGAAGCGATTGAAACAGGCAAAATCCATGTGGGTCGATGAATTATCCTAAACATTGTGGGCCTAGAACGACCAACAAATCGGCGACGGGTCATACCCCCTTCTCGCTTTCATTCGAATCAGAAGCAGTCATTCCAGTGGAATTAGAAGTTCCCTCTCACTGGACGACGTATTACGATCCGATGACGAACAAAGCACTTCTCCTTGAGTCTTTGGATGAGATCGAAGAGAGACGAAGCAGACTTATGCGCCTCGATGCACCGACACCAAGTTGCTCGATATTACAACAGGAAGGTTTGACCCCAGATCTTTGAACCTGGAGACTTAGTCTTGAAATGTGTCTTCCCGACCCCCGTTCACTGGGTCCGAAATGGGAAGGACCATCACCGTTCAATGGAAACTTGACAAAGTAACTTTCAAGCTGACAACCATATATGGTGGTGAAATCCCCAGAGCAAGGAATGCCCAGCACTTGCGGCACTATTTGACTTAAGATTGTATTGTTTCTTTTGTTTTAAAAACTATGTAAAAAGGCACGACTTGCCTATAAAAGTTTGGTTAATATAAATAAAAGATTATAAAGTGGATGTAGGCTATGATTTGGTCGAACCACTATAAAAATATCGTGTGTCATCTATTTTTCTTGCATTTATCTCTTTTTATATTTTGTGATTGTTTTGTTTTGGGTATGAAACATTAAACTTGAATCGAAATTAAGAGCGAATACGACACTCAAACCGGTGAGACTCCGCCCTAAAGAATAAGGTGTAGAAGGAAAACCAGAGCAAACAGAATAATAATTTGCATAAGAGAGTATAAAGGACGGGAAGACGACGTCCCAAACTCTAACTCTCATGATTCGAGAGAGAGTACAAAGGACGGGAAGACGACGTCCCCATGGCGTGATGGTGCACCACAATTAAAGACCGCCTTGACCTCACTCTAACCTGGTCATACGATAGGAGAGTATAAAGGTGCTGATAACAAGTGCCAATGAAAAAAGGATCCTTACCCCACTGAAGGACTGGGGGCAATCTAATGTCAAACCTAATCAATCTCGAACAAGCCCTGGCCAGACATTTTATTCAAAATTGACTGGGGGCATAAACATCATACACATTACACCCCCTGTTGTTTGTAACTTAGATTAATAATGATTTTGGCTTGCAAAGGTTGTTGTTTGCAGGGAAGCTTGTATGCGATTTATGTTTGATCTGTGATGTGATTCATCGGACTTTTTGTTACTTAGATTATTAATATTTTTATTACGAATGCACTTGATTGGAACATATGGCAAACTTGCAAATATTTGATATTGGAGGAAAACAAGATACTTTAGTTACATAAGTGCAGGTTTATACCAAAAGATGTGAGGGCCACACTCGCTACAACAACAGCAGACCAGTGGAAAACAGAATGATAAGACTAAGCCATATTTCACTTGGATTTGGGACAGGGCTTGACTTACGAGCAACCTTCTGTTTCTCTATTTCGTCCTTCTCAGTATCTGTGAGAAGGCGCTTCTTCGACTTCTTCTTTTCTGGAGGAGTAACTTGGGGAGTGTTGAAACCGAAATTTGATCTCAACACCAAAGGTGCATAAATTGCACTCCACCAATTTGGTTAGGAATAATAAGGCCGCAATCACACAAAAATAAATGCATAAAAGTAAGAACACCAAACTTTATAGTGGTTCGATCTTTATAAGATCTACGTCCACTTTGAGAATGATTCCATTATCACATTTACATTTACAAGGTATGGATATCCTCTCTTTACATTCATCACTGATCTTTCAATCTTCTCTTTTTGATCTAATAAAAATGATTGGAAAAATGGTGAGATCTTTCGAGTGTAGCGTGCGGTAGAATAGATCTAGAGCTTTTCGCGAACATGATCGGATTCCCATGATGCCATCATAGATTCGGAGTTGGATCTTGGATTAGAGATGGTTGTAGATGATGGATTCACTTAGAAATGATTGAGAATAAGGTTGGACAGTCCTTCAGGATCATAAAATTCGGTCCCCATTAAAGTGGGGTTGGACCTCTATTTATATGTGTGGAGCAAATGAGGAAAATGGCCACAATATATGGTGCAGGGAACCGATCAGTATATTCTGATATTTACAGAAATGCCACTGGTACAGCTGGCAACAGCTGGAACGGGGTACCGATCGGTATGGTATCGATCAGTATGGAACCGATCCGTATGGAACCTTATTTCTGTTGCGTTAAATCACTTTGTTGCTTTGTATAATAGTTGTTCCTATCCATGCCATTTTGGACTCTAGCGTTGAAACCAATAAAGCTAACGTGCCAACTGTTTTCACATGAATTGCATGATACTTCAATTCATACCATCAGTGCTCTGCTAATTCTCATACAAATGCTTCACGTCTTAATCTTAGCTTGGCACCGATCGGTCACAACTCTAGGCCACCGTTCGGTTATAATCTCACCACAGGTCAGTATATATAAAACTGAAGGCATATATGCTTTGCTGATGTCCGCCTTTTGTTTACTACCGACCAAGTAATCCTTGTACCAATTGCCACGTGCCTTCAAGGTGAACAATCCTTATTGATTTGCTGCCGTCTTTTACTAATTACAAGCATGCCACCATTGCAAACATGCCATTATTTATATTTGTAGCAGGTCCCTGCATACCAGTGATACCGATTGGTATTAATTGGTCTTCATTCCTGGTCTTCACGTCTGAATGACTCGTGTTCAAACTAGAAACCTTTAACTCATATATATGGTTTATAAACCATGCATTTATGCCATACTATCATTGCATGCATATACTTGTTGTCGTTATCCATGCTAAGCTTGCGTTATGAATATGATCACATGCTGACATGAAGCTTATAGCCATTTGATTTGTAAACTCAAATGATTCATGTCGACACACATCATGTAGTTCTTGTGGCTTTCATCTGTCCAATCTTTGGAATGTGCATACCGATCGGTTCATTCGAGGAGTTGATCGATAGAGTACGTACATTCTGGACTTAAAGTCTGGATCTTGTGTACTATGTTTAGCAGCTCGTCCAAGAATTTGATGTGGAGTACATGTTGATTCCAGTATTGCGATGTAAACCCCCCGATCGGTATGCTATTCTCTTGACCAATCGCATATCATGCATGTTACGATTATATATGTTCATACTTAGCTTTTGTACGCTTTAAATACATGATTGCTGAAGATGCCATGTTACAAAACTGCATGCTTTTTATATGTATAACATGCATGTCCAAGCTTGTAATCACTTTCGTATGTTGAAGTGCCAGGCTCATGTTGATACCGATCGGGTGTCTCAGCTGGCACCGATCGGTATGTGGACCATCCGAACCGCGCCGACACTTTGTGGAGACTTCTTTGTATTTGTTTTCGTAGTCGTGTGTCAGTGTCAGTACACGCTTCTTAGTTCTGAACCATGTTTTAACAACGAGGTTAACATTTGCCCCTCGAAGTTGGTATTTTTCGCTTGCGAGAAATGCAGGCTTCGAAATGAACATTGTTGTTGATATGCTTCATGTCACCTGTTCTGTAATTAAAACAAGCACTTGCACGATTTTGGACTTATACTTCGCCATCGACCGTCCGTATCGATAGTGGATTAGTTAGTCATTAAAAATGACTTATAGCGAATTTTATTTTGAATTGAATGAAGTGTTTGCATAGGACTGTTTAATTCAATGGTTTATAACTCATCGAATATTGTCTTCACAAACACAATATTCTAATTCGAATTCGCGCTAACGCTTAAGATCAATTAGTCGAGATAATTCGACTGTGGATTTTATGCGCTGCTATTTTAATGACATATATGATTATGTGCGACACTTCACGTTCGGGAAATGCGTGTCTATGATTTATTTTTTGCTTCATTTTGGAGAAGGCTGGGAAATTTTTCTCCTGGTTTAGGAGATCGTTATCAGCCTTCCTCTAGGGAAGTACTTTAGATTTGTTGCCTTTGCTTGGTCTAAAATTTAATACTTGTCATGTTTGAGATTTTCAGTCACAACACAAGTTAATTGGTTAAATCCGAATTCCATCTGTAATCCGGCTTGGCTGATTCAAATATTGGAGACTTTCGTCACTCAATTGTACCGATTAATCCAAGCATCGATAATTTTAGATGGAGTGCCTACAGAAAGGACTTCGGTTAAGACCCAATGTTTGTCGTTATCGCATCAGGTACTTCCTGAATCTGACGATCAATTTGGTGCCCTCGGTAGGGGTGGATTTTGGGTTTAGTGCCCAATAATCTGCCGTGTCTGAAATGATCAGATGTCACGTGAACTAATTAGAGGTCCGACATTCTTCACATCTGAAATAATCAGATGCTACGCAAATGGATTTTATTCTTCACATCTAGGGATTCTAGATGCTACGCAAATGGTTCGGCACCCTTCACATCTGAGATTCCAGACGCTACGCAAATGGTTTTCATTCTTCACATCTGGGGATTCCAAATGCTACGCAAATGGTTTTCATTCTTCACATCTGGAGATTCCAGATGCTACGCAAATGGATTTCATTCTTCACATCTGAGGTTCCAGTGGATACGCAAATGGTTTTCATTATTCACATCTGGGGTTTCCAGATGCTATGCAAATGGTTTTCGTTCTTCACATCTGGAGATTACAAATGCTACGCAAATGGATTTCATTCTTCACATATGGGGTTCCAGATGCTACTCAAATGGTTTTCATTCTTCACATCTGGGGTTTCCAGATGCTACACAAATGGATTGACACTTTTCACATCTGATATTTCAGATGTTACGCAAGTGGATCGGGCGGCCGTTATATCGTTTCACGGGGCAGCTATCAGTATCTTTGTCGGATTTTCGACTTGGCAAGCTATTTCTATTTAAAAACTGGTGCTGTGAACTTCTCACTTAGGGAAGTGCCCATTCGATAAAGTTACAGCTCTCGTTTTTGTTCGCCGTGGCGCTTGTTCGTTGTTTGCATCTCTGCGACTTTCCCATTCACTTTTCAAGGCGGTGCTTCTTTATTTTCGCATTTGTGTATGTTGATATTTACAGCATTTGGCACTTGAAGTAGCATTGTTGGGGTCGCGATGTTACAAGAACAAGCGCTCGACAGATGGCCTGCGATATGAAATCATCTTTTAAGAAAGTTTTGATTTGACATATAATTTTGCAAGCAAGAAATTCATTCAGACAAATATGCTCTTAGTCGTAGATCTAATGTTCACTGCATCACTTGCAGATTATTACAAACTGTTTACAAGGAGCCCTGAATATAACAGAAAGTAAAACGCGAAGTAAAGCATGAACTAAAGCAAGAAATAGAGCATAAAGTAAAGTGGTGGTGATGTTGATCGCTTATTCTGAGTCATTGAGATTGGAGCACCGTTAGCGGTTATCAGTTGATAATCAGCCTTAGAATGATTTGAGCAGAAGCTACGTTGCTTGGACCAGATTGATCATTTGATTCCCCTTGCCCCTGGGGAATTGCAGAAGGATTCATGGCTTGCGGATTCTTTACATACTGCTATAGCCTGTTTTTCCTGATCAACTCCTCAATGAGGTTCTTCAGGTGTCGGCACTCATTAGTTTTATGACCAGGCTGGTCGTGAAATCTGCAGAACTTTCCTGAGTTTGCTGCTTTATCGCTTATCGTTATCGGATTTGGCTCCGCATACTCTTCAGAATTCTTTGTTGCAAGATAGATATTTTCAGGAGTGTCATTCAAAGGCGTTAGCTCTGATGATTTGAAAAGGCGAGAATTCTTATTAGCCTTGTTGTCGTTCCCATCATTGGCGCGCTTCTGCTCCTGAGTGTTCTTCTGATTATACCGAGCAGCAGCATTTTTGGGAGCTTCAAGAAGCGGGTTAGCATCAATAATCTGAAGAGGTACTAGACAAGTTTCGACTCTCATGTACTCCTTGGCTTTTTTATAGAATTTATCGAGCGTGCTTGGCTCTTTCATTTTAATCCATTTACCAAATTTGCTCCTCTCATCTATAGCACCGATTAAAGACATTAAGATTATGCGAGGTTCGGGATTTCCTACTTTAGATACAACATCATTAAACCTTTTGAGAAAAGCTTTGACAGATTCTCCTGGATTCTGCCTCATTGATGTAAGAGAAATGACGTCCTTAGCCTTCGTAGCCTGCAATCTGAACTGCTCTTTGAATTTCAGAGTCAAATCATCAAATCAGTCGACGGATTTGGGCGGCATCCTTGTAAACCACAATGATGCGACACTTTCTAGATAGAGAGGGAAGCACAAGCATTTGATCACGTCCTGCATTCATGTGCCACGCGTATTTATATAAGAAGTGATTTAGATCCGAAGTCCCGTTATACGGAGGCAAAGTAGGATGAGTGAACTTTTTGGCGAATTCAGCCCTGCGGATCCTCTTTGTGAATGGATTTTTGCCGAGGGAGAAGTCCCATTCCCTTTCATTACCCTTGCGAGGCATGTTGTCTTTCATGATTTACTTTATCTTATATCCGCGATATATTCCTTCGAGTTGTGTCGTTTCGGAGAGCGGACTTCGATCTCTTTTCCGGATGCTCTTCGTGGCGAGTGATCGCGTTTAGAGGATCTAGGTCATTTACTTCCACTATGGGAAGGTGCCCCCTTGACGAGACTTGCAACTCATCGATTATTTCGATCGGAATGGTTCATATCTTTCAACTCTAGGTCTTCGACATTAGTGTCGTCTTTGCCAACAAATCATTCCAAGTTGTCATTATAAGGATCGGAGGATGATGAATTTGCATTCTCTTCGAGGTTGACATGGATTTTCGGAGGAGAAGCGGGATTTGCTTGAGCTTTTAGGAGAGCGCTCACTTTATCCATCAAAGCTAGATTAGCATCCACGAGAGTTCTATTAGCATCAATTAAAGCTTTGTTAGAAGCGTCCATACGTTGACTCTAGTTAGCGACGACGGCATCTAATTCAGCTTTGGTTACTCCGGCTCCGGATATTGAATTTTCTCCAACTTCGAAGCGGTTAGTGAGTGTAGTGGTCTCGTTATTAGCAACATTGTCATTTTCTTCACCGGCTTTACTTGTAGTCTTCTTATATTTCGCCACCACTTTGGATAAGGCTTTGAATTTGGAGGATAATTTGTCGATTGGCCTAGATCTTAGATTTGCAGAATCTATCGTAGAAGTAGGCTTAGAACTTCAATGTGAAGGTAGGAGATGCGAACACAGCCCCATGGTGGGCGCCAAATGTTGAAACCGAAATTCGATCTCAACACTAAAGGTGCATAAATTTCACTTCACCAATTTGGTTAGGAATAATAAGGCTGCAATCACACAAAATAAATGCATAAAAGTAAGAACACCAAATTTTATAGTGGTTCGATCCTTAGAAGATCTACGTCCACTTTGGGAATGATTCCATTATCACATTTACATTTACAAGGTATGGATATCCTCTCTTTACATTCATCATTGATCTCTCAATCTCCTCTCTTTGATCTAATAAAAATGATTGGAAAAATGGTGAGATCTTTCGAGTGTAGCGTGCGGTAGAATAGATCTAGAGCTTTTCGCGAACATGATCGGATTCCCAGGATTCCATCATAGATTCGTAGTTGGATCTTCGATTAGAGATGGTTGGAGATGATGAATTCACTTAGAAATGATTGAGAATAAGGTTGGACAGCCCTTCGGGATCATAAATTTCGGTCCCCATTAAAGTGGGGTTGGACCTCTATTTATAGGTGTGGAGCAAATGAGGAGAATGGCCACAATATATGGTGTAGGGAACCAATCGGTATATTCTAATATTTACAGAAATGCCACTGGTACAGCTGGCAACAACTGGAAAAGGGTATCGATCGGTATGGAACCGATCGATTCACAACCGATCGGTATGGAACCGATCGGTATGGAACCGATCGGTATGGAACCTTATTTCTGCTGCGTTAAATCACTTTGTTGCTTTGTATAATAGTTGTTCCTATCCATGCCATTTTGGACTCTAGCGTTGAAACCAATAATGCTAACGTGCCAACTGTTTTCACATGAATTGCATGACACTTCAATTCATACCATCAGTGCTCTGCTAATTCTAATACAAATGCTTCACGTCTTAATCTTAGCTTGGCACCGATCGGTCACAACTCTAGGCCACCGTTCGGTTATAATCTCACCACCGGTCGGTATATATAAAACTGAAGGCATATATGCTTTGCTGATGTCCACCTTTTGTTTACTATCGACCAAGTAATTCTTGTACCAACTGCCACGTGCCTGCAAGGTGACCAATCCTTATTGATTTACTGCCGTCTTTTACTAATTACAAGCATGCCACCATTGCAAACATGCCACTATTTATATTTGTAGCAGGTCCATGCATACCAGTGATACCGGTCGGTATTACTTTGTCTTCATTCCTGGTCTTCACGTCTGAATGACTCATGTTCAAACTAGAAACCTTTAACTCATATATATGGTTTATAAACCATGCATTTGTGCCATACTATCATTGCATGCATATACTTGTTGTCGTTGAGCCATGCTAAGCTTGCGTTATGAATATGATCACATGCTGACATGAAGGTTATAGCCATTTGATTTGTAAACTCAAATGATCCCTGTCGCCACACATCATGTAGTTCTTGTGGCTTTCATCTGTCCAATCTTTGGTATGTGTATACCAATCGGTTCATTCGAGGAGCTGACCGATCGAGTACATACATTCTGGACTTAAATTCTGGATCTCGTGTACTATGTTTAGCAGCTCGTCCAAGAATTTGTTGTGGAGTACATGTTGATTCCAATATTACGATGTAAACCCCCCGTTCGGTATGCTATTCTCTTGACCAATCGCATATCATGCATGTTACGATTATATATGTTCATACTTAGCTTTCGTACGCTTTAAATACATGATTGCTGAAGATGCCATGTTACAAAATTGCATGCTTTTTATATGTATAACATGCATGTCCAAGCTTGTAATCACTTTCGTATGTTGAAGTGCCAGGCTCATGTTGATACCGATCGGGTGTCTCAGCTGGCACCGATCGGTATGCGGACCGTCCGAACCGCGCCGACACTTTGTGGAGACTTCTTTGTATTTGTTTTCGTAGTCGTGTGTCAGTGTCAGTACATGCTTCTTAGTTCTGAACCGCGTTTTAACAACGAGGTTAACAGGGAGCAATAGAGAATTTAGATACTAACTGAGAAGTGATTGACTTAAAAGTTTAACGACTTTCTTCTGCCCAGGAGGTACTGACTGGATGGGATCAATGTTAAGGGGTTTTTCGGTTTCTCCTACAGGTTTAACTTTCAAAAGCGCATCAGTCCTCGCCTTCATCTCAGCCAAAGTCATATCGTCAGCTTCCCCTGAACCTCCAGTCACAACCACATCGTCAACTTCCTCTTTTCCTTCATTTCCATCATTGCCATCATCGTCTTTCAGAGCTTCTATCATGTCTCCTTCCTTGGGAGTCTCTGTATTGGATGGCACGATAGCTTTATCGGTGGTTTTTTCCTAGTTCTCCTCAGTCTTCCCGGTAGACTTTGACTCAGTGACCTCTTTCTGTTTCTCCTTGGTCTTCTCGGCCGGCTTTGTACCTAAAGAACGAGAAGCAACAGTTATTAGCTCAGGAGAAAACTTGGGTTCTTCGATAGACGCCCCAACAATATGACGGAAAGTTGAGATAGCTCTAATAAATTGAGGTGAAAAGGTGGAGATACCTTCAGATGACTTATCAACATAAGCGACGGGAGTTTCTCAAGCTATTTCAGCAATTTGAGATAGGAAAGAAGCCTTAGGGAGTCCCGGATTCTCGGGATCATACCCCTCCACTTCAGTATCCCCAAGGGCAACGGATGAAGTACCAGCTTCGACAGTTTGTTTTCCCTTAAGCCAGCGTGCCTCCTTCTCCATAGCAGCAGCAATAAGTCTATTCCCCTCGGCCAAGTGTTCCGGCTCCTCGCCCTTTAGATTTTTCTCCATAAGTTTCTCCTCATCGATGGTGTCCACCTTAAGCTGTTTTTTCTCCCATTCGACAACCTAATCCCATACATATACCAGAGTAGTCTGGTAGTCTTTGATCCATGAAATGTCTCGATAGCGAATCACCTGAGCAAAGAATTCTACCATGGTTTTGCCATAATTATCTAGCTCCTTTTGAGCTTTGGCAAGTTATGCATTAGCATTTTTGATAGATTTAATAGCAATACTTGCATTCCCCTCAGCTAGAACTGCCCTTGATTCAATCTCTGCAAACTTAGCCTCCAGATCGGCATTCTTCTTCGCTAACTCCGCCTTCTCTTGCTCAAGACGGATAGAGTCTGACTTTGCCTTGATGCTCTCAGACTTAGCATCCTCAACTTGTTTCTTCGAGTCTAAGCGTTCTTGGCTATGAGCTTCAAGTTCGGTATTGTAACACTTTTGCAACTCTTCATATTGTTCCTTTTAGTTGCCAAGTCATGCTGTGCAAGAGCAAGTTGAGCTTGTGCGTCCTCTACTTATTTCTCTGTCTCTTTCAAGATACTCTTGTCATACGTGGCCATTTCTTCATGTTATTTACATGAATCATCAAGTCTCGAATGATTTTGTAAAGGTTTCGTGAGTACTTGTACATATCCTTATACTGCTTGTCCACCAACTCTATGTTTTCCTTAACCTCGTCTACCCACTTCGAAGGCACTGGCTCGAGAGCAGGAACAAAAAGCATATTCTCAAAATGATGATCCGTAAACTGCTTCTTCAGAACTTTCAATTTTGCTTTATTCTCAGAGTCAAGTGTCACATGCTTCGCTATTGATAGTTCGACTTTTCGTCGCTTAGTGGATATAAGGGCCATTTTACCTCTTTCTTGCCCTTTTTTAGAAGTTGTGGTTTTTTCCTATGGGTCCGAATGTTTCGGTGGTAGCTTTTCCTAATGATGTTTTTCCTTCGGAGGAGTTGGAACCTTGGGTAGTGATCTGTCTCCTTCACGACGGTCTTGATGGCTCTTATGCTTATCATCATCTGATCGACGAGGAGAATAGGAATGTGAAGAATAAGGATGGTTAGAATCATGATGTCTCCTTCTATCTCTCCCGCAACCATCATCCCGGTCATGTTCCGTATCAAAGTCGAATCTGAGCATACTTGAGCGAACATCTCTGATATGGTAGCGGTACCGCGTCATTTTTCCTGCAAAGCAACACTAGTAAACATTAAAATCAGGATTAATATAGTACACAAGTGTTGTGACGTGCAGTGCAAGTGTGATGCATCTGTCCTAAGTGATCCCTCCAACGGACCAGAGCCTGGAGTTAGGCATGTTTGTGTGGTCTCCCCGACTTTCACGGGAGTAACGTCTTCCTCGAAAGTGGGAAAGAAAGAATCTGTTCCAAAATCTTGCGAAGTGTAAATGGCATCGGACAGGGGAAGTCTCCCAAAACCCTGATATATTGACTCATCTATAAGAGAGTTATCGTCTTGAGACTTGGTTGATGGTAGCTTCTTTAGAGAAGTTCATCTTTCAGGAGTGGCGGCATCCTCAGGAGTAACATATTTATGCCTATCTCCGACAGGTATATTCACTAGTACATAGTCCTGAATTGGCATAGGAGAAGGGCTCTTTCCAAGCAGAGTTGGATCCTCACCACTTGTCGTTCTTTCATCACCTAATTGCACTTCCTGGCTGGATCCTACAAGTTTTTAACACTTCAAACTCTCTCCCTTCTCGACTAAAGTTTTGGCTTGTCCTTCGACTAGGGGCACGTATATGTAGGTTTGCCTCCATGGCCGAGGCCTCGTCTGATATTTAATAAATGGTGTTGATGCAAGTTCTCATCCACGATACATTTTCTAATCCTGAGGAAATCAGGATTGCCTTTCTTAAGATGGACCAAGCATTCTTCATATAGCTCACCTTCCTCTATTTTAGGATTGGGAACTGCCAAAAGGAAAAGAAATATCAGTGCAACAGTTCAAGTTGCTAAAGCGGGCGTTCAAGAATCTGGAGCTTACTCGACTGGAGCAACCTTCTTGCATAACCAGCTTGGTGTTTGATATAGAACCATTCAGGCCTAACGTCACCCAAGCTACTATGCCCTTCGGTCAAAACTTTATTATCTGGTACGGACTCAAAGAAGATTAAAATGGAGTTCCTTTCGAACGATGCTTGAAATGGAAATAGAAATTCAGATATTCGAAGGAGAGCTCGGTACCTAGAATTTCCATGTAAGCAACATACAAAGTATATAGAGAAGCATAAGCATTGGGATGAAGTTGCATCAGAGCTATGCATAATCGTCTTAGAAACTCGATGACGATTGGTCATGTATCCTTCTAGAGCGACATGAGGTCTATCCATTTCACTCACCACTTTGACATCATCCCATGGGATCCCATGCTTTAAACATACCCTTTTAAGTTTTATTTCATCGAGGGTGGAAGCCACAGAATCACTTGGATTATCCAATATTACTGCATTCACAAAGTCATCAGGAGCCCGGTCATCTCCAACTCCTCTATCCTCTTCTTTATCAAGTGATACTACACTTCCAGGCGATGTCGCCTCTTCATGTATGTTAACTTCATATTCTGAACCAGAGTTTGAAAATTTTGAATCTGACGGAAGTACGTTGGTATTGTAATAACCGGTGGATTCTAGAGCTATGCTTTTCTTGGACAATCTCATCGAGCCTCTGCCAGACATATCTGTTATACTGATGGATAAACATTAGGAGTTAGAGTGTAGCTGCCTGTGACCCTCATGTGTGTGCTAGTGTGTGCCAGTGAGTGCAGTACTAAAAGTAGAAGACATAAAATAGACATGCAAGTTGGTCAGCATATGTTATTTGGGATATGTTCTTGTCCAGTCCAGAATAATCTGTTCGAAGGCGCTATCCTAACTGTCCATCAATTTGTTCAAGTTGTAGTTGAATTTTTTAGCTGGGATGTGTGCTAGCATGCTTAGTTAGATTGTATTGCTATAGATGGATGGGGTTGCAAACATAAGTCAGGTCACGTATTGGTTTTGGCTCGCGCACATCGCCTGGTTCAAGTATGAGGGTCGGCTCGTGGCCATAGAAGGCCCAAATGTCAGGAAAGAATTGGGCACAGTCATTAACTCCAGCTATTGGGTCGGCTCGCTCAAAGCCTACTCGCACCCTCACCCTGCTCGCTATTTACGAACGAGTTCAACTCGTATACAAGACCGACTCGAGGTAAGGAGGGCCTGCTATTCACTAATCGGATTGCCTACGAACACTGGCTCATGCCCCATGATCACCCCGCGTCTAGTGATCCACTCACAGGTAAGAGCAAGTCTCCACAATGAGACCGGCTCGTGGGTCTCCACCGGGTATGTTGGGATCAGGTCGTTGACCATCGATCCGAATAGATGATTGTCTCCTATCACATCCACAATCCGATCCACTGAAGTACACCGCTCCTCTAAAAACTTCGTCTTCAACACTGTGACCAGGTCTCACATACGAGAAGAACCTCGAGTGCCCCATCCACATCTTCTCAACCTACAAATCACCATAAGTTTCTCACGAACTCAAATCCCAAATCCAAACTTCCTTACTAGATAACACCGCCACTGCAATACGCAAGCACGATCGACACCAGGTTCGACGCCTGAAGGTGATGTCCATCACTTATGACGGCGGCGACAGCAAGGTGGATGAAACTGAAGCCCTTAGCGAGAAGCGACGGAGATGACGCAAAAATCGCTCCTAATTTACTCACAATCAAGAACTAAAAAATGGAAATCGAGAGCTACCATACAATAATATGTATTTACCTATTGGTTCGAATTCAAAATTCGAAAGTTGGATTGAATTGGGGGTTAAAGTTTCGAGCGGTGTGGGATAGAAATGTCGCAGTAAAAAATAAATGTAAATGAGAAAGTGGCGTTAAAATGCCTTATATATGATGAGATTTGGACCATTCGTATACCCTTTTATCTGTCCATATGGTTCGACCCAAAGGCCCGATGCAGAACAACTGGGCTTCGACCTATGATGACTCGTGTGTGCACACCTTAGCCCGACTCAAAGGAGATGCATCTAAGTTAAACCACATCTACTGGTCGTATTTGGCGACGGTTCGATAATTACAAACCCGATTCAATCGAAGGATCTTAGGGCTAAGTAGAGAATAAAAAGAACAAAAAGAGAATTGTTTAAGATCATTCAACATATGCATGAAAAGAAGCCAATGAAACAATGTGTCGAGTCACTTTGAAAATTTTAACTCGGAGAAAATTAGAAAAACTTACTTGAAGAATCGTTCACAATTGAGTCCAAGACTTGCAATCATTAAGTATGGAACGAATAATTAGAAATTTGATCATGTATTTATACTTATCCTAGAAATTAAGAGATATAATTTCGCGAAGCGACGCAATCATTCAAACAGACACAACTGTTAGCACTCACCAGTTCGAGAATGGACAGGTTAGTCATTTCAAAGCACGTTTCATCTCCGATAAAACATACTTCGAGGGGGAAAATGTTGGCTTGCTTTGTGGTCAAGCCACACAAAGGTTGGATGCGTGTAGTCAAGTGGGAAAAATAGCTCACATGCTCATCATTCCAGAAGAAAAGGTTCGAATCGCAGTACATAGTCAGAAGTCTTCGGGTCATGGTACCCGGCTCGTGACCACGATCCCGCACATAAAGAAACCAACATGGTGAAAAGGGGCAAAGCACCAGCTCGGGTCATGGGGGTGTGACCCGACCCCAGGGGTGCGACCCGACCTCATCCTTGCGAGGCTGAAATAAAGACACAATTCACCCATGATCCCCACTACCCGAAAAGCACGGTTCCTCTGCTACGTGTCACAAACCGCCTTAGTAATTACCTCTCCACTCACTCACGAACCGCTCCGAGATTTCCGGGATGAGCGTCACGTCACCCGGTGACCCGCCTGCAGAATTTGCCTATAAATAGCCCAAGACTTGTTACTTTTGGGATCTTTTGGCATTTTGAGAGATTGCTTCCACCATTACTACATTTCCTCCAACCTATTCAGATTTAACTCCAATTTGCAGCCAAATCAAGATCTATCGCTGTTTTCAGAGTCAATAATGGAGCTAGGTTTTCCGCCGCTACCTTCTCCCTTCTCTCTATTCTACTTTTCGTCTTTTTGTTTCTAACTCCTCCACTCAATGGATTGTCCTCCATCTTCTTAAACACCTCATCCGCGGCTTTGTTTGGTTTTCTCTGCTTTCGATTTTCCTTTTTCTTTTGCTTTTTTCTTATTCCGATTCCTTTCACCAATTTTGCACACGCTTTTTCCTCAACTCAGTTGTGCTTACTCATCCAGATCTGAATCTCTTGTCTGTTATCTTCAACCGCATTTGCTCTTGAGCTCCTCCTCGCTAGGGTTTGCTGGTTCAACAAAGGCTGTTGGTTGGATTGGCGGCTTCTTCGCAGATCTAGTATTTTATTTTGAGTTCGGGTTGATGTCGTGCCTTGTCTGTGGGGTCTGTGCTATGTCGCTCTACAGGTTCCCCTCTGCTTGTTCCAACTTCCCGCTTTTACTAGGCCTAAGCTGATGATCCTTATCCAACAGTCTGGTTTCAGACTCCGCTGCCTATCTCTGCGTTCCAGTGATGTACAATTTTGCCTTCTTTCACGATCTACACGGTGTCACGTCGCCCTTGAACTGGTAAGCTTTCTCTCTCTTGTAGTGTGTTCATCACCTTTCGGTGGACCATTACATGTGTCTCCGCTTCATCAACTTTGGGTTGATTGTGCTGGCAGTGAGTGGAGTGGCAGTATTCTTTGTACTCTTTGTAGCTGGCTTGTTCTTTTCAGTTTATGGTCTGTCTCGAGACTGTGGTGGTTCTGGATTATTGCTGTTTGGGTTATCTTATTCGAAGTTTGGATTTAGGAGCCTGTTCTTGATGGTTGTTCTTTGGATGATTGCTGTTCTTTGGATTTTTGCTGTGATGGGTCGACTTTGCTTTGCTGGTTGATACTGTTTCTGCTTTCTGCGGCCTTGTTTGGGTGGTGTTCATGATTGTTGAAAGGAGTCTGGTCTTGTTATGTCTGTTGTATTCGTTGTGTGAAGCTTTCGGCTTCTGTTGGCTGTTCTTAAATTTTCTTGTTTGCTTTGTCTCTGTAGTAGATTTGTAATAGTTTGTTTGTTGAATGGAAATGTTTACTCAAAAAAAATAACTCCAATTTGCTGAGTTTTATTTGATCAATATAAAGAGATTCATCATTGTAATTGTGAGACTGAGTGGATATTATCATTATACTTGTATTCAATTCATCAATCAGAGAAGTATAAAGTGGACGTAGGCTAATTAACGGCGAACCACTATAAGTCTTGTGTTCTTGTTGCTTTTTATTTCTTTTTCTCTAGAATGATCATTCAATTGGATGTTAGAACCACTTTTTGGTCTAACAAATATATTTTTAGTACATGTTATAATAGAGATTTTTAATTCCAGCTATGTCATCACATTTCAATACATTCATCAAATTGCCAAAAAATTGCAAACGAATGTAAGAAATAGAAACATAATTACAACTTTTCACCAGTTGTTTCTGTTATTTTCTTGAAACTTAATCCATATGTTGGTAATGGGAAAAATAATCGAAAATAAAGTTTTAATTTATTACTTTATTGATTGCTCATTTTACAAAAAATTGGACGTATTGGAGTATTGCAAAGCAGTCTACTCAAACCGTGAATTGAAGCTTCCAAGTTAACTTCCCATCTTTTCCTAAACCTCACTCTCTAGTGGCAGCAATAGCGAGTTAAAATGTTCTTTGATCTTCCGTAATTTTGGTTTACTTTGAAGCATTGTCGGTAGTCAGTAGCCATAACTACCAATGTACAGAAGTGTTTAGAAAACTCGTTAAAGTTATAATATCATGGAAAAGAACCTGCGTGACACAATGAACGATGCAGGTGCAACTGTACGGGGATGAGATATGAGCGAACCTGTGCTTCGCACATGGCTATCATTCAAATTTAAGTGAAATAAGAGTACGTTTTTTAAAGATAAGTTGGATTGAATATCATATTATGTTGTTTAAAAGGTGAGGTGCTACGTTGGTGAACAATTAAAATCACGTAACCATTATTCAATGTTGCAGCTATTGTCAGTAATAAAAAAACAATTACCTAACGACTAAAAAAAAAAAAAAAAAAATCCTCATTATTGGAACATCCAGTAACAGTTTGCACTTTGCTGTAGTATAAAGTAGGGTTGACGGTAGGGCTGTCAAAAGCATACCCATCCCAATTTTCCAACCCAATTACCCAAATTTAAATGGATTAGGTCAAACCCATTTAACCATGGAAAAATTATTGGGTTGGTCCACCCAACCCATTCAAAATAGCTGGGTTGATGGGGTTAGCCCGTTTAACCCAGAAACTTCACGTATTTTCTCATTCGATTAATCGATTCCCCGTTTTCTGAAAAATAGGGATCTATATACCCCGTTGTTCTCCACTTGCTTCCATTGATTAAATGAAAAGATTTAAGATTATCTAGTCGGCTGCTTTATATCACCGTGATGGGTGTTGTGAATTGAAGCAGATGCAAAAGGCCAAGACTGCAAAATCGCCCATGTAGGTAGAACATTGATGATTCGTGTCTAGAGTTACAGTCCAAAAAGCTTTATGTTAATCCATCACCGTATGTTCATTTTATCAAGTCCAAAAATGAAATTTAGAACGAAATTGCGCGGATCAGTCAGTCCATACAGATGGGACATAGTTTTTTATATCTATGCGAGCTGACCATAACACAAAGTCTAATATACAAATCATAAAAATATCTCACATACTCTAAATTAGGAAAATAAATTAAAAATTCAATTGTCCCGCACGACAGCAAGTATTAACACCAAAACAACCAAACTGAATAGGATAAAAATGCAAGCCATAGTTGAACATCATAAAGGAAAACAGGTTAGGCCCATAAACGTACTACTAAAGACATAAAGGAAAACAGGTTAGGCACAACAAATCCATACGCAACCTCTCCACATGACCAAAATCAACTTGTGGACAAATAATCAACAGTATTAACGTATAAACAGAACATCGATGTATACGGTAAGCTGGAGATTGAACGTACAACACTACAATGACCCATGGTTCTTCTATAAAGCTTTGGTACAGTCAGAAACAGAGTGCAGCCTGCAGCGAAACAACCAAATGAAAAAGAATTAAGTTGTCGGCGGTGTGCAGAGCTGACCAAAACATGAATCACTGGTTAACCGAGAAATCTAAAGTTCTAAGCTAGCATAAACACCACATGTACAGGTTAAGCAACTTTTTAAAGTAGCCTGTATAAAAAACGGAGCATCATATGGACCTGAAGTTGTGATTCGTCAATGAGATAAGTATGTAGATGTTCGGTTAGAAATGTATATGCAATCACAATACAAACAAACACAAACACAAACACATATACATAGCTATTCAAGATTGTACCTTAGTTAACTCCTGTAACGGTGAATTCATTGGCTAATGCATGTGCAATTATGGAGTAAGCGAACCTTGTGACGGAAGGAGGATTGCAGAACCTGTGATATATCAGTGAAGGCTGTAATCATAGGGAAGTACTCCATTAATTCAAAACCAGTTATTCCAGAGGCAATCTCAGTACTATATCACATTTATAAGACGCGCTATTTAAACGTATGTCTAATAGATACAAATATTGGTTATATAATCTATTATTTAGAAAACCATGAATAGTTATAATTAAATAGCAAAAGTAATTTTGAATGGAGTGCAATGCATTATTAAAATAAAAAGTAATAAAAAGCACACCCCACCTGGTCAAAATTTTGATTGAACTGCCTAGGTTTTCTCTCTACTTCAGCAGATCGACCAACTAAACCATGCACTGAATTAGTTGCACAGCCACATAACTCATACTCAATAAGTGATATAACCTAACTAATTCAGCTTCTCAATGGATATAATTTCAACTAAGGTTTACCTTTAAAAACTAATTCCAATTTCAAACACTGCACATAGAAATTGATGTGGACAGCTCACAGTAATCCTTCATATATTCCACTGCTCAACACCAAGTACAGTATATGTCAAGAAAAATGCATCTAACCAAATTTAAATGTAACAAAGTACCCCAGGGCCAGGGGGAAAAATGAACTTGCTCAAAGTACAAAGTGGGATAACCATCCTAATTTTAATCTCAAATGTCAGAACGTTCATCAGTGTAGACAACAAATTTACTAAACTTCATCACTGGCTGTTTTCCAACTTATGATTTATAAAAATGAAGGTTAAATATGTTGATAATAGCGCTAAAAACATTTGCATCTTAATTATGGAATTTTTATTTCAGAAAATATAACATTTTTCTTTATTTTTAATGGCTGATTATTACACACTAAATAGAATATTGTATATAAGTGGTCATGAACTTTATTATATGGACCGTAATCTCTTTATCAGTGGTTTTAGTGGCTGATTAATATTCTACTCTTATTTTATATTAATTTTCTTTTTTTACTTTTAGTTGAATATATGTAGGGAGCAACAGAAATAAGAAACAACGCAAAAGTATTCAGTGTAGGAGTACCACTGTTTGTATCATGGAAGCTGAAGTACATATATTTTTTGACTGAGCCTCCATTTAAAGCTTTTGAATTTACTAATTTGCTTTTCTTATTTAATACATATAATATGTTAATGTATGGTCATTTCTGACATTTCATAAAATTAATCCGAACATAAACTATCATTGTCCACTTCCTTCCCATTGGATTCTTCTACCTATACTAAACCCTGTTTTTTTTTTTTTTTTTTTTTTTTTTTTTTTTTTTTTGCAAGGCTTAAACCCTGTTTTTTCAACTACTCTCATTCATGAAATAAGATATCGAAAATGCCAGCTTATGAAAAAATCGAAAGTAAAAAAACGTCTTCATTTAGATTGTTTTCATTTCTATGCATAAGTGACGAAAATCGCCCATAATTATTGGTCAAGTAGTGGGGAGACGGTTTTAAAGAGTTCAACCACCTTGCCTTTTTCGTGTAGGGGACTGAGATTTATAGATTGAAGATGATGTTTATATACATCTTGCAATATTTTTATTCACAATCAGTTGGTAATGTTTACATTAGATTCTAAATACATTTTTTCGCAAAATTATCAAATGTAACAACCGTTTTTATTAATTATAATTAGTATAGTAATATTCCTTTACTTGTTTATAATTAGACTGTAGAAGTGCACTTTTTCGTTATTGAATTACATAAAACTTTAGAGACTATTTTTTTTGTAAGGAGTACAACTATAACTTCAAATTTTATCTACACAAACCATGTATTATTCATTATTTAAAGTGTGATGCTAAGGCCGCCATTGTTTTGTTTAAGGTAACCAACCACAACTGGCATTTCATATCTGACTATGAAGCCCTTATACAAAAGGTGGGCGCCTTTAGCACTAATATATTTTAATTAATATGCACAATTTAGAAAGTGTGTACCACATATGACGAAAGTGTGATGGCATATTTCGGAAAAACCTTATTCGCCTTGCTAAATCAAAGTCAAGTATTATGAAAGTTCATGATTCGAGTGGGAAAACTTATTAAAGGAGTCAAAAGTTTATTTTCTCAATTTTTTGATTTTTGCATATTTTATGCTTGATATAAGTATTGACAAATAGTAATCAATGATGATTGCAGTTTAAAAACTGTGCACTGTAATTTATCAATTTTTCGAACAATGTTGATGTATTTACTATTTACTACTATCACTAGAAATAACTTGAAGTAAACATGTTTCCTTACAATCGATTACATGGACAATTTGTTAGTGGGAAATCAATCTATCTGGATAATCATACCTCGTATCCAATACTGCAAGATGAACCCAAAATTATTGTTGCTTCTGAAGTTGATGGTGTCCCAACTCCTGGCCACCCATACCCTTGCTGTTGCTCCCACGTTAACCGTTGGTTAGTTGAGTGGTGTACGTTCAGTCTCCATTGGTCACTATCTTAATGTTTGTGCAGGAAATGACACCAAGTTAGTTATGATTGTAAGCATAATTTGTGTCAACTATGGAAAAACTACAGCGGAGAAGAATACCTGATACTGTGGTAATACGGGAAGGTTTTTTCCTCCTGATATTGTACATATGTGAAATGTGTAGTGGGTTGTGTGCTCATATACAAATGCAGCTTAGGTAACATCTGACCTTTAGTTACCCATTGGGTATTATAAATAGCTGACTGAATATTCTGAAAACCTATAACATTCCAAATCAAAATGCAGAAGAAGGTTAGTACAAACTACTTACGCGCAAATTTGTGTAGTTACGTCAGAAGTACAAACTCTCTACATACTTTTTTACAATTTAAATTGATTGCGTACGTTATGTCAAACATGCTTTCATTCTACCTTTTTATTCAGTTTTGAGTTTAATAAACTCATAACAGCAAGCTACATAAGTGGTTATTGTACTAAACATCCACGCAAAAAGCACAGAAGTGTTTGAGTAGTTTATATAAGAAAATGGAATCAAGCAGAAACAAACATACAAAAAATAACAATCAAGTAAATGAAAGAACTGCAACGTCTTTACACTTACTCAAATTAAATTACTCTTAACAGCGAGTTAATAATTCTAATATCTAAACCAATGGATAAGGATATACAAAAAGATAAATACATACTTACGTCATGCAATACATGATACATTGCTGAATTACTTTAAATGAAAGATATTATATTTAAGGATGGTATCTTCTGAACAATAATGAAAATTAATTGGTGAATTTTTGTAAAAGTAAGATAGCTCCAAAACATAATATCTGAAAACTCAAATACACTCAAAATAATAAAAATTCAACAGTAAAATTTGGGGCGAAAAGCTCAGTTAAGTCGGCTTGTGTCAAAAACAGACATTTAAAGAAATGCATTTTAATCTTCATCGCCCGAACAAATTTATAATAATCAAAACATAAATGTTTAATAAGTTAGCTCATATTAAGAAATTCGACTAATTTTTTAATCCTTAAATCACTCTTTAAATCTTAGAAGCATGGATAATTTATAATGACAGCCAGCTAGATAAAAAGAGATCAATAATAAGTAGAGCAGGCAGAGCCATACCAAATAGCAATGTTGTCCCCACGTTAATTTGCCACTTAGCTTTTTGCGTATCAATGTATTTAATGTGAGCTTGTAAATTTTTTAATTTAAAGACAGTGCCACTACTACAAATTAGATGTGTTGGTTATTCTACCTCTCAATATGAAGTCGTCTTCAAATTCTAGGCTTTCAAAAGTCCCCTAGCTCTGTTTCTCACTTATAAAACTAATTTGCATTCATTACACTTATGCCTTCAATAATAAAAATAAACGTGCAACTCTTTCATAATAAATTCACACACGGTTGTATTTATATATATTTTGTCTAATTACATATAATCATTCATTTACTGTACAACTATTATTATGATGAAAATTAAAATGAATATTCCATTAATATGGTACTTGGAAAACTATTTTAAATTTTGATTATTCTAAGACCCCGCTATTTAAAATGGTAGAAGTTCGTTTTAAAATTCATTTGTTTCCATAACCTGAATGTTTATTTAACACCAAGTTGTTCTAGCTTAGGTTATTTCATAGTTGCACCTGAACAAAAATAACACCCGTGTAGTGCTTATCTTTTAGACTAATTTCATTCTTCATATTCAGTTCTATATTTTTTCTAATAGATATGATCTTGTTGAACGAAAAAGAAACTGGATGGAACAATCAAAAATCCATGAAACTATTACAGCTATGGCATGATAACATTCTCTATGAATTGGAATACATGAAACTGATAAGGAAAACAGAAATTAGAGTATACATGTTTAATCACTAAATAGGATGAGTTAATATTAAGAAAAAAACAATGACCGAAATAAAGGGATTAGAAGTAGTTGATCCATTGCAAGTAATATTTACCATCTAATGAAGTAGTTTGAAGAACACCATTGAATAATGAACATTTTATATGTACGGCCTATAAGGAGAATCCAAAATCTGTAAAACAACAAAAAATTACTCATCAAAATAATAATAATACAATAAACGCATCAAACTACCAGATGAAATTACATCTACATAGTGCATATTTACATGCATGCTATGTAGTTGCCATCCCCGCATTATAAGCACATGGAGTCAGCTGTTATCTTGTTGAATCTCTCCACTTAAAAAAATCCTATTTTTAATTTAGCCATGTTGCTTATAAGATAAGTTCCACTAACCATAAAGAATAACAGCCTCCTATAAGTATCATCTCCTTACCTTACGTTATTGCTTATTGTCAATATTACTGAATTTCAATTTCATATTTGAAACTGCATATGCTGTAGCCGTGTATCATGCTAGATTGACATAATTAAGGTAAAGTGAAAGTAGTTCATCCAGTTGATGCCATGTAAATGAGATCGAATTCCAGTACATAAGCTTTAGCTTTGATGATACCATTTATATTTATTTCTTCCACGGTGTCTCTAGGTAATTTGCCAACCTATAGCCAAATGCTAATACTAAAAAAAGATCATCTCGTCGTTTCTATGAACATGATAGTAGTAAATGTAGCCGTCTTACAAAAATATATATTTGTTTATAGTGAGCATTAGAGGCCGCATTAAATAATATAAAATTTGACAAAAGTATGGTCTGCAATTCAACGGTTGCTACAGTATAAATTTAGCTTAAATGAAAATAAAATATCCTTAAAACATCCATATAATCATTTTCAGTTCTAATTATGACAATGTTAGCACATTAATTTCTTTATGTTTAATCTCAAATAGAGTAAAATGGAAAACACCAATTCAAAGGTCTAGTTAAATCAGGTCCACTTAATAATTATGAATAAACTCGATATCCAAAAAAAAAAAAAAAAAAAAAATGAAATCTTACAAATTGTATAATTTTACCAACGATATGCATACTCTCTTATTCTCTAAGTCCTGCAATAACTTTAAGTCGCAGGCTTTTTATCCAAAAAATAGCAGTGAATATATTGATCAATTCAAACTAAAAACAAACACGGGTATAAATGAATAGATTCTAACAACAAACACGGGTATAAATGAGAGTTAATGGTGTTGTATATAACAGTGTTGTATACACGAATATATGATTTTTGTTTGATGATAACAAACAAATTTATTTTATTATTGAATGTGTTTGTAACTGTACTGTTATACTACACATCAGACAGGAATATAATATTTCTATTTAAATAAAGTACAACTATACAGAAATTTAAATATTCACACAGTATTTTAAATATTCACACAGTATTTTATTTGAATAAGAATATTTTATTTCGGTATTTAACAGTACAGATTTACAACTCCACTATTTGTACATACATCACTAATATACATTTCAATATATTCAATTTCGTACTTAGCTCCTCTTTACAACACTTACACTTTCATATATACTACATTTCTATACAGTTCACTCGTATATACCGACACATATGAATATCATCGTCTTCAGTCTTCTTGACTTCACAGCATTCCACAGTCAATTCAGTCATCTTCATATCTGTTCATACAGAAGAACACACACAGTAGACTGCAACAAAAATAAAATTAAATAAAAATAAAAATTTATTTTTAAATTTTATTTGCCTCAGATTTGCGGTGTGTTTCTCATCATTTTTCTAGACTTTGTCTGATATGCAGGGACAGAAAAACTCGTCTGGATGGCTGCATATACACACGTGTACACACGTGTGCACTGCCACGCCAATCCAGTGTCGCGACTGAGGAGTAGCCACTTGGACCATCTCGACTCAGCGCAATATACTCATGAACAAAGTCAAAAGCTAGTTTAGTGAATGGCATAACCAAGTGTGAGTGCAAAGGTGGGAGCAAGTGGAAGCTACAGCTCAACGCAAATGACAGAGAAAAGTTCAAATCAAAATGATCAGTACTAGAACAAGCAGTATAGTCAAGCAACAGTAAACAAACTTAACAGTATGTACAAGTGAACAAGAGAACACAGGATGAAGCAGCATGTAAGAATGTACAAAAGGAACAAGGATAGAGTGCACAAGCAGTAGGCAAAATACCAAGAACCCAAGATTACAAAGTGAAGTATCAATGATCAAAAATTGTTTCTAATCAATGGGAAAATGCCAGTGTAATATCAACACAAAACAAAACTCAAGTCTGAAGTACAATATACAGCAAGTCAAGCACAAAAGGGAGATACAGACAACATGCTAACAGGAAAACAGTTTGATCAAGGCAGTACCAAGTTCAAATGCAGCATCTGTTCGTATAAATACACAAGTTACAGGTTCGAGCGTGAAGCAAATGCAAGAATTCAGTGGTCAAACCAAGACAAGTGACACAAGTTCAAATTCGGCAAGGTTTTAAACATGGAAGCATTAAAGAGCAGAATCAAGTTCGTGCCGAAGTTTTTAAGTCATGGTAAAAAGGACATGATATTTAAATACAAATATTTATACACAACTGCGAGTATCAGTTCAATCAGTAGGAAGTTAAACTGAAATTGCATAACAAGTTCGAGCAAAGTGACCAAAACAAGCCTACCAAATGTTCAAGTGATATGCAAACATTTCTGAAACCAGCTTTACAACAATACATGCAAACAAAAGAGTTCTGTACACTGAATGGAAGTACAGGCTCAAATGGCCAGACCAACATTGATCAGCATCAAGTTAGTATATATGTACCAAGTCAGGAGCAACATAGATGTACAAGTCAGACATGCAAGGCCCAAGGGTGTGGTGCATTATACAAGTGGTAAACAAGAATGATCGAGCTCATAAACAAAGCAAATACTATGATGCATGCAATCACAATGATTCAAGACAACTACAGATAAAACAGGTTCATGGAAACATGGAGTATCAATGGGGTATTTACATATACACTGGTTTGTGTATATGTAAACAAGGGAGTAATCTGATCAAATGAAGCATCAGTTTATCAGTCCAAAAGCAAGAATAAAGGAAGCAAATTCAAGTATGCATGTTTCAATAAAATGAAAATGGCATTCAACCAAGTTAGAAGAGCAATTGTATGACCAAGTATAGCATCAGTTCTTAGTTCTCAGCAAAGCAAGTTCAAGTGCAAAGCTGTTCTTATTAGTTCAAAAAAAACAGTCAAATATTAAATCAAATTCAATGATCAAGTTTTGTTAAAAGGCAAATATCAAGTGCGACATAAATTAAAAGGTTTGGCAAGTTCAAGTATTGATTCTGTTCAAAGGAAGACTCAATTCAAAGCCCAGAGAGATCAACAAGCAATTAAAGTATCTAAAGATATTTTTTTTTCAGAACAATAAATAAACGAGATTTTATAAGACTCGATCAAAGTTCAAGAAGCTACCAAGATTTTTTTTAGAGCATACGGGGCCAAGTTGAAAAAAAAAAAAATATTCAGAACAAGTTGAAGATTTTAAAACTCCAAAATTCTCGTATTCAAAATTGAAAGATTCATCACTCAAAACATTTCCAGAAAATTGGATTTACAAATCTGTTATATCGAGAAATTCTAGAAGGAAGACTCAGTCAAAAATCACCAAATTATTCGCAAGAAAGCCAATTCAAAAAGCCCCAAAATTCTTGTATATACGATGGCCAAGTCTCAACGTAGAAATCAGAGCAAATATTTAGGAGTTTTAATCCTATAAGAACACCCACATCATCATCGGCTATGAACATCCAAGATCGAAGAAATTAAAAGCAAACAATTGAATTAAAAAATCATACCAGGAAAAGGAGAAGACTTGGATTCAAATCAGAGCTTCATCAACTCAATCAAAGGATAGCTTGCAATAGGAATTCGAGATCGTCACACGACATAGCGGCGCCCTTCAGATCGAAACAAAATCGAAACCCTAGATTGCAAGAAGGAAACCCTAGATCGCAAACCCTAGGCCGCCATTTTTACAGAGACAAGGAGATCGAGCCAAACAAAATAAAGTGGTGAAGCAATAACAGAAGTGGTCGGCCAAGTTTATTTCAAAGAGCTAAGAGATATTAAAAGGGGACAACCTATTTATTTTAACTCCTAAGGGTTTTTCTATTTTTTTTATTTTACATTTGTTTTTGTTTAATTCATAAAAACAAACAAACAGTTTCTAGATCTGTAAAATCTAGGGAAGACGAATTACGGGAATTGAAATTCAGGGAAATCTGGTTTCGGGGATAGAAACCAGTGCAGGGTTTTGAGCGTAGGGTTAAGAACAGTTGGGAGCGAGTGTCGCGAGTTTACAGGGGATTGTAAGCGTAGAGATTGTTTTAACTCCTAGTAGAAACCTTGGGGAATGCAACAGTAGGCAGGGTTTTGCCGAAGCTGGGTATATCTGTGTGTTATTTACTTTCCGCATTTATTCTGATTATTTTCTGTGCTGTGATTATTTAATTACTCTGTGAAAATCTGCGATAAACCCTATTCACCCCCCCCCTCTAGGGTTAATTTAGATCCTACAAGTGGTATCAGAGCAGGTATTTTTATTTTAACTCTAGAGTCATGAATTTGTCAAACAACGCTTTTTCTGAGGGTCAGTCCATAGCTAGGCCACCAATGTTTAATGGAACCGATTATGCATATTGGAAAGCTAGGATGAAAATTTATTTGAGTTCAGTCGATTATGATGTGTGGGATATTATTGAAACGGGTTATAGATCTCCCACTGTTATTGTTAGTGGTGTTGAAATTCCTAAATCAAAAGATAGGTGGGATGCTAATGATAAAAAATTATTTTCAACTAATGCCAAAGCGATGAATGCTTTAATCTGTGCTCTTGATAAAACTGAATTTAATCGAATTTCTCATTGTGAGACTGCGCAGGAAATATGGCATACGTTGGAGGTCACATACGAAGGTACATCTCAAGTGAAGGAATCTCGTCTCGCTCTTCTCAGCAACGAATATGAAAATTTCTCTATGCAACGAGATGAAGATATAAAAGAGATGTATGGACGCTTCTCGTCACTAGTCTACAATGCAAAAGCTCTTGGCAAAACCTATACTGAAGTTGAATTGATCAGAAAAATATTGAGAGTGCTACCAATGAATTTTGAAGCTAAGGTGACAGCGATACAAGAATCAAAAGATCTGAATAAAGTAAGCATGGATGAGTTGATCGGAAATCTGATTACTTATGAGATGGAGTTGAAAGCAAGAGAAGAACGAAAGGATTCTGAATCGAAGAAGAAGACGATCGCTCTAAATAATTCTGTTGAAAGTAATGATCCCGCTGAAGAGCTAGCCATGGTTTTGAAAAAGTGGGCCAAAGGAAAATACAAACCACGAAAGAAGAATTCAAAAACCGACAAGTCCGAAAGTTCAAATAGTTCAGACAATGAAGTGTTTTGCTACAATTGCAAGAAACCCGGTCATATCAAACCAAATTGCCCACAGCTTAAAAATGAAAAGAGGAAGAAGTTCAGAAGAAAGAAGAAGGCTTTTGCTGCTACTTGGGATGACGAAGAAGGAGAAGAAGTTTCTGAAAGTGATGAAGAGGAAGCTAACTTGTGTCTTATGGCTCAATCTGATTCAGAAGGTAGTGAAGAGGATTCTGGTGAGGTATCGAATTTTACTTATAAAGAATTAATTCTAATGTGTCACGACCTCACAAAAACTATTGACTCTCTTGAACTAAAAGTTAAGAAATTAAAATCTGATAGGTCAAAACTAGTTCATGAAAATAATAGTTTAGAAAGAAAACTTGAAAAAGTCAAGAATTCACCAGTTTCAGAATGCGAAAAATGTCAATTTTTGAGTAACGATTTTTTGAAATTAAAAACTGATCTTGAGTTACTTAAAAGTGAAAACATGAATTTGAAAAATGAAAATCATGATTTTGAAAAGGAGATTGAAAAGTTTAGAGAATCTGAAAAACTTGATTTTGGAAAGCGAAAACAATTTGAAAGTAAAATTTCCAAGTCCGATGCTAGAATCAAAGCACTTGAAAACGAAAATTTGATTTTAAAACAGACTGATGCTGAAAAGAGGAAAATCGCTATTAATCGTTGTTCAAATTTAATGAAAGAAAATAGCGATCTTAAATTTAAAATTCAACGACTTGAGTCAGCTTTGACTAAATTTTCTAAAGGAGAGAAATCGTTGAATATGTTGTTAAAAAATCAATTTTTTGTTCAGAATAAAAAGGGACTTGGATTTGAATCTGATCAAGTTGAAAAACAAAATTTTAATGATTTTAAAAATCCTTTAATTGGCTTTGAAAACAAACAAATTGAATTTTTGAAATTTAATAATTTCAAAGGGTTTTTAAATCACAAACAAATTGATAACTCATTTAAAAACAATTCATTTAAATCTATTTGGATTCCAAAAATTAACAAAATAAATTTAAGCAAATCTAAACAAATTTGGGTTCCAAAGGGTACGCTAGTGAATAGTAATGGATTGTTATATAAACGGGTTTGGGTACCAAAACGTGTAAACGAAGATAAGAGTGGTAAAACAACTTTTGTTAGACCACTTGATCATACAAACATTTAGGTATCGTAGGAGGCTAAGGAACAACTGTACTTTAGTGAGATAAAATTCAAGTTGATTCATATATCGAATTATTTGGAGTTCCTTAGCCATAGATTCAGAGTTGGAGATTCATTGCATCACATTGATTATGGTAAGACAGGTATGATCTCTAAACTCGTACTTTTAATCTTTTTAGTTTATTTTTTACTTGGCTGTTTTTGAAATCATTCATTATGAATTGTTGAAAATCTTGGACTATAAAAAAATTGATTTTTTTTGGTGATTTCAAACAATTATCTTCAAATTTGATAAGTTGACTGTTTCTTGAGTTTGTCTAAAAATTCTCTGAGGATGTCACTTGTGATTCTTGCTTTGAAAATGATCTTGTGCTGCTCTGATAAGGAAATTGATTTATTGGTGTTTAAATGATAAGTTGGAAAATCAGTAACTGGATTTAGTTAAAATTCATAGACAATTTGAATTAGTATATAAATGGTTTTAAAAATTGTCTAGGAGCAATCAGTGTTAAAAATATTAGAAAATTTCATTTTCTAACTGATTGATTTTTTTTAAGCTGATTTTCAACTTGCATTTTTCAAAAACTCCTCTTAAAATTGATATTTTCAATTTTAAAATTATTTTTGATTATTTATTCAAAAATTGAAATTATTGATTAATTTGAACCGTTTTGGGACTCATCAAAATTATTAATAGATTTATGAAACTGTGATGAGTTGCGACTATGGTATAATTCATAATTAGAAGAGATATTATTTTAAATCTTATGATGATTAAACAGATTTTATAATATCTTTGAATTAGAGCTTATTTCACGACCATCTTCTATATCTACCATATTTCTGTCATTCATCATGGTTTTATTTAATTTGGGGAGTTCTAATTATTCTTAAAATTAAAATAAAATAAAAATAAATAAATAATTTATCCTTGGTATTCACTCCCATTTAAAAATCCTCGCGGTTATGCGTGGGTGAATTACCTTAATTTCTATGTGCTTCCATTCTCACTTAAAAGACCTTCGGGCTGTGCATGGATGGAACTCATTAGAGAGGATAAAGTTAAGTTACTACTAACCCCATTTAAAAGACCTTTGGGCTATGCGTGGTTAGAAAGTGCTTAACACTTTTTTAGCATATTTAAAATCTTTAAAATTCATATCCAAATATTCAATTTTTATTGAACTCTCCTCGTTCGATAAAATCCATCGTAAATCCATTCATTCTGAAAGTGAAATCTGCTTCTAATTTAAAGATTATTATGATTTTTGTTTGATTAAATGGGATTTGCGATATATATTCTCTCTCTTATTTTGAATTTATATTTATAGTCAATATTCATCACTGTCTCAATTTCTATTATCCTTTTGATGATAACAAAAGGGGGAGAATTGTCAAGATTTTGACTGATGAGTATTTAATTCAAAAATATTTTAAGATTGGAAATTAAATATCTAGAGGGAGAATGGTCAATTGGATTTCATCATATTTTTTCACATATATAGAGGGAGTTCAGTTGTAGGGGGAGCATACAAATAGGGGGAGTAATTTATTTCACATTCAAACACATTCAAAATCTTTTATTTGTTTGTCATCATCAAAAGGGGGAGATTGTTGTATATAACAGTGTTGTATACACGAATATATGATTTTTGTTTGATGATAACAAACAAATTTATTTTATTATTGAATGTGTTTGTAACTGTACTGTTATACTACACATCAGACAGGAATATAATATTTCTATTTAAATAAAGTACAACTATACAGAAATTTAAATATTCACACAGTATTTTAAATATTCACACAGTATTTTATTTGAATAAGAATATTTTATTTCGGTATTTAACAGTACAGATTTACAACTCCACTATTTGTACATACATCACTAATATACATTTCAATATATTCAATTTCGTACTTAGCTCCTCTTTACAACACTTACACTTTCATATATACTACATTTCTATACAGTTCACTCGTATATACCGACACATATGAATATCATCGTCTTCAGTCTTCTTGACTTCACAGCATTCCACAGTCAATTCAGTCATCTTCATACCTGTTCATACAGAAGAACACACACAGTAGACTGCAACAAAAATAAAATTAAATAAAAATAAAAATTTATTTTTAAATTTTATTTGCCTCAGATTTGCGGTGTGTTTCTCATCATTTTTCTAGACTTTGTCTGATATGCAGGGACAGAAAAACTCGTCTGGATGGCTGCATATACACACGTGTACACACGTGTGCACTGCCACGCCAATCCAGTGTCACGACTGAGGAGTAGCCACTTGGACCATCTCGACTCAGCGCAATATACTCATGAACAAAGTCAAAAGCTAGTTTAGTGAATGGCATAACCAAGTGTGAGTGCAAAGGTGGGAGCAAGTGGAAGCTACAGCTCAACGCAAATGACAGAGAAAAGTTCAAATCAAAATGATCAGTACTAGAACAAGCAGCATAGTCAAGCAACAGTAAACAAACTTAACAGTATGTACAAGTGAACAAGAGAACACAGGATGAAGCAGCATGTAAGAATGTACAAAAGGAACAAGGATAGAGTGCACAAGCAGTAGGAAAAATACCAAGAACCCAAGATTACAAAGTGAAGTATCAATGATCAAAAATTGTTTCTAATCAATGGGAAAATGCCAGTGTAATATCAACACAAAACAAAACTCAAGTCTGAAGTACAATATACAGCAAGTCAAGCACAAAAGGGAGATACAGACAACATGCTAACAGGAAAACAGTTTGATCAAGGTAGTACCAAGTTCAAATGCAGCATCTGTTCGTATAAATACACAAGTTACAGGTTCGAGCGTGAAGCAAATGCAAGAATTCAGTGGTCAAACCAAGACAAGTGACACAAGTTCAAATTCAGCAAGGTTTTAAACATGGAAGCATTAAAGAGCAGAATCAAGTTCGTGCCGAAGTTTTTAAGTCATGGTAAAAAGGACATGATATTTAAATACAAATATTTATACACAACTGCGAGTATCAGTTCAATCAGCAGGAAGTTAAACTGAAATTGCATAACAAGTTCGAGCAAAGTGACCAAAACATGCCTACCAAATGTTCAAGTGATATGCAAACATTTCTGAAACCAGCTTTACAACAATACATGCAAACAAAAGAGTTCTGTACACTGAATGGAAGTACAGGCTCAAATGGCCAGACCAACATTGATCAGCATCAAGTTAGTATATATGTACCAAGTCAGGAGCAACATAGATGTACAAGTCAGACATGCAAGGCCCAAGGGTGTGGTGCATTATACAAGTGGTAAACAAGAATGATCGAGCTCATAAACAAAGCAAATACTATGATGCATGTAATCACAATGATTCAAGACAACTACAGGTAAAACAGGTTCATGGAAACATGGAGTATCAATGGGGTATTTACATATACACTGGTTTGTGTATATGTAAACAAGGGTGTAATCTGATCAAATGAAGCATCAGTTTATCAGTCCAAAAGCAAGAATAAAGGAAGCAAATTCAAGCATGCATGTTTCAATAAAATGAAAATGGCATTCAACCAAGTTAGAAGAGCAATTGTATGACCAAGTATAGCATCAGTTCTTAGTTCTCGGCAAAGCAAGTTCAAGTGCAAAGCTGTTCTTATTAGTTCAAAAAAAAACAGTCAAATATTAAATCAAATTCAATGATCAAGTTTTGTTAAAAGGCAAATATCAAGTGCGACATAAATTAAAAGGTTTGGCAAGTTCAAGTATTGATTCTGTTCAAAGGAAGACTCAATTCAAAGCCCAGAGAGATCAACAAGCAATTAAAGTATCTAAAGATATTTTTTTTCAGAACAATAAATAAACGAGATTTTATAAGACTCGATCAAAGTTCAAGAAGCTACCAAGATTTTTTTTAGAGCATACGGGGCCAAGTTAAAAAAAAAAAAATTCAGAACAAGTTGAAGATTTTAAAACTCCAAAATTCTCGTATTCAAAATTGAAAGATTCATCACTCAAAACATTTCCAGAAAATTGGATTTACAAATCTGTTATATCGAGAAATTCTAGAAGGAAGACTCAGTCAAAAATCACCAAATTATTCGCAAGAAAGCCAATTCAAAAAGCCCCAAAATTCTTGTATATACGATGGCCAAGTCTCAACGTAGAAATCAGAGCAAATATTTAGGAGTTTTAATCCTATAAGAACACCCACATCATCATCGGCTATGAACATCCAAGATCGAAGAAATTAAAAGCAAACAATTGAATTAAAAAATCATACCAGGAAAAGGAGAAGACTTGGATTCAAATCAGAGCTTCATCAACTCAATCGAAGGATAGCTTGCAATAGGAATTCGAGATCGTCACACGACATAGCGGCGCCCTTCAGATCGAAACAAAATCGAAACCCTAGATTGCAAGAAGGAAACCCTAGATCGCAAACCCTAGGCCGCTATTTTTACAGAGACAAGGAGATCGAGCCAAACAAAATAAAGTGGTGAGGCAATAACAGAAGTGGTCGGCCAAGTTTATTTCAAAGAGCTAAGAGATATTAAAAGGGGACAACCTATTTATTTTAACTCCTAAGGGTTTTTCTATTTTTTTTTATTTTACATTTGTTTTTGTTTAATTCATAAAAACAAACAAACAGTTTCTAGATCTGTAAAATCTAGGGAAGACGAATTACGGGAATTGTAATTCAGGGAAATCTGGTTTCGGGGATAGAAACCAGTGCAGGGTTTTGAGCGTAGGGTTAAGAACAGTTGGGAGCGAGTGTCGCGAGTTTACAGGGGATTGTAAGCGTAGAGATTGTTTTAACTCCTAGTAGAAACCTTGGGGAATGCAGCAGTAGGCAGGGTTTTGCCGAAGCTGGGTATATCTGTGTGTTATTTACTTTCCGCATTTATTCTGATTATTTTCTGTGCTGTGATTATTTAATTACTCTATGAAAATCTGCGATAAACCCTATTCACCACCCCCCTCTAGGGTTAATTTAGATCCTACAAATGGCAGTCTAAGTAGAGAGAAATTATGATAGGAATAAATAATGTGAATTTAAAATAATATAAATACACAAATATTATGAATAAATAAGATAAACTAACATATAGTACTTGATCTATATAATTAGTACAGATCATAAATATAGTTTAGGCAGAAAAAATTTGAACTAAATAATAGTACAGTAACCAACATCTACACAACTCCAGAAAACCAATAATTGTCTTTCTAAGAGTTAAACTTTTAAAAGAATTTCATGGCTAATTATGGTTGTTATTGCATGCAAAACCATCAGAATAAATCTTCAAAATCCTTATAAAAATCAGTACATATCAATATCCCCAACTTTAAAGTCTCAAATATATTAAAAAATATATAGATAGATGCTAGCCTAAAGCATGCATCACTAACAATTGTCTTTCTCACTGTTCATAACCATTGAATCATGCTTCATTGAAGCTATAAACAACATGACATTTACTCTATATATATGTATACATATGTATGTGTGTGTATGTATGTATGTGTGTGTGTGTGTGTGTGTATATATATATATATATATATATATATATATATGAACTTTTGGAATTGGAATCCAGCAACTCCATGACATTTTCATAAATAAATCATCTATGAAAAAATCAGTTCAACGCGCCAGAATCATCAATACAAAACACAGATTTATCCCAAACACGGTATCACCCTAAATAGCAAGACAATCATTCATGGACCTTCTTACCAACAAAAACTCATTTCCATAATTCAGGAATCCTTGTTAGAATAGGAAATTAAATGGACCAGGTGGAAGAATAAGTTATGAAAATCAAAAACGTTTAAAGATATTTCAAATTAAGGATGTATTAAGGACATAAAAATCGTATGTATACTACTAAATCCTTGTAAAAATCATAAACAGTTAAATATATTGCAAATTTATGCGGATCATATATACTCTAAGCCAATGTAAAACCACTTGAGTGGGTAAAAAATAAAAATGTAAAAAATTAAATAGAAAAAGCCAAATCAAAAAAATAGGTCAATAAATGTCATATATTATGATCCTTTCTAATAGTTAGTAATTACGGACTTAAATCACATAATTAAAAAAATGAATCTATGAATTTATTGCTTGAGCATAGAAAACTAATGAGCACAATGCTTATATTAATGCCTGAAATTTTAAAATAGGTATAACCCATATATTAGCGCTAAGAAGAACCATACTAAAAGGAACCAACAAAAATTGACAAACAAACGTAATCATGAGCAATAAAATACAAGAAAATCTTAATCCTAGATAATCATGAAATTGTTTTTTTTAACTATTATTTAGCATATGGCATGTAAACCATGTATAATAATAAAATAAGAAGGATTCCAGTGCACTATGAACTTCTCTCAGGAGTTAATATTAGTCATAGGTATGAATGGCTTTCTCCAAAATTGAATCGTGGGTTTTATTTTTACTATTTTGAGTTTGTTACAAAAGCACTTATTATGATTTTGTCCTTTAAATGGGGTGGAAATAGATTAAAGTTCGATAAAACAATGGTATAATTTTTTTATTTTAACAATCATGGCTAGTTGAGCAGTAATACAAAATTTATTTTTTGTTTCTCCTCTAGTCTACAGATTTGATCTCTATGGAAAGGACTTGCTACTATTAGTAATAATATCAAGTAACGAAAAATGTGAAGTATGATAGACATAAGGAAAAAATCTAAATGAATACCATGAAAACAATGTTAAGAGCATCTCCTCATACGTGAATGCTAATTTATAAAAATGGTTGATACATGACAAGCTTTCTTATTTTCAGTCCAGCCAAAATGAAGATGACCAACAATTCACATAAAAATTTAAAGTTTCACTGCAATGAATGAGCATGTTAAATTTCACTTGTTTTCGTGATTACTAAGAATGATGTAACAATTCTATAATGGTAGACAGAGTCATATCAGCATGATTTGCCAATTGCAGCAGCCAACAAAAAGGAGTAGAAAACACATTATTGGTTTGCTATTGTAGAAAATTCACTAAATAATTGATATTATGTTTAAATTCACATCACACAATTTATAGTCTTGAAACCCCAGTACGATAATAAAGTTGTCTAAAACCACTGGTATATTAAATTCAGCTTCATAAGTTTCTCACCATTCCATACAAAAATAAAGAAAGTAAATCACAGAACAGTGTACCTTCCAGTTTTTATCCCTTCATGCTTATCGTTGTAGTTTAGACATCCAATGAACAATAGATGATTCCCAAAAAGGAGCATCTTTAAATGGAAAAAGTGATTGAAATATAAGCAAAGAGAACAATAAAATTCATGCATGGAAAATAACATATGGGAGATTATAATGTACAATAGTGCAAACAAACTAAGTAGTGTAAATAAAAAAAAGAAACATATTTCACCAGAATATACAATCAAAAATGCTATATTTCCCGATTTAGAGTTTGTCAAAACTTGCGACTACTAACGACTTTTGCGGACGGCCCATGACTGAATGTACATAATCGTCTCTGGATATCATCAAATTTGTACGACGTCGCACAAAACACCCAAATATAACTTTTTGCTTAAAATCTTATGGTTTTACGATGCATAGTTCAATATGATTTGTTGTGTTATTACAAAAGGTCTCCTCAAATCTGTAAATTTCAAAACATTTGTTTTAAGTACAAAAACGGAATTGTATTTCACCTGTAGGTAAGGAAAAAATAATAGGCCTTAAATTAATCATTAGCAGTACGGAGGAGGTGCGAGAAACAATGGAAGGAGAAATTAGCTTTTCACTAGGAGAAACGAACGAAACGTTGAATCATGAAAAAAAAATCAGGGTTCTATAAAGCACGGAGAAATAAATCGGGGTTTTATACATGCGATATGCAAATAAAATATACTAATAGGATTATACCTTGTAACGATGTGATGCCCAGCCGACCGTGGAGAAAGCCCAGCGGAAGTTATGAATTTGTTACAGACCTGCGTCTGCAACATCAACAGCGACCGCCAGAGTTGATCAGAGGCTGAAGGTTAAGGCGGCAAGCAGCAGTAACAAATGGGAGAAGGCTCAGGGAATACGTGCAGAAGTTGTGCAGGTGTACAACGTGAATAGCAACAGCAACAACTAAATGGACACGTGACAGCTAAATTGGTTAGAATTAATCAAATAGTATTTAGGAGGGAAATGCTGTTAGCAGTGGTCCCAAAAGTTTATTCCATTTAAATTCAAATTTGCCGCTTAAAAAGTTGTTATAGGAAGATTATAAATACTGGTGTATGAGACTCATTCAGCTATGACAGAAATGAAATGTTAATTTCTTCTTCTTCCTGTATTTTAAATTTAGTTTAGTTATTTTTTGTACCTGTTAGTTCATCAGATATTCGTCTCCAGCCCTACCCTGCCATGCCACCTCGATACAACTACAAGAAAGCGGTGACTGGTGCTTCACAGAATTTGATAGGGTTAGGGTTTGTCATTTGAGGTGAAAGGGAAAGAGAAGCCGTAAGCAAACGAAGAATTGCAACAGGATGGGCTACAGCCATGCGGCGGAGCATTGGAGGAAGAATATCGGTGATTCTTTGGGGAGAGCGATGGGCACGTGGCGAGCACGGCTGCTGTTTTAGGCGAATTTTTAGGGCAGGAGACGGGGAAAGGGGAGAGAAATACGGAGAAGAATCACGTATATATCCGAGTGGCGGTTTAGTTTTAAGTGTGTGTTTTTTTTGGCTCCCTTTTAACGTTTTAAATTAGGTTCAGATCTGATTATAAACTTATCGTAAATTTAATCCATATTTTTCGGAAGTACAATTAAAAATAAAAAAATAAAAAAAATCACGTAAATTCGTAATTAATTAAAATAATTAATCGTGAAAAAATTCAGGTGAAAAAACATCAAAAACAATGTCAAAATCAAAAATTACACATAAACAACGAAATGCACTAAAATGCATCAAAAGATGCATATAATTCAATTGGTTACATACATGTATGCATTTATTTCAATTCTACGTCAAAACTGCAGTACAAATGCATACATGTATGCGCATATTGTAAATACATGCATCTTTGCATGCATTTATTTGAAAACAGCACACGTACGTGCAACTTTTTCACTTTTACATATATTTTCACATATATGCACACATATATGCAGATATACAGAAAAACTGCATATATGTATGCAGTTATTCAAGAGGCGTGCGAACATATGTACATGCGTATTCAAAAAGTTGCACATATGCATGCAACTATAGGCAATAGTTGCATACATATATGTAACTTTTTTTTTTGCGTGGACATGTGGGATTATTTACAGATTTTAGATTTTTTTTTTTTTTTTTTTTTTAAGTTGGAAGCGCATTTTTTTGGCTGAAATACGTAGAAGGCGTAGTGTTTGAAGTGGGAAGGCGGAAGTCCCTGAAAAGGAGGAGGCGCAAGTGAAAATAGGGGGCGAGATTAAAAATGAAACATAAGAGGAATGTGGCGTGTATCAATAAGTTTTAGGGACCTGAGCCTTATTTTCACTAGTTTTAATTAAGGGGTGAAATTTTGGAGGCTTGTGCACTCTACTGTAAACTAGTACTACCGCATAACGGTGGAAAAAACCGACCGTTAAGTTGTATAATATTAAAGAAAAAAATCCTTGTTATTTTTCTTTCTTAATTATGAATTTTAATAAAAATTAACTGTATTGTTTGGGGATTTTCTTTTAAATGACAAACTTTGCAAATTTTTTAGTGAAAAATATGCAAAGTTTGGAATTTAGGGGACACATTTTAGTGCAGAAGTAAAATTTATGGGGCTCACTATCTTTTTCCCTTTTACACTAAAATGTATCATTCTCCCTAAACCTTTGCATAGTTTTCACTAAAAAAAATCATAAGTTTGTCCTTCATCTTATTTTCCATATTTTTTTTAAAATGTAAATCAAATTACACTAAGTTTTAAACATGTAAGCTGGTTTGATAATCAAGGAAATCACACATTCAAGTACATACATATTATATCACAATGGATTAATATACTACAAAAAATAAGCTTTTAAATTTTTTAAATCATTATTGAATACTAATTATTATCGAAATGATGCGAACTGTTTCAAAGACCCAACATGCATTTTCTTGCATTGGGCTCTTTTATTTTAAAATAAAAGTTGTGAGGCTCAAACTCATCGAATTTCAAACAGCTGATCTCTATCGAAAAAAGAAGAAGCATTAAATATGAATTAGACCTAATTAGTCAATGTCCGTAGATTTACGTCATATTTTTTGGTCTGTCCTAACATGTACAAATTTATGTGTAATTCTTGTGTTTGTTTTGCAAAAGGGTTAGATCATAAGTTTAGTCATCCATGAATAAATAATCTTTAATATAAAATATTATACATTACCTAGGATGATTCAATAGAAAAGTAATTTAATATGCCATATGTATAAATATCATATAAAGCATCTATTTAATCACTGATTCATAGACAGTAATACACATTCATATTAGTTAGCAATGGTAATTCTAAAGTGAAATGTGATAGTACATGCCCTAAAAGGGAAAATACGAACCGTAAAGAGATCAGGAAAATGAATTCCATGAACCAAATAAATATTTTCTTACACAGTTGAAACCCACCCTTCGTATACTGATATAATGATGAGGCCCATTTTCCTTATACCCTAAACAAAACACAAAGATTATCACATGACAATACAACAAATTTACCCTTTAACAACGGTGCAAAACCATTGTAATATCATTTTACAACGGTACCTCCACCGTCGTGTATGCAGAAGTTGTAATATATCCAAATCTTTTACAACTTTTCTACACCGTTGCAACACCGTTATAATAGGGTATTTAACAACAGCTATTTACCGTTGTAATGAATTTTATTACAACTCTAGTTCTCCGTTGTTGTATATGCTGTAATATAGTAAAAATATACGTATAACAATTTTTGTCACCGTTGTAATAAACTGTATTACAAATTTTATCCCCGTTGTTGTAAATACTGTAATACCGTGAGATCATAGATATAACAACATTTTTACACCGTTGTAATAAACTGTATTACAACTTGTATCCCCGTTGTTGTAGATATTGTAATATCGTGAGATCATAGATATAACAACATTTTTACACCGTTGTGACTATCTTATATTGCAACGTTTTTCACCGTTGTAACATGGCTTATTACAAGTTTTTTTCTGTTGTAATTTATATAAACATGACTAGTAAAACAAATTCATATATATTAATAATAATATGATTCACATTTCAATGCAACAAATATAACTACACAGAATCATTCATATATATTACTTGACATAATATTCGATCAACATAAAACAAGCGTATGTAGTACATGCATCACCAACTTAACCCCGTCACCAAAAACATAACCGTTTCAAAATACATATGGTCTAACCCAAAATATACATAAGAAAGATGAAGTTTTGTCTACAAAAGGTTGCATACCCTACGAAAGCACTCTAGCTGAAGGCAACATAGTTTTTATTTCAGGCCACAGTCGATCCAGCAGCTTCTCCAATAGTAGTCATTTCATAATTCGGCCTCCACAAGAAAGCTTTTGCATCCACCGCCGCATCAATCCAAACTTTCCAACCTTGCGTTCCAATTTTTTTAAAGTGCACCAAAGCTTCTGGATCAGTGGATGCCAATCTTCCTTCTGCAACTACTTGTTTGTCCTAATTTAGTATTTTACATTTTCTGCCCTCATTTTCTTTAACGTGATCGTTTTCACCGTTCTTTCCAATTTACTTATACTGCTGAACTGGTCTTCTACCCTGATCATTTTCAGCTTTCTTTCCATTTTGTTTGGTCTGTTTAGCGGTTTTGCTGGCCTCATTTTCAACTGCTTGCATTTCATTTTCATCTGCTTGCTGTGCAATTTGTTTCTGTTGAGCTGTCAAGTTATTACTTCCACGGTGTGACTGCAAATAATAATAATAATAATAATAATAATAATAATAATAATAATAATAATAATAATAAAAGTTCAGTATAACAAGATTGTGAATGAACTGAAAAATGACTCCTCTCTTTACCCAGTGCAAAACTCAGTGCAAAACTCAGTGCAAAACTAATTGAATAAAGTGGTAAGTATTAATGGTTACTGGTTTAGCATATAAAAATTTGAACACAAGCAGTATATTAATTAACAGATTTTCTCTTCTGTTAGTTAAACTCAAGCAGTATATCAAGCAGTATATTAAACTCAAGCAGAATATTAATTAACAAATTTGAACACAAGCAGTATATTAAACTCAGTGCAAAACTCCCCCTTTATTCTTTTCTCTTCTGTTTTAGCATATAAATATTTGAACACAAGCAGTATATTAATGGTTACTGGTTAAATTAATAGATTTGGATTCAACTCTTGACTTATTTTCGGGAACTGAAGAGAACAAGACTTGTACTACAAACCCCGAAATGAAACAGTTAACAATAATTAACAGATTTGGTTAAAATGTATTTACTTCACAGGTAAATGAAATGTATTTGCATTCCATTATTTACCCAGTGCTGTCACTCAGCGATGTAACTCACTAACAAAATCGCTGAAGACAAGTGAATTCAGGAGGAGGAGAAGCAGACAGGAGCGATTCAGGTCTTTAATATGCTTCTAAAAACCATAAGAGGTCATTTAAATGATCAATAGAAGTCTGGGAGAAACCTCAATGACATTTTTTTTTCATTTTGTACATGTAGCATGTTGTATCCCTCTCTCCCCTTTTTTTACATAAAAATAAAAACCTGCTTACAGTGTAATTTTACTCTATTTCCATTTATTTATTTAAAAAAAAAATTCTATCTAAGCCAGTCCAATTTTGGATCATTATATAACACATATATGTTGGTGTGGACTCTAGATATATGTGAAGTGGCAAAGCGACAATATTTTGCTTAACACGTTATTTGCTTTCACCGATCATTTAAACAAACAAATTGGTGCTGCGAGTTAAAGAAAATCGATTTTCAAATTACTATGAAGTCAAGGGGATTACTCTTCTTAATTAATTGTGGTAATGCTGTGGAGACCGATTCAAACAATCTGTTGAATTGACCGCAAAGATGAGAGCATTGAATTTGTAATCTCAAAACGAAAGTGTTGAAAGACATAAGCAAGGAGAGGAGGATGAAAAAACTTGAATTTGTTGTGCTTTCTTAGCGTTTCTGAATCTGTAAAAATAAAGTGTTTCGAAATTCTTTCCAAACATTGCAGATTTAAGGGAGATCTGGTATCCACATAAGACAGTGCCACATTAGGGGCTCATTTTACCCATTTCTCAATTTACCCAACCCTCGTCGAAATACCTTTTTAACAGTACCCAATCCCCCTCCATTTACTGTCCTTAAAATCACCCAAAAATTTCACAGCCTCGGTTAAAAGCATTTCAATGTTCACCAAACATGTCACCAAAGAATTAAACTTGCGTTGTCAAAAAAAGTTGACGCATTTTAACAACAATATTCCAATTCCGTAGATCATTAAATGTTATAGCTTTCTATCAATTATACCAATAAAAAAGGGTACCTGAGGCGTATTAGGATCAGGAGTTGCTGGATTTCCCGCATTACTTGCTTGCTTTTCTTTTAGCTCCTGTAAAGATTGCATGGACTGAAAACTATACTCAACTATAAATACATATATCAGTTCAATTATAAAAAGAAAAGTCCCCCTAAACTATAAATTACTTCATTCTATACATTCTGTTCCCATCACCTAAGCGTCATCTACTGACAATGACGCTTATGAAGTGGATCGTTTGCGGCTGGTTCACAACAAGCATCATAGCATTGGATTAGAGCTTCAAATCAAATATTAATCATTGTAAAGTTAAAATATCAAATTTATCATGTTAGATAAATTCAAAAGAACCCATAATGAATACACATCCGCTACGTCAGCTCATAATTGACTTCGTGTGTGTCCTGGCATCAACACATATTTTTAAACAGTTTACCGGTTCTTAGGAATTTTTCTAAATGGTTTAGTTTATTTCGAAAGTTTGAATCCTTCAAAATCACAAGTTAATGCAAATCATCGAAAATGCTCGTTTTGACCACTGGCTCTGAAAGGGCCAGAAATTTCTTATCACTCATTTGATTTTAAACATATTGCCTCTATGAGGTATATAAATATGAAAAAGTTCATGAGGGATTTTAAAATGACTGAATGAGCAAGGAGGATTCAAAATATATAGGCTATATACAGGGTATGGTTCATTGTATATACATAGGTCATATAAAATTAGCACAAAATAAATTTGATTATGGTCATATAAAACTAGCACAAGTGGGAAGCCATAAATTTAAGAACAGTTCATTTCCCTTTCATATGATGGTTTACTACAGGAAAACAGGAAAAATCTTAAAACTAATGGATTTGGCAGCAAACTGAGGGAAATAGCCACACCTGCTGCCGACAATAACTTGGTTTCTAATTAACAGGAAAACAGGAAAAATCGCCATTAAAATAAATTTCTAATTAACACTTACCATCAACATTGAAGTAAGCTCCTGTACTTTGTTCTCCAAGCCACTAACTTGGTTTCGCAATGCATGTACTTCACCTGGTGAGTTACCCCGAATACGAAGCTGAGATGGTACAACCCCAAAACCAAGCCCTCTTACACGTCCTCCATGCTCCTAACCAAAAAGCTTCGACACGCCATCTTGAGTAACTGATGTTCCTCCCTGAGAATCCTGACTTGCGCCATTATGATGCTCTGTTATCTTAGACTACAAATTCAAAAACAACCAATATTTAGAAATTAAAATTAAAACTACATTAACAATAGCAACAGTTTCTTATATTGTATATTTGAACTTTTTCTTACTATGCATTTGGCAATAATTGAATTCGGAGGTTTTCCATCTTTTCTAGTGTGGCCTTTGCACCACAATTCGTCTCTAGTGATAGTAGATATTGCCTTTTCTTTTTCTGCAAAAATAGCTTAATTAACAGTTTAAAAATGTACAAATGATTACAAATAAAAATTGCTTTAACAATATTTTTTACCATTTCTTCTTCCAATCTTGCGTAACCTTTTCTGCTCATGGTGTGCGGAAGTTTATTCTTTTCTCTAATACTTTTGAATCTTTGGCTTGTTGCCTATGAGATCAATTAAATAAATATGATATAGGAAAATATAATATATTTAACAGTTAAAATCAATCAGATAAAAACAACCATCTCAAACTTTTCTGACAATTTTTCATTTACAAAAGCATTCCACTCGTCAGCGCTTTTTATATTAAACGGTTTTAGACTTGCTAAAGTATTGGTAGAGTCGGGATTTTGAGACGCTTTTTTGATAGCTGCAACTAACCTTGATTTCGACTCCTTCCATCGCTGTCCTATTATCATTAACAAGTAATCCTTTTACTCTATATCTATCTGGAATCTTGACTGCATCCCAAAAAAAAAACACGCAGATTAGTCTCTAACAGTATTGCAAAATGCATGTTGTACTATAGGCATGTGCATAATGCATATTGCACATAGAGAGAACTACAACAGGTATATAATATATTGCTTTGAATATTGAGACATATAGGTACTATAACATAAATAACATAGAATCAGTAAAATTAAAAACAATTGAAAGCCATATTTTATTATTCACTTGCTCATGTTATCGCCAACAGCTGGTATATACAAGTCAAATATCAATACCTGTATACAAGTCCACAGACCATCCCTCAAATTGTCATCGACTTTCCTCCATGAGCTAATGATAAAAGGCACCATCTCCCTTGCTAGAGTACCAATATATGATGATAAAAGTTTGGAATTAGTACCTATTGCTTGTCCGCGTTCATTAAATTCAACTTCTGGCTTCTCATCCGGTATAATAGCCAATGATTTCAACATCGTTCTGCCTCTCTTTTTTCTAGTTTGCGTCAATCTATGACCTTCACTAGAATCCAGTTGAATTTCGTTTGGACTGGAATCTGAGGTGGCTGTAGTTTGCTGGAAGTTTAGTTGATGGACAGGAGTCTGTTTTGGGTTTGTATTGTCAAAGGGGCTATTACTGGAAGGAGGGGGCTGAATCTGGTTTGTAGCATCGACGGGGCTGTTACTGGAAGGAGGGGCTAAATCGAGTTTGTAGTGTCGACGGGGGTGCCACTGGAAGGAGGAGGGGTCTGCATCTGCTTTGTAGTGTGGCCAAGGTTGCTTCCAGTTTTACGAGGAGTAGTGCGTATTGGGTATTCAACATGCTTTCGAGGAGATCTTCTTATAGAAATATTTAAATCACGAAGCAACGGAAGTGGTCCATTTGGGTGATCGCTGATTCTAATCCCAACCATCCTCTCACCATCAGCATTAGCAGCTGTAAGTGCAGCTAATTTTTTCTTTTTTGCCTCCTACTTTTGAGCTCTAACAAATAAAAATCTTAAGTCAGTTTGCAGTAGTTAAGTCTTTGTAACCGTGGTATTTAAAAACAGACAAGTAGCGATAAAAGAGGCCGATATAACTCGAAGTATGAAATAGGCAACTCGAAGTATGAAATAGGCAACATCAAAAGTTATTTTTAGATATTAAACATCTACATTAATAGATATAATTGGATGCCCGCTAATTATAATAAATCAATAAACAAAATTAAGCAATTGGATTTAAATTTTCTTTCATCCCACTGTTTATTAAATTATCAAAAAACTGTTTATTAAATTATCAAAAAACCGTTTATTAAATTATCAAAAATGAACAAATATGACGATAATATTGATTTTTACGGATATTCTTTAAATATAATATTCAAATGCTAAACGTTATAGCTGTAATCGCTATAGCTGTAATCTAGAAGATATTAATCAGGTAAGAACACATTTGTTAAAACAGGTGCTATAGCTGTAATCGCTATAGCTTTAATCTAGAAGATATTAATCAGGTAAGAACACATTTGTTAAAATAGGTCTTATAGCTGTAATCTAAAGGTGTTACCACCATTCTTGGATAATGACATGTACACAACGGCAGGGGTTACGACTACTTTATTGCAGAGGACGCTTTCTTAGGCACCCACCTAAAGGGCGTTGTATTGTCATGGAAAAATTTGATGAAAGAAAAATTGCTTTTTTGTTAAATAAAAAGGGTAGCGGAATTAGAAAAATGAGATGAGTACGTATCAAAAAATTTAGTTTTTTTAATAAGTCTTGACATCTCATGTGCTGTTTGACACCGCGTTTGACGTATCAGAGTTCGTCTTCAAACTATTTAATTTTCTTACGTAGGAGAAAACATGATAAAATGTTTGAGTCATCGTTTCCACTTTCAACGCATCCAAAATTTTTGAGATATGGTATTACTGCTATTTAATAATAACTTTTTATGTGTAATTGACAAAGAGTTGAAATCAGCCGATCCCGGATCTTTGTCACTCAAATATGCCTAAAAAATGAAACATTTTTGTAAAGAATTCCACACAAGAACTTGCTTTTAGTAAAGTCAAAATAAGCGACTTGTTTTTGAATCAAGCTTTATACAAGACATATACCTATTCAAAAGTCATTTCTTTGCAATTTACGTTAAGTTTTTAATGATTTTTCTGCAGTAATGCAATGCTGAATAAATATCAACATTAAATTTGAAATTTTAAAGCATTTAGCAAAAATTACATAAATATATGCAAATTTTTGTTATAATTAGGTTAACGTCTGCAATTTTTCAACAAACTGCATCTGTTCCTAAAAGTTTTGCTGAAACTTGATTATTCTATTCATTTTTGTGCTTTTTTATACTTTTCTAACATAAATACATAGATGTTTATAATTAAAATGAATTAAGTTCCGAAGTTTGATAGTATTTTACGTTTATATTTAATGTTTTTTTTTATGATTTTCGAAAATGATGGACGTAATATTCATATGTTTTTCGACAATGATGTTTTATGTATTTTGAAACTTAACAAAGAACTTATCCAAACTGTCTCTCAAATTTATACATAAAATATTTCATTTGATAATTGAATCAAAAAATTGTATTTTAAATTTAATAATTGAATCAAAAAAATGTATTTTTATTAATATTATTAATTAGGATATATTGTCTCACACGGGAATCAAAGACAAATACAAAGGTGCATCAATTTGTAATGAAGAAGAGATACATGTGTATCAAAATAACACACCTAGAAAAATTAAAAGGCAATTTACCAATTTCAATGGTATTTGCAAAATAAATGTATGTAAACATATTTTCTGAACGAGTAATAATGTTTTATAATTATTTAAAAAATACACAGTTTTGCAACTAATTCAAAAATAATCTAGTATAAACTTAAATTTATACACATTCAAGGAAAACTCTCGCTTTTACAAGTGGAATTCCTTCCGTTTTTAATTAATACTGTGAATGTTTTTTTTTTTAAATATCATATGTGCATCGATGGTCGAATACCTCAACACAACATACCAAAAGAAACAAAATAAGGCTTAAGTAAAAAAAGCATGTGGTAAAAAATGCATATGTAACTTGAATACCTCTGCATCGTATAGCACCATCTTCCTTGTTGATAATACAAGATCAATCTTTCTCGTCGACCTATAAAAAACATAACGATTTACAAAGGATTAGAACGTCACACTAAATATAGCACTACTTTGTAACAACCATGTACAAAATAAAATACACATGCAAAGAACACGTACAATAGAAAATAAAATCATTTTGATACACGCTAAGATGTCAATCTATATTAGATTTTTTTTAAACCATATAACAACACATTTTATGGTATACATGAACATGCATAAAATAAAAAAATCAATAAAATACGCTTATAACATACCAAAATACCGTTACAACCCTCCCTTACGTAACTTTCGTCTCCATTATCTACGTCTCTATTATCAAGTTGTGACTCATCCGATGTTTTACTAGTTGATTCTTCATCCTCGTCGTATTTTTCCAATTCATGAAACCCTCTAGAGGGCACTCTCAACACAACATACCAATTTGAAGAACTACCTTCTCTAGAGAAGAAAACTTGAACCGCTTGTGTTGCTAAGATAAACGGGTCGCTTTCAAACTTATTTTGAAATCGATGCAAATTGACCAATTTAAATCCATCTTCAACTTTGACTCCACGATACATATTTGCCCAATCACATTTAAACAAGGCAACTCGAAATTGACGATAATCCAACAAGAAAATCTCATGGAAGACCCCATAATATATTACTTTTTCAATAGACCCATCTACACAAACAGTACTTGCCTCAATGGAAACACCACTATTTTGTGTAGCCTTCTCATAGTCTTCGTATGAAAACGTCGATCATTAACAATATAGTCAGAATAAGAAATTATTTGCGAACGAGGTCCGTATGGAAGCCATTTTATTATGTTGCTGACATTGGATATACGTCTATCCTCTCTAACCTGGACAAATATAATACATTAAATAAATTTATGTTGATCTATTACTTTCATCATCAATAGCTTTTGAAGATATAACTATCAACCTTTTTTTCCAAACCAAAACTAAAAGTCTCCGATTGCAATTTTGACAGTTCCAAATTGTCTTGTGCAAGATGAGAATTCAAACATTTTAGCTCCTCTTTGTGCATTCTGCATACATAAATGTAATTAAGGATCTTATTTATTTTGTACGTCATAGTTAAGTTGGACTTATACTTACTCTAAATACGGCTCTACTTCTTCCGTATTAAACAAAACGTATCGATAAGCAGCATTAATCACCTCCTCATCGACTGTAGTAGGTTTTCCTTTGGAAATAGGACGCCCCTCAAGTATAAAATCATTTTGTTCCACTTCATTTCGGTTTTTCATCTCTCCAATTTGTAATGCATCTTTATTATATCCAGAGCAATATTTTATACATTCTTCGGCAACATAGCGCTCAGCAATGCACCCTTCAGGTCGTGCTTGATTTTTAACATATGCTTTTAATATTTTCATATATCTATAACCAAAATGAATAAACAAGTTACTTTCATAACTATACATACTTTTAACCGTTAATTATTTATAATAAATATTACCTCTCAAATGGATACATCCATCGATATTGGATCGGCCCACAAATTCTTGCTTCTCTCCCTAAATGTATTGTTAAGTGAATCATGATATCGAAAAAGGAAGGGGGAAAGAACCTCTCTAGATCACGTAGTGTTGATGCAACTTGATACTCCATTAATTCTACTTTATCCCTATCAAGCACTCTTTGGCATATGTCATTATAAAATGAACATAGTCGTAGTAGTGCATTCCTTATCCCTGTAGGTAGAAGTCCTCTTAATGCAATGGACAATTGTTGTTGTATCAATAAATGATAATCATGAGACTTAAGATTTGATATCTTGTCTTCTTTTGCAAAACATTTTCCAATATTTGAGTTATATCCATCAGGCACTTTCAAGTTCTTTATTCTACTATAAAAAATCTCTTTTTCTTAATCGGATTAGGTGCACGGTGCAGCTGGGAGCAATACTTTATTTCCCATGTCTATAGGATGCAATTTTTTTCTAATGCCCATTGCTTCTAGATCTTGGCGTGATTTGAGGCCATCTTTTGATTTTCCTTTGATATCAAGCAATGTACCAATAATACTTTCACCAATATTTTTCTCAATATGCATCACATCTAGATTATGACGCAAAGGAAGTGCCTAAAAATTTACAAAACACAAATAATTAATTACTAACTAGCAAACATGAATAGAAAATGAAAAGCAATGTGTTTCTAGTTAAATTTCACATTCCAATAAGGCAAGTCAAAGAAAATGGACCTCTTCTTCCACATTTTATGTCCTTTTTTCATCATAGTTTTCCTTTTCCTTTTCCTTTCACCTTTCTCTTCCTTTTTTAATTTTTCCCCCAATCATTAATAATATCTTGAACATCATCAAAGATTTGAACACCAGTTTGTATCTGAGGCCTTTGTCTATTCTCTATAGTTCCATCAAATAAGTTTTTCCGTTGACAATACTCATGGTTAGCTTCAAGGAATCGTCTATGACCCATGTATGCACACTTTTTACTAAATGGTAGCCATATTGAGCAGGTATTGACACCACAAACATGACATGATCTCTTACCTTTTACAGTGCAACCAGCTAAATTTCCGTAAGCTGGAAAATCATTGATTGTCCATATAAGAATAGCATGTAATCTAAATTCACTACGACTGTAAGCGTCGTACACTTTGACCCCTTTATCCCACAATTTTTTCAAATCTTCAATAAGTGGTTGCAAGTATACGTTAATGTCATTTCCCAGTTGTCGTGGCCTAGGAATTAACAAAGATAGCATCATATTATCTTTGTGCATACAAAGCCACGGAGGAAAGTTGTAAGCAACAAAAAACACTGGCCAACAACTATATCCAAAATTCCAATCACCAAAAGGATTAAAGCCATCAGATGCAAAGCCAAGTCTTAAATTTCGTGGATCGGAAACAAAAGAATGATACATTCTATCAATCGTAGCCCACTGAGTAGAATCCACTGGATGACACAATTTACCATCTTCACTCTTATGACTGCTACACCATCTTAGTTGTTCTGATGTTTCTGGGGATGCAAACATTTTTTTTCAGTCTTGGTATCAATGGGAAGTATCTCAAAACCTTCATAGGTATTTTGGTTTGCTTCCCATCTTTAGTAGTCTTGTTTTTTTTCCAGCGAGACTTACCACACTTAGGACAGAAATCACTATTTGCAAGCTCTTTTCTAAATAAACAACAATCATTTACACATGCATGTATCTGCTTATAGCCTAAACCAAATGACTTAAGCAACTTCTTTGTTGCATATGTAGAATCAAGAAGAATGTTTTCTTTAGGCAACATATCCTTAAGAAGTTTAAGAAGCTCTGTAAAAGCCGTGTTCGACATGCCATTTCGCGCTTTGTGCTTGAAAAGAAGTACTGTAGCAGACAACTTTGTGTGGCTTGCACAACCGGGATACAAAGAAATTTCGGCATTATCCATCATTTCCTTAATACCTCCCCAATGTCTTTCTTCAACATTGGCTTCTACCTCCTCATCATAGATTTGCGCATCAACATACATTCTATAAGTATCAGTCTCACTTTTATTTTGTGATCGTCGTTTTTCTCCATGAAAAATCCATATATCATAGGTTGGGTCCATTCCAAAACAAATCAAGTGTGACACGACTTCCCTTGATGTTTGCCAAATTAGATTCCTACAATTACGACATGGGCATCTAATTTTTTCGGGATTCCCTTTACTGGCAGCATGCCCATATACAAAATTTTCCACAGCTTGCCTATATTCGCTTGTCATTCTACAAAACAAAAAATGTATTAATATTCATTCTTAAATACTTATAGTGTGATGCTAGGGCACCTCGTTTTCTTCTTTCTAATACCAAAAATTTATACTACATGCTTCCTAACACCAAACTCATTCATAAATACTTATATTTATTTATAATGGTATTAGGAAGCGCATAAAATTTATTATACTTATTATTTTTATTCGTGGTATTAGTAAGAGGAAAATGATGTACCCTTAGCATCACACTACTTATAACTATGGAAGTAACAACCAAAATGATGAAACCTTGGTAGATTGACCCATGTTTTGTCCATCTTGATAAAACAACGCCTCTAGTTTTTGGACCTACTGGAAATGATCATATATGGTTCAACAATTCATTAATGAATTGGTTAAACTTAGTAATGAAGTTGATAGTTTCTTATTTACTGCTCTGTTGTTTTTCTCCATGGTTTATGTTTATTTATATTTCTCTCATTATCAACCTAGCTCCTGTCAGTAGACCATAACTAACATAACTGGAAAGTGTACGCAATGTACATCACATACTAGAGATAACTCCATGGCAACCAACCCATTGATCATCCTATCTCCTCATAATGACCAGCCCCAAGGATATACAATTAACAAGCATACTTATGCTACAAGTGTATTTTCAGTTTTCCACTAACATGCCTACAACATTCATTTGTTTATCATGGACTTGGGCCGTTTGCATTTGTTTATCAAGCCCAACAATGTTTATATATATTTGCCTGTTTAGGCTGTACGAGTACCATTCAATAATACAAATCATTTCAATTTTTCTGCCTCAATTATTCTATCCGAATTGCATGTTACAACATTCATTTTATCATCTCAAGTACAAAAATCATCAAATCTTAACTGTAACTAAAATTATCATATTTGCATATGTTTTTTCAGTTTCACCTGGCTACTCAGGTTGATGCATAGAGCATCCTATTAACCCAATCGTAAGAGATGTTCCTTTGTTCTAAACTTGCAAAACCAAACTGGGCAAAAACATATATGAATTCAACATGTCTCATTAAAGCACTTAGTTACTATTTACATTGTTGTATCTAGACATATTTCCTTAAATCTTTGAACTATTTTTCTAGGTTGCATATTTTAATATCTAACTAATTCAAATGAAAATTTGTATTAATTCTTCTTTAAATTATGTATTTTTCCGGTTGGTTCTTTATGTAAATAGCTTTCATGTTGCCGTCCAGAGGTAGGTGTGAGCCAATAAGCAGTCTATTTCTGCAGTTAAATAGCTTTTATGGCGTTGTCTACAGCTTAGCTGTGCACGAATAAGCAGTCTATTTCTGCATTAAGTGGATAGTACATGGGTCAACTTCAGAGGCCTCCACCTATTACGATCTTCAATATCATTTGACAACTTCTAGAGATGAAATAACCTGTTAATTATTCCCACTAACATGCCAAGGCAGCCAGGTACATGCTAAACTAACATGCCTACAAGTTTCTACCTAATATAGAGTGTGACATATATTCAGTTTTCAACTAGGCCCACAGAGACATACTAGTGCAACAATAATTATGTATAGCTAAAATCAAGTGTGTGTTTTCAGTTTTAACTAAACAATATGGGTGTTTCATCTTTACAAATCAAGGCAGAATTCACGTGGTGCAACAGTTTAGATAATGAATTAGCAAGGCTAACAAAACTTATCAAGATGACCACAAGGGACAATGCATGTTAATTTAACAACAACGTAGTCGTATGAATCTCAATGTAGACCAAATGCAAAAGTATATAAGCATGCCCAATACAGATGCATACATATATATGAAATATATATATATATATACATATATTACCCCATCTTAACAGCATATGCATATATGAACCTGGTTTAAGGTCTCGCCAATTACATATATATACGTATATGTATAGGTGTATATTTAATAGATGATTAACCAGTATTAACCCATGCTTTTTGTGGTTGAACTTAATCCTGACTGTATACAAAAATAATGCTGGTATAATGTATATATATTACAGCCTATAAAGTCAGTACCGCAGTACAAAGTATGAAATGCAAGCGAACAAACTTTGGTCATTCTAACATACTGGTTTATGGCAAATACCCAAACCCGTAAAATTCAAAAAGTCAATATCATAAACTAAATATACAAACTCAACGTATGACCAAATACATGTTTATACATATGCGCACGTGTATATGCATATATATGATTGAATTTCATATTTCAGGTCCAAAACGAGTGTGACTGCAAATTGACAGGAATCACAGTTGGATGAAGAAATATGGAGATGAAAATAAACAAATAATAAATGGATGACAGGGTTTGGTGAGATCGAAGAAACATAATGGGTAGTAAAGAAGGGAAAAATAAGCAGCAGTGATAATGTAGATGTTTGCCATGGTAATTTGTCAAGAGATGGACAGATTAAGAAGGAAATGTACAGTATTAATGACAATGAATTGTTATGATTTCACATGGAAACTAACAGTTTCAGCACAATTAATTTTTACATCTTACATTAAAATCTGAACTTTATAATAGCTATTCCAAGGATAGAGTCAACAACTAATTCATCTCTATGACTTCCTCATCTTTTCTTAGCATAAATATAAATAAAATAAGTGATAATACAACATACCCTATAAACTTGCATCAGTTTCTTGGTCATTATTGAGGTTTGCCATCAAATTATATACAAAGTTCAACCTAAAAGGAGCATTTTTACAATCAATATGACACAGTAGCATGAGCCAAAAAGTTGGTCAAGCTTTGCATGTGTAAGGGATTGGATGTATGGCAAATACTGACGGGGAGTGTTCTCATAATTATCAACGAGAGGGAAATAGTAAAATTACAGTAAAATTACACGAATGCAATAGCGGAGGAAAACAGTAAAATTACAATCACATGCAATTAAAACAACGAATAAAAATTTACCAACAAGAAAACACAGGCAAGATACGTAGGCGATCGAGCAGTGGACGACGGAAATAGAGAGCAGTGGCGATTGAGCAGCGGCAATCGAGCAGTGGCGATGTGAAGTGGAGGAGATCGCTACGCCGCCTGATTATCGAAAGGGGAATTAGGGTTTGCGGTGGAATACGATGGAAAAGGAAATGTACTGTGAACCGATGGAAAAGGAAATGTTGTGAATGGATGGAAAAGGAATACGATGGAATACGATTGAAATGTTGTGAACCGATGTCAAAAGGCACAACGTTTCATCCACACAGCGGGAAGATTTATTGAAGAACCGATGGAAATTTTGTTAAGTGTCAGGGGGTGAGAAATCAGTTTGGAGCTGAGTTATGTTCCACTATTCTCAAAAAACATTTTCAAAATCATGCTTTGAATTGTGCCACATTTCAAATTAATAATTATTATTTAGTCTTAGTTATTAATTATTATATATTTGTATTTAATTTTTATTGTTTATTAAAATCTTATTTATTATTTATTATAAATGTTGTATTTATTGTCAATATCTTTATGAATTATTATATAACTTAATTGCCAAATATTAAATATTACTTTGTAATTAAAATTGTCAAAAGCCGGCAGATCAAAAGCAATGCTAGGGACTACTTACAACATTAAGTTTACACGCAAATAAAAAAAAACTATTAAAAGCGCACAAACGATGGCGCGGTTGTTATCTGCTAAACAAACAAATTTGCCAAAATTATATTTATTAAAACTGCTGAAATAGTTACTACCAAATCAAATATTACTTATTAATAATTGTTATTAATTAATTAACTTTTACTTATTTTCTACTTAATTAATTATAATCGAGAGTAATACTTATTAAAAGCTTATGTTACTATTAATTAATAAAGTAGCTAGTTAACATACATTAACTATTAAAAAAATTACTACTTATTAACTATTTATTATTTAATAATAGTTGACAAATATTATTGATTCCCAAGTTTATTATTAATTATTATTATTAAGTATTATTATTAAATATCAATATAATTAGTTATTAAATATAGATATTATAAACATGAAGTTTGCACAAGCCAATTCTATTACAACTAATAAAATGAAAAGTTGTGATATATATGTTTATTACAACAGTGATTATTTCACAGTTGGAAAAAACATTTATTACAACAGTGCATTTTGCACAGTTGTAAAAAATCATTGATTACAACTGTGCTTTACGCACCGTTGTAAATTTGAAGTTGTAATATGGTGTTTTTGTTGTAGTGTGATTACGTTGGAATAGCTTAATAAGTTCTACTAATTTGCCCATTATGTAGCATTTTTATTTCATTATTTTTATTTTTATATTTTCACAAACATGTGTTGATTTGCCATAATGATATGAAGATGACATAATAGCAGTTTTTTTTTACTGCTTGCTAGCATTCTTCTCATCTTTGTTAACGTACCAATATACCCATAGATGTACATACACACCTGTTAAAATAATCCAACAGGATTAAAGTGGCATTAGACATTTACAAATCCACTTTGTTCTCTTCTTTAAGGTATTGGTATACGATGGTTTTGAACATGATTCTGCACCCAATAAAGTGTAGCATAGACTGTAACCGGCAAGTTTCAGTGCACTCTTCATCTTTCAAACTGAGCTCAGGGAAGCTCATCGCCATCATAGACAATAGCTTCTCTCGTTCTCCAAGGAATAAAGAGTTGAACAACAACTACACAGTCAGTCCGTTATATCTATTGTTCTTTGGGCAATGATTCTCAAAAGTAGATTCTCATCAAAGTTTGATGCAACTTGTCGTCATCTGCATGTACATGATCAATATCTTAATTAGCTTCAAACTTCTAACTATAGCATTGTTTTATTTGTACATGTTTAATATATAACATACCTTGTGACAAGCTTAGTAGCATTTTGTTTCAGATACCAACAATTTTCCACATTGGCAAATAAAGAAACCAAACACAAAAATTTGGTGCAATTCCTATTGTTATGAAACAAACTAACGGGTTAAGATCAATGGAAGTACATCCATGGACCATAAACAAGACACATCTCATAAATTTACACAGTAGATTAAAGTTGAACATATAGCATCTTGGAATGTGAAAAGTAATTTCAGGCATTTTCTCCAAGACAGGGAGGCTATTCTTTACCAAGTAATAATCAGTGGTGAAAACTAATATTTCTGTCAATGACAAATTTTCTATGTGCAAGCTTCAGTTGAAACCTTACTAATTATTACATGCCCCTTCCTCACATACAAGTTATGATTTTCGTGATATGCTAGAATGAGCAACAAGGTAATTCTATTCATAATCAGTTCTTAATTATTCTCACTCATCAAATTATATTGATCTTTTACGAATGGTCAATGAACTTAAAACTCTAGCCTCTCCGCTATAATCAAGAAATACAATCATCTTTGCAAACTATCAGTATTTTTGCTTGTTAAATATATGTTATGTGACTGCAGTGGAAGATTCAGATTACTAATGGTTTTTTGAGGGTATTGTCCAATGTACAAGTGGGAACAGCTAGATAAGGGAAATAGGCTCACCTGGTTTTTGACCGCCATGGTTATCCGTATCATGGTCGTTTCTGCTACAACAAAAAATGGGCTTCAGTTCTGAGTATGTACTTGTAATTTCGAAATCAGATCTAGTTGAGGTTATCATCTTTTCCTACCCATGAATAGCAGTCAAATTCATTGAATATAAGATCCATTTTCTTATATGAAATTGTGACTTCCTTTCTTTTATCATACATACACTTTGTACGAATCTTTATTTTAACGAAACTACATTTAATTTATTGCTGATATTGAATATTTGAATATATAGCATTAACTCCTATTCTATTCAAGTATCATCCATAAAATGGGTGCTGAAAATGTCCTATTAAACTGGTTTATAACTTATCTTTTAAATGAGTGTGTTATTCCATCTTACGGTTTTTATATAACCGTTTGTACTTGTAGTATATATAGTTTATGGAGTATTGATAGTTCTCAAGAGGATACTGCCAATTAAGCATTACATTACTACACTTCTCATTAATTTTTTGTTTTATTAGTTTATATGTATACTCCCATTAATGAAGATATATTCGTCTATCTGTTTCATGAAGATTAAAGTGTTCTAGCCAGTGATAGAATCAATTATCAACGAATTCACTTTATTGGGAGCTGTCGAAATGGGTGAGTTTAGAAATGGTAGATATTATCTTAATATTCATTTGTACGCATATCATGACCAAGAGGACAAATGAACAAATATCATAGTGTCCATTAAAATACTATGGTTTTGTCACGAATAGCAAGCATTAAAGTTGTTTTACGAGGACTACTTATAATATACCCATACATACTTGCAACTATATTCTCAAGAACTTATATTGCATATAAAAGAATTTCTATGTAGATATCATATGCAATATTGTTTATTCTTCTAAATTTGTCAAACTGTATATAAAATGATTTATGTACATTTATATTCTAAGAAGATAAATGCTTTCTTTTTATTTGCTAACCTCATAAAATTGACAATTTATAAGTTTAAACCATCATTTGTAAACCTGGAAAAACCAAAATGCTAAAGGAAAAATTATCAACGATATGCGAATAAAATATATTAATAGGATTATACCTTGTAACGATGTGATGCCCAACCGACCGTGGAGAAAGCCCAGCGGAAGTTATGAATTTGATAGGGTTAGGGTTTGTCATTTGAGGTGAAAGGGAAAGAGAAGCCGTAAGCAAACGATGAATTCAAGGCAACAGGACGGGCTACAGCCATGCGGCGGAGTATTGAAGGAAGAATATCGGTGATTCTTTGGGGAGAGCGATGGGCACGTGGCAAGCACGGCTGATGTTTTAGGAGAATATTTAGGGCAGGAGACATGGAAAGGGGAGAGAAATACGGAGAAGAATCACGTATATATCCATGAAGCGATTTAGTTTTAATTAAGGGGCGAAATTTTGGAGGCTTGTGCACTCTATTGTAAATTAGTAATTATATATAATATAGCATAGATATTCCTTGTTCCTATTCATGTTAAATTTATGCCATATAAATTTGAAGAATGTGATACATAATAAAAAATCAAAAGGTTTCTTAATTAAAGTAATACTATATTGACATTTCGCACATACACTTATCTTTTCACCATCACTCTAAATGGAGAAAGTCAATTATGAAGATATGTGGTATGATAGTGCATTTATGGAATAATTATGTGTACTGAGTCTCTGTTCAGTATGGTTAAATGAAAATTTTCTTCTTAGCACCTCCTATTATTATTTCACCATAAAAAATTCAACCACATAAAACATCAAATGGAAACTGTTGAAATCCAAATTAGATCTCACCACCAAAGGTACTAAAATGTACTTCTCAAAATGCTAAGCAGAAAAGTAGAGCCACAAAATAATAGAAATGCAAATAAAGGGCACAAAATTTTATAGTGGTTCGATCAAACTTGATCTACATCCACTTTGGAATCCATTCTCATTACTTTCACAATGGTTACAATGCATACAATCATTTCAATTACATTCATATTTTCAACCTCTTCAATTATCCAATTAAGTCTCTAAGGATTAATAGAAAAAGTAGAGGAGAAGTCTTTGGAGAGTGGAAATTCGATAGTAAATCTATGAGCTTTCGAGAAATGAAGAGATTCCGATCAATTCCATGGTGAATTGGATGGATAATCTTCCTTTCATGATCATGGTTGATAGTTAGAATTGCTTGAATTGGTTGAGAATGAACTTGGGCAGCCCTTCGAGGTCATAAAAATTGGTCCTCCTCAATGAAGGAATGAGGGGGATATTTATAGGTGAGATCTATGCCAGATGGCAATTCGGTAATTACATGGCAAAAACGCCATGGCTCATGTCACCCGGCGATATGACCTATGCCGCATGGTGTGTTGGTTCTTTGAGTGTTGCGCCTTGACTCTGTCTTGTGGCCCGATATGACCCCATGTCATTTGCGACATGGTATATAGTGACAGGTGACCTTGAACTGATCGTCATGTCGCTGAACGACATGGAGTATGACGATATAGTACTTAACACGGGGTGGTCTTTATGCTATGGAGAATTAACGTCTTGACCTTTGTTATGTGAACTGAAGATGTTATAGAGACTTGCAACTTGGATAAGACCCGTTTCACACCATGGTGTGTGAAAGACATGACTGTTGGATGTTCTAACTTTACCCTAACGTTATAGAATGAGTGCGACATGACTCTAAGCAACTTGTGTAACTCGGAGCGACTTGGTGTGGTACGACATGGTGGTATGGCTAAGCTATTTTCTTTGCTACATGGTTCTAACGACTTGGCCTCTTGTTTTGATATGGCTTTCGATGACTTGGTTAACACGACATGGTTCAAACCCTTATTTTTATGGGTTAACATTTGTCCCTCGAAGTTCGTGTTATCAAGGATAACATGGGCTTCGAATCATTCCTTTCACCATGTCTTTTTAATTAAGTCACTCTTCACTTCATGTCGTATATTGCCGTTATGTCACGACAAACTCCCAAGTCGTTCCTTCCCTTATGTCATGAGCTATCATCATTTCGCTAGAAGATATTGTGTCGTATTAGGCTTTGGGTCTATCATTGACTCTACCCGCATTTCATGTACCTTTATATCATCTCGTAGCCCCTATGTCAATAAATATTCCTATTCACACTTCGAAGTTTTTCCTCGTTAATGGCGGATAGGTTTTAATTGGCAAAATCATCATTTCTTCTTGAAACAATTCAATTAAGCAATCTTCAGCATCGTCGATCAGAGCCCTTGTCAAATTCATACTCCAACTCGAACACACCACCATTCGAAGTCAGTTCAAACCATCTCCATACTTGGCCACTAAAAATCGAAGCATCTCTTGATCACCAGACATTCAGAAATCATTGTAAAGAAATTCCGCTCGTCTCTCAGGTTTAATTTTGTTTACGCTTTCGCGAATGTTAGGATTTGTATAGAAATTGAGGATTTCCACAGTGATAATCATGTGAACTGTTTTAGATGATTTCGTGGTATTAAGATGTTTGTGAATCTGAATGTGAATCGTGATTGTGATAAGGTGGTTATGTATGATTGATGTGAAGTATTCTGATTTATCCAGAACTTTGATTTTGTATAGTGCACACCAGTTGCTTGTTGAAATGCCCAAACCATGAACCTCTGTTGTTTTATCATAGCTGTTATACGTCTCTCTTTTGTATGACTTTGTAGTTGGTTCACGGCATACTATGAATTATGCTTGCTGGATCACCATGCCCTTAAGTCGCTAAATTACCCCTCAAAATCTCATGTCGTCGTAAGGAGTTGAGTTACCATTTAGCAACCGTGATCTAATTCATTTGAGACGCCATGTCATTCGAGCGACATGAGTTTCCATATCCTCCTGAACGACTTGACCCTCTGACGACTTAAATTTAAGGCTACGACTTGGTGTTCATATCGTTATTTCTCCTTAGCCACAAAATGGATTGAGATCCTTAATAACTTACGCCTTTATAATCTGGTCTTTGACGACTTGATTGCCTCTACGATAAGAATTTTCTCCAGCCCAAGTCGTTAATGATCAAACCCCTTTTACGGTATGAGTCGTTAATCTGGCATAAGTCATACTGTGACTTGAGTCATGTCGCATCGTAAGTTGTTTGCGACTTGACTCATGTTAGGGCTTATGTCGTATATTAACTTAAGTGTTAACTAACGTAAGGGCTAGGTTGACATGAGATTTTATGGTTGAACAACTTTTAACCCTTAGGCATTCCTGATCTTGGGTGATTCATAGCTTCGCCTTCGAAAACTAAGAACTTTTTTTTACTGCCTTTCCTATCTAACAAATGTTGACACATTTCAGACTTATACATCACTATCAATAGTCCATTTTGATAGTGGGTTAGATGAATAATAAATTGCATTATAACAAAATATCGGGATCTAAGCCAAGTGATGCATGTATACAAGTTTGTTTTCACGACTAGTTTATAATCTTATCGCTTTTACTTATACACACTTATCACTTATTAGTCTGATTTTGTGACGGTGCTTGAGATCGATTCATTACCAATTCATAAATTGGATGTTGAACTTCAAGCCCCGCCACAATTTTAGTCCATAGAAACCTCTTATTTATCATTTATTTAAGGAATGCGTACCTGAAATGTATTCAAGTATATTTTTGTAAAATGACAACTAGAAAGCAAACCCGCCTCCAAAATGAAGAAAATTCTTCGGTTCAAACTGGTATGGCCTTTGAATCTGCAGCAGCCATAGCTTCAAGTCAAGTTCCTGCCTCCTTACTACCCTTGGAACTTCACCCAATTAAGGTTAGGGATCAAGAAAGGAAATCTACCACAATAACCCAAGATCAATATGAGCAGCTATGTAGTCAACATGGAATTCCTCTTACAGATGCAATATTGCCAACAGATGGCGTTTTTGCTGATGAACCTCCGGTTGGATATGTTGCTGTAAACAAACATATGTTAGTGACTGGTGCCATCCCTCCGTTTAATCCTTTTCTAGAGCGAATTTTGAATCGTCTAGCTATCGCCCCCTTCCAACTTCATCCCAATGGTTATACCGTTTTACTAGGGCTTTACATCCTTTTTATGAACACAAAAAGTAAGAGACTACTTTTAAGGAGCTCCGCTACTTTTGTTCTTTTAAGAGTAGAAATTCTTTTAAGAGTAGAAAGGACACTCCTTCTATTATACATGTTGAAGATGCTAGGAATCGAAAGCTTGTTCTCGATTTACCAGATAGCATTTCTGGATTTCTAAACCAAATTTTCTTTGTTAAATGTCCCAAGACATTCCGCGGGCGCTGGACAGACAGAGTTAAGCACAATCTGTCAAGTAATTTTACCTAGCTTTCTTCAAATCATATGTTCTTACATTGTGTCCTTTGGAATACAGTCGCTCCTGCCCCAATTATGGATAACAAAGCATCCGCCTCTCTCAAGGCTTTATTTGACACCCTGAAAGCCATTGGTGAGGCAAGGAGAAGTAGGAAATCTTTAGTTACGGAAACCCTTCTTCATCAACATGAATTACTTCATCCTTTGAGGAAGTTTTTGTCCAAAGGAGGGCCTTCAACTCTTAATCCAAATCCCACAGGACTAAACACCGGCATTTCTGGGGAGATAATGAAACTCAGGATCAAACCACTGACCGTGCTCTGAAAAAGTGTTCAGAACCTGCTGGTGGTATTTTGTTGTCATCAAAGACGACTTCTAATGAGGGCGTAATGTTTAATCAACGTGAGGATAAGGGTCTTCTAGCTCCAACTGAACTAGTTGAGAAAAGAAATGCCTCTCCGAATCCTGGATCAGAAACAGAATTTGAGCAAACTGAGAAGGATGATATAGAAGGCAATGTTTTAGATTTCGTCATGAAACTGAACGTGCTAGAGAAAGTGAAGCTGCACTAGAAATCGACCCCAATATTGAGACGATGACTGACGACCCTCTTGTTCAAAATGAAACAGAGGAAGGTTCCACAGGTACATTTGACAATTTAGGTGATCTCAACTCTGCTAAGTATCTTAGTTAAGCTGATACCATTTCCCAGCCTCTTGATCCTCAAACCATAGAAACCAGACTAAGGAATGCTGCCACTACTCGGCCAGGAAAATACCTCACATCTCTAGGAATTTCCTTAGAACTAGCTAAAAGAACTGGTTCATCAAATAACAACGGTTTAAAGAACGTGTCTATTTGCATATACTTTAAGATTCCTTCACAGCTTTTACAATTTGCCCCGGTACTTTGTTGTTTGAGTATTGAGAATTCATTCTTATCTTATTTCATGTCTAGATATGCACGGGAAACGCTCGTCAAATTTCAGGTTAAGCTTCAGGAGGAAAAGCAAAGCATTCAATCCAAAGTATCTGATATAATTTGATTCTTCGCGACAATCGTATCACTCCAAGCAATCTTATCCTCCCCCTCCTCCACAATCCTCTCATAAGCCTTCGCACGTATCAGGATCGGAGTTAACTGACGAGCAAAGGCGAAAAATAAGCGAGGAAGAAGACGAGGAAAAAAGGAGACGCACTTGGCTTGGGGATGATGTCTTTGAGGAAGAAGGTCGTGGAGAGAAACGAGGGAGGGACGAACGAGGAAAGGATGACTCAAGTAAGCATTCTCGGTTAGAGAAGCTTTCTATTGTACCCCGATCAGTTCCATCTTCTGGTCCCCCTGGTCCTGCTACTGAAATCCACTCAATCATTCATAAATCTCACTTTGATCCCGGACCAGTAAATGTTCCTCTCTCCGAACGATTTAAGGATTGGAATCTAAAAGGATTGCTTTTTGATCGTGGTATAAACCCAACTGATGTCGATGACATAGCTGATGAGATAGATGTCGTGATAAGGAAAACACATACTCAGCTTGACACTGCTAAGAGTCAACTCGAAACGAAGCTGAAAATTGTCAAGGACAGTGCTAGGAAAAAGTTGCGTGGGTGGAACAAATTTGGTGACGATCTTCAAAAGCGTCATGACGTTAACCTTGCTAAAATTTCATCTTTGGAGGATGATAAGGCCAAGTGGGAGGAAGTTTTATATTCTCGCGATGCCACTATTGTATTGCTTAATAAAAGAATTGCAGAACTTGAAGGATTGGACGTGAGAACAAAAAGCTCCGAGAAGAACTTGAAACTACTAAGCAGACAACAAAAGAAGCCCTAATCGCCAAGTGTAATGCTGAAGTTACATTGTCCGTAGAAAAGGATTTCTCTAAGCAATATCGGGACGAATCTGTTCAACTCAGGGAAACTGTCAATTCTCTGAAAGCTTCTAATCACATAGTAACGACTAAGGTTGATACTTTGGAGAAGGAGAAAATAGCCGCTGAGGAAACCCACCAGAAGGCTAAGGACGAGGTTGAATAAGATTTATTCAGGTTTTAGGTTTATAGTGTCATGAGCCGCGGGAGTTTGCACTACTAAGGAGACACTTTCTCAACCACTTTCGCGCTTGTTTTGGAACAAGTACTAGAGATCAACGGTGATGATCGCAGCGAGGACGATCTTATTAATGAAATTTTAGATGATAGGTCCAAGAAGGCTCTGATTAAGGGAAAAGCCAAGTTAGCGAGTAATAGAGCTGGTACTTCTGGAGATAAGGTTCAAAGTCAAACCAGCATCGAGCCTCCCGTCAATCCCGCAATTATTGAAGCTTCTAGTTCATAGGTTCATGTGAATGCTCATGTTGCTTTAACAGAGAAAGATGTGGACACTGAAGGGCATATTGTTACAGATAATATCACAGAGGAACATGATGGAAATGACGAGGGTGATGATGAGAACATAGAGAACTGGAGAATTGAGCCCAAAGATGTTCAGGAAAATCTTCTAGATGTAGGTAAAATCACATTTGACTATACCGTATCATACTTAGAATCCATTTTTGATTCACCTGGGTCTCTTGCCTATTATGCTCATTGCTCCCATAATCTAGGCTTAATTTCACCCCCATCTTCTCCTACCATAGGCAAGGCAACAACATTTTAAGTCGTTATAACTGGTTCACCCCGGATGATTATTCAACATAAATGAAGTTTTGATCTGTCTAAAGGTAAGTTATGATCTCAAGCTTCACAACCGGGAAATGACAGAAATCGGGTATGTCGCATGGCTATATGGGTCGCATCCATTAGGGTATATCGTTATCTGATCTAGAGAAATCAAATGCCTTCGGTTTCTCTTTTTATAAGCTATCGATTCAGTTGGCTGGCCTCCACCGTGGCAATGATATATTTGGTACATTCAAGCAGAATAAGTGGTGGGTCATGTTTAGCTGGGTTGTAAGATGTTCTTTTTGAAGCCCAGTGTATTCATCTCCGGAGATATACTGTTCGGAAGGTGGTCCCATACCATGCCATAGTTGGAATCCATTCTCCAATAAGCGTCCACAATTTTGTTTGTAGATTATGTAATGGAATGCGAGATGCAAGTATTTCGGTGGATTCTAATTTATTTTGAAAACCCTGGACACTATCATAAAATATGATTTTGATATACAAAGTGTTTTGGTTCTCATAAGGGGAAAACCTGTTCCGTGTTTATGTGCGGCGTGGTCTTATGAGATACTCTTTATTTCTCAAGCTGATTCAAAATCGTTTACTTACAACTGTCCCATGACTAACCCAAAGTTTTTTCTCTATGTTTTTCCCTAATCTTTTGGCTGCCGAAATTTGTATGGGTAGCCAAGTAGTTCAAGATTTTACAGATACACTGGAGGAGCTTGGGGCAAGAGGCTTCAACATTAGATATCTAGATTTTTATTTCCACTGTAATGTATATGTAATGTACTCGGATGATGTATGTAAGTAACGATCCAGTTTTGTATTTCAAGAGCTGTTATATAATATATTCTATTTGTTTCGTTGTGAGTTTTGTGTTGTTTGTTTTTATTCTACTCTATCTTTTCTTTCTTTCTATTTATCATACTCTAACTTCTTTCTATAAATGTTCTGTTATTTTCGGTACTTGAAGGTCGGCATGTTATACGGTGAATGTATTTATGTCAATTTTCAAGGTCAAAAATCGCCTAGGCGGTTATAGCGGTATCAAAGCTTTGTTTGGTGTTATATCTAGTTTATGGGGTTACTCATTAAAGATAGGGTCATAGTACCCTAGAATAAGTTTGGATGTGAGGACCTGGCTACAGTGTTAGCCTGCTTTGTGACCAGGCTATCCAAAGCTCAATTGATCGACATTGATTGGTGATCGCATGAGTGGAGTGATGAAACCTTGGAAGACTCGGATAGGATCACACCATCGGATCAGGGATCGCACCATCGGATCGGGTCAAGGAAGGCGGGTCGAGTTGAACCCGTTTGCACACTAGAAAAGATCGTCTACAAAGCTAAGCTTCGGATCGGGTCGAGGGAGCCGTGATCCAACTCGCCTGGACTCGTGAGTACATTGCCCCAGCAGGACGTCTTCGGATCGTACAAGATCCTACCCGACCCGCTCGTGTTTCGAAACTAATCATTGGATCTCTTCGGCTCGCACCACACAAGAGCCTTCCTGCTCACAATTAGCACCCTGATCCAGATAACCTTAAGTAGTTATGCCCATTCAAATGAGGGCCAAATTTCATGCCTAAAAAAGGGGACCGGATGCCACCTGTTTCTCATGAAATAAAGCCCATTTCCCTACTATCCCCATTACTTTCGAAGTCCTCCCTGATGCTGCCACGTGGCCCCTCGCCCTAACCAGCTCTATGCCTATAAATACTTGATTTCGCACACAATTTAGAGGACTTTTTGGGCACTTTGTCTCTTTACATCAGCCATAGCCGTACTCCTCCATAAAATAGCCACCTTCTTCTTCAATAAATTCAATTAATTCAGAGAGAATTATTCATTGAATTCGAATGTTTGAGGGTATTCATTGTAATTGTACACTATGAATGAAATGAGAAAATATAAAATGGACGTAGGCTCGTTAACGTTGCACCACTATAAATCTCGTTTGTCAATTAATTTTTCTTACTTTTTTAGTTTATGATTCCTCATTATTCTCTGCATAACATGATCAATTGGGTGTTAGTGCCATTTTTTGGTCTAACATTATACCTAGGCTTTTATGGGGTTACTCATTAGAGATAGGGTCATAGTACCCTAGAATAAGTTTAAGTGTACATATATGAGCGCGTATTTGTAAATTGATATAAAAACTATTTTATATTATGTTGATTGGTTTCTTGAGTTGTTTATGAAATCTAGTTGATTAGTAAGATCCACTACATTGATAGGTGTTTCTAAACTCTTGAACAAAATAATTTGACATAGTATCATTTTAAAAGCCGGGTAAATGAGATAATTTTGCACAAAATTATATTTTATTGTAAAAAAATAATTTTTTGAAACTATCATTATATATGGATTTTTGTTTGATATTACCATAATCAAACAAGATTATAAAAAAGGAAATGGTTATATATAGAACCAAATTGAATTTTATTTAAAACGAGCATTCCGCGACGTGGTATTTCGTATTTTGAAGATTTGAAATTCGATTGAATGTATAGGATTCAGTATGAATCGGAATTCCTTGAAACAAGAATATTCCAAAACTATTGGATCATAGTTTTGTAATGAAAGAGAAAAATCAAGACTTCATCTGACAGATTTTGAGTAAATTCAAAATCAAATTTTCAGAAAAATAACGATATAATCGTTTGTAAACCATAACGATTTATTTAATGGAATGAAAGTAATTTTAAGGGAAAAAATGTATTTCTTCTAGTAATAAAATCCAGACTTAAATTGATAACTGATAAGAACTCTTGTGAGTTAAATGAATTGATTTTTGCAATAAAAATCATATTTTTGAGTTCCAAAATAGAGATAACTAATTTGGAAAATAAATTAGTTAATGAGGAATGTAGATAGAACTTAACATAGTTAAGTGAATTGGATTTGTGAGTTGAATACGGATTTGAATTTAAAAAGAAAATTTGGAGAAAATGAAAGATTTTAAATAAGACTTATTCAAACTAATGAAGCAAATGAGTTTCGGAATTATTTTAATCAGAGATATTTTCTTATATAGAAAATGTGGTAATGAACCTACCTGAGACGAAATGTATAATGACCATGATTTTTAGTCAATTTAAAATATAGATTTAAATATATTTAAAAGGATTTTTAAGTAGATAAGTCTAGTTGAATTTCAAATTTCATTAAATATTGAATCTAGGCTTGAAAAATTATGGAAAATGAATTCTGAATCAGTTTTATGTCAAGTTAAGGTTAGTGGACTTTTAAAATTAAATTTAACGTTGAAATATATTAAAAATTAATAACTCAGTATTATTTTATTAGCCTAAAAATAGACATTTGGTTAACGACCCCAGATTTCGATGAAACTAGTTCTATCAGATCCGAAAGGTTAAAAAATATGGTAAGGTTTCAAATTTCATATCAATCGAGGTTAGGATGTGAGCATGCACAATATAAACGCATGTCTAAAAATCAGTTGAAATTTAATAACAGCTTAGAAGAAGGTCATTTTTCAAACGGGATCCGAATTTGATGAGACTAGTTTCATTGGAAGCGCATCGATGAAATATAGTATGATTTCTAATTTCGTATTGACTGGGCTTACTGTTTAATCGTACGAGTTGAAAACATAAAAGGTAATTTAATTAAATGCGAGCTTAAATTAATCAAAGACAAGTTTCTTTAATTCACTCCCTCCTTGACACCTCACTAGCACTCTTCCATGATAACCTATACAAGGTAATGGTGGCTTGGCACAAAGCACAAGATGATGGGAAGTGTGGCACAAAAGCTAAGGCACCTATTTATGCACTTAGGACCTTAACGGGAAAATTGTTTAAAAACCTATTACTTCACCACTAATGTATCTCCTCCCATAGCATCACCTAGGTGGTATTTTGCACTCAACACCCTAGCTCTTATCTATAAATAGAGCCCCTCTCCCTCACTTTCCTTCCCTTTCCATTCTCCTCCTTCTTCTATCATTTTCTTCCTCCTTCTTCCCTCATTCTCTCTCCTTCCCTCCACCTGTGGAACCTACCAACGCCACCATAGCCCACTTTCGCCTCCCTCATGCTGCCACGTCATCATCACAACGCCCCTCCTCCTTGTCGTGGATCATACATCCTTAAACCACCTCTAAAACCCCTTAAAACCACATCCTTTAACCCTCTCCTCCCAAAAGTGGACCATGCAGCACAAAACCCACCCCCACTAGCCCGGAACAGCCTTAGTAACAGCCCCCATAAGCTTTTAAGTGGGCCCCACCTCTTAAAAATATGACATTTGCTTGAAAATTCACATTTTTATGCCTTAAAACCCGTTTAGAACCATAGATCTAAGCAACTACCACAACCACCTTCCCGGATCCCACATAAGCGTGCAACATCCCCCACCAGCCCCTCTCCCCTTCGTTTGTAGATTCAACACCACTTAATCAACCCTTAAACCATTAAAGATCCCACCTTTCTTCTCTTAAATGCGAGTAAAATTATATATACTAGTATATGTGGTGTTCGTGAAGTGTTTGAAGTAGAAAAGGAAACAACTTGGTTGCTACGAGAAGTTCGGAGTTGTAGAGAAGTTAGGAGAGTCCTACACTTAAAGTTTGGCGAAGTGGATGAGCAACGGTGAGAACGCTTTGCTAACGTTTGGTTTGCTAGTGTAGATAGTGTGAATAATTTTGCTATATTGGAAATTGCTAAGTTGTTAAGTGGATTTGGGTTTAATATTGTTAATGAAAGTTAGTAAGTTAATTATTTGACAGTTTAGTAATTAACTTGAATACAATAATGATTATTAAGTTAAACCGGAAATAAATAATCAATTAACTTGGTCGATAACATGATTGTTATGTTATGGATGAATAGTAACATCAATTAATTTTGATGTGAAATTTATTGACAACTTGATGTGATGTATGTTGACATTAACTGGACAAAATTGGATTTTCTAATAATAGCAAATAAATTATTAATGGTGGTTGATAAATTAGTTAAAGTGATTTGAAATAGTAATTAAGTGTTAATGACCTTAATACTTATGCTAATGAAGCCATTGTGTGATAATTGGATGTTAATGACTGTTAATTATTGTTAATGGATGTTAATGATGTGCTAAAATTTTACAAGTTGGATTATAATATGACTGATTAAGTCTTATTCCAAATCAGAATTTAATTGAATATATTATTAATAAAAAGTTAACACCAAAATTTACCCCGGCCAAATATAAAGAAGCAGAAGATCCGAAGCAGTAAGAACAAAGGGTTTCAGACAACGAAATTTTAACCATGGAGGAAAGGATGTTGAAGGAGGCTAAGGTGCTAGAAGGAGTAATGTTTGAAAGGCAAAACTGACAGCAAAGAGGGAAAATTGTAATCAGGCATCAACATCGAGTGTTGCTAGAAAAGGGATGTCAGGCTTACATTCGAAATGAAAGGGAAGGAACAAGGGTCCCTAACCCGGTACCCATGCACATGGGTATCGGCCCGACAACGAAAATAGAAGAATAAAGGAAGAAACAAGAATAAGGCAAAGTTATGGATTGGTGCCGATACGGAAGGAAAACACCTGCAAGAAAGTACATTCACCAAAGGACTAGTATGGGCGCATCTCCAAAAGCATACCACATAAAACCATAAGCAAACATAGGTGAGCAACCGAGAACACATAAACTGAAATCTTAAAGCCACTGAAGGCAAGCGCTACATCGGGCAAGAGAAAGCAGAGGGCTACCGACACTACTTAGTTCAACACCAACACTAACGTCAGAAGAGAGTTTATAAGTCATCCGAAAGGGGTCACAGATGAAGTTGTGGTGAGATCAAGACCGAAACTGTGGGTTGTCGAAATAAGAAAGGAGGTATTCAGTATAACATGCTTAGTCCTGATACCTACACTGACAAGTGAAGGCTACATAACAGAAAGCCAAGCTAAGAGGAAGCAAATGGCTATCGTAACCGTCACTAGGAAGCAACTTTAAAGTCACCAAGAGATATACCAAAACTGTGATGTCACAAAGTCAAGCTCTCAAGTTTCGAGATCGAGTTGCCGAGAGGCATGTCGGCGGAACCACTCCCGAAAGCCCGAGATTGATATTTCAAAGGCAAGAAGACATCAGTGAAGACATCTGATAAGAAGAAAGGCTGTCGAGACCTTTCTGTCAGAACCAAAAGTTACAAGAGCGGTCGAAACCTTATTTCAGCATCCGAATGAGGCTTCTGCTGAGTTCACACCAAAAGGGTGCCCAATTTGCCTGTAAATAAGAACCTTAGGGTCTCATTTGGAAGGACTTTCTCATTCTTCAATATGGCTCTCATTTCTAAGAGAGCTAACCCTAGTTTGTAAATCAGCTTGGAGATTTCTTATGTAACCTCCTCCATTAATAAAATCATCAAAGCCCTTAAAGTGGACATAGGTTCAATCCGAACCGAAACACTATAAATTTTTGAGCTCTTTATTGCTCTACATGTTCTGTGAAATATTGTTATGTTACGCTATTTTACGCTTCTCAACCAAACCCTTCTAACGAATACGTAACTACCTTATGCTTTCCCCTCAATAAGAGCTTCATACACTAGTCTTGTCCTCGAACCTAGATCTCCGAAACACCCTTCTACCAGCCCTTTAGCTTCCTAACTTTTTATGTGCTTAAGGAGCCCTTATCCCAAGGTAACTATTGGTTGTTGAGCCTCGTAAGCGTGATACTCACCCCTTGAGGGAAGAGTAACTAATCTTCGAGCTTAAAACCATGATATCTAAGAAATGGTGAGCTGACACAAGCTTGTGGGAACTAAATAATCCTATTCTGTCCTTAGGTCTACTTCCTTAGACTTATCTCCGGTATTGACGAAAAATATCATTAACATTTTGGTGCTAAAGGGAGGGCTTGAACCTCTGACCCCTTTTCCTACCATTAACCATTTGGGTAACCCTTCCACGTTTCTAACTGTGTTGTTCCACCCCGGGTTAGACTAAGCTTTAAAGAAGCATGATTATGAATAGAGAATCTCGGTGCTCATAAAATCAATTAAAGGATGATTCAATCGGAAAGGAGTGGTAAAGCAGGATCCAACAAGTCATCCATCCATCCTAGAAAACAACATCAACATATCCAAACAAGAAACAGGAGAATCTTCAACTTTAACAAAAATGGTTTGTAAATATTACACTTGGCTACACAAATTGATAGCACTAGGAGATTTATTGAACCAGATTTGTTCTGAAGATCCTCTGAAGCAGAACCATATGAAGCAGAATCAAGAATAATAGCATCTTAAGAACTTTGTAACCAAACTGATTCTTCATCAAGTCTGAAGAGCAGTCCAGTTTTGGGGAGAAATAACCAAGCAGCAAAAGAGGTAGTCAGTTCAGAAGAAGACGAAAGCCTAACATGGATATAAGACAGGAAATTGCAAGGGATCCCCTTTTCGAAAGAGATAATGATGGTAAAGGTTCCATATGGTATAATAGAGAATAAGCTTGCATATGATGGGAATACAGACCCTGAAGAATACCTTGCCATTTTCGAAAATTACATGGATACGTATAACCCTTTTGAAGCCCTTTGATGCAAGGTCTTTGTGACAACTCTTCATGGAAGAGACCTTAAACGGCGCAAGCACTATCATGGCTCGGTCATTACAACTTGGAAGCAATTGTCCATCGCATTCAGCACACAATTCCATATGCAAAAGGATTCAGCAAATGGCATTTATGGTTTAGCTAATATCAAACAGGGTCTAGAGGAGGCGCTTAACTACTATCTAAAATGTTTCCACAATAAGTGGCTCAAAGTGAAAGAGGCAACAGATAAAGAGAAGCTAAGAGTTGTACGATCAGGGTTGCTTCTACCATCCCCTTTTGGAAGGAGCTTATCTTAAATGAATGCGAAAGCTTGAATAATTTGTACTCCAGAGTTGATAAATTCATTCATATGGAAGAAATACTTAACGCAACGAAGAGCTTGAAGCAAGAACAAAAGGAAAAAGGGCTTGGTTCCAATCCCCTTGCAGAAGGTTCTATAAAATTGAACACAAGGAAAGATTATTGCTCTAATCACAAGACAGAAGGACATAAAACCAGACATTGTCCGAGTTTGATAAAAAGAAATCAAGCCAAAAAAAAAAGAAAGCCTAACTAAGAAGCTTGAAGTAAGACTTGTAGGAAAGATGGTCAGAGGCAACACAACATGGGAATGAGAACTTAACATAAGCTCAAATGATTACTTTTATTATTCATTTGGCTTTGTCTTTTTACTTATGATCAAACAAATATTAATGTATGTTCGAGTACTATTACAGGTAAAAACTAAACCCTGTTCACGATTATACGAACAATATGAGCTCAGAGGGAGCACCTAAAACGCACCCAATCACCGCCTATGTCTCATCCGACAGAAGGGAACGAAAGTTCGAATGGAAGCACTTAAAAAATGCGATGCATGAATAAATGCACAACAAAGTTATTAATCAATGACAAGTTTCGACGGAAGCTGTTCAGATAAATACGCAGCAAAGGGATGATTAAGCACCCATCATAAGTCTGCTTAAATAAGATTCTTCTAAATCTTATCCCTCACTATTTTAGATCATGAACTTTGTCAAACATGTTATATTGACATACTTAAATGCTTCTATGAAAGGTGTGGAACCTACCCTTGATAGATATCAATAAAGCCATCAGAGTGAAGGACGAACCAATAGAACCTTTAGAAGAAAAGCCACAACAAACAAAGCTTCCAAGGGTAGAAGCAACATCAACAAAGCTTCCAGAGAGAGAAGCTACATCAAAACAAGGCTTCCAGAGAGAGAAGCTACATCAAATCAAAGCTTACATATAGAGAAGCTACATCAAAACAAAGCTTCCATAGAGAGAAGCTACATCAGAACAAAGCTTCCAGAGAGAGAAGCCACAACAAACATAACCTCCCAAAAGAGGAGCGTCAAACACAACCTCACAGAAGAGGAGTGTCAAACAAAGCCTCCAGAAGAGGAGCTGTAGATAAAGCTTCCAAGAAAAGAAGCCACAAAGTTACATCTCCACCTAGTGGAGTTGCCTCCTAAGTGGGGCTAACAAACAAAGTCACACCTCCACCTAGTGGAAAGTAGGGCTAACAAACAAAGTAACATCTCTACCTGGTGGAGTTGCCTCCTAAATGGGGCCAACAAACAAAGTTACATCTCCACCCTGGGAGTTGCCTCCTAAGTGAGGCTAGCACCCCCTACAAATTATATTACCCTTAAGTAGGTTTAGTAATGCCTACGTCTTCCCATATAAAGGGGCTAGTGTCACTTTCTTAGAGAGCATTCATTCATGTGCATATCCTATGGGTTAGGAATAAGACTAGACGTTAGACACCCAATGGCTAGAAAGATGAGAGGAACATCCGTCGAATGACTAACCAACTCAGAATGGGGTTAATTTATTTCGAAAAAAGTCATCTACATATGTGTCTGAGAAGTTACACCTCATTATATTTATGACTCTTTCACTCGTGTGGTTCCTCTAAGTAAACTTCCGAGGAACCCAAGATAATTTATCGCTGCTTGATCACTTTCAATAATGTTTAGATAGGCTGAAACTATGCACATATATATGATCTTTGGATGGTTTGTGATGCTTTCATTGGATGATCCTTAATTAACCTTCTATGATTCTTCTATGCCTTTATTAAGGCATTTTATTTAGCTATGACATTCTTTAATAACTTCCAGTTAAGATATGGTTCTTCGATATGATTTTTTATTTTTGCTAACCCGAGTGAGTCTCGAGGTTTCTATATGATTTCTGGTTTTCACTAACCCAAGTGTGAGTCTTGGGGTTTCTATATAATTTGTGATTTCTATTTACCCGAGTATGAGTCTCGGGGTTGCTATATAATTTCCTAATATACACAGGTGAAAGTCTCAGAGTATTTATTGTTTTCAGATATGATATTTGACTTTCTATTTGCCCGTGTGTGAGTCACGGGGTTGCTATGATTTCTGGTTTTACTTTACTCAAGCATGAGTCTAGGGATTTCTATTGTTTTAAGATATGATATTTGACTTTATTTTTACCTAAGTATGAGTCTCGGGGTTCCTATGAGAATTTCTGATTTTTATTTATTCGAGCATGAGTCTAGGGATTTCTGATTTCCGATTTAACCAAGTATGAGTCTTGGGATCTCTACTAATTTCAGATGTGATTTCCATGTGGTTTCTACTTACCTAGGAATGATTCTTAGGGTTCCTATAACAACCCGAATTCCGACGAACCAATTTTTTTCTAAATTCTAATCCATCAAAACTCGTGTTGGTTGCTCTGGTATCCTGCAGAATAGACTGAGTATAAAATATATCAGAGCTTAGAAAATATCTCACAGCGGAATAGATAAAATATAATATAATCAAAATATAGCCTTACCCAAACTATAATACTGCCTAACCCATATCCAAAGCTATCATATATCTGCCACAAGTCTAACCTACAAGTATGTGATAAGGAGGGGGTCAGAACACAGGTCTGGTGACTGGATTTAAACTACACATTTTGGATAACCCTACATATACCGTTCAATCACATTTTCTTATTTATTAGGTTACTTGGGTTAAGCGCACTCAAGGCTTACACACACGACGTACCCATTTAATCCCCAGTGGATTAGCCTAATAAAGTATATATGTAGCTACCCCAAATTAAGTTACACCCCATGGTACCCACTCGCACGGTCTCCGCCGTAACACCACAGAAATATATGCAGTCCCTCATCCTACGCCGGAGTGACGTACAGAGCTCTACATAACAATGCTATGGTCTGCATCGAACCGCCATCGCCATTCTACGTAAGCGTACGGACTGCCACCTTTAATCAAATCAGATTGCAGAGTAATGCCCTAGAGCCTACAATACACCACCAAGAGCGGACATGCATGTATCTAGACTTTCCCACGTACGTATCATCAATCGTACTTGATGCCTTAACCGCACATAAACTCTAATGTGCACCGAGTTCTGCGGCAGGGCTGTACAAGAAACACGGAACTCAATTGGGAGCTTTTCCATATCTGTACAGGGCCGCCTTTAAGAGTCTAAAAATGCAGATATCCCTCGTGTCTGTTTTTCATGCTGGCTATGGCCCCACCTCGGCTCCTCCCACAACTAGTAAAGACTACAATAGCTAAGCAACTTGCCCCTAACAAACAATCTAAATATCCAGTTGGCGTCTCCCCTCAACCACCATGCCTCGATAGTGAAAGGTGGATGGCGTCTTGGGTCTAGCTCTAGTCTTATCACATCCTACTAGCTGACGATGACGGGTACCAGACGATCTACTATCCTTGTTGGTCTTGATCCTGCCTCCCTATTTAGGCGATCGCCGAATCACCCTAGTGTCACCTCGTCACAGCTTTTTGACTGCAAAGCTACTTTTGCAGTCAAGGCTACTCACCGGGTAGTTATGCGCAGACCCAACCTCTGTGAGCACAGCCCGAACACTGCACCACCATAGAGGACTACCAGGGGCACCTTCCACGTCCCAGGAAATCGTGTGCTTCCTCTACCTGTCCTTCGGAGCCGACAGAATAATCATATGAACGTGCGCTCCCCTCGTGCCTCATGACACCACGATGATCTATCCCGTTAGGTAATCACCCTCAAACGTACGGACTGGCCAAGCGCCATAGTTTAATGTGTTATTGGACCCTTTGTCTAAACATTCAATTATGCGCTCGCTCTACCTCATCAGGTTCCCATCTAACTTGGTTATTCCCATTTACATTGACTTCTTGTTCAAGTTACCAGGTTCCTCTTGCTTATTAATTTCAGTCATATAACTTAACCCTTTTAAGCTTATTAATAAGCCCACAACATATTATTCTCTAGATTATGATCCAAGGTCTGTAATCCACAATCCCTTTTTATTATTGTTTGATTTCATAGTTATAATAACATGTTCCACTTAATATGTAATTAAGTATATCTCAAATCACATGTTTTCTGTTTATCATGTCACTCGTTATTTATGATTAAATGTAACTTATTTCTGTTTATCAAGTCACTCATTATTTATGATTAAATATAACTTATTTCATTTCATAAGTTTGCCTCATTATTTCTTATTTAATCATAATTCCATCTTATACTGTCGCTACAACCTATCGTTGTTTACTTATTAACTTAGTTCTCTTAACTAAGGTTTACTAGTAAGTTTCCTTTCCATTAATATAACTTATGTCGTCCTTATCAGTAGATTTCAGATTCTCCTTTTTATAGATAACTTAATTTACAATTAAGTACAACTTATCCCATTACATAAGTTATTCCATTTCCTTTATCGTTTATTATAACCTAAGTTATAATTTTCACTTGTCCCTAGGACAAGCCTACCTATTATACAACATTCTCATTAATGTAATTTATTTATAATAGGTTATTATCATTCCCCGTTCATTCCACTTCTTTTACTGTTGTAATTATTTTTCATTCATTTCCTTATTCATTTCCATTAATCACAATTAGTGCCATTAATTTCTATCCTCTTATATATATATATATGTTTATGTACTAGACTTCTCACATTAAGCCTACCGCTCATGGATGCTGGATTGGCCGTGCGTTTCCGGGCAGACATCTTCCACAAGTTGACTTAACCTCGCGTCTTAGCACCGTTACATGTTATTTACGCACTAGACCCCTCACATTAAGTTAACAACTTGTGGACGCTGGATTTACCGGTCGTTCCGGGCAGGCTTATATCACAAGTTGAATTTTACCTCGTGTCTAAGTGCAGTTACAGGTTTCTATTTACTGTAAATTTTCTATATAATTTAGGCGTGTCCATTCTTCCAAATTTTTTCTGTAATCTATATTTTACATGTCATCATATTAAGCCCATTATATGTCGCATGTTCTTTCTAACACGTAATTAATTCTATTCTAACATGTAATCATTTAATCATGTAACTGTTCAAATCTGACAAACTAACACATAATTTTCTCAATTCTATAGTTAATAATTCAAGTACATAATATGCCACAAGTTAATCATGTAATTAGAACATGTATCAATACAACAGTAATCGCTACACATAATTTAACAAGTTTACATTTCAACATATGAACATTTCAACATATTAAACGTTTCAACATATGAATTTTCCAACATATTAATATTTTAACATATTAATATTTCAACATGTCATATTAGCATTTCATCACTTTAATCATTCTAGCAGATTTACATCGCCTATTAACGGGGAATGTCAAATGATAATATACCATTATAAAAAATGATATAACTTAAATCCACTCACATTGATATGCAGATCTAGAAGAGAATCTCTTTGGATTGGTTGTAGATGGAGAGACATGAATTTGTATTGTCGTTGCAGTTGAAAACGCCTTATTTCCTGAATTTCTTGTTGTAGACGATAAATTTTCTTTTAATCTTCATTTGGATAGCGCTCCAATATTATAATTAATAATTTTATTCATAAATTATATGGAGGAAGAAGAGAGTGAAGAAACATCAAACGAGAATGGAGTGTTATAGGGTCCTTTATATATGAAGCTCAAATTGATACTGACTGTCTATTTTCCCTGATGAAATCTATTATCTCCACGTCATAAGTCCAATAGGAAGTTGCCAAGTCAATAATAATTTTGAATTGGACCAATAGAATAAAGCCAACAAGGCATGCATTGTCATATTCGACCAATTAAATGTACGAATTAGACGCTACATAAATTTTCTACCGTTGTGCGCATTAATTCCTTTTTCATCTTTATTTATTATGTACATACATTCTTCATATATTTATAAGTATATACACATATATCCCCTTTCAATTAATTCATTACATCAATTCCTTGATTTACTCCTTTTAAATTGATTATGCGCCTATTTTCCTTTTTTCTGTATATATTTGTATGCACATTTTGTATAACCTTATAAATTGTTCCTTGTTTAATTTTTCTCTTTCCGTTAATACTTATTTTTTTACCTTCTATTGTCTATCAATAATTATTTTACTTTTGAATTTCGAATGTTATGTGTATATAATAATACACATCTTCCTTTATTATTTTATTTTACATGCCTTATCTTTTTATTTAATGCAATCGTTTACCATGTTTTCTTTTTCCTTATTTCAATCAATCCATTGCATTAAATTAGCGCGTGTATTATCTTCTCATCAGATTTGAATTGATGTGAATTATATTCATATATAAGGAATGTATACAAATCTTCTAATGACCATTTTACGCATTATACATACGCATAATGTGTTTTTATTTCGATTTCAAAATTCAAACGGTGTTGTACTGTTAATTGATTCTTACATATTCTTTGATTGCAGCCTTATTCTGAATTTTTCTCTTGTATATATATATATATATATATATATATATATATATTTGCACATATATACATATATATTCTCATATACATATACATATATTTTCTTTACTTCCTTATATGTATATTTTTCTTTGTATGTGCGTTTATACATATTTTTCTCTTATGACATGTGTTATTTTAGTCGTTCCCTGAAAACAAAAATATGACGCTGGCGGGGATCGAACTCTATACCTCTTATATGCAAACCACATGCTCTAACCAACTGGACTACTAAGGCTATTGATAACAAGGCTTAGAACAATGGTGGTCATTGTTCTTTTCTCATTCCTCTTTTTCATATTTGTTGTAATCCTTTATTTAAACCATTGCATGTAACTTTATCATTTTGCATGCATCTTTTTCTTTTATTTCTCTTTTATTATTAATGCATAATATTTGTAAATTAGTGCATGCAACATATTTACACTGCATGCAACCAATCCTTTCTTTCTTTTAATGTATGCATTACATTTTTATTTACATTAATCTTTTCTTCTCATTCAATGCATGTATTTATTACATGCAACCACTGTTAGGGAATGCAGAATGGATCGTTAAGGAAAAACAAACACTAGAAGGAGGGTGAATAGTGTTTGTGAGAATCTAAACAAAATTTAAAACTTATGTGAATAACAGAATGAAACAAACACCACAAATACAATCACAGACACAGATTCAAACACAGATGCAAAAATAAACAGAAATAAAAATGTAGAAAAGTAAAGAACACACCAGATTTTATACTGGTTCAGATTGCTCCTACGTCTAGTCCCGTACAATGCTAGATTGCGCAGAGTTTTATTACTATATCAATAGTCAAGTACAACCTCCTTGATTTCACGGCTACAACGGATACCACCGATTCCTACTTCCTTGATTTCACGGTTACAAGGAAAACACCGATTCCTACTTCCTTGATTTCACGGCTACAAGGAATAACACTGATTTCTACTTTACTCAACCCAAGCAATTACAAACGGCCCTATAACTCTTCAATAGCACTTGATTCAGGGAGAGATGAGAAGAGAGAGTAGAGAGAAGAGGTTTGATCAATACAGAATTGAATTCGGCAATGTATAAGTGTAGAAATCATAAAAATGATTAAGAATAATTATATAATAAAAGAGAGTGAAAGTGGAGAAGAAGATATGTTTAAAAATTCGAATTCAAGCACTTTTTATAGTGTGCGAAAGGTTGCAACATTTTTGAAACGTTTCAAATGGTAAAAAGACACTTCCTTTAAAATTTAAATTTCTGACAGTTATATGTCGACATAGTGTTTTATGTACGTCGACATACTCTAGTTTAAATTTGAATTTTAAACATTTTTCAAGTGTTTTGATATACATATAATTCTGGAAATTCTTGAAATAAAAATATAGTGTTGTAAATTAATATTATAAAGTAGAAAAACATATGAAAACATAAATTTAAACTATATAAACATATTTATTAAATTATAAGGTTTTAAACTATATAAATATAAAGTATAAAAACATAAATATAAAAAACTTACGTTTGAAAAACAAAGATAAATAATAAAGAAAATAGAAAAGAATGGAATACAGAGAATTTAGGATAGAAAATAGAATTTGAAAATCAGAGTTTGAAAATGAGAATTTGAATATTAAAACGACCCAAACTCGCCCGTGTGGGAAAGCCCGGATTGAATTGAGAACACGACAAACTAGAACACAAACAATAGAACATTTCATTGTTATTACAACAATTTACATTAGAGTACAAGATATCATAGTACAAATAAAATATATAGTAGAAAAATCTTAGAGATTAAATTACAAAGCAACGGAAAAATAATACATAACACAACTGAAAGGGATACACGGATACAAAGCTTTTCGAATATAGCTCCAGCTGTGAACTAGGATCCTGTATAATAGAAATCTGCAAAACCAAAACAACTAGCTGCCCATGTGGAAAATAGGGGCACCCAGAGTTTAGGTTAAAACAATAAACTCCAGCTCAGTCATGGGACTGGTGTGAGAACTAAAACAGTTATTTTAAAACTTTACTTTAGAAATAAAGTAAATCAAGGGACCACGCCGTATAACACGGAACGGGTTTTCTCCCAAGAATACTAGTGCATAAAACAAACAGTGGAGTGCTTTTTGGAAAAATGAAGCTATTATAAGACTCAGGTCCCATCACACAATGCAAGGCAAGCTGGAGGATAGAGTTTTTCCTTATAATAGACAAACATTCTTGGTACGTTTAAAACAAATCACTTTGATATTACTATAAGTGTATAGTGTTTAAAACAGCTTCAAATATAAATGTATCAATCATAGATGGCATAGTACCCCATCCTACTATGTCGCCATACTAGTATTACAACTAAGGCCGAAAAGTCACGTATTGGAAATAGGATTCCATCTATGAGCCGAGGCAGGGGATGGCTCCTCCCGATTCGAGACACTCCAGCAAATGCCTTAGGATCCACCGCAGTGAACCCTTGGATCTTCAGGGCTGGTCTACACTTACGTTAGTGGATTAGTTATTCCTGAACACACGTTTCCCGGTGCTATCGGACCTATCCATCGGCTCCGTAGTAACCGATGTATCCGAGGCGCCTCGCTATCTATCATTCACATAGGTAAAAATATAAATGTCTGGGCTCAATACCATGACAACACCCATAGCTAGAAAGAAACGTTGTGCACTCTCTGTAGTCACGATCCCGTTTTTGACTCATACCGAGGTGTGAGGCTCACGAATTAACGTTATACACAAGCTATGCTACTTAAGGTCGTGCTTTGATCATCAACCACAAGACTCTGCTTTTCAACAAAAGCCTTGATCATTTGCATCTCAGCATGCCACATTGACAATTCACGCCATGTGACTAATGTCTATTGATACATAACCTCTAAGATCGTACGTCTCAGAGAAGGGTGTTAAGCAAGAGAATAAATTCCCTGCCACCAAACAGATATATATTTAAAAGAAATCAATCAACACAGAACGAAATCCAATGTCAAACACACATCCATTTACAAGTCCGTTCTGGGTCTGAACGAAACCGGAGGCACCTTATTCCTCGTCCCATATGTCCAGTACAGGAGAGAGGTCCTCGCATATCACGTCGATCTCCAAGTACGTCTGGACGATCATCACTTATTACCTTGTTCTGGATGTACAATCCAATCAAGACATCAGTAATCATCCAAACGATGTGAAGATCTCCGGTCTTCAACCACCGTCTTCATCATCGACTTATCGTCGAATCGGTTATTCAGAATGGGCATAAACCCGGTCTTTCCGAATAACTCACATATCTTATAATCAAGTGCTATAAAAACACAACATACACCTCATTCCAATCCAGAATATTCTTTTATTCAAATATCCTTTTCACAATTTAAACCAAATTAAGGTTTTCCAAACTAGTCGGGATTAGCGAACCTTATCGAAGTAATCATTTGTTTTATTTCCCAATCCCAACCTATTCATCCCATGGAGCAAAACTGGTAATACTTCATATCTAACACCACGGTGTTATCGGTAAAATTAATTACCATTTCATGTTCACATCTAATTAAAGATTTGACTATCTCCTGGAGTAAAACTGGTGGTACTCCATTCTCGGTCATTTCCCAAATTTGATAATTTAAATTATCACATTCACATTTCAATCTAATTAAAGTTTCATTAAAACTCCACTTAGTTTATTTTTCCAACAATCATTATTTAATGATTATTTAACTTTGGAAACACAAACATGCCACATAGACAATCTACACCGTACCACAGATTTCTACCAATATATAACATCTAAGCTCATACATCTCAGAGAAGGGTGTTGAGCAAGAGAATAAAATCTCCATCACCAAACAGATATATAATTAGCAGAGATCAACAATACAGTTTGAAATACAATGTTAGACATGTAATCCTGTCTTTAACTGGGCTAAAGAACCAATGTCATTTAAAACATAGTTCATGATAAACCCAAAATCATATTCCATTAACCATGGAATCTTCACAGAAAACAGATCAATATATAATCGATATCAATTTCCATGTCTGACTAATGGTGTAAATGGAATAACAACAAAGCCTTTTAAATTCCATATATGTTAACAGTCTTCCTCCACAGAATCTCACTTTGATTATTACCAAATCGAATTCCTTCCATTCCAATTTATTTTATTAAATTGTAAAACTTTACATTGGAAAATTTCCATTAAATCTTACTAAAAGATTTATATATATTCCAAATCACATTTCGCTATTAATCGGTTAAAGAACAAATATCGTTAAAAACACAATTCACAAAAAAACCCAATTCACATTCCATTTTATTCCAATTACTAAATATAACTGGAAACTCTAATAATCTTAATTAAAAGATTTATTCTTTTCACACGGGGTTTAAGAACAGTGTTACTGAAGACACCATTCACGACAAACCCAAAATCCACTTTGATATTAAATATACGGCTCTAAACAGAAATTATATCGGCTTACATTCAATAACAAATTCTGAAACCAACACATATCGTATGGGGAATAACGATATATATCTATCTTCCAAATTCCTCCACAATATCCGCATAGTCACGGAATCCAATATCGAAATATCCCGAAGATGGTTTCTATTCAAATCCATTCCAATTCATACGTTGGAAAATTCTGGTTAGATTAAAACCATTCACAATTCCAATTTATTTATTTAAAAACGTTTGATTATCTTTCTAGTTATTAACTAGTTCATTTTGATAAAAATATATTTTATCTTTACAAACGTGGAATTTTTCATCCAAATTCTTTCCAAATCAGTTGTTATGATTTTACATAATTTTTCCATATTTTTAATAATTTTATTAAGGTCTTTAAAGTCGGTTTCCAATAACGGCCACCGAACTGCATCCATAACGACCTTTTCTGAAATTGATTTGGACATATTTCCAAATCTAACCGTTAGATTTCAAATCTCTTATATTCATTGGAAAGCTCTTTTCGATACGAACCCAGCGGTTCTAGTTTTAGGAGAATCCGACAGTCGGATCTCCCGTTACGTCAATTTGAAGTTAATGGTCGAAATTCGCGAACGGTCGCTGCGCGGCGCGTTCTATTCAGGCCATTTAATATATATAATATATATATCGTCGATTTCCATTCAAAATGTGTTTTATAAAACGTTTATAAATTCATTTCAAAACGATCTCAATTTCATTTTCAATTTTAAATCAAAATTGAATATTCCATATCATTATAATATTAAAATGATAATATTTTCGAAATATCTTATTTTGAAATCCATTTCCTTTTCGTATTCATTATAAAATGAATAAAATCGATCGATAAACCCGTTCGGGTTAAAATGGCGTACACTACTTAACTTGTCTTCATATATTTCAATATTTTCATGTCCATCCAAAATCGGACATCAAAATCATATTTTGAATCTTTATGGAATGTTATTTTAAAATATTCGTTTATATTCTGAATCGGAATCAGACTCAATCAATTACCATTTAATTTTATTTATATGGATTCCATACATCGCATGTATTCAAAAATAGTGATAAACAACTATTAAACAACCAATTCACATCCAGAGTGTAATTTCCATCTGTATAAGCATTAAATATTTAGATAACGCTTATCACAGCCTGTCGATCCATCAATTGACATATAATTAAATTCAGGGGATATGTGAATAAATTATCGTCCCCAGACCCGTGTCGGGTTTTCAAGCATCAAACAAATATTATTATTTGTATAATTGGGAGATGTGCAAAATTATCGTTCCAATACCCGTGTGGGGTTTACATCACAATCCATGTGAATTTATTTATTATTTATAATCATAGTTTAATAACGATAACATTAAAACTGTACACAACCATCAATCATCAAACAATTATCACAATCACAGGTAATCAACAAAAATTCAGTCAATTAAATCGTCCATGGTCTATGGACGAGGGAGGTGAGCTAACAGGCACCGTATACAGTTTATAATGATTAAAATCGATAAAAATAAAATCTACACTGGCAATTCTATATATTTTAATACATGAATACAGTAACATGATAAAATATAATTTAGTGAGAAGGTGTTCTCACATTGGTTGGTTTTAGAAATCGTTTTAATAACGATTGTTTTTTTAACTGAACTAAAAAGAGCATTCAATTCAGTTAAAAATTGCAGCTGGCTCCTATCATAGTTCCGTCAGTTCCATTGCGTAGAGTTTGATTTCACGGTTCCAGCGTACTTCGAATCGTTTGATTTCGTCTCTGTTTGTGAAAGAGACGAGGGTTTAAACATTCCATAACATAAATTAGATTAATAATATAATTAATTTAATTAATTACATGGTTTTCCATAATTACCCTCTATAATAAAAATCTAGTCGCTCCCTTATGCTTCTTCTTCCCGTTCTTGCCTGGGTAGTTTAAACCTATCCACGCCATAGAAAGACCATCCCCGCTCCTCCCCTGGACCCCCTGACCCGAATCGAACAGCACCACGCCGTCGGCCAATCCGCTCCCTCCCTGCACCTGGCCATGGTGCCATGCTCGAACGCGCCCCTTTGCTGGAATCTAATGCGAAACGGCAGCTCTGTAGGGCCCTAGATCTACCAGTTGCACATAAAAATCGATCTCGACCGTTAAGATCAAAGGTCTCAACACGCTGATCGTTTTTGTCTTTGAAAATTTTGGAAGTCATTGATCGAATTTGGTGATTTTGATGAGCGAAATTCCGAAGAGGGTGGCCACTAATTTGAACGACGGCGGCTTTCAGATAAAAGGGGGTTAGGATTTCAATTGGGGTATTTATATAAATTTTTAATAATAATTTATGCCAAAAATACTTGTTTAGTTTACGAACTCCAAACGAGACCCAACGACTGTCGTTGCTAGCTAAATACCCCCATTCCTGACACAATGGAATATGTTTTGTAAGCCAATTCAACTGTTTCGATTAATTTTCATTCAAATTAAAATGTAAATAAATATATATTGAATTTAAACGTACATTTTAATTTACTGCGGCCACATACTGACTCCAAAAATTACAGAAAAATAAATCTAGCTATGTTTTGATGATACGATCCTAATAAAACTAATTTCATCGAATTTGGAGACCGTTTGAAAAATGGCCTTATTCTAGTCGATTAAATTTAAACTAAATTGACAAAACACGTTTAAATTTACTGCGCTCACATATTAATTCCAAAAATTATGAAATTTGAAACTTGACTATAATTTGACATTCCGGATCCAACAAAAGTGGTTTCGTCAAAAACGGAGGTCGTTTGCAAAATGACTATTTTTAAGGGATATATATTATATTAAAAAAAAATTCCATAGCGACTATTTTGAATTTTAAACCGGACATAACTTTCAATTTATAAAGTAAAATCTCAGTTTCTTACATTCGTTAGAAAGATATTATTATAAAGATTTAAATGTTTCTGGTTTTACTGAAATCCGATTTATTTTGAATCCTATACACTTATTTGAAATTTAAAATCGAATTTTCAAACTACCACGCCATTTAAGGCTCGTTTTATAATTAAAATAAATTTATACGTTCAATCTTCGATTTAAAATAAATTTCTAGTCATTATTATTTAAAATAAATCATTTTAAATATTCAAAATCCATTAAAATAGCGAAAATAAAAAAATTAAATTGGTTCTGAAATTTCGGGTTGTTACAATCTCCCTCACTTAAAATCTTTTTGTCCTCGAAAAGGAACAGACCTGAAAGTTGTTTAACTAGCCAACTCAAATTTCGTTCTGGCTTTCATTTATCAACTTTTCAGTTTTTAAGAATTTTCAAATTTCTCAAAAATTTGGCTAACATCCTAAATTTTTGAAAAATTTCACCATAACCTCCTGTGTACGGGCTGATCGGTAAAACCGCAACTTGCCTCACGGGGCCCTCATTAATCCAAAAGAAAAAGGAAAAGCCAAGCGGCTAGCCAATCAGCTCATGAAATCATCAAAACCCCAATAAATACAGTAAATATGTACTTATTTGTCGAGCATACAATTTTATTCCTCTTCTTAGCTTCCATGCTATGACCTGTTCATTATATACACATGTACATATGTGTGTGTAACGACCACGGATTTCGCCCGACCCGATCGATCGCAAAATCGACCAAGACCGTTCAAAACCCGAGTATGTTAACTTTGGGTATACAACACATTAGAACAACAACAACAGACTTTTATAAACATCATAATAATGTTACATCAGAGTACAGAATATCAGAGTACATCGATAAAATTACAGCGAAAGATAATTTTACATTAAATACAATACAGTGCAGCGGAAATAAAATAACTAAGGTAGCGGAAGACAACTATGCTCTGGATACAGCTTTAAGCTTCAATCCAGAATCCTGCTCAAGAGATAAACCTGTATACAAACTACTCGACTGCCCGTGTGGAAAAGAGGGCACCCGAGTTTGCAAAGGTGGAAACAAACAACGGGTCAGTCATGGGACTGGTGTGAGAATTCTTAACTAATTTAACTAATAGTAATAAGGCTAATCACAGGACCACGCTGCTAACGCGGAACGGGTTTACTCCATTGGATTGCCGTGCATAAATTAAGGTGACTGAACAGATAAATAAGTAAATCGTAAAACAACGCAATGTTTTTAGAAAAATGAAACCATTATAAGACCCAAGTCCCATCACACAATGCAACGCAAACCGGAGGATAGGGTTTTACCTTATAATGGTCAAAAGATGATAAATACGCAAAAACGATATTATTATTAGTGTGTATATGTTTTTAATAAAAACATTTCAAAATAAATGTATCAATCCTAGGCGGCATAGTACCCCATACTACTATGTCGCCATACTAGTAATACAATCAAGTCCGTAGGGTTGGAATTTGGTTTCCATCATGAGTCAAGGCTAGGGAGGAGCTCCTTACCGATTCGAGACACTCTGGCTAATGTCTCAGGATTCCTCGCAGAGAACCCTTGGATCCTGCAGGGACGGTCCACACATACAACTTTGTGGATTGGCAATTCCTGAACACACGTTTCCCGGTCCTATAGGACCTAATATCTGAGGCGCCTCATTCCATCATCCACATAAGTAAATATCATCCAGTTTAAGCACCGACACCACTTCTAGCTAGAAAGAAACATGCTGCTCTCCCTGCGTTCCCTTCTCCCGTTTTAGACTCAACCGGGTTGTGAGGCTCGCGAAGTCACGATGTCTTCAACCACAAGGCCCTTCTTTTCAACAAAAGCCTTGATCATAATATCTTAGCATGCCACATTGTCAATCCATACCATATCATTGATCATCCATCAATATATAAACGGGTGTTAAGCAAAGAATAAATTCTCCACCACCAACATTTATATATTAAACAGAAAATCAATAACATGATATTTAACGGAGTACAATGTCAGACACACAATCCATTTATAAGCTTATGCTCTGGGTATGAGCGAAAACCAAATCCGTGCAATCAACCTATACGTCCGGACGGCCACCACTGTAGCCCCTTCAAGGTAGCTACTCCAATCACGGGCATCAGCAGTAGTCGTCCATTCGATATGAAGATCGTCGGTCTTCAATCGTCGTCTTCAAATCTTGAATTTTAAACGTCGTTTAAATTATTTGGAATGAGATAGACTCGGAGTTTCCAAATAATTCTCGCATATATATAAGTTGGAAATCATTTCATATCGTTATTCGTAATTTATAACGATTTATTCATTATAATTTATATTTATAAATAAATATAAATATAAACCATTCATATTATCGCTCATGTATAAAGGCGACCAATAAATCAAACAAACAACACACAATTATTATTAAACATGTGGTGATGAAATATGACGTGTCCAGGTTCATGTGTTAGGACGATGAACATTTTAATTATTTCCTTTCCATATTTTAACTATTTATAAATAAAAATGAAAATGTTACTTTATTTCATTACATATAAAATGTAATTAGAAGTGTTCCTTTATTATATTATCTATGAAAGGAAAAATAGAAATGTTTCTCTTTTTATATTAGGGGAAAGGTGACAAAAAGGTGTTCTTTTGCCTACAATGAAAATTTCATAAAAAGATATATATTTATATCCTATACAACCAGCATATTATAATTCACATACACATACTATACTCAACAATGTATATTTTTCTTTTACCCTTCAATTTACACCAAAAATGTATTTTTCGTGTATCATTCCAATTTAACAAAAATGAAGATTTTTGTGTCATTTAAATTGTCTAACATAAATTCAATATATTTTGGTGTCAACCTCAATTCTACAAAAATGAATATATTTATGTTTGTTTAATTTCAACGTAACAAAAATAATAACTTTGTTATTCTTTCAATGCCAAGCAAAAATAACAATTTTGTTTATATCTTTCAATGCAAAACAAAAATGATAATTTTATGTTTTAATCTTTTCTCATGAAAAAGTAAATTTCATATCTTTAGTCTTTTAATGAAATCAAATTCATTAAAATGAAAATTTCCATCGTTATAACTTTCATTGAAAACCTCTTTACATAAAAATGTAAATTTCATAACCTTATCCTATTCAATGAAAATCCAATTACATAAAAATGTAATTTTCTCCTTAAATCTTTTAATGAAAATCTATTTATATAAAAATGTAAATTTCATTTCTAAATTCTATTAATGAAAATCTATTTACGTAAAAATGTAAATTTCATTACTTTAAATCTAATTACATGAAAATGTAATTTTTACTTTTTAAATCTTATTACATGAAAATGTAAATTTCATATTCATATTCTTTTTAATGAATTCAATTCATTAAAATGCAAGCTTCATACTTTCAATCTAATTGCATGGAAATGCAATTTTTCCTTTTTAATCTAATTTACATTAAAAATGTAACTTTCCTTTTTGCATTAAAAATGTAACTTTCATCTCTTTAATCTTATTCACATTAAAAATGTAAACTTTTCTTTTTACATTAAAAAATGTAACTTTCATCTCTATAATCTTATTCACATTAAAAATGTAAACTTTTCTTTTTACATTAAAAATGTAACTTTTCTCCTTAATCTAATTTACATTAAAAATGTAACTTTTCTCCTTAATCTAATTTACATTAAAAATGTAACTTTAGTCTTATTCTTATTTACAGTAAGAAAAATGTAACTTTTCTTAATTCTTATTTACATTAAGAAAATGTAACTTTTCTTTTATACCAAACTTGGCGGTGAAAATATTCATTTCATTATTAACACATAACGGTGCAAAAATATTCATTTCTAGATTATCACGTAACGGTGTGAAAATAATGTCAATTTTAAATTCAACTTTATTTTTCCTATTTATTTAAACTACATGTAAATAAATGTAACTTTTTATTTTTCCTATACATGAGAAAGTGTACATAAATGTCCTTGCTAAGTTATTCTTCCTATTTACATAAGAAAGTGTAAATAAAGGTCGGCGCTATAAATACGTTTATTTTATTTACATAGAAAATATAAATGAAGTTTTCACTATTAATATGTTCATTCCATTTACATAGAAAATGTAAATAAAGTTTTATCGCTAAGTTGTTCATTTTATTTACACAAGAAATGTAAATAAAATTTCGTCGCTAAAATTGTTCAATTTTAGTCTTTTTATTTACAAAGGGAAATGTAAATAAAATGTGTTCACTATACGTCCATTCTTTTTTATTACAAAAGGGGAAATGTAAATAAAGCTGTTCTTTTTATTCTACAAATGAATGTAAATGTAAATGTAAATAAAATGATAATTTTTCAAGTTTGTCCTCTTTTTATTCACTAACCAAAATGATGTCTTGTAATTATTTCAACTAAGACAGTGAAAAATGTAATTTTTACTATTTCAAACAAAATCAATGTTAATGTCATTCTTTTTAACAAAAATCAATGTTAATGTCATTCCTTTCTTGTGACTTTTGTTCGTATTCTTTTCATTAAACAAAAATGTGACTTTTTCTTCTTTCGGTTACATTTAAGAGAAATGTAAATTTCCTCATCGTTATTTTTGTTGAACATTTTAATTCACCAAAATATTATAGAAATGTATATTTTAATTATGTTGAAAATTCTAGTTCAACATAATGACATAAATGTTTATTTATTTTTTTATATGACAAAAATGTCTAATTTATTTCAACTATTTTGATTAGACAAAAATGTGAATCTAAATTCAGTGTTCATGTAAACAATTCTCTAATGTGATCATATTTCTAATATATTGACATTTTCAATATAGCAATTCTCATTTCAACATAAAACGATGTTTTTATATAACAATTCTAATTTAACATAAATGTGAATTCTTGGCTTAACAAATCTTACAACCACAACATAATGATTTTGTTCTACTATTTTTCTAATTAACATAGTTGTAAATTAACAAATCTCATAACAAAACAAGGTGATTTGGTTTAACAAATTTGTTTATTAACACATCTAATAACACAACATGATGACAAGTTCAATTTGTCAAGTTTTAATTCAACCTAAATATTCCATCAAATTAACAGAACACCAACAGCATCAAACATTTAGAATCCAATCACGAACATGTATGAATCACTAAACACGATAACAAGTAATTTATTTTAAATTATTAGATCAGAAATCTCACATTGGTTATTGAGTTCTGCGCTGTTCAGATCCAAAATTTGTCAAAAATTCAACTTGCTCCAAAATTGACGAAATTGGTGTCATCGCGAAGCTCTCGACGCGCTGATCGCAACAAATCCTGTTTCGTACGATTTCGAGTTCGTATCAAAAGTTGTGATTTTCTGAAGTTCGAACGAATTAAATAATTAATTTAATTATGGAAAATACCCAAAAATTCAACTTCCTCCAAATTGGACGAATTTAGTGTCCACGCGAAGGTCTCATCGCCACGATCGCAGCGGATCTGAAATCATCAAATTTCGAGTTCGTATAAGAGAGTTATACAATTTTGAAGTTTGAATGCATTAATTAAATAATTAAACAATTAAAATAGTACCCCAGCCGGTCAACCAGCCCCTTCCGAACTTTGACCGCGTTTTCCCGTTGACTCAGACCTCCGATCGACCTGAAACCACCGCCATCCTCTTCGTCTTCGAGAGGTGCACCCACGCTCCAAGCCGCCGCCGCCGCCGTTGATGCTCCGATCGCCGGAATTTCGCCAGATAGCGAAATTCGTCTCGCGAGCCCCACAGGCCTCCACACACCTCCAAAAAATCTGAAAAAATTTGAGTAGCTAGATCTCGCGAAGACGAAGAACTTTACTCCTGGTGCCATCACTTAATTCTCGAAGGTTTGCCCGGAATTCACCAAAATCCAAAATCATTTTTCTGTGTTCAAACTCGGATTCCGGCGAATCCGTGCAACGATAGGTGCTGAATTTTTCGTGGTAAGTAGTGTTTATAGAGATGAACAAAACCCAGAAAGGGTTTGGTCGGATTTTATTCTGATTTGGAGATATAAATTTTTCAGTTTCAGGGAATTTTGTGCAAAGAAGTTTTTTCGAAGAGGAGGCCATAGAAATGGAGATGAAGAAGATGGAGGCTATGTTATGTTTAGATTTTCTGAATTAGGTTATGGCTGGTCTATGAGATATTATAGAGATGTTACTTTAATTCAGCCCATATGTAATTTAGCCCATTTTAATTATAGCTTTAGTGTAATTATTAACATCCGTTTTGCAGTTTTAAAAACCGTACGACCACATACTGATTCCAAATTCGATGGAATTTGGATCACAGTTAATCCTAATCAATAGGAACCTATAGAAACTGGTTTCGTAAATTTTCGAGTCCGTATGAATTTTTAATGAATTTTTAAAGTCAAAAATTGTCCGTTTACACTGAAAAATCAATTATAATCATATATTAATTCTAAAAATTACCGAAAAAATCATTTTTGGCTTTGTTTTGACGATACGAACCAACAAAATTAATTTTGTTCAATTTGGAGACCGTTTGCAAAATTTCAATTTTCAAGGCGTATATATTTAATATTAAAGATAAATTTTTATACCAGTAATTTCAGAAACTCGAAATATATAAGTGTTTACTGTTTTTGAATGCAAAAACGTCATTCTGAACTCAATGGAAGTGGTTTTGAGTCCCAATTCCTTCGTATGCAAAAAGTAGCATTTTTGGCCTTTATATATTATATATATAAATTTCATAGCAACCTTTCTAAATTTTAATTTTGACAAAATTTACAACTTACAACCTGAAATCTAAATTTCTTAAATTCATTATAAAGATATCATCGATACGGTTCCAGCGTTTCTTGTTTCGTCTAATTTTGACTTATAATGAAGTTTATATATTTCCAAAGTTGGAAATCAAATTCTGAAATTACAGCGCCATTTCAGGCTCGGTATGGAATTAATATAAATTTTAAGTTTTACTTCAAATAAAATAAATTTTTAGTCGTGATTATTTAAAATAAATTATTTTAAATATCAAAAAACTCATTAAAATTACCTAAAATAAATTTTTAAATTTACTCCAAAATTCAGGGTTGTTATAGTATGCAATTCCAATCAATTTTTAATTCAGTTCAATATTTTGATTCGATTTGGATTAATTAACCTTTCGTTCTCTTATTAGCTTTATCATTCCAATATTTTTATTAGTTAAATTAATAATCACACATCATAACCAACAATCAATTAGTTAATTAGCTTTTCAAACATATAATTTTATACATACTCAAAAATCATATTTTCAGTGCCAAAAAACAAACAATAAATTCTAACTAAGTTTTGGTTCTCACACTAGTCAATTGGAAATATATAGATATCTCACTTTCGAAACTCGAGCATAGATACTGATGATGTACGTGCTATCATCAGAATCATCTCCGGGCGACTAGAGTATGATTCTATATCTACCCAGTATACTTGAGACTTCGAATACACGTGGATCAGACGTATATGCAAAATCTTCTTATACCCGATAGTCCAAAATCAATTTAAAATAAAATACTCACATACGTATATTAAGGTTTAAATTTTCAAAACAAAATTTGTTTTCATTTTTATTTTAAAAATAACACTCTTCCAGCTCATTCTAGGATACTACTGATCCTATCTCTAACGAGTCATTCTCATTGGATATTACTAATCCAATCTCTGATGAATTCTTTTGTTTGGTTCTAATGTGTCTTGTTCTCGAGCTCTATAAATCAAAGCTCCGATACCAAACTGAAACGACCCAAACTCGCCCTAGTGGGAAAGCCTGGATTGAGTTGAGAACACAACAAATCAAAACACAAAAAATAGAACATTTCATTGCTATTACAACAATTTACATCAGAGTACAAGATATCAGAGTATAAATTAATAATATACAACAGAAAAATATTAGAGATTAAATTACAAAGCAGCGGAAAAATAATACATAACACAACTGAAAGGGATACGCGGATATAAAGCTTTCCAAATATAGCTCCAGCTGTGAACCAGGATCTTGTAAAATAGAAATCTACAAAACCAAAACTACTAGTTGCCCGAGTGGAAAATAGGGGCACCCATAGTTTAGGTTAAAACAATAAACTCCAGGTCGGTTATGGGACTGGTGAGAACAAAAACAGTTATTTTAAAACTTTATTTTAGAAATAAAGTAAATCAAAGGACCACGCCGTATAAAACCAAACGGGTTTTCTCCCAAGAATACTAGTGCATAAAACAAATAGCGCAATGCTTTTTGGAAAACTGAAGCTATTATAAGAATCGGGTCTCATCACACAATGCAACGCAAGCCGGAGGATAGAGTTTTTCCTTATAATAGCCAAACATGCTTGGTACGTTTAAAACAAATCATTTTGATATTACTATAAGTGTATAGTGTTTAAAACAACTACAAATATAAATGTATCAATCATAGACGGCATAGTACCCCATCCTACTATGTCGCCATACTAGTTTTACAACTAAGGCCGAAAAGTCACGTATTGGAAATTGGATTCCAACTATAAGTCGAGGCAGGGGATGGCTCCTCCCAATTCGAGACACTCTAGCAAATGCCTCAGGATCCCCCACAGTGAACCCTTGGATCTTCAGGGCCGGTCCACACTTACGTTAGTGGATTGGTTATTCCTGAACACACGTTTCCTGGTCCTATCGGACCTACCCATCGGCCCCGTAGTGACCGATTTATCCAAGACGCCTCGCTATCTATCATCCACATAGGTAAAAATATAAATGTCGGGGCTCCATACCATGACTCCACCCATAGCTAGAAAGAAACGTCATGCATATACACAAAGCTATGCTACTTAAAGCCGTGCTTTTATCACCAATCATAAGACTCTTCTTTTCAACAAAAGCCTTGATCATTTGCATCTCAGCATGCCATATTGACAATTCACACCATGTGACTGATGTCTATCGATATATAACCTCTAATCTCGTCCGTCTCAGAGAAGGGTGTTAAGCAAGAGAATAAATTCTCCGCTACCAAACAGATATATATTTAATAGAAATCAATCAACACAGAACGAAATCCAATGTCAGACACAAATCCATTTACAAGTCCTTTCTAGGTCTGAACAAAACCGGAGGCACCTTATTCCTCGTCACATATGTCCAATACAAAAAAGAGGTCCTCGCATATCACGTCGATCTCCAAGTACGTTGGGACGATCACCACATATTACCTTGTCCTAGGTGTACAGCCCAATCAAGACATCAGTAATCATCCAAACGATGTGAAGATCTCCGGTCTTCAACCACCGTCTTCATCGTCGACTTATCATCGAATCAGTTATTCAGAATGGGGATAAACCCGGTCTTTTCGAATAACTCGTGTATCTTATAATCACGTGCTATAAAAACACAACATACGCCTCATTCCAATCCAGAATATTCTTTTATTCAAATATCCTTTTCACAATTTAAACCAAATTAACGTTTTCCAAACTAGTCGGGATTAGCGAACCTTATCGAAGTAATCATTTGTTTTATGTCCCAGTCCCAACCTATTCATCCCATGGATCAAAACTGGTAATACTCCATATCTAACACCACGGTGTTATCGGTAAAATTAATTACTATTTCACGTTCAAATCTAATTAAAAATTTAACTATCGCCTGGAGTAAAACTGGTGGTACTCCATTCTCGATCATTTCCCAAATTTGATAATTTAAATCATCACATTCACATTTCAATCTAATTAAAGATTCATTAAAACTCCACTTAGTTTTATTTTTCCAACAATCATTATTTAATAATTATTTAACTTTGGAAACACAAACATGCCACATCGAAAATCTACACCGTATCACCGATTTGTACCAATATATAACCTCTAAGCTCATACGTCTCAGAGAAGGGTGTTGAGCAAGAGAATAAATTCTCCGCCACCAAACAGATATATATTTAGTAGAGATCAATAATACATTTCAAAATACAATGTTAGACATGTAATCCTGTCTTTAACTGGGTTAAAGAACCAATGTCATTTAAAACACAGTTCACGATAAACCCAAAACCATATTCCATTAACCATGGAATCTTCACGGAAAACAGATCAATATATAATCGATATCAATTTCCGTATCAGACTAATAATATAAATGGAATAACGACAAATCCTTTTAAATTCCATATATATTAACAGTCTTCCTCCATAGAAGCTCACTTCGATTATTACCAAATCGAATTCCATTCCATTCCAATTTATTTTATTAAATTGGAAAACTTTACTTTGGAAAATTTCCATTAAATCTTACTAAATATTTATATATATTCCAAATCACATTTCACTGTTAATCCGATTAAAGAACGAATGTTGTTAAAAACACAGTTCACAAAAAAACCCAATTCACATTCCATTTTATTCCAGTTACTAAATATAACTGGAAACTCTAATAATCTTAATTAAAAGATTTATTCTTTTCACACGGGGTTTAAGAACAGTGCTACTGAAGGCACCATTCACAACAAACCCAAAATCCACTTTGATATTAAATATAAGGCTCTACAGAAATTATATCGGCTTACATTCAATATTAAATTCTGAAACCAACACATATCGTATGGGGAATAACGATATATATCTATCTTCCAAATTCCTCCGCAATATCCCCATAGTCACGGAATCCAATATCGAAATATCCCGAAGATGGTTTCTATTCAAATCTATTCCAATCATACGTTGGAAAATTCTGGTTATATTAAAACCATTCACAAATCCAATTTATTTATTTAAAAACGTTGGATTATCTTACTAGTTATTAACTAGTTCATTTTGATAAAAATATATTTTATCTCTACAAACGTGGAATTTTTCATTTAAATTCTTTCCAAATCAGTTACAATGATTTTACATAATCTTTCCATATTTTTAATAATTTTATTAACGCCTTTAAAGTCGGTTTCCAATAACGGCCACCGAACTGCATCCATAGCGACCTTTTCTGAAATTGATTTGGACATATTTCCAAATCTAACTGTTAGATTTCAAATCACTTATATTCATTGGAAAGCCCTTTTCGATACGAACCCAACAGTTTTGGCTTTAGGAGAATCCGGCAGTCGGATCTCCCGTTACGTCAATTTGAAGTAAATGGTCGAAATTCGCGAACGGTCGCTGCGCGGCGCGTTCCATTCAGGCCATTTAATATATATAATATATATATCGTCGATTTCCATTCAAGACATATTTTATAAGTCGTTTATAAATTCATTTTAAAACGATCTCAATTTCATTTTCAATTTTAAATCAAAATTGAATATTCCATATCATTATAATATTAAAATGATAATATTTTCAAAATATCAGATTTTGAAATCCATTTCCTTTTCGTATTCATTATAAAATGAATAAAATCGATCGATAAACCCGTTCGGGTTAAAATGGCGTACACTACTCAACTCGTCTTCATATATTTCAATATTTTCGTGTCCATCCAAAATCGGACATCAAAATCATATTTTGAATCTTTACGGAATATTATTTTAAAATATTCGTTTATATTCTGAATCGGAATCAAACTCAATCAGTTACCATTTAATTTTATTTATATGGATTCCATACATCGCATGTATTCAAAAATAACAAATATTAAACAACCAATTCACATCCAGAGTGTAATTTCCATTTGTATAAGCATTAAATAATTAAATAACGCTTATCATAGTCTGTCGATCCATCCATTGACATATAATTAAATTCAGGAGAGATGTGAATAAATTATCGTCCCTAGACCCGTGTGGGGTTTTCAAACATCAAAAAATATATTATTATTTGTATAATTGGGCGATGTGCAAAATTATCGTTCCAATACCCGTGTGGGTTTTACATCACAATCCATGTGAATTTATTTATTATTTATAACTTATTTATAATCACATTTTAATAACAATAACATTAAAACTGTACACAACCATCAATCAACAAACAAATATCACAATCACAGGTAATCTACACAAATTCAGTCAATTAAATCGTCCATGGTCTGTGGATGAGGGAGGTGAGCTAACAGGCACCGTTTGCAGTTTATAATGATTAAAACTGATAAAAATCTACCCGGACAATTATATATATTTTAATACATGAATAAAATAACATGATAAAATATAATTTAGTGAGAAGGTGTTCTCACATTGGTCGGTTTCAGAAATCGTTTTAATAATGATTTTTTTTAACTGAACTAAACATCACGTTCAATTCAGTCAAAAATTGTTGCTAGCTCCTGTCACAGTTCCGTCAGTTCCATTGCATAGAGTTTGATTTCACAGTCCAACGTACTTCAAATCGTTCGATTTCGTCTCGGTTTGCGAAAGATATGAGGGTTTAAACATTTCATAACATAAATTAGATTAATAATATAATCAATTTAATTAATTATACAATTTTCCCTAATTACCCTCTATAATAAAAATCTAGCCGCTCCCTTATGCTTCTTCTTCTCGTTCTTGCATGGGTAGTTCAAACCCATCCACGCTATAGAAAGACCATCGCCGCTCCTCCCGTGGACCCCCAGACCCGAATCAAACAGCACCACGTCGTCGACCAATCCGCTCCCTCCCTCCCTGCACCTGGCCATGGAGCCACGCTCGAACACGCCCCCTTGCCGGAATCTGATGTGAAACGGAAGCTCTTTTGGGCCCTAGATCTAATAGTTGAGCACATAAAAATCGATCTCGACCGTTGAGATCAAAGATCTCAACATGCTGATCGTTTTTTCCTTTGAAAATTTTGGAATTCATAGATCGGATTTGGAGATTTTGATGAGCTAAATTCCGAAGAGGGTGGCTACTAATTTTGAACGACCGAGGATTTCAGATAAAAGGGGGTTAGGGTTTCAATTGGGGTATTTATATAAATTTTTAATAATAGTTTATTCCAAAAATACTTGTTTAGTTTACGAAGTCCAAATGAGACCCAACGACTGTCGTTCCTAGCTAAATACCCCCATTCCGGACATAATGGAATATGTTTCATAAGACAATTCAACTGTTTCGATCAGTTTTCATCCAAATTAAAATATAAATCATTATATATTGAATTTAAATGTACATTTTAATTTACCGGGGCCACATACTAACTCCAAAAATTACAGAAAAATAAATCTAGCTATGTTTTGACGATACGGTCCTAACAAAACTAATTTCGTCGAATTTGGAGACCGTTTGAAAAATGTTCCTTTTCTAGTCTATTAAATTTAAAATTGAATTGACAAAACATGTTTAAATTTACCACGCTCACATACTAATTCCAAAAGTTATGAAATTTGAAACCTGACTATAATTTGACATTCCGGATCCAACAAAAGTGGTTTCGTCGAAAGCGGAGGTCGTTTGCAAAATGACTATTTTTAAGGGCTATATATTATATTAAAATATATATAAATTCCATAGCGACTATTTTGAATTTTAAACTAGACATAACTTTCAATTTATAAAGTGAAATCTAAGTTTCTTACATTCGTTAGAAAGATATTATTAAACATATTCAAATGTTTTTGGTTTTACTGATATCCGATTTATTTTTAATCCTATGCACTCAATTGAAATTAAAATCGAATTTTCAAACTACCAGGCCATTTCAGGCTCGTTTTATAATTAAAATAAATTTATACATTCTAACTTCGATTTAAAATAAATTTCTAGTCGTTATTATTTAAAATAAATCATTTCAAATATTCAAAATCCATTAAAATAGCTAAAATAAAAATTTTAAATTGGTTCTGAAATTTCGGGTTGTTACAAATATTGAACCTGGAGTGCTATTTAGAGTCTTACAAAATCTGGACTCTATAACTATATTAATCTTGAACTCTTGAAATATTGAATACTCATTTGTCTTAAAATTTGTATGAATTCTGAATCTCTATCATCTTTAAACTGTACAGTCTTCAGTAATATTTCCTGTATACAATTCCTGCATATGTGTGTGTATGTATGTATATATATATATATATATTCTATGCAAAAAGTGTTAGTATATATATTTAATTATCAATGATAATTGAATAAGGTTGTTGTCATTAAAACTCCATTCTCCAACAATCTCCCCCTTTTTGATGATGACAACCTTAGTTTATAAAATATCATACCTGTATATACCTGTTGATGATGATCCCCCTTTTTAATACTCCCACTGTTTGTAAGAATCCTATAAACTATGTCTATATTTTATAATTTCTCCCCCTTTGGCCTTATAAAAAAGAAATTTTAAAGGTACTCCCCTAAATTGTATAACTTTTCTGAATAGAACTAAAGTAAATAACCCAATAAAGATACCCCCCCTTAATCTATTGACTACTTCTAAGTAGAATACTCCCCTTAATCTATTGACTACTTCTAAGTAGAATACTCCCCTTAATCTATTCAAACTTAGAATAATAATACCTAGTATCATGATGATTAAAAACAAACCAATCCAAGTATTATCATTACATATGTTTTTTTGATATAAATAAACAAACTAAATCAAATCACAACATATGTCTTAATATATACAAGTTTCAAACAAAAGAATCCAAATCAAATCACACCACACCATATGTCTTAGAATATTTAAGCAAATCAATCAAATTGTACCGAGTAATTAAACGTTTCTTGGAACTTCCACCCAACCATCTTCTCCAAAGATAGGATCCTTCTTAATGACTTCCCAATCCTCATCTTCTTTGATTGGCAGAGCCTTTGAGAGATTATTTTCTCCATCTCTGAAAAGAGAAGAAATTAGCCCTCGCATTCCATCAAAATGCTTATCTTGTTGTTCGAACATCTTTATTTGACTTAGTTTGAGATGACGCTGATTTCGTAGAATGATAGAGAGAATATTTTAGAAAGAATTCAAGGTTTCTTCTAGATTTTCACTAAGATTATGGATAGGATTTGCCATTAATTTAATGAGAAATGAATAAGGAAGAAGGAGTAATAGAATAATGATTTTTTTTGGAAGAAATAGACTTAAATAGGGTCTGGAATTCATTGGATTTTGAATGGACATGAGTAGTTATTTTAATTTTAAAATTCGAAATAATTTGAAAATCTGTCAGTTATATGTCGACATACCCTTTTTCCTATGTCGACATACTATAGTGATTTTTTTTTGAAATTTTGAAAATTTTGAATTCTTTTGAACTCTTATATTATAATTTTATAATATTTCCAGAAACATAAAGATGATTTTATCATAAATAATACTCCATTCATTACTTAATATAAAGCGAATACATCCAATTAATCAAGACATATTTTAAATACGAGATTCGAAAGCAAATACAAGGAAATATAGTTGAATACATAAGGATATATTAAACTAGATGGTGTAGTTTTCAGATGATGATGAGGAAGATGAAATTCCAAGCTTTCTTCCTATCTTGACCATGAATTTGGATATTTTGGAAAGTCTCTTGTTAAGCTTCTTTTGATTATTGGCGATTTTAAGTTGATTTTGAACAATCGTCTCTTTGTAAATGCGCTTAGAAGTTGGATACTCAATACTTTCCCTAGAAGCCTCTTCTTCTTTTTCGACTTCCATTGGCTCTTGTTCTTGTTGCATTCGAGCTTTTTTGGCCTTGAATGTCTCATAAGGTTTGAAAGTGAGAGGAATTATGTAACAACCCGGAATTTCAGAACCAATTTAAAATTTTTATTTTAGTTATTTTAATGGATTTTGAATATTTAAAATTATTTATTTTAAATAATAACGATTTAAAATTTATATAAATCGAATTTATAAAATATATAATTAATTTAATTATAAAAGGAGTTTGAAATGGCGCGGTAGGTTGAAAATTCGATTTTTAATTTCAAATGAACGTAAAGAATTCAAAATAAATAAAATTTCAGTAAAACAAGAAACATTTGAATCTGTTTAATTATATCTTTCTAATGAATGTGAGAAATTCAGATTTCATAATATAAATTGAAAGTTATGTCCAGTTTAAAATTTAAAATATTCGCTATGGAATTTATATATATTTTAATATAATATATAGCCCTTAAAAATAGCCATTTTGCAAACGACCTCCATTTTCGGCGAAACCACTTTTGTTGGATACGGAATGTCAAATTATTGTTATGTTTCAATTTTCATAATTTTTGTAATTAATTTGGAAGTGCAGTGAATTTAAATGTGTTTGGTAATTTCAGTTTGAATTTAATCGACTGGAAAAAGGGCCATTTTTCAAACGACCTCCAAATTTGACGAAATTAGTTTTGTTAGGACCGTATGAAACATAACTAGATTTATTTTTCTGTAATTTTTGGAGTTAGTATGTGACCCCGATAAATTAAAATGTACATTTGAATTCAATATATATTGATTTATATTTTAATTTAAAGAAAAACTAATTGAAAAATTCGAATTCGCTTACGAAACATATCCCATTATGTTCGAATGGGGGTATTTAGCTAGGAACGATAGTCGTTGGGTTTAATTTGGAGTTCGTATGCAAAAAATCTCACTTTTTGGAATTAAATTAATATTATAATTTATATAAATATAGGGTCAAAAACCCTATCCTTCTTCAACGCGGTCAACCCCTTGTTTCAGCCACCAGTGACGATTTGAAGGCCGGTATTGTTCCCTAATTTCTCCCCTCTTTTCTCGAAATCAGTTCATTAATCCACCAATCTTCTAAAGCGAAAATGGTAGGGCTACGCGAGCTCTAGATGATGGACGGTTATGATCGGTTATGGAGGTATACTGAGCTAGAATTTCGAGCTCAAGTGGTCAATGTTTAAAGCCGTTTCTACGACGATAGCCAGGCGCGAGTGGGCCCCAATTTCAGGTGGTGGTGGCTCGTGGCAAGGTCGACGGAGTGGTATGACTTGATCGATGGTTAGGGGTTCAAGGAGCGAGCGATTTTGAACCCGTAAGGGCGACCGATGGGTTTCGTTGGCAATAGGAAGACGATGAGTAACAGAATGAGGTGGCCCAAATGTTTTAATTAAGGTTAATTATATGTTAGGTTAAGTTAATTATTTATTTAAATTGTATAAACTTTAAACATTTATATCTTTCTCAAATCAAACCGGAATTGGACAAACTTGATTCCGTTGGAATCGTCTCAGCGAACACAACACAATGGAACTGACCAGAACGGAAACAGAGCAAATTGGATTTTTAGCTGAATTAAACGCGCGTTTAATTCAATTTGAAAATAAAATCGTCCATTAAATAATGACGGAGTGGAAACCAATGGTGAGAACTTTTTCTCACTCAACTATTTTTGTTGTATAATTATATCATAGGTTACAGATGGGGCTTAGTAGTTCCTGACACTATTTTTTTGCAAACCATGGTTGATTGTTTGTTTGGATTGTGGTTGGGATTGTCATTGATTGATATTGTTGTATATATAAAATTATTTATGTAAAATGTATATAAAATTATCATGAATAGAAATTGGAATAAATATTCATTTACAAGTCGGACGATTACGACCTATTTATCTGATATTGATTGGGACGATAAATTTTACGCATCGCCCAATTGCATAAATAATAATCAGTATTTGTGGTTGAAACCCCACACGGGTATTGGGATGATATTTGACATATACTGTGACAGTCTGTCCTGTACTAGCCGACATTTCCCCGAAATGTGCTGTGCTAATGCCCGACTAGCACGGGACGTTCGCCAAAGAAAAAGAGTTTGAAGCTAAGACTACCAAAGGAACCTATAGTATATCTCACAGCGCATGGAATAAAATATAATAGTAACATAATCTTGACATAAAACAGGCGAGACAGTGCATATGCTGAAACTAAACCATCATAGCAGCGGAATCCAAAACACAGCTTATCATCCAAACTATCATTATTACAACTTCAAAATATTGTCTCTAAAGCAAAAGAAAGAAAAGGTACACTACTAATGCCCAATCAGTGACCAGCAACAACACAGGGAGAATATATGTAGTAGTACATAGGAGCCTCTTGCTCGTCTCCGGATCAGCTACTCGTGCATACCACCTAACCTGTCTCTAGTCTGCTCATTTAGGAGCACCTAGAGTAATAAGAAGAGACATAAAACTCTGGGTAGATAAAAGTCTGGTATGAGCGATAAGCAGCAAAACAAAACAAAACAAAACAACAGGTATAAGTAAATCATACCTGAAACTGGACCTGCAACCAAATAGTTAGCTCAACAAGATGTACAGTACTCTAAGGTAACACTAACATAAAGTGTAAAGGTAAATTGGGGGTGTGCATGTCAAGGTGATAGCAAACATCAAACATAGCAATCATCCTCACATCTCTACTTCAATGCGTAAAGCATACAATATCCACTACTTTGGTCACCCAACAATTTACTGCGATCACCTTACCCTTGGGAGTCATAATGATCCCACTGCACTGATCCATAGCCACTAATCCTTTTCTATGTCCACTTTGCCCCTTTGGAGTCATGACAACTCCACTCCACTGGCTCATAGCCATGCTATGATCACTTACCCTTGGAAGCCTTAATAGTCCCATTGCGTTGATTCCATAGCCGCCAATCCGTCTCTCAGTGGTGAACCAAAGCTATAGATATCGACAACCCCTTTGCAAACGTCCCGCAGCAAAGTCCAATCATGAAATTAACAAGTCGGTTCCCATCTGGATCCTAAGTAACACTTTTCGTCTGGACTTCCTTTGCATCTCGGGTCTTTGGTCATCATCCGGATTCGTGACTCTTCAGCTTCCATTCGGTTCGACTCATACCCTTCGGCATGTCTCAATTCAATACTCAAGTTCTAAGCTTAGCCCACGTTTCCTGGATGCTCCAGGGTTTGCGATGGTCCTTCCGGCTCGTAATGACTGGTGGCCATCGGGTCGGCTCGTGACCAATACTTCTCTGGCGGCTTGGCTCGTGGTGAAGGATGCTCCACGGTTCGTGATCTCCTGCTTGGCTTGTCGGGTGCTGGAGCGGCTCGTGGGTGGCGTCCGGTTCGTGGTTCGTGAAGAGGGTCAGCTCGTGAGGTGGCTCACGACTGGGGCGGCTCGTGATGATAGTGTCACGATCGGGGAGGGTGCCTCACGAACGAGGGTGACCAATTTCCTGCAACTTTTTCCAGCAAGCTATTTACGCCACACGACGGCGTTTTCGACCAATCTAACTTTTCGAAACAATCACAAAGCATACCAATCAGTCATAGAAACATGTATAATCAACCATAAGCACCAAAACAACAATTTAACATGTCAATATGGATCAAACATACCCAAAACCATGATTTTCCCCTTAATCCCCTTAATCATGATTTAACCATACGATTAGCAAAACATATCCAAATTAACCCAAATTTCTAATAGAGACATAAAATAATATTTAAGAATTTCTACATATTTTTCCAGATTTTTATCATGCGTAATTTCGTTAATTAACACTAATCACCCCTAATTAGCCATAATTAGTGAAAAGCAATGCAAATCACTCACCTTCACCACAAAATAATCTCAGATCCGAAAATATCTCTGATTTGGGTCGAATCTCTATGCAACACAGCAGCTCTACCTCGATCTCTATGCTAATCCGCTTTAATTTGATGTTGATTAGGCTAATATGTGATTAAATGGTGATTAAAGATGATTTTTGAAGATGGCGGCCATTGTTAGGGTTGAAAGGATGTTAGTGGCGGCTGAAAAATGAAAAAAGAAAGGTTTCTCCAACCCTTTTCAGGCTTTATATAGCCCTAATCCCGAAATCCCTAATGGGCCTAGTTGATAATTACCCTATTAAGCCCAATTATGTTGTTTTCACCTTCCAAACCTTATTTCAGCCATAACTCCCAAACGGTAAATCCGTTTGAATAATGTGACCACTCTATGGAAAAAGAAACCATCATCCGAATCCAATGATAGCGGTTTCAGGGCAAAACTCCTTACCAATCAAAAGTTATAGACCAAACAAGATTCTCCAAGGGCAAAACAATCATTTAAAAATCGACAAAAATCATGAACATGGGAAATGACCCCAATAGTCGTTCCCCAAAGTTACACGATCATACAACCTCACATGAAAAAGATATAAATATTCTACGATCCTTCGATACGTAGAATGCGGGTCGTTACAATCTCCCCCCTTTAGGAATTTCGCCCCCGAAATTCCTTAACTAAGAAAACAACAAAGGGTCTCGCATGTCTATCAACCATTTGCAACAATTAAACACACATAACAACACAAAAAGCCTATCCTAGCATGCAGTTTACTAACAAGGGGATAACCATATCACGAATAAACCCTTACCAAGCAAAGAGTTCTAGATACGACTCCCTTATGCTCTCCTCTGTTTCCCAAGTACAGTCCTGCTGACTATCTCCCCACTGGACCTTGACTAGTTCCACCATCGTCCATCGAAGTTGCTTCGTATCATGCTCGACAATGCGAATCGGTCTGTGGTTCCCAACAGCTTCGGTTTCTACCTCGATATCATCCAACTGATCTGGTGAAATAGTCACATTAGGGTCGTGCACAAACATCCTTAACTAGGAAACATGAAATACATTGTGAACTCCCGCCATCTTGTCAGGCAATCCAACTTTATATTCTAAACTTCCAACTTGCTCGAGAACTAGAAATGGACCAACAAACCTTGGTGCCAACTTCCCTCTTCTACCAAACCGAATCACACTCTTTAACGGAGAAGTCTTGATGAATACCAAGTCGCCAATGGAAAATTTCAAATCTCTTCATCTTGTATCAGCATAACTCTTCTGCCTATCTTGGGCAGCCTTCATTCTCTGTTGAATAACCTTGATCTTATCTGGCGTTTCCCTTATCACATCTGGCCCAAGCACAAACTTCTCACCGGTCTCTAACCAACATGGTGGTGAGTTGCACGGTCTTCCATACAAAGCTTCAAATGGAGTCATACCAATACTGGACTGATAACTATTGTTAAATGCGAATTCAACTAGATGTAAATGATCATCCCATGATCCACTAAAATCCAATATACAAGCTCGCAAAAGATCCTCTAATACACAATTCACTCTCTTTGTTTGACCGTCGGTTTGAGGATGGTATGCGGTATTGAGATGTAACTCTGATCCTAAAGCCTCTTGTAAGCTCTTCCAAAACCCACTAGTAAATAATGGATCTCGGTCACTCACAATGCCTTTGGGTACTCCATGAAATCTTACTACCCACTTTATATACAGTTCTGCTAACTTAGCTGCCATTCTATTTGATTTGGCGATATAAACCTTGCACTCTTGGTCAATCGATCTATAATAACCCAAATACTATCATGACCAGATCTAGTCCTTGGTAACCCATCAATGAAATCCATTGATACTTGCTCCCATTTCCATTTGGGAACTTCCAACGGTTGTAACAAACCACTCGGCTTCTTTTACTCAGCTTTAACTAACTGACAATTCATGCACTTGAAGATAAACTTCCCAACGTCTCTCTTCATCCCTTCCCAGTAGTAGGTCTGCTTCATGTCTCGATACATTTTGTTACCACCGGATGTATTGTCAGTTTTGAGTGATGACATTCTCTAAGCACTTCATCTCTCAGTCCATTAACATTGGGTACAATTAATCTCCCATTCTTTCGGAGCCATCCTTCTTTATCAAGTCCATACTTGTCCATCCCCTCACTGTCGATACCCATCTCTAACTTGGAGATGATTTCCAATAGGTAAGGATTGTTCCTCTGATTGGAACCAATCCATTCAATCAAAGTCGGCCTGATCGTCAAGCTTTCTAACATCTGTGGATTCAATTCACACTTAGGTCTGAAATTATATCCTGTGATATACTCCAGTTGCTTCCATTCTAAAAACATAGCCCCTAAACTAGCAGGTCTCCTACTCAATGCATCTGCTACCGTATTGCCTTTCCCAGGCGTATATGCGATATTGAAATCATATGTAGCCAAGAACTCTAACCATCTCTGCTGACGAAGATTTAAATCCTTTTGAGAGAAAAGATACTTTAATGACTTATGATCGGTAGACAACTCAAATCTTTCTCCCAAGAGATAATGTCTCCACATCTTCAATGCGAATACGATCGCTGCCAATTCCAAATCATGGGTAGGATATATTTTCTCATGCGGTTTCTGTTGCCGACTTGCGTAAGCTACTACTCTACCTCCTTGCATCAATACAACACCTAGTCCGGTACCACAGGCATCCGTGTATACCGTTATCTCTTCATTCCCCTTAGGAATGACTAACACTGGAGCTCACGTTAACTTCTCCTTTAGGTTCTTAAATGCATGCTCGCACCTTTCATCCCAAACAAAAGCTTGATTCTTCTTGGTCAACTGAGTTAACGGTGCCGATATCTTGGAGAAGTCTTGAATAAACTTACGATAATATCCAGCTAACCCCAAGAAACTTCTTACGTCTGTCGCATTCTTGGGCGTAGACCAATCTTGTACCGTAGCCACCTTCGCAGGATCCACGACAATGCCATTGTCTGAAACAACATGGCCCAAGAACCTCACTTCCCTCCTTCAGAAGTGGCACTTAGAAAACTTCGCTTTTAATTGGTGTTTCCTCAACACCTCCATCACTGTCCTCAAATGTTCCTTGTGTTCTTCCTCTGTCCTCGAATAAACCAAGATATCGTCCACAAACACAAGAACAAACTTATTCAATTGATCTCTGAAAACTCTATTCATAAGATCCACAAAATACGTTGGAGCATTGGTCAACCCAAATGGCATGACCAACCACTCATAAAATCCAGACGGTGTCCGAAATGCCATTTTGGGTATACTTTCAGCTGCTACTCTGAGCTGATGAAAACCTGTCGCGAGATCTAACTGGGAGAACACTCTTGCTCCACTCAACAGATCGAACAAATCATCTATCCTTGGAAGAGGATATTTTATCTTCCTCGTCACCTTGTTCAACTCGCGGTAGTCTACACACAATTGAAGGGAACCATATGCCTTCGTAGTAAATACAACTGGTGCTCCCCACTCGGAAACACTTCTTCAGATAAATCCCTTCCTCAAAAGATCGCTTACTTGCACCTCGAGCTCTTTCTGCTCCCTTGGCGCCATACGACGAAGAGGCATCACTATAGGTCTGGCGTCTTTCATTAAATCAATTCGAAACTCGATCTCTCGATGTGGTGGAAGCCCAGTCACTTCCTCGAAGATGCCCGGATACTCACCAGCAATAGGCACATATGACAACTCATCATGCGGGATGTCGAGGGAATTTAGAAAACTAGCCATCACCCCATCAACAGGTAGGCTACCAAGCAGTACCCTCCGCCCATCATCCGCTCTAACGGTCACCGTAGACTGCTCACAGTCCACCACCACCCCATACCTTTGGAGCCAATCTACTCCCAAAATAATGCCAAACCCAGTAAATCCTAAAACAAAGCAATCACAAACAAACATGCATCCATGTCTCGATAAGACCAAATTCCAACAAATCATACTAAGGCTTGTCGAATCACCAATCGGGTTCGTCACAACTAAAGGTCTATCGACAAGCTCAGGCTCCAATCCCAACCTATCTACCAGGTCACTAGATACGAAGGAATGGGAAGCTCCGATATCAAACAAAATTTGAATAGGAACATCGTAAACAGAAAGCATATCTTGAATAACGACATTCTTTCCCTTCTCCGCCACAGTTGGGGTATTCGAAGAAGAAGGAACATCACTGATAGCATATGCTTTCACGATCTGCTTCTCTTTCGGAGGTTGCGGACACTTATCCTTAAAATGTCCCACTTGGCCACAGTTGAAGAACTTCTTGTCCGCCGACTTGGTTCTACAGTCTTTGGCATAGTGGTCCTTCTTGCCACAGCTAAAGCACTCGATATCTTTTTTGTCTTTCTTTTTATGACCATCCTTGGTCTGATTCTGCTTCCTCTTATTCTGAGAATTATTCTTGCCTCCACCGCTTGCCTACGGCTTTGGCTCTCCTGTAGATGCAACAACAACCTCGGTCTTCGACTTAGGATAAAGGCTCTCTGATCTCAATGCTTTCCCCACAATAGACTCGAACGTCTCATCTATGTGGTTGATAAGCCTTTCCCCCAAGTACTCATCTAAGCCAGTTATGAATTTCTCGTTCTTCTTCTCGGCAGTATCAATAAGAGACAATCCATACTTCGATAAAGTATCGAACTCAGCATTATATTCTGAGACTGCCCTACCATTCTGCTTAAGCTCCAAAAATTTCCTGAACAGTTTTGATTTTTGAGCGGCATGGATAAACTTATCACTGAAGCGAGTCTTAAATGGATTCCAAGTAACTTGATCCTCAGGAGTAGCTGCTTTAATAACATTCCACCATTTCATTGCCCATCCTTGCAGCTGACGCGATGCTAGCTTTCTCTTCATTGCATCCTCGATTCCCAGATCCTCGAAGATACGCTTACAACTATCAAGCCAATCTTGAACTTCCGTGGCCGACTCTAGGCGCCTGCACTACTGCACCACCACCATCAGCAGCATCAGGAACTTCTCCCTGAAAATCCCTAACCATCTCTCTCATGAAGGTGGTAAACATCGTCCTTATGTCACGGGCATTCCTATTGTTAGCCCCTAACCCCGTACTCCTCCTATTTCGGCTCATCGTCTAATCTGTAAAGAGAAAACGATTAACCATCTCCTTAGTAGTGCCAGTGCAGTGCGACTTCATCCTTCGATGTACTAATAGTATATATATATATATATATATATATATATATATACACACACACACTTATATGGCTTTTGAAAACCAAAATATCACAAGTACGCGCTTTCATATACATATACTATCTCTCCCTGATGTCTTCCCCTAGGTTAACTACGCAACCTAGGCTCTGATACCAAATGTGACAGCCCGCCCCCGACCAGCCGACGTTTCCCCGAAATGCGCTGTGCCAATGCCCGACTAGCATGGGATGGTCGCCAAAGAAAAAGGGTTTGAAGCTAAGACTACCAAAGGAACCTGTAGCATATCTCACTACGCATGGAATAAAATATAATAGTAACATAATCTTGACATAAAACAGGCGAGATAATGAATAAGTTGAAACTAAACCATCATAACTATCATAGCAGCGGAATCCAAAATACCACTTATGATCCAAACTATCATTATTACAACTTCAGGGGTTTGGGCATAATTAATCTTTCCAACTTCAATGTAGCTCTTCTATCAAAATGGTTATGGCGTTCAGTAACTCCTGGCTCTTTCTTATGGAAAGACTGGATCCTTTCTCTTTATTATTCCAACAATTCTCATTTAATTTTGCACTCTATTCCCTCAGTTAAGCCTTCTCCCTTCTGGTCAGGGTTTTATCTTGTATTCCCCACATTAAAAATCTATTTCATGTCAAGCTGGGAGATGGAGAATCGTGTTTATTTTGGTATGATATTTGGCATGGACAAATTCCTCTTTTTCAAGCTTTTCCTTCTCTATTTCCTTTTATTGCCAATGAATTTTCTTCTTTAGCAAATCTATTGCACATTGGTCCCTCAGCGCTGTGCCCTACCACCATTTTCAATGCTCAAGTCCTTGATAATTTCTTGCTAGCTTCCAATCTGATCTTGCACACCCAACCTTCCCTCTCTCCTGATTGCTATGTTTGGGCTTTGTCACCAAAAAGAGGTTTTTCTGTTGCTTCAATATATAATTATATTAAGTTTTCTGGAAGATTGTTCTCCTTTTCCAGAATCTGGAGAATCCATCTTCCTCCAAAGGTTCTTTTCTTCAACTGGTGCTTGATTCATGGTAAAATCAATACAAGAGCTAAGTTGCATAGACTTAACTTGATTGTGGATCCTTACTGTGTACTTTGCTCTGATCACGTTGAGACTATTGATCATCTTTTCTTCGAATGTGAATTTTCTTTCCCTGTCCTTGCAGCCACTGGGTCCTTCTTGCTTGGCTTTGTTCCTGAAATTACTTCAGTGTTTGATCAATGGGAATTTAATGAGGCAAACACAGCTTTGGACTCCATTTTAGCAATATTTTGTTGGTGTATTTGGAAAGAAAGGAATGCAGTGATATTTAACAAACCACTGAAATGTTTTAGAGGGTTATGCAATCTTATAATTTACTGTTTTAACTCATGGTCAAGTCAAGCTCCTCCCTCAGCCAATTTCATGCTTTTACTGCCGGCAAGCAACAGTCTAGTGGAGTTAGTGGGCTCTAACGATGGTGATTCAAGCCCAGATTTGCACTGATTTGCAAAAGGTGGTTCGTGCCAGTATGCTTTACTTCTATGGTTCTTTGTGGTTTTTATATGATCTATGTATTTCCTTAGCAATGTTTTGGGTGGTGTAGCTGCTGTTGTTATGTTTGTTTTGGCTTGAACTATTGTATAATTATCACTTTCTTGCTATCGATCTATGGGCCACCGGTTGGGCTTGTCAACTGGGCTATATATATTAATATAATGTTTAATCGGCTGTGTTGTTTCGCGCTACACATCCGTCCTACTCAAAAAAAAAATACTGTCTCTAAAGCAAAAGAAAGAAAAGGTACAATACTAATGCCCAAGCAGTGACCAACAACAACACAGGGAGAATATATGTAGTAGTACGTGGGAGCAACCTACTCGTCTCCGGATCAGCTACTCGTGCGTACCACCTAACCTGTCTCTAGTCTGCTCGTTTAGGAGCACCCAGAGTAATAAGAAGAGACATAAAACTCTGGGTCAGACAAAACTCTGGTATGAGCGATAAGTAGCAAAACAGAACAAAGCAACAGGTATAAGTAAATCATAAACGTGGACCTGCAACCAAAGAGTTAGCACAACAAGATGTACAGTACTCTAAGGTAACACTAACATAAAGTGTAAAGGTAAAATGGGTGTGTGCATGTCATGGTGATAGCAAACATCTAACATAGCAATCATCCTCACATCTCTCACTCAGTGTGTAAAGCATACGATATCCACTACTTTGGTCACCCAATACTTTACTACGATCACCTTGCCCTTGGAAGTCATAATGATCCAATTGCACTGATCCACAGCTACTAATTTTTTGCTTTGTTCACTTTGCCCCTTTGGAGTCATGACAACTCCACTCCACTGGCTCATAGCCCTGCTATGATCACTTACCCTTGGAAGCCTTAATAGTCCCATTGCGCTGATTCCATAGCCGCCAATCCGTCTCTCAGTAGTGAACCAAAGCTATAGATATCGACAACCCATTTGCACACGTCCCGCAGCAAAGTCCAATCATGAAGTTAACAAGTCGGTTCCCATCTGGATCCTGAGTAACACTTCTCGTCTGGACTTCCTTTGCATCTCGGGTCTTTGGTCATCATCCCGGTTCGTGACTCTTCAACTTGCATTCAGTTCGACTCATACCCTTCGGCATGTCTCGATTCGATACTCAAGTTCTAAGCTCAGCCCGCGTTTCCTGGATGCTCCACGGTTTGTGATGGTCCTTCCGGCTCGTGATGACTGGTGGCTATCGGGTCGGCTCGTAACCAATACTTCCCTGGCGGCTTGGCTCGTGGTGAAGGATTCTCCACCGTTCATGATCTCCTGCTTGGCTCGTCGGATGCTAGAGCGGCTCGTGGGTGGCGTCCGGTTCGTGGTTCGTGAAGGGGGCCGGCTCGTGAGGTGACTCACGACTGGGGCGGCTCGTGATGATAGTGTCACGATCGGGGAGGGTGCCTCACGAACGGGGGTGCAACTCTTTCCAGCAAGCTACTTACGCCATACGACGGCGTTTTCGACCAATCTAACTTTTCTAAACAATCACAAAGCATACCATACAGTCATAGAAACATGTATAATCAACCATAAGCACCAAAACAACAATTTAACATGTCAATATGGATCAAACATACCCAAAACCATGATTTTCCCCTTAATCCCCTTAATCATGATTTAACTATACGATTAGCAAAAGATGTCCAAATTAATCCAAATTTCTAATAGAGGCATAAAATAATATTTAAGAATTTCTACATATTTTTCCAGATTTTTATCGTGCATAATTTCGTTAATTAACACTAATCCCCTATAATTAGTCGTAATTAGTGAAATGCAATGCAAATCACTCACCTTCACCACAAAATAATCTCAGATCTAAAAATATCTCTGATTTGGGTCGAATCTCTATGCAACACAGCAGCTTTACCTCGATCTCTATGCTAATCCGCCTTAATTTGATGTTGATTAGGCTAATATCTGATTAAACGGTGATTAAAGATGATTTTAGAAGGTGGATGCCATTGTTAGGGTTGAAAGGATATTAGTGGCAGCTGAAAAATGACAAAAGAAGGGTTTCTCTAACCCTATTCAGGCTTTATATAACCCTAATCCCGAAATCCCTAATAGGCCTAGCTGCTAATTACCCTATTAAGCCCAATTAAGCTGTTTTTCTGTTTGATTAACGTGACCACTCTACGGAAAGAGAAACCATCGTCCGAATCCAATGGAAGTGGTTTCACGTCAAAACTCGTTACCAATCAAAAGTTATAGACGAAACAAGATTCGACAGGGGCAAAACGGTCACTTAAAAATCGGCAAAAATCATGAATACGAGAAGTGACCTGTAACACCCCGAATTTTCTATTAACACTAAAGTTGCTAAAATATTAATAAGTGTGTAAGAGGGGGGATGTATCTAATATGAATATAAAAGTGTGTAAGAGAGGGGATGTATCTAATATGAATATAAAAGTGTGTAAGAGAGGGGATGTATCTAATATGAATATAATAATATTAATAAGTGTGTAAGAGAGGGGATGTATCTAATATGAATATAAAAATATTAATAAGTGTGTAAGAGACGGGATGTATCTAATATGTATATAAAAACAATAATAAGTGTGTAAAAGGGGGGGGGATGTATCTAATGTGTACATTGTAGAATATATATATATATATATATATATTGCTGAGTGTTTGCTGAGTCACTTCTGATTCATTGCTGAGTCAACAAGATAAACCCCATCTTGTCTGAACGGCTGCGGTTATTTCTAGGTTAAATCTAATGGCCTAAATGAATTCTAAAATCTATAAATAAGTGGGTAGACCCTAGACCTAAATCACTTGTAAAATTAGAGAAGCTACCGTCATGCTGCTGCCATGGAGTTCAGCATAGCCGTCACAAACTAAGAAGAGGAAGCCTAATCATCTACAAATAAATCTACACAAATCAAATCAATAGATCTCTCTTTCTCTAATTCTTTTCTTTTGTTGGTGAGTATGATGATTCTCACAAGACTATTACAAACTAATTTGACTCAGTTATGAATGGATCACAAGAAAGTGATGTGATTTGTAATTGTAAATTCTATATATTGTGGATCTCTTATTATGTTATTATGTTGTCGTATGATGTAAATTATATATGCTATGTCATGCTATGTTGTAAATTCTCTTATGCTATGTCGTGCTATGTTGAGAATCATGTCAAGCTATGTTATACTATCATACTATGCCATGTTATAAATCATGCTATATTATGTTGAAAAATCATGCTGTTGGATCATGCTTAAAGTTATGTTTTTTTTTCTTAATTTAAATGGATCTTGTTTATGGGAATTTGCCTATTAGGTTAGGTGTACCCATAAACTTGAAACTATAATTAAATAAAACTTGATTATGGGAATTTGCCTATTGAGTTAGGTGTACCCATATAAAACCATGTTGTTAAAAAATTAGATGATGTTGATTCACACATGTTCATATGTAAGTTTATGAAAATTGATTGAGATTATATTAGGTGAATTTTGAACAAGTTGACACCTTTAGGTCCATGACATGTATAATCTATGCAAGTTGGACATATGCAAGTTTCACCCCTTATTATGATTCATTTGGTCACATATACATGTTGTTATTATGATAATCTCTTTTATGCTATGAGTTAGGCTATTCGAGTCTAACATATATTTTGCGAATAAACGTTCAAACGTGGGGTAGGGGTAATATTAGGAATTAATAAATTGGGTGCAATTTTGTAAGATTTTTCATACCATGAATGGATGTCCATAATTGAGTCAATTATGGACATTGTTAAAAATTGGAAGTAATTAATAATTCAAGTAGGGAATTATTAAAATTGGGGGAAAGTGGATTATTATTAATAATCAATGCTTAGGACACGAGGTTGGACCCGTTTGTGATGTAAACCTGCCCGGACCCGCCCGGCAAATCCAGTAGTCACAAATGTCGGCCCAATGTGAGAGGTCCTAGGCCCAAACTAAAGCATAACAGTTGTAAAGACACGAGGTTAGACTCTTTTATGGTGTAAGACTGCCCGGACCCGCCCGGCAAATCCAGCTGCCATAAATGCCAGTCTAATGTGAGAGGTCTTTATGAGGTTATGGCCTTAATGAACTAAGAAATACTTAACCAGATAATCATGTAAGGTGGGACATGGGGGTTAAGTAGGTGCCTTGGGTGGCATGAGGAATCTGGTGGTTGCCTTTAGAGGCATTTGAAATACGATTAGACTTAACCAAACACACATGTAAATGAACATGACTAAGTGGGTTAAGTGTGATGGACTAATGGGGACAAGCTTAGGTGGAATGCTTGTGGTAAATAGTGGGGGCCCATTTCAACCAGTATCCCAAAACATATCTTTGTGGGCTCGACCCAAGTCGAGGACGGGACACGCATACTGGGTTTGACTATAAGAGGCCAAAACAGGGAGCGGTGGCAACGCAAGTCCAACGGGTTTCATATGCGTGTGTGGACCCGGGCTGGTAGGTAAGACGTTGTTGCATCGTGTAGGTATAAGCCGTGCATGTCCGTTGTATCAGGTTGCCACTTTAGAGGAGTGATACACCACACTGTGGGGCCAGCACGGGTATCTACGAGTTAGGGAGCCGATCGAATAATGGGAAGTAGGGTACACCTAGTGGAGATAGGGGCAGGCGGCACCTATGTAGTCAGCTAGGGGTACGTAAAGCCATTGGGAAAGTTTCTAAGTGAAGCTAAGTGGGATGAATCTTTAGGGTGACTGGTGTGGTGCAGTATAGTGTTTATCCTTTAGTATTTAGGAGCGCCTATAACGTTGCCTTTAGCGATTGTCTATGTCCTTAATCTGCTCTTCATAGACATTTTCTTGTTTTCCAGCTTATGCCTTAGTCCAGTTATTTTGGTAATAGTATTGTAGAATTATCATATTCACCAGACTTTATGTCTGACCCCCTCTTTTCCATCCTTTTTCTCACTTCAGGTCCGCAGGTTGGGCCAAGTTCTAGTGGAGTCTAGTTGGATCGCTTATCTTCTGGAAAGCTTGGACTGCTGAAGTAAAGTCCAGCTTGTTATCTTTCTTTTTAATGGCTATTCATGTAATGGGATTATGTACTTGTTTTATCAAGATAGATATTGTACTTGACATTGAATATGGTGTTATGATGTAATCAAACATGTTTTGACTTCTGCTACAATGAAATAAAGTTTTTGAATTTCCAAGTACTATTTTATATCTGTCTTGTTGTAATTTTACTGTTCTATATTCACTTAAAACCTCCATGGAAGTTAATGCATTCCCTTTGTGAGTGACATTAATGGACGTGGGGTGTTACACGTGGTATCAGAGCATAAGGTTACCAGAACAGATAAAAAAATTTTTTAGAAAAATATTTTTTTTCTAAAGTATTTTTGGAAGAAGTGCTTTCAAAAAAAAAAAAAAAACATGTTATTTAAAGAGAGTTTTTATGAAAAATATAATCCCAAATAGCCACATCCTTATCTTTATCTTTCGAATTCTCCATTTTGAATCTTTCCTTTTTCGTTTCAGCATGGCTGAAGATCTTAATCTCCCAGAAGGTGTGACGATTCCAGGGTGGTTTAGGAGATACTTGGAGGCTAGGGCCACCACTGCAGGCCCAGCGGATCCTCCTCCACCCCTAGTTGCACCCATTCCTCCTCCTCCTCCTCCTCGTGTTGACACTTTTGCAAAGACGTGCAAGGAATTCAAGGCTATGGGAGGAAAAACTTTTCAAGGGACTGAGACGTTTGTGGAGGCCAGAGATTGGCTTAAGGAGACTGAGGAATTGTTGGATATCTTTGAAGTGGAAGATGGGAGGAAAGTCCGTTTAGCTGCTTGGTTAATGAAGGGAGAGGCCTCGTTTTGGTGGGAGGTCACTAACGGGGAACGTCCAGTTGATTCATGGGCGGATTTCAGACGAAGGTTTGAGGCAAAGTTTCTTTCAAGGGCAGAGGAGAACTTAAATATGGAAAAATTCCTGGCACTAAAGCAAGGGAGCTCATCAGTAAAGGAATATGTCAATAAATTTAATCAGTTAGCAAGGTTTGGCTTGGAGTTGAAAGCTTTGAGGTTCGTTAGAGGCTTGAATGAACCGTTGCAAGGGTTGGCTATGACCCACATCCCTATGGGAGCCACCTTTGAAAAGCTAGAAGAAATGGCACTTATGCATGAGGATAAGGCAGTTGAAAAGAAAGGGGATCAGAAGAAACCCCAACAGCAAAATAAGAAGGGTGGTAAAAACAATAATGGCAAAGGGAAGAAGAAATGCTTCAATTGTGGGACGCCTGGCCATCTCAGCAAAGATTGTAGAAAGAAAAAGAAGACTGGTTGTTTTCATTGTGGAGATGCGGGACATTTAGTGAAGGACTGTCCAAAGAAGGGGCAGAGGGCAGGGTCTACCTCGGGAGGACAGGTGCAGGCTCTTATGGCACCAGGGCAGGCAAGGGGGCAAGTTCAGGCTATTGCGGCCCCACCGCTGCAAGAAAGAGGTAGAACAATTTCTGTTGAAAGCTTAGTTTTTCTGTTTGATCATCCTGTCCGTACCTTATTCGATTCTGGCGCATCTCATTCGTTTATCTCTGCATCATTAGTTGAATCACTGCACTTGAACACCAGTTTAGTAGAGGATCCCTTGGTCGTTTCAAATCCAATTGGGGGTTCGGCTCATTTGACCATGATATGTTTGGATTTGAAAATCTCTATACTTAGCGTTGAATTTAGATGTGATGCTTATGTATTGGGCTTCACGGGCTATGGGCTAATTTTAGGAATGGATTGGTTGTCTAGAAATAGGGCCATTCTTGATTGTGAAAGGAGAGTAGTTAGGCTTGTGACTCGCCTTGGTAATGCTCTCGACATCTTTTGTAATCCCATAAATTCCGTTATGCTAAGTTATCTTGAATCGCTTGACGCGTCTGTAGAGAACCAGCGATCGGTAGAAGTGGTCCGGGAATATCCGGATGTGTTTGAGGAGGTGAAGGGCTTACCTCCAAAGCGGGAGATAGACTTTCGAATTTATCTTGTGGATAATGCTAAACCCGTATCTTTGCCAGTGCGCCACATGGCTCCTCGTGAAAGGAGGGAACTCAATAAGCAAGTAAAGGAGTTGCTTGAGAAGGGGTTCATAAGACGTAGTATATCGGAGTGGGGTGCTCCAGTAGTTTTTGCCACAAAGGCGGATGGGTCTCTTAGACTTTGTATGGACTATAGAGAACTAAACAAGCTTACTAAAAAGAACCGACACCCACTGCCGAGGATTGACGATCTCTTTGATCAGTTAGTTGGCGCCTCAGTGTTTTCGCAGTTGGACTTAGCCACTGGCTTTCATCAACTGAGAGTGGCTGAGGATAGTATAGATAAGACTGCTTTTAGGACTCCTGACGGATTCTATGAATGGCTAGTGATGCCCTTTGGTTTGACAAACGCCCCTGCATATTTTGTTGATTTGATGAGTAGGGTGTTTAGGGAATACCTTAACAAATTCGTGGTAGTCTTTGTGGATGACATCTTAGTCTTTTCTAAGAATAAAGAAGAGCACTCCCTACATCTTAGGGAAGTGTTGGAAACCCTTCGAGCACATAACCTTAAGGCAAAATTTTCTAAGTGTCACTTCTGGAGGAAGGAAGTACGGTTTTTAGGGCACGTGGTTTCCAAAGAAGGGATAGCAGTGGATCCCGCAAAGGTGGTGGCCATCCAAGATTGGAAGGTCCCTAAAAATGCAACCGAAGTAAGAAGTTTCTTGGGGTTGGCTGGCTATTATAGGAAGTTTATCAAAGACTTCGCAAAAATATCAGCTCCATTAACACGGTTAACGAAGAAGAACCTGGTTTTTACGTGGGACAAAGATTGCGATGATGCGTTCCAACGTTTAAAGAGAGCCTTAACTTCAGCCCCAGTCTTAGTGCTGCCAGACGGGAATAAATCGTTTACCATCTATACTGATGCTTATGGGACGGGACTTGGCGCGGTCCTCATGCAAGTGGGAAGAGTAATAGCCTATGGTGGAAGGCAGTTGAAGGTTCATGAAAAGAATTACCCCACGCATGACTTAGAGCTAGCCGCAATTGTTTTCGCGCTTAAGTCTTGACGTCACTATCTTCTTGGTGAGAAATTCGAACTGTTCACTGACCACAAATCATTAAAATACTTATTCTCTCAGAAGGATTTGAATTTAAGGCAGCAACGGTGGATGGAATTCTTAGCCTCCTACGATTTTGAAATAGCATATACCCCGGGCAAGGGTAACGTGGTGGCAGACGCCTTAAGTAGGAAAAGGTTGTCCTTGAGTCTGTTGTTTGTTGAACGACAAAGCTTAGAATTCATCTCTATGTTTGACTTTAGACCCTCCGTTGACTTAGTACCCGGTCTGTTAGCATCCTTGGAGGTTAGACCTACACTTCTGGGACGGGTTGGTGAGGCACAGCGAGACGACCCACGGTTGGTTGAGATAGTAGAAAAGCTCAAAGGGGGGGAGTCGTCAAGCCATCTTCGTAGGTATACCCTAGACGATAAGGGTTGGTTACGAAGGGATAATAGACTTTGTGTACCGCAAGACGAAGACTTAAGGAAGGCCATTCTTGATGATGCTCATCGCTCAAAAATGACCATTCATCCCGGCGGGGATAAGATGTACAAAGATATGAAGCGGGTTTTCTTTTGGGCCGGTATGAAAAAGGATGTGGCCGAGTACGTCGCTAGATGCTTGGTGTGCCAACGAGTTAAAGCAGAACAAAAGAAACCCGGTGGGTTGCTTCACCCATTAGAAGTTCCACTATGGAAATGGGAAAGCATCTCAATGGATTTTGTGGATGGATTACCAAGATCAAGGAAGGGTAACACGGGGATTTGGGTTATAGTAGATAGACTTACTAAAAGCGCCCATTTTATTCCCGTGAAAAGTAAGAGGACTGCTCCGTGGTTGGCTACTGTATACATTAAGGAGATAGTTCGTTTGCACGGTATTCCTTCTAGTATAGTAAGCGACCGTGACCCCATCTTTACTAGCGAATTTTGGAAGAGTTTACAAGAGGCGGTAGGGACTCAGCTATGTTTGAGCACCGCATATCATCCTCAGACAGACGGCCAGACCGAGAGGGTGAATCGCATTCTAGAGGATCTTTTGAGGCTTTGTATCCTAGACTTTGGGGGTACATGGGAAGAGCACCTTCCGTTAGTAGAATTCGCATATAACAATAGCTTTCAGTCTAGTATTGGCATGGCACCTTTCGAAGCTCTTTATGGAAGGCCTTGCCGTTCTCCTACATGTTGGTGGGAATCTACCGATAAAATCCTACTTGGGCCCGATATGGTTAGGGAAACCTCGGAGAAGATTGAGTTGATTCGAAGGAGGATGAAAGCAGCACAAGATAGGCAAAAATCGTATGCTGATAAGAGGAGGACAGATCTTGAGTTTGACATTGGGGACATGGTTTTTATCAAAGTATCTCCGTTACAGAATGTTGTTCGCTTTGGGTCCATGGGGAAATTAGCACCAAGGTTTGTAGGGCCGTTTCCTGTAAAAAACAGGATTGGGAAGATGGCATATAGGGTGGAGTTGCCTGAGAAACTTAGTGGAGTACACGACGTATTCCATGTATCACATTTGAGGAAGTGTTTGCACAAGACCGCGGAGGTGGTAGAGCCGAGCTTGCTTAAAGAGGTGGAAATAGAGCGTGATGCAACAATTAGACGAGCTCCTACATGCATTCTTGGGTCGGAGATCAAAAAGTTGAGGAATCGAGAGGTCAGACTGGTTAAAGTGCAATGGGGAGATGATGAGAGCAACGCAACTTGGGAGACAGAAGAGAAGATGCGTTCGTTGTACCCTTTTCTTTTTGAGGGTATGTCTTTTAATTTCTCCTTTATCGCTTAGCTTATCTTATCTTATCTTTAGTATGTCCTCTCATTAGTATCTTTGACCTTTAGTTAGGATAATCCTATGGTTGAAACATGTGTTTGAGACATGTTATGTATGATGGATGCAAAATGGATGCAAGTGTTTGCTAGTGGTTGCTCGTGGATGCATATATACACACACTTTAGGCACTAGATCGGCTCAGTCACTACATATTGCATATTGCATATATATGGATGTATTTAGTAAAATGGATGAACGATGGTTGTATTATCATGTGGATGCTGCATTCAGATGATGGTTGTGCACGCATATAGAAGTATTATGTATCATTAAGAATCTTTTGCATACATAATGGATGCATGGCACGATCATAGTTGCATTAAGGAGGTCAACTGAATCAGTGGACCGCCTGATTTTGCATTAGATACAGACATATACACACACTGTGCATTTAAACATGAAAGCATTAGAAGTCTGTAAGGACAATGGATGCCTATGTATGATGGATGAGTAGATGGACGTTTGGATGGTAGGATATACATTCTTCCAGACTTGAAGATTTCGGGGACGAAATCCTAAAAGGAGGGGAGAATGTAACACCCCGAATTTTCTATTAACACTAAAGTTGCTAAAATATTAATAAGTGTGTAAGAGGGGGGATGTATCTAATATGAATATAAAAGTGTGTAAGAGAGGGGATGTATCTAATATGAATATAAAAGTGTGTAAGAGATGGGATGTATCTAATATGAATATAATAATATTAATAAGTGTGTAAGAGAGGGGATGTATCTAATATGAATATAAAAATATTAATAAGTGTGTAAGAGAGGGGATGTATCTAATATGTATATAAAAACAATAATAAGTGTGTAAAAGGGGGGGGGGATGTATCTAATGTGTACATTGTAGAATATATATATATATATATATATATATATATATATATATATATATATTGCTGAGTGTTTGCTGAGTCACTTCTGACTCATTGCTGAGTCAACAAGATAAACCCCATCTTGTCTGAACGGCTGTGGTTATTTCTAGGTTAAATCTAATGGCCTAAATGAATTCTAAAATCTATAAATAAGTGGGTAGACCCTAGACCTAAGTCACTTGTAAAATTAGAGAAGCTACCGTCATGCTGCTGCCATGGAGTTCAGCGTAGCCGTCACAAACTAAGAAGAGGAAGCCTAATCATCTACAACTAAATCTACACAAATCAAATCAAAAGATCTCTCTTTCTCTAATTCTTTTCTTTTGTTGGTGAGTATGATGATTCTCACAAGACTATTACAAACTAATTTGACTCAGTTATGAATGGATCACAAGAAAGTGATGTGATTTGTAATTGTAAATTCTATATATTGTGGATCTCTTATTATGTTATTATGTTGTCGTATGATGTAAATTATATATGCTATGTCATGCTATGTTGTAAATTCTCTTATGCTATGTCGTGCTATGTTGAGAATCATGTAAAGCTATGTTATACTATCATACTATGCCATGTTATAAATCATGCTATATTATGTTGAAAAATCATGCTGTTGGATCATGCTTAAAGTTATGTTTTTTTTTCCTTAATTTAAATGGATCTTGTTTATGGGAATTTTCCTATTAGGTTAGGTGTACCCATAAACTTGAAACTATAATTAAATAAAACTTGATTATGGGAATTTGCCTATTGAGTTAGGTGTACCCATATAAAACCATGTTGTTAAAAAATTAGATGATGTTGATTCACACATGTTCATATGTAAGTTTATGAAAATTGATTGAGATTATATTAGGTGAATTTTGAACAAGCTGACACCTTTAGGTCCATGACATGTATAATCTATGCAAGTTGGACATATGCAAGTTTCACCCCTTATTATGATTCATTTGGTCACATATACATGTTGTTATTATGATAATCTCTTTTATGCTATGAGTTAGGCTATTCGAGTCTAACATATATTTTGCGAATAAACGTTCAAACGTGGGGTAGGGGTAATATTAGGAATTAATAAATTGGGTGCAATTTTGTAAGATTTTGCATACCATAAATGGATGTCCATAATTGAGTCAATTATGAACATTGTTAAAAATTGGAAGTAATTAATAATTCAAGTAGGGAATTATTAAAATTGGGGGAAAGTGGATTATTATTAATAATCAATGCTAAGGACACGAGGTTGGACCCGTTTGTGATGTAAACCTGCCCGGACCCGCCCGGCAAATCCAGTAGTCACAAATGTCGGCCCAATGTGAGAGGTCCTAGGCCCAAACTAAAGCATAACAGTTGTAAAGACACGAGGTTAGACTCTTTTATGGTGTAAGACTGCCCGGACCCGCCCGGCAAATCCAGCTGCCATAAATGCCAGTCTAATGTGAGAGGTCTTTATGAGGTTATGGCCTTAATGAACTAAGAAATACTTAACCAGATAATCATGTAAGGTGGGACATGGGGGTTAAGTAGGTGCCTTGGGTGGCATGAGGAATCTGGTGGTTGCCTTTAGAGGCATTTGAAATACGATTAGACTTAACCAAACACACATGTAAATGAACATGACTAAGTGGGTTAAGTGGGATGGACTAATGGGGACAAGCTTAGGTGGAATGCTTGTGGTAAATAGTGGGGGCCCATTTCAACCAGTATCCCAAAACGTATCTTTGTGGGCTCGACCCAAGTCGAGGACGGGACACGCATACTGGGTTTGACTATAAGAGGCCAAAAGAGGGAGCGGTGGCAACGCAAGTCCAACGGGTTTCATATGCGTGTGTGGACCCGGGCCGGTAGGTAAGACGTTGTTGCATAGTGTAGGTATAAGCCGTGCATGTCCGTTGTATCAGGTTGCCACTTTAGGGGAGTGATACACCCCACTGTGGGGCCAGCACGGGTATCTACGAGTTAGGGAGCCGATCGAATAATGGGAAGTAGGGTACACCTAGTGGAGATAGGGGCAGGCGGCACCTATGTAGTCAGCTAGGGGTACGTAAAGCCATTGGGAAAGTTCTAAGTGAAGCTAAGTGGGATGAATCTTTAGGGTGACTGGTGTGGTGCAGTATAGTGTTTATCCTTTAGTATTTAGGAGCGCCTATAACGTTGCCTTTAGCGATTGTCTATGTCCTTAATCTGCTCTTCATAGACATTTTCTTGTTTTCCAGCTTATGCCTTAGTCCAGTTATTTTGGTAATAGTATTGTAGAATTATCATATTCACCAGACTTTATGTCTGACCCCCTCTTTTCCATCCTTTTTCTCCCTTCAGGTCCGCAGGTTGGGCCAAGTTCTAGTGGAGTCTAGTTGGATCGCTTATCTTCTGGAAAGCTTGGACTGCTGAAGTAAAGTCCAGCTTGTTATCTTTCTTTTTAATGGCTATTCATGTAATGGGATTATGTACTTGTTTTATCAAGATAGATATTGTACTTGACATTGAATATGGTGTTATGATGTAATCAAACATCTTTTGACTTCTGCTACAATGAAATAAAGTTTTTGAATTTCCAAGTACTATTTTATATCTGTCTTGTTGTAATTTTACTGTTCTATATTCACTTAAAACCTCCATGGAAGTTAATGCATTCCCTTTGTGAGTGACATTAATGGACGTGGGGTGTTATATGACCCCAATAGTCGTTCCCCAAAGTTACACGATCATACGACTTCACATGAAAATGAAATATATATTCTACGATCCTCCGACACGTAGAATGCGGGTCGTTACATACATTAATCCCAATTGTTTAGCTGTATGTCAATCGATGGGTTGACAGACCGTATAAGCATTATTTATTTATTTTAATGCTTATACAGTTGTAAAATGCACTCTGGATGTTGTATGAATTTTTAATGATTTTTTATCATTATTATTGTATACATGCGATGTATGAAATCCATATAACTGAAATTATATGGTAATCAATTGGGTTTGATTCCAGCTAAGAATTAACGAATATTTTAAAATAATATTCAGTGAATAATCAAAATATGATTTTGATGTCCGATTTTGGATGGACACGAAAATATTGAAATGTGAAGCCGTGTTAAGTAGTTAAACGCCATTTTAACTCGAATGGGATTTTCTGTCGATTTTATTCATATTATAATGAATATCGAAAAGTGATTTCAAAATCTAATATTTTGAAAATATTATCATTTTAATATTATAATGATATAGAATATTTAATTTTGATTTTAAATTCAAATAGAAGTTGGAATCATTTTAAAAACGAATTTATAAAATACGTTTTAAATGGAAATCGATGATATATATTATATATATTTAATGGCCTGAATAGAATACATCGCGCAGCGACCGTTCGCGAATTTCGACCATTAACTTCAAATCGATGTAACGGGAGATCTGACCGTCGGATTCTCCTAAAACCAGAACCTTGGGTTTGTATCGAAAAAATCTTTCCAATGAATACAAGAGATTTGAAATCTAACAGTTGGATTTTAATATATGTCCAAATCAGTTTTGGAAAAAGTTCGCTATGGATGCAGTTCGGTGGACGATATTGAAAACCAACTATACGGGCCTTTATAAAATTATTAAAAATATGTAAAAATTGTGTAAAATCATAATCAATGATTTGGAAAGATTTAGAATGAAAAATTCCAATTTTGAAAAGATACAAATGTATTTTTATCAGAAGGAACCAGTTAATAAATAGAATAATAATTCAATGTTTTTGAATAAATAAATTGGATTGAGAATGAGCTTTAATATAACTAGAATTTCCAATATATGAATTGGATTGGAGTTGAATAGAAATAATCTCCAGAATATTTCGATATTAGATTCCGTTATTATACGGATATTGTTGAGGAATTTGGAAGATATATATCGTTATTCCCAATACGATATTTGTTGATTTCAGAATTTGATATTGAATATGAGCCGATATAATTTCTATTCAGAGACTTGTATTTGATATTAAATTGGATTTTGGATTTGTGGTGAACGGTGTCTTAAATTACATTGTTCTTAAACCCAGTTGAGAAAGAATAAATTTTTAATTTAAGATTTAGTGAAGTTTTCCAATTAATTAATATTTAATTGGAATTAAATAAAAGAATTGGATTTTTGGGTTTATCGTGAACATTGTTTTAAATAACATTTGTTCTTTAACCCAATTAACAGTGAAGAATACGATTTGGAGTTTATAATCTTTTAATTAAGATTAATGGAATTTTCCAAAGTAAAGATTTCCAATTTAATACATTAAATTGGAATTAAATGGAATTCGATTTGGTAATAATCGAGATGAACTTTTGTGAAGGAAGACCGTTGCTATATACGGAATTCAAAAGTCTTCGCCGTTATTCCATTTATATTATTAGTCTGATACAGAATTTATATCGATTATACACTATTATGATTTTCGTGTAGATTCCATTTTGATGGAAGAGGATTTTGGGTTTATCGTGAACGATGTTTTAAATGACATTGGTTTTTTAACCAGTAAAGACAGGATTTATTTCCAAAATTTGAATAATAATCAAATAATGATTTTTGGAGATTAAAACTAAGAGGAGTTTTAATGAATCTTTAATTGGATTGAAATGTTAATGTGGTAATTAAATTTGCCAAATTTGAAAAGTGTTCGAGAATGGAGTACCACCTGTTTTACTCCAGGCGATAGGTAAATCTTTAATTAGATTTGAACGTGAAATGGTAATTGAATTTACCGATAACACAGTAGTGTTAGATATGGAGTACTACCAGTTTTTCTCCATGGGATAAAGAGGTTGGGATGGGATAATAAAATGAATGATTACTTTGGTAAGGCGTTAATCCTGACTAATTTGATAAACCTTAATTTGGTTTAAACTGTGAAAAGATACTATAAAATCTTTTGAAATGATTTCCAAAGAAATGGATTAGACAGTGTGTTTAAAAGAGATAAATATTTGATAAGATTAATGAGAACCATTCCAGAATAAAGAAATACAAATAAAAGAATATTCTGGATTGGAATGAGGCGTATGATGTGTTGTTATAACACTTGATTATAAGATACGCGAGTTATTCGGAAAGACCGGGCTTAACCTATTCTGAATAATTGTTACGACGACTAACAGTCGAAGAGATTGAAGACGGTGCAAGATCGACGATCTTCACATCGAATGGATGGGTTACTACTGATGCCCATGATTGGAGTAGCTACCTTGAAGGGGCTACAGTGGTAGCCGTCGGGACATATTTGTTGATTGTTCGGATATGCGAGGGCCTCTCTCCTGTGTTGGACCTACGGGACGAGGAATAAGGCGCCTCCGGTTTCGTTCACACCCAGAACGGACTTGCAAATGGATGGTGTGTCTGACATTGTATTCCTTTATACTGTATTCGTTGATCTCTACTAAATATATAGTTGTTTGGCGGCGGATAATTTATTCTCTTGCTTAACACCCTTCTCTGAGATGTATGAGTTTAGAGGTTATATATTGGTAGATGATCAATGATATGGCTTGGATTGACAGTGTGAAATGCTGAGATGCATAGATCCAAGCTTTTGTTGAAAAGCAAAGCTTGGTGGATGATGATCAAAGCACAGCTTTAAGTAGCACAACTTTGTGTAGCGTTAATTCGCGAGCCTCACACACCGGTATGGTGGTGAACTAATGGATAGATCGGTATACTTTCGACATGAGGATGGATTGGACGACCAAGATAGGCTGAGTGTGGTCGCTACACACCTGGTAGGGATAGGTCACATCCCTTGATTTCCAGAAGGATAGAGTAAGCGGCGTTTTCTCATGCACGGGACGTAAGTCGCGAAGATAGTCGATATCCTGGATATTTTGCGGATGTGCATTACGGCGTTTTCTCATGCCTGGGACGTAAGCCATGGGGAATTGCACTACGTGATCGATATTTCGGATCAGTAGCCATCATGATGGAAATCCAACTTTCCAGTACGAGCTTTGCGGTTTTAATTGTAAACCTATTTTGGCGACATAATATATGGTACCTATGCCGTCTATGATTGATACATTTATATTTGAAGTTGATTTCTTCACTTATAGTAATAATAAAAGATAAATTTCACGTACCAAGCATATCTGGCTACTATAAGGTAAAACTCTATCCTCCGGCTTGCATTGCATTGTGTGATGGGACCTGAGTCTTATAATTGCTTCATTGTTCATTTAGCATTGCGTTGTTTGTTTTATGCACCAGTATTCTTGGGAGGAAACCCGTTCCGTGTTATACAGCGTGGGGTCCCTTGATTGACCTAACTTTAAATAAAATTAATAACGGTTTTAATTCTCATACCAATCCCATGACTGACTCAGAGTTTATTGTTTTAACCTAAACTTTAGGTGCCCTTATTTTCCACACGGGTAGCTAGTAGTTTTGGTTTTTGGAGATATTTCTATTTAACATGATCTTGGATTACAACTGGAGCTATATTCGGAAAGCTTTGTATCCGTCTATTTCTTTCAGTTGTGTCAGTTGATGTATTTCCGCTATGCCTTGTATTTATACATTTTATTTCCGTTGCTACGTATTTTAAATCTCTGATATTATATTTTCAAAGTGTAATATTATTCATACTCTGGTATATTCTCGTACTATGATGTAAATTGTTGTAATAGAAATGAAATGTTCTTTTGTTTGTGTTCTGATGCGTCGTGTTCTCAAAGCAATCCGGGCTTCGAACGGTCTTGGTCGGTTTAGCGATCGATTCGGACCAAGCGAAATTCGTATCATTACAAATTTGCATGAGATGAATGTGTGATGCGTCAAATACTTTTCTAGGCACAAATTCTTCTCCATGAAGATCAACATTAAAGTATTTGAAAATGCGAGTGAGAAAAACACCATAGTAGAGAGTGTTTTCTCTTGTAGATAAATCTATGGGCTTAATTTCATTTAGGATCATTTCGGCCCAATTGATAATATATCCACGCATAATAGCAAAGAGATCCTTTTGGACTTTGAGAGTTGGATTGTTGAAATTTTCAGAACGGGGAGTAATGGTATATTGGAGGAGAAGGTTGACAATCCTTGTTTTTGGGCGAAAGAAACGATTTTTAAATTGCATTGGAGTTCCATTGTCAATTATGTCGTGAAATGTTTTCAAATCGGTTTCTTCAATAGCAAAATTTGAAAAATCCGAGCCCACGCTTCTACAATTTAGAATAGTGCCTAAGAGTTCGGCATCGAGAACAATTTGAGTGCCTTTGACACTTGTCTAAATTTGATTTTCGTTGCCTTCGTAAAATCCGCGATTGAGATTTGCATAGAACATCTTAACGAGTTTGGGATAACATACTTCGTCGTTATCACGAGAGTCAATTAGACTCAACACTTCATTATGTTCGAAAAGAGAGACGAGATCATAAGAGGGAAAGTCGCTAAAGATGGCGAAAGCACTCATGTTAACTTTAGCATTTGCTAAATAGTTACCATAGGTTTTGATGGCCTCTTTGTCATTGTGAAGATAGACTTTGATGGTTTTGGCTATCTTCAATTTTTGAGATGAACTTGAGGAAGCCATTGAATAGATAATTTTGAAGAGAATAGATATGAAAAATATTGTTTGGAATTGTGAATGAAAGGTAGAAAGGATAGATGTATATATAGAAATTGAATGGATATGAATTGAATGGATATGAATTAAATAGGCACAACTTTTCAGATTGAAATGACACCTTTTCAGACCTTGGGAGTTGGTGAAAAGATTGGAGAGAAGTTTGAAAGTTTAAACTTTTGAAATTCAAAATTTAAATTTCAAAACCGGTCAGATATGTCGACATGGATATTTCTTTATGTCGACATACTTGTCTAATTTCAAACAAAATTGGATTTTTGTGTTTTAAAATATATATTATCGATTTATACTTCAGTTTTAACGATTTCTTGAAATAGTTATAATCTAAGTAAACACACAAACCATTTATTTTATGAATTTATTGGTTATTTAATATTATATCAATATTTTGGATTTAAAAATTTAAATTTCAAATTTGAATTTTAAATTTCAAAAATTTGTTTTTAAGGTTTTTTAAATTCAAATCAAAGCAAATAAACAAAGCAACCATTCAACCAAATAAAATTAAAAATTAATTAACGCGTACCAGGTTTTTAGATCCTTTTCTTCATGATTTTCTGAACTCTGAATTGCCATAAAGCATATATTCGTATTTCCGGTTTCTGGTTCTTCATCACTTGATGACGAATCTAAATCATCTAATGTTGCTGCGTATGCTTTCTTTTTTTTCCTTAACGAATTGCTGTTGTCCGTATGTAGAGTCGATTTTTTTGGATATGGACACATTTTCTTTATATGACCTGATCTATTGTGGTTAAAACATCGACCATCATTAATTTTTGAACTTCCTTGATTATAACTCTTTCTTCTATACTTTAGAAATTTTCTAAAATGATTTGTCATAAGCGTTGTTTCTTCATCTTCTCCACTACTCGAGTCAGAATCATTTGTTGTTGCTCTATGTGCAATAAATTTCTTTTCAGTTAATCTGTTTTCTTTTCTTTTCTGTAATTGGACTTTATAAGATATTTAATTTCCGATTAACTCCTCAATCTTCATTTCATTGACATCATTGGCTTCTTCAATAGCCAATGTTTTTTGATCCCATTCTAGAGTTAACGCATTCAATATTTTTCTGACTTGATCTGCCTTAGAATAAGTTTTTCCAGCTGTTAATGAATGCACTATCTCTTGAAATCTGCAATGCATATCTGAAATAGACTCATTCTCATTCATTTTGAATAATTCAAACTGATTAACTAGCATCACTATTTTAGTTTGTTTCACTATGCTAGTTCCATCTTGAATAACTTATAATGTTCTGCAGATTTCATAAGCAGTTTTACATACTGATACTCAATTGAACTCATTCCTATCTAATGAACAAAATAACATATTCATGGCTTTAGAATTTCTCTGTGCAATAGCCTTTTGTTCATTTATCCATTGTGCAAATGCATCTGTGGGTTCAACATAGTCATTTTGTGTACTATTCCATGTGTCTAAACCTACTGATTATAAATAAATTTTCATTCTACATGGCCAATATGAATAATTACAACCACTAAACAATGGTGTTCTAACAGTGGATTGAGCCACTATAAAAGAACTATTATTGCTACCAGTGTTGGTTGCCATTAACACTATTTTCAAAAATCAGATTATGAACTTTTTGAAAGACCTTGCTCTGATACCAATTGTTAGGGAATGCAGAATGGATTGTTAAGGCAAAACAAACACTAGAGGGGGGGGGGTGAATAATGTTTGCGAGAATCTAAACACAATTTAAAACTTGCGTGAATAACAGAATGAAACAAACACCACAAACACAATCACAGACACAGATTCAAACATAGATGTAAAAATATATAGAAATAAAAATGCAAAAAAAGGAAAGAACACACCGAATTTAATATTGGTTCAGATTGCTCCTACGTCCAGTCACGCACAACACTGGATTGCACATAGTTATATTACTATATCAATAGTCAAGTACGACCTCCTTGATTTCATGGCTACAAGGTATACCACTGATTCCTACTTCCTTGATTTCACGGCTGCAAGGAAAACACCGATTCCTACTTCCTTGATTTCACGGCTACAAGGAATAACAACGATTCCTACTTTACTCAACCCAAGCAATTACAAACAGCCCTATAACTCTTCAATAGCACTTGATTCAGAGAGAGATGAGAAGAGAGTGTAGAGAGAAGAAGTTTGATCAAAACAGAATTGAATTTGGCGGAGTATAAGTGTAGAAATCATAAAAATGATTAAGAATAATTATATAATGAAAGAGAGTGAAAGTGGAGAAGAAGATATGTTTAAAAATTCGAATTCAAGACCTTTTTATAGTGTGTGAAAGGTTGCAACGTTTCTGAAACGTTTCAAATGGTGAAAAGACACTTCCTTTCAAATTTAAATTTCTGACAGTTATATGTCGACATAGTGTTTTATGTATGTCGATGTAAATTTGAATTTCAAACATTTTTCAAGTGTTTTGATATAAATATAAGTCTTGAAATTCTAGAATAAAAATATAGTGTTGGAAATTAATATTATAAAGTAGAAAAACATATGAAAACATAAATTTAAACTATATAAACATATTTATAAAATTATAAGGTTTTAAACTATATAAATATAAAGTATAAAAACATAAATATATAAAACTTAAGTTTGAAAAACAAAGATAAATAAAAAAGAAAATAATATAATAGAGAGAATTTATGATAGAAAATAAAATTTGAAAATTAGAGTTTGAAAATCAGAATTTGAATATTGAACCTGGAGTGCTATTTAAAGTCTTATAAAATCTTGACTTTATAACTATACTAACATTGAACTCTTGAACTCTTGAAATCTTGAATACTCATGAGTCTTGAAATTTGTCTGAATTCTAAATCTCTGTCATCTTTAAATTGTACTGTCTTTAGTAATATTTCCTGTATATAATTCCTGCATATGTGTGTGTATATATATATATATTCTATACAAAAAGTGTTAGTATATATTTTATAATCAACGATAATTGAAATACGGTTGTTTTCATCAAAACTCCATTCTCCAACAACCACATATCATCATTATTATATTTTTCTTCTAAATGTTTATGTCTATGCATATATATACACATATGCATTATTTAATTATAACAAAATGTGGGGTGTTACATTCTCCCACCCTTAGGAAATTTCGTCGCCGAAATTTGATAAGGGTAAAATCACCCTCGTATGATATACATCCATCATGTATTCATCCAATTTTTGCAAACATTGTGCACTTATGCAAAGTGAAATACAACATAGCAATACATGTATGCCTAAGCGGTACCTCCTATATGTATGCAACACATCCTAAATATACTTCCAGTTCTACATGAATGCAATATTTTGAAAATAAAAAGACATTTTCATCCAAATTTTCCCACACTTGTAACACCCACCTCCATGAAGGTCACTCACAAAGGGAATGCCTTAACTTTGATGGAGCGTTTTAGTAGACAGAACAGAATATTACAAGACAGATAAGTAGTACTTGAAAAATTATAACTTTGTTACAGTAGAAGCAGAAATAAGTTTGGTTGCATCTTTCAAAATCACTTTACCAAAACTCAAGTACATATATGTATATCAGCCTTGTTCAAAAGCCCTCAGAGTACAAAACTTTAAAATCATAATCCCCACAGAAGATGCCATAAGAAGTCAAGCCATACTTTAAGCACTTCAAGAAGAAGAAATCCGATCAAGCTAAAGTATTCCCTCCTTGGAAACCTGGGGGGGAACGGAAGAAAAGGGGGCGAAAACAAGCAAGGTCAGACATAAAGTCTAGCAAGTCCAGTGACTTTCAGCATATGAACGGATAATAATAATCATGGCATGCAAATAAAACTGGATGAGAGATTACGTCAGCAGGAGTAACAGATATACTTTTAAGTTAACAGAAGAAACAGAATGATGTAAACTAAGTTATGTTCCTTACTTACATCTTACTTCTCTGCACTAATACTAGTATAACAGGATTAGGTGTTACCCTAATGTCTAAACTGAAACAGAAACGAAGCAGGGTAACCTGTACAGAAACAGAATGCTAGTAATGGGCCTTTACCACCCCAACAGACAAAAGGTACAGAAACAGAATACTAATAATGGGCCTTTACCACCCAACAAATGGGCCTTTACCACCCCAACAGAAGCAGAAGGTACAGGAACGGAATCAGAGACAGAAACAGAATAATCCCTACGGAAACTGAATGTTAGAATTAGGTGTACACTAGTAATGGGCCTTTACCACCCCAACAGACGGTACCACGCAGAAACAGACATGTGTTACCACCCAACAGAAACAGACGGTACCAACAGAAAACAGACAAAACTAATTGTACCCTAAATTCTACCCCAAGCGATCGGCTCCCTAATACATAAATACCCTATGCCAGCCCCACAGAAGGGTGTATCATTCCCTAAATTGGCAACCTTTGAATGACGCAGACCTATTTACAGATGTCACGGCGTCTTACATCCTCATAGGCAGACCGTGATCCATGCACGCACATGACCCGGTCGGAACGCACCATCAACACCCCTCGCCATTATCAGAATGAACCACTTATAATTAGTTCAGTAAGCATGCCCGGACCCCTACATAGCGTCGGGTCAAAGTTTTGATACCAGAAAGGGTTACTGACTAATATGGGTCCCAAACCACAGATGACACAAGTATTTCCCCATCCTAACCTTGTGTCCCCAGACTAACAGATTTCAGATTAACTTGTTTACAAGTTTCAGACATACAGAGTTTAGATTTACTAGTTCACAGATCAGACAATTAAGTTAACAAGTTTTCAGACTAACGGATCAGATGTACAGTTTTAACAGACTTACAGATTGTCTAACTTTGTATTGGGCCTACAGATTCATGAAACGGGTTTGTTAGATTCCTCAGTCCAGTTGGTTTAACCCTATTCACCCAACACGTTTTAGACGTCATATTAAACCCTAGCTCATACCTTAGGCGCGCCATCACCCCCTCAAAACGATGGCCGATATCGTTCCTAATTTGATCCCAAATCGCTCCCAAAATGCAACAAATTAAATTCAAAATTATACATGAAAATCAAAGAGATTTCTCTACTCTATTGTTCTATACGGTTGAGATGTATTTGTGTTGAGCGAATGGGGGGATTCAGGGGCTCGAACTTGCCTCGTTCGAGGCTGCTTCCGGCGCGGGTGGGTCCACCGAGTGGGAAGAGGGCGCGGAGGGCTATCATGTGGTGCGGTTTGATTGGGGTCTGGTTTGGTGGATGGATGATGAAATCGATACCTAGTTTGGAGCGGCAACGAAGAGCAGGCGGTCCAGTTTTCACGATGTAGAAGAAGGATTAAAGGGGATTAGCAAAGTAATTATTTCATTAATTAATTATTTAAAATTGTAATCAATGTATAAAATTGCATATCTCCTTCATACGAGGTCGGAATCCGACCATTTCAGTTGCGTTGGAATCGCATGATCAAACTCTACATTTCAGAACTGACTGGGCCCAATTTGGAGCGCATTAGAATTACAGGCAAATTCAAACCCAAGCTGTACTGAAACCATAAGTTAAAGAATGGAGGAGTGGAAACCGACAGTGAGAACTCCTTCTCACTGAATTTATTTTACAGTCAAATATATACTTGGTTGCAGACTGGGCTTAGTAGCCCTCGACACCATTTATTGTATAAACCATGATTATTTGTTTGGGCTGTATTGTGTTGTGATGGGAAATGAAAATTAAAATATTCATGTGTTTAATAAAATGTATGAACAATAAAAATATCATTTTCATTGAATGAATGAATTAAATAAAATATTTATGTGTTGAATAAAATATTTTATCGTTAAAAATATAACTTTTAACGTATATATGAACGACATAAAATTCTCTAGAAATGAAAATAAATATTCATTTACAAATCGAACGATTTGTTTATGTACACACATTTAACTGACATTGATTGGGACGATAAATTTTACACATCGCCCAACTGCACAAATAATATTCAGTATTTGTTAGTTTAAACCCCACACGGGCAGCTAGTAGTTTTGGTTTTGCAGATTTCTTTTTACAGGATCCTGGTTTACAGCTGGAGCTATATTCGGAAAGCTCTATATCCGTGTATTTCTTTCAGTTGTGTTATGTATTATTTTCCGCTGCTATGTAAATTATTTTAATCTCTGATATTTTTCTGATGTATATTATTTATTCAAAATCTGTTATATTCTAGTACTCTGATGTAATTATTGTAATAAACAACGAAATGTTCTATTGTTTGTGTTCTGATTTGGCGTGTTCTCAACTCAATCCGAGCTTTCCTTTACGGGGAAGTTCGGGTCGTTTTATTTTCTTTATTATTATTTTAAATAATTTAATAATTTGTTCTAATCAATAACCAAACTTCCCTTTTTGTATTCAATCTTGTCAAAAGGTTACAAATCTTAAAAAATATCATTATCTATAATTATTGTAAATTATGCCTGAATAAAGGAATGACATATTTTCAAATCACAAGAAATGTATGTTAATGTATGTTTTGGAATAGTTAATGCAAACTACGCACAAATATGTATATTTATATTTACACGTACATTTGCACCCCTTTTCCCTTTTTCAATCTTTTTGTCATATCTCTTTTGAATTCAAAATAATGTCTTTATGTTCAAAAAGAGGAAAACGACATATTTACAATAACTAAGCCAAAACCCCAACACTATTGAACACAAATAGGCATATTTCTTTTAACAATCACAATCACATAATTTCCCATTGTATCTTTTTATCCAAATTCACATAATTTATCATTCAACACTGAAGCTAGAGATCTAGAATATAACCACATCTAAATGGCATTTAATGGGACTGATTTACAGATCTACATTGTTTTGCAATAACCACAATCTATTTTTCAACATAATTATAGGTAATATGCACAAATAATTCAAATAAGCCTACAATTAATATTGATCCTAACCACAATTCACAATTCCCAAGTTTTGGCAATATTTAATAACAGATCTGATAAGTGCCAATTCAAATTCAATAATATAATGAACATATCTGATGAAAATAAGCTTATATTTTGAGATCTAATACAAACAGGATAAATATGCTATTATAACTTTGTATATAAATTTCTCACTCACCTAAAAGAATCCAAATCTGAAGTTTGAATAATCTTTTAGGCCTATAACTCCAAAATTCTTATAGATCTACAATTTATCCGAAAAGGGGATACATTCAGATATGTAGATATGCAAGAAACTAGGAAGAGATGGGAGAATCTGATGTAGAGTTTCAATTCACATTTGTTTCCATTGGATCCGATAATCTCTTTCAATCCTACATGATTTGTGTTGGATTTGATTGAATATGAATATATTTTTGATGTAGAATTGATTTGAGGAGAATAGGGAAATGGCAGAGCTCCGCTGCTGTTATCAGAAATAGGTGGAAAAGAATGAGGCCCACCCCTTTATTTATAGGGGTGAAATTAGCCATGGACCGTTATATTTGATTAATTAAACATCCGGCCGTTTATATAATAATATATATAAAACTAAACCATCTTAACCTAGCCGTCAGCGGGCACTTCAGGCCCGAAGCGGTCGACTGCTCCCTAGGGGTGTCGACCGCCCTTCGGCTGATTTGCCCAGTGAGGGTCGGTTATAAATGGTAATTTATATTATATTTATTATGTTTATTTATTTCTGTTAGTTTTTCGTATTTCGTCCGTAAAATTTTCATACGGACTCCGTTCGCAAAACTACAAACATGAAAGTTGATCAGAATTCTAAGGCAAACGCAACGGTTAAAGTTTCATAGTCAAACTCCATCGTTTGCAGAAATTCCTATTTTTGAAATCTAATTAACTAATTTATTATCAAAATTCCGGGTTGTTACATTCTTCCCCCCTAAAAGGAATTTCTTCCCGAAATTCTGACAGCTACTTATTCTACACTACACAACCAACTTGTGTACATCCACTTGGCAACCGTGTGTATATGTGCATGGTGTACATAATGCGATTCAACCATAAAACATGCATGCAAAATGATTCTAAATCGAGAAATCTATATGTATGCATTGAGACTTTTAAAACATTTTTGAAAACATGATGCAAAACAATCTAAATATACTGGCAGTTCTATATGAATGCAAATTCTTGAAAATTCTATTTCATCCATTACCTTCTCATAATTATGAATAAAAGTGAGAATCAACCAATTTTGCATCCAAACCCTACCATCCAAAAATCCACGCAATCTAATCGTTTCCTATTTAGTTTCTCCTAAACTTGAAAAAGGAAATCAAGTGAAGAATTTTAACGTTCCTTTCGCTTATAAATATTCCATTTCCTGACTTACATTGGAATCTCACCTCAGTTACCCAAAATACTTCAAAAATTTCCATCTACAGACTGTAAAGGAGGCTTAAAACAAGCTCTAAAACATAAAATAAGTTATTTAATAACCAGCGCGCATCGTCGACAAGGTATGGAAACAACGTTCCTAAGGCTATAGAGGTCTTTTCCCTGTTGTCGTTATCATTTTTATCATATCGTCGGCCCTACTGGACCGCTAAAACGCGCACATAAATCGTCCAAACAGCTTCCTTACGCTATTCATGTGACCAAAAATCGAAATTTTTCATAAAAATAAATTTCCGCTTGAAAACTTATTATGTTTATTTTAAAAATTCCTTTTCAAAGCCGTTTCATTTTCCTATAAAAAATTAAAATGATAAAAAGTTTTTCCTTTTTATTTTGAAACACGTTTTTCGAAAGGTTCAAAAATGTATTTTGTGGAAACTTAAACGATTCAAGTTATATGTTGACGAAAAAAAGGAAGTCAGTTACGCCAAAAATGAAATCATGCACAAAAATACCCACATAAATTTTAGCTTTACAACGAACAGTGATTTATTTATTTATATACCCGTGACAAAAACAACGCGAAACAAGTCCTTTGCTAAAATTTCTCCAACACAGAATTCTATTATTTCCATTGTTTTCACCAAAAAATGGTTCAAAAACCAATGGTACGTGAACCATACTTCACCAATGTGGTTAGTAAGTAAATGGAGCCGCAATCAACAAAGCTTAAAAGTAAAAAGTGAGGAAAGTAAAATGAAGACAAGGTTTTAGAGTGGTTCGGCCCTAAGCTAGGCCTACGTCCACTATGAAAGTGATTTGCATTATCATGGCAATGATTACAAAGCTTGGAATTTCTCTTTGCACATACATATTTTCTCTTCTATAACATATTCTCTTTCTCACACATAAATATCGCTCAATTTCATGGAATTCAATGGAGAATTGACAAAATCGGCGGAGGAGAAGGAAATTGCCCTTGTTTGAGAAGAAGATGAAGGAGGATCTTCAATATCTTTGCCACTTAGGTGATGGGTGCCATGGCCGAACGGGTGATCGATCTTCAAATGGAGATGATGATGATGGTTAGGATGCTAAGGAATGATGGAAGGGAGAATTCGATAGCACTTCGTGGTGGCAAGGAGTCGATCCTTTTTGTAGTGGAAGCCATGGCCTCTTTATAGGTGACTTCCCATGAAGAAATGATCTGAAAATCATATATGCAGGCTATGGGTCGCTCGTCCTATTAATTACGAAAAAGCCACCGCCCGATTATAGCCAACTGGCAACAGCTGTACCCAGTTGTCTTGCATGTGCCAGCTTCATACGTGCGAGCGGACTGGTGCGAGCGGGCTGATGTGAGCAGGCTGGTCAGGTAAATGGGTACTGAAAGCACAGTCATTTGTCTAATGAAACACCCCACCTCCATTAAGGTCACTCGCAAAGGGAATGCCTTAACTTCGGTGGAGCGTTTTAAGTAAAAGATGCAGATAAATTACAAGACAGGCAAAATTTAAACAGCGGAAATTAAATAAAATTTTACTTCATTGATAAAATAGCAACTTGGTAAAACAGCTTGTACAAAGATTGTTTTCCAATACTAAAACACCAATTCCCATTATAACAAAGCATCTGCCTTGTTTAACAAAATAAAGAAGCATAAAATGACAATGATATTCCCCAATAAAGTATGAGCCAGCCATAGCCGTGGAAAAGAGAGTCCAAAGTAAAACATCAACTAATCTTCAAGCTTGGAAGGAGAAAAGGTCCAAACTAAGCTGAGTTATTCCCTCCCTGACTACCTGGGGGGAAACTGGAAGAAAAGAAGATGAAAGAAAACAGAGTCGGACATAAAGCCTGGTAAGTCCAGTGACTTTCAGCATGTAAACAGGTAAAAGCAACATGACATGAATAAACTGAATATAAGACAATACTTTGATAACAGGGATAACATGATAACATAAGATAAGCATAAGATATGATAAGGCAAGATAGACTGAATGCGCTTCTAATCTTTCTCTGCTTCGCTACTACCCTGTTATTCTGATTTCTATTTCTCTGCACCATCTAACTAGTGTCCCAACTAGTAATCTGTATAAAAAAAATGATCATATGATAATGTGATCCCGATTCCCGTAATTGTGGTAGCCTTCAGGTGTACATCTATTATGAGGATTCCACCCCAATCTGCTTAATTGCCATGAATATGTTAGATGTACCCTTACTAACCTATCGATCGGCTCCCTACTTGTATTAACTTTCCTTGTGTCTGTGTTAATCAGCCCTCTCTTGCGTGTAGATACCCTGCGTGGGTCCCACCTTCCCTCCCACTTATCCAGTCAATATGTATTATTGGTTAAGCTTGCCTTAAACCTATCCACTTTGTTCATGTAATATTGGTTAAGTGTTGTCCATTCATGTTAACTTAACCTACCCACACATCATGTTGTGTTGGTTAAGTGTTTCGTATCAACTTAACCCTGTTCATTCATCATGTTATATTGGTTAAGCGTTTCCTCTTGACTTAACCCCATCCGTTCATCATGTTATATTGGTTAAGTATTTCCTATTAACTTAACCTTACCCATTCATCATGTTGTATTGGTTAAGTGTCATCAATCCAGTTGAATTTACTTAACCCACCCACTTGTCATGTTATATTGGTTAAGTGTTTCCTTCTTGTGTTACTTAACCCTACCACACATCATGTTATATTGGTTAAGTGTTGCCCTCTTGTTTTAACTTAACCCTACCATTCTTATCACGTCTTGTTTATTAGCATTAATTCATTCATTAATGCCTTAACCTCTCACATTAGAACTATTGTTTGCGGTTGCTGGATGTGTCGGGCGGTTCCGGGCAGACTTCTACCGCAAACTCATTCTAACCTTGGGTTTTGAGCTAAATGCGCTAACCTCTCACGTTAGATTTGTATTGTTGCGGTTACTGGATGTGCCGGGCGGTTCCGGGCAGTTTTACACCGCAACTCAATCTAACCTCGGGTTAGGCATGTTCATCTTTTAGCCTATTTACATGTTTACCGTACATGTCCAAGTCTAGATTTTATATGCTAATTATCCCAATTTCACAAAACTTGTCATGTTTCAATTCTCAAGTTATGCCCAACAAATTTAATTACAAGTTATTAATCAAAATAGGATACACCCAATTTTCCCAAATTTACAATAATAGTCATGCTCCAAAATCACAATATCCATTATGCTTGACGTCCCAACCAATAGTTATGCCCAATCTAGATTTAATATTCCAGTTTACCGTTTACGCCCAAAACTCGGTTTACATGCCAATTAACACAAACTTGCAGTTATAATGATAATAATGCCCCAATATCAATTACAAGTTATGCTTAACAATTTCACCGAATATATAATGCCCAATCATTTCACCAAATACATTATGCCCAACATTTACCCAAATTAGGTTATATCCAAATATTCCCTGTACTCTAACCGTTTGTATTTCGCGATTTCAGCCTAGGTTCGAAGGTAACCCAGGTTCATAAAAGAAAAAGGAAATAGGGAAAGAGAGAGAAGGATCATAAAATAAGAATAGGCATAAAAAATAGGCATGTAACAACAGATCTAATACAGGAAATTTAGATCCAACAAAGATAGATTCATGAATAAACTGATACAATCATCGTCGCAGGCATAAGAATAACATCATGAACCAAAAAGGATTATATGCTTGATGTACAACTAAGATAGGCATGATTGAATAGATATAATAGCTTCTTAGGCATGTACAATCATGGATTCTACAGAAAGATAGGGATAAATCTGAAAATATTTTCTTATCATCAAGCATGGACTTAGATTCATTTTATTACATGCCAAGATTACAATTAAGTATTTAAATATGAAAATAACATGAACTTACATTGCTAGGATTAAGAGAAGGTAATGGAATCGTTGTTGTAGCAGAAACTTCTAATTTGTTGTTGATTAATCTTCAAAGTTGTTTGTAGATGAAGAACTTCTAACATAATTTAGGTTTTAGAGGCAGCGGCTACGAGGATTGAGAGTTCAACAGCATTGAGGCATCATAAGGAATTGTTTATGAATTAGGTTAGGTCTAGGCACTAATTTATAGGTGTAGAGCGTTTTAGAGCCTTTAGATCACCCTAGAAGCCATCAGGTCCGTCCAGCACATCAGAAATCATCATACGAAGCAGTTCAGCCCGTTTGGGCTTGGATCTGAAAAGGGGTCGACCCCTCCCCTAGGGGGTCGACACCTATGTCGACCCCCCCCTTAGGGGGGTCGACACCTTTGGGCGAGAAATTTTCCGCCCAGTCCGCTTTTCCGATTTCGAATTCTTTTGAATTATATTCTGGACTGGTTTAATTAATTATTTAATTCTCTAAATTCTTGCAATCTTCCGAGGCCCATAACTTCCTCATACGGAGTCCGATTTACGCAAACTTGGACTCTATCTAAAGCAAAATTCCGAGACGAACGCAATGGCGTAACCGGTTTCACTTAATTCTTCTATTATAAATTAATTATTCTTTAATTATCTCTTATTCATGTTCTAAAATTACGGGGTGTTACATTCTCCCTTCCTTAAAGGATTTCGTCCCCGAAATCTTCAAGTTAAGAAGAATGTGTATCCTACCATCCAATAATCCATCTTCTCAACCACCAATCACAGACATCCATTGTCCTTAAGAGGTTTCTAATGTCATATGAACATATGCAAAAGTGTGTGTATATGTCCCAATACTAATGCAAAAGTTCAGGCGGTCTACTGATTTAGTGGACCTCCTTAATGCGAATTATGTCAGTGTCATGCGTCCAATATGTATGCAAGTATTCCTAATCATGTAAATACTATATGTGTGCATATTCATTCCTCCATATGCAGCATCCATAAGATAACATATCAAGTTTCAATCCATATACAAATACATAAATTTATATGCATATGCAATATGAAAGTGACTGAGCTGATCTAGTGCCTAATGTGTGTGTATATGCATCCACGAGCAACCACTAGCAACCTCTTGCAACCACTTGCAATCATCAATCATTAAATGTTTTTAAACACATGTTTACAAACATTGGCTTCTACCTAAGGATCGAAGATATGACCTAGAGGATATACCTAAAAAGATAGAAACAAGTATGCATAAAATTCCTAGAAAAAGAGATCAAGGATATACCCTCAAGAAAAAGGGTATGATGCGCGTGTCTTATTTTCAGTCTCCCACGTCACGTCTTCTTGAGCTTCACTCCACTGTACTATGCTAGAGATTATCCCATGTAGTCGGACTATCTTTTTAAGATAAACAGATGTTAACCATGATACCAAGTGTTTATACTAAGATGATTAGAGGTCTCTCCTCTACTTAGCTTATCCATCATGTCACAAATCTAAGGGTCTTCATGTTGCGCCGCTCCTATCCGATCCAAAAGCGTAGGCTGCTCTTCTAGCAATGTTAACAAACCAGGTACAAACTTGACTGAGGGTCTAAAGCTAAAGGTTGTTATGTACTTCAAACTTTACCCATCTTAAGGTCAATCTTTTTCCACTTAGGGCGCCTGCCACAACATTACCCTTGCCAAGGGTATAAGTAATCTCAAAGTCGTATGATGCAAGAGATTCCATCTATCGTTGTTGCCTCAATTTCAAATCCTTTTGCGAGAACATATATTTTATGACCCGTATAAACTGTAAACGTCTTGTAACCTTCGGGTAATGCCATGACTGGAGTTGTCGTCAGGGTTCTCTTCAGTCGTTGGAAAGCAACATCACAAATCAAATCCCAAGCAAAAGTTAGATTCTTCTTCATCAATCTAGTAAGTGGGGCTGATACCTTCACAAAGTCCTTAATTAACTTCCTATACCAGCCCGCTAATTCAAGAAAACTTCTTACTCCCGTTATATTCCTTGGGACCTTCTAATCTTGCACCGCAAGTACTTTTGCGGGATCTACTGTTATCCCTCCCTTGGATCTCACATGCCTTAGAAACCTCACTTCTTCTCTCCAAAAATGATATTTGGAGAACCTAGCCTTAAGCTGATGCACTTGGAGGGTATCTGAGACTTCCCTTAGATGCAAAGCATGTTCTTTCTCAATCTTAGAGAAAACCAAAATATCATCTATGCACAAGCGAAGTGAACCATCCGCCTTTGTAGCGAAAACAACAGGAGCACCCCATTCAGAAATACTTCGCCTTACGAACCCATTCTCAAGTAACTCTTTTACTAGTTTACTGAGCCCTTCCTTTTCCTTGGAGTCATGCGTCGTACAGGTAATGCAACTGGCTTTGCATTGTCAACTAGATATATGCGGGAGTCTATCTCGCGTTTTAGGGGACAAACCCCTAACCTAATCAAAACATCTTCGTACTCATGGACTACTCTAACGGATCGCAAATCATCGATAGATGCATCAAGCGATTCTAGGTAGCTAAGCCTAACTGATCTCTTAGGATCGCACAAAATCTCGAGGGTATTCCCAAGGCAAGTCAAAAGTCTAACTACCCTCCTTTCACAATTACTAGCTAACCAATCCATGCCTAGTGTAACGACCCGGAAAAAGTCGTTCTTGATTATCCGATATACAACACATATCGAACATCAAGAGTCGAAAATACCGGATGGTTAATGAAAGAAGTTAGAGGGTGAGGATAGATAAGATAGAACTTATAGAATAGAAATAGAAGTAGAACATCATCATCAGAGTAAACACGAATCTCACAGCGGAATGAATAAAATATAACATAACTTTTGAAATACAAACAATATATGTATACAATAACATTTCAGAGTACAACACTTACAACAACAGCGGAAATAAACAATAGCTATGTAATCCTGAAGCCTCCTGCTCCAAGCTCTCCAAGTACATCTGTAAAATCCCGACTACTTGACTGCCTGTACAAATTTAGGCACCCAAGAGTTTAGGGAAAACAAAACAAAATAAACTCCGGGTCAGTCATGGGACTGGTGTGAATAAACTCCAAACACTTGGTTTAACTTAGGATATCTCATAAGAACACGCCGTAAAAACGGAACGGGTTTTTCCCTTATGAGAATCCAAACAACTTTGTAAACAATATCCTTCTGATATTATAATAATGTCTAAGTACAAATAGATATCATGTAATGGCGCGTTTTGTAAGGTATAATAATTAAGTTATTTAATTATTTAAATAACGAATATATTAAATAAACGATAGTTGAACATATAATTATAATATAATTAAAATCGAGCGCGTAACGACGCGGCAGTTCGCTGTTTGGCGATTTGAACTTCAACTGAGTATACAGGGTCCGTTTTAAATTGGATTTCTGTGAAACAAGAAACGTGTGGAGCTGGTGGAGTATATCTTTCTAGTGGAAGAGAAAGATCGGGATTTCATCGTGAAGATTTTGAGTTACGTCCAAATCAAATTCTCAAGAATGCAGCGCCCTGACCATAACGATTTAATTATATTTAATATAAGGATTTAAATAGAAATCGAGCGTCGATATAACTTTAACGATGTAATATCGAGTTGTAAATACATACAGGAATATTCTGGAGCTGTATGGTATACCACTGTGAATACAGACGATAATAATTAATTTTAATTAATTAATTTAATAATATTTAAATATATTTATATATTTAAATAGGCTATTCAGAGCGTTAAAAATAGCCAGTTTTGCAAACGAAGTCGGAATTCGACGAAACCAGTTTTGTTGGATCCGCAATGTCAAATAGTTATTTGATTCCAAGTTTCGTGATTTTTAGAGTCAGTGTGTGACCGTAGGGATTTTTAGAGTGAGAAATAGTCGGTATTTCAACAGTTAAAAATACGCTGTGTGAGCATACGGAGTCGGAATTCGACGAAACCAGTTTTGTTGGGACCGTAATGTCGAACTCTACCTACACGTCCAGTTTGGTGATTTTTGGGTATCATATGTAGTCGCAGGGATTTTTAGAATTCAGATACATGGAGAAATTGGCAAAAATAAATATAAAAATCAAATTAAAAATATTCCCCCTATTTCTTTGGATCCACGACAGGACACGCCTCACCATTTCTCAACCATCAGTGTTACCTAACACCCACAGCTCTATATAACCGCATTAACCCAAGAACGCAGCTAGAAATCCCAAAACAAAATCAAAATCATATTCAATAAAATTCCTTAAATCGTGAAGTATATATTTCTGGAATCCTCAGGAAAATCTCGTCACACTCGTGTGCTTTTTGATTGGCTCGACAGTGTTTCCGCGACACTGGAAATGGACGAATCACTTAGGGTTCGCATTGGTGGGTTGTGTGAGGTGGAGTGGGTTTGGCCACGAAGTCGATTTGGGAAGGAGGGATATACTGAAGAAATCGTGTTTGGGTCCTTATAAATGAAGATGGGCCGGTTTTAATTAGTGAGCCCGTTTATAATTAAATTCTAGTTTTATTTTTCTTAAATTAGTTTAATCTTGTAAATCGAATATCTTGGTCATACAATATCAGATTGACGAACCGTAAGTTGCGTTAGGATCGTATGGACGGGAGCAACCCAATGGAGCTGACTGGGAGTGAATCCGAGCTCGTTACAATTTATAGCAAAATAAATTGTCCGTCTGAATCAACGACAATTATCGTCATTGACGATGATCGTCCAAATGTGAGTAAAACTCACCAACTCTGAACAGTTTATATTTTCATGCTGTATTTTTAGAACTGTTAAATATTGTCTGTTTGATTGTGTGTTGACTGTTTGATTGAACTGCTAGTCAGTTAGTGGAAAATATATATATATATATATATATATAAACCGTTAAATATTTATATATTGATTCTGCTATCAGAATAATTTATATTGAACTGAAAGTGATGATAATCATATTGTGTAACATCTGTGGATGCAGGGAGACAGGTTGGAGGAATCCAACTGGATTCCTCAACAGTTATTTGTACTGTGATTTATGTATTGTGATATATATAATCTGTTGTGATTACGTGTGGTCGGACGATATTCATCGTTGTTAGATGATGTGTTAAAACCATAAGAAATACCAGAGTGTGATAAAAGGATTTTACAAAGTAATTGGTTAAGTTAACCAAAGCGAGTTAGTCGAGTTAATCAAAGTAATCGGTTAAGTTAACCAAAGTGAGTTAGTCGAGTTAAACAAAGTAATTGGTTAAGTTAACCAAAGTGAGTTAGTCGAGTTAAACAAATTAATTGGTTAGGTTAACCAAAGTGAGTTAGCCGAGTTAATCAAAGTAATTGGTTAAGTTAACTAAAGCGAGTTAGTCGAGTTAATCAAAGTAATTGGTTAAGTTAACCAAAGTGAATTAGTTAAGTTAAACTAAGTGGTTAATCGAAGTAAATTAGTTAAGTTAAACTAAGGGGTTAATCGATGTGAATTAGTTAAGTTAAACTAAGGGGTTAATCGATGTGAATTAGTTATGTTACTAAGTGGTTAATCGAAGTGAATTAGTTAAGTTAACTAAGTGGTTAATCGAAGTGAATTAGTTGAGTTAAACTAAGTGAATCGGTTAGAGTTAATCAAAGTGAATTAGCTAAGTTAAACTAAGTGGATTAGTTCAGTTAATCGAGACGAGTTAACCAGTTAGGTTAAACCATTTGAGTTAATCAGTTAGGTTGAACCAGTTAGAGTTGATTAGTTAGAGTTGACCAGTTAGAGTTGATCAGTTAGAGTTAACCAGTTAAAGTTTACCAGTTAAAGATAAACAGTTAGAGTTAACCAGTTAGAGTTGATCAGTTAGAGTTGACCAGTTAGAGTTGATCAGTTAGAGTTGACCAGTTAGAGTTGATCAGTTAGAGTTAACCAGTTAAAGTTTACCAGTTAAAGATAAACATTAGAGTTGACCAGTTAGAGTGGATCAGTTAGAGTTAACCAGATAGAGTTAGTCAAACAGAGTTACTCAGGATAAATACCATTTAGCACGACTGCTAGCGTAATTCGCAGGGCTGCAGATAGCCTACGGCAGTCGGACGTTTCCTAAGGGAATCAGGCGTAACCATTGTGATCGCTGCGACCTAGAGTCAAGCGAATAGTGTTAAATCGAATAGAGTTATTCGATAGGAGTTAATCAAGGTAAGTTAAGTAGAACAAGTTGAGTTAACCGGTTAGAGTTATCCAAGTGGAGTTAATCGAGTAGAGTTGTCGAATATCACTTATTCGAAGTAGAGTTATCGAATATAGCATATTCGAGAGAAGAGTAATCGAATATAGTTTATTCGAGTGGAGAAATCAAATGTTATTCATTTGAGAAGAGTTATTGAATATTATTTATTCGAAGAGGAGTTATCGAATATTGGTTATTCGAAGATAGTTAATCCGAAGTAGTTATTCGAAGTTAGTTAATCCGAAGGAGTTATTCGAGGTTAGTTAATCCGAAGGAGTTATTCGAAGTTAGTTAATCCGAAGGAGTTAGTCGAAGAGTTAATCCGAAGGAGTTAGTCGAAGAGTTAATCCAAAGGAGTTATTCGAAGTTAGTTAATCCAAAGGAGTTAGTCGAAGAGTTAATCCAAAGGAGTTATTCGGAGTTAGTTAATCCGAAGGAGTTAGTCGAAGAGTTAATCCGAAGGAGTTAGTCGAAGAGTTAATCCAAAGGAGTTATTCGAAGTTAGTTAATCCAAAGGAGTTAGTCGAAGAGTTAATCCAAAGGAGTTATTCGGAGTTAGTTAATCCGAAGGAGTTAGTCGAAGAGTTAATCCGAAGGAGTTAGTCGAAGAGTTAATCCGAAGGAGTTAGTCGAAGAGTTAATCCAAAGGAGTTATTCGAAGTTAGTTAATCCAAAGGAGTTAGTCGAAGAGTTAATCCAAAGGAGTTATTCGGAGTTAGTTAATCCGAAGGAGTTAGTCGAAGAGTTAATCCGAAGGAGTTAGTCGAAGAGTTAATCCAAAGGAGTTATTCGAAGTTAGTTAATCCAAAGGAGTTAGTTGAAGAGTTAATCCAAAGGAGTTATTCGGAGTTAGTTAATCCAAAGGAGTTAGTCGAAGAGTTAATCCAAAGGAGTTATTCGGAGTTAGTTAATCCGAAGGAGTCAGTCGAAGAGTTAATCCGAAGGAGTTAGTCGAAGAGTTAATCCAAAGGAGTTATTCGAAATTAGTTAATCCAAAGGAGTTATTCGAAGTTAGTTAATCCGAAGGAGTTAGTCAAAGAGTTAATCCAAAGGAGTTATTCGAAGAGTTAATCCAAAGGAGTTAGTCGAAGAGTTAATCGAATATAGTTATTCGAAAGAAAGTGTTAATCGAATATAGTTTATTCGAGTAAAGTTAAAAGAGTTAATCGAATATAACTTATTCGAGTAGAGTTAGAGAAGTTAATCGAATATAGTTATTCGAATAGTGTTGGAGGAGATATCGAATATAGTTTATTCGATAGGAGTTAAGTGAATATGGTTAATCAAATAGAGTTAAGCAAATAGAGTTAATCCAATAGGGTCAGTCCACTAGGGTTAATTGGAAAGAGTAAATCGAATATAGTTATTCGACAGAAAGGTAAAGTAAGGAAGTTAGTTAAAGGAATTTAAAGCGAACTTTACCTATTTTCAAGGTTAGAAGTGTTGTTCAATTAAGGTCTGAGAGATAGTTCTACCCCAACTTGATTGGCTTCGTTTTAACTAAGGAATGGTTAAAGTTTGGCAGTAAAGAGGAGTTAAGTGAAATGTGTAATTTAGGGAAATGGTTTAAGTTGGTATAGCGATGTTTTATCTAAACATCTGCTTAATCCAAATGTAGGAGTTTTGGAAATATCTTCCATAGAAGAATAAGAATTGTTTTCTAATGTAGAAAACAAGGAGTGGAAATGCTTTCCAGTGTTAATAGGTATATTTTCTAAACATTAGAAAATAGCAAATGTCGAATATAGGGAAATAGGATATGTGAAATGAACCAAAGAGATATATGTTAAAAGATGTTTGTTCGATATAATTTCCGTCTGGAAATAATATCGTTGTTTGCACACATGTTTTTCTTTGATAGTTAACTCACAGACGATCGAAGTTTTTACCATTTTAACTTTGTTAATATGGAGAGACCGGTTGAATTATTATCCAAAGAACCACTCTGTATTGGCATAAGCGTTGCGAGCAATATATGCCAAAGATAAATTGAAGACGGAGTAAAGTGCAAGGGCTATTGTATAAGTCTTAGATAAAAGTGACTAAGATGGATATACTGAATAGTGCCTTCGGTTTGTCCAGTCCCAGGACAACGTATATGGAAGAAGGTCTGACAGAGTATATCCAATGGATCGCGTAAGTTGATCTGTTCAAACGTATTCACGTTTGGTGGCGGAGGAATTCGTTTCTATTAGCTGTATACCCGTGTTATTTTTGGATAAGTCAATTTGTGATTTGGCGGGTATGACGATGTGGCATTCAAAGTGAATGGTGATCAGATGTTCTGAAGATAGACGTAGCTTCTAGCCTCACACCAGGAAGTAACAAAAGTTGGGCTAGGCAGCATGGCTAGTTGGGTCATTCCCAAGCAGGGTGTATTGTCACCGATCTAGGGAATATTCAAATTTATACTTCTTTTTGATTCTGTATCTTCGAATGACGGTTTGATGGCCTATAACCGTGGTGGCAATATATTCGCGACACTCAAGCTAAATGAGTGAGCGGTCATGTGTGGCCGGGTTGCAAGACGTTCTTGTTGAACCTGCAGTGTATCACCTCTAGAGTACACTGATCAGAAGGTGCTCCCATACCTTGTCTGTTGGAATCCATTCTCCGTTAAGCGCCCTGCAGTTTATGATTTTTACTATGTATGTAAAACGTGAGATGCAAGCGTTTCTGCTAGATTGATACCTATTTGTACTTAGACATTATTATAATATCACAATGATATTGCTTGTCAAAGTTGTTTAGATACTCATAAGGAAAAACCCATTCCGTATTCACGGCGTGGTCTTATGAGATATCATATACCTGTTTTAAACTATTTTACTCACACCAGTCCCATGACTGACCCGGAGTTTACTTTGTTGTTTTCCCTAAACTCTTGGGTGCCTAATTTATACGGGCAGTCAAGTAGTTGGGAATTTACAGATATACTTGGAGAGCTTGGAGCAGGAGGCTTCAAGATCAGTTAGCTATAGTTATTTCCGCTGTGTTGTAAGTGCTGTACTCTGATAAGTGCTATTGTATACATAACTGTTGTATTTCAAAGTTATGTTATATATTATATGTTATTCGTTCCGCTGCGAGATTCGTGTTACTCTGATGATGTATGTTCTTCTTTTCGTCTTCTATTCTATTAGTTCTATCTTTCCTATTCTCACCCTCTAATTTCTTTCATTAACAACCAGGATTTTTCGATGTTTGGTTAGTCGTCGTCGTGTTTATGGCGATAACCAAGGTCGCGAAAATCCGGGTCGTTACAGTTGGTATCAGAGCTTAAGTTTAGAATTACTTGGCTCTGTGGCGTGACTCGGTAGAGATAGGGTTAGTAATACCCTAGATTGAGTTTGAGTGTATATATACGAGTGCGTATTTGTATTTGATATAAAACTGTTTTTTATTGTGGAGATTCACTGGCTGAGTTGTTTATGAGTTCTGGTCGATCAGTTTGATCCACTGTATCGGTAGGAGTAAATAAACACTTGAATACGATGGATCGTCACGATATGTTTTGAAAGAGGGTAAGTGAATTTAACTTTACCCAAAGTATATTTTGATATAGAGGTATATATATGTATATCAAAATTATAATATATTAGATATATTGGTTGTAATTATAATCGAGCAAGATTATATAGTGAAATGGTTATACATAGCCAACCAGAATTCATATGAGTGAAATCAGATGAGTAAATCTTAATTTAAATCAAAATTTGGAATTAAAATAAGGAAATTTTAAGTTCCTGGGAGATTTTGAAAATATTTTCCAATTTGAAATAAATATAGTATTGAACTCACCTGGATGACTGGAAAATAATTCCGAGGATGGATCGATACATCGTCGGTGTGATTTTCGAGTTTCTAAGTGGCGGATTACTACCAAGGGTTTTGTTTTCAAATTGTGTAGAGAAAACAAGTTGTTTAGAAATTCAAAGGTTTTGAATTGGTGTTATGGTTTGAAATTGATTTGAAATAAACCCAGGAATTTTGAATGCTGGAATTAAAAATTTAACTAATAAAGTTAAATGGATTGAGAAGACATAAGTGAATAAATACATTGGAATTTAAACTTGAACCAAGTTAAATAAATCGGGGTTTGGTTAGAGAATAATCTGGATTGGGATTAAGTTGATGGGTTAAGAATTTGAGATTTGATATTGGAAATTGATTGGGAAATTGATTGGAGTGATATGGGTATATGTTGAATGGATAACAAGTGAAAGTGATAAAGTTGATATGCCGACAAAAAAGGTACAAGTTTATATTTCTAATTGGAGATAAGATTTATGAGCCGATTGGCAAGCCGCTTGGCTGTTTGATTTTCTTTTGGGTTGGAGAAGGCCTAGAGAGGCGAGGGGTGGTTTGTCATATTGACCAATACAAAGGAGGTTATGGCGAAATTTTTCGAAAATTCCAGGCGTTAGAACATTCTCATGATTTATGGAAATTCAGTTAGCTAGAATGAATTAATAATTTAATTGAAAATTTAATGGTTCAGTTGAAACTGGAGTTGAGAAGTATGCTAAAAGATATTTGAATCTAGTTAGTAAAGTTGGTAGCATTTTCCTAGCTTAGCAATTTCGAGGACGAAATTATTTTAAGGGGGGAAGTCTGTAATGGCGCGTTTTGTAAGGTATAATAATTAAGTTATTTAATTATTTAAATAACGAATATATTAAATAAACGATAGTTGAACGTATAATTATAATATAATTGAAATCGAGCGCGTAACGACGCGGCAGTTCGCTGTTTGGCGATTTGAACTTCAACTGAGTATATAGGGTCCGTTTTAAATCGGATTTCTGTGAAACAAGAAACGTGTGGAGCTGGTAGAGTATATCTTTCTAGTGGAAGAGAAAGAACGGGATTTCGTCATGAAGATTTTGAGTTACGTCCAAATCAAATTCTCAAGAATGCAGCGCCCTGACCATAACGATTTAATTATATTTAATATAAGGATTTAAATAGAAATCGAGCGTCGATAAAACTTTAACGATGTAATATCGAGTTGTAAATACATACAGGAATATTCTGGAGCTGTATGGTATACCACTGTGAATACAGACGATAATAATTAATTTTAATTAATTAATTTAATAATATTTAAATATATTTATATATTTAAATAGGCTATTCAGAGCGTTAAAAATAGCCAGTTTTGCAAACGAAGTCGGAATTCGACGAAACCAGTTTTGTTGGATCCGCAATGTCAAATAGTTATTTGATTCCAAGTTTCGTGATTTTTAGAGTCAGTGTGTGACCGTAGGGATTTTTAGAGTGAGAAATAGTCAGTATTTCAACAGTTAAAAATACGCTGTGTGAGCATACGGAGTCGGAATTCGACGAAACTAGTTTCGTTGGGACCGTAATGTCGAACTCTACCTCCACGTCCAGTTTGGTGATTTTTGGGTATCATATGTAGTCGCAGGGATTTTTAGAATTCAGATACATGGAGAAATTGGCAAAAATAAATATAAAAATCAAATTAAAAATATTCCCTTTATTTTCTTTGGATCCACGACAGGACACGCCTCGCCATTTCTCAACCATCAGTGTTACCTACCACCCACAGCTCTATATAACCGCATTAACCCAAGAACGCAGCAAGAAATCCCAAAACAAAATCAAAATCAAATTCAATAAAATTCCTTAAATCGTGAAGTATATATTTCTGGAATCCTCAGGAAAATCTCGTCACACTCGTGTGCTTTTTGATTGGCTCGACAGTGTTTCCGCGACACTGGAAATGGACGAATCACTTACGGTTCGCATTGGTGGGTTGTGTGATCATCCGAATTCAAAATCAATAACATTTTTGAGTTCGCAGGAGGGAGCAGCACCTTGTGTGCTAGTGTGGGAGGATTCGGTTTCCAGGGGGGTCGCCGCTCCAGATTTCAGCGCGATGGTGGTCGAACAAAACTCCACCGAGTTGTTCGGAAAGGGTGTGAATAGAAGAAGAGTTTGAAGATAGGAATTTTAGTGATTTTTACTTGATTTAAGGATGGAAGGAGGAGGAGAATCGAGAGGAAGAAGGTGGCGGTGGAGTGGGTTTGGCCACGAAGTCGATTTGGGAAGGAGGGATATACTGAAGAAATCGTGTTTGGGTCCTTATAAATGAAGATGGGCCGGTTTTAATTAGTGAGCCCGTTTATAATTAAATTCTAGTTTTATTTTTCTTAAATTAGTTCAATCTTGTAAATTGAATATCTTGGTCATACAATATCAGATTGACGAACCGTAAGTTGCGTTAGGATCGTATGGTCGGGAGCAACCCAATGGAGCTGACTGGGAGTGAATCCGAGCTCGTTACAATTTATAGCAAAATAAATTGTCCTTCTGAATCAACGACAATTATCGTCATTGACGATGATCGTCCAAATGTGAGTAAAACTCACCAACTCTGAACAGTTTATATTTTCATGTTGTATTTTTAGAACTGTTAAATATTATATGTTTGATTGTGTGTTGACTGTTTGATTGAACTGCTAGTCAGTTAGTGGAAAATATATATATATATATAAACCGTTAAATATTTATATATTGATTCTGCTATCAGAATAATTTATATTGAACTGAAAGTGATGATAATCATATTGTGTAACATCTGTGGATGCAGGGAGACAGGTTGGAGGAATCCAACTGGATTCCTCAACAGTTATTTGTACTGTGATTTATGTATTGTGATATATAAATGTGATATATAATCTGTTGTGATTACGTGTGGTCGGACGATATTCATCGTTGTTAGATGATGTGTTAAAAACCATAAGAAATACCAGAGTGTGATAAAAGGATTTTACAAAGTAATTGGTTAAGTTAACCAAAGCGAGTTAGTCGAGTTAATCAAAGTAATCGGTTAAGTTAACCAAAGTGAGTTAGTCGAGTTAAACAAAGTAATTGGTTAAGTTAACCAAAGTGAGTTAGTCGAGTTAAACAAAGTAATTGGTTAGGTTAACCAAAGTGAGTTAGTCGAGTTAATCAAAGCAATTGGTTAAGTTAACCAAAGCGAGTTAGTCGAGTTAATTGAAGTAATTGGTTAAGTTAACCAAAGTGAATTAGTTAAGTTAAATTAAGTGGTTAATCGAAGTAAATTAGTTAAGTTAAACTAAGGGGTTAATCGATGTGAATTAGTTAAGTTAAACTAAGGGGTTAATCGATGTGAATTAGTTAAGTTACTAAGTGGTTAATTGAAGTGAATTAGTTAAGTTAACTAAGTGGTTAATCGAAGTGAATTAGTTGAGTTAAACTAAGTGAATCGGTTAGAGTTAATCAAAGTGAATTAGCTAAGTTAAACTAAGTGGATTAGTTCAGTTAATCTAGACGAGTTAACCAGTTAGGTTAAACCATTTGAGTTAATCAGTTAGGTTGAACCAGTTAGAGTTGATCAGTTAGAGTTGACCAGTTAGAGTTGATCAGTTAGAGTTAACCAGTCAAAGTTTACCAGTTAAAGATAAACAGTTAGAGTTAACCAGTTAGAGTTGATCGGTTAGAGTTAACCAGTTAGAGTTGATCAGTTAGAGTTAACCAGTTAAAGTTTACCAGTTAAAGATAAACAGTTAGAGTTGACCAGTTAGAGTGGATCAGTTAGAGTTAACCAGATAGAGTAAGTCAAACAGAGTTACTCAGGATAAGTACCATTTAGCACGACTGCTAGCGTAATTCGCAGGGCTGCAGATAGCCTACGGCAGTCGGACGTTTCCTAAGGGAATCAGGCGTAACCATTGTGATCGCTGCGACCTAGAGTCAAGCGAATAGTGTTAAATCGAATAGAGTTATTCGATAGGAGTTAATCAAGGTAAGTTAAGTAGAACAAGTTGAGTTAACCGGTTAGAGTTATCCAAGTGGAGTTAATCGAGTAGAGTTGTCGAATATCACTTATTCGAAGTAGAGTTATCGAATATAGCGTATTCGAGAGAAGAGTAATCGAATATAGTTTATTCGAGTGGAGAAATCAAATGTTATTCATTTGAGAAGAGTTATCGAATATTATTTATTCGAAGAGGAGTTATCGAATATTGGTTATTCGAAGATAGTTAATCCGAAGGAGCTATTCGAAGTTAGTTAATCCGAAGGAGTTATTCGAGGTTAGTTAATCCGAAGGAGTTATTCGAAGTTAGTTAATCCGAAGGAGTTAGTCGAAGAGTTAATCCGAAGGAGTTAGTCGAAGAGTTAATCCGAAGGAGTTATTCGAAGTTAGTTAATCCAAAGGAGTTAGTCGAAGATTTAATCCAAAGGAGTTATTCGGAGTTAGTTAATCCGAAGGAGTTAGTCGAAGAGTTAATCTGAAGGAGTTAGTCGAAGAGTTAATCCAAATGAGTTATTCGAAGTTAGTTAATCCAAAGGAGTTAGTCGAAGAGTTAATCCAAAGGAGTTATTCGGAGTTAGTTAATCCAAAGGAGTTAGTCGAAGAGTTAATCCAAAGGAGTTATTCGGAGTTAGTTAATCCGAAGGAGTTAGTCGAAGAGTTAATCTGAAGGAGTTAGTCGAAGAGTTAATCCAAAGGAGTTATTCGAAGTTAGTTAATCCAAAGGAGTTAGTCGAAGAGTTAATCCAAAGGAGTTATTCGGAGTTAGTTAATCCGAAGGAGTTAGCCGAAGAGTTAATCCGAAGGAGTTAGTCGAAGAGTTAATCCAAAGGAGTTATTCGAAGTTAGTTAATCCAAAGGAGTTAGTCGAAGAGTTAATCCAAAGGAGTTATTCGGAGTTAGTTAATCCAAAGGAGTTAGTCGAAGAGTTAATCCAAAGGAGTTATTCGGAGTTAGTTAATCCGAAGGAGTTAGTCGAAGAGTTAATCCGAAGGAGTTAGTCGAAGAGTTAATCCAAAGGAGTTATTCGAAGTTAGTTAATCCAAAGGAGTTATTCGAAGTTAGTTAATCCGAAGGAGTTAGTCGAAGAGTTAATCCAAAGGAGTTATTCGAAGAGTTAATCCAAAGGGGTTAGTCGAAGAGTTAATCGAATATAGTTATTCGAAAGAAAGTGTTAATCGAATATAGTTTATTCGAGTAAAGTTAAAAGAGTTAATCGAATATAACTTATTCGAGTAGAGTTAGAGAAGTTAATCGAATATAGTTATTCGAATAGTGTTGGAGGAGATATCGAATATAGTTTATTCGATAGGAGTTAAGTGAATAGGGTTAATCAAATAGAGTTAAGCAAATAGAGTTAATCCAATAGGGTCAGTCCACTAGGGTTAATTGGAAAGAGTAAATCGAATATAGTTATTCGACAGAAAGGTTAAGTAAGGAAGTTAGTTAAAGGAATTTAAAGAGAACTTTACCTATTTTCAAGGTTAGAAGTGTTGTTCAATTAAGGTTTGAGAGGTAGTTCTACCCCAACTTGATTGGCTTCGTTTTAACTATGGAATGGTTAAAGTTTGGCAGTAAAGAGGAGTTAAGTGAAATGTGTAATTTAGGGAAATGATTTAAGTTGGTATAGCGATGTTTTAACTAAACATCTGCTTAATCCAAATGTAGGAGTTTTGGAAATATCTTCCAAAGAAGAATAAGAATTGTTTTCAAATATAGAAAACAAGGAGTGGAAATGCTTTCCAGTGTTAATAGGTATATTTTCTAAACATTAGAAAATAGCAAATGTCGAATATAGGGAAATAGGAGATGTGAAATGAACCAAAGAGATATATGTTAAAAGATGTTTGTTCGATATAATTTCCGTCTGGAAATAATATCGTTGTTTGCACACTTGTTTTTCTTTGATAGTTAACTCACAGACTATCGAAGTTTTTACCATTTTAACGTTGTTAATATGGAGAGACCGGTTGGATTATTATCCAAAGAACCACTCAATATTGGCATAAGCGTTGCGAGCAATATATGCCAAAGATAAATTGAAGACGAAGTAAAGTGCAAGGGCTGTTGTATAAGTCTTAGATAACAGTGACTAAGATGGATATACTGAATAGTGCCTTCGGTTTGTCCAGTCCCAGGACAACGTATATGGAAGAAGGTCTGACAGAGTATATCCAATGGATCGCGTAAGTTGATCTGTTCAAACGTATTCACGTTTGGTGGCGGAGGAATTCGTTTCTCTTAGCTGTATACCCGTGTTATTTTTGGATAAGTCAATTTGTGATTTGGCGGGTATGACGATGTGGCATTCAAAGTGAATGGTGATCAGATGTTCTGAAGATAGACGTAGCTTCTAGCCTCACACCAGGAAGTAACAAAAGTTGGGCTAGGCAGCATGGCTAGTTGGGTCATTCCCAAGCAGGGTGTATTGTCACCGATCTAGGGAATATTCAAATTTATACTTCTTTTTGATTCTGTATCTTCGAATGACGGTTTGATGGCCTATAACCGTGGTGGCAATATATTCGCGACACTCAAGCTAAATGAGTGAGCGGTCATGTGTGGCCGGGTTGCAAGACGTTCTTGTTGAACCTGCAGTGTATCACCTCTAGAGTACACTGATCAGAAGGTGCTCCCATACCTTGTCTGTTGGAATCCATTCTCCGTTAAGCGCCCTGCGGTTTATGATTTTTACTATGTATGTAGAACGTGAGATGCAAGCGTTTCTGCTAGATTAATACCTATTTGTACTTAGACATTATTATAATATCACAATGATATTGCTTGTCAAAGTTGTTTAGATACTCATAAGGAAAAACCCGTTCCGTATTCACGGCGTGGTCTTATGAGATATCATATACCTGTTTTAAACTATTTTACTCACACCAGTCCCATGACTGACCCGGAGTTTACTTTGTTGTTTTCCCTAAACTCTTGGGTGCCTAATTTATACGGGCAGTCAAGTAGTTGGGAATTTACAGATATACTTGGAGAGCTTGGAGAAGGAGGCTTCAAGATCAGTTAGCTATAGTTATTTCCGCTGTGTTGTATACTCTGATAAGTGCTATTGTATACATAACTGTTGTATTTCAAAGTTATGTTATATATTATATGTTATTCGTTTCGCTGCGAGATTCGTGTTACTCTGATGATGTATGTTCTTTTCTTCTTCTTTTCTTCTTCTATTCTATTAGTTCTATCTTTCCTATTCTCACCCTCTAATTTCTTTCATTAACAACCAGGATTTTTCGATGTTTGGTTAGTCGTCGTCGTGTTTATGGCGATAACCAAGGTCGCGAAAATCCGGGCTGTTACATATCAATCTAGCAGAAACGCTTGCATCTCACGCTCTACATATATAATGTATAATCATAAACCGTAGGCGCTTATTGGATGATTGGATTTCCAAATATGACAAGGTATGGAACCACCTTCCGATCAGTGTACTCTAGGAACGATACACTAGAGTTCAACAAGAACATCTTGTAACTCAGCCACACATGACCGACCACTCATTTCGCTTGAGTGTATCGAATGTATATCACCAACGGTTGGGATCAGCAACCGTTCCCGTATATATATATATATATATATATATATATATATATATGGGACAACATTGATAGATTAAAGAAGCAAATGAATATTCTCTAGATAGGTGATTATACACCCTACTTCGGAGCGACCGACTTATTTATGCTGCCTGCCTGATTTCTATCATTTATCGGATGTGAGGCTAGAAGCTACGCTTATCTTTATACATATCATATCTTTATTCACTTAGAATGCCACATCGTCATACCCTTTAAACCACAAATTGATTTATCCAAAAATAACATGGGTATACAGCTAAGAGAAACGAATTCCCCCGCCACCAAACGTGAATACGTTTGAAGAGATCAACTTACGTGATCTATCAGATATACTCTGTCAGACCTTCGTCCATACAAGTTGTCCTAGGACTGGACAAACCGAAGGCACTATTCAGTACATCCATCTTAGGCAATTGTTATCTAAGATTTATACAACAGCCCTTGCACTTTACTCCGTCTTCAATATATTCAACATACTTGATTCGCAATGCTTATGCCAATACGGAGTGGTTCTTCGGATAATAATCCAACCGGTCTCTCCATATTAACAACGTAAAACGGTCAAAACATTGATAGTCTGTGATTTAACTATCAAAGAAAAACTCGTGTGCAAACAACGATATTATTTCTAGATGGAAATTTTATCGATCAATCATCATTTAACATTTATCTCTTTAGTTCATTAATTTACTTATCTCTTGTTTCCATATATTCAACATTTCTTATTTTCTATTATCAGAAAACATTTCTGATTCTTATTTGGAAAACATTTCCAAAACTCCTTCACTTCTAAACCTTACCATTCCTTAGTTAAGAAGGAAGTCAATCAAGTTAGGGTATAATTACCTCTCAGACCTTAACTGAACAACGTTTTAACTTCGAAATAGTCAAAGTTTATCTTTTAAATCTTTAATAAACTTCCTTACGTAACTCTCGGATTCTATTTACGTATCCACTTCTTTATTGAAAACATTGATTATAACGATAACGTTATAATCCCTACTTTCGAAATATCTAACTTCAATTATAACTTTTATTCTTTAATGTGAATAAATAAATAAACACCTAAGTTATAAATAAATAAATCTTTATTTAAACACTGGAAAGTATAAGTACTTTCCCGAATTCGAAATAATCGAATTCGACGATTAACTCTCTTCGAATAACTAATATTCGATTAACTCACTTCGAATAACTTATATTCGATTACTCCTCTTCGAATAACTTATATTCGATTACTCCTTTCGATTAAACTATAAATCGATAACTCCTTTCGATTAGACTGTAATCAATTAACTCCTTTCGATTAAACTATAATCGATACCCTTTCCTTTAACTCTATTCGAGTAAACTATATTCGATACTCCTTTAACTCTATTCGAATAACTAATATTCGACTAACTCCTTTGGATTAACTCATTTGGATTAACTCGGTTTGATTAACTCATCTTGACTAACTTAACTTAATTAAATCGACTTATTTAACTCCACTTGACTAACTCGACTTATTTTACTCAACTTGATTAACTCCTATCGATTAACTAATATTCGATTAACTTATATTCGAATAACTATGTTTGTTTTAACTTTATTTCAAATAGCTAATATTCGATTTAACTTCATTCGCTTGACTCCAGATCGCAGCGATCACAATGGTTACGCCTGATTCCCTCAGGAAACATCCGACCGCCTTAGGCTATCTGCAGCCCTGCAAATTTCGCTAGTAGTCATGCTAAATGGCATCTCATTTGGATTAACTCTAACTGATTAACACTAACCGGTTAACTCTAACTGGTTAACTCTAACTGATTAACTATAACTGGTTAACTCTAACTGGTTAACTCTAACTGGTTAACTCTAACTGATTAACTCTAACTGATTAACTCTAACTGGTTAACTCTAACTAGTTAACTCTTTTGCTTTATAAAGATTTCCCTTTTTATAACGTTTATTCATTTAAAAAGATTTACTTTTAATAACGGTTCTTCACTTTAAAAATGATTTCCTTTTAATAACGTTTTCCCTTTTTATAACGGTTTCCTTTTTATAACGTTTTCCCTTTTATAACATTTTCCCATTTATAACATCCTATTCCGTTATAAATAATTTCCTTTTTTAACTCTATTTATTTTCTAAATATTCCCTTTTCAATTCTATTTGTAAATGGTTTACAAATATTTCCTCTTCTATTATTCTATTTGCAAATGGTTTGCAAATATTTCCTTTTCAAATTTATTCTTTGATTTTATAATTTCCCTTTCTAAATATATCCTATTTATAAATATTTCAATTTATAAATATTTCTTATTCATAAATATTCCCTTTATAAATATTTTATTTTCAATATCACTTTGAAAATATTCCCTTATCCCCATTCCGGTATGTTATGGTATTCAACATATCAAATCACGATGACCAATATCGTCCAAACACATATAATCGACAACAGATTATATATCACATCATATTTTTCAATATATGAAACAAAACAGTATTTTAAATATTTGAGGGATACTGTTGGATCCCTCCAACCTGTTTCCCTGCACCCACAGACGTTACACAATATAATCAACATCAATTTCAGTTCAATAAGAAATATTCTGATAAACAGAATCAATATCTATATGTTTAACGGTTTATATATATATATATATATATATATATATATATATTTATATATATATATATAATTCCAACTAACTGACTAGCAGTTCAATCAACTAATCTACACACAACAGCCAATCAATATTTATCAGTTCTAACAGTATGTTATAAAAATATAACTGTTCAGAGTTGGTGAGTTTTACTCACTTGGTCCGTAATCGTTTACCAACGATTTACGGTCGATAGTACAGTTCAGGCGTTTAATTCCGTCATAACTCCAGATAGTCTCCCAGTCCGTCCAAACCCGTAGCATTACGTAGTGTATTCCGATATGATTCCAATGAGACAGATCGTTCCTAAATCTGAGCAGGTACGAGCGAGTTATAGCCTTTACAAGATTTTGTACATATTTAATTAAATAAAACTTTTATGTATATAAATATTAACCGGGCCTTACCAATTTCTTCGGCCCAATTTCCTTGAACTTAACTAAATTTACATCATTGATTATGGGCCTCCTAGTTTGAACTAGCCCAACCAAATCCTTCAAACTCGCGCACCTTCTTTCCTTCCAGTGGGGAAATCGCAAGCTCCTCTTCATGAAGCCTTCAAAGTTCAATCCATGGCCAAACTTAACAGCACCCTATCCATCTTCTCACACCACCATTTCAACACAATATTCTTCAGCTCCTCCATCACTTACACCGACCCGACCACTTTGCCTAACAAGATACAAACAAATTGTTCCCTGTCCCATGCAAACCTCCACAGTCCTTCACCTTCTTCTGCAATCCAAGAAACAGTCCCCTGCATCACTTCAAAACCAACTCAAACCTTCCCCAAACTTGCCGGCACTTACACGTTCAACATTTCATCCCAACAATTTTCTTCTCCCAACATGAATCCCCTACCACCAGAAATAAAACACGCATAAACACCCCCTCCATCAGCAAGACTTCAAACCGAGACCTGTACAAATCACGCAGCAAGAAACAAAACCCATTTTTGCACGCTTTCAACGTCTGACACTCAAAACACCCTTTCAATCCATCCTCAACAAACACTACATCATTTCCTCCTCGAGACTGACCCTGCTTCGCCCCTGATTCTGTCATGCCCAGTCTCCCCTTCCCTGATTAGACCTGGCCGGGGCTCCTCCCCATTTGTTTCCCCACGACGACCCCTCCGTTGATTTGCGACCAGCTCTACTCCGAGTACGAACACAGAAATCCCATCGTACCTTGATTTTTAGCGAAAAAAGGGAGCCGAGCCCTTTAAAACTCCCATAAAAAAGAAGAGCAAGTTGAGAGGAAACTTGTTTTGAGATTTAAAGAAATTTCTGCGATTTGTTTTTGATTTATGAAGCTTTGGATTTTTGTGTTGAGAACATTTCGGTGGCGGCTGAGCAAATGAGGCCGTGGATTTTGAGAAATAGGTTTTAGGAGGGTTAAAGTTATCATATAGGGTAAGGGCTTAGATATTTTAGTTAGGGTATTTTTCATTTTTAGGCAACCGTTATTCGTATTCATCATTAAAAATCCATATGATCCCCTACGATACCCAAATCTGATGCAAATGGGCATGCAGATACAGTTTGGCATTATGGTCCCAACAAAACTGGTTTCGTCGAATTCCGACTCCGTTTGCTCACACAGCTTATTTTTAACCGTCAAAATACTTACTGTTTCTCATATTAAAATCCCGTACGGCCACACACTGACTCTAAATACCACGAAACTTGAAATCTAACAATCATTCAACATTGCGGATCCAACAAAATTAGTTTCGTCGAAAACAGAGTTCGTTTCCAAAAGTGGCTATTTTTAAAGCTCTAAATAACCCTTTTAAATATATAAATATATTTAAAAATAATTAAATTTAATATTAATAATTTAATATTATTGTATATATTCACATACGATATCATACAGTTCTTATTGGATTTATAACTCGATACTTCAAAATTCCCAGTTATATCGATATTCGATTTATAATGAAATTCCTTTTAAATATAAATAAATCAATATAAATTATAAAGGAATTCCACAACGACTTTTCTAAAATTTGATTTGGACATAAATCAAAATCTACACAACGAAATCTCAATTTTTCTCTTCCATCAGAAAAATATACTTCACCAGCTCTGAACGTTTCTTGTTTCACAGAAATCCGATTTAAAACAGACCCTGTATATTTAGTTGAAGTTTTAATCGCCAATTTACAAACTGCAGTGCCATTTCGAGCTCGATTTTAATTATAAAATAAATTATACGTTCCGGCTATGTTATTTATATATATTCGTCAATATAATTCAATATAAACCGAATTATATATATTTTAACTTGTCCAATTCACCAATATTGTGAATTCTGTTATTTCCGATTATTTCCAAAATATATATTATTCTATCATTTATATTAATTAAATATAATTATTATTTAATTCCAGTTATCGATATCTCCAACTCAATATTTAATAATTAGATTAGTTAATTATTCGACAGCTAAAAATGCGGGTCATTACAATCTTTCCCCCTTAAAATAATTTCGTCCCCGAAATTGCTAAGGTAGAGGACGACCCTATCTATTGGGTAAAAATTTATTTGTTTACCTCTTATCTTCTATTTCTCCAAACCAATTAATATCGACTAAAATATTAATTCCTTCCGACTAACTAAAATTTTCAAAAATTCTGAAAATTTTCAAACACCTTAAATTTTCGGAAAATTTCGCCATATCCCCCTTTGTACAGCCCTATCGGTAAAACCACAACTCGCCTCTCTAGGCCTTCTTCAACCCAAGAGAAAGTCAAACAGCCAAGCGACTTGCCAATCAGGCTCATAAATCACCAAACTCATAAGAAGTATAAACTTGTACCTTTTTGTCGGGCATATCATTTATATCCTTTGCACCTGTTACCAATTCAACATATACCAATATTATTCCAATCAATTTCCAACCAATTTAAATCAACCAAATCTCAACACAAGTATTTGTTTATCTCGAAGCTCAATTTCATTCCAATCCCAATCAATTTTCCGAACTCTTAACTTATCCCTCAATTCCAGTTTAGATTATTCTCTGATCAATTCTAGATTTTAAATACTTTTATCAATCTCCTCTTACTTAACTTTACAAGTTAAATTTTTTTTGATGCAAAAGGTGGTGAACCGACAGGTTCACGCCTTACTTCTGTACCATACTAATCTAATACATAAGAGTCCGATACATGCGTGTATTTACAAAATATGTACAGCCCCTAACACATGCACGCAGGCACGGTATACGGCGGCCAAAAATAGATAGATACATAGCATAACAGTGACCAAAAAGATATAAATACATGGCATAACATCAATATAAACATGTAGAGCAAAGACCATCAAGCTCGCCAGCCACGAGCCCTGTCCATCACCCTAGCACCTATGGTGTCCACGAACTGCACATCCTCCTTGCCTGACCATAAAGAAACAAATTTAAGAATACAATGTTGTGATGTGAAAATGTTGTGCCAAAAATGAAACTGATCAGTGATAAATTTGGCCCAGTCTAAGATTATGGCGAGGCTAACAAGGCATTTAGTCCAAACATAGAACGCGAAGTCACAGTTAACGAATAAGTGTAAGTAGTTTTCATCATTTTCCCCACAAAATACACATCCATCGCTTATTGGAACCCCTTTCTTACGTAATCTGTCCACCGTGTTAAGCCGATTATGCATGATGGTCCACATATGTATCTTCACTTTGGTGGGCACTTCCTTGAAACTCCACATACTGTCGAAGCCAGTAAAGCTCCTTCCCGCATAATTCATCAGCTTATAAAGGCTACTAACACGGAAGTTTTTATTGTCACCGTCAATCTTCCAAACAAATACATCATCGCCATCTTCGGAGAGCTGAACGTTATTCAGTAAATGAACCAGATTACCCAATTGTATAAGAGCATTCCCGGCAACAAGCCGACAAAATGCCAGCCTCCATCTGAAATTGACTTCCCCATAGTCATACATCTCATGTACAGTGTAATTCTGATTGCAAGCGATCCGAAATAATTCTTCAAATTCAACTTTCAAAGGGATAGGCAGTAGCCAGCAATCAGACCAGAAAGAAGAGTTGCGTCCGCTCTTGACCGCGATGCTTGCACCGATCTTGATCCAGTGTATGTTCTTCGTAACCCCACGCCAAAAAACAGAACAATGCGACACTTCTGCATTCCAATCAAAAGAACCACCATAGCAAGTATTAATGATCCATTCCTTCCAGAAAACCTTTTTGTCACTTAGCATTATCCATAACCATTTGCAAAGCAAAGCTGAATTCATGTTTCGCAAATTCAAAACACCCAAACCTCCTTGGCTTTTAGATTTACATACTTGATTCCATGACACGAGGCAGCCAGCTTTGTGAGTGTCTTTTGTGCCAGTCCAGAAGAAGTTCCTTCGAATCGCGTCGATCTTCTCCACCACCCATCCTGGACATGAGTAGAACGACAACCAGTAAAGTGGGATTGCTGTGAGAACCGAGTTCACCAGCACCAATCTCCCCGCCTTTGAGAGACAATTTCCTTTCCATCTCGCCAGCCTCCGATCAACTTTGTCAATAACAAGTTGCCAATCTCTCTTCATCAAACGCTTCGGACGAATGCAAGCCCCAAGATAGTTGAGAGGAAAGGATTCAGCCTTGCAATTAAGCATTTCGGCACATTCCCTGTGAACATCAAGACTACAACCCAAAGTGTAAACACTACTCTTATGAAAATTTATTTTTAAACCCGATAAACTTTCAAAAGCGTAAAGCAAAAATTTTAAAGAGGCGATGTACATGCGGTCAGGGTTGCTGAATATAATGGTGTCATCGGCATATTGCAAAGAGTTGATGCCCCCCATAATGTGATCTCTGCCAAAGCTTTGAATTATGTTATTAGCGCTTGCCACCTTCAAGATTCGACAGAAAACGTCCGCTGCCAAATCAAATAGCAGGGGGGAAAGAGGGTCCCCTTGTCGCAATCCACGTTTAGAGACGATGGTGTTACCAGCCACCCCATTGACACAAATATTGGGTCGACTAGATGTCAGAATACTATGTATCCAATCGACCCATCTCGCAGGGAAGCCTCTGGCTTTAAGCAAATCCAAAATGAACCTCCAATCAACTGTGTCAAACGCCTTAGCGAAGTCCAACTTTAAAACAGCACAAGGAACATTATGCCTGTCACTATGAGAAATGACCTCCTGAACTAACGCAACACCATCCAGAATGAATCGCCCTTTAATAAACGCCGTTTGTGATTTGTCTATGAGATCATCCATCTTCTTCTTTAATCTATTCGCAAGCACTTTAGTGATTAGTTTGAAACTGGAGTTCAAGAGGCTAATTGGTCTAAAATCTGCCGCCGAGACGTTCCCTTCTTTTTTGGGTATCAACACAACATTATCATACCCCAACACCTCCAGTCTCAAAGTATCTACATAAAACTCATTGAAAATTTTAACAACATCTGTCTTAATCAAATTCCAGTATTTCTTATAAAAGAAATTAGGAAAACCATCGGGTCCCAGGGCTTTATCCCCAGGCATTTCATTCAAAGCAGCTCCAATTTCTTCTTCAGTAAATTCAGAATCAATATCACTCAAATCAGGATTCGTGGGGTAGAGTGTGCTCCATTCAACATTAATACGGTTCTCAATTCTATCTCCAAAGATACCTCTGTAATAGTCAGTAAACACTTCCCCAATTCTATTCTGGTCACAAACTTCCTCCCCGTCCTTCCAAATGCTACAAATCGTGTTAGTTCTTCTTTTACCATTTGCAACTTTGTGAAAGTAACTTGTGTTGCTGTCGCCAAGTTTCAACCATTGAGTTCTTGATCTTTGCTTCCAAAAAATCTCTTCTTGATCAATCACAGTTAAAAGCTCCTTCTCCTTCATTTTTAACAAAGTATGTTCATCCTCATCTAAATGTCTAGATTCCTCCAACACATTAAAAGCCAAAATCTCAGACTCGAGCCTCTTCTTTTTAATTGTAATATTTCCAAAAACCTCTCAACTCCATTTAGACAAAAATTGACGCAAAAATCTCAGTTTTCTACAAAAGTTATTAGCCGCATCTCCGTAGCTACAAAGAGCCGACCACTTCTGTCCAAGCATCTCATCAAAAGTAGGTTCAATGCACCACATTTTCTCAAATTTAATTTTTTTTTTCTTTTTAAGATCGACATTAGTATCAATAATCACCGGGCAGTGATCAGAGATAAGGGAAGTAAGGCCTTTCTGAATAGTCAGTGGATGTAAATCTTCAAACGCGGAGTTAATAAAGAAGCGGTCAAGACGAACAAGAGTGGGGGGGGGGGGGGGTTCTACCATCACTCCACGTAAACTTTCTATTAGGCATAGGTAAGTCTATTAAACCACAATTTCCCACAAAATCACTAAAGTCATTCATGTCCCCCAAGCCAAAATTTCGTTCAACATTTCGCTCAAAGTCGAATCTAGTAACATTGAAGTCTCCACCAATTACCCAAGGTCCATATTTTAAATTATGAAATTGAACTCCCTCTTCCCACAAAATAATCCTTTCTCTTCTAGTATTTGGGCCATAAACATTAGAGAAGAAATACAGTACATTGGTAGTTTTACATTCAAGTGCCACATGTAGACAGTAAGTTTGTTTAATTTCTTGCTTAGCTATCCATGAATTACTACTCCATCCAGTGAACAAACCACCGGATGATCCCACAGAAGGTATGTAAGCCCATTGATCAATTAACCCCCACCCCAGGCACATGAATAAGGATGGATCAGGGTTCTCAATTTTAGTCTCTTGAAGAAAAATGATGTCAGGTTTTAAAGATTTGAGGTAGTTTTTAACCCTAAGACACTTGTTTAAAGTTCCTAGGCCTCTAACATTCCAGGTGACAATAATCATGGGTTAACATTAGCCCTCTCCAATTCTTTATTCAAAATATCACGCAAAGCATCATCATTAAGCACAAATCCAGAGTTACGAGCAATAGCATGTAGTTGTTCACTAGTCAAAGAGTTTAAAATAGCAGGGACAAGAATGCTACCTGTCTCTGGATGACCCAACCCATGTGCACTGCGGCGCAGCATCACGACACCTTGATTCAAAGCACGCTTGCCTTTTCCTTTCGTAGTTGAACATTCACCAGAGCTTGCTGAAGCAACAACCCCTTGTCCAGCCAAGCTCAGCTCATGAGGCTCATTGTCCATCACATGTTCGGCAATCGCATCACCCCCACCCCTCTCATCGCCATCACCAGCCATGTTAACGTCAGCTTCAAAATCATTTAAGCCAGTGCCATCACCATCACCACCGTTACCTTCATTCACAGGGACAAGGGCATCAGAGTTTACCCCCACCTTCACAATGTTACCACGCTTATCCACTTCCAACACCCCCCCATCATCTAAATGAACCACATAATTGTCATTGTCATCATTTCCTCCTCCTTCAACAGTGGCGCCATCTCCCCCTTCGTCAACACTGTCTGATGGGACAACCAAAGGATTATTAACATCTCCCACATGCATATGTGCTCCACCATCTTTACTACATAACACCTTGAGTCTGCCATCACTCCCCATCGCAAAAACCTTCTGCTTGTAAATTGGAATGTTGATTCTTGGCGCAGAGTCTTCCTCACATCTTTCAATCCGTACTGCATGTAAAAAACCTTCGACCGGAAAGATCACTGAAGATGGTAACAACTCCCCCACCTTAGTTGTTAATTTGACATGGAAATAAGTGTAATCCACATCACCACCTCCGTACTGCACCCTTTCCACCTTCCCAATGTCAGCAAAGGCTGATTGGACAGCATCTAACTTTAGGCAAACAACTGGAACGTTTTTCAAGCGTATCCAGAAAGTCTCCTCCTCCGGCGAAACACACCCATAGTTCGGACTCCACCTCTTGAGACATAAAGTTCCGCCAGTCAAGTTGAACGGGGTCAGATTCTCCTTCGACAAGACAGGAGGAAATCTGACAATAAAATCATCTCCCATCCTCTTAACATTCCACGTCCACGATGGTGCTCGACGACTGTAACGGGTCTTCAAAATCTCCTCGATCTGGCGAATGGAAAAGGATCCATGAGTGATAGTGACAATTACAAAGGATCGAGCCCAGTTGAATGATTCTGGAAAATGATTTGCGGAAATCGGCTTGCGAGATTGAGATCTAGCCATTTTTGAGAATTGGGGACGATTAGATTTACAATTGAAGCCCTTATGCCCTGTTTTGTGGCACTTAAAACAGATAACTGGACTACGACAAGATCTTGCCCAGTGATTTGTCGATCCACAACTGAAGCAGCCATTTTTTGATTTGATATTAGTAAGATTTTCATTATACCTGTCATGGAAACGAGGAGACGGCCTTGATATATGATTATTATATTTCGAAATATTCGGATCTGAGAACCGCTTTACAACTGGACGCATCAAAATATCCTTAAAAGTATAATTAGGTGAAACTTTGTTAGTGTTATCAACATATTCAGCGTTAGAGTGGGGATTAGAGGAAAACGAAGACTTAAAAGATGAAAACGCAGATTTGGAATTCTCCAGGAATGATCGCCATGAAGACGCCATTTTTTGTGTAATCTTTACAAGTTAAATTTAAATTCTAGAAATTTTAAATTCCTGGGTTTTTCTTTCAAATCAATTTGAAATCATAAATCACAATTCAAAACCTTTGAATTTCTGTATAACTTGTTTTCGCAAAACAATTTCAAAACAAAATCGTTGGTTGTAATCCATCACTTATAACTCGAAAATGAACACCGGTGATGCAGCTGTCATCATCGGAATCTATTTTCCAGCGATCAAGTGAGTTCAATACTATACCGTTTTCAAAATCATTTCCACATACTTCCATTTTGAAATCAGTTCAAAACATCATTTCAATGCTTGTAACAAAATTAAAAATCTCCTAGGATTTTAAAATTCACGTATATTTAATCCATGTTCTTTTACAAACACTTCTCCAAATTTTCAGGTTTAAATTTCAATTCTGATTTAATTTCAGATTTAACTCATTCGTAACACTTATATGAATCTTAATTGGTTATTTACATAACCGTTTCACTTTTATAATCTTACTCGATTATAATAACAACCAACACATCCAATATACTAATATTTCAAATATTAATAATTCCTTTATATCAAAATATAATCTGGGCAAAATTATTCCATTTACCCTTTTTTCAAAACATACCATGTCGGTTCATCGTATTCGAGTGTTTAGAAACCCCTATCGATACAGTGGACCAAACTGATCGACCAGAATTCACAAACAACTCAACCAATAAATCTTCACAATATAAAATCATTTTAATATTGAATAACAAATACGCGCTCATATATATATATACTCAAACTCAATCTAGGGTATTACTAACCCCATCTCTACCGAGTCACACTACAAGAAAAACTGCATATAACAGCGGCAGAATCCGCTTCTAATCCGTCGCTAATCAGGACTTAGCGACGGATTTCCTACATAACGGTGTGGTCGGTAAAAACCATGACGGTATCTGTGTCAGATTTTGCGACGGAATTTAGCATGAGTTTTCCGACATTTTTCCGTCATTTTACTAGTTTTATAATAAAAATAAAATTTTATTTATTAATTTAATTTTAATTTATATACCAACTATTTACCGACGGATAATTTATTTATAATAAAATATTATTTATAAAAGACGTTGGCAAATCCTTACTAATTACCTAAGGAATAGCGACGAAAATTAAATTGAGATAAACTTAACCTCTCTTTTTTTGTTGGTAATCCGTTGCTATTCCCCTTCTGATCAATATATATATATATATATATATATGTATATACATACATACATACATACACACACACACACACACTCATCACACACTTAACTTGTGTTCCCATTCAATACACAATCCTAATTTAAATACAGCACAAGTAATATCAACACACACATAATCATTGTATTATATTAATCACTCATCTCATAGTACACATTCAACATTACATAATAGACATGATAAACATTCTTACATCAAAAATACTTTAGACATCATACCAGTACATGAACATATAAAAAGTACATCATTTTACACAAAATAGTGAGGAGCTGGAGTCATGTATTCACATTCATTATGGGGGGAACCTAAAACATTTGTGCATAATCTAAGATGTATAACTTCTGTCATAATTACTTCCAGACATCCATTTCACTTCCAATTTCAAAGAAAATTGATAGACCCTTTCTATCATCAGTTTCATTTAAGAACCGTGCTGGTCGTGAACCAGTAAAGTAATTCGCTTGCTAATATTGTCCATTTTGAGTCCATCCCCTTTATAAGCAATCTCTATTATTTTACTATCTAGACTATAAAAACCCATAACTTAGCCCCTATAAAACATAGCACTAGACTATCTAAATATATTAAGAAACTATTAGAGAAATTTAAATAGGTTAGTATAAAAAAGATTCCAAAAGAGCAAACTCATAACCCAATCCCTTAGCCAAACTTGCTTGCACCAAGATAGCAAATGAGATGAAGGCAGCTCTCATCAGATAGCAGCGAAAACCTAGCATCATGAAAGTGAATCAAATACTGGTCTTAAATTGAGCTCAAAGAGCAAGAGGTCAGGACGTTCAAAATCAAGAGAAAAAGAACAATATTAATCGTGCATTTTTCTGAGCTAGAGCATCTTCGCCTCAACTGACGCCATCAAGATGAAGCAACATTGGATGCTTCCAGGAAAAAAATGCACCTTCTTATCTATAAAACAAGCTCACACAATCATCAGCATGATCAATTTGCAACGGTGAGCTCACACAATCTTAAGTGCTAGTCATAGTAGCAATTTTCCAAATGGTACAAACTTCTTCAACAGTTCTAACAATAAAAATGATTATGTTGCCGATCTATATAATCTACCTATAACGAACAAAATATAAACGTAATTAACTCAAAGACAAATATGTCTGCTGTTGTGGCTTAGTTGTAAGTTTTATGTTGTAACAAGTAAACTGTTTTAATTTAATGTATTGTTCCATACAAGAATATACCCTCTAACAAGTATGAAAATAGCTCTACTTTTCTTATATATACAGAGATGTAATTTTAGTATTTAATAGAGTCATTATAATTTATAACATGGTTTAGTTCCAGAAGTTCAAATGAAATGTACCTTTGATCCTACTAATTGTCTTTTTAATCCTTTGAATACAACCATCGCAATGCAGCCTAATCTTCAACACAACCGTTGACGCCGTAGCCTGATACATTTTTCTCAATTAGTCCTCGGCAAACCGACAATTTAATTTAATATATAACATAATAGATGAGTATATACAATATAATTAGTTACCTCTTTTGGGGTTTTGTCGACTGATTTTGTATCCTTGACAGCAGTAGCTTGTTCTTTTTTAGCTTCAAAATCTTTGGCAGGGGATTCCCTCTTGGGTGCATTTGTGGGCGAAATAAGATCCACTTTCTTTCGGGATTTGGGTTCCAGCCGTTCTCGGATCTTCCACGGATCCGCATTGCCTATCACGGTTAGTTCATTGAAGCAAGTTTAATGGTTTTACCAACAAACAAATTATAAAAGAATAAGCTCCTAAATGAGCCTAAACACCAAATTTATCACCTTTCCTCAAGAACAACATGAATGATGTTGATAGGAGATAACTAATGTATAGCTCAGAAATGTAGTACTATTATGTCATTTTAGCGGAAAGAAATTTAAAAATAAAGGCAGCAAATGTAAATGGAAGAATCATACCCATTTAGCTGTTATACGCCTAAAATGATACAACATCATTAACAATGACAAGGCGAATAGCAAAGAACATGGTTTTTTTAGTGAAAGCGATTCAGAAAGTGATGAGCCTAAAAATAGAGTATTGTGCAAACCCAGAGTCAAAGCTATGAAAGCTGCTATTAAAATACAAATGCTGATCCTAAGAGAACTGTAAGATGTCCGGAACTTTATAACTAAATATATTAGATCTTTGGACTAATAGTTAACAATTTAAATGGAATAATTTCTATGCTACAGCTATTTTTTGATGACAGTGTTCGCAATATTGCAACAGGAAAGGAAGCAGGTCTCAAAACTTGTTAAATGAAAGAATACATCAAGCTCTGTTATGAGATACCTTAGAACAGATCAGTATAATGGCCTCGTGTTGAGCCATCGCTCGATTCCGCCTTGATGTCGCGCTCACATAAGCTGTTAATGTCGTTGGAGACGCAGATGAGAGAAGTCGGTATCACTGGAGGCGTCAAGCTTTGATGCGTCAAGCAGCCGGTTTTTCTAACATTGCGAAAGGTAACAATGTTACTCTCGATTCTAAGCTTTTTCCACTTGAACAGGTCACAACTGACTCTTATCAGTTATCCTATCCAGTTTTAAATAAAAACATAGAATTTTAAAATAGAAATAACTGACCAGTGTGTGAAGGAAAACCACGAATCCACAGATTCTGCCAAAAAAATATGGAACCAAAGATGGAACTCAATCTGGCCACTGTACTCGAGTTCATGGAGTCTGTTAACTAAACTGCGAACGCCAAACCGGCCACTATACCCGAATTCGTGAATTCTAAGAGCAATGAATTCGTAGTTTTTCTTTAAGCGGATTAGGGTTTGGGCTTGGATTCTGAGCTAAGGGAGAAGATTACGGAGCGTAAGGAGGAGAGGATCGAGAGAGATCATGACTGAGAAATTTGTTTACAGCTATGGAGCTTGGGTTTGCATTTAGGTTTTGCTAATTTGGGAATTGCGAAGGAAATAAAAAGAATGACACAAAAAACACAATTACAGATGTAGATAAAGAAGAAACAGACGGGGAGGATTGGGAAGACGGAGGTCATGGCGAAAAATGAAATTATTATTTTTATTTAAGCGATTGGGAAGGGGATCGCATTTCGATTGTAGGGTTTGGGTTGAAAGCGAGAAATGAAAATGTCGAGGAAAAGGAAGCGGGAAGGTAAATCAGCCAAAATGGAACAAAATTGAAATACGGAAGCAAAATGTAATTAGATTTGGAGCCAAAAAACTAGGTGGAACCACAAAAAGTTTGCATCGTCTTATGTGAATTAAAGTGTTAATGCTTCAATACACAATACAATAAAATTTATTTTAAATTTTACAGATCTTTTTTTTTATATTTTGATTGAAAAATGAAAATTTTACTTCTAATTTTGATGAATATTCCAAATTAACTCTCCCTCTTATAGTGCTATTTTTTTGGTTTTATGAAAATTTGAAAGAAAATTTAATAAAATTTTATGAGTATTTTTAGTTTTATTTTAATTCTAAGTTTTAAATTATTGAATATTAAATATAATTATCAATTGTAATCGTTAAATACTAAATACTAGAAATGCTTAATAATGTTAACTATAAAAAACCAATAGTTAAATATTAATCTTAGTTATTAATTATTACACTTAATAATTTATTAATCATTATTAGATAATCATTATTAATTATTGTTTATGAATTACTACCTTTTTAAATATCAAAAAATGGATATGATCATCAACTATAAATATCAAAACATGGATATGATCATCAACTATAATTATTAATTATTGTTTCATGTTAGAACTATCTGCACTATATACTATAAAAAACAAAAAAAGTAAAATAAAAGAAGAATTTTTTTGGTGCAAAAGTTTTGGATTATAAAGTGGTGGTACTAAATAGATAAAGGGGCAATATGGATTACTAACTTGTTTACTCAGATAAAACATGAAGCGTGAACATTACATTACAAACACAAGCTTGGATTTTATATTGCAGTAAATAACAGTTGGAAACTGTAAGATCCAAACTCAAGTATCAGTGGAAAACGTTTACTTCATCTAAGGCCAAAAAAAAAATCATTTTTCTTCAAGTTTAACGACCACATATCAAACATGAACAAGTTACACGCAATAATCTAACATTCAAATCAAATAATAAATTTAAAACGAAATAGATCACAGGAAATACCTTTCAGATACCAAACACGATGACATGATTTGTAAAGAGAAAATAATTCCAATCAATTAGAAAAGCGAATAACAAAGCCCTAATTTGAGATTGAAATTACAAAAATAAATATTCTGAAAATCAAATACTAAAAGAAAATAAAAAGATAATACCAGAAAGTAATAAAACGGAAGAAATCAAATCTTCGTCCGCTTCCAGATTGACGAGATCTGAACAACTTTTTTCAGTATGCAGAAATTAAAAAAAAAAGGTTGAGGAGATCTGAGCGAATTTTCTTTAGCGTGAGGAGAAATGAGAACCGAAGATGGCAACAAGCCTATAACGCTAGATTGAAATCTGAACCGACGGATTAATATCTTATCCAACGGTTGAGGACATGAGGCATTGAAGATGCGGATTGCCAGATTGGTAATGGATACCTGGGCTGTTATTTTGCATTAAAACCCTTTTAATACATTAAGATATTAACATATTAGGTAAATAAATAATAAAATGTGATAGATTGGGAACAAACCTACACTATTTGTAAATAATTTCGCAGCAGTAGTTTCAGAAGAAGAAGAAATCTTGTTAATACAATAAAAACTATAAATACCTATTTATTGTTTCATAAATAATGTGAATATAATAAACTTATAACACAAAAAAGTTTGCATGGTTTAAAATTTAACTACATCATGTAAGTGTATTATTAACATTAATTATTAACATGAATTTTTTGAATTTCGAAATTCTTTAATATTTATTTAACTTCTTATTTTTAAATTTTGACCATTTTGTTTTTCTTAATTACTAATTATTTATCAAATAATACGTACCAATCAATTTCTTAAAAGCAAATATGTATTAACAATTTCATGATATTAATTTAATTAATCGTGTTAAAGACTATTAAATAATCATTGATTATCAAAACAAATTTAATAAACATCGAACAACAATGTATTTTATTAATTACTATTACCTCTTATTTATAATATATAGTAATTAATAATTAATCAGCATTAATTTTCAAAAAAAATTAATCAGCATTAACTATTGAATTTTATTTACTTCTAATAGTTATTATTTATTATTAATTACTAATGTATTATTAACATTAATTATTTAAATTTTAAATTTACTAATTAATTACTAAGTAGTAACACAAATTTAAATCATTTAATAAATAAAAAAATAAAATTTCGTTTCAAATCTCTTGGAAAACTGCAGGAAAATAGCTTCAAAATTATGTCGATGGTAATCCGACTCTATTAGCAACGGAATTTAGCGTCAAATATTATATGACGGTAAAGAGCTGCAATTTCCATTGATTTAGCGACAGAATTAGTATTCGACGGTAATAATTTATAATAAGATGACATATAAAATCCAAAATATTTTCTCTTACAAAGCCCACGGAAATCCGCCGCTAATTAGCGACGAAATTTTCCGATGCTAAAAATCTGTCGCTAATCTCGGTTTTTCTTGTAGTGTCATGCCACAGAGCCATGGTAATCACTTAACTTTAAGCTCTGATACCAACTTTAACGACCCGGAAAAAGTCGATCTTGATTATCCGATATACAATACATATCGAACATCAAGAGTCGAAAATACCGGATGGTTAATGAAAGAAGTTAAAGGGTGAGGATAGATAAGATAGAACTTATAGAATAGAAGAAGAACATCATCATCAGAGTAAACACGAATCTCACAGCGGAATGAATAAAATATAACATAGCTTTTGAAATACAAACAGTATATGTATACAATAACATTTCAGAGTACAACACTTACAACAACAGCGGAAATAAACAATTGCTATGTAATCCTGAAGCCTCCTGCTCCAAGCTCTCCAAGTGCATCTGTAAAATCCCGACTACTTGAATGCCCGTACAAATTTAGGCACCCAAAAGTTTAGGGAAAACAAAACAAAATAAACTCCGGGTCAGTCATGGGACTGGTGTGAATAAACTCCAAACACTTGGTTTAACTTAGGATATCTCATAAGACCACGTCGTAAAAACGGAACGGGTTTTTCCCTTATGAGAATCCAAACAACTTTGTAAACAATATCCTTATGATATTATAATAATGTCTAAGTACAAATAGAAATCAATCTAGCAGAAACGCTTGCATCTCACGCTCTACATATATAATGTACAATCATAAACCGTAGGCGCTTATTGGATGATTGGATTTCCAACTATGACAAGGTATGGAACCACCTTCCGATCTGTGTACTCTAGGAACGATACACTGGAGTTCAACAAGAACATCATGCGACTCAGCCACACATGACCGACCGCTCATTTTGCTTGAGTGTATGGAATGTATATCACCAACGGTTGGGATCAGCAACCATTCCCGTATATATATATATATATATATATATATATATATATATATATATATATATATATATATATATATGGGACAACATTGATAGATTAAAGAAGCAAATGAATATTCTCTAGATAGGTGATTATACACCCTACTTCGGAGCGACTGACTTAGCCATGCTGCCTGCCCGATTTTTGTCATTTACCGGATGTGAGGCTAGAAGCTACGCTTATATTTATACATATCATATCTTTATTCACTTAGAATGCCACATCGTCATACCCTTTAAACCACAAATTTATTTATCCAAAAATAACACGGGTATACAGCTAAAAGAAACGAATTCCTCCGCCACCAAACGTGAATACGTTTGAAGAGATCAACTTACGCGATCTATCATATATACTCTGTCAGACCTTCCGCCATACAAGTTGTCCTGGGACTGGACAAACCGAAGGCACTATTCAGTACATCCATCTTAGGCAATTGTTATCTAAGATTTATACAACAGCCCTTGCACTTTACTCCGTCTTCAATATATTCAGCATACTTGATTCGCAACGCTTATGCCAATACAGAGTGGTTCTTCAGATAGTAATCCAACCGGTCTCTCCATATTAACAACGTAAAATTGTCAAAACATTGATAGTCCGTGATTTAACTATCAAAGAAAAACTCGTGTGTAAACAACGATATTATTTCCAGATGGAAATTTTATCGATCAATCATCATTTAACATTTATCTCTTTAGTTCATTAATTTACTTATCTCTTGTTTCCATATATTCAACATTTCTTATTTTCTATTATCAGAAAACATTTCTGATTCTTATTTGGAAAACATTTCCAAAACTCCTTCACTTCTAAACCTTACCATTCCTTAGTTAAGAAGGAAGTCAATCAAGTTAGGGTATAATTACCTCTCAGACCTTAACTGAACAACGTTTTAACTTCGAAATAGTCAAAGTTTATCTTTTAAATCTTTAATAAACTTCCTTACGTAACTCTCGGATTCTATTTACGTATCCACTTCTTTATTGAAAACATTGATTATAACGATAACGTTATAATCCCTACATTCGAAATATCTAACTTCAATTATAACTTTTATTCTTTAATGTGAATAAATAAATAAACACCTAAGTTATAAATAAATAAATCTTGATTTAAACACCGGAAAATATAAGTACTTTCCCGAATTCGATATAATCGATTTCGACGATTAACTCTCTTCAAATAACTAATATTCGATTAACTCACTTCGAATAACTTATATTCGATTACTCCTCTTCGAATAACTTATATTCGATTACTGCTTTCGATTAAACTATAAATCGATAAATCCTTTCGATTAGACTGTAATCGATTAACTCCTTTCGATTAAACTATAATCGATATCCTTTCCTTTAACTCTGTTCGAATAAACTATATTCGATACTCCTTTAACTCTATTCGAATAACTAATATTCGACTAACTCCTTTGGATTAACTCATTTGGATTAACTCGGTTAGATTAACTCATCTTGACTAACTTAACTTAATTAACTCGACTTATTTAACTCCACTTGACTAACTCGACTTATTTTACTCAACTTGATTAACTCCTATCGAATAACTAATATTCAATTAACTTATATTCGAATAACTATGTCTGTTTTAACTTTATTTCGAATAGCTAATATTCGATTTAACTCCATTCGCTTGACTCTAGATCGTAGCGATCACAATGGTTACGCCTGATTCCCTCAGGAAACATCCGACCGCGTTAGGCTATCTGCAGCCCTGCGAATTTCGCTCGCAGTCGTGCAAAATGGCATCTCATTTGGATTAATTCTAATTGATTAACGTTTCCCTTTTTATAACGGTTTCCTTTTTATAACGTTTTCTTTTTTATAACATTTTCCCTTTTATAACATCCTATTCCATTATAAATAATTTCCTTTTTTAACTCTATTTATTTTCTAAATATTCCCTTTTCAATTCTATTTGTAAATGGTTTACAAGTATTTCCTTTTCTATTATTCTATTTGCAAATGGTTTGCAAATATTTCCTTTTCAAATTTATTCTTTGATTTTATAATTTCCCTTTCTAAATATCTCCTATTTATAAATATTCCAATTTATAAATATTTCTTATTTATAAAATTCCCTTTATAAATATTTTATTTTCAATATCACTTTGAAAATATTCCCTTATCAACATTCCGGTATGTTATGGTATTCAACATATCAAATCACGATGACCAATATCGTCCAAACACATATAATCGACAACAGATTATATATCACATCATATTTTTCAATATATGAAACAAAACAGTATTTTAAATATTTGAGGGATCATGTTGGATCCCTCCAACCTGTTTCCCTGCACCCACAGATGTTACACAATATAATCAACATCAATTTCAGTTCAATATGAAATATTCTGATAAACAGAATCAATATCTATATGTTTAACGGTTTATATATATATATAATTCCAACTAACTGACTAGTAGTTCAATCAACTAATCTAAACACAACAGTCAATCAATATTTATCAGTTCTAAAAGTACATTATAAAAATATAACTGTTTAGTGTTGGTGAGTTTTACTCACTTGGCCCGTAATCGTTAACCAACGATGGTCGATAGTACAGTTCAGGCGTTTAATTTCGTCATAACTCCAGACAGTCTCCTAGTCCATCCAAACCCGTAGCATTACGTAGTGTATTCCGATATGATTCCAATGAGACAGGCCGTTCCTAAATCTGAGCAGGTACGAGCGAGTTATAGCCTTTAAAAGATTTTGTATATATTTAATTAAATAAAATTTTTATGTATATAAATATTAACCGGGCCTTGCCAATTTCTTTGGCCCAATTTCCTTGAACTTAACTAAATTTACATCATTGATTTTGGGCCTCCTTGTTTGAACTGGCCCAACCAAATCCTTCAAACTTGCGTATCTTCTTTCCTTCCAGTGGGGAAACCGGAAGCTCCTCTTCATGAAGCCTTTAAAGTTCAATCCATGGCCAAACTTAACAGCACCCTATCCATCTTCTCACACCACCATTTCAACACAATATTCTACAGCTCCTCCATCACTTACACCGACCCAACCACTTTGCCTACCATGATACAAACAAACTGTTCCCTGTCCCATGCAAACCTCCACAGTCCTTCACCTTCTTCTGCAATCCAAGAAACAGTCCCCTGTATCACTTCAAAACCTACTCAAACCTTCCCCAAACTTGCCGGCACTTACACGTCCAACATTTCAGCCCAACAGTTTTCTTCTCCCAACATGAATCCCCTACCACCAGAAATAAAACACGCATAAACACCCCCTTCGTCAGCAAGACTTCAAATCGAGACCTGTACAAATCACGCAGCAAGAAACAAAACCCATTTCTGCATGCTTTCAACGTCTGACACTCAAAACACCCTTTCAATCCATCCTCAACAAACACTACATCGTTTCCTCCTCGAGACTGACCCTGCTTCGCCCCTGATTCTATCACGCCTAGTCTCCCCTTCCCTGATCAGACCTGGCCGGGGCTCCTCCCCATTTGTTTCCCCACGACGACCCGTCTGTTGATTTGTGACCATCTCTACTCCGAGTATGAACACAGAAAGCCCATCGCACCTTGATTTTCAGCGAAAAAAGGGAAGTCGGGCCCTTTAAAACTCCCATCAAAATGAAGGGCAAGTTGAGAGGATTACACATAAACTTGTTTTGAGATTTAAAGAAATTTCTGCGATTTGTTTTTGATTTATGAAGCTTTGGATTTTTGTGTTGAGAACATTTCGGTGGCAGTTGAGCAAATGAGGCCGTGGATTTTGAGAAATAGGTTTTAGGAGGGTTAAAGTTATTATATAGGGTAAGGGCTTAGATATTTTAGTTAGGTTATTTTCCATTTTTAGGCAACCGTTAGTCGTATTCATCATTAAAAATCCGTATGATCCCCTACGATACCCAAATCTGATGAAAATGGGCATGTAGATACAGTTTGGCATTACGGTCCCAACGAAACTGGTTTCGTCGAATTCCGACTCCGTTTGCTCACACAGCGTATTTTTAACCGTCAAAATACTGACTGTTTTTCACATTAAAATCCCGTACGGCCACACACTGAGTCTAAAAATCACGAAACTTGAAATCTAACAATCATTCAACATTGCGGATCCAACAAAATTAGTTTCGTTGAAAATGGAGTTCGTTTGCAAAAGTGGCTATTTTTAAAGCTCTAAATAACCCTTTTAAATATATAAATATTTTTAATAATAATTAATTTTAATATTAATAATTTAATATTATCGTATATATTCACATACGATATCATACAGTTCTTATTGGATTTATAACTCGATACTTCAAAATTCCCAGTAATATCGATATTCGATTTATAATGAAATTCCTTTTAAATATAAATAAATCGATATAAATTATAAAGGAATTCCATAGTAACTTTTCTAAAATTGGATTTGGACATAAATCAAAATCTACACGATGAAATCTTGATTTTTCTTTTCCATCAGAAAAATATACTTCACCAGCTCTGAACGTTTCTTGTTTCATAGAAATCCGATTTAAAACAGACCATGTATATTCAGTTGAAGTTTTAATCGCCAATTTATGAACTGCAGCGCCATTTCGAGCTCGATTTTAATTATAAAATAAATTATACGTTCCGGCTATGTTATTTATATATATTCGTCAATATAATTCAATATAAACTGAATTGTATATATTTTAACTTGTCCAATTCACCAATATTGTGAATTCTGTTATTTCCGATTATTTCGGGAATATATATTATTCTATCATTTATATTAATTAAATATAATTATTATTTAATTCCAGTTATCGATATCGCCAACTCGATATTTAATAATTAAATTAATTAATTAATCGATAGCTAAAAATGCGGGTCATTACACCTAGAATCAACCCATAGCCCATGAAACTAAAAACATAAGTATTACACTTAAACTCAATACTCAATACAGCTATTCTCAAATCCTTACAAACCAAAGATAAATGAGCCGTACCACCAATTGGATTTGAGACAATAATGGGATCTTCTACTATACAAGTACTAAGGTGCAGAGGCTCAACTATGGAAGCAGATATAAACGAATGTGAAGCGCTAAAATCGAACAAAGTTAGAACAGGCTGATCAAAAAGGAAAACCAAACTTTCAACCAGAATGTTTTTACCTCTATCAGGTATGCCAGCCATGAGGGAACACATTTGCCCTAAAGAAGATCCTCTACTTCGTCCTTACCCTTGCCCTTCCACCTTTGGACAATCCTAATAAGATGTCCTGTCACTCCGTAATGATAGCAACTAGTCTTCTTCTTCTTCTTTCTAACGTCTTTCTTTAAGTGGCCGGGTATTCCACAATTATGGTACTTCCTTTTCTTTTGGCCCTTGTTATCCATACCGCCTTCCTTTTTGTTGTTAGTGTGCCTTCTTTGGATCCACTTTCTTATCCTATGTCCTCTCCATGTCTCCCCTGCACCTTCTCCATTCGTGACCTTCCACCTAAATGAGGCTTCATCCTTTATTAACCAAGCAGCTAGTTGAACCTTCCTCCCATCGTCTATCTCAAAGATACCAACAAGTCCTCTACTTCCTTACGCCAACTTCTAGCCTTGACAAACGTCTCAGTCCCATGAAGCGGGTTTTTTTCGCCCATCGCATGGAAGTCCTTATATATCTTAGAAAAAGCATCTATGCGCGGAGGAAGAGTTTCAAAAAGGAAAGGGGAAGAGATTCAAAATGGAGAATCGAAGGAAAGATATATGGCTTTAGGGGGACATGCCTTTAAAACAAAACTTTTCTTTTGAAAATGCTTCTTTTAAAACCGTTTTGAAAATATTTTTTCAAATCTTTTATCTGATCTGGTAACCTTCAGCTCTGATACCAAATGAAACACCCCACCTCCGTTAAGGTCACTCGCAAAGGGAATGCCTTAACTTCGGTGGAGCGTTTTAGGTAAAAGATGCAGATAAATTACAAGACAGACAAAATTTAAACAACGAAAATTAAATAAAACTTTACTTCATTGATAAAACAGCAACTTGGTAAAACAGCTTGAACAATGATTGTTTTCCAATACTAAAACACCAATTCCCATTATAAGAAAGCATCTGTCTTGTTTAACAAAATAAAGAAGCATAAAATGACAATGATATTCCCCAATAATGCATGAGAGTGGAAAAGAGAGTCCAAAGCAAAACATCAACTAATCTTCAAGCTTGGAAAGAGAAACGGTCCAAACTAAGCTGAGTTATTCCCTCCCTGACTACCTGGGGGGAACGGAAGAAAAGAAGACGAAAGAAAACAGAGTCAGACATAAAGCCTAGTAAGTCCAGTGACTTTCAGCATGTAAGCAGGTAAAAGCAACATGACATGAATAAACTGAATATAAGACAATACTGTGATAACAGGGATAACATGATAACATAAGATAAGCATAAGATATAATAAGGCAAGATAGACTAAATGCGCTTCTACTCTTTCTCTGCTTCGCTACTACCCTGTTATTCTGATTTCTATATCTTTGCACCACCTAACTAGTGTCCTAGCTAGTAATCTGTATAAAAAAAATGATCATATGATAATGTGATCCCATTCCCCGTAATTGTGGTAGCCTTCAGGTGTACATCTATTATGAGGATTCCACCCCAATCTGCCTAACTTCCGTGAATATGTTAGATGTACCCTTACTACCCTATCGATCGGCTCCCTACTTGTATTAACTTTCCTTGTGTCTGTGTCAATCATCCCTCTCTTGCGTGTAGATACCCTGCGCTGGTCCCACCATAAGGTGTATCAATCCCTATGGTAGCAACCCGACATGATTCAAGATGCACAGTGTATAACTACTGGTACCCAGTCCCTGCTTTTTCCCACTCCGGAGTACGTGCACGCCCGTAATCCGTCGGAACCTACACTGACGTACCCCCTGCCGCTATTTTGACCACTTATAATCAGCCCAGTAATCGTGCCCCACCCTGCCTAGTTCAGGATACCATGATACATTTACATGGGTTACTGCTGAAACGGGTCCCCGTTACTAGGGTTTCCTACTGGTTAAGTTTGTGGGCCTATATATACAAATATTACCCACCTATGCGTGATGTACTAAACCCTCCCACTGATTCAAGCATGTTTATTTAACGGTTAAGTTTGTGGGCCTATATATACTAATATTACCCACCTACCCAAGGTTTACTTAACACTCCCGCTTATCCAGTCAATATGTATTATTGGTTAAGCTTGCCTTAACCCTATCCACTTTGTTCATGTAATATTGGTTAAGTGTTGTCCATTCATGTCAACTTAACCCACCCACACATCATGTTGTGTTCGTTAAGTGTTTCCTATTAACTTAACCCTGTTCATTCATCATGTTATATTGGTGAAGCGTTTCCCCTTGACTTAACCCCATACGTTCATTATGTTATATTGGTTAAGTATTTCCTATTAACTTAACCCTACCCATTCATCATGTTGTATTGGTTAAGTGTCATTAATCCAGTCGAGTTTACTTAACCCACCCACTTGTCATGTTATTTTGTTTAAGTGTTTCCTTCTTGTGTTACTTAACCCTACCACACATCGTGTTATATTGGTTAAGTGTTGCCTTCTTGTTTTAACTTAACCCTACCATTCTTAGCACGTCTTGTTTATTAGCATTAATTCATTAATTAATGCCTTAACCTCTCACATTAGAACTGTTGTTTGTGGTTGCTGGATGTGCCGGGCGGTTCCAGGAAGACTTCTAATGCAAAATCATTCTAACCTCGGGTTTTGGGCTAAATGCGCTAACCTCTCATATTAGATTTGTATTGTTGCGGTTACTGGATGTGCCGGGCGGTTCTGGGCAGTTTTACACCGCAACTCAATCTAACCTCGGGTTAGGCATGTTCATCTTTTAGCCTATTTACATGTTTACCGTACATGTCCAAGTCTAGATTTTATATGCTAATTATCCCAATTTCACAAAACTAGTCATGTTTCAATTCTCAAGTTATGCCCAACATATTTAATTACAAGTTATTAATCAAAATAGGCTACACCCAATTTTCCCAAATTTACGATAATAGTCGTGCTCCAAAATCACAATTCCATTATGCCTGGCGTCCCAACCAATAGTTATGCCCAATCTAGATTTATTATTCCAGTTTACCGTTTACGCCCAAAACTTGGTTTACATGCCAATTAACACAAACTTGCAGTTATAATGATAATAATGCCTCAATATCAATTACAAGTTATGCTTAGCAATTTCACCGAATATGTTATGCCCAATCATTTCACCAAATACATTATGCCCAACATTTACCCAAATTAGGTTATACCCAAATATTCCCTGCATTCCAACCATCGTATTTCGCGATTTCAGCCTAGGTTCGAAGGTAACCCAGGTTCATAAAAGAAAAAGGAAATAGGGAAAGAGAGAGAAGGGGCATAAAATAAGAATAGGCATAGAAAATAGGCATGTAACAACAGATCTAATACAGGAAATTTAGATCCAACAAAGATAGATTCATGAATAAACTGATACAATCATCGTCGCAGGCATAAGAATAATATCATGAACCAAAAAGGATTATATGCCTAATGTACAGCTAAGATAGGCCTGATTGAATCGATATAATAGCTTCTTAGGCATGTACAATCATGGATTCGACAGAAAGATAGGGATAAATCTGAAAATATGTTCTTATCATCAAGCATGGACTTAGATTCATTTTATTACATGCCAAGATTACAATTAAGTATTTAAATATGAAAATAACACGAACTTACATTGCTAGGATTAAGAGAAGGTAACGGAATCGTTGTTGTCGTAGAAACTTCTAATTTGTTGTTGATTAATCTTCAAAGTTGTTTGTAGATGAAGAACTTCTAACATAATTTAGGTTTTAGAGGCGGCGGCTACGAGGATTGAGAGTTCAGCAGCATTAAGGCATCATAAGGAATTGTTTATGAATTAGGTTAGGTCTAGGCACTAATTTATAGGTGTAGAGAGCGTTTTAGAGCCTTTAGATCACCCTAGAAGCCATCAGGTCCGTCCAGCACATCAGAAATCGTCATACGAAGCAGTTCAGCCCGTTTGGGCTTGGATCTGAAAAGGGGTCGACCCCTCCCTTAGGGGGTCGACACCTATGTCGACCCGCCCTTTAGGGGGTCGACACATATGTCGACCCCCCTTTAGGGGGTCAACACCCCTGGGTGGGAAATTTCCCGCCCACCCCGCTTTTTTGATTTTGAATTCTTTTGAATTATATTCTGGACTGGTTTAATTTAATTATTTAATTCTCTAAATTCTTGCAATCTTCCAAGGCTCATAACTTCCTCATATGGAGTCCGATTTACGCAAACTTGAACTCTATCTCAAGCAGAATTCCGAGACGAACGCAATGTCATAACCCGTTTCACCTAATTCTTCCTTTATAAATTAATTATTCTTTATTTATCTCTTATTCATGTTCTAAAATTACGGGGTGTTACATCTAAGGTCTGCAGAACAGACATAAGTGCGACAACTTGGGAGTTTGTCACCTGATCGATCGGTGAGTAGCATCTGATTGAAGCATAAGTGACTAATTCGTGGAATGAGCGAGACACGGGATGTGCGTGCAACCTTTGATATCTTTGGGTTCCTTACCCCCGGAAACATACATGAATGACCAGGGTAGTATGAACGAATGTCTGCAGAGTGGAATATGCGAACGAAACCAATTCTCCTCCTCGTTTTGCATGATCAACCTCTTTTGATATAGGAACGTGCGACTAAGAAGAAGAAGACCGGTAGACCTCATATTGTATTTAAGCTTGTACCGTCTTTCAGTCTTGAACTACATATACGACCCCTCTGCATGGTTAACTCATACCTGACAACATTATGATGGGGGAACGAACCAAATGGTCTGATGAACGGAGAGGGATATGTTTACGCCCGAGTGGTCTCCGAGGATGTTGGAGTTGTTCTGTACCCATGTTTCCCAGCGCTTGAACGACCATCTACTTCGATACTGGATTGAGCGGCTAGGAAAAAGAACCGGCGACTCTTAATATGGGCGACTTTTATACGATGTATAAACCTTACTGTCCTTGTGCCGTGCCGCACTTAATCTCGCTTTGCGTGCATATCCTCTTTGTACGTTCGACCATAGCTGTGTTGAGTGGACGACCCTCCTGTTTTGATCTGTGCGACCTTCCCTTCATGTCATGCTTAACCTTTAGTTGTTGCTTATTGAAACACGATACAGGTTTGCTGCAAGTACGAGCTGGGCTTGGAGTATTTGCTAATGTAAGGCCTGCAACTGTATTATCACAATTAATGTTTGAGCAGCATATCTGTTCATAATACGCGCAAATACCAAGTTATATCTTGTTGTTGTTTTTTATTTTTCTTTTTCTTTTTTAGGACTTGATGCTTTGAACATGATAATATGGAAACCATACCAGAGTATTTACGTGATGCATTTAATCACTGTGTGTTAAGCTGATGGATTTACAAATGGCTTGCACTCAATTAATGGCTAAAAGTAATTTATCTTAATGCCTCTTAGAACAAAATATTTGCAGGTGCTCCTCATTGTCGAACTAAAAGTTTGGAAAATGTGTTATTTGACTAAATCTACAAAATTAATTTTCAGGGGCAGGTCAATTATATTTTGTTGTTATTTGGTTAAGATCTGTTCTTGGTTTGTTCTTTTTATGGCTAATTGGTTATTTTTATGACATCAAATGATTATTTACATTTTCCATGAATGACAACCTTTTTTATATCTGTTTATTGTCTTTGTTGCTTCTTGTTATTTACTCAAGTTATGGATATTAAACAGGATTTTCTTCAGGTTTTGCTGTAGCCTATGCAATAAGGTTTCAGTATTGTGCACGGTAAGAATATGTTAACCATTGTAAATGTATTCTTTTTCTAGTTCAGTTACACAAAAGTAATTAACCCGCAAACATGACAACAGATGATGAAATGGTTCTTCTTGTCTTGTTTGTACCTTTGCGCCTTTCAATGAACAGTGATAATAAGGTAGGTAATGAACAGTGATAATAAGGTAGGTAATGAACCGGTGGATAAAACGAAGCAACTCACAAGCTAGGGACCTAGGGTTTCCATTTTTAGAAACTTAAAAGCATGTGCTCTTTTTCGTGTTTCCTCAAATAGAACCGTGATTCTGACTTGTTCGGTCAGAAAAAGTGGCGGCAGGTGGGAAATCATGAGATTCAGGGGTATATATGTAAATTAATATAGTTGTCTGTGGGTGGGTCCTTGTGGATTTTCATTTCTAATCGTAGAAATCGACCCCACATAAAATTGTTTGTTCGGTTCGAATAGCAATTGTTGATAAAATCATGACCGACTGTGTATCCATTTACAATATCAACTTTCTACATTTCAAACAGCTGTAATCTGACACGTAGCTGGTTTGACAGTCGCCTGTGTTAATTACGCATATATATAGACGTTGGACAGAATATGATATGATCAGTGATCATGAAGATTCAGCACAAAGTTGTGTCTTTTCACTTCATTTTTTATTGCTTTCACATTTTTATCTTTTTACAAAAATGCTACTTCTCTCTATCTTCATGCATCTTTATAGAAATATTTATAATAAATATAAGCGGACAAAAATGCGTACAAGGCTTAGACACAAAATATTATGTGCCTTAAAAATCTTCAGTTACATTTATCACATACAAATTCCATAAAAGAATTTGACGGCTCCAATACGTGTAAAACTAATGTCCATACAATTGTGGGTATAATACAAACGCCGCATCCAATACGTGTAAAATATTTTTGAGTTTTAAGGCCATCTAGATGAATGAGTTACATTTACAAAACACTATAAAGCAGTGTCGGAACATGCATAAAATACCATTGACTAAGTTGTATTCATAATTTTTTTTAGTGAATGATACATATACAATATATATAAAGCGTCCAAACTGGCTTCAAACTTAAATTAGTTTCACATCAACTCTGAGAGTCTTCGTATCATGTTACCCAAGTCCCAACCAAAGCCTTGCCACCCATAACATTTTTCTAAATCCTTACTATCAGATAATAATTCATTCCTTTTGTACAGATCAGAAGATACACATTCTTCATAAGCATTTAATTGTAGCTAGGAATCTTACTATAAAATGTTGTATATGAATAAATATTTCCAAATACAATATTTTTATTAAGAGGGAAAAAAAAGCAAGAGTGCAAAATTTAAAGCACCTTTTTGCTATTACCAAAACTTTCTTCCATTCCAAGTTTCTTTCTCATTCATCATAACGGAAATTGGCCGACCACTACTAAAATAATAATCAAAATATCAAGGTAATGATACACATTCTATACAAAAAATAACTCGCCGAAATTATTTAATAGTACATTATGAAATAATGTTTTTTATTTAAAAAGAGGAAAAATGGATAATTTACAACAATCAAATGAAAACCCCAACAATACCAAACAGAAACAGGTTTATAATTCCAAAATCATAACAGTACACAAATTACATATTTACACCCAAATCCTATGAATATGGAATAACAACACTACACACCTAAAAATATTTTTGGGACTGATTTCCAAATTCAGGGTGTTTTACAATAACCGCAAACTATCCAATGAACTATAGGCAATATAAGAATGTTAAACTAAAAGGCCTGCAGATCCATATCAGATTTCATATATATTATTTCAAAGAAGATATAAGCAAACAAATCTAATGCTTTTAGGCATGCAATCCAGATTCAACACAACGGAATTACACAAGATATTCTAAACAATGAACATATTTCCCACTCACTTGAAAGCTATCCTAATCCAAATTCGAACACGGCTTTTTAGACCTATTATTCCAAATCTTATAGATTTACAATTTGTATACAAAGGGCATATATATACATATTAAGATTTGTAGATCTGAAAGAAAAAATGGAAAAGAAGAAGGAAAAAACAGAAATAGAGATTGCCTATTCATAGAACCAACCTTTTGTGCAAATCTAGATTCAGTCTCTCCAATCTTTGTTTATTTTATTTGAATATGTTTATAATTAAGAATTTTAGAAGAGATTATAGAATTGGGAATGGCAGAGCTTCGCTACTGCCTCCAGAAAATATGAGCAAAAGAGTGAGGGTCAAGCCCTTTATTTTAGACGTAGAAATGATCGTGAACCACTAGATTTAATTCCATAAAAATTCATTTGTTAATATAATAATTTTATATAACTTAAACCTAGTGTAATGTCCCGTATTTTTACGGTATAATAATTAATTTATTTTATTATTTAATTAGTGATTTTGTGACAGCCCGCCCCGCACCAGCCAGCGTTTCCTCTGAATCGCGCTGTGCCAATGCCCAACTATCACGGGACGGTCGCCAAAGAAAGGAAAGAAGATGAAAGAACTAACCAAGAACCTGTAGGATGTCTCACAACGCATGGAAATAAGATATAATAATAACATACTTGACATAAAATAAGTGAGACAGTGCATAGGCTGAAAACTAAAACTAAGCATCATAGCAGCGTAAATCCAAATATAGCTTACGTTCCACATCATCATTATTACAACTTTTCAAACTGTCTCTAAAGCAAAGCAAAGGAAAAGGTACACTACTAATGCCCAAAGTAGTGACCCGCAGCGACTCAGGAAGAATATCTATATATATCATATGTGGAAGCCTCCTGCTCGTCTCCGGTACAGCTACTCGTGCATCACCAGCTAACCTGTCTCTAGTCTTCTCGTGAGAGCACCCAGAGTAATAAGAAGAGACATAAAACTCTGGGTCAGACGAAAAGTCTGGTATGAGCGATAAGCAGCAAAACAGAACAATAACAGGTATACTAAATGTAACACCCCACCTCCGCTAGGGTCACTCTTTCGGGGGCACTAGCTTCTGGGGGGCGTTAGAACTGGGTAAGCATGCATAATGATATATCAAGGCAGAACAAGAACATAAATGTATATATGTAAAACAGAGTAAGTGAGAATAAAACCGCGGAATATCTCAAACCATCTCAAAACAAGTCTAGTACATCATAAAGTCATCTGCCAAAATAAACATGTCTAGTACATCATAAACAGAAATACTGAAATACATAGTGCTATCCCCAAAATAAAGATGATAAACCATAGCGAGCTCAATGTCCAGACATACATGAGCTATCCAGCAAACAAGCAAGCGATCCAAGCTAAGCACCACTATTCCCTCCCTGAGAACCTGGGGGTGGAGGGGGGGGGAACGGAAGAAAAGAAGCGAAAGAAAACAGGTTAGTCAAAAAGACTGGTAAGCCCTACTACGATCAGTCTATAAACTAATAAAGTTAACATCATGATGGAAACTGAGATGAACATACTGGCAATAGATAAAGGTGTCATCACATAAAGAAGATTAAGCTTTGCACCACAGTGTACTAGCAAACTAACATAACTGGTATTGATCCCTCAGCCCAACCTTTGGCCCAATAACATGAGGTGACCTTAATACAAGGTCCAGCCCAACGGTCTAGTCGATCGGCTCCCTATAAACCTAACACGTCAAGTGTTGGTGTCCATACGGCCCACATATGGTTGTAGTCAGACTGTGCTGGGTCCACCTTCGGGTGTATCAAGCCCTCGGGTGTCAACCCCAGACACCTAAGCAATAATGCACAGTCTAAACCTACTGGTACCCGTGCCTCGAGTTTGTCCAACACCGGACTACGTGCACGTCCGTAGCCCGCCTGGACCCGCACCGCTGTACCACTCAGCCGTCGCTTTGGTCGCTTACATCAGTCCAGTAATCGTGCCCCGCCCTAGCCTAGCCTCTAGGGTTGTGAATGATACCAAACTGGGATTACTGCTGGAACAGACCACGTTGCTAGGGTTTTCTAAGAGGGTTAAGTGTGGTTTAACCCCTCACTAATCATGGATTAAATTAGTTAAGTGTAACCAACAGTTCACCACTTAACCCCATTTAATCCCTCGTATCCCCAAAATTGGTTAAGTATTAGTGGGCCATGACTTAACCCTAATCATGAGGCATTAATTAATTTAATTGTGCCTTAACCTCTCACATTAGACTTTGTTGCGGTTACTAGTTAAGCCGGGCGGGTCCGGGTAACTTTACACCACAACTTGGTCTAACCTCGGGTCCAAGGTACACATGACCAACTTCTCACATTGGGTCCTATTGTTTGTAGCAACTAGTTAAGCCGGTCGGTTCCGGGTAGGTTTACGCTACAAACTCAACCCAACCTCGAGTTGGCCACACTTATGTTTTCTAAGTGTCATGTCCACTTTATTTTCAAAACATAATCACAAGTTTAACAAATACTTGGGTAGACCTAACTTAATAGGTAAATTCCCAAGGGGTAGACCTAACTTAATAGGTAAATTCCCAATCTCATATTTTCATGTATTTTAAGTTTTACCCCAAACGCCCCCCCCCGCCCCCAACGTCATTCTATCGCTTACATATTCGTCATAACGCATAAAGGATAGAAAGAGGGAACTTGGCACAACATACATGATAAATCTTACATATCATAATAAACATGCATAACGTGTTGGACTTGCATAACTTAGCATAGTGAACTTGCATAAACATGCATAACTTGTTAAACTTGCAAATCATGGCATAGTGAACTTGCATAAACATGCATAACTTGTTAAACTTGCAAATCATGGCATAGTGAACTTGCATAAACATGCATAACTTGTTAAACTTGCAAATCATGGCATAGTGAACTTGCATAAACATGCATAACTTGTTAAACTTGCAAATCATGGCATAGTGAACTTGCATAAACATGCATAACTTATCAAACATGTGTAACATAGCATAGTGAACTCACATAAGCATGCATAACTTATTAAACATGCATAACATAGCATAGTGAACTCGCATAAGCATGCATAACTTATTAAACATGCATAAATCCCAACTTTCATCACATATTAACTTTAGAGTTTCTAAAATGAAGGTAAGAGGGCTTACAAATATTATGAAGACACAAATCTACTAATAAAGATTGAGAAGCCCTTTATGCAAGCATATAAAAACCCAAAACAAAGCTCCAATTAACAAAAAATCCCAAAAACTCTAGCTTAGCAAATAAAGCTTGCAACTTGATGATGTATGCAAGCTAATGATCATTCATACAACTTAGAAATGCTTGTACGAACATCAAAATCCTCATAGGAATGATTTTTGAAGAGGGTGGAGGCTAGGGTTTTTAGGTGGAGGCCATTTGAGAATTCAATTTGACATAGTTTGGTTGCTAGAATGAATAATGAGTGATTTAGTGTAGGTTAGGGTCTTATTTATAGATTAGGCTAGTGATTTAGACCATAGGATTAACCCTTAGTTGAATTAGGTCCATCAGATTTCGGAATTCTCCAGAACCAAGCCACACAACCAAGCCCAAATCAAAAATGGTGCGCCAGGCAAAACTGCCCGGCCACCCCGTGTCGACAGGGCTGTCGACAGGGCAGTCGACACCCTTAGACCCCTGTCGACATGCCTGTCGACATGGGGGTCTTGGCGGGAGTTTTCCCGCCTGACGCCAGTTAGCCCTAATCCTTGTTTTTAATTTAAAATTTAAATCTGTTTTTATCATGGAAATTTCTGAAAACTTTAATGGGCCTTAACTGGGTCATACGGACTCCGATTTTTGAAAACTCGGACTCTATTTCGCGTATTTTCCCGAGACGAACGCAATGGCATAGCCCGTTTCCCTTGATTCAGATTTTAGAATTAAATTCTGCCTCGATTTATGTTATAACAGGTTATTGAAAATACGGGTTGTTACATTCTCCCCTCCTTAAAGGATTTCGTCCCTGAAATCTTCAAGTTAGGAAGAACGTATCCTACCATCCAATCATCCATCTACTCAAAGCATCATCCACGAGCAATCATTGTCCTTAAAAGATTCTAAATGCTGTATGAACATATGCAAAAGTGTGTGTATATGTACTTATCTAATGCAAAGATCAATGCAAAATATGTTAGTGAAATGTATCCATTTGTATGCAAATCCCTAACATAATGTATAATATCTACATGCGTGCTCAATCATACATCCATATGCAACATCCATGTGATTGCATACAAATTTCATCCAAGAATAAGCATAAACACTCATGCACATGCAATATGAGGAGTGTGTGAGCCGATCTAGTGCCTAATGTGTATCATGCATCCACGAGTAACCACTTGCAAACACTTGCAACCACTTGCAACCATCAAACATAACATGTCTCAAACACATGTTTCATCCAAAGGGTTTCTACCTAAGGTTCTCAGGACAAGATTAGCACGATAACTAGATAAACATGGATAGCAAAGAGAAAGATATGCTAACAAAGGAAAGAGATTGAGAGTGTACCCTCAAAAAGGAATGGATAAAGCCCACGCATCTTCTCCTCGGTTTCCCAAGTTGCGTCTTCTTCGGCTTCACCCCATTGAACCTTCACCAACTTGACCTCTCGATTCCTTAGCTTCTTGGTCTCCGTCCCCAAGATACGAATCGGAGCTCTCCTCAAAGTTGCCTCTTTCTCTACTTCCACGTCTTCAAGAATGCTAGGTTCAACCACCTCAGCGGACTCATGTAGGCACTTTCGGAGATGCGAGACATGAAAGACATTATGCACTCTGGACAGCTTCTCGGGCAATTGCACTTTATAAGCCATCTTCCCAATTCTCTATATGATAGGGAAGGGTCCAACAAATCTCGGTGCTAACTTCCCAACAGCTCCAAATCGGACCACATTCCGCAAAGGAGAAACCTTTACGAAAACCATATCCCCAACATCAAACTCCAAATCGGATCTTCGCTTATCAGCATAGGATTTTTGTCGGTCTTGGGCCACTTTCATTCGTCTCCGAATCAACTCGATCTTCTCGGACGTATCTCTGATCATATCAGGCCCAAGTATGAGCTTCTCTGTAGTCTCCCACCAACATGTAGGCGACTTGCACGGCCTCCCATATAAAGCTTCAAATGGTGCCATCCCTATGCTTGCCTGATAACTGTTATTATATGCAAACTCAACAAGAGGAAGATGGTCTTCCCAAGTTCCACCAAAGTCCAGAATACAAAGCCTCAATAGATCCTCGAGTACCCTATTCACCCTTTCGGTTTGGCCGTCCGTCTGTGGGTGATAAGCAGTACTCAGATTCAACCTCGTGCCCATAGCCTCTTGCAAGCTATTCCAGAATTGACTTGTAAAGATTGGGTCACGGTCACTGACAATACTAGAAGGGACTCCATAAAGTCTCACAATCTCACGAAGATATACGGACGCTAGCCAAGATGCGGTCCTCTTGCTCTTTACTGGAATAAAATGAGCACTCTTCGTAAGTCTATCTACAATAACCCAAATGCTCGTATTCCCTTTCCTTGACCTTGGAAGCCCATCAATAAAGTCCATGGAGATACTCTCCCACTTCCAAAGTGGAACATCTAGAGGATGCAATAGCCCACCGGGCTTCCTTGACTCGGCCTTAACTTGCTGGCAAATGATACATCTAGAGACAAACTCTGCCACATCCTTCTTCATCCCAGGCCAAAAGAAAATACGCTTCATATCTTTATACATCTTATCACCGCTTAGATGTATAGTCAATTTAGAGCGATGCGCTTCCTCCAGAACTTTTCTTACTAAATCTTCTACCATGGGAACACATAACCTTCCATCTCTCCTCAACCAACCCTTGTCATCAACAGAATATCGAGCGAGGTGGCTAGACGTCTCTCCTCGGGTCAGCTTATCCATAATCTCCACTATGTGAGGGTCTTTTCTCTGTGAAGCCCCAACTTGATCAAGAAGGGTAGGCCTGAGTTCCAGAGATGCTAAAGAACCGGTCATCGACTCCATCGCCAAAGAGAAATCAAAGGTTGCCACATACTCTAAATTCTTCATCTCAACGAATAGAGGACTTAGGGTCAACCTTCTTCTACTCAATGCATCAGCCACCACATTCCCCTTGCCAGGGGTATAAGCTATTTCAAAATCATAGGACGCCAAGAATTCCATCCATCTTTGCTGCCTCAGATTCAGATCCTTCTGAGAAAAGAGATACTTCAAAGACTTGTGATCGGTATAAAGCTGAAATCTTTCTCCCAGAAGATAATGGCGCCATGCCTTGAGTGCATATACTATTGCTGCCAACTCTAAGTCATGAGTGGGATAATTCTTCTCATGCACTTTGAGTTGTCTACCGCCAAAGCATATCACTCTGCCCTCTTGCATCAGAACAGCTCCCAACCCCGTGCCACACGCATCGGTGTATACTGTAAATAATTTCCCTCCATCGGGCAAAGCTAGAACGGGTGCTGATGTGAGAGCTCTCATGAGCTTCTGAAAAGCAAGCTCGCACTCTAAGCTCCAAGCAAAAACTGAATTCTTCTTCGTCAATTTAGTGAGAGGAGCAGAAATCTTCGCGAAGTCCTTGATGAACTTCCGGTAAAAACCCGCAAGACCTAGAAAACTTCTCACCTCGGTTGCATTCCTTGGAGTCTTCCAATCCTGAACTGCAACCACCTTAGCGGGATCCACCGCTAAGCCTTGCTTGGATACGATATGCCCAAGGAATCTAACTTCCCTTCTCCAAAAGTGACACTTGGAGAACTTGGCCTTTAACTGATGCGCTCTAAGCGTATCCATCACCTCTACAAGATGCCTCGCGTGCTCTTCTTCATCCTTGGAGAAGATCAGAATATCATCCACAAAGACCACGACAAACTTGTTCAAGAACTCTCGAAACACCCTACTCATCAAGTCCACGAAATACGCGGGTGCATTCGTCAAACCGAACGGCATAACAAGCCATTCAAAGAATCCATCTGGAGTTCTGAATGCAGTCTTGTCTATACTATCTTCAGCCACTCTGAGCTGATGAAATCCAGTAGCAAGATCAAGCTGAGAGAAAACAGAAGCACCAACAAGCTGGTCAAAAAGATCATCAATCCTCGGTAATGGGTGTCTGTTCTTCTTAGTCAGCTTATTCAACTCTCTATAGTCCACACAAAGTCGAAGAGAACCATCTGCCTTAGTAGCAAACACCACAGGCGCTCCCCATTCGGATATACTTCGTCTGATGAAGTTCTTCTCAAGCAACTCCTTTACTTGCTTGCTGAGCTCCCGTCTCTCACGCGGAGCCATGTGCCGAACGGGCAAAGAAACAGGCTTAGCATTATCCACCAGATAAATGCGAAAATCAATCTCTCGTTTAGGGGGCAACCCCTTAACTTCTTCAAAAACATCTGGATAATCTCGGACCACCCTTATAGACTGAAGGGTTTCCTCTGATGAGTCGAGAGATTCAAGATAGCACAACATGACGGGATCCTTCGGATTGCATGAAATCTCTAAGGTGTTGCCAAGGCGAGTCACAAGCCTCACAACCCTATGCTCACAATCAAGAATGGCTCCATATCTGGACAGCCAATCCATGCCCAATATCAATCCGTATCCCCTGAAACCAAGAACATACGCATTACACAAGAACTCTACACTGAGTATAGAGATCCTCAGATCCTCACATATCATAGATAGATGAGCAGAACCCCCAATGGGATTCGAAACACAAACGGGATCATCCACTAAGCTAGTACTAAGGTGCAAACTATCAACAAGATCAGATGAAATAAAGCTATGTGATGCACCAGAATCAAACAAGGTACGAACTGGAAGATCGGAAACATAAACAAGGTTCTCAACAGAAACACTACCTCGATCGGGAACTGGAGCGGTATTGAGAGCATGAACTTGCCCTCCTGAAGGTCCATCCTGCCCTTTCTTCTTCGGGCATTCCTTGCTGAAGTGTCCAGTCTCACCACAGGAAAAACATCCACCACTAAGCTTCCTTTTCTTCTTCCTACAATCCTTAGCAAAGTGTCCAGGCACACCACAGTAATTGCACTTTCCCTTGCCTTTGTTGTTGTTCCCCTTCTTGTTCTTGCTCTGATTCCCCTGACTGCTTTGACCACCTTGATTGCCTTTACCTTGAGAATCAGTCTTCTTTGCTTGAGTATCACTCGACTTGACCTCTTTCTTTCCATCTCCCTGAAGTAGAGCCATATCGACCAAACTCTCAAAAGTAGCCCCATGCGGAATATGTGACATCGCCAAACCCTGCAGCGGCTCATTCAATCCTCTAGCAAATCGAAGAGCCTTCTTATCAGGAGTGTTCACCATATCCAAACCAAAACGGGCCAGCTGATTAAACTTGTTCACATACTCCTTGACAGACATATCACCTTGCTTTAATGCAATGAACTTCTCAATCTGTAAATTCGCCTCAGCAGAAGATAGAAACTTGGCCACAAATCTAGCCCTCAAATCGGCCCAAGTCTCGACGGGCCTCGTCCCATTGGTGACCTCCCACCAATAGGCTGCTTCGTCCTTCAAAAGCCACACTGTCAATAAGATCTTCCTCTCGTCATCAATCCTAAAGATAGCAAACAAGTCCTCAGTGTCTTTCAGCCAATTCCTAGCTTCAACAAAAGATTCCGTGCCTAGGAAATTCTTGCCTCCCATCGCCTTGAAGTCTTTACAAACCTTCGTGAACTCAACCTGAGGATGCTGAGGGGGAGGAGGGGGAAGAGGAGCCTCAGCAACAGGAGGAGGAGGAACATTAGCAACGGGAGGAGGAATATTAACTACTGGAGGAGGAGGAACAAGAACCACCGGAGGAGGGACATTAGGGGGAGGATTCTCAACTACAGGAGGAGGAGTGGGAGTAGGGTTTGCGGGGCCGGCTGCCGCCCTAGCTTCTAGAAGTCTCCTATACTAGAGTGGTACATTTACTCCATCCGGGATGGCAAGATTCTCAGCCATACTGAAACGAAAGATAAGATAAGATTAGGTCAAGGGAACGAAGGATAACGCTAATGGCTTTTTGGGGAATAGCCTTTTAAAATACTAGACTTTTCTTTGGAAAATACTTTATACTTGTTTTGAAAATAGTTTTTCAAAAGTCTTTTTAAAAACTTTTTGTTCTTTCTTGTAAACCTGGCTCTGATACCAAATTTGTAACACCCCACCTCCGCTAGGGTCACTCTTTCGGGGGCACTAGCTTCTGGGGGGCGTTAGAACTGGGTAAGCATGCATAATGATATATCAAGGCAGAACAAGAACATAAATGTATATATGTAAAACAGAGTAAGTGAGAATAAAACAGCGGAATATCTCAAACCATCTCAAAACAAGTCTAGTACATCATAAAGTCATCTGCCAAAATAAACATGTCTAGTACATCATAAACAGAAATACTGAAATACATAGTGCTATCCCCAAAATAAAGATGATAAACCATAGCGAGCTCAATGTCCAAACATACATGAGCTATCCAGCAAACAAGCAAGTGATCCAAGCTAAGCACCACTATTCCCTCCCTGAGAACCTGGGGGGGGGGGGAACGGAAGAAAAGAAGCGAAAGAAAACAGGTCAGTCAAAAAGACTGGTAAGCCCTACTACGATCAGTCTATAAACTAATAAAGTTAACATCATGATGGAAACTGAGATGAACATACTGGCAATAGATAAAGGTGTCATCACATAAAGAAGATTAAGCTTTGCACCACAGTGTACTAGCAAACTAACATAACCGGTATTGATCCCTCAGCCCAACCTTTGGCCCAATAACATGAGGTGACCTTAATACAAGGTCCAGCCCAACGGTCTAGTCGATCGGCTCCCTATAAACCTAACACGTCAAGTGTTGGTGTCCATACGGCCCACATATGGTTGTAGTCAGACTGTGCTGGGTCCACCTTCGGGTGTATCAAGCCCTCGGGTGTCAACCCCAGACACCTAAGCAATAATGCACAGTCTAAACCTACTGGTACCCGTGCCTCGAGTTTGTCCAACACCGGACTACGTGCACGTCCGTAGCCCGCCTGGACCCGCACCGCTGTACCACTCAGCCGTCGCTTTGGTCGCTTACATCAGTTCAGTAATCGTGCCCCGCCCTAGCCTAGCCTCTAGGGTTGTGAATGATACCAAACTGGGATTACTGCTGGAACAGACCACGTTGCTAGGGTTTTCTAAGAGGGTTAAGTGTGGTTTAACCCCTCACTAATCATGGATTAAATTAGTTAAGTGTAACCAACAGTTCACCACTTAACCCCATTTAATCCCTCGTATCCCCAAAATTGTTTAAGTATTAGTGGGCCATGACTTAACCCTAATCATGAGGCATTAATTAATTTAATTGTGCCTTAACCTCTCACATTAGACTTTGTTGCGGTTACTAGTTAAGCCGGGCGGGTCCGGGTAGCTTTACACCACAACTTGGTCTAACCTCGGGTCCAAGGTACACATGACCAACTTCTCACATTGGGTCCTATTGTTTGTAGCAACTAGTTAAGCCGGTCGGTTCCGGGTAGGTTTACGCTACAAACTCAACCGAACCTCGAGTTGGCCACACTTATGTTTTCTAAGTGTCATGTCCACTTTATTTTCAAAACATAATCACAAGTTTAACAAATACTTGGGTAGACCTAACTTAATAGGTAAATTCCCAAGGGGTAGACCTAACTTAATAGGTAAATTCCCAATCTCATATTTTCATGTATTTTAAGTTTTACCCCAAACCCCCCCCCCCCCCCAACGTCATTATATCGCTTACATATTTGTCATAACGCATAAAGGATAGAAAGAGGGAACTTGGCACAACATACATGATAAATCTTACATATCATAATAAACATGCATAACGTGTTGGACTTGCATAACTTAGCATAGTGAACTTGCATAAACATGCATAACTTGTTAAACTTGCAAATCATGGCATAGTGAACTTGCATAAACACGCATAACTTGTTAAACTTGCAAATCATGGCATAGTGAACTTGCATAAACATGCATAACTTGTTAAACTTGCAAATCATGACATAGTGAACTTGCATAAACATGCATAACTTGTTAAACTTGCAAATCATGGCATAGTGAACTTGCATAAACATGCATAACTTATCAAACATGTGTAACATAGCATAGTGAACTCACATAAGCATGCATAACTTATTAAACATGCATAACATAGCATAGTGAACTCGCATACGCATGCATAACTTATTAAACATGCATAAATCCCAACTTTCATCACATATTAACTTTAGAGTTTCTAAAATGAAGGTAAGAGGGCTTACAAATATTATGAAGACACAAATCTACTAATAAAGATTGAGAAGCCCTTTATGCAAGCATATAAAAACCCAAAACAAAGCTCCAATTAACAAAAAATCCCAAAAACTCTAGCTTAGCAAATAAAGCTTGCAACTTGATGATGTATGCAAGCTAATGATCATTCATACAACTTAGAAATGCTTGTATGAACATCAAAATCCTCATAGGAATGATTTTTGAAGAGGGTGGAGGCTAGGGTTTTTAGGTGGAGGCCATTTGAGAATTCAATTTGACATAGTTTGGTTGCTAGAATGAATAATGAGTGATTTAGGGTAGATTAGGGTCTTATTTATAGATTAGGCTAGTGATTTAGACCATAGGATTAACCCTAGGTTGAATTAGGTCCATCAGATTTCGGAATTCTCCAGAACCAAGCCACACAACCAAGCCCAAATCAAAAATGGTGCGCCAGGCAAAACTGCCCGGCCACCCCGTGTCGACAGGGCTGTCGACCGGGCAGTCGACACCCTTAGACCCCTGTCGACATGCCTGTCGACATGGGGGTCTTGGCGGGAGTTTTCCCGCCTGACGCCAGTTAGCCCTAATCCTTGTTTTTAATTTAAAATTTAAATCTGTTTTTATCATGGAAATTTCTGAAAACTTCAATGGGCCTTAACTGGGTCATACGGACTCCGATTTTTGAAAACACGGACTCTATTTCGCGTATTTTCCCGAGACGAACGCAATGGCATAGCCCGTTTCCCTTGATTCAGATTTTAGAATTAAATTCTGCCTCGATTTATGTTATAACAGGTTATTGAAAATACGGGTTGTTACACTAAACCATACCTGAACCTGGACCTGCAACCAAAGAGTTAGCACTACATACTGTACAATACTCTAAGGTGCCACTAACATTTGGGGTAAAGAATACGGGGGTGGGGTGTACATGTCATAGTGATAGAAAACAAATCAAGCATAGAAACCATCCTCACATCTCTCACTCAGTGCGTAAAGAATACGATATCCATCACTCTGATCACCTTATGCCTTGCTATGATCACTTTGCCCCATGAAGTCGTAGCAACTCCATTGCACTGATCCATAGCCACTAGTCCTTGCTATGTCCACTCTGCCGCATGAAGTCATGATGACTCCACTGCACTGGCTCATAGCCATGCTACGATCACTCTGCCCCATGGAGTAATAATTACCCCACTGCACTGATAACGTAGAATAATTCGCCTTGCTATGCTGAACCAAAGCCATGGACGTCGATAACCCCTTTGCACACGTCCCACAGCAAAGCCCAACTCATGAAGTTAACTCGTTGGTTCCCAACTGGATCCTGAGTACAAACTTCCCATTTGGACTACCTTTGCATCTCGGGTTTTGGTCTTCTCTGGATCGGTCTTCATTTGGTTCGTGAACATCGTCTAGGCTCGGGTCCTCCATCAGTTCGTGATCATTGCATCGGTTCGGGTAGAGCTCCCTCCATGGGCTCAGGTCGTGGTACCCAAGCTGCGTCGTGGTGCTGCACTGGATCGGTTTGGCCTTCACCAGCTCGTGGTCAAGCTCCAGGTCGTGGTCCACATCCCTAGGCGGTTCGGGTCGTGCTCATCCACCCATGTCGGATCGGGTCGGGTCTTCAAGTGCTAGCTTGTCTCCACTCACGGTCCTCAAGGCGATCGGATCGTGGTGATCAAACTCGAAGGGACAAGGAACATCTTGCGGCTCGTGGAGATGGCTCGTGAAGGGGGTCTCACGATCGGGTCGGGTTCAGAGGGGGCGATCCGATCCGGTCCTACACCGATTTCCTGCAGCTGTTCCAGCGACTGTTTTACGCCAAACAACGGCGTTTTCGACCATTCTAACTGTTCTAATCAATCACAAAACATACCATACAGTCATAGCAACATGTAGAATTGACCACAAACACCAAAACAACAATATGATATGTTAAAACGGATCAAACATTGCCAAAACCCCATATTTTCCCTTAAGCACGTTTAAACAAAACTAATGATAGGATTAATAAAACTTAACCAAATCAACCCAAACTTTTAACAGAGGTCTAAAATAATATTTCAGAATTTATAAATATTTTTCCAGAATTTAATCTTGCATAATTTCGTTAATTAACACTAATCACCCTAATTAACTGTAATTAGTGTAAAAACAATGCTAATCACTCACCTTGGCCACAAATAAAACTTTTAGAACTGAAACTCCACTGATTTGGACGAATACCGATGTCTAATAGCAGCTCTAATACTGATTTGGTGCTATTTCTCCTTGATTTGATGTAGTTTAAGCCAAAACTTGATTAAGAAGTGATTAGAGGTGTTTTTTGATGTTGGAGGCCATTGTTAGGTTGAAGAGAGGGTTTGTGGCGGCTGGAAAATGACAAAGAAAGGTCCCTCTAACCTAATCAGCCCTTTTAAACTTCTAATCCCGAAATCCCCCATTGGGCCTAGCTACTAATTACCCAGTTAAGCACAATTAGTTGTTTTTAACCCTCTAAACCTTAATTCAGCCATATCTCCCAAACGGTAAGTCCGTTTGGCTATTATGACCACTCTACGGAAAGAGAAACCATCATCCGAGTTAATGGAAGTGGTTTCAGGTCAAAACTCCTTACTAGTCAAAAGTTAGGGACAAAACAAGATCAATTATGGGCAAAACGGTCATTTAAAAATCGGCAAAAATCATGAACATGGGAAATGACCCCAATAGTCGTTCCCCAAAAGTACATGACCATACGACTTACTAAGAAAAAGAAATAAATATTATACGATCTTCCGATGCGTAGAATGCGGGTCGTTACATTCTCTCCCCCTTAAGATATTTCATCCCCGAAATTCCTTAACCAAAACATACAAAGGATTCTGCATGTCTACCAACCATTTACAAACAATAAAACATACAAAACAACATAACAAGCCTAACATGCGGTTTATTAATGAGGGAGTACTATATCGATACATAAAACCTTACCAGGCAAAGAGTTCTGGAAACTTCTTCCTTATGTCCTCCTCTGTTTCCCAAGTACAGACTTTCTCATCATCACCCTATTGAACTTTGACTAGTTTCACCACCTTCCTTCGAAGCTGCTTCGTATCGTTCCCAACAATACGCATAGGCCTGCGGTTCCCAACTGCCTCGGGTTCAACCTCGATATCGTCCAACTGGTCAGGTGAAATAGCCACATTAGGGTCGTGCACAAATTTCCTTAACTGGGAAACATGAAATACATTGTGAACTCCCTCTATCTTGTCTGGTAACTCAACTCTATACGCCAAATTCCCAACTTGCTCGAGAACTAGGAATGGACCAACAAACCTTGGTGCTAACTTGCCTCTTTTACCAAAACGAATCACACTCTTCAACGGAGATATCTTGACAAACACTTAGTCTCCAATGGAGAATGTCAATTCTCTTCGTCTCTTATCAGCATAACTCTTCTGCCTATCTTGAGCAGCCTTCATTCGTTGTTGAACAATCTTGATCTTGTCTGAAGTTTCTCTTATTATCTCCGGTCCAAGCACAAAGTTCTCACTGGTTTCCAACCAACATGACGGTGAGTTGCGCGGTCTTCCATACAAAGCTTCAAATGGAGCCATACCAATACTGGATTGATAACTGTTATTATAGGCAAACTCTACTAAATGCAAATGGCCATCCCATGATCCACCAAAATCCAATACACAAGATCTCAAGAGGTCTTCTAACACTCGATTCACCCTCTCTGTTTGTCCATCGGTTTGAGGATGGTATGCGGTACTGAGATGTAATTCTGATCCCAATGCCTATTGTAAGCTCTTCCAAAACCCACTTGTAAATAATGGATCTCGGTCACTCACAATGCCTTTTGGTACGCCACGAAATCTCACTACCCACTTCATGTATAGTTCTGCTAACTTAGCTGCCGTCCTACTTGACTTGACTGGTATAAATCTTGCGCTCTTGGTCAATCGATCTACAATAACCCAAATACTATAATGGCCTGATCTAGTCCTTGGTAAACCATCGATGAAATCCATTGAGACTTGTTCCCATTTCCATTCGGGTATTTCTAATGGTTGTAGCAAACCACTAGGCTTTTTTTCCTCAGCTTTAACTAACTGGCAATTCATACACTTGGATATAAACTTTCCAACGTCTCTCTTCATCCCTTCCCAGTAGTAGGTCCGCTTCATGTCTCGATACGTCTTGTTACCACCGGGATGTATAGTTAGTTTTGAGTGATGACATTCTCTAAGCACTTCATCTCTCAATCCATCCACATTGGGTACAACTAGCTTTCCATTCTTTCGAAGCCATCCATCTCTGTCAAGTCCATACTTGCTTATCTCCTCACTGTCGACGTCCATCTCTAACTTGGAGATGATTTTCAATAGATTAGGATCGTCCCTCTGTTTGGAACCAATCCGCTCAATCAAAGTCGGCCTGATCGTCAAACTTTCTAACATTACTGGATCCAATTCGCACTTTGGTCTGAAATCATACCCTGCGATATACTCCAGTTGCTTCCATTCAAGAAATATAGCCCCTAAACTGGCATGTCTCCTACTCAAAGCATCAGCTACCGAATTACCTTTTCCGGGTGTATATGCAATATCGAAATCATACGAAGCCAAGAACTCTAACCATCTCTGCTGACGAAGATTTAAATCCATTTGAGAGAAAAGATACTTTAACGACTTATGATCACTAAACAACTCGATTCTTTCTCCCAAGAGATAATGTCTCCACATCTTCAATGCGAATACAATCGCCGCCAATTCCAAATCATGGGTAGGATATCTCTTCTCATGCGGTTTCAGTTGCTGACTAGCATAATCTACAACCCTACCCCCTTGCATCAATACATCACCTAGTCCAGTACCACAACATCCGTGTATACCGTCATCTCTTCATTCCCCTTAGGAATGACTAACACTGGTGCGCACGTCAACTTTTCCTTTAGACTCTTAAATGCATTCTCGCACTTTTCGTTCCAAACAAAAGCTTGATTCTTCTTTGTCAACTGAGTTAACGGTGCCGCTATCTTGGAGAAATCTTGGATAAACTTACGATAATAACCAGCTAATCCCAAAAAACTTCTTACGTCTGTTGCATTCTTGGTCGTAGACCAATCTTGTACCATAGCCACTTTCGCAGGATCCACGACAATACCATTCCCTGAAACAACATGGCCCAAGAATCTCACTTCCCTCCTCCAAAAGTGACACTTAGAGAACTTCGCTTTCAATTGGTGTTTTCTCAACACCTCCATCACTTTCCTCAATTGTTGCTTGTGCTCTTCTTCCATCCTCGAGTAGACCAAAATATCATCACCGAACACAAGAACAAACTTATTCAACTGATCCCTGAATACCCTATTCATAAGATCCACAAAATATGCTGGCGCATTGGTCAACCCAAATGGCATGACCAACCACTCATAAAATCCAGATGGCGTTCGAAATGCCGTTTTAGCTATACTCTCAGCTTCCACCCAAAGCCGATGAAAACCTGTCGCGAGATCCAACTGGGAGAACACTCTCGCTCCACTCAACTGATCAAACAAATCATCTATTCGTGGAAGAGGATACTTATTCTTCCTCGTTACTTTATTCAATTCGTGGTAGTCTACACACAATCGAAAGGGAACCATCGGCCTTGGTAGCAAACACAACATGTGCTCCCCACTCAGAAACACTTCTTCTGATAAATCCCTTCTTCAAAAGATCGCTTACTTGCACCCCGAACACTCACTGCTCCCTTGGCGCCATACGACGAAGAGGCATCACTATAGGTCTGGCATCTTTCACTAAATCAATACGGAACTCAATCTCTCGGTGTAGTGGAAGCCCGGTCACTTCCTCGAAGTCGTCCGGATACTAGCCAACCATGGGCACATCTGACAACTCATCATGCGGAATGTCGAGGGAATTTAGAAAACTAGCTTTATCCCATCACTAGGTAGACCACCAAACACTACCTGTAACAACACGGAAATTCTGAGCCAATTTAAATTTTTTATTTTGGCTATTTTAATGAATTTTGAATATTTAAAATGATTTATTTTAAATAATAACGACTAAGAATTTATTTTCGACGAAGTTAAAACGAATAATTTTATTTTAATTATATAGCGAGCCTGAAATGGCGCGGCAGTTTGAAAATTCTATTTCTAATTTCAAATTAATATACAGAATTCGTTATAAGTCAGAATTGGACGAAACAAGAAATATTTGAATCTGATTAAAAATATCTTTCTTACGAAGTTAAGAAACTGAGATATCACTTTATAAATAATAAGTTACGTCCAGTTTAAAGTTCAGAATAGTCGTTGTGGAATTTATATATATTTTAATATATATATATATATATATATATATATAGCCCTTAAAAATAGCCATTTTGCAAACGACCTCTGTTTTCGACGAAACCACTTTTGTTGGAACCGAAATGTCAAATTATTGCTAGATTCCAGTTTTCATAATTTTTGTAATCAATATGTGAGCGTGTTGCACTTAAACGAGTTTGACCAGTTTCAGTTGAATTTAATCGACTGGAAAATGGCCATTTTTCAAACGGTCTCAGAATTCGACGAAATTAGTTTTGTTAGGATCGTATCATCAATACGAAGCTAGAAATAATTTTTTTGGAATTTTTAGAGTTAATATGTGGCCACAGTAAATTAAAATGTGCGTTTAAATTGAATATATAAAGATTTATATTTTAAATTTGACGGAAACTGATCGTAACAGCCGAACTGGGTTACGATACATATCCCATTGTGTTCGGAATGGGGGTATTACGCTAGGGATGACAGTCGATGGGTTCAATTTTGAGTTCGAATTAAAATAGTGCTTTTAGGAGAAAATTAAAATAAAATAATTAAATATTATATATACTCCCCCTCTCTCTCCAACACAGCCAACCCCTCACCCCCTTTATCTGTCGTTCAAAATCGATAAAGGAAAAATAATTAAAAAAAAACCTAATGCTCGATCGCACCAGGCTTGGCGCCGCCGATGACCGCGTCGCCCACCCACTCCGCCTGCACACCGCCTCCACCAAGACCCCCTCCCCTCCGTCGTCCTCTCTCCTCACTCCCCCCTTCGTCGAAGACCGCGAAACCGCCCAACAGAAAACCCCAAATCGCAACAGCTCCGCCGCAGGCCAGTGGACCACCCCGCCACCTCCTTGATCGCCTCCGCCACCTCTAGTACCCACCGACAGCCTCCACCACCACCATAAGTGCGAAAACTGTGAGCGTTTATTTTATTTTCGCTTTTATTTAAGGTAATTAGTTAAATATATATATATATGTAAAAATCAGTTTTTATATAACATAGTCTTAGAGAAAAATCAATTCTTATGTATTAGATTTTGAATTGAAAAAGATTATTTTTTTTTAACATGAAAAGTTAATATTTTTATAACATGAAAAGTTTACATTTTTAATAACGAAGAGATTACATTTTTTAGTAAGGAAAAGATGTGATTTTTGTTAAGAGAAAAATATGATTTTGATATAAGAAGAAGGAGAATAAAAATATGGTTTTTGTTATGTAAAATTATAATTTTTATCATATGAATGAAACAAAAATATGAACTTTATTCTTATCTTGAAGTAGCATATATAAATATTCGATTTTTACAATGTATGTAGCGACATGAAGTTGAGATTTTTATATAACATGAAGTTGAGATTTTTATATAACATGAAGTTGAGATTTTTACATATGGTTTTGAAATAAAAACCAGATTTTTATCTATATAGCGTTATGATGAAAATGTGATTTTTATATGAATGGTAGTAGCATAAAAATATGATTTTTATATTTATAGTAGCGTTATAAAAATATAATTTTTATAATGAAGTAGCGATGTAAAAATACGATTTTTATATACTGGAGAATATAAAAATGTGATTTTTATATACGTAGCGAATATGGACGATGAAAGGGACAAAAGGAAACACGACGAAGATTTTCTACATATGAAGAGTCGCGGCGTTGGTTTTAGCTTTTCGGTGAGAACTTCTCACTCTAATTTACTTATACAGTTATTTTTATTATAACAGCATATATGAACTGTTACCCGTCGTCCGCAGGCCATGGACGACTTGTTTGAGTTGATTGATATGTTTGTTTGAATTTGGTTTGGTGATGTGAAATGAATTGATTAGAATTTGGTTGTGGTGTGAATAACGAATTAATGAATTTGGTACGTGTATGGCATGGGCCATTATTAGACTGGGGACAAGGCTAGGCCTTATCCCGTTTCTAGTATCGCGCCGTAATGCCTCCGAAATTTTCTAAAATATATTAGAAAAATAAAATTATCATTTTTATTAGATAAATGAATAAAATAAAATATTCATTTACAAATCAGACGATTTGTTTATGTACACCTATTTGACTGTTTTTTGATTAGGACAATAAATTTTACACATCGCCCAACTGCACAAATAATATTCAGTATTTGTTGGTTGAAACCCCACACGGGTGTTGGGATGACATTTGACGTACACTAATCCCAATTGTTCAGTTGTATGTCGGTCGATTGGTTGACAGGCTGTTGTAAGCGTTAAATATTTATGTTTAATGCTTATACAGTGTAGAACGCACTTTGGATGATGGATGATTATTATCATGTTTGTTGAATACATGTGTTGTAAGAAATCCATATAAATAACTTTATATGGTAATTGGCTGTGTCTGATTCCAATTCAGAACTGAAGAATATTTTAAAGTAACGAATATTTTAAAATAATATTCTGTAAAGGATTAAAATCTGATTTTGATGTCCGATTTGGGATGGACACGAATATATTTAAATATATAAAGCCGTGTTGGTTAGATTAACGCCATTTTGACGTGAACGATATTTATATCGATTTTATTCATTTCTGTAATGAATATCGAAAAGGAAATGATTTCGAAATATAATATTTTGAAAATATTATCATTTATATGTTAATGATATGGAATATTCAATTTTGATTTAAAATTGAATATGAAGTCGAAATTTTTTTGAAAATGAATTTAAAACGATTTATAAAATACGTTTTGAACTGAAATCGACGAAATATATATAATATATATATTATATATATTATATATATTTAATGGCCTGAATAAAACGCGCCGCGCTGCGGCAGTTCGCGAATTTCGACCATTGATTTCGAATTGATGTTACGGGAGATCCGACCGTCGGATTCTCCTGAAACTGGAACCATTGGGTTCGTATCGAAAAGTTCTTTCCAACGAATATTAGAGATTTGAAATCTAACGGTTGGTTTTGGAATTATGTCCAAATCAAATTTAGAAAAGGTCGTTGTAAGTGCAGTTCGACGACCGTTTATGGAAATTGACTGTACGGGCCTTGATAAAATTATTAAAAATATTAATAATTTGTGTAAAATCATAATAAATGATTTGAAAGGAGTTGGATTGAAGAATTCAATGTTTGTGAAGATAAAAATATATTTTTATCGAAATGAACTAGTTTATAACTAGAATAAGAATCCAATATTTTTAAAATAAATAAAAGGGATTGAAAATGGGTTTTAATAGAACCAGAATTTCCAATATATGAATTGAAATGGATTTGAATCGAAATTATCTTCGGTATATTTCGATATTGGATTCCGTGATTATATGGATATCGTTATGGAAGTTTGGAAGATATATATATCGTTATTTCCAATACGATATTGGTTGGTTTCAGAATTTGGTATTGAATATAAGCCGATGTATTTTCTGTTTAGAGCCTTGTATTTAATATCAAATTGGATTTTGGGTTGTCGTGAACGGTGTTTTCATTAACACTGTTCTTAAACCCAAGTTTGGAAAGAATAAATCTTTTTATTAAGATTTAAAGAAGAATTACCAATTAATCAACATTTAATTGGAATTGAAATAGCAAGTGAATTGGGTTTATCGTGAACTGTGTTTTAAACGACATTTGTTCTTTAACCCGGTTAACGATTAAATGAGATTTTGGGTTTGTCGTGAATGGTATCTTTAATAATACTGTTCTTAAACCCAATGGAGTTAAGAAAATTAGAAACTAACTGGAGGTTAGCTAAGTTGAATGGTTTCCTAGGTATTGATCTGATGTTGGTTTCAGCCTTTGGGGTTAATGCTTAGGGAATTGTTCTCTTACTAATTTACGGTTAGAGACTGAAGAATGGAATGTGATTTAGGGTTTATCGTGAACCGTGTTTTAAATGACATTGGTTCTTTAATCCAGTTAAAGACAGGATATCTAAAGAAAGATTAAAGAATAAATTTAAAAGAATTTATCTTTGATAAAATTAATGGGAACCTTTCCCTAGAAATAAGAATATTTGAATAAAAGAATATCTGAATTGGAATGAGGCGTATGTTGTGTTTGTGTAACACTTGTTTATTATATACGCGAGTTATTGGAAAGGCCGGGTTTATCCCATTCTGAATAGCTGATACGACGATATGTCGAAGATGAAGACGGTGGTTGAAGACCGGAGGTCTTCACATCGTTTGGACGATTCCTGATAATCTTGATTGGGCTGTACACCCAAGAGGAGGGAATACGTTGGTGATCGTCCAGACGTACTTGGAGATCGATTGATATGCGAGCTATAAGGTGCCTCCGGTTTCGTTCAGACCCAGAACAGACTTGTAAATGGATTGTGTATCTGACATTGGATTTCATTCTGTGTGATTGATATACATCGGTTGCATGGCGTAAATTGCCTGTGTGGCATGCTGAGATGCAAATGATCAAGGTTTCTATTGAAAAGCAGAGTCTTATGGTTGATGATAAAAGCACGACCCATTTGGCATCGCTTTGTGTAGCGTTAATTCGCGAGCCTCATACCCCGGTGTGAAACAAAAACTGGAGAGGACCTCAGGGGTAACATGCGTCTCTTTCTAGTTAGGAGTGGCATCAGTGCTTGAACTGGAGTTTGACTCATGTGGTTGTTGGATTTTGAGGCGCCTCGGTTATATCGGTCGATCCGGGACCGATGGAGTTATTCGTTGGCTCATTTACGCCCCATAGGGCGGGGAGACGTATTGTTCAGGGTCTAAGTTTAATCCACATCGGTGGACCGGCCCTGACGATCCAAAGGTCGCTCGAGCTCTGACCTGAGACATGGGCTAGATTGTCTCAACGCGGTGAGGACTATCTTTTGCCTCGGTTCACAGATGGAAATCCAACTTCCAATACGACATCTTGCGGTTTTATTTGTAGAGCCTAGTATGGCGACATGATATATGGTACCCATGCCGTCTATGATTGATACTTATGATTGAAATTGATTTGAAACACTTATGCACTAGTAATAATATCAAATGATTTCGTTTTATACATATCAAGCATTATTTGGCTATTAGAAGGTAAAACCCTATCCTCTGGCTTGTGTTGCATTGTGTGATGGGACCTGGGTCTTATAATAGCTTCATTGTTCTTTATTTAGCCTTGCGCTGTTTATCGTATGCACTGGTATTCTTGGGAGGAAACCCGTTCCGTGTTGTACGGCGTGGTCCCTTGATTTACTTTAAATTCTAAAGTAAAGTTTTAAATAACTGTTTTAGTTCTCACACCAGTCACATGACTGACCTGGAGTTTATTGTTTTAACCTAAACTCTGGGTGCCCTTATTTTCCGCACGGGCAGCTAGTAGTTTTGGTTTTGCAGATTTATATTCACAGGATCCTGGTTTATAGCTGAAGTGATATTCGGAAAGCTCTGTATCTGTGTGTTTCTTTCAGTTATATTTTGTATTATTTTTCCGCTGCAGTAATGTATTTTAATCTCTGGTAATTTTCAAATGTATAATATTTATTCATACTCTGTATATTCTTGTATTCTGATGGAATTGTTGTAATAACAATGAAATGTTCTTCTGTTTGTCTTCTGATTTGTCTTGTCCTCAAAGAAATCCGTGCTTTGCTTTACGGGGAAGTTACGGGTTATCACACTACCCTCCGCCCATCATCCGCTCTAACTATCACCAAAAAGCCCTCACAGTCTACCACCACCCCGTATCTTTGGAGTCAATCAACTCCCAAAATAATGCCAAACCCAGTAAAGCCCAAAACAAAGCAATCACAAACAAACATGCATCCATGACTCGATAAGACCACATTACGGAAAATCATACTAAGGCTAGTCGAACTACTTATCGGGTTTGTCATTGCTAAAGGTATATCGACAAGCTCGGGTTCCAATTACAACTTATCTACCAGGTCACTAGATATGAAAGAACTGGAAGCCCTGATATCAAGCAAAACTCTAACAGGAACGTCATAAACAGAAAGCATACCTTGGATAACAACATTCTTTCCCTTCTCCGCCGCAGTTGGGGCATTCGACGAAGAAGGAACAACACTGATAGCATATGCTTTCACGATCTACTTCTCTTTAGGGGGTTGCAGACACTTATCCTTGTGATCTCCCACTTGGCCGTAGATGAAGCACTTCCTATCCGCTGGATTGGCCCGACACTCTTTGGCATAATGGCCCTTCTTTACACAGCTGAAGCACACAGCATCTTTCTTACTCTTTTTCTGGCCATCCTTAGCTTGGTTATGTTTTCTCTTATTCACATTATTGCCTCCACCGCCTGCTTGCGGTTTTGGCTCTCCTGTAGATGCAACAGCAACTTCAGTCTTGGGCTTAGGATAAAGACTCTCCGATCTCAAAGTTTTCCCCACAATCGATTCAAACGTCTCATCGATATGGTTTATAAGTCTCTCCCCTAAGTACCCATCTAAGCCAGTTATGAACTTATCGTTCTTCTTCTCGGCGGTATCTATTAGGGATAATCTATACTTCGATAAAGTATCAAACTCTGCAATGTACTCCGAGGCTTCCCTAACATTCTGCTTAAGCACCTGAAATTTCCTAAACAATTCTGATTTCTGAGCAGCCGAGATGAACTTATCACTAAAGCGGGTCTTAAACTGATCCTAAGTAACTTGATCCTCTGGAGTAGCTGCCTTAATAGCATTCCACCAATTCATTGCCCGTCCTTGCAGCTGACGGGATGCTAGCTTCCTCTTCATTGCATCCTCGATAACCAAGTCTTCGAAGATACGCTCACATCTATCCAACCAATCCTGAACATCCGTAGCCGACTCCGTTCCATGGAACGGCTTCCCACCAAGACTAGTATAATGCTTGTTAAGCTTGGCAAAATCAGCCCTAGGCGCCTGCACCGATGCACCACCACTATTAGCAACATTAGGAGCTGCTCTCTGAACATCCCTAAGCATCTCTCTCATGAGGTCAGTGAACATAGTCCTCATCTCAGCAGCATCCCCATTATTGGCTCCTTTACCAGTACCTCCCGTATATCGGCTCATCGTTCAATCTGTACAGAGAAAACGATTAACCATTTTCCTTGTGGTGTCCGTGCAGTGCGACTCCATCCTTAACTGTACTAATATAATATATATAACTTTTGAAAACCAAAATATCACAAATACGCGCTCTCATATACGTATACTAAATCTCCCTGATGACTTTCCCCAGGTTAACTATGCAACCTAGAGCTCTGATACCAAGTGTGACGACCCGCTCCGCACCAGCCGACGTTTCCTCTGAATTGCGCTATGCCAATGCCCAACTAGCACGGGACGGACGCCAAAGAAAGGAAAGAAGATGAAATAACTAACCAATAACCTGTAGGATGTCTCACAGCGCATGGGAATAAGATATAATAATAACATACTTGACATAAAACAGGCGAGACAGTGCATAGGCTGAAAACTAAAACTAAGCATCATAGCAGTAGAAATCCAAATACAGCTTATGTTCCACATCATCATTATTACAACTTTTCGAACTGTCTCTAAAGCAAAGCAAAGGAAAAGGTACACTACTAATGCCCAAAGTAGTGACCCGCAGCGACTCAGGGAGAATATCTATATATATCATACGTGGAAGCCTCCTGCTCGTCTCCGGTACAGCTACTCGTGCATCATCAGCTAACCTGTCTCTAGTCTGCTCGTGAGAGCACCCAGAGTAATAAGAAGAGACATAAAACTCTTGGTCATATGAAAAGTCTGGTATGAGCGATAAGCAGCAAAACAGAACAATAACAGTATACTAAACCATACCTGGACCTGCAACCAAAGAGTTAGCACTATATACTGTACAATACTTTAAGGTGCCACTAACATATGGTGTAAAGAATACGGGGGAGGGTGTACATGTCATAGTGATAGCAAACAAATCAATCATAGCACCATCCTCACATCTCTCACTCAGTGCGTAAAGCATACGATATCCATCACTTTGATCACCCTACGCCTTGCTATGATCACTCTGCCCCATGAAGTCGTAGCAACTCCACTGCACTGATCCATAGCCACTAGTCCTTGCTATGTCCACTCTGCCCCCATGAAGTCAAGACGACTCCACTGCACTGGCTCATAGCCATGCTACGATCACTCTGCCCCATGGAGTAATAATTACCCCACTGCACCGATAACGTAGCCTAATCCTCCTTGCCGTGGTGAACCAAAGTCATGGACGTCGATAACCCCTTTGCACACGTCCCGCAGCAAAGCCCAACTCATGAAGTTAACTCGTTGGTTCCCAACTGGAACTTGAGTACAAAATTGACATTTGGACTACCTTTGCATCTCGGGTTTTGGTCTTCTCTGGATCGGTCTTCATTTGGTTCGTGAACATCGTCTAGGCTCGGGTCCTCCATCAGTTTGTGATCATTGCATCGGTTCGGGTAGAGCTCCCTCCATGGGGTCGGGTCGTGGTACCCAAGCTGCGTCGTGGTGCTACACTGGTTCGGTTCGGCCTCCACCAGCTCGTGGTCAAGCTCCAGATCGTGGTCCACATCCCTAGGCGATTCGGGTTGTGCTCATCCACCCATGTCGGATCGGGTCGGGTCTTCAAGTGCTGGCTTGTCTCGGCTCACGGTCCTCAAGGCGATCGGATCGTGGTGATCAAACTCGAAGGGACGAGGAACGTCTTGCGGCTCGTGGAGATGGCTCGTGAAGGGGGTCTCACGATCGAGCCGGGTTCAGTGGGGGCGATCCGATCCGGTCCTGCACCGATTTCCTAAAGCTGTTCCAGCGACTGTTTTACGCTAAACGACGGCGTTTTCGACCATTCTAACTGTTCTAATCAATCACAAAGCATACCATATAGTCATAGCAACATGTAGAATTGACCACAAACACCAAAACAACAATATGATATGTTAAAACGGATCAAACATAGCCAAAACCCCATATTTTCCCTTAAGCATGTTTAAACAAAACTAATGATAGGATTAATAAAGCTTAACCAAATCAACCCAAACTTTTAACAGAGGTCTAAAATAATATTTTAGAATCTATAAATATTTTTCCAGAATTTAATCTTGCATAATTTCGTTAATTAACACTAATCACCCTAATTAACTGTAATTAGTGTAAAAACAATGCTAATCACTCACCTTGGCCACAAATAAAACTATCAGAACTGAAACTCCACTGATTTGGGCGAATACTGATGTCTAATAGCAACTCTAATACTGATTTGGTGCTATTTCTCCTTGATTTAGTGTAGTTTAAGCCAAAACTTGATTAAGAAGTGATTAGAGGTGTTTTTAGATGTTGGAGGTCATTGTTGGGTTGAAGAGAGGGTTTGTGGCGGCTGGAAAATGAAAAAGAAAGGTCCCTCTAACCCTAATCAGCCCTTTTAAACTACTAATCCCGAAATCCTCCATTGGGCCTAGCTGCTAATTACCCGGTTAAGCCCAATTAGCTGTTTTTAACCCTCTAAACCTTAATTCTGCCATATCTCCCAAACGGTAAGTCCGTTTGGCTATTATGACCACTCTACGGAAAGAGAATCCATCATCCGAAGCTAATGGAAGTGGTTTCAGGTCAAAACTCCTTACTAGTCAAAAGTTAGCGACGAAACAAGATCAACTAGGGGCAAAACAGTCATTTAAAAATCGGCAAAAATCATGAACATGGGAAATGACCCCAATAGTCGTTCCCCAAAAGTACATGACCATACGACTTACTAAGAAAAAGAAATAAATATTCTACGATCTTCCGATGCGTAGAATGCGTGTCGTTACAAATTTAGAGAATTAAAGGGTTGTTTAATTAAATAATATTGAATATTTAATTAATTTAAATAATAGAATAATATATTTAATTTCAAAATAGTCGAAATTAGTGAATTGACAATATAATGTGAATTGGACAATTTAAAATATTTAATTCAGCTTAGAATTTGAATTAGAATCATCTTTGATCAATTTAAAAGGGTTGGGTGGTTCAGGAATTTGGATCATCTTTGATCAATTTCGTCTTTGGATTTGGTATTGGCATGGAGATTTACATCTTGCAGGCGATTTTGGGTGGATTCGGTGGATCTAGGTGTCACGGCTGTATATTAGGGTGCACGGATTTCCTGATGTCGCAGTCGAGGGAGGAGCGATGAGTTGAGGGAGACGGTGATGAAGGGATGAGCTCGAGGTGATAAGAGTTTCGGTGATTTCAGAATGAATATCGATTGAGAGATGGAAGAGTGTGAGGGCTTCAATAATCGGCAATGGACATTTCTGAGAACTGGAGCTCGCGTTGAAATCACTGGAGGAAGAAGACCGGATATGTGGGTTTGGGTATTTCAAGTTTTAGATGGGCCGAGAAAAGGTAGAAGCCCAATTATATAAATAGGAATTTAAGTTGTTTTTATTGAAAATAGTACAAACTTCTATAATGTGTAACTTCATCATACGATATCAGAATCAGACGAAATAAGATACGTTGGGATCGTATGTATAAGGGCTACGACATGGAACTGACCGGGAGTGAAATGAAGCTCGTTACATTTTATAGCGAAATAAATTGTCTGATCTGAATCAACAATAGTTTATCGTTATTTAACGATGAAATTCCAATGTGAGTAAATCTCACTAACTCTACCCTGTTATATTTTTATAACGTATTTTTAGAACTGATAGATGATGGTTAAATCTGTGTGTTGACTGTTTGGTTGAACTGCTAAGTAATTGTTTGAAATTATAGATCTGGTTATATATATATATATAGCGTTAATTAAATATTGATTCTGTTTAGCAGAATATTTCATATTGAAATGAAATCGATGTAAATTATATTGTTTAACATATGTGGATGCGGGGAAACAGGTCGGAGGAATCCAACTGGATTCCTCAACATTTATTTTACTGTTTTTCATATATTGTGATATATAATCTATTGTTGATGATGTGTGTTAGAATGATATTGATCATTGTTATTTGGTATTTTAAATACCATAAGAAATACTGGAATGTATAAAGGAAATTTTCAAAGTGTATTTTGAAAATAATATATATTTATAAAATCAAATGATTTCATAAAAAGGAAATATTTATAAAATCATAGAATTTTATAAAAGGAATATTTATTTAGAAAATAAACAAGATATTATAAGGGATATTTATTTGGAAAATAAATAGGATTGAAAAAAGGAAATATTTGTAAAACAAATATAAAAGGAAATATTTGTGAAACAAATAGAAAAGGAATTATTTATAAAACGAATTGAATTTTATAAAAAGAGAATTTTACATTAAGAAAGTTTAGACCCGTGCTTCGCACACGGTTATAACGTGATAAGGATTTAACGTAAATATTTAATAGAAATCTGTTTTAACAAATAAACGAAGAAGATTAATTTATAAATAATGTTTTATAAATTAAATAAAACATTTATCATGTGATAAATGGAATATATAAGTCAGAACTTATATAGAAAAGTAGAATTGGTTTCAACACCGATATTTGAAGTGGAATGTGAACTCAACATTTATAAAGGGAATTATAAATGCGATTTAAGTGTTAGAAATAAAAAAGAAGATTTCGTACGAATAATTCTATAAATAGAAGAATAAATAGAATTTGGAAATGGGATACTATTTTGAAATACGAAGTCAAACTTAATGGAGTTAATCGAATATAGTTATTCGAATAAGAGTTAATCGAATAAAGTTAATCGGGTTAGGGTTAATCGAATAGAGTTAATCGAATTAGGGTTAATCGAATAGAGTTAATCGAGTTAGGGTTAATCGAATAGAGTTAATCGAGTTAAAGTTAATGGAGTTAGTGTTAATCGAATAGTCTTAGTTAAATATTATTTATTCGAATAAAGTTAGTCGAATATAAGTTAATCAAATAGAGTTAGTCAAATATTATTTATTCGAATAAAGTTAGTTGAATTTTAGTTAATCGATTAGAGTTAGTCAAGAATTAGTTAATTGAATAAGTTATTTCAAAGAAGTTAATTGAATATAAGTTATTCAAAAGAAGTTAATTGAATATAAGTTATTCGAAAGGAGTTACTGAATTTAGTTTATTCAAAAGGAGTTATCGAATTTAGTTTATTCAAAAGGAGTTAACCGAATATAGTTTATTCGAAGGGAGTTAATAGAATATAGTTATTAGAAGGGAGTTAATCAAATATAAGTTATTCGAAAGGAGTTATTGAATTTAGTTTATTCAAAAGGAGTTATCGAATTTAGTTTATTCAAAAGGAGTTAATCGAATATAGTTTATTCGAAGGGAGTTAATCGAATATAGTTTATTCGAAGGGAGTTAATCGAATATAGCTTATTTGAAGGAATTAATCGAATATAGTTTATTCAAAAGGAGTTAAATCGAATATAGTTTATTCGAAAAGTGTTAATCGAATATAGTTTATTCGAAAAGGAGTTATCGAATAGAGATTATTCGAAAGAGAGTTATACGTTGAAATTCGATTTTTTCGAATTCGGGAAAGTACTATTATTTTTCCGTTTTTAATCAAGATCTATTTATTTGGTTATAAATTGTCTAGTTAGTTATTTAGTTAAATTAAGGTATAAAAGTTATATTTTGAAGTTAGATATTTCAGAAGTAGGGATTATAACGCTATAGTTATAATCAGTGTTTTCAATAAAGAAGTGGATTCGTAAATAGAATCTGAGAGTTTCGTAAGGAAGTTTGTTAAAGATTTAGAAGGTGAACTGTGTCTATTTCGAAGTTAGAAATGTTGTTCAGTTAAGGTCTGAGAGGTAGTTATACCCCAACTTGATTGACTCCATTTTTAACAAAGGAATGGTTAAGGTTCGATAGTGAAAGTTGGTTAAGTGAATTTAGTTAAATAAGTGTAATGGTTTGAGTTGGCATAGCGATGGTTTGTTTAAACATCTATTTAAGTCCAATAAAGGAGTTTTGGAATTGTTTTCCAAATAAGAATCAGAAATGTTTTCTAATATTCCAAATAAGAATCAGAAATGTTTTCTAATATTCCAAATAAGAAATGGAAATGTTTTCCAATGTTAATAACGTATATTGTCTAAATTTAGAAAATAAGAAATGTTGGATATATGGAAACAGGAGATGAAAAATGAACTAAAGAGATAAATGTTAAATGATGATTGATCGATATAATTTCCATCTGGAAATAATATCGTTGTTTGCACACGTGTTTTTCTTTGATAGTTAACTCACCGACTATCGAAGTTTTTGACCATTTTTCCGTTGTCAATACAGAGAGACCGGGATCAGATTCATGACCTAAAAACACTCTGTATGGGCGTTAGCGTTGCGAATCAAATATGATGAAGAAAATTGAAAACGGAGTTATGCAAGGGCTGTTCAGACGATCCTAGGTAGCAATTTCCTAAGATGGATTTACAGAATTGTACCTTCGGTTTGTCCAGTCCCAGGACAACCTTTATGGAAGAACGTCTGATAGAGTATATTTAATGGATCACGTAAGTTGATCTCTTCAAACGTATGTACGTTTGGTGGCGGAGGAATACATTTCTCTTAGCTATATACCCGTTGTATTTTTGGGGAAATCAATTTGTGATTTGGCGGGCATGACGATGTGACATTCAAAGTGAATAAATGTGTGATCTGCCAGAGATAAGCGTGGCCTCTAGCCTCACAATCGGGAAATGACAAAAATTGGGCAGGCAGCATGGCTATGTGGGTTGCTTCCATTAGGGTGTATTATCATCTATCTAGAGAAATTCATTTCATTCTTTAATCTATTCGATGCTGTCCCATTCGGGAAACGGTTGCTGATTCTAACCGTTGGTGATATACATTCGATACACTCAAGCGAAATGAGTGGTCGGTCACGTGTAGCTGGGTTGCAAGATGTTCTTGTTGAACCCAGTGTATTCCTCTCTAGAGGTACACTATCGGAAGGTGGTTCCATACCTTTTCATAGTTGGTAATCCATCATCCAATAAGTGCTCGCGGTTTTGATTGTATACTATGTATGTAGAACGTGAGATGAAAGCGTTTCTGCTAGATGATTATTATATTGTGGTTGATAGACACTATTATAATATCAAAAGAATTTTGATATAAAGATTGTTTTGGATTCTCATAAGGGAAAACCCGTTCCGTTATACGGCGTGGTCTTATGAGATATCGTTTATTTTCTCAAACTGTTTTAAATTGTTTACTCACACCAGTCCCATGACTGACCCAGAGTTTATTTTGTTTTGTTTTCCCTAAACTCTTGGGTGCCCAATTTTGTACGGACAGTCAAGTAGTCATGATTTTTCAGATATACTTGGAGAGCTTGGAGCAGGAGGCTTCAGGATTATATAGCTATAGTTATTTCCGCTGTGTTGTAAGTGTTATACTCTGATAATGTTACTGTATACATATACTAATTTTATTTCAAAATTATGTATCTATTATATGTTGTTCGTTCCGCTGTGAGATTCGTATTTACTCTGATGTTGTATATTTTTCTTCTTCTTCTATTCTAAGTTTCTATCTTATCTATTCTCACCCTCTCATTTCTTTCATGGACTATCCGGTGTTTCCGATGCTTGAACTGTCAACATTGAGTTTATGTCGGTTACTCAGGATCGCGAAATCCTGGGTCGTTACAGTGGTATCAGAGCTAAAGGTTAAGTAATCACCTTGGCTCTATGGCATGACTCAGTAGAGATGGGGTTAGTAATACCCTAAATTGAGTTGAGTGTATATATACGAGTGAACGTATTTGTAGATTTTATAAAAATGGCTTTATATTGTGGATATTTATTGATTGAGTTGTTTATGGATTCTGGTCGATCAGTTTGATCCACTATATCAGTAGGAGTTTCTAAACACTTGAATACGATAAACCGACACAGTATGTTTTGAAAAGAGGATAAATGAAATAATTTTATCCAAATTATATTTTGATATAAAAGGGGGATGAATATTATTGTATAATGGATGTGTTGGTTGTGTTAATAATCAGATGAGATTATAAATTGAAACGGTTATATAAATAACCAATTTGAATTCATATAAGTGTAATATGTGAAATCAGGTGAATTAAATCAGAATTTGGAATTTAAAATTCCGAAAACATGAAAAGTGTTTGTAAATGGAATTGAATTAAGTATAAGAGAATTTTTAAATCCTGGGACATTTTAGAAATGTTTTCCAAGCATTGAGAATAGTATTTTGAAATAGATTTCAAAATGGAAGTATTTAAAAATGGTTTTAAAAGTGATATAGTACTGAACTTATTTCGATAGCTGGGAAATAACCCTGATGATGAATCGCGACATCATCACTGTCATTTTCGAGTTGCTAAGTGACGGATTACTACCAAAGATTTTGTTTTTGAATTGTTTTGTGGAAAGCAAGTTGTTTTGAATCCTGAAAAGGGGTATCTGGTTTTAGAAAAGCGAAACTGTTTGAAATTCCCTGGGGAAGATGATTTGAATTAAAACAAATTAAAGTAGAATTTATAAAAGCAAATAGAAATAGAAATTGAATTGAAACCAGTTAAGTGGAAAATGAATTGAGATAGAAAAATATCGAATTAGATTAGATTAGAGACAACCCGAAATGGAATTGGACTGGTAAGTTAAGAGTTGAAATTAAAAATGGAATCTGAGTTAAGAACAGAATTTGTCTTGGGTATAACCGAATGATTAGGATGACATTGGTATATGCAGAATTGGTAACACATGGAAATGATATATTGATATGCCCAACAAAAAGGTGCTATTTATATTTATATTGGGTATGAGGTTTTTATGAGCCGAATTGGCAAGCCGCTTGGTTGTTTGATTTTCTTTTGGGTTGAAGAAGGCCTAGAGAGGCGAGCTGGAGTTTGAGCTATTGACCAGTATAAAGGAGGTGCTGGCGAAATTTTTCAAAAAGTTAAGGTGTTAGAAATTTTTTAGGATTTTTGAAAATTTTCGTTAATAGGAATGAATAAATATTTAATTGAAATTAAATTGGTCCAGTTGAAAACTGAAGTTAAGAAGTGATCAAATGAGTTTTAACCAGTCAATAGAGTTTGTTTTCTACCTTAACAATTCCGAGGACGAAATTATTTTAAGGGGGAAGAATGTAATGTCTCGTGTTTTTACGGTATAATAATTTATTTATTTAATTAGTGATTTAGAGAATTAAAGGGTTGTTTAATTAAATAATATTGAATATTTAATTAATTTAAATAATAGAATAATATATTTAATTACGAAATAGTCGGAATTAGTGAATTGACAATATAATGTGAACGGGACAATTTAAAATATTTAATATAGCTTAGAATTTGAATTAGAATAATGAATATATTATTTGAACGATAGTTGAACGTATAAATTATATTATAATTATAATCGAGCTCGAAATGGCGCAACAATTCTCTATTTGGCGATTCGAACTTTAAACGAATATACAGAATCCGTTTTAAGTTAGATTTCTGTGAAACAAGAAACGTTCAGAGCTGGTGAAGTATATTTTTCTAATGGAAGAGAAAAATTGGGATTTCGTCATGTAGATTTTGATTTATGTCCAAATCAAATTTTTGAAAAGTCGCTATGGAATTCCTTTATAAATTATAACGATTTATAAAAGGATTTAAATATAAATCGAATATCGACATAACTCTGATGATGAAATATCGAGTTGTAAATCCATATATATTTTATTCTGGAGCTGTATGATATTCTAGAGAGAATATATACGATAATATTTATTTATAAATATTTAATTTAATTATTGTTAAATAAATTTATATTTAAATAATGGGTATATTTAGAGCTTTAAAAATAGCCAGTTTTGCAAACGACCTCTGTTTTCGACGAAACTAATTTTGTTGGATCCGCAATATTAAATTATTGTTAGATTTCAATTTCCGTGATTTTTGGGGTCAGTGTGTGGCCGTACGGGATTTTAATGTGAAAAACAGTTGATAATTCGACTTTAAAAATACGCTGTGTGAGCAAACACAGTCGAAATTCGACGAAACCAGTTTCGTACGTCCGTAGTGTCGAACTCAAGGTGCATGTCAATTTTCGTGATTTTTGGGTATCGTATGTGATTATAGGAATTTTTAACAATAAATACACATAGCTATTGCTTAAAATAAAATAAAATAATCGATATAAAAATAATATAATTACCCTATTAATACACATTCACCTTCTAACCCTAATACACTTCATTCTCTGGTCAAAATTATATGCGCCATTAGTTTTTCATTTCTACGAAAATCATCCACCTTTGAAAAATGAAGAATAATACAAATCAAATTCCATAAATCAAAATACATATGTATTCGAAGTCCTGAAGGCATTCTGTAACATCCCGTATTTTTGGCAGTTAAATATTTAATTTAATTTATTATTTTAAATATTATATTTGGAAAATTAATGGAATTTAATTTTGATTTCGTTATTAAAACGAAGTTTTAACATTAATTTTATTTATAATATAAAACGAGCTCGAAATGGCGCGGTAGTTAATAAATTGGAGTTTTGAACTTCAACTGAATATACATGATCCGATATAAGTCGGATTTATGTGAAACAAGAAACGTTGGAAGCGTGTTGATTATAATTTTCATATGTAAGAGAAAAATTTAGATTTCGTGTTATAGTTTGTTATTTATGGCCAAATCAAATTTTAAAATAGTCTCTATGGAAATCGTTATTAAAATATAGGCCTTTAAAATAGCCGTTTTGCAAACGGGCTCTGTTTTCGATGAAATTAGTTTCATTGGGACCGTAACGTTAAATTATTGTACGGTGTTGAATTGCGTGGCGAACCGATGTCGTATGTGACCACGGTAGCCGTAAACGCCCAGTTATTTTCTATAGCGCGTAATTTAATTTATTAATTTAATAGAGGGGTATTTGAGTGTAACTTGAGCAGACGATCGAATTTGGCCGTGAAATCAGCTCCGTTGAGTTCGTATCGTCAATTATAGTTAGGATAGGTATATTGTTTGTTATTTTTGAAGACCGGGTAATTTGGTGTCCAAAATGGCATTGCGGTGCGTATAAAAATAGCCTACCGGGAAAACAGCCTCAGAATGCGACGAAACTGGTGTCGTTGGGTTCATATTGATTAATTATTGTAGGATTTCAAAGTTTCAAGTTGATTGGATTTATTAAGTGATCGTGGAAAATTTAAACGCGTGTTTTTAGATGCTTATATAAAGGAATTTTTTTTTCATACGATGTCGGAATTCGACGAAACTTGTCCCATTGTCTCCGAAATATTTTTTTTATGCTAGGATTAGCATTTTTATCAGTAAACAGAAGGCGATTGTGGTTAGTTTCACTTGTTACTTCGTGACGAAGTTTCGATAATAATAAAATACTATTAAATTATCCAACCCTTCACTATATATATCCCACTACAAATTAAAATTCGGGGTCAATAACCTAGCTGATGGTCAACGTATTTTATTTCAATGCCTCCATTTTTTCCAACGAACCAAATCATTCGATTTTCTTCCACCTTTAACTGAAAATTTGTGGACAAATTCGCAATACATTCAAGTAGTAAAATACTAAGCACCTCGAGCTCCTTGTTTTGTCCGGCCAAGATTAAAAGTGGAGGTTTCAGTTGATCGGAATTGCAGCAGGAAGTCGGTGCTCTTCATGGCGTTTTACTGACAGCAGATGGTACCGAGTTGGACGACGATCATGGGGGAGGACAAGGGCACCGAGGCGCGTTCAATTGTGGGTCTGGATCGCCGTCCGTTGGCGAGCGGGTGGAGCAGCAGTCGGAGAAGTCGGCCGAGCTAGCATGGATTATCTGTGTTCGAAGAACAGTTGAGCGCGAGAAGGAAAGTCTGTGGATCACGACTTTATTTCTTAACTATAGTAATTAACTGATTTGGTTAAAGTAGATTAATTAAGGTTTTTAAGTTATAAATTAATAACTCATTTAATTAATTAGAATACTCATAGGTTTGTCCAACTGTAGGTGAAGGGTACCAACATTGAGGGATCTGGAACGAATGTACAGAACGAAATTGTGAGAGCAGGAAGATTGAGTTGGACTGTTTTCAATGATAAAAGTAATTAGTTGTTATAAAAGTAATTAAGGGGTTTTATTTTAATTAACTCATACTATCAAGGTCGTGAACAGGTATGGGCGGCAGTCTTTGACGGATGGAAGAACAAACTGGAAAGGAAATTTGATCAGCCTAATTCTGGTGATTAAGAGTAATAATCAGTTATTTTAATTCTAAAATTAAGCAAGTTAGTTATTTAGCTAATAATACATTTTAATTCGTAAAGTTCGAAATGAAGACAGCGTGGTTCGGTTTGTAAAAGGAGAGAACGAAGCAGCTACCAAGCGAACAAGCAACGATACAGGGAACATTTGGAAAGATCAGGCATTTTAATGCTGAGGAAAAACAAAGTGTCAACTATAAATTTTAAAAAAATGTGATTAGTTTAATAATTATATTTAATTAAGGAAATAACTTTAGTTAAACCGTTAAGGATTAAATATTAATAACATGATCATATGTTACAGAATCGGACCAACCAAATACCGTTGGAATCAGATTAACCAGCACAACGCCATGGAACAGAACTGGACAAGTTGGAATCAACCTGGGTTTTAATTAAATTAAACACCTATTTAATTTAAATCAAAAACAACTGTCTCAACAGAAAATCAGATCAAGGTGAGTTAAACTCACTCAGTTCTTCCCATTTATATTTTATATAAATTGGGTTTTTATTTTGTGTGCTCTGCTTGCCAATGGTTGACTGTTTGCTAATTATATATTTATTTTCTGATTTAACTGATGAAATTAAACCGTCATTTAATTTCAGTGAAATACCAAATAGTTATTCTAACGATTAGTTCCAATAAAGGTAACTTACCTTGTTGGTCACGTTTATAAAATAAACGTGTTTAATTGGTTGAATTGTTTGAATTGCTTGTGGTTGGGATTAAACGGTCGTTATTTATTATTGTCACTTAAATGAAATTGAACGATCTGTTTGGAGATAACCATTTGTATACAGGGAAGAATAGGTTGGAGGGATCCAACCGGATTCCTCAAATATATTACTTATTTTCATTTTATCATATGAACTGTCATGTTTGGGTGATTGATTTGAGTATTGATCATTGATTGGAAATTCAACCTGTGTTTGGTTTTAACCAATGGGCAGTATTGGTTGAGTAATCGACAGTAAATGGCCTAAAAGTAAATTGTTTTATTTATATCGATTTACCGTTAGGTAAGTTGATTGAACTGAAGTTATAAAATTTATTTTATAGCTAAAGATAGATTTGAATATATATATTTTGAATAAAGGTTTGTTAAAAGGAAATAAATAATTATTATTAATTATTTAAGTTTATAATTAATTATTAATTGATTTAATAAAGTAAATTCTGATATTAATCAGAATTATAAACAAGTGATTAGAGAGTAACCTAACGATTAAATTTGGATAACTGTCTTGTTAAGAACAATTAAATGGAATTACTTTAATTAATTATATTATTAATTAATTTAAAAGGAGAAACAAATTGGAATCGGTTAATGAGATAATGGTGGTTTGAATTGACTAAATCGATTGTTTTTCATAGAGATTGATTAATAAGTTAGTGCGTTTTGAATAAAATAGTTTAATGATATTTGAATTTGATATTGGAATGAAGTATCGGGTTTTGAATTACAACTTGTGTCAATTTTAAGGTATGAACGTTGTTGATCAAGGTTTGAGAGGTAATTAAAATACCCCAACTTGAACGATTCCAGGATTATCTGAGAATGATACTAGTTGTAAGGGTAAAGGAGGTTAGTGAAATTTATTATTTCATTAGCAAAATAATAACGCAACATTTTTGGTGAAATTTGGAATATATATATATATAGGGATTCCAAAGTAAAAGGGAGGTAAAAGGGAATTGCGGGAAGTTATAACGACATTTTCGAGTGAGAAGGAAATGTAAAAGTCGAGTTTTATTCAACAAGAATAAGCACTGGGTGTTATTAAGTAATAAATAAAAGATATTCCGTAATAAATGTTTTTACGAATAATAAGTGAATCTATTTCCCAATATTAGACAATAATGTGGGTAATGTTTTAAAAGCAAAATAGGAATTTAAATACGATATAGAATTTTCCCTAAGTAGTAAAATGAATTGGTTTAAAGAAGAATCTTAAGTTAAAAAAGAAGCGAAAAGCTATATTCGTAATATTGAAATATTTAAGAGTTTTGAATTTACATTTGTTTTAATTAAAGGCCAAGTGGTGCTGAATACTGAACCAGTGAACTCAACGGATTGTCATGATTGAAACACTGTTTATTTTTATAGTTAAATCACCGACTATCAAATCTGACCCATACGATTGTTGGTAAGGAAAGACCGGGATCGAACTTAGATTCGAAAACCATTCCGACCAACAAATACATGAAGATATCAGAAGACGGTCGAGATGGAGCATTTATGACCATGGATCCTCATAAGCGGAAGGATTACTTATAATCTCTGGCTTAGCGGCCCGAGATACACTGTGACTCTGTCGTGGTTGGAATCTACGGATTGCAAGGACTTCTCGCTACTGAACCATGGGGTGATTCCTATAATGGATGCAGTAGGAGAGTACCTTCGGTTCATCCTGTTCCTGGATGACTTGTATGGACGATGTCTGACAGAGTATTTCCTCAAACCACATACGTTTATTTTTACAAATATACCGAGTGGTGGCAAAGTGGGGCACTTCTTTTATACCCAGAGTATATTTGTGGACGTCAATTAGTGACTTAGCGGATCTGACGATGTGGCATTCAAAGTGAATGGTGACCAGATGTTCCAAAAAGGAAATTTAAACCTCAAGCTTCATCAACCAGGAAATGACAAAAATCGGGCAGGCAGCATGGCTATGTGGGTCTCTCCCATTAGGGTGTATAATCACCTATCTAGAGAAATTCCTTTTGCTTCTTTAATCTATTTCGATGTTGTCCCTTTTCGGGAACCGGTGGTTTGAGCCCAACCGTTGGTGATATACATTTGATACACTCAAGCGAAATGAGTGATCGGTCATGTGAGGGCCGGGTTGCAAGACGTTCTTGTTGAACCCAGCGTATTCACCTTTAGAGATACACTATCGGCAGGTGGTACCATACCTTGTCATAGTCGGAATCCAATCTCCAATAAGCACCCGCGGTTTTGGATTGTATACTATATACGTGGAGCATGAGACGCAAGCGTTCCACTAGACTGATATTTACTTCTATTTAGACACTATTATAATATCAGAAAAGATATTGATTTCAAAAATGTTTTGGGTTATCGTAAGGTAAAAACCGTCCGTAGTTATGTGTGGATTTGGTCTTATGATTATCCTTTTCTTTCGAAAATATTTTTGAACTTTAAAATCAAGTTGTGTGATACCCTTAATACTGTGCGAGTTTTCCTCACTCTGGTTCACTAGATTGACCCGGTGTTTTGTAAATGCTCGGATCAGCCTTGGGTGTACAAGCCCAGATTATCAGATGTTTCGAAGACCAGAGACGAGCTGGAGTTGTTCAGACGTATTGTATCTAGTATTTATTCCGCTATGTGTAGTATATAAGGACAGGTTATTAAAACTGCCCAGATGTGTGCTGTACTCTGATATTGTAAGTATTTTTAAAAGCTCCCAACAAAGTTTTATTTCTGTATTATATTTTATTCCGCTGCGATGTGAGACCCTGATTCTGTGTTGTGTTGGTTCTTCTTATTCTTCTATTCTAATATTTCTTTCTTTCTTATCTCACCCTCTAAATTCTTTCTAATAACGTTCGTGTGTTTTTGGTGTTTGGAAGGTCAGCATGAGGTACGAGAAATGTATTTATGTCGATTTTCGGGGCCGAAAATCCCTGGGTCGTTACAGTGGTATTAGAGCTATTAGTTTAGTAATAACCTTGGCTCTGTAGCGTAACTCGATAGAGATTGGTTTAGTAATACCGAAGAACGAGATTGAGTGTATATATATGAGAGCGTATTTGTAAATTTTATATACAAATGTTTTGTATTGTGTTTGTTGATCGGTTCAAAAGTTGAGAAGCGTTGAACTGGCAATGGATGCAGTATTGTTTTGAAAAGAGGGTAAACGAAATAATTTTACCTAAGTTATATTTTTGTATAGAAAAGAAATAATTTTATCAAATTATTGAGATATTAGTGTGTTTGATTGATTTGAATGGAATTCAAATTGGATTGAAAATTTGGATTGAAACTTAACTTGGTAAAGTGTAATTAAATTAAGAATGATATCGAAATTAAATAAAACAGATTTGAAAATTTGAAATTAAATGAATAAATAATAATAACAATCAAATAGAAATCAATTGGATGTTAATCGATTGATGTTCAAATATGTCAAACCAAAATGAAATATTAATATTGAATGTAAGTTCAATTGATTTGGGTGATTTGGTTGTTGATTGTGAATTGTCTATTATTGGATGATAGTTGTTCGATGGGAATAATCAGAAATTTAATGGAGCTAAATGAATTATAAACTAAAGAATAATTCCCTGTATAATTAAATTGGAATGAAAGTGCATATGAATTGGAATTTAGATTTAATCCTGTATTTGAAAATAGATTGATACTGTCTGCTTGATTTTGGAATTGGAATAGTTATACTTGTTGATTACTGAAATATTATTTCAAAATTTCACATATTTATTACTGATATGTGGATTAAGTTAAGTACAGGTGCCAGAGGGATAGGCAGACTGGTATTGGCTGAGTAAATCACATATACGTTGAGCAGATATGCTCAATAACGCTCGTAAAGGTACGCCTACGCGAAAATATAAAATTTTGGGTTTTGGTTTTTGTTTTCCGACCGTGTTGGTCGAGGTATATATATTATTTGTTCCTGCGATATCGAGATGTCACTCCGTGCAGGGGAGACTCTGCCGAATTTTTCTGGGAATTTAATGTGTTAGAATTTTTTTGTTATTTTTGAAAATATTTATATACGGTATTGAGTTGTTTTCGATTTTAAAATAAACTGGATTTGGAAATTTATGGGTTTGTAACGTTATTTCTTACCTTAGCAATTTCGAGGACGAAATTATTTTAAGGGGGGAAGAATGTAACGTCCCGTATTTTTGGCAGTTAAATATTTAATTTAATTTATTATTTTAAATATTATATTTGGAATATTAATGGAATTTAATTTTGATTTCATTATTAAAACAAAGTTTTAACGTTAATTTTATTTATAATATATAACGAGCTTGAAATGGCGCGGCAGTTCGTAAATTGGAGTTTTAAACTTCAACTGAATATACAGGATCCGATATAAGTCGGATTTATGTGAAACAAGAAACGTTGGAAGCGTGCTGATTATAATTTTCATATGTAAAAGAAAAATTTAGATTTCGTGTTATAGTTTGTTATTTATGGCCAAATCAAATTTTAAAATAGCCGCTATGGAAATCGTTATTAAAATATAGGCCTTTAAAATAGCCATTTTGCAAACGGACACTGTTTTCGACGAAATTAGTTTCATTGGGACCGTAACGTTAAATTATTGTACGGTGTTGAATTGCGTGGCGAACCGATGTCGTATGTGACCACGGTAGCCGTAAACGCCCTGTTATTTTCTATAGCGCGTAATTTAATTTAATTAATTTAATAGAGAGATATTTGAGTGTAACTTGAGCAGACGATTGAATTAGGCCATGAAATCAGTTCCGTTGAGTTCGTATCGTCAATTATAGTCAGGATAGATATATAGTTTGTTATTTTTGAAGACCGGGTAATTAGGTGTCCAAAATGGCATTGTGGTGCGTATAAAAATAGCCTACCGGGAAAACAGCCTCAGAATGCGACGAAACTGGTGCCTTTGGGTTCGTATTGATTAATTATTATAGGATTTCAAAGTTTCAAGTTGATTGGATTTATTTAGTGATCGTGGAAAATTTAAACGCGTGTTTTTCGCTGCTTTTATAAAGGAATTATTTTTCAAACGATGTCGGAATTCGACGAAACTAGTACCATTGGGTCCGGAATATTTTTTTATGCTAGGATTAGCATTTTTATCAGTAAAAAGAAGGCGATCGTGGTTAGTTTCACTTGTTACTTCGTGACGAAGTTTCGATAATAATAAAATACTATTAAATTATCCAACCCTTCACTATATATATCCCACTACAAATTAAAATTCGGGGTCAATAACCTAGCTGATGGTGCACGCATTTTATTTCAGCGCCTCCATTTTTTTCTAACGAACCAAATCATTCGATCTTCTTCCAACTTTAACTGAAAATCTATGGACAAATTCGCAATACATTCAAGTAGTAAAATACTAAGCACCTCGAGCTCCTTGTTTTGTGCGGCCAAGATTGGAAGTGGAGGTTTCGGTTGATCGGAATTGCAGCAAGAAGCCGGCGCTCTTCATGGCGTTTTACTGACAGCTGATGGTACCGAGTTGGATGACGATCATGGGGGAGGACAAGGGCACTGAGGCGCATTCAATGGTGGGTCTGGATCGTCGTCTGTTGGTGAGCAGGTGGAGCAGCAGTCGGAGAAGTCGACCGAGCTAGCATGGGTTATTTGTGTTCGAAGAACAGTTGAGCGCGAGAAGGAAAGTCTGTGGATCATGACTTTATTTCCTAACTATAGTAATTAACTGATTTGGTTAAAGTAGATTAATTAAGTTTTTTAAGTTATAAATTAAGAACTCATTTAATTAATTAGAATATTTATAGGTTTGTCCAACTGTAGGTGAAGGGTACCAACGTTGAGGGATCCGGAACGAATGTACAGAACGGAATTGCGAGAGAAGGGAGATTGAGTTGGACTGTTTTCAATGATAAAGGTGATTAGTTGTTATAAAAGTAATTATGGGGTTTTATTTTAATTAAGTCATACTATCAAGGTCGTGAACAGGTATGGGCGGAAGTCTTTGACGGATGGAAGAACCGAACTGGAAAGGAAATTTGATCAGCCTAATTCTGGTGATTAAGAGTAATAATCAGTTATTTTAATTCTAAAATTAAGCAATTAGTTATTTAGCTAATAACACATTTTAATTCGTACAGTTCGAAATGAAGACAGCGTGGTTCGGTTTGTAAAAGGAGAGAACGAAGAAGCTACCAAGCGAACAAGCAACGATACAGGGAACATTTGGAAAGATCAGGCATTTTAATGCTGAGGATAAACAAAGTGTAAACCGTAAATTTTAAACAAATGTGATTAGTTTAATAATTATATTTAATTAAGGAAATAACTTTAGTTAAACCGTTAAGGATTAAATATTAATAACATGATCATATGTTACAGGATCGGACCAACTAAATACCGTTGGAATCGGATTAACCAGCACAACGCCATGGAACAGAACTGGACAAGTTGGAATCAACCGGGGTTTTAATTAAATTAAACACCTATTTAATTTAAATCAAAACCAACTGTCTCAACAGAAAATCAGATCAAGGTGAGTTAAACTCACTCAGTTCTTCCCATTTATATTTTATATAAATTGGGTTTTTATTTTGTGTGCTCTGCTTGCCAATGGTTGACTGTTTGCTAATTATATATTTATTTGCTGATTTAACTGATGAAATTAAATCGTCGTTTTATTTCAGTGAAATACCAAATCGTTATTCTAATGATTGGTTCCAATAAAGGTAACTTACCTTGTTGGTCACGTTTATAAAATAAACGTGTTTAATTGGTTGAATTGTTTGAATTGCTTGTGGTTGGGTTTAAATGGTCATTATTTATTATTATCAATTAAATGAAATTGGACGATCTATTTGGAGATAACCATTTGTATACAGGGAAGGACAGGTTGGAGGGATCCAACCGGATTCCTCAAATATATTATTTATTTTCATATTATCATATGAACTATCATGTTTGGGTGATTGATCTGAGTATTGATCATTGATTGGAAATTCAACCTGTGTTTGGTTTTAACCAATGGGAAGTATTGGTTGAGTAATCGACAGTAAATGGCCTAAAAGTAAATTGTTTTATTTATATCGATTTACCGTCAGGTAAGTTGATAGAACTAAAGTCATAAAATTTATTTTACAGCTAAAGATAGATTTGAATATATATATATTTTGCATAAAGGTTTGTTAAAAGGAAATTAATAATTATTATTAATTATTTAAGTTTATAATTAATTATTAATTGATTTAATAAAGTAAATTTTGATATTAATCAGAATTATAAACAAGTGATTAGAGATTAACCTAACGATTAAATTTGGATAATTGTCTTGTTAAGAACAATTAAATGGAATTACTTTAATTAATTATATTGTTAATTAATTTAAAAGGAGAAACAAATTGGAATCGGTTAATGAGATAATGGTGGTTTGAATTGACTAAATCGATCGTTTTTCATAGAGATTGATTAATAAGTTAGTGTGTTTTGAATAAAATAGTTTAATGGTATTTGAATTTGATATTGGAATGAAGTATCGGGTGTTGAATTACAACTTGTGTCAATTTTAAGATATGAAAGTTTTTGATCAAGGTTTGAGAGGTAATTAAAATACCCCAACTTGAACGACTCCAGGATTATCTGAGAATGATACTAGTTGTAAGGGTAAAGGAGGTTAGTGAAATTTATTATTTCATTAGCAAAATAATAGCGCAACATTTTTGGTGAAATTTGGAATATATATATAGGGATTCCAAAGTAAAAGGGAGGTAAAAGGGAATTGCGAGAAGTTATAACGACGTTTTCGAGTGAGAAGGAGATGTAAAAGTCGAGTTTTATTCAAAAAGAATAAGCACTGGGTGTTGTTAAGTAATAAATAAAAGATATTCCGTGACAAATGTTTTTACGAATAATAAGTGAATTGATTTCCCAATATTAGACAATAATGTGGGTAATGTTTTAAAAGCGAAATAGGAATCTGGATATGATATAGAATTTTCCCTAAGTAGTAAAATGAATTGGTTTAAAGAAGAATCTTAAGTTAAAAAAGAAGCGAAAAGCTATATTCGTAATATTGAAATATTTAAGAGTTTTGAACTTACGTTTGTTTTAATTAAAAGGCCAAGTGGTGCTGAATACTGAACCAGTGAATTCATTGGATTGTCATGATTAAAACACTATTTATTTTGATAGTTAAATCACCGACTATCAAATCTGACCCATACGATTGTTGGTAAGGAAAGACCGGGATCGAACTTAGGTTCGAAAACCATTCCGACCAACAAATACGTGAAGATATCAAAAGACGGTCGAGATGGAGCATTTAAGACCGTGGATCTTCATAAGTGGAAGGATTACTTATAATCTCTGGCTTAGCGGCCCGAGATACACTTCGATTCTGTCGTGATTGGAATCTACGGATTGCAAGGACTTCTCGCTACTGAACCATGGGGTGATTCTATAGTGGATGCAGTAGGAGAGTACCTTCGGTTCATCCTGTTCCTGGATGACTTGTATGGACGGATGTCTGACAGAGTATTTCCTGAAACCACATACGTTGATTTTTAAAAATATATCGAGTGGTGGCAAAGAGGGGCACTTCTTTTATACCCAGAGTATATTTGTGGACGTCAATTAGTGACTTGGCAGATCTGACGATGTGGCATTCAAAGTGAATGGTGACCAGATGTTCCAAAAAGGAAATTTAAACCTCAAGCCTCATCAACCGAGAAATGACAAAAATCAGCAGGCAGCATAGCTACGTGGGTCTCTCCCATTAGGGTGTATAATCACCTATCTAGAGAAATTCCTTTTGCTTCTTTAATCTATTTCGATGCTGTCCCTTTTCGGGAAACGGTGGTTTGAGCCCAACCGTTGGTGATATACATTTGATGAACTAAAGCGAAATGAGTGGTCGGTCATATGAGGGCTAGGTTGCAAGACGTTCTTGTTGAACCCAGTGTATTCGCCTCTAGAGATACACTATCGGCAGGTGGTCCCATACCTTGTCATAGTCGGAATCCAATCTCCAATAAGCGCCCGCGGTTTTGGATTGTATACTATATATGTGGAGCGTGAGATGCAAGCGTTCCACTAGATTGATATTTACTTCTATTTAGACACTATTATAATATCAGAAAAGATATTGATTTCAAATTTTTTTTGGGTTATCGTAAGGTAAAAACCGTCCGTAGTTATGTGTGGATTTGGTCTTACGATTATCCTTTTCTTTCGAAAAGAGTTTTAAACTTTAAAATCAAGTTGTGTGATACCCTTAATACTGTGCGAGTTTTTCTCACTCTGGTTCACCAGACTGACCCGGTGTTTTGTAAATGCTCAGGTTAGCCCGGGGTGTATAGGTCCAGATTATCAGATGTTTCGAAGGACAGAGATGAGCTGGAGTTGTTCAGACGTATTGTATCTAGTATTTATTCCGCTGTGTATAGTATATGAGGACAGGTTATTAAAACTATCCAGATGTGTGTTGTACTCTGATACTGTAAGTATTTTTAAAAGCTCCCAACAAAGTTTTATTTCTGTATTATATTTTGTTCCGCTGCGATGTGAGACCCTGATTCTGTGTTGTGTTGGTTCTTCTTCTTCTATTCTAATATTTCTTTCTTTCTTATCTCACCCTCTAAATTCTTTCTAATAACGTTCCGGTGTTTTCGGTGTTTGGAAGGTCGGCATGAGGTACGGAAAATGTATTTATGTCGATTTTCGGGGCCGAAAATCCCTGGGTCGTTACACATTCTCTACGTTCTGGTACTCGTGTTGAGGGGTTCGAACATCTTTTTTTTCGCTGGAAATAAGAGCAGCGAACCTAGGGTTAGGTGGTTCGGGAATTTGGATCATCTTTGATCGATTTCGTCGTTGGATTTGGTATTAGCATGGAGATTTACATCTTGCAGGCGATTTTGGGTGGATTCAGTGGATCTAGGTGTCGCGGCTGTATATTGGGGTGCATGGATTTCCTGATGTCGCAGTCGAGGGAGGAGCGATGAGTTGAGGGAGATGGTGAGGAAGGAGATGAGCTCGAGGTGATAAGAGATTCGGTGATTTTAGAATGAACATCGATTGAGAGATGCAAGAGTGTGAGTACGGCTGTCGATGGATACTTTCGAATGCGGATAGTGCTATATCCGCATCCGCATCTGAAACCATTTTCGGATATCGGAGTTAATCGAATATAGTTATTCGAATAAGAGTTAATCGATTTAGGGTTAATCGAATAGTGTGAATCGAGTTAGGATTAATCGAATAAAGTTAATCGAGTTAAAGTTAATGGAGTTAGTGTTAATCGAATAGAGTTAGTCAAATATTATTTATTCGAATAAAGTTAGTCGAATATTAGTTAATCAAATAGAGTTAGTCAAATATTATTTATTCGAATAAAGTTAGTCGAATATTAGTTAATCGATTAGAGTTAGTCGAGAATTAGTTAATTGAATAAGTTATTCCAAAGAAGTTTATTGAATATAAGTTATTCAAAAGAAGTTAATTGAATATAAGTTATTCGAAAGGAGTTATTGAATTTAGTTTTTTCAAAAGGAGTTATCAAATTTAGTTTATTCAAAAGGAGTTAATCGAATATAGTTTATTCAAAGGGAGTTAATCGAATATAGTTTATTCGAAGGGAGTTAATCGAATATAAGTTATTAGAAAGGAGTTATTGAATTTAGTTTATTCAAAAGGAGTTATCGAATTTAGTTTATTAAAAAGGAGTTAATCGAATATAGTTTATTCGAAGGGAGTTAATCGAATATAGTTTATTCGAAGGGAGTTAATCGAATATAATTTATTTGAAGGAATTAATCGAATATAGTTTATTCAAAAGGAGTTAAATCGAATATAGTTTATTCGAAAAGAGTTAATCGAATATAGTTTATTCGAAAAGGAGTTATCGAATAGAGATTATTCGAAAGAGAGTTATACGTTGAAATTCGATTTTTTCGAATTCGGGAAAGTACTATTATTTTTCCGTTTTTAATCAAGATCTATTTATTTGGTTATAAATTGTCTACTTAGTTATTTAGTTAAATTAAGGTATAAAAGTTATATTTTGAAGTTAGATATTTCAGAAGTAGGGATTATAACGCTATAGTTATAATCAGTGTTTTCAATAAAGAAGTGGATTCGTAAATAGAATCTGAGAGTTTCGTAAGGAAGTTTGTTAAAGATTTAGAAGGTGAATTGTGTCTATTTCGAAGTTAGAAATGTTGTTCGGTTAAGGTCTGAGAGGTAGTTATACCCCAACTTGATTGACTCCATTTTTAACTAAGGAATGGTTAAGGTTCGATAGTGAAAGTTGGTTAAGTGAATTTAGTTAAATAAGTGTAATGGTTTGAGTTGGCATAGTGATGGTTTGTTTAAACATCTGTTTAAGTCCAATAAAGGAGTTTTGGAAATGTTTTCCAAATAAGAATCAGAAATGTTTTCTAATATTCCAAATAAGAATCAGAAATGTTTTCTAATATTCTAATTAAGAAATGGAAATGTTTTCCAATGTTAATAACGTATATTGTTTAAATTTAGAAAATAAGAAATGTTGGACATATGGAAATAGGAGATGAAAAATGAACTAAAGAGATAAATGTTAAATGATGATTGATCGATATAATTTCCATCTGGAAATAATATCGCTGTTTGCACACGTGTTTTTCTTTGCTAGTTAACTCACCGACTATCGAAGTTTTTGACCATTTTTCCGTCGTCAATACGGAGAGACCGGGATCAGATTCATGACCTGAAAGCCACTCTGTATGGGCGTTAGCGTTGCGAATCAAATATGATGAAGAAAATTGAAAACGGAGTTATGCAAGGGGTGTTCTGACGATCCTAGGTAACAATTACCTAAGATGGATTTATAGAATAGTACCTTCGGTTTGTCCAGTCCCAGGACAACCTGTATGGAAGAATGTCTGACAGAGTATTAAAGTTGATCTCTTCAAACGTATGTATGTTTGGTGGCAGAGGAATTCGTTTCTCTTAGCTGTATACCCGTTGTATTTTTGGGGAAATCAATTTGTGATTTGGCGGGTATGACGATGTGACATTCAAAGTGAATAAATGTGTGATCTGTCAGAGATAAGCGTGGCCTCTAGCCTCACAACCGGGAAATGACAAAAATCGGGCAGGCAGCATGGCTATGTGGGTTGCTTCCAATAGGGTGTATTATCACCTATCTAGAAGTATTCATTTCATTCCTTAATCTATTCGATGCTGCCCCATTCGGGAAACGGTTGCTGATCCCAACCGTTGGTGATATACATTCGATACACTCAAGCGAAATGAGGTCGGTCATGTGTGGCCGGGTTGCAAGATGTTCTTGTTGAACCCAGTGTATTCCTCACTAGAGGAACACTATCGGAAGGTGGTTCCATGCCTTGTCATAGTTGGTAATCCATTACCCAATAAGTGCTCGCAGTTTTGATGGTATACTATTTATGTAGAACGTGAGATGAAAGCGTTTCTGCTAGATGATTATTATATTGTGGTTGATAGACACTATTATAATATCAAAAGAATTTTGATATAAAGATTAATTTGGATTCTCATAAGGGAAAAACCCATTCTGTTATACGGCGTGGTCTTATGAGATATCGTTTGTTTTCTCAAACTGTTTTAAATTGTTTACTCACACCAGTCCCATGACTGACCTAGAGTTTATTTTGTTTTGTTTTCCCTAAACTCTTGGGTGCCCAATTTTGTACGGGCCGTCAAGTAGTCAGGATTTTTCAGAGATACTTGGAGAGCTTGGAGTAGGAGGCTTTAGGATTACATAGCTATAGTTATTTTCGCTGTGTTGTAAGTGTTATACTTTGATAATGTTACTGTATACATATACTGATTTTATTTCAAAATTATGTATCTATTATATGTTGTTCGTTCGTTGTGAAATTCATATTTACTCTGATGTTGTATGTTCTTCTTCTTATTCTATTCTAAGTTTCTATCTTATCTATTCTCACCCTCTCATTTCTTTCATGGACTATCTGGTGTTTCCGGTGCTTGAATAGTCGACATTTAGTTTATGTCGGTTACTCAGGATCGCGAAATCCCGGGTCGTTACACCTAGCCACCACAAAAATACACCGACCTGGATTCGATGGGCGGTCGACCCCTTGGTCAACCTGTCTCCTGTGAGAGGCGGGGTAATATTTATTACCTTATATATACTATTCTATTTAATTATTTTTCATTCATTTTCCTATTTTGTCCGAAACTTTTCATATGGACCTCGTTCGCGTATTTCCAAACTTAAAAGTTGACCAGAATTCCATCATGAATGCAACGGTGTAAGTTTCATGGTCAAATTCCATCTTTTGCTCAAAATCTATTTTTGGGACCTAACTAAATAACTAATTTAATTAATCCCAAATTTTAGGGTGTTACATTATCGTTTCGTGTTCTCGAAATCGACTAGCTCAAGACCAGTTTACGGTTCACTACTAATAGGTGTGTATCGACTTCATATGAGTCGAAGTAGAGTTCACCGATTTCAGCAATATGCCTGTGTTGGAGAGTGTGACTGAATTCGAATCACTATCGTGGTGTGTTTTATTCTCTCCATTTTCACTACGAAGCCTGGATTTCGCGGTTGGGCTATGAGATCGACTCGAAGCGCGATTATTTCAATATGAGGGAATGATAATGGAGTCGATCGAGTAAGCTCACGATCTTCAAGCTTGCGCTCAATATAGAAGTTTGTCCTACCTGGTAAGGACAAATTGTGGAAACTATGTATTGATTGTCATTTCCGTTCTGTCGAATGCTTCCTAGATGAAAGGGAAAGGAAGCGACATTGTCACTCAAGTACGTTAACATATATTAACGGTTCAATTAAAAATAAATACTTATTTTAAATAATTACTACTTATAATTCCGTGTGTGATCATAACGGGTTCTTTTGTTAATGAATGGTTTAATAAAAATGTAATGTTGAAATTTAATTGGTAATGAAATAAGAAGTTAAATATGAATTTGAGAATTTAATTTTGGGTGGTTTTGAAATATTGATTTAAAAATGATTTTGAAATAATGTCATTACATTTTAAAAGTTGTTTCATATAGAAATTGGTTTTAAATGATTTAATTGAAATAAATGTATACTCCCTTCTTATTTTTAGAAATGATTTCGGTGATGAGTGCATGCATCATCAACGCTCATTTTCAAGAGTTTGAGTCGAGGAGACCACTTAGAAGTTTTATACCTGGTTTTAAGAAATTAAAATTCATTTGAATCGTTTATAGTATGGTTTATATAAAAGATATCATATATATTTAATATTTTGAAATTTGATATAGAAATGAATCCGAAGTTGAATTCTTAAGTTCTCAAGTAATGAATGATTTTCAAAATAAGGAAACAGACCAAACTTGAATTTGTTAGACTTTTGAACTGTGAAATAAGAAAATGAACACAAAAGAAATATAAATTTAATTAGAAACCCTTTGAGATTTGTAATAGTGGATTTGAAATAAATTGGAAACTATTGAACTTGTGCAATAATCAATCTTTTTTCCATAGCATATATATATAACTTGCCAAATTTTATAGAAGTTAAAATGTTATAGGAATAACCAATTGAATAATATTCAGGTATTGGTAAGAATAAGGAAAGATGAAAAATTGATGGTTTATAAATACGAATGAAATTTAAGTTATGAAGTAACTAGTATGTACTTCATTATATTTGAAATTAATTCAACTAACCAAGTAACGCAAATAGACCGAATCAATGAATGAACTAATTAAGTAAACTATTTGGTAATAAATTATATGTATTGATGTTTATGGTTAGATATTCGATGACTTAGGATAATCGATATTTCCAAAGTCGAATATAAATGTTTAACTTGTTCTATGAAAATAAAAGTGAATTGGTTTATAATTTATAAACTTAAACGAAGGTAAAATGTGTTAATTAAATTTAATTAAAACGAGCTCGTCACATAGCGGCAATTCGTAATTTTCCAAATTAAAGTTTAAACGAATGTATAGGATCCAAAATAAGTCGAAATTCTTTGAAACAAGAATCTTTCGGATCTATTGGAATATAATTGTCTAATGGAAGAGAAAATTTTAAATTTCAACTTGTAGATCTTAAGATATGTTTAATTCAAATTTTCATAAAAATCACAGTAGGGTAATTCGCGATTTAGAACAAAAATATTAATAAAATGGATGTTTTGAAATATGGAATTTGCGAAATAATAAGTTAAACTCGATTTTGAAATTTTTGAAGAAATTTATTTGAATAAAATGAACGCGTTAGTGTTTATACACTTGGCTAATGTTAGAATATGTTTAAATTTGAAATAACTAAATTATTAACGTGTATGAAATAGACTATGCTTATAATATTGTTAATAAACTAAATATTAACGTTTGGAAATGTGAATGATATGCAATTGGAATAAACCAAATGGAATATATAAATATATATTGACAATGAAATTTGTTATTTTGCTTATTTGGATGAGTGTGAATGTTGGATGTTTTATTTGTCACTTTGACTGTATTTGTTATTGCATATATGTTTATTGTAGATATATAGATTTTTTTCTTATATACACTTTCTTATTTGGATGTTGAGTTTTAGTATGTACCAATGACATTTACATTCTTTTGGAGCTTCTTGCGCATATTATTGCTTTTGCTTGCTGTAAAATTAGTTAAATCGCTAATAACGCAAATGAAAGATACGTACATCGAAGTAATATCGTGTTTTGACATTATATATTATCTCCCCATTTTTGGGATGCCTCATCACTGAGATGAGATTAATATTTGTGATTATATATATATATATATATTGTTGTTTTTCGGGCCTAACCGTACAAACGAGAATCTATCGAAATTTTTCGTGAATTTATGACTTAGAAATTTTGTGAAAATTTGAGATTTCAAACCTATATAGGTTATTATTTATAAGTTGAATACGAAATTATATAATTAAATATACAAATTTACAACTTTCTCACTATGCCTTTACGGGGATGATAAGTTTTAAGTGGGGGAGATTGTAACATCCTGGTATTTTGCGATAATTTAAAATATTAAATTTAATGTGATTTTGAACAAAATTGTTTTAAATATTAAAATTTATGATTTATGTCATATATCGGTAAGGCATAAACTAAAATTGACTTGTAAAACAACAAATTTCAATATAAGTGTTGATTTAGGCATTCATTTTTCTTTTCTGGTGGCCTCTTCTGTATTTGGTATACGATGAAACACCATATAACATTTACAAATCAATAGCACTGCAAATTCTAACACAATAGTACTCCCCTTGAATCCTAAACCTATATATACCTTATAAAATACTCCCCCTAAATTTATGCTTATATAATATCCTAATTCTATATATAACTTCCCTTAAATTTATAAATCTCCCTTAATCTATAATTCTCTACAAATTTCTATAGCTCCCCCTAAGTCTATGACTATACTAGTTTAATAAACCAAATAGAAGGATAATAGACTAAGAAAACCAATCAATTCAAACAAGCTAATCAATCCAAACAAGCAATTCAAACCAACAATCTAAACAATTAAATCAACCAAAGAATTTTTGAATCTTCAACTAATCCTTAGAAATGTTGGAGAATGGAGTTTTGATGACAACAACCATATTTCAATTATCCTTGATTATAAAATATATACTAACGCTTTTTGTATAGAATATATATATATATATGTATATATGCAGGAATTATATACAGGAAATATTACTGAAGGCTGTACAGTTTTAAAGATGATAGAGATTCAAAGATCGGAGAAATTTCAAGACTCATGAGTACTCAAGATTTCAAGAACCATTATCTTTAATATAGGTGTTTGCGGTCACCTAAAAAACCGGTTGGCCTTGCCAAAAAAAAAAAAAGATTTCAAGAGTTCAACATTAATATAGTTATGGAGTCTAGATTGTGTAAGACTCTAAATGGCACTCCAGGTTCAAATTCAAATTCTAATTTTCGAATTCTGATTTTCAATTATATCCTCAATTCTCTCTATTTTATTTTCTATCTTGTCTATTTTTTCCTTTCTTATTCTTCTTTGATTTTCAAGCTTAAAATTTATATATTTATATTCTCATACTTTATATTTATATAGTTTAAAACCTTATAATTTTATAAATATTTTTATATAGTTTAAATTTATATTTTCATATGATTTTCTACTTTATAATATTAATTTACAATACTATATTTTGATTCAAGAATTTCCAGAATTATATTAATATCAAAACACTTGAAAAATGCTTTAAAATTCAAAAATACACTAGGGTATGTCGACATACCAGAAACACCATGTCGACATATAACTGTCACTTTTTCAATTTTGAAAGGAAGTGTCTTTTCACTATTTGAAACGATTCAGAAACGTTGCAAACTTTCACATGCTATAAAAAGGGGTTAAAACCGAATTTTTAAACATATCTTCTCCACTTTCATCCTCTTTCATTATATAATCATTTTTACCATTTCTACACTTATACTCTGTCGAATTCAATTCTGTTTTGATCAAACTTCTTCTCTCTACACTCTCTTCTCATCTCTCTCTAAATCAAGTGCTATTGAAGAGTTATAGGGCTATTTGTATTTGTTTGGGTTGAGTAAAGTAACTGGTGGTATCGCTTGTAGCCGTGAAATCAAGGACGGGTAATCGGTGGTACCCCTTTTAGCCGTGAAATCAAGGAGGTTGGAATCGGTGGTATCCCTTGTAGTCGTGAAATCAAGGAGGTTGTAATTGGATTTTGATATAGTAATAAAACTCTACGCAATCCAGCATTGCGTGGGACTGGACGTAGGAGAAATCCGAACCAGTATAAAATCTGGTGTCTCCTTTCTTTTTCTACTTCTCTATTACTGATTATTTTGTGTCTGTGTTTGAATCTTTGTCAGTGATTGTGTTTGTGGTGTTTGATATATCTCGTAGTTCACATAAGTTTTATATTTTGTTTAAATTATGACAAACACTATTCTCCCCCCCCCCCCTTCTAGTGTTTTTTTCCTTAACGATCCATTCTGCATTCCCTAATAATTGGTATCAGAGCAAGGTCTTTCAAAAAGTTCATAATCTGATTTTTGAAATATTGGTAAAAGGGCAAATTTTGTAATCTCAGATAATACTAGAGTCAATTTATGCATTGATGTTGAAAGAGTCTGCATATAATAATGTTAAAGAAGCATGTGATCTACTGAAATATTGTTTAATTTAGAAAAGGATGAGATCTACGACTGTTGAAAATTCAAAAGTCGAAAAGATAGATAAAGTGGCTATTGGCAATTCAAATTCTGAAAAGGTGGCTATTGGAAATTCAAATCTCGAACTGGTGTGTTACATGGTTGTTGAAAATTCAAATTATGGAAAGCAATTAGTGGAAATGAAAAAGGACAAATGGATACTGGATAGTGGCTGTTCGAGGCATATGACTAGAAATCCAGAACTACTCAATAATTTGAAGTATGAAGATGGTGGAATGGTGAACTTCAGAGATAATTCTAAAGGATACATCATTGGAATCGGCAATGTCGATAATTCTGAAACTCTTACTATTTCTGATGTTTTATTAGTTAGGAATTTAAAACATAACTTGTTAAGTATAAGTCAACTTTGCGATTAAGGTTATAAAATAAATTTTGAAAAGAATAAATGTTTCATAGAAGATAGGAATTCAAAAGTTATATTCGAAGGAGATAGAAAGAAAAACATCTATATATTAAGTATGAAAATATCTAGCGATAATTTATGTCTGATGGCCAATACAAGTGATCCCTGGATCTGGCATAAGAGATTTGGTCATACAAATTTCAAACACATCTCTTGCATTTCTAAATTAGATTTAGTTAGAGGATTACCCAAAATGAAATATGATTCTCCATACTCACCATGCCATATACTATTACGACTTTTACAATACTTTGAGATTTGTTTATATCTCATAGCAAATTGTTGTTTGACCTTAGGATTTATGATTTCTCTTACTAACTTGGCCACTCATCGACAAGTCTGTTGAATAGGCTAGTAAAGAAGTATGAGAATTATTAGAGCTGCGTGGTTGGATTAAAACGAGATGTTGTCTTATAATATTTATACATGTATTGTCGTAATTTATTCTGCTATGTTACACTATGGACCCTTGTAGTTTTATATATGTACCCTTATTAGAGATAATTTGTCACTTGGGTTTATTTCAGTTGTATAGACTTTATTACTATTCTCTTTAAATGTATGTTCCTATGTACTATGATTACAATGTTTATATAGTTATTACAATCTCTTCTATTTTATATACGTGGTTGTTATTTTTATATGTTACCTTATGCGCTGTGAGATATAGCATAAGTTTTGTGATTGTGTTTTCTTTCACCTCTCTATTCTATTTACTTCTCTGCTTTTTTGTTTCCTTGTTCTTCTTCTATTATTTTTGCTTATCAACCGTTCTATATCTGTTAGTGCCCACACAATGCACTATTTGGTTATTTGAGCACCGTTGGTGTAAAGCGATCATTACAGGCTACAATTCTTTTCTAATCCAAGGTCATGGTGAGAGAAAATAGGATGCAAATATAACTGTTTTCTATTGTATTATTTTTTCATTTTAACAATGTAATTGTTAGCGTACCTTAACCAATACTTGTACTGTTGTTTTGTTTCAGTTGGACATTTTATTACACAAAAAACAAACAATTAATTTGCTATAAAACGATTAAATCTGATATCACAAATTAAAATACCCTGCTTGAATGCTCCCTTGAAGCCACAAAAGTATAACCTATTTCACTTCTAACTCCGTTTAAGTATTTTTCGTTACGCGTAAACATGCCATATTTTCTTTTTGCTTCCTTTGCCTTTGTATATGATTGCTCATGTAACAACCCGGAAAATCAAAACCAATTTAAAATTTTTATTTTGGCGATTTTAACCGATTTGGAATATTTAAAATGGTTTATTTTAAATAATAACGACGAAAAATTTATTTTCGACGAAATTGAAACGAATAATTTTATTTTAATTATAAAACGAGCCCGAAATGGCGCGTTAGTTTGAAAATTCGATTTCAAAATTCAAATTTCAAATGAATATACAGAGTTCGTTTTAAGTCGGAATTGGACGAAACAAGAAATATTTGAATCTTTTTCATGATATCTTTCTAACGAATGTGAAAAACTGAGATTTCGCTTTATAAGTTGAGAGTTACGTCCAGTTTAAAATTCAGAAAAGTCGCTGTGGAATTTATATATATTTTAATATAATATATAGCCCTTAAAAATAGCCATTTTGCAAACGACCTCCGTTTTCGATGAAACCACTTTTGTTGGATCCGGAATGTCAAGTTATTGCTAGATTCCAATTTCCATAATTTTTGGGATTAATTGTGAGCGTGGCGAATTTAAACGCGTTTGACCAATTTTAGTTGAATTTAATCGACTGTAAAATGGCCATTTTTCAAATGGTCTTTAAATTTGATGAAATTAGTTTTGTTAGGACCGTATCGTCAATATGAAGCTAGAAATAATTTTTCTAGAATTTTTGAAATTAGTGTGTGGCCCCGGAAAATTAAAATGTACGTCCAAATCTAAAATCGAATGTTTTATATTTTAATTTGAAGAATAACTGACTGTAACACTCGAATGGGCTTACAAAACACATTCGATTTTGTTCGGAATGGGGGTATTTAGTTGGGGGCGACAATCGTTGGAATTCGATTGGAGTTCGGATGCGAAACGAATTAATTAGTGAATTAAAATATTAAATATTAATATTATATATACCCTAGGATAAAAAATATAAAAAATCAAAACCCTAATGTCTCATTTATTACAGTGCCGCCGCCAGCACTTAACCGATGGCCTCAAATCGTTCGATCCATTCTCCTCTAATTTCTTCCTCCTTGTTTCGAATTAAACCATGAAGTTAAAACAAAAATCGAGAGAAATTCAAGGGCTTTGTAATGGTATGAGTATGATCAGCTGTTGTCCCGTAAATCAATGAAAATCTCGCCAGAAAGACACGCCGTTCAGTGGCGTTTTCAAGCCATCCACGGCCCTCGAGCGTGTCGCGCTTCTGGGTAGAGGAGGGGGACGGACGGGGCTATCACGTAGGGTTGGCTGATCGACCAGCGGTGGTCCTGGTTGCGTGCAGCTCGGGGTTGAAGAGTTTGAGCGAGGTCGATGTGGGTTTCTTTGGTTACAGTAAAGAACGATGAAGGGAGCAAGATGATTAGTGGTAAAATAGCGATTAAGAAGTGTAATTAAGGAAAATTATTATATTATAATTCATGTGTAAATTTAAAAATTAATATCTTGTTCAAATCGAAACAGAATTCAGCAAGCAAGGATGCGTTGGAACCGTAAATCCGAGCACTACAACATGGAATCGTCCAGAACAGAAACAGAAGCAGATACAAATTTTGATTAAATTAAACACCAGGTTTAATTTAACTAAAACAATCATTATTTAACAATTTCAAAACCGATCAATGTGAGAACTTCTCACTTTAATTTATTTTCTAGTTAATTATATACTAGGATACAAACGGTACTTAGCAGCATCCGACACCCGTCGTCCACAGACCATGGACGACTTGTTTGTTTGATTGTGTTGTGAAAATTGTTTGTGATGTGAAATGGACTGTATAAAATATTCATGTGTTGAAACAAATTATTTATCGTTAAAAATATAATTTTTAATGAGTATATGAAATGAAAATAAATATTCATTTACAAATCAGACGATTTGTTGATGTACACCTATTTGACTGATATTGATTGGGACGATAAATTTTACACATCGCCCAACTGCACAAATAATATTCAGTGTATGTTAATTGAAACCCCACACGGGTATTGGGATGATATTTGACGTACACTAATCCCAATTGTTTAGTTGTATGTCGATCGATTGGTTGACATGCTGTTGTAAGCGTTAAATATTTATATTTAATGCTTATACAGTGTAGAACGCACTCTGGTTGACGGATGATTATTTATCACTGTTGTTGTATACATGTGTTATATGAAATCCATATATTAACATTATATGATAATTGGCTGTGTCTGATTCCAGTTCATAATGAATGAATATTTTAAAATAACGAATATTTTAAAATAATGAATATTTTAAAATAATATTCAATAAAGGATCAAAATCTGATTTTTATGTCCGATTTGGGATGGACACGAATATATTTAAACATATATAGCCATGTTGATTAGATATGCGCTATTTTGACGCGAACGATATTCATATCGATTTTATTCATTTTTATAATGAATATCGAAAATGAAGTGATTTCAAAATCTGATGTTTGAAAATATTATCATTTATATGTTAATGATATGGAATATTCAATTTTGATTTAAAATTGAATATGAATTTGAAATCGTTTTTAAAACAATTTATAAAATACATTTTGAATGGAGATCGACGAAATATATAATATATATATATATATTATATATTTAATGGCCTGAATAGAACGTGCCGCGACCGTTCGCGAATCTCAACCATTGACTTCGAATTGACGTTACGGGAGATCCGACCGTCGGATTCTCCTGAAACCGGGACCGTTGGATTCGTATCAAAAAGTGCTTTCTAACTAATATGAGAGATTTGAAATCTAACGGTAGGATTTGGAATTATTTCCAAATCAAATTTGGAAAAGGTTGTTGTAAGTGCAGTTCGATGACCGTTTATGGAAATCGACTGTACAGGCCTTTATAAAATTATTAAAAATACTAATAATTTGTGTAAAATCATAACAAATGATTTGGAACGAACTGGGATGAAAATTCCATATTTGAAAAGATAAAAATATATCGTCCCAATCCATATCAGTTAAATGGGTGTACATAAACAAATCGTCCGATTTGTAAATAAATATTCATTTTCATTTCAAGAGAATTTTATGCCGTTCATACATACGTTAAAAATTATATTTTTAATGATAAAATATTTTATTCAACACATGAATATTTTATATAGTTCATTTATACAATAAAAATGATATTTTTATTGTTCTAACATTTTATTCAACACATACAATCAACAAACACAATACAGTCTGTGACAACCCGAATTTTAATAACATGTTAAAACAAGAAATCAAGGCAGAATTAAATTTTAAAATCAGAATCAAGGGAAACGGGTTGCGCCATTGAGTCCGGCTCGAAATTCTACTTGAAAACGAGTCCGAATTTGCGAGAAACGGAGTCCGTATGAGGGAGATATGGCCCTCCGAAGTTTCAGGAATTTTCAGAGTTCAAAACAGCTCGAATTCGAATTCAAATTTCGAATTCAAAACCCAAAACAAACTGGGCGGGAAATTTCCCGCCCAGGACCAGGTCGACTGGGGAGTCGACCCTAGCGTCGACCTGCCCAGGACCAGGTCGACTAGGGAGTCGACCCTAGAGTCGACCTGGGGGTCGACCTGGTCCCCGAACCCAGTTTCGGGCCTGGGTTCATTCTGATGTACCTGGTCTCGTTTTCTGCCTAGATTCGTCCGCCTAATCCTATTTAAACAACCTCTAACCCAGCCTTCTCTACACATAATTCTATTCTGCTTCTACTCTGCTCAAATTCTAAATGAAAATAAAATAAAATATAAATCTAAGACGAGGAAATGCTGCTCAAGGCTTTCAAGAGGAGGTTCAAAACAAGCTAGGATTCAAGTGAAGATTCGAACGACTTCAACAGCTTCAAACAACGCTATCATTCTTTCTTTTCTGAAAAACCGATCAATGTAAGTCGGTTACTATTTAGATTTGAACGTATTGTTTATTCGTGACATGAAATTAAAAGAATAAAAGAATATGCCTAATCTTCCTATTTGAATCTGTGCTTATATCTTTGGACTTGATTAAGAACTGTTGTGATTCGATGACCAATAAGACTGTGACTATGAAACTATGGACCTTAAAACCATATTCCTTCTTGACTATGAACATTGCCTATGACTGTGACTCATGACTGTGAGAGTTATTTTCCTTTGACTATGAACATCGCCTATGACTGTGATTCATTGACTGTGAGGATTATTTCCTATGACTATGGATATAAGATTATTATTTATGCCCATGACACTGTAGTTACAAAACCATGTTGTACACCAAACTGGCATTATATTGGATCTAGGCTTGACTTTCTATTCAGTCTATTCTTAATTATTCTTGGATCTTGATTATGGGAATTTACCTATTAAGTTAGGCCTACCCATGCTCTTGAACCTATACTATTCATGTCGTAATATTACCAGATCTATATGCCTGTGAATTATCATCTTATGCCAGCTATTATGTCTATTCTTTCATGGAATTTTGGTTCATTCCCTTTTATCCACGAATCTAGATTTATATATAATCTAGGTTGAATCACGATTATACGAACGATGGGAATACGTTTTGGGAAAAACATGAAATTGACTAAACATAGTTGTAAACTTGGAAATTGGCATAATCATGAACATGCATTATAGCATGACTATTAGGGTGAAAACTAGAATAATAAATCCAGTTTTGACATGAATTGAAATTAGAATATTAAATCGGGATTGGGTTGGCTAAATTAAGCATAATAAGTATATTAGCATAATTTTGAATTTAGCCATAATTGTGAATAATTTACATACAATGGGCGTAAATGGCAAATGGTTAAATGGGCCACAAAGTAGGTAACTGGCATGCAAATTAAGTTTTGGGCATAAACGGTGAACTAGAATATTAAATCTAGTTTTAGCATGAACTGTAAGTGAGGATGTTAGGTCTAAATTGCCATAAACTATAAGTTAGGCAAATCAAGGTTTGGGCCTATAATATAAGTATATTAGTGGGCATGACAAATGAATATGGTATAGGCCAAATTTATTTAAAAAGGGAAAATGGACTTTGAGGATAAATTGTTAACAATTTATATATATACAAAAGAAAGGTTTATTAATGACATCTCTTTTAATAATACATACACGAGAAAGTTCTAGGGTGACAGAGAGGATAGTGTCTAGGCTTGGGTTTGGAAAATACAAGTTTCCTGCTCTCCCTGGCTATCCCTAACTGATCCGACGGACGGGATGGTTACTTTCAAAACCGGATTTGGAAATTAATCAAAACCCTTTTGAACTTAGAAAACACGAATACGCCTAACCCGAGGTTAGACTGGGTTGCGATGTAAACCTGCCCGGAACCAACCGGCACATCCAGTAATCACAACAATATCTGTCTAATGTGAGTGGTAGCGGCTTTAATTTATTTAATTAAAGCTAGAACAAGAGTGGTAGGGTTAAGTTAACTAAAACACTTAACCAATTCAACATGATAACTAAACCGATGGGTGGGGTTAGGTTCATACAGACACTTAACACAGTTAAGCTAGAATGGGAGGGTTAAGTCCATAGGAACACTTAACCAACTTAACACAGTTAAGCTAGAATGGGAGGGTTAAGTCCATAGGAACACTTAACCAAATTTAACATGTTAACTAGACTAGAAGGTGGGGTTAAGTAAAGATAATACACTTAGCCAGTTTAACATGTTAACTAGACTATAGGTTGGGGTTAAGTAAATTTAAATACACTTAGCCAATTTGATGTGTTAGCTGAACTAGACCGTAGGGTTAAGTAAACTTGAACACTTAACCATCAGAGTGTGATAAATGAATAAGGTTAAATTTAAAACATGAAGGGATAATACTTAACCATTAATATCATGTTAGTTAAAACAGATGGGCAAGGGTAAGTTAAAAAGGAACACTTAACCAATACAAGATGAATGGGTAAGGTTAAGTAATAAGAATTACTTATCCAATATAACTTGGTTTGTGGTGGGGTTAAGTAACCATGAATTACTGATAACACTTAACCGGTTAAACAGGATAAATAAAGAGGGTTAAGTTAGCTTGACTAATGACACTTAACCAATCCAACTTGACGAAAAAGAGAACTAAGTAGTAATTCTTAGTATAACACGAGAAGGAGCGAACGTCCATCTAATTTTAAAGAAGGCTCCAACGAATAGGGTTACGAAGCCCGAGGCTTCGAGGGGACGTGAGGGTACTCTTGGTATCCCTCTGTGAGGCTGCAGAAGTTTCTCCTAGGCTCACAGAGGTTAAGGTCTGCGTTAGAAGAACCGAGGGTATGCCTTGGTTGCAATATATGGCAACATAAAGACTAGGATGGACCAGCGTGATTCAACGAGAAAACGGTAGCCCTGTGATAGCAACTCGTCGTTTACTATCCATCTTCAGTCAGTCGAAATACGTGAAGCGGAAAGGCGGAGAACTCCAAAAGACCATATACTTGCTATCTAGTTATGGGTGAGGGTGGCCATAGGTTAGTGGGGCATAAGGGGCCTGCGTATAGTTCTCATTTTTCAAGGTGTGCCTTTCATTAGTCGAGGGAGGGGTCAAGTGGGACCATAGCCACTGGAATAAAAACAGACCTTAGCATCTGCATCGGCAGATATCTGAAAGCTCCCGACCGAGTTCCGTATTTCTAGAGTAGCCCTGACATGGAACTCGGGCAGCACATTACAGGACATGTGCATCTAGACAAGCGATAACGATTCGCGATACATGCGTGGGGAAAGTTTAGGAACATATACCACTCTAGGTAGTGTATCCTAGACTAAAGGGCAACGTTCAGTAGATAGCATGAACCTTAGATTAAATCTAGGTAATAAACAATAAATGTATGCCTAAGGCAACCGAAACAACCAGGATTGGGATCACGTTAACATTACTAGTCGGGACACTAGTTAGGCGGTACAGAGACATAGAAACCATAATAACATGTTAATAGCGAAGCGGAGAAAGTATTAAAGCATATCCAGTTTATCTTGTCTTAGCATATCTTGTGTTAATCTTACCTTATCTTGTTGACCCCATCATCATGGTATTGTCTTGTATTCAGTTAATTCATGTCGTTTTGTTTTTCCCTGGTAACATGCTAAAAGTAACTGAACTTACCAGACTATATGTCTGACCCAGTTTTCTTTATTCTTCTTTTCTTCCGTTCCCCCCCCCCCTAGGTAGTTAAGGAGGGGATAATATAGCTCAGATTAGTTTTGGGACGGTTGCTCTTTTCAAGCTTGAAGATTTTTGGATACATCGGCTTTGGATTTCTATGGCTGGCTTATGTTACATTGGGGAATATAAATGTATTTTTATGCTTCTTTATTTTGTAAGACAGATGATACTCTGATATTGGAAAACAATTGTTGTACCAATTATTTTATCAATAAAGTGAAGTTTTATTCTCCGTTGTTTTAATTTTGTCTGTCTTGTAATTTATCTGCATCTTTTACCCTAAAATGCTCCACAGAACTTAGTGCATTCCCTTTGTGAGTGACACTAATGGATGTGGGGTGTTACACGTGGTATCAGAGCTGAAGGTTACCAGATCAGATAAAGGATTTGAAAAATTATTTCCAAAACAGTTTTAAAAGAAGCATTTTCAAGAGAAAAGATATATTTAAAGGCATATTCCCCAAAGCCATACGCACTATCTTCTCTTCCTCTGTTTGAATTCTTGTCTCCTTCTTTCTTGAGTCTCTGGGGCTCCTGGCTTTCTGGGAGGTAACCTCATCGATGGGCAAAGTAGTGCCCGGCTTCCACCCATAGCTGTAGTTGTTTTACCTACGGCCAGTTTTCTTTCAAGCTTATAGGGTTTTCTGTACGATGGAGGCAGCTTTCGAGAGATTTGTCAACATGGTTACACACGGAAGAGGATGAGGAGTTTGACTAAGGAGCACAACCCAAGGATGAGGAATTCATGGATGTAGATTTAGCTCACGAAGGAGGAAGGAATTATAAAACCTAAGACAAGAGGAAGTATCTTTACTAGGGCATAATAGGGCATATAAGTAAGGACAAGAGCAAGAACGAAGGACAAAATTTTCAGAAGGGCGAGTACATGCTTCACCACTAAGCGTACCTAGGAGAAAGGTAGTAAAGTTCTGTTGGAAGACTCTAGTTTTTCTGTTCGTACTCTTTCCTTTGGTTTTAGCGCTTCGCATTTGTTCATATCCACTTTCATAGTTGAGTCTCTGTACCTTAGTACTTGTATAGTAGAAAGATCCCACTAGAGTCTCAAATACAATTGGTGGTCCGACCAATTTATCTTCGGTTTGTAGGGATTTGAGAATAGCTATCGAGTTTGCTTATATCATCTCACGTAGATCGTCTAAATTCGGAGGAGATATTCCTGGGGTGCTTGTCTGATATTGGTTTAGGCCTTTGGGGCTTGTACTTGAGGAATATCGAGTTCAACTAGGATGGTTTGCGTGAAAGATGGATAGCTGTGGCAGGCGCTCTAAATAGAAAAAAAAAAGACTAACCTTAAGAGAGGTAAAAAGTACGTAGTGACCTTTTGACCCTCATAGTTATGGCATGATGGATAAGCTAGGAGGAGAGACCTCTGATCATCCTGGTATATATACACTTGGTACCATGGTTGACATCTGTTTATTTTGAAAATGGAGGTCAGAAACTTCACAATCGTGAAGTTAAATTAGATAGGGTACAGTGGAGTAAAGCTCAAGAAGACGCGATATGGGGGATTGAAGATAAGACATACGCGCATCATACCCTTTTTCTTAAAGGGTATATCCTTGATCTTTTTCTAAGGAATTCTATGCATACTTGTTTCTAGCCTTTAAAGTATATCCTCTAGGTCGTATCTTCGATCCTTAGGTAGAAACCCTTTTGGATGTAAACATGTATTTGAAACATGTTATGGATGATGGTTGCGAGTGGTTGCTAGTGGTTGCTCGTGAATGCATATACACATGTATTAGGCACTAGATCAGCACAGACGCCTTCATATTGCATTTACATATATGTATTTGTTTATGAATTAAACTTGATGTGTTATCATATGGACGTTACACTTGTATGAATGGTTGTGCAATCATATAGAAATAATATGTATCAATAGGATTTGCATACATTTTGAACGCATGGCACTGACATGGGTTGCATTAAGGAGGTCAGCTGAATCAGTAGACCGTCTGATCTTGCATTAGATAAGGACATATACACACACTTCTTGCATATGTTCATACAGCATTAGAAATTTTTGAAGGACAATAATTGCTTGTGGATGATGTTTTGAGTAGATAGATGATGGATGGTAGGACACATTCTTCTTAACTTGAAGATTTCGGGGACGAATTCCTTTAAGGAGGGGGGAATGTAACAACCCGAATTTCAATAACATGTTAAAACAAGAAATCAAGGTAGAATTAAATTTTAAAGTCAGAATCAAGGGAAACGGGTTGCGCCATTGCGTCCGGCTTGAAATTCTGCTTGAAAACGAGTCCGAATTTGCGAGAAACGGAGTCCGTATGAGGGAGATATGAACCTCCGAAGTTTCAGGAATTTTCAGAGTTCAAAACAGCTCGAATTCGAATTCAAATTTCGAATTCAAAACCCAGAACAAACTGGGCGGGAAATTTCCCGCCCAGGACCAGGTCGACTGGGGAGTCGACCCTAGAGTCGACCTGCCCAGGACCAGGTCGACTAGGGAGTCGACCCTAGAGTCGACCTGGGGGTCGACCTGGTCCCCGAACCCAGTTTCGGGCCTGGGTTCATTCTGATGTACCTGGTCTTGTTTTCTGCCTAGATTCGTCCGCCTAATCCTATTTAAACAGACTCTAACCCAGCCACCTCTACACACAATTCTATTTTGCTTCTACTCTGCTCAAATTCTATGAAAATAAAATAAAATATAAATCTAAGACGAGGAAATGCTGCTCAAGGCTTTCAAGAGGAGGTTCAAAACAAGCTAGGATTCAAGTGAAGATTCGAACGACTTCAACAGCTTCAAACAACGCTATCATTCTTTCTTTTCTGAAAAACCAATCAATGTAAGTCGGTTACTATTTAGATTTGAACGTATTGTTTATTCGTGACATGAAATTAAAAGAATAAAAGAATATGCCTAATCTTCCTATTTGAATCTGTGCTTATATCTTTGGACTTGATTAAGAACTGTTGTGATTCGATGACCAATAAGACTGTGACTATGAAACTATGGACCTTAAAACCATATTCCTTCTTGACTATGAACATTTGCCTATGACTATGAACATTGCCTATGACTGTGACTCATGACTGTGAGAGTTATTTTCCTTTGACTATGAACATCGCCTATGACTGTGATTCATTGACTGTGAGGATTATTGCCTATGACTATGGATATAAGATTATTATTTATTCCCATGACACTGTAGTTACAAAACCATGTTGTACACCAAACTGGCATTATATTGGATCTAGGCATGACTTTCTATTCAGTCTATTCTTAATTATCCTTGGATCTTGATTATGGGAATTTACCTATTAAGTTAGGCCTACCCATGCTCTTGAGCCTATACTATTCATGTCGTAATATTACCAGATCTATATGCCTGTGAATTATCATCTTATGGAAGTTATTATGTCTATTCTTTCATGGAATTTTGGTTCATTCCCTTTTATCCACGAATCTAGATTTATTTATAATCTAGGTTGAATCACGATTATACGAACGATGGAAATACGTTTTGGGAAAAACATGAAATTGACTAAACATAGTTGTAAACTGGGAAATTGGCATAATTAGGAACATGCATTATAGCATGACTATTAGGGTGAAAACTAGAATAATAAATCTAGTTTTGACACGAATTGAAATTAGAATATTAAATCGGGATTGGGTTGGCTAAATTAAGCATAATAAGTATATTAGCATAATTTTGAATTTAGCCATAATTGTGAATAATTTACATACATTGGACGTAAAAGGAAAATGGTTAAATGGGCCACAAAGTAGGTAGTTGGCAAGCAAATTAAGTTTTGGACATAAACGGTGAACTAGAATATTAAATCTAGTTTTAGCATGAATTGTAAGTGAGGATGTTAGGTCTAAATTGCTATAAAATATAAGTTAGGCAAATCAAGGTTTGGGCCTATAATATAAGTATATTAGTGGGCATGACAAATGAATATGGTATAAGCCAAATTTATTTAAAAAGGGAAAATGGACTTTGAGGATAAATTGTTAACAATTTATATATATACAAAAGAAAGGTTTATTAATGACATCTCTTTTAATAATACATACACCAGAAAGTTCTAGGGTGACAGAGAGGATAGTGTCTAGGCTTGGGTTTGGAAAATACAAGTTTCCTGCTCTCCCTGGCTATCCCTAACTGATCCGACGGACGGGATGGTTACTTTCAAAACCTTATTTGGAAATTAATCAAAACCCTTTTGAACTTAGAAAACACAAATACGCCTAACCCGAGGTTAGACTGGGTTGCGATGTAAACCTGCCCGGAACCAACCGGCACATCCAGTAATCGCAACAATATCTGTCTAATGTGAGTGGTAGCGGCTTTAATTTATTTAATTAAAGCTAGAACAAGAATGGTAGGGTTAAGTTAACTAAAACACTTAACCAATTCAACATGATAACTAAACCGATGGGTGGGGTTAGGTTCATACAGACACTTAACACAGTTAAGCTAGAATGGGATGGTTAAGTCCATAGGAACACTTAACCAACTTAACACAGTTAAGCTAGAATGGGAGGGTTAAGTCCATAGGAACACTTAACCAAATTTAACATGTTAACTAAACTAGAAGGTGGGGTTAAGTAAAGATAATACACTTAGCCAATTTAACATGTTAACTAGACTAGAGGTTGGGGTTAAGTAAATTTAAATACACTTAGCCAATTTGATGTGTTAGCTGAACTAGACCGTAGGGTTAAGTAAACTTGAACACTTAACCATCAGAGTGTGATAAATGAATAAGGTTAAGTTTAAAACATGAAGGGATAATACTTAACCATTAATATCATGTTAGTTAAAACAAGTGGGCAAGGTTAAGTCAAAAAGGAACACTTAACCAATACAAGATGAATGGGTAGGGTTAAGTAATAAGAATTACTTAACCAATATAACTTGGTTTGTGGTGGGGTTAAGTCAACATGAATTACTGATAACACTTAACCAGTTTAACAGGATAAATAAAGAGGGTTAAGTTAGCTTGACTAATGACACTTAACCAATCCAACTTGACGAAAAAGAGAACTAAGTAGTAATTCTTAGTATAACACGAGAAGGAGCGAACGTCCATCTAATTTTAAAGAAGGTGCCAACGAATTGGGTTACGAAGCCCGAGGCTTCGAGGGGACATGAGGGTACTCTTGGTATCCCTCTGTGAGGCTGCAAAAGTTTCTCCTGTGCTCACAGAGGTTAAGGTCTGCGTTAGAAGAACCGAGGGTATGCCTTGGTTGCAATATATGGCAACCTAAAGACTAGGATGGACCAGCGTGATTCGACGAGAAAACGGTAGCCCTGTGATAGCAACTCATCGTTTACTATCCATCTTCAGTCAGTCGAGATACGTGAAGCGGAAAGGCGGAGAACTCCAAAAGACCATATTCTTGCTATCTAGTTATGGGTGAGGGTGGCCATAGGTTAGTGGGGCATAAGGGGCCTGCGTATAGTTCTCATTTTTCATGGTGTGCCTTTCATTAGTTGAGGGAGGGGTCAAGTGGGACCATAGCCGCTGGAATAAAAACAGACCTTAGCATCTGCATCGGCAGATATCTGAAAGCTCCCGACCGAGTTCCGTATTTCTAGAGTAGCCCTGACATGGAACTCGGGCAGCACATTACAGGACATGTGCATCTAGACAAGCGATAACGATTCGCGATACATGCGTGGGGAAAGTTTAGGAACATATACCACTCTAGGTAGTGTATCCTATACTAAAGGGCAACGTTCAGTAGATAGCTTGAACCCTAGATTAAATCTAGGTAATAAACAATAAATGTATGCCTAAGGCAACCGAAACAACCAGGATTGGGATCACGTTAACATTACTAGTCGGGACACTAGTTAGGCGGTGCAGAGACATAGAGACCATAATAACAGGTTAATAGCGAAGCGGAGAAAGTATTAAAGCATATCCAGTTTATCTTGTCTTAGCATATCTTGTGTTAATCTTACCTTATCTTGTCGACCCCATCATGGTATTGTCTTGTATTCAGTTAATTCATGTTGTTTTGTTTTTCCCTGTTCACATGCTAGAAGTAACTGAACTTACCAGACTTTATGTCTGACCCAGTTTTCTTTCGTCTTCTTTTCTTCCGTTCCCCCCCCCCCCCCAGGTAGTTAAGGAGGGGATGGTATAGCTCAGATTAGTTTTGGGACGGTTGCTCTTTTCAAGCTTGAAGATTCTTGGATACATCGGCTTTGGATTGCTATGGCTGGCTTATGTTACGTTGGGGAATATAAATGTATTTTTATGCTTCTTTATTTTGTAAGACAGATGATACTCTGATATTGGAAAACAATTGTTGTACCAATTATTTTATCAATAAAGTGAAGTTTTATTTTTCGCTGTTTTAATTTTGTCTGTCTTGTAATTCATCTACATCTTTTACCCTAAAACGCTCCACAGAACTTAGTGCATTCCCTTTGTGAGTGACACTAACGGATGTGGGGTGTTACACAGTCCGTTCAATCCAAACAAACAATCATGGTTTGTACAATAAATAGTGTCGGATGCTGCTAAGCACCGTCTGCATCCTAGTATATATTTAACTGTAATGTAGTTTGAGTGAGATAGAGTTCTCACTGTCGGTTTCCACTCTGCCAGTTTTATTTTTGAATTTCCGAACAGTTTGAATTTGAGTTGGCCTGAAATTTTGATTTGCTCCATTTCCGTCCCAGTCAGTTCCATTGCGTAGTGTTCGGCGAGACGAGTCCAACGCATTTTGTTTTGTCCGATTTCGACCTCGTATCAAAAAGATACGGTATCGCATAATTAGATAATTAATTAATTAATTACGTTTAACAACCGTTGTTAATCCTCCTTCCTCATCGTCTCATTCCAGCCGATAAAATGAACCCGAGTTCTCCACCAACACCCAAAATCGCACAGCCCTAGGAGCCCCTGACCGATGATCGGAATTCGCCACAAGGTAGCCGCCTCCGCCTCCTCCCCACGCCACGAACGGCGTGGAGCTCGGAGCTCCGATCAGTCCCAAAAACGGGCGCGACTGGCGCTACTTCTGGCTCAAATTGCGAGTCGCTTAGTTCATTAAAATTCTTCTAGTTGGTGTTGATTGGAAGAGCTCGGATTGCTTAACGATTTCATGTATTGGGTTTCTGAAATCATTGAAGAAGTTGAGCGTAATTTGAGGATGAAATTCGAACGATTTTAGCCCTCCGAAGAAGACTGGCGGCGGCTCTGGCTTATGAGAAACTAGGGTTTCTAAAATGAAGGTTTATATATTTATAATATTTATTTATTTCTTAAAAACAAATTTTCGCAGAAGAACTCCAAATTAAACCTAATGAATGTCGCCCCCAGCCAAATACCACCATTCCGGACACAATGGGATATGTTTCATAAGCCAATTCGACTGCTTCAGTTAGTTTTTCTCAAAATTAAAATATAAATCAATATATATTGAATTTAAACGTACATTTTAATTTACCAGGGCCACATACTGACTCCAAAAATTCCAGAAAAATAAATCTAGCTATGTTTTGACGATACGGTCCTAACAAATCTAATTTCATCGAATTTGGAGACCGTTTGAAAAATGGACATTTTCCAGTCGATTAAATTCAACTGAAATTGGTCAAACGTGTTTAAATGCGCCACGCTCACATATTAGTTTCAAAAATTATGAAATTTGGAATCTAACAATAATTTGACATTCCGAATCCAACAAAAGTGGTTTCGTCGAAAACGGAGGTCGTTTACAAAATGGCTATTTTTAAGGGCTTTATATTATTTAAAATATATATAAATTCCATAGCGACTTTTTAGAACTTTAAACTGGACATAACTTTCAATTTATAAAACGAAATCTTAGTTTCTTACATTCGTTAGAAAGATATAGTTAAACAGATTCTAACGTTTCTTATTTCGTCCAATTCTGACTTATATTGAATTCTGTATAGGTACTTTTGGCACAGGTCCCTGTTAAGTTTCGAAATTAGGCTCACATCCGGTCTTAAACTTATTATAAATTAAGTCCCTATTTTTCTATCTAGAAAAATTGCATACATTTCTGCAATAATTCATCAACATTAGTTCAACTTTATTTGCATACATGTATGCAACAATCCAGAATATTTGCGTACATGTATGCAAATATTCTTTCAGAATAGTTGCATACATGTATGCAAGAATTTAAAATATTTGCATACATGTATGCAAATATTCATTAGAATAGTTGCATACATGTATGCAAATATTTTGTATAGTTGCATACATGTATGCAACTATTCCGATGAATATTTGCATACAATATTCGTTCAGAATAGTTGCATACATGTATGCAAAAATTTAGAATATTTGCATATATGTATGCAAATATTCATTAGATTAGTTGCATACATGTATGCAAATATTTTGAATATTTGCATACATGTATGCAACTATTCTGATGAATATTTGCATACATGTATGCAAATATTCTGATGAATAGTTGCATACATGTATGCAAAAATTCAAAATATTTGCATACTTGTATGCAAATATTCATTCAGAATATTTGTAGACATGTATGCAAATATTATGAATAACACGTAAAAATGAAAACAGGGACCAAAATTATAATAATTTTAAGACCGGACCTGAGCCTAATATTGAAACATAATAGGGATGTGACACTAATTTTCACTTTTGTATATTCAGTCAAAATTAGAAATCGAATTTTCAAACTACCACGACATTTCAGGCTCGTTTTATAATTAAAATAAATTTATTCGTTCTAACTTCGTTTAAAATAAATTTTTAGTCGTTATTATTTAAAATAAATCATTTTAAATATTCCAAATCCATTAAAATAGCTAAAATAAAAAGTTTAAATTGGTTCTGATTTTCCGGGTTGTTACAATTTCCCCCACTTAAAATCTTTTCGTCCACGAAAAGGAATGGAGCTGAAAGTTGTTTTACTAATCAACTCAACATCCATTCTGGCTTTCATTCTTTAACTTTTCAGTTTCTAAGAATTTTCCAATTCTTCAAAAATTTGGCTAACACCCTAAATTTTTGAAAAATTTCGCCATAACCTCCTTTGTACGGGGAGATACTTAAAACCGCAACTAGCCTCACAGGGCCCTCACCAATCCAAAAGAAAAAGCCAAGCGGCTAGCCAATCGGCTCATAAAATCATCAAAACCCAAGAAATTAGTAAACATGTACCTATTTGTCGGGCATACAATTTTATTCCTCTTCTTAGCTTCCTTGCTATGTCTTATTCAATGTATATACATGTACAAATATGCAATTCCAAACAATTATCAATTCAGTTCAATATTCAATTCAATTTGGCTTAATGGTTCAAAATTTTAATTAATCAAATCAATAATCAAACAACACAATCAGCAATCAATTAGTGGATTAGCTTTTCAAACGTATAACTTTTATATAGTCAAAAATCATATTTTTGATGCCAAGTCACATCAATAAACCTTATCTATGTTTTGGTTCTCACACCAGTTAATGGAAATATATAGATATCCCACTTTCGAACTCGAACACAAACACTGATGATGAGATCTCAATCTTCAGGATCATCTCCGGGCGACTAGAGTGTGATTCTATATCTATCTAGTACTAGTACATAGGCACGCCCGATGGGCGTGTGCATAGATGAATTTCACCAAAGCTGGAAACAAAGTTTAGAATGAGAAGTCTTTGCAGCTGTTTATATGTAGAAATTTTGGAGTTTGCAAAATGAAGTGAACAAAACAGAAAATAGTGCATGCAGTAAAAAAAGGTATACGGTGTAGAAAGAAAATCGGTATTGCTGCGTAACTACATAACTGAATAGTGGATGGGCAGGAACAAAGAAAACTATTACATAAATAGGCAGAAAACTTGAGTGATATTTAATGCAGCAGCAGGGTGAATACTAATCAATTGTTTACAAAAGATATGCAGTAACTGTTTACAATGTGGTTCACACCAGCTAGTAATAGTTATTTTGGAGTAGAAATTAAAAAAAGGACAACAGCGGAAAGAAAAAACAAATGGGAAGGGAAAACAGCATAGCAAAAGCAGCAGCAACGTAAGCATTAACGTGAACATGAACAACTTTCGAACTCAGCAAAAACCCTATTAATTTCTGGAATCTGCAGGGAAAGAAAAAAGGTAGTTAGAAGCTGGGTTTATAAACTGGTAATATGATCGAAATAAGAACAATTTATGAAAACGTGGTAAAGCAAACTAATGAAAAATTGTGTGGTATTTGTGCGTGTCTATGCTCCGTGTTGAGTATACCGAACAATTTTGTAACAAAATAAAAATATCATGAGCAAAAATTTGAAAATCTGGATTTGTCGTTTTGTGCAGGCAACTTCAATGCATTCCGACGGTAGCATCCAAATAAGTAAATGCAAAACCTAGATTATAAAATCAGCAGCATTTAGTGTATGTGTTTAATGTGTACCCCAAATAACATAAGAACTCATAGAGAAACTAATAATGGGGTGAGTTCGATCAATCCAAAAGTAACTCAGTCCAAACCCCAACTCAATGTGCACTGAGTTGCTTGCATAAGTCAATTTAGACAGAAATGCCCTCTACGACTGAGTTTGTACTAAATAGCCTTAGCAACCTAGTTTGCAAACTGAGGTGAAAAATTGGGAATGATTTGAAAGGTAGGATGTGTTAAAATATTGGAGAAGCAAATACAAAAAATTTATGATTCCAAAATATACCTGAAATTGCATGTTACGTGCATTTTTTGTAGTTTTCCCCCTTTTCCCGAAAATTACAATAAAAAACGACATCAGTAACTTCACAGCTATAATGTGTTTGGAGAAAGATATGGGTGAGGTGAGGAGAAAAGTGGGCCTACTTAGTAGAAACGTAACATTAACCGGTATGTTTACATCACGCATGCACAATATTTTTTATCACTGGACTTCAAATGGCATACATAATATATGTTATACACATATACAGACACGTAACGGATTTACTCAGGTTTAAGACCTTGAAATTTACTGTAGTTTGATCATTAGATTGTATATGGCATGCATATCATACACTACTCATAATTTACACAACCGCATAACAGTTTTACTGAGGTTATTACCCCCCAATAAGCAACCGTTATTGGATTGAATGACTGTAAAACAATGAACAAATCAGGGAATGGTGAGTATATTTGCTGCAATTTAAAAGTAGAGCCTTTCTTCTTTCACACAGTTAACTAAAAGAGATAATAATTTGAAATAGATAAGAATAGAGTAGAAAAACTTAAATGTACCCTCCATCCTAAAATAATCTCACTGCTACATAGCAGGTACTTCGAAAATGACATATCTACAAATGCGACATAAATGTTTTGCACGAAATATAACACACATAGTTAAATACCAAAAAATGGAATCCTAAAATACTTAATATGGTTCTAGTTAAACCACAAATGGCCTAGAATTGTAGTAAAACCGGCTACCTACAGTGAATGGGAGGTACCAGCTATTATATCTTTTTCCCTCCTCTCAAACAATGAACTCCTCCTAAATAGTGCCCTTCAAATAATTTTGTGAAGCTGCCGAAAACAAGGACATGAGAATTAGTTAGAATGGACACCAAATAAGTTGCATATACCATTATACCGTATAAAAATAAGGTAAGAAAATAGGTGACTTGCACGTAGAAGCATAAAAAATAATAAGGAGATCAAACGATACCCTAATAATCAAATTAACTAATCTTAAATTAAAGTAACTAAAATAAATTAATTATGGAGAAACATTGAATTATATTTCCTATCAATTTGTACGTGTTCTGAGTAGGAGTAGTCCTTAAGGTATTTCATCCTCATGCTCAAAGACACAATTGTTGAGGTGAAAAAAATTAAAAAAAATCAACAAAACAATGTCGTTCAAATCATTTTGTGAAGTTGCAAAATTCACGAACATGGGAAGTAGTTAGAATGAACATTAAACGGGCTGGATATACCATTATACTGCTTAAAATATAGTTGAAGCTATTAATTTTATGGATCATAAGTCAAATAGCAACACATACCAAGGAGCTACATATCTTAGTATCCACAAAAGAACAGTGAAGCCAAGTAATTAGGATTTGATTACTATTGCAAAGCTGCATCTAAAAGTTGATTTCTTTCCCTTCTATTGATGGCATTTACTTTTGTATGACCATTTTAGTAATATTAATAGCATTATCAAAGTCCAGCGATGTAACTAACGGGTATGGAGATACACCAAGCATCAACTGTAAATATTTTTTACAAAAGAATATATAACAATGGGAAGAAGGAAGTTATAGTGTGTAAAAATTAGAACACATAATATGGCATAAATGATGAAAAGAAGGTAGGAACCATAACAAACTGTTAAGATAAATCAAAGGAAAAGGAATCATAAAAGATAAAAACATTTTTATGAAATATGTTGTGGCATTAATATGGTGAATTTGCCTTTAAAATTAATCTTAGATATCACTAAACTTTTCATATATCCATTTAATCAGCATGTAAGCATACATTGAACATAATTCAATAAAATGTTAGTTGAAAGACAACTTAAAGAAAGACAAAATTCTGCATAATCACACGTTAACCCTAGGATGAACATCAGAAATCATAATTAATAGAAGCATACAACAAAAATCAACAATCTATGAACAAATAATTTCAGCATGAACATTATACGAACAAATAAATATTATATGGTCAAATAGTACCTTCTCTTCCTCCACTACTGTGTGATCAAGATGAAACCCCTACTTTTCTAAACTCGTTGTAATTCAAGCCCACTCATTTTCTAATCCGCTTTGTATTCATCACTTGATTATTGAAGGTCGACCTAAAGTCATAAGCAATGTGTTGGAATTTTCTACAAATTAAGGAATTGAAATTGTAATTTTTTTTTAAACAATTGATGAATAAATCAATGTTAATTGAATAGAAAAAATTATAGCGAATTTAAACATAAACAGAAGGCAGCAGTTTACCTCACTACACCACATATGCTGATTAAGCTGTGTTTTTAGCCGTATCTAAGGCTCTTAAACACGGCCAATAGCCGTATCAAAAAACGGCGTGTCTAATTTTTAGATACGGCTACCAACCGTATCTAAATATATTGTTATACGGCTTTTAGCCGTATCTAAAGTCTAATAAGACACGGCCTTTGACCGTGTCTAATTATATGCGTGTGTGCACATATATATGTATATATATATACCCATGTATATATATATCATATATGTGTATATATATAAAACAGAAACTGTATCGCATTTGTTTCATAACACAGAGCATACATACCACAAAGTATACACAGGAATAACACAAATTATATATATATATACTCAAAGCTTTACAAGGTTTGTCATAACACGATGTGTACATACAAATATATACAATAAAAGGAAACTGTATTAGATTCTCATCACATTACGAAGTAACAAAAATGAGGTAAAAAGATAACAGCCTGATAAACAGTCCAATCGAGGCCGGGAAGTCCAGTCCAGTCGAGGTCGTGATATAAAGCCCGCAGCATGATCGTTCCAGCAAAGCACCATAATCTCAACAGGACTGCCTATAAAATACAAGAAACAGTTATTTCAATATACAACGTTGGTTCAATATACAGCAATGTAGATCGACATTGTAACATTTGGTGACTGAGATGCAAACTTGAATACAACAATGGTTCTAACAGTGAAAGCTTCAGTTATTAATCCCATCCATGGTGACTGAGATGCAAACATGTGTTTGTGTAGTCTCGATTAGTAGACTAGTCGAGCGCCGTCCATGTGTTTGTGTAGTCGATCAGTAAATGTCTCAAAAATGAATGAATACACATTATAAACCCAAAAGAAGAATCACCTGAAGTGTTAGTCCATCTGCAACACCGGTAGTTCGTACCCTAGCATACAAACAGAACATCCTCCTATACACACAAAAAGGAACAAATAAACGAAAAGAATATTCAAGATGTGCACACAAGTAAATGTCCATTCAATTCTTATGTAAGATACTACGTAGAGATAAGTGTAAAATAATATATACATGCTCCAACGTCTAAAGATATCGAATCATCATCGTCGGATGACACACATACTCGACTTTCTGATTAGGAATTTACTGGGCGATCCACTAGGTGGATGCATTTTAGATCACGCGCAGGGTCAGTAATCCATGCTTATTAGTTTCATCCAAATGTCGAATGCCCCTCCACTTAACCTTTGGAGAAAGCTGCTTTCACTTGCAACTTTCAGTTTCTTTGAAGCAGACTGTATAGTGCAAGATTACTTACACTAAAGTCTCTGCTACAAAGTAAGGGGAAAGTTGCTAGTGAAAGCAGCTTTTTACTAAGGTTAAGTGCAGCATCGTCCGACATTTGAATAAAACTAATAAGCATGGATACATGATCCTACACGTGAGCTAAAATGCATCCACCTGGTGGATAGCGTATTAAAATATTAACCAGGAAGTCTAGTAATCATCCATCTACCAAATTTTTTAACAAACCTGTTAAAATATTTTCAATACAGTTGTTATCTCTCAAAACAAAGTAAACTTGTTATAAGACAACCCAATTTAAATTTCAAACATACGGCAAATAAACAGTCAAATGACGATGAAATCATGGTTAAATATAATTGAGTTATAGAATTATCCATTTGCTCAGTTTAAGAAATAAACAACTTTTAGTTGTTAAATAGTTAAACTAAAAATCAGTGACAACTTGTACATGACTGTGGTTACTACATTTCGGATTCAACGTGGCAAGCGATCTAAAGAACATATCAACAAACCTGTTAAACTCATTGTTATTTATTTGTTTCATGGATAAATATACCGCAATCTAAAATTATACCATACATGTTTCAATTCAATTCAATTGAAATAGCTAACACGCTAACAACCAGCTAATTAACACACTAGTACCATACATTTCTGATTCCAGGGTATAACAACCAGCTAACACATAAGTACATACCAATTCAATTGAAATAGCTAACACACTAACACAAAGTAGCAATCGGCTTACACACAAAGACTTCAACTTGTTCCCTAATCCCTACTATCAGGCAAGCACAACACAATTCAATTGAAACAGCTAACAAACTAACACGAAGTAGCAATCAGCTAACACGCAAAGACTTCAACATGTTCCTTAATCCCCACTATCACGCGTGCAAAACACGATTCAATTGAAACACATACCTGCGGTGAACGGAGGGCTACGGAATAAGGGTTGTTGCGTCGAAGGAGAGGGTTGTTTACTTGTTCGTCTCTGTCAGTAGGGGAGATTACAGAGAATGGTGGAGGCAAAATTTGGTGACCGAAAACCCTAATTTGGGTTTTGGGTCACCATTGAAGTAAAACAGAAGGAAAAGGGAGCGGAGAAAATTTTAATTTGGAGTGCCTAATCGGGTGCACAATACGATACGAATTCGGTTTGGCCAAAAGTCGTATCAAATTAACTGACCCGCAGCTTCATTGATGGACGGTTAGATTTAGGGTGTTTGGGGTGGTGCGGATCGCAAAAGGTAGTTTGATACGGATCTTAGCACTATCAAATATGATACGGCTATAAACCGTAGTTTACTTCCGCATCCTGGTGTGCCAAATTGGCTGATATGGTGTAGTGCCTAGTTAATAATGGGTGGAAACCACATCGATCTTCGTGGCAAACCCCAAATTCGAAAGTCTGAAGGATGCATAAATTCTTGTAGTCTGAAAATAAAGATCCAATTTCAGGGCAAATTGACGCTGGGTTGGAAGTAAAAGAAGAGAACACAGTCCAGTCAGCATTTAAGATCGAGCCAGAGCTTCCAATGTAAAATTGCAAACTTCCTGGGTGGAGATAAAACTCAGATCACATGTATAAAGGAGAACATATACTTTCAGAGTGAAGATGCACTTAATACCTTAAATGCTCTTTCATGCTACCTCTAGCGCAACGCTGGACGGCGCTTCATTATTCTGTTCTGTAGAACTTAAATGATGTGTTTATTAAGAAATAATACAAATTCAATTTATAATAGGATACATCTCAAAATTAATAATGCTTTCAACATTAACGAACTCACCTTGGTTTACATATTTTGGCCAGAATGCAGATTCGTCAGTGATCCACATCTTCCATGTACTGCAGTTTAAAAGCAGAAGACATGAAAAAAATATAGCTGTACATGTTCAGAAATGAAAGACTGATGTGCAAAATAAAGTTATGGTGCTTAATGAGAAAAAAACTGTAGTATCAACCTAATGAACCAGCACGAAAACACATTCGGAAGCAAACACCGAGCTTTACAGTTTCTCCGATTCCAACATCTACATAACAATAAAATTAATGTTAATATTGTCTTGTAACACGTTTATTTTAACTTTGAAGCAGAGAATGATAAATGTTTTTTTGCAATAGTGTACCATAAAAATGAATAACTATGACTCCCAAATTTGGCTCAAAAAGACCTGTAATAGCAGTTGATATCCGAGCATAAAAAAACCAAAATTAGAAATAAAAAATTTAGTTTGATAATAAACAATAAGTAACCTGATTCCCATTACACTGCCATGAGAATATAAGGAGATTAGACATATTGAATCACCACTGTAGTGGTCTAACACGGTCGTGCATTCCAGATCGTTATTGGCAGTAAACAGGGATCATGTAGTCCAAATTTTAACATGCGAACAAAAAAAGGGAAAATTGAGTAAGTACAGTCAAATTATAAATGAACAATGAGTGTGTGCACGTGGAATGTGGAGGAAGTTAAAAATTCCCCCGCATTGAACGCAAATAAAACATTTTCTCTCCTCCTTTTTCGGGCTTGAGACCGTCATCAAATAATGAGATAGTTGAAAGACAACTTAAAGAAAGACAAAAATCTACATAATCACTTTAACCCTAGGATGAACATCACAAATCATAATTAATAGAAGCAGACAACAAAAATCAACAATCTACACAAATAATTTCAGCATGAACATTATACAAACAAATAAATATTATATGATCAAACAGTACCTTCTATTATCTCCTAATATATAACCTGTCTTAAATCTAAATTTGTTCGTTAATAACTTTTTAAACATTAACAAATAAAAAGTTACTAACTTTCTTTGATTACACTAAATGAAACATCATATGGTAAATTAAACAGATCTAACTTCTAACTTGGTGAATTTGCCTTTAAAATTAATCTTAGATATCACTAAACTTTTCATATATCCATTTAATCAGCATGTAAGCATACATTGATCATAATTCATTAAAATATTAGTTGAAAGACAACTTAAAGAAAGACAAAAATCAGCATAATCACGTTAACCCCAGGATGAACACCCCAAATCATAATTAATAGAAGCAGACAACAAAAATCAACAATTTACGAACAAATAATTTCAGCATGAACATTATACGAACAAATAAATATTATATGGTCAAACAGTACCTTCTATTATCTCCTAATATATAACCTGTCTTAAATCTAAATTTCTTCGTTAATAACTTTTAAAACATTAATAAATATAAAGTTAGTAACTTGCTTTGATTACACTAAATGAAGCATTCTACGGTAAATTAAACAGATCTAACTTCTAACTAACAAAATTTACACGTAAATCTCATTGGTAAATGAATGAGAAAAATTAAACAAATCATATCTAGAAGAAGAAACAAAGTAGGTAAACACGACTCTAACAAAACTTAATTCAAGGTTAGCTTACAACGGATATAATGTATAAAGCTTCAAAAATATATACCTGAGTAGATCCGAACGAAAGAACCGGCAATACAGTTTGTGCAGTGGCAGATCTGAACGTAATTAGCAGGAATTTGGAAATTTGATAGCAAGTCGTAAGAAATAGGTCGAATCAATTAATAAGCAAACAAATATACCTTGCCAGATCTGAACGTAATTAGCCGGAATCTGAAAAGTTGGTAGGAAGTCGTAAGAAATAAGTAGAATGACATCGATTATGTGGTACTTTGGTTAACGGACTAACAGAGTTGAACTGCAGCAGCTGATTGGAGAAAAAATCGCAAAATTGGAAGCGATTTTAGCTGTAGGTGGAGACGGAGATGATATCGGTGAAGCAGGTAAGTATTTGGAAGGTAGTAGGCGGAGTAAAGGTTTACAATTTAGTCGGATAGGGTTTCGGAATTGGGAAGACATGGATGGAAAATAAAAGAAACGCGAAAAAGACGTGCGTAATGGAAGAAAGTAGAGGAAAAGCGTGGAAACGGTTGACTAACTGGCATTCGTGGTGTAAATGAGAATCCATGTGGAAAGCGGGTAGACTATACTGCCCCTGAAACCCTAGTATTTTCTGAACTGAAGCAGTGGGAGGAAAGGGTATTTTAGGAAGTAAATAAAAGCTTCACCATCCCTAAAAGATTTCCTTTATTAGTAGAGATATTTGAGACTTCGTATACACGTGGATCAGACGTATACGCAAAATTTTATATACTTGATTGTCCAAATCAATTTAAAATAAATATTCGGATACGTATAGTAAGATTTAAATTTTCAAAACAAAGTTTGTTTTCATTTTAATTTTAAAAATAACACTTTTCCAGCTCATTCTAGGATACTACTGATCCTATTCTAACGAGTCATTCCCATTGGATATTACTAATCCAATCTCTGATGAATTCTTTCGTTTGGTTCTAATGTGCCTTGTTCTCGAGCTCTGTAAACCAAAGCTCCGATACCAACTGAGACGACCCGAACTTCCCCGGTCTACGAAGAGAAGAGAAAGAACGGATTGAGTTGAGAATACGATAAATCAGAACACAAACAGAAGAACGTTTCATTGCTATTACAACGATTTACATCAGAGTACAAGAATATAACAGAGTATGAATGAATTTATACAACAGAAAAATATCAGAGATTAAATTACAAGCAGCGGAAAAATAATACATAACATAGTTGAAAGAAATATACAGATACAGAGCTTTCCGAGTATAGTTCCAGCTGTAAATCCAGGATCCTGTGAATATAATATCTGCAAAACCAAAACTACTAGCTGCCCGTGTGGAAAATAGGGGCACCCGGAGTTTAGGTTAAAACAATAAACTCCAGGTCAGTCATGTGGCTGGTGTAAGAACTAAAATAGTTATTAGCTTGATTTTAAAGTTAGATAAATCAAGGGACCACGCCATATAACACGGAACGGGTTTAACCCCAAGAATACCTGTGCATAAACAAACAACGCAATGCTAAAGAAGAAAAATGAGGCTATTATAAGACTCAGGTCCCATCACACAACGCAAAGCAAGCCGGAGGATAGAGTTTTACCTTATAATAGCCAAATAATGCTTGATACGCGAAATTTAATCTTTTATTATTACTATAAGTGAAGAAATCAACTTTAAATATAAATGTATCAATCATAGATGGCATGGGTACCATATATCATGTCGCCATGCTAGTTCTACAATTAAAACCACACAATGTCGTATTGGAAGTTGGATTTCCATCATGAACCAAGGCAAGGGATCGTCCTTACCGAATTCGAGACTCTCTAGACCGAGCCTCGGGGCAAGTACTCAGTCAAGCCCTTAGGAGCGCCAGGGCCGGCTTACACATATGTTAGTGTATTGGTTATTCCTGAACAATACGTTTCCCCGCCCTAGGGGGCGTAAATCCACCGGCCCTGTAGTGACCGATATATCTGAGGTACCTCGCTTTCCATCATCCACATAAGTAAAAATGTATGGGCCCCATACCATGACACCACTTCTAGTTAGAAAGAAACGCATGTCCTCCCTGCTATCCTTCTCCCATTTCTGGTTCATACTGGGGAGTGAAGCTCGCGAATTAACGCTACACAAAGCTATGCTATTTAAAGACGTGCTTTGATCATCAACCACAAGACTCTGCTTTTCAATAGTAGCCTTGATCACTGCATCTCTTCATGCCACACTGACAATTCATGCCATGCGACTGATATCCATCAATATATAACCTTTAAGCTCATACGTCTCAGAGAAGGGCATTAAGCAAGAGAATAAATTCTCCCCCGCCAAACAGATATATATTTAGTAGAAATCAATCACACAGAATAAAATCCAGTGTCAGACACACATCCATTTACAAGTTCGTTCTGGGTCTGAACGAAACCGGGGGCACCTTATTCCTCGTCCCATATGTCCAATACTAGAGAGAGGTCCTCGCATATCCGATCAATCTCCAAGTACGTCTAGACGATTACCACTTATTACCTTATCTTAGGTGTACAGCCCAATCAAGGCATCAGTAATCATCCAAATGATGTGAAGACCTCCGGTCTTCAACCACCGTCTTCATCGTTGACTTATCGTCGAATCAGTTATTCAGAATGGGTATAAATCCGGCCTTTCCGAATAACTCGCGTATAATATAAACAAGTGCTACACAAACACAACATATGCCTCATTCCAATTCAGAATATACTTTCATTTAAATATTCACATTCTTTGGGATAGGTTCCCATTAATTTTATCAAAGATAAATTCTTTTAAATTTATTCTTTAATCTTCCTTTGGATATCAAACCAAATTAAGGTTTTCCAAACTAGTCGGGATTAGCACACCATACCGAAGTAATCATTTGTTTCATTTCCCAATCCCAACCTATTCATCCCATGGAGCAAAACTGGTAATACTCCATATCTAACACCACGGTGTTATCGATAAATATTAATTACCATTTCACGTTCAAATTTAATTAAAGATTTAACTATCGCTTGGAGCAAAACTGGTGATACTCCATTCTCGATCATTTCCTGAATTTGGTAATTTAAATTATCACATTCCCATTTCAATCTAATTAAAGATTCATTAAAACCCCAATTAGTTTTAATCTTTCCAAAAATCAAGATTAATGATTATTTAATTTTGGGAAACACAAACATGCCACATTGATAATCCACACCGTACCACTGATTTCTGCCGATATATAACCTCTAAACTCGTATGTCTCAGAGAAGGGTGTTAAGCAAGAGAATAAATTCCCCGTCACCAAACAGATATATATTTATCAGAGATCAATGAATACAGTATAAAGGAATACAATGTCAGACACGTAATCCTGGTTTTTAACTGGGTTAAAGAACCAATTTCATTTAAAACACAATTCATGATAAACCCAAAATCACATTCCATTAACCATGGAATCTTCACAGAAAACAGATCAATATATAATCGATATCAATTTCTGTATCCAACCAATAATATAAATGAAATAACGGCGAAGCCTTTTAAATTCCATATATAGTAACAGTCTTCCTCCACAGAAGCTCACTTCGATTATTACCATATCGAATTTCATTCCATTCCAATTAAATATTAATTAATTGGTAAACTTTACATTGGAAAATTTCTATGAAATCTTACTAAAAGAATTATATATTCCAAATCACATTTCACTGTTAATCGGGTTAAAGAACGAATGTCGTTTTAAAACATAGTTCACGATAAACCCAATTCACATTCCATTTATTTCCAATTAAATGTTAATTAATTGGTAAACTTCTCTAAATCTTAATTAAAAGATTTATTCTTCTCTCGACTAGGTTTAAGAACGGTGTTAATGAAGACACCATTCACGACAAACCCAAAATCCAATTTGATATTAATAATAAGGCTCTAAACAAAAATTATATCGGCTTATATTCAATATCAAATTCTGAAACCAACACATATCGTATGGGGAATAACGATATATATCTACCTTCCAAATTCCTCTACAATATCCATATAGTCACGGAATCCAATATCGAAATATCCCAAAGATGATTTCTATTCAAATCCATTCCAATTCATACATCGGAAAATTCTGGTTATATCAAAACCATTTCAATCCAATTTATTTATTTAAAAATATTGGATTATTATTTCTAGTTAATAACTAGTTCATTTTGATAAAAATATATTTTTATCTTTACAAACGTGGAATTTTTAATCCAAATTCTTTTCAAATCATTTATTATGATTTTACACAAATTATTAATATTTTTAATAATTTTATCAAGGCCCGTACAGTCGGTTTCCGATAACGGCCACCGAACCGCATCCATAGCGAACTTTTCCAGATTTGATTTGGACATAATTCCAAATCCAACCATTAGATTTCATATCTCTTGTATTCGTTGGAAAGCTCTTTTCGATACGAACCAAACAGTTCTGGTTTTAGGAGAATCCGACGGTCGGATCTCCCGTAACATCAATTTGAAGTCAAGGGTCGAAATTCGCGAACGGTCGCGGTGCGGCGCGTACTATTCAGCCCATTAATATATATAATATATATATTATATATATTTCATCGATTTCCATTTAAAATGTATTTTATAAATCGTTTGAAATTCGTTTTAAAAACGATTCCAACTTCATTTTCAATTTTAAATCAATACTGAATATTTTATATCATTATATAATATAAATGATAATATTTTCAAAATATCAGATTTTGAAATTATTTTCTTTTCGTATTCATTATAAAAATGAATAAAATCGATATAAATATCGTTCGCGTCAAAATGGCGCATATCTCATCAACACAGCTTCATTTATTTCGATATTTCCGTGTCAATCCAAAATCATATTTTAATCCTTTACTGAATATTATTTTAAAATACTCCTTATTTTAAAATATTTGTTATTTTAAAATATTCGTTCTTTCTGAATTAGAATCAAACACAGTCAATTACCATATAATGTTATTTATATGGATTTCATACAACACATGTGTACAATAATCATGATAAACAATAATCCATCATTCAGAGTGCACTGCACAACTGCATGAGCATTAAATATAAATAATTAACGCTTCCAACGGTCTGTAAACCAATCGATTGACATACAACTAAACAATTGGGATTAGTGTATGTCAAATATCATCCCAATACCCGTGTGGGGTTTCCATCAACACACACAGATTTTATTTGTGCAGTTGGGCGATGTGTAAAATATATCGTCCCAATCCATATCAGTTAATCGGGTGTACATAAACAAATCGTCCGATTTGTATATGAATATTCATTTTCATTTCAAGAGAATTTTATGTCGTCCATACATACGTTAAAAATTATGTTTTTAACGATAAAATTTTTTATTCAATACATGAATATTTTATACAGTTCATTTATACAATAAAAATGATATTTTTATTGTTTTAACATTTTATTCAGCACATACAATCAACAAACACAATACAGTCCATTCAATCTAAACAAACAATCATGGTTTGTACAATAAATAGTGTCGGGTGCTGCTAAGCACCGTCTACATCCTAGTATATATTTAACTGTAAAGTAGTTTGAGTGAGAAAGAGTTCTCACTGTCGGTTTCCACTCCGCCAGTTTTATTTTTGAATTTCTGAATAGTTTGAATTTGGACTGGCCTGAAATTCTTATTTGCTCCATTTCTGTCCCAGTCAGTTTCATTACGTAGTGTTCGGCGAGACAAGTCTATCGCATTTTGTTTTTTCCGATTTCGACCTCGTATCAAAAAAATACGATCAAACAAGTTTTAATCACATAATTAGATAATTAATTAATTACGTTTAACAACCGTTGCTAATCCTCCTTCCTCATCGTCTCCTTCCAGCCGATTAAACGAACCCGAGTTCTCCACCAACACCCAAAATTGCACAGCCCTAGGAGCCTGTAACCGACGATCGGAATTTGCCACAAGGTAGCCGCCTCCGCCTCCTCCCCATGCCATGAACGGCGTGGAGCTTGGAGCTCCGATCAGTGTAACGAACCGGGATTTTCGACTCCGAAAATCAACATCAAACTACCATGTTGACCATTCAGACATCGAACATTCCAGATCATTAATAGAAAGAAGTTAGAGGGTGAGAATAGATAAGATAGATATATTAGAATAGAAGAAGAAGAAAAAACAACACAACACAGAGTCTCACATCGCAGCGGAACAAAATATAATACAGAAATAACCTTTATTGAAAGCTTTTGAAATACTTACAATATCAGAGTACACATCTGGACAGTGATACTAATCTATCCTCATATAACACACAGCGGAATAGTAATATCATACGTCTGGACTCTTCCAGCTCGTCTCTTCACCGCAGTCGATAACCTGAACCTGTACAACCCGGTCTAACCCGAGCATTTACAAAACACCGGGTCAGTCTGGTGAACCAGAGTGAGATAAACTCGCACAGTAATAAGGGTGAATCATCCAATCATGATTTTAAAGTTCAAAATCTTTTCAAAAGAAAAGGATAATCGTAAGACCAAATCCACACATAAAAACGGACGGTTTTTACCTTACGATAACCCAAACCACTTTTGAAATCAATATCTTGTCTGATATTATGATAATGTCTAAATACAAGTAAATAGCAATCTAGTAGAACGCTTGCATCTCACGCTCTACATATATAGTATAAAATCAAAACCCGCAGGCGCTTATTGGAAATTGGATTCCGACTTGACAAGGTATGGGTCCACCTTCCGATAGTGTATCTCTAGAGACGAATACACTGGGTTCAACAAGAACTTCTTGCAACCCGGCCCTCACATGACCGACCACTCATTTCGCTTGAGTGTATCGAATGTATACCACCGACGGTTGGGATCAGCAACCGTCTCCCGACAAGGGACAGCATCGAAACATAGATTTAAGAACAAATAGGACTTCCTCTAGATAGGTGATTATACACCCTAATGGGAGCGACCCACATAGCCATGTTGCCTGCCCGATTTTTGTCATTTCCCGGTTTGATGAGGCTTGAGGCCAGAATTAACTTCTGATCATCTGGTCGTCATTCACTTCACTTTGAATGCCACATCGTCAAATCCATCAGATATCACTAATTGATATCCACAAAAATACTCTAGCTGGAAGCTAAGAGAACGGCGATTCCCCGCCAACACTATAGCACATTTGAAGAAATCAATGTACGTGATCCCTTTGGAAATACTCTGTCAGACATCCGTCCATATACGTCACCCAGGAACAGGATGAACCGAAGGCACTCTCCTACCGCATCCATATAGGAATCACCCCATGGATCAGTAGCGAGAAGTCCTTGCAACCCGTAGATTCCAACTACGACAGAATCACAGCTTATCTCTGCTTGCCAGGCAGAGAATATTAGTGGTTCTTCCGTGTATGATAGTCCACGGTCTTCAATGCTCCATCTCGAACATCTTCTGAGATCTTCACGTATTTGTTGGTCGGAATGGTTTTCGAATATAAATTCGATCCCGGTCTTTCCGTACCAACAATCGTATTGGGAGGGTTTGATAGTCGGTGTTTTAGCTATCAAATATATACAGTGTTTCAAACATGACACTCAAATGAGTTCACTGGTTCAGTATTCAGCATCACTTGGCCTTTTGACAAACTGGTTTACTTTTGTTAAATTAAAAACTTCTAACTCCTTCAAATATTCAAAAATACGATATTTGAATACTCCTAATTTTGATTTAACTCTAATCGATTAACTCTAATTGATTAACTAATACTCGACTTCAATCCATTCGCTTGACCCTAGATCGCAGCGATTACAATGGTTACGCCTGATTCCCTCAGGAAACATCCGACCGCCGTAGGCTATCTGCAGCCCTGCAAATTTCGCTAGCAGTCGTATGAAATGGCACTCATTTTGAAAAAAACTATGTTGACTAATTCAATCTTGAATAACTATATTTTTATATACAAATGTTCTCAGAATCATTACGTTATAATACTTTAGTAGAATAACTTATAACCATATATGATTTTCACTCAATTCCCCTTTCAAAACATTCGTTGTATTATCATGAACCTCTTTTTCGATCGCCAACTAACATCATCTTCGAATAATCCCGATGTTGTTCAAGTTGGGGTATTTTAATTACCTCTCAGACCTTGATCAAACAACGTTCTTATCCTCAGATGAATATAAGTTGTAATCACAAAATCAATATTCCCATTTCAGTCTCGAAATACATTCCATTATAACTTGGGTTTAGTTATACAACCCTATAACCCACCTCTTTAACCAGATTCATTTATTTCCAATCTTCTTTCACATCTGTTCGACCATTTCCCACTTTTTGAAATCTTATTTCAAATTTCCCTTTTTACTTGATCTCATTTCAAATAACGTTAATTCAATATTAACGATTTACACTTTGACACTCATTTATAAATCCTGGTTTATCTTAAACCCTTTTCAAAACCCTATCTACATTTAGACGATATTTAATCCAAAATCACATTAATTCGATAATCAATTCAAATTCAAAAGGGTCGATTTAATTCACTCAACATGATTATCTCGTTAGCCCATTCCAAATAAAATTTCACTTTAAATTAATTAATTAAATAATTAATTTAAATAAATCCCATTAATTGTTTTCTTAACAAACGATTATCAAAGTTAAACCATTCGATTCATTTCTTATCTTCATACTTGAAAGTTTGATTAACATCAGCGTATACTTTATAAAATAACCCAACCATAAATCAAAGTTTTAAATAAATTATTTAATTCCCCTTTTTACACTTTATTCAAAATAATATTTCAAAATCTAACTCTATTTATAAAATAAATTTTATAACCTCAACTCTATCGATTCACTTGATGGTGAATCAACATTTATAAACCGATTTATTCTATAGGCCATATTCTGCCAAACACTTAACCAATACCGCCCATTGGTTCAACCCAAACAGATGTTGAATATTCAATTAATAATCAACCATCAAATCAATCACACAAACAGATCAGTTCATATATGATAATATGAAAATAAATAATACATTTGAGGGATCCGGTTGGGTCCCTCCAACCTGTTCTTCCCTGTATTCAAATGGTTATCTCAAATCAGACTGTTCAGTTTTGTTTAACTGATAAATTAAATAACGACCATTTAACATCAACCATCAACACTTCAAACAATGCAACCATTTAAACACGTTTATAAATAAACGTGACCAACCAAGGTGAGTCACCTTTATTGGAACCAATCGTTAAAATAACGATTTGGTATTTCACTGAAATTAAACACAGTTTAATTTCATCAGTTAAATCAACAGTTAAATAGATAACTAGCAAAACGGTCAACCATTGGCAAGCAGAGCACACAAAATAAAAATACCCAATTTATATAAAATATAAAAAGGGTAATTGAGTGAGTTTAACTCACCTCGATTTGGTTCATTGTTGAAACGGTTTGTTTCAGTTAAATTAAACAAGTGTTTAATTCACTGAAAATCCAGTTAAATCCAACCGAGTCCGGACTTGTTTTCATAATGTAGATCTCGATGATGTGAGTCCAACGGCTCTTGAATCATCCCATTCTGATCACAAATGAATTAGTTATCAAAAATTTAGCGATGCGATTTTTATAAACCGATTAACTCTTTTTAATTATAACTTAAGATAGCTAATTACTTTCATTTATTAGTAACATAGATCGGTTCCTTTGTATCATCGTTCGCTCGTGCTGATGTTCAGACACTAAGATAGACGCTGTGTAAATTCCTTCCCGTGCTTTCAGACCTTCTTCAGTTTAAACCTGTTAAGGATTTAAATACCACAATTAGCTTATTACTTAGGGTATATAGTTATAATTAATATTAAACCCTTGATTTAAAATGAACTAGTTATGGTAGAAAACAACCAGGACCGACTGTCTTCCTCATTCCTGCCCCCTCTTCACATTATTTCTTTCCCAAACCATCCCTTGGAGCTTTCCCCTTTCGGTCCTCCTCTTTCCCTTCCGTTCTCACGTTCTGTTTTTTTTTTTTTTTTTTTTTACTTGCTAGAGAAAAGAAAAGCGACGAAGGGGTAGAGTTTATATAGTGGAGGAAGTTTGGGGATCAAGTAATAGAGTACATTATAGGCTTAGGGTAGGGCTTAGGCTTGGTCGGCACGTTTGTAAAGGGTGAAAAGAAGATACAGAAGGTAGGTAGGGCGGCTTGTACGTGATTTGAAATGAAGTGTAGGCTTCAGACGACGTGCATGTGCTAGTTTGTACGTTTCATTTATATTACATTAGAAATTTTGGTGATGTTTAATAAAATATTATTATACGAAACTTCGTCCTAAAGTAACGCGATAAAACCACTACAAACGACTTTCGTTTTCTGATAACAAAGCTAATCTTAGTGTAAAAAGATATTCCGGATCCAATGGGACAAGTTTCGTCGCAATCCGAGGTCATATGGAAAAATTTCCTTTACAAAACCAGAAATGAACACGCGTTTAATTTTCCCACGGTCACCAGATAAATCAAATCCACTTGAAACTACGAAGCCTGACAATAACTTTTCGATACGAACCCAACGGTACTGGTTTCGTCGCATTCTGAGACTGTTGCCCCGATAGGCTGTTTTTACCCTGAACCGCCCTACCCTTTTTAACGCCAAATTTCTCGATCTCTAAAAATAACAAACTATATATCTATCCTGACTCTAATCGACGATACGAACTCAACGGAACTGGTTTCGCGACCTAATTCGATTGTCTGCTCAAGTTACGCCCAAATATTCCTTTATTTTATTTAAATACGCGCTATAGAAATGAACGGGCGTTTATGGCTACCGTGGTCACATACGACATCGGTTTGCCACGCCATTTAACACCGTGCAATAATTTAACGATACGGTTCTAATGAAACTGATTTTGTCGAAATCTGAGTCCGTTTGCAAAACGGCCATTTTAAAGGCCTATATTTTAATAACGATTTCCATAGCGACTATTTCAAAATTTGATTTGGCCATAACTATCAAACTATAACACGAAATCTGGATTTTTCTCTTTCATATGAAAATTATCGTCAATACGGTTCCAACGTGTCTTGTTTTACAGAAATCCGACTTATATCGAATCCTGTATTCTCAGTTGAAGTTCAAAATTTCATTTCACGAACTGCACGCCATTTTCAAGCTCTATTTATAATATATATAAATTATAACATTCAACTTCGTTTTATTATTGAATTAAATATTAAATTCCATTAATATCCCCAACAAAATATTTAAAACTAATTTAAATATTCATATTCAAATGGTCGAAAAACACGGGTCGTTACATTCTTCCCCCCTTAAAATAATTTCGTCCTCGAAATTGCTAAAGTAAGAAAGAACGTTATAAACTCATTCATTTCAAATCTAATTTTATTTTAAATCGAAAATCAATTCAATACTGTAAATAATTATTTCAAAAATATTGAAAATTTTCTAACACCTTAAATTTCTGAAAAATTTTCGCCAGCACCTCCTCTGTATGGCTTAATCGGTACAACTCCAACTCGCCTTTCTAGGCCTTCTCCAATCCAAAAGAAAATAAAACAGCCAAGCGGCTTGCCCAATAGGCTCATAAATCACCAAACCCATATAAAAATAAACGTGTACCTTTTTGTCGGGCATATCACTATATTCTTTCCATCTGCTACCCTGTCAGCATATACAAATGCATCCCCAAAATTCCAACTTTATCCTCAGAACCAAACCCTTCATGCATCCAAGCCGAATCTCATTCTTAACTCAATTTCCATCCATTATCCATTTCAACTCTTAACTTACCAGTCCAACACCATTTCAGATCTCTGCCTCCCCATTCAAAATCTGATTCTACTTGATATATCATATCCCGATTCAATTCCCAGTTAATCGGTTTCAATTCAATCCATATTTGCTTTCACAAACTTTTATTTAATTTTGTTTTTGTTCAACAATTTCCCTGGGAGTTTTTAAACAGTTCAGCTCTTTCAAAAATCAAATATTCCTTTTCGGGATTCAAAACAACTTGTTTTTCTCAAAGCAATTCAAAACAAAACCTTTGGTAGTAATCCGTCACTTACAACTCGAAAATGAACACCGACGATGTCCGGATCATCATCGGAATCTATTTTCCAGCTATCGAAGTGATTTCAATACTATATCACTTTCAAAACTCAAATTTTAAATATTTTCATTTTGAAATCTATTTCAAAATATCCTTTTCAAGGCTTGTAACACAATTTAAAATCTCCCAGGATTTTAAAATTCTCATATATTCAATTCAAGTTCATTTGCAAACAACTTTCCCACTTTTGGCATTTTAATTCCAATCCTGATTTAGATTTCAGATTTAATTCATCTGATTCCATATTATACGAATTTTAATTGGTTATTTATATAACCATTCCAATTATAATCAACCAACACATCCAATATACTATAATACTTCAAATATATATCATTCTTTTATATTAAAATATATTTTGGGTAAAATTATTTCATTTACCCTCTTTCAAAAACATACTGTGTCGAATTATTCTGTTCAAGAGTTTAGAAACACTTATCGACACAGTTTGCATTACTGTATCGACCAGAATTCATAAACTACTCGACAAACCAATCAACACAATATAAACAGTTTTTATATCAATTCACAAATACGCGCTCTTATATATACACTCAAACTCAATCTAGGGTATTACTAACCCCATCTCTACTGAGTCACGCCACAGAGCCAAGGTAATTACTTAACCTTAAGCTCTGATACCACTGTAACGACCCCGAGATTCGAGTAGGCTTTTCAACCATCCTCTCCTCCCTCGGCACTGGGCTAACCTCCCAGCGTGGCTTACAGAGATACCTCAGAACTGCTTTTACGGCCAGCCTCTCGACTCGACCAACCCACATTGTCGGGAGATGTAGGGGTAAGAGTCTCCCGTTCGCCACCAAACGCGAAGCGAGAACCCCCTATCATCCGTACCAATTAAGCAACCAGCTCTGATACCACTGTAACGAACCGGGATTTTCGACTCCGAAAATCAACATCAAACTACCATGTTGACCATTCAGACATCGAACATTCCAGATCATTAATAGAAAGAAGTTAGAGGGTGAGAATAGATAAGATAGATATATTAGAATAGAAGAAGAAGAAGAAACAACACAACACAGAGTCTCACATCGCAGCGGAACAAAATATAATACAGAAATAACCTTTATTGAAAGCTTTTGAAATACTTACAATATCAGAGTACACATCTGGACAGTGATACTAATCTGTCCTCATATAACACACAGCGGAATAGTAATATCATACGTCTGGACTCTTCCAGCTCGTCTCTTCACCGCAGTCGATAACCTGAACCTGTACAACCCAGTCTAACCCGAGCATTTACAAAACACCGGGTCAGTCTGGTGAACCAGAGTGAGATAAACTCGCACAGTAATAAGGGTGAATCATCCAATCATGATTTTAAAGTTCAAAATCTTTTCAAAAGAAAAGGATAATCGTAAGACCAAATCCACACATAAAAACGGACGGTTTTTACCTTACGATAACCCAAACCACTTTTGAAATCAATATCTTGTCTGATATTATGATAATGTCTAAATACAAGTAAATAGCAATCTAGTAGAACGCTTGCATCTCACGCTCTACATATATAGTATAAAATCAAAACCCGCAGGCGCTTATTGGAAATTGGATTCCGACTTGACAAGGTATGGGTCCACCTTCCGATAGTGTATCTCTAGAGATGAATACACTGGGTTCAACAAGAACTTCTTGCAACCCGGCCCTCACATGACCGACCACTCATTTCGCTTGAGTGTATCGAATGTATACCACCGACGGTTGGGATCAGCAACCGTCTCCCGACAAGGGACAGCATCGAAACATAGATTTAAGAACAAATAGGACTTCCTCTAGATAGGTGATTATACACCCTAATGGGAGCGACCCACATAGCCATGTTGCCTGCCCGATTTTTGTCATTTCCCGGTTTGATGAGGCTTGAGGCCAGAATTAACTTCTGATCATCTGGTCGTCATTCACTTCACTTTGAATGCCACATCGTCAAATCCATCAGATATCACTAATTGATATCCACAAAAATACTCTAGCTGGAAGCTAAGAGAACGGCGATTCCCCGCCAACACTATAGCACATTTGAAGAAATCAATGTACGTGATCCCTTTGGAAATACTCTGTCAGACATCCGTCCATATACGTCACCCAGGAACAGGATGAACCGAAGGCACTCTCCTACCGCATCCATATAGGAATCACCCCATGGATCAGTAGCGAGAAGTCCTTGCAACCCGTAGATTCCAACTACGACAGAATCACAGCTTATCTCTGCTTGCCAGGCAGAGAATATTAGTGGTTCTTCCGTGTATGATAGTCCACGGTCTTCAATGCTCCATCTCGAACATCTTCTGAGATCTTCACGTATTTGTTGGTCGGAATGGTTTTCGAATATAAATTCGATCCCGGTCTTTCCGTACCAACAATCGTATTGGGAGGGTTTGATAGTCGGTGTTTTAGCTATCAAATATATACAGTGTTTCAAACATGACACTCAAATGAGTTCACTGGTTCAGTATTCAGCATCACTTGGCCTTTTGACAAACTGGTTTACTTTTGTTAAATTAAAAACTTCTAACTCCTTCAAATATTCAAAAATACGATATTTGAATACTCCTAATTTTGATTTAACTCTAATCGATTAACTCTAATTGATTAACTAATACTCGACTTCAATCCATTCGCTTGACCCTAGATCGCAGCGATTACAATGGTTACGCCTGATTCCCTCAGGAAACATCCGACCGCCGTAGGCTATCTGCAGCCCTGCAAATTTCGCTAGCAGTCGTATGAAATGGCACTCATTTTGAAAAAAACTATGTTGACTAATTCAATCTTGAATAACTATATTTTTATATACAAATGTTCTCAGAATCATTACGTTATAATACTTTAGTAGAATAACTTATAACCATATATGATTTTCACTCAATTCCCCTTTCAAAACATTCGTTGTATTATCATGAACCTCTTTTTCGATCGCCAACTAACATCATCTTCGAATAATCCCGATGTTGTTCAAGTTGGGGTATTTTAATTACCTCTCAGACCTTGATCAAACAACGTTCTTATCCTCAGATGAATATAAGTTGTAATCACAAAATCAATATTCCCATTTCAGTCTCGAAATACATTCCATTATAACTTGGGTTTAGTTATACAACCCTATAACCCACCTCTTTAACCAGATTCATTTATTTCCAATCTTCTTTCACATCTGTTCGACCATTTCCCACTTTTTGAAATCTTATTTCAAATTTCCCTTTTTACTTGATCTCATTTCAAATAACGTTAATTCAATATTAACGATTTACACTTTGACACTCATTTATAAATCCTGGTTTATCTTAAACCCTTTTCAAAACCCTATCTACATTTAGACGATATTTAATCCAAAATCACATTAATTCGATAATCAATTCAAATTCAAAAGGGTCGATTTAATTCACTCAACTTGATTATCTCGTTAGCCCATTCCAAATAAAATTTCACTTTAAATTAATTAATTAAATAATTAATTTAAATAAATCCCATTAATTGTTTTCTTAACAAACGATTATCAAAGTTAAACCATTCGATTCATTTCTTATCTTCATACTTGAAAGTTTGATTAACATCAGCGTATACTTTATAAAATAACCCAACCATAAATCAAAGTTTTAAATAAATTATTTAATTCCCCTTTTTACACTTTATTCAAAATAATATTTCAAAATCTAACTCTATTTATAAAATAAATTTTATAACCTCAACTCTATCGATTCACTTGATGGTGAATCAACATTTATAAACCGATTTATTCTATAGGCCATATTCTGCCAAACACTTAACCAATACCGCCCATTGGTTCAACCCAAACAGATGTTGAATATTCAATTAATAATCAACCATCAAATCAATCACACAAACAGATCAGTTCATATATGATAATATGAAAATAAATAATACATTTGAGGGATCCAGTTGGGTCCCTCCAACCTGTTCTTCCCTGTATTCAAATGGTTATCTCAAATCAGACTGTTCAGTTTTGTTTAACTGATAAATTAAATAACGACCATTTAACATCAACCATCAACACTTCAAACAATGCAACCATTTAAACACGTTTATAAATAAACGTGACCAACCAAGGTGAGTCACCTTTATTGGAACCAATCGTTAAAATAACGATTTGGTATTTCACTGAAATTAAACACAGTTTAATTTCATCAGTTAAATCAACAGTTAAATAGATAACTAGCAAAACGGTCAACCATTGGCAAGCAGAGCACACAAAATAAAAATACCCAATTTATATAAAATATAAAAAGGGTAACTGAGTGAGTTTAACTCACCTCGATTTGGTTCATTGTTGAAACGGTTTGTTTCAGTTAAATTAAACAAGTGTTTAATTCACTGAAAATCCAGTTAAATCCAACCGAGTCCGGACTTGTTTTCATAATGTAGATCTCGATGATGTGAGTCCAACGGCTCTTGAATCATCCCATTCTGATCACAAATGAATTAGTTATCAAAAATTTAGCGATGCGATTTTTATAAACCGATTAACTCTTTTTAATTATAACTTAAGATAGCTAATTACTTTCATTTATTAGTAACATAGATCGGTTCCTTTGTATCATCGTTCGCTCGTGCTGATGTTCAGACACTAAGATAGACGCTGTGTAAATTCCTTCCCGTGCTTTCAGACCTTCTTCAGTTTAAACCTGTTAAGGATTTAAATACCACAATTAGCTTATTACTTAGGGTATATAGTTATAATTAATATTAAACCCTTGATTTAAAATGAACTAGTTATGGTAGAAAACAACCAGGACCGACTGTCTTCCTCATTCCTGCCCCCTCTTCACATTATTTCTTTCCCAAACCATCCCTTGGAGCTTTCCCCTTTCGGTCCTCCTCTTTCCCTTCCGTTCTCACGTTCTGTTTTTTTTTTTTTTTTTTTTTTACTTGCTAGAGAAAAGAAAAGCGACGAAGGGGTAGAGTTTATATAGTGGAGGAAGTTTGGGGATCAAGTAATAGAGTACATTATAGGCTTAGGGTAGGGCTTAGGCTTGGTCGGCACGTTTGTAAAGGGTGAAAAGAAGATACAGAAGGTAGGTAGGGCGGCTTGTACGTGATTTGAAATGAAGTGTAGGCTTCAGACGACGTGCATGTGCTAGTTTGTACGTTTCATTTATATTACATTAGAAATTTTGGTGATGTTTAATAAAATATTATTATACGAAACTTCGTCCTAAAGTAACGCGATAAAACCACTACAAACGACTTTCGTTTTCTGATAACAAAGCTAATCTTAGTGTAAAAAGATATTCCGGATCCAATGGGACAAGTTTCGTCGCAATCCGAGGTCATATGGAAAAATTTCCTTTACAAAACCAGAAATGAACACGCGTTTAATTTTCCCACGGTCACCAGATAAATCAAATCCACTTGAAACTACGAAGTCTGACAATAACTTTTCGATACGAACCCAACGGTACTGGTTTCGTCGCATTCTGAGACTGTTGCCCCGGTAGGCTGTTTTTACCCTGAACCGCCCTACCCTTTTTAACGCCAAATTTCTCGATCTCTAAAAATAACAAACTATATATCTATCCTGACTCTAATCGACGATACGAACTCAACGGAACTGGTTTCGCGACCAAATTCGATTGTCTGCTCAAGTTACGCCCAAATATTCCTTTATTTTATTTAAATACGCGCTATAGAAATGAACGGGCGTTTATGGCTACCGTGGTCACATACGACATCGGTTTGCCACGCCATTTAACACCGTGCAATAATTTAACGATACGGTTCTAATGAAACTGATTTTGTCGAAATCTGAGTCCGTTTGCAAAACGGCCATTTTAAAGGCCTATATTTTAATAACGATTTCCATAGCGACTATTTCAAAATTTGATTTGGCCATAACTATCAAACTATAACACGAAATCTGGATTTTTCTCTTTCATATGAAAATTATCGTCAATACGGTTCCAACGTGTCTTGTTTTACAGAAATCCGACTTATATCGAATCCTGTATTCTCAGTTGAAGTTCAAAATTTCATTTCACGAACTGCACGCCATTTTCAAGCTCTATTTATAATATATATAAATTATAACATTCAACTTCGTTTTATTATTGAATTAAATATTAAATTCCATTAATATCCCCAACAAAATATTTAAAACTAATTTAAATATTCATATTCAAATGGTCGAAAAACACGGGTCGTTACAATCAGCCCCAAAAACGGGCGCGACTGGCGCCACTTCTGGCTCGAATTGCGAGCCGCTCAGTCCATTAAAATTCTTCTAGTTGGTGTTGATTGGAAGAGCTCGAATTGCTCAACGATTTCGTGTATTGGGTTTCTGAAATCATTGAACAAATTGAGCGTAATTTGAGGATGAAATTCGAACGTTTTTAGCCCATCGAAGAAGACTGGCGGTGGCTCTGGCTTATGAGGAACTAGGGTTTCTAAAATGAGGGTTTATATATTTATAATAATATTTATTTATTTATTTATTTATTAAAAAACAAATTTCCGTAGAAGAAAGACAAATTAAACCCAACGAATGTCGCTCCTAGCCAATTACCTCCATTCTGAACACAATGGGATATGTTTCAAAAGCCAATTCGACTGGTTCAGTCAGTTTTTCTCAAAATTAAAATATAAATCAATATATATTGAATTTAAACGTACATTTTAATTTACCGGGGCCACATACTGACTCCAAAAATTTCAGAAAAATAAATCTAGCTATGTTTTGACGATACGGTCCTAACAAACCAAATTTCATCGAATTTGGAGACCGTTTGAAAAATTGTCGTTTTCCAGTCGATTAAATTCAACTAAAATTGGTCAAACACGTTTAAATGCGCCACGCTCGCATATTAGTTCCAAAAATTATGAAATTTGGAATCTATCAATAATTTGACATTCCGGATCCAAAAAAAGTGGTTTTGTCGAAAACGGAGGTCGTTTGCGAAATGGCTATTTTTAAGGGCTTTATATTATTTAAAATATATATAAATTCCATAGCAACTATTTAGAATTTTAAACTCGACATAACTTCCAATTTATAAAACAAAATCTCAGTTTATTACAATCATTAGAAAGATATAGTTAAACAGATTCTAACGTTTCTTGTTTCGTCCAATTCTGACTTATATTGAATTCTGTATATTCATTCAAAGTTAGAAATCGAATTTTCAAACTACCGCGCTATTTCAGGCTCGTTTTATAATTAAAATAAATTTATTCGTTCTAACTTCGTTTAAAATAAATTTTTAGTCGTTATTATTTAAAATAAATCATTTTAAATATTCCAAATCCATTAAAATAGCTAAAATAAAAAATTTAAATTGGTTCTGATTTTCCAGGTTGTTACAATTTACATGCAGGAATTATTACTGAAGACTGTACAGTTTAAGAGCTTCTAGAGATTCAGAATTCAGAAATGATTCAAGACTCATGAGTAACCAAGATTTCAAGAGTTCAAGATAAATATAGTAATAGAGTCTAGTTTACGTAAGGCTATGAATAACACTTCAGGTCCTAATTCGAATTTAAATTCAAATTCTGATTTTCAATTTCTGATTTCAAATTTTATTTTCAAATTCTATCTTCAATGTCTATCTTCTCTATTTTATTTTCTTATGTTACTTTGATTTTAAGTTTAAGTTTTATAAGTTTATACATTATATTTATATAGTTTTAAAATCTATAATTTTATAAATATGTTTATATAGTTTATATTTATGTTTCCATATGTTTTTTTACTTTATAATATTCATTTACAACACTATTAAATCCAACTTATACTGTACTACTTATCTATAATGAAATAATTTCGGCGAAACAGGTTAGTAATTTAAATCGCTGCAATTACTATAATTACTATAATTATAGATAGATAAATTACTATAAAATCTGACTTATAGATAAGTAGTAATTGTTTCTTCCTCATCAATTGTACTTATTTTCTATAATGAAATCGCTCCAGTGTTGCATATTAAATTTAGTTGGCCCATGTTTCTTTCCAATAAAATTGATTGCTTACAACTTCTAACATTTATTTTTTATTTTCTACCTGCATATCTTATTGGTGAGTCATAATGGGAGATCCAACAAGTAGCTAATACATGTGGTTTTTTGTTTTAGTCTGTATTCTTTAAGTCTATTTTGCTTGATGCTAACAAACTACAACATACAATGCATTCACCAAGGTTTGATTTTAAAACATATTTGTTAATCCTCCGTGGTAGTGACTTACAGTGGAACTGACGATAAAATATATTCACTTTTCTCAAGTATGTTTCGAGCAACATTTTTCAGTTCCGTCCATTATTTGCTTTTTTGACAGAAATACATGAACTAACAATATTGCTCAATACATTTGAAATGTTCCTTTTTCCTTCATTTTTTTTCCATTTATTGAATCGAGCCATATTCAAGTACAGATGCAAGGTAAAAGGAATTCTAAAGGGCATTTCACATTCTCTAAATTCAAATTTTCCTTTTATAAAACTTAGTTTGTTTTTCTTTCAAGTTATTAAGTGGCTGTTGCTTTTCAATTTATGTTTCTCTACTACCAAATTGAACGTACATAATTGAACCACTTTAGATTGTTATTGCGCAAGTAGCTTCAGATATCATGAACATAGCTTAAAACATTTTATCTTTATCTGCTGTTTTGCCCTCGAGTTTTGAAAGATTTAGGTATTTGGCTTTTGTTGTTAACTTAGTTGCAGTTTAGTCCTATGTTTCTATCAAAATCATTTACTTTTCTGATCCATTAAGGGTTCTTACGAGTTCTCTCTCCATGAGCTTTAGTGGGTAAAAGTAATGATTCCTGATCCAATGCAAGTTGCTGCTATTGATCTACCTATTCCTCTATTTACAATCCTTGGAAACATTATCAAGTGAGATTATTATTATGAGGTACTTTGCGATTTCGTGTTATTAAATGTATTCATGCTCTGATGGTTCTATAATTTGGTTAAAATATGGACAAAGTAGGTTCTTTATGTTACATCTTCAGTTAATGGAAATTTTAACATCCTCTCTTTGTGTGTATATGGAATATAATATACTCTAATATACTTAATATGAAAGCTGACAATTGACATTTTAATAGGGGATCAAAGTAATAATTTGTGGTGCTACAATTATGGAAGGATAAAATCAATATAGAGGAAACATATCAGATCAATTAGATAACCCAAGATAACATAGACCATTACTACAAGAGAAATAATCATAAAATAGGAAAATATCTTTTTATACCAACAATACTTATTGTAGTCTATCAAAGGATAATAACTTTTAATCGTGAAAAGGGAAATGAAAAACACTTAATAATCTTAAATTTGTAACGCTTTCCTCCATTGTCTAAAACATACCGAATGAATTTTAAATGGAAATTAACACAAGCACTAACTTAATGCCAAACAAACTACTAAAAAGGGAACTAAATTAAGGCAAATTTGTAATCTTTGAGAAGATATTCTTCTATTTACCTGAAATCCGATGAACGGACGTTGAATGGAAATTTTGGTTAAGTTACATGATGCAAAAATAAAATATATAATGGCTATATTACAACAAATTAGAGCAATATTTTAAAGAATAGAAATTGTTTTAGTTTTATCGTATCAATTACTTTATGGATCAAGTGATTAATTGGTCATGCTTTTAGTTATACCCATGTGCATAATTATGTACTAATGATATGGATGAACTCTCTACTTGCTTATCTTCGTAATGCAAGTGGTATTAATAAATATTTTCTCCATTCTCCTCTAAATTTAGTTGGATCAATCTGTGGTAAATCTCAGATCCGTTAAGGAAGCCCAGGAGTTCTCTCTTCTTCATTCTTAGGCGGATAATAGTAATGGCTCCCAATCCCAGGAAAATTATTATGGCTTATTTGCAATCCTTGATAACATGTTCAAGCGAAAATATTATTATGAGGTACTCTGTGATTTCATGTTATCAAATGTATTCATGCAGTAATGGTTTCATTATATGGTTAAAATATCGACAAAGTAGAATCTTTATGTTTTGTTATTACATCTTCAATTAATGAGAATCTTACTGACCATAATTTTATCTTTGGTTTTGCAATTCATGTTTACAATGCTTGGAAAATATGGTCAGTATGGATTCTTCTTTCTCATAACCTATGCTACTGTCGGTTTTGTTGATAGTTTTACATTTTATTGGGTTTCACTTTTATTTTTGGTACTTGAGTGCTATTTCATTTATAAAATATTGCATTGTTGTATTCACCTCCATATTTAACAAAGCATAATCATAAGAGCATATTTCATTGGTTCAATCTATTCACATGCACTTTAGTTGATTTTAATTTATAAATCATATTAAATAATTTTGCATTGTTGTTTACTATATCAATATGAAACTTCTTAATGGTTAATTTTGTGAAATATCATGTGACACAAAAGGCTTATAATAGTTGTAGAAATAAGCAACAATTTTGGCGTATGGGATTTGGATGAGGGTGAACATGGTAGCTTCAATCGTATTAAAAAAAACGTCCTCGATTGATAAGAAACATAAACTAGAGTCTTATAGAAAAACTACGTCTGATATTTTAAATTATTTATTTTTATTACGTGGATTCAACTTTATAGGTTTTTAATTAACATGGTGCATACGATTCAATCATATGAAGTGGTGAAAAGGAGCAGTCAAAAGTATTCATGAAATTTTCTTTGATAGCCGACGATGAGTATCATCTCTCCCTAGGTAATTACGTTTAATTGACTGTATCAATTTTGATAACTATTTAGTTATTTAACTTCTCTTAATTAATAATTGTTAAGAGACGTATAATACTTTATTTGCCACTACCTTGAAATTGAAATTTTAACTTCTTAACTTGACTAAACTACATAATTTTACTCTTTAGGACAAAATGTATGTACTTTACCATGTGATTGTTTCATTTCTCATTTTACCACCCATGATCAGCATGGTATTTATCTGATACTTTTGGTCTATTGGCATGTTGCTTACTTTTTAAATTTCATGGTTGTCTCATGTATTACAGAGAGATGTTTAAATACTTTATAAAGGAAGAATCAAGCATACTGAAAAACCTCATTGACTAAAACTGCACCATCTACATTAAGCTAGACCTTCTTAAGTACATCTAAAACCTGATATCAATTGATTTTTCATTTTTACACTCTTCATTTACATCAAAATGGATAGGAAAACTTCTTTAAATACAATAAAAATTATTGCTATCATAATTAAATATACATTTAAGGTTTATTTATGTAACAAATGAATATGAACTTGGTTGAATAATTAAAACAAAACTTATAAATGAAATCTCATTACTTTAGGTCTTGATGGATGAAATACTTTTTTCTCCATAAACGATTTGAAATATTGTTTTTGCTTCAGATACATAACATGATTTATTTTTGCCATCAAATGTTTCATATTCGATGTCATTTTATTGCATGGTTACGGTTCTTTACAGGAAGTTTATATTATGTTTTTGAATTATCCAGGCTTGCACTTTATTCTTTGTAAATCACAAAGTATGCATTGTGAGATGATACATAGTACATGTAATTTTTCCTTTTCCAGTATTTATGGGACTGTTGGCAAAGAATTGATTGAGACTATTCATTTTTTGTGAAATTAAATTATATACTGTATGATTAACTTACTAGAGATTAAAGGAGCTAGCTAATTTAAGTGGAAAATTGTTGTTCCTCCACTACGTCACAGATGACCTACTACAACGAAAATCCATGGTGTTGCTAACTATAATGTTTCCATAGCTATGATGTTTTTTGTCTGTTGCAACGCACGCTTCAATGTGTTAGCATAGATATCAACCATGTGTTGCAGTAACCGGGTGAATAAAATTATTAGTCTGCGTTAACACGATCCAACGGTCCATGTTAGCGATCCACGAGAAATAATGTTTACGGCGGGAAACAAAAACAATCCGGCAAAACACTAACAAAATATTCACTCAACCTCTCAAACACTAATTCTCAAACAAAATACTCCGTCGCTCAACCTCTCAAACAATCACTCTCAGGTTCAATTAGGGCTTAATTGGGGTTCGATTAGGACAAGTTCGAGTTCAAGTTCAGTTAGGGCTTTGGTGTTTCAATTAGGTCTTCAATTGGGGTTCGTTTGGGTTTCAAATTTCAGTTAGGGCTTCGATTTAATCTGCTGCTTAAGGTATCACTCAATGTATATTTCAATATTTTCTGATTTATTGTTGTGTTGCCTAATTTACTGATTTACTTGTGCGTTCTGGTGTAATCATATTCCTGATTCTATTATTGTGTTTGTCTTTGTCCTTATAGTCATGGCTAAATGATATTGGTTTATGTTATTCGTTTGTCAATTAGTGATGAGCGACGAGGAAAAACTATGGGCAGAACTTCCTAAGTTCAGTGAACAATACACCAGTGGAGTGAAACTTTTTATTCGAAATACTTTTTCTAGATTCGCGGTAGGTGATGAAATTACATGCCCTCGCAAAAAGTGTCATAATCGCAAGTGGCATCGTCAAGAGGTATTCTACGACCATATGATTTGGAATGGTCCATCTGAATTGTACGTGAAATGGATTTGTGAGGTTTCCTGTTTAGATCCTGAAAGAAGCGATAACGATATGGATTGTGAAGCAGAAATAAATTTTGGAGATAATCTCGATGAGATGTTGCAATGTACTTGTGGAAATATGTAGAACAATGAATGTATATCTTCTGATGGATCAAATGGAATAGATGTCGATGCTAGAAAATTTCATCAATGTGTTCAAGAAGGAAAGCAGCCATTATATCCCCGGTGTACTAAATTTTCGCGATTAAGTTTCATTGTCAGGCTTTATTCTTTAAAATGCCTACATAGAATCACCGAGTCTGCATTCAGCGATTTATTAGAGTTGATAAAAGAAGCTTTTCAACAAGCCCACATCCCTTTATCTTTCAATGCTACCAAAATATCATTAAAGATTTGGCCTCATTACCAAAGAATACATGCATGTCCAAATGACTGCATGCTATATTGGGCAGAAAATGAAAAGGAAAATAAATGCAAAACTTGTTGTTTTACAAGGTGGGTTATACCGGAAAAGAAAGTGGCTACTGACAATGATCCAGAGAAGCAGAATCACAAAGTACCAGCAAATGTGATGCGTTATTTTCCACTAAAACCAAGGCTGCAAAGGATGTTCATGTCCACGGAGTACGCAAAACTTATGTTATGGCATGCAGTGGGACAAAAAAATGATGGAAGACTTCGACATCTAGCTGACGGCGAGGTTTGGAAGACGATGGATGCCAATTATCCTCATTTTTCATCTAAAAACAGAAATATCAAGTTAGGAGTAGCATCTGATGGATTCAGTCTTTTTCGTACGGTGACAACACAGCACATAGCCGATCATATTGGTAAATTATAATCTTTCACCTTGGTTATGCACGAAGATAGAAAATTTGATACTTTCAACCCTTATCCCTGGTCCAGAGTCTCCTAACAATTACATTGATATCTACATGCAGCCTCTTATCGCAGAATTAAAAGAATTATGGGATCTTGGCATACAAACTTATGATGCCTTCACTGGTGATAATTTCACATTACGTGGAAGCGTGTTATGGGAGTTACCTTGAGATGAGGGCTGCCATATTTGAAGTGACAAACAAGGAGAAAGAAATATTTTGCTCGGTGTTGGAGAATGCTAAACTGCCTTATGGTCGTGCAGCTAATATCAGCCGGTATGTAAACAAGAAAGAGAGGAAAATTGCAGGGTATAAGAGCTAAGATGCTCATTTTATTCTCCACTACTTGTTGCAGTTTGCTGTGAAGAAATCTGTAAAACCTGAAGTTGCAATACCTATGATAAGATTAGGTGCATTTCTGAGTAGTCTTTGGAGTAAAATTATCGATTTGGATGATCTCAAGAGGCTACAAAAGGAAATTATGGAAATTCATTGTCAATTTGAGATGATATTCCCAAATGCTTTCTTCGATACAATGGTGCACTTGCTGGTTCATTTATGCAAGGAACTTGAATATGGTGGACCTGCACATGTTCGCTTTATATTTCCTACTGAGCGTTATCTTTGTAAACTGAAATCATATGTTCATAACAAAAGTAAACCTGAGGTGTCCATTGTTGAAGGTTATCTTGCAGAAGAATGTTTGATATTCTGTTTAAGGTTCATAGGTGGCGATGGAGCAGGAAAAATGCAATTTGAAACCTGCCCACAGAATCTGGAATATCCTATTGGCACAAGAAAAAACAAAGATGGAAAAGTATTCATCTTAAAAATTCTATATGGACGGAATCTCACCGTTACGTTCTATTCAATTGTGGTAACGAGGAAATAGAGAGTTTACTTGAGTAAGTTTTAAGTTTGATTTTTATTTTAGTAAGTATTGAAGAATTAGAAAATTTGTTTCTATCTTTTATTAACCAAGTCTTTATGCTAGGAAACATCGAGCTTTAATTGATGGCCATGCATCATCAAAAAAATATAAAAGAGAGAGAGAGAACGCAGTGAAGAATTTTGGAAGTGGTTAAAGGAAGAGGTTGGGAAAAAGGAGGACATTTCAAAAGAAGTACAACTGTTTTCAATGGGCCCTCTTCGAATAACTAGGAGGTTTACTGGGTATGTTATCAATGGATACAGATTTTATACAAGGTTCAGAGATGCCAAATGTACAACACAAAACAGTGGTATATTTTTGACAGCCTTGACTACTAGCTTTGCAAGTTCGAAAGATCAAAATCCATTGGTTGGTGAAGTTAATTACTATGGATCAATTGAAGAAATATTAGAACTAGATTATTGGGGAGAATTTAGTGTGGTTTTATTTTAAGTGTTTTTGGTACCAAGAAGAGAAAGATTTATATGGGATGACTCGTGTCAATTTTAATCGATAGTGCTAGAAATTTGATCCTTATGTTGTGGCTTCACAAGTACAACAGGTGTTTTATATAGAATATCCAATTGATAAGATGTACCATTAAGTTATCAATAAATTGTCGAGCGACTGGTGTGAAAACATATGAATGGATCGAGCTCTCCATTTTTGATCTCCACCTGAAGACTTTCAATCGTCTTGCGTATCCCTTTCTCGTGGACCCTGAAAGTAGCATTAGCTTTCGGTTTGGTTTGCTTCTTCTTCACATTGTTACTGAAATCGATGTAGTCAAAATTTTCATGCAAGGAGTCTAGTATAGAACCACTTGATCGAGTATGAAGCCTGTCACCCACACAGTTTCCTTCTAGAACCTTGTGTCCCTCCTCATTTTCAAAGGTGGCACAATCACTTTTATTTCTAACAGGTGCTTCAACCAAGCCTGGAGTTGCACCAGCAACTTCATGTCTAACTTCAACATCACTCAATATGTCAACATAACCCATAACATTCGATACCACATTTCTCTCAGCAGGACTACTAGAGAACGCATTAAGAAAAGTTGTTGCACTTACATTTGAGTTCGGAAAAGCACGCGAAAGCAACTCACTCACCTGCAACTCACTCACCTGTCCAATTTCACCTTCCTCACATTCTGCAATATCATCATCAACTATTTCTTCTCCTGAAACACCCCACATCCAATAATGTCACTCACAAAGGGAATGCATTAACTTCAGTGAAGCATTATAGGTAAAAGATGCAGATAAATTACAAGACAGACAAATAAAGCAGCGGAAAATAAAGTCATTTTATAAACAATGTGGTTCTGTCAAGCTTTTACAACAAATGTCTCAATCATACTTAAAAGTAATACATTAAACTTTTGTCTTAAATCAAAAACCTCTAAGTATAAAAGAAGCATAAAAATAATAATGATATTCCCCAATAAAGCATGAACCAACCATAGCAGTGAGAGAGAGAGAGTCCAAAGCAATACATTGACTATCTTCGAGCTTGGAAAGAAGAACGGTCCAAACTAAGCTGAGTTATTCCCTCCCTGACTACCCAGGGGGGAAATGAAAGGAAAGAGGCGAAACAAAATTAGGTCAGACATAAGTCTGGTAAGTCCAGTGACTTTCAGTATGTAAGCAGGTAAAAGTAACATGACATGAATAAACTGAATATAAGACAATACTGTGATAACAAGGATAACAAGATAACATAAGATTAGCATAGAAATGATAAGGCAAGATAGACTGAAATCCGCTTCTACTCTTTCTCTGCTTCGCTACTACCCTGTTATTCAGATTTCTATATCTCTGCACCACCTAACTAGTGTCCCAAAAGAAATTTGCATAAAATGGTAATAAGATAATATGATCCCAATCCCCGCAATTGTGGTAGCCTTCAGGTGTACATCGATTATGAGGATTCACCTCAATCTGCCTAATTGCCATGAATATGCTCGATGTATCCTTACTACCCTATCGATCGGCTCCCTACTTGTGTTAACTTTCCTTGTGTCTGTGTCAATCGACCGTCACTTGTGTGTAGATACCCTGTGCTGGTCCCACCATAAGGTGTGTCAATCCTTATGATAGCAACCCGACACGAATCAAGATGCACAGTGTATAACTACTGGTACCCAATGCCTGCTTTTTCCCACTCCGGAGTACGTGCACGCCCGTAATCTGTCGGAACCTGCACTGACGTACCCCCTGCCGCTGCCTTGACCGCTTATAATCAGCTCAGTAATTGTGCCCCACCCTGCCTAGTTCAGGGTACCATGATACATCTATGTGGGTTACTGCTGAAATGGGTCCCCGTTACCAGGGTTTCTTACTGGTTAAGTTTGTGGGCATATATTTACTAATATTACCCACCAACCCGATATGTACTTAACCCTCCCACCGATTCAAGCATGTTTATTTAATGGTTAAGTTTGTGGGCCTATATTTACTAATATTACCTACCCGACTTGATATGTACTTAACCCTCCCACTAATTCAAGCATGTTTATTTAATGGTTAAGTTTGTGGGCCTATATTTACTAATATTACCCTCCCAACTTGATATGTACTTAACCCTCCCGCACATTATGTCATATTGGTTAAGTGTTGTCCATTCATGTTAACTTAACCCACCCATTCATCATGTCATGTTGCTTAAGTGTTTCTTGTTAACTTAACCCTCCTCACTTATCATGTTGGATTGGTTAAGTGTTTCCTATTAACTTAACCCCGTTCGTTCATCAAGTTATATTGGTCAAGCGTTTCTTGTTAACTTAACCTCACGTGTTCATCATGTTGTATTGGTTAAGTGTCATCAATCAATTCAAGTTAACTTAACCCACCTACTTGTCATGTTACTTTGGTTAAGTGTTGCCTTCTTGTGTTAACTTAACCCTACCACAAATAAAGTAATATTAGTTAAGTGTTTTCTTATTACTTAACCCTACCCATTCATCTCGTTATATTGGTTAAGTGTTTCTCATTAACTTAACCCTAGTCATTCATGTTATATTGGTTAAGTGTTCCTATGAACTTAACCCTAGTCATTCATCTTATTATATTGGTTAAGTGTTCCTATGAACTTAACCCTAGTCATTTCTTAGCATGTCTTGTTCATTAGCATTAATTGATTTATTAATGCACCAACCTCTCACATTAGATATGTGTTGTTGCGGTTACTGGATGTGCTGGGCGGTTCCGGGCTGTTTTACACCACAACTCAATCTAACCTCAGGTTTTTCTTGGGCATGATGCACTAACCTCTCACATTAGATAGGTATTTTTGTGGTTACTGGATGTGCCGGGCGGTTTCGGGTAGTTTTACACCACAACTCAATCTAACCTCGGGTTAGGCATGTTCATCTTTAATTTACACATTTACCATATATACCCAAATCTAGATTTTACATGCTAATTACCAAATTCACCAAAACTAGTCATGTTCCAATTCCCAAGTTATGCCCAACAAATTCCAATTCCAAGTTATTAATCAAAATTGGCTATACCCAATCTTCCCATATTTTCAATAATAGCCATGTTCCAAAATCACTATATACACTAGGCTTGGCGTTCCAACTAACAGTTATGCCCAATCTATATTTAATATTCTATTTTTCAGCTTATGCCCAAAACTAGATTTTCATGTCAAATTACATACTTTGTCGTTCATGCCAATTCTAGGTTCAATATGTCAAATTACATATTCCATAATTCATGTCAAATTTCCCAAATTTCATCTTAACAGTCATACCATGTCAATTTTCATGTTATACCCAATTACCCCCGCATTCATAGCGTACGTATTTTGAGATTCAACTCAAGATTCATAAAGTAAGCGGAGAAACAATATGGAACATAAGAGGCATAAGAATAGGCAAAGAACTATTGGTCCAATAAATTTGATATACCAAATTGACAAGTTTTGCATAGAATACATTGCAAGCATATAGATATGATATGAATATCATTATGAACCATCATAGACGTATAGGTTTGACAAGAGTTATATCATGAACTTAAACAGGATTACAATTCCGATATACAACAAGGATAGATATGATTGGACCAATTCCATAGTCAATAATGATTCCCAAAGGCATATACAAGCACGGATTCAAATGAAAGGATTACTTACATCAGGCATAAATCTAATGGATTAGATTTGAATAACATCGCAGACATAAATCTAATAGATTGGATTTGAATAACATCGCAGGCACAAATCTGATAGAAATAGATAGGATAAATCTAAAAGGATTATCTCATAAACAGGTATAGCTTTTATTCAGATTATTACATGCCAAGAATTTCAATTAAGAATTCACATCTAAAAGTAACTTGAACTTACAGAAAAAGAATAGATATTGTATTCTGGGATCTGATTTCTGAATTTGGGTATGTTAATCCTTTGATGTAGACCATCGATTCTCTAATTTAGATTTGATTTGAGGTTTCTAACTTGATTTCTAGTTTAGAGAAGACTGGAGGCTATTCTAGATTGAAGAGGGACAGCATGACGGCTCTTAGAACAAGATTATGTGGTCTTAGGGTTGAGGTTTGGATTGTTTATATAGAGGTTTAGATTAAGATAGGCCATTAGATTAACCTAGGAGTAAGCAGGACCATCCAGACCAAAAGGAACTATCCAGAAACTGCCACATATGCCCTAGTAACTCAGCAAAGGTTCAGAAATCGTCACAGTTTGGATCTGCCCGAGGGGGTAGGTCGACCCCTAGGTCGACCTGTATAGGGGAGGTCGACCCCCTGGTCGACCTGGCCTGGGGCAGGAAAAATTCCGCCTAGCCCGCTTCTTTGTTTGAATTTCGAATTTTGAATTTTAAACGTGAGCTGTTTTAATTTATTTAAATCCTGAAACTTCTGAAGGCCATAACTTCCTCATACGGAGTCCAATTCACGCAACTCGGACTCTATCTCAAGCAGAATTCCGAGACGAACGCAATGGCGTAACAAATTTCCCTTAATTCTTCTCTTAAAAATTAAGTATACTTTGATTTGTTACTTTAATATTCTCAGAAATTACGGGGTGTTACATCTCCACTCATAACGTTAAGGACATAAAACTTATTGTTAATTGGGTTAACTTCACTTCAATTTCCATTTCCTTTATCCATATCCATTTTCTGGTTTGCTCCAACTGCATCATTTATCTTCCCAACCACCTTCCTCCAAGCAGTGTTAGTTCTAGCCTGTGATCCTGCACCAATTCTCGCATTACCCTTAACCTGTTCATTTATCCCAGTTTTCTCAGTGCGAACTTTATCCTTATCCTTCCTAGTATTTTTCCTGGCTAGATCCTCTTTGAATTTTTCACAATTAATGGTTGAATGCCCAAAACAGTCGCATTTAACGTAAATTGAAGGTCTCCACAAATAGGTAATGTATACAGTTTGTTCATTACTGTCAGGCAGTAACACTTGGAATTCAACTGGTAACTCATCATGAGGGGTAACCTCAACCATACATTTTGTGAACTCGAGACGATCAAGCTTCTTTGTATTTAGATCCATATAAAGAAATTTTCCTACACGCATAGCCAACCAACATATTCCCTTTTTAGACAACCATATAAGGGTAAATTTGCGAGCTTAATCCACATAGGTACCGATGTAATAGATTTATTCATATCCCCTAAACTAGACATCCAAGGTCGAACAATGAAGATTTTATTTTGAATCAGCACAGGGACAGCCTGCAATATCCTTTCCCGATCTTCTATTCTATCAAAGGAGAAAAAGAAGACCTTACCAGTCGATATGATCTTGATACCTCCCGACGGCTTCCAGTGTTTTTTCAGATGAGATGTGACCGCTGTATAAGAAAGTGGGTGATCCAGAAAGTGTCCAATTAGATACTCGTTCCATTGCTTGTCAAAGGCTTCAAAATTTTAGTTGGTTGGTTGCATGGCTTTCCCTTTGAATATGAGTTTCATCGGCGGAGGAGAGTAAGAACCCGCATTTTGTGGTTCAGATTCGAAAAGTGAAGACCATTTCTTGTTTGGTGGAGGAGATTGAAAACTAGGGTTTGTGGTCGATGGGAGAGTAGGTGGATTTGGTATCGGAGGTGGATCCGGAGGTGGAGGGGTAGGAAGAGGAGGTCTGATTTGGAGAGACGGCGCTAGGTGAAGGTTAATTTGAGAAGGTGAGAGGCGAGAGGACAAGGATGGGCGAATCAATTAGCATGTTATTGCTATTCTCCTCCCAGTTCAATGAAACAGTGATAATAAGGTCATTAACCGGTGGATAAAACGAAGCAACTCACAAGCTGGGAACCTAGGGTTTCCATTTTTAGAAACTTAAAAGCATGTGCTCTTTTTCGTGTTTCCTCAAATAGAAGCGTGAGACAGTCGCTTGCTACACATACCGACCGAAGCTGATGGAATGTGGCAGGTGGGAAATCATGACACTGCATTTTTACAGACTTTGTGTCTTTTCATCATTACACACATATAGGCTTTGTGTTTTTGTACGTCAAAATGAAGATTCAGCACAGAGTTGTGTCTTTTCAGTTCATTTTTTATTGCTTTCACATTTTTATCTTTTTACAAAAATGCTAGTTCTCTCTGTCTTCATGCATCTTTATAGAAATATTTATAAATACAAGCGAACAAAAAATGTGTACAAGGCTTAGACACAAAATATACACGTGCCTTAAAAATGTTCAGTTGCATTTATCGCATACAAACATACATCAAATATTAACAGGGAAGAGACTTATGTAGCAGATACTAACACATGAATCTATCTTCTGTTACTTACACTGGAAAAAAGCAGAAACCAAAACGTTTTTGCGATGACACGTGTCTTCTTTCGTCCTTTACGCTTTCTAAATCTTGACAGTTCCTTTCGTGTTTGGTCATTCCCTAACCGCACCATTCCCATGCACCATTCTCTATCGCCTGCCTGTTCTCGACATTTTTGATGCTCTTCCTCCATTCCTACTATCGCGTCAACCGTAACTGGTAATCTATTAACCCTGATTTTGTTTCGCAATGATTTGAATGTAGTTATTTAGGGTTTAATTAATGTAGTTCTTGATTTGAATGGAGCTATAGATCTGAATGTGACTTTTTTTTCTGATTTGAATTTGCTTAATTGGGGCTGAAATGAAATTTTTGTTGCGGTGATATCCTTTTTCGTATATTTGCTGAAATAGTTCTGAATTTGTTCAAATGGCAATGGATCTGCTGAATGAATTAGCAATGGATCTTCTTAAATTGTCATTAATTGATCATTTTTGCAGTAGAATATTATTTTATCAAACAACATTTATCCCTATTAAGAGATTGACAGTTGCTGTTTGTGCCGTTAAAATTGCTTAAAGTTACACTTATTTGTTTCAATCGGCAACAAATTACGACCACCGTTCCTTGCGATCGATAACTTCCTGTGGATCGTAATGAAGAAACTATCAATTGCATCATTACAGTCGGCAGCAAGCTACCGATCACAACAAACAGTGGTTGGAAATTTGACACCGGTAGAAAAAGAACAATATTTGTGTATTTTTCAGTGAATTTCTTGGCGCAAATAGCAACGCTTAATTAATACATTATATGTCTTTTTATTACTATTCAAATAATTGCCAGAATACTTATTTGGGTGCTAACACCCCTGAACCCCCATGTTTTTTCGTACTGTAACATCAACAACGTCAATTCCTGATATAGGCAAACAGAAACCAAAACGTTTGTATAGCGCCCTCTGCCCTTTTTTATTTCTACGCCCTTTTCAAAACTGAATAACCACCGATCAGATGGTACAACAAACAACTGTCCTTTCAAATTTTTATGCCATTTCCGGAATCGATAAACCAAAATCACATGATACGTTTTCCACATTCCCCACCCTTACAGCGCAACCGCCAGAACAAACCGCTGTTAGCAGTTCAAGCAAAACACGAATTTCAACATATTTCTTCCTGCCACATAATCCGACTACGGATGCACACCGCGATGCTACTCTCTCCCCGCCGCGCCACAACGTATGGAAGTTAGGGTTCTGAAGGTATGTCATTTTCCCTAATGTTCTTGATATTGGGGAGTTCGCGATTTGATCCCTGTAAAGATCGGTTTTTCTACTTCAACTCCTACTGACTTTATCGACTCTTATTTGTGACTTTTAGTTCAGTACATTTGACGAACAGTTTTTTATGTTCGATACTAATTACTGTGAATTATGCCTCTCTTATGTACTCATTTGAACCATCTTCTGTTATTGTAAATGAGTACAAGGTGGATGAGATTTTTCCATCTAATAACTAACCTATCAATTACCAAAGTACAATCAGAGTAAGTGCTTATATGATTGTTATATAACGTTATGCATTCACTAAAGTAGGTGCCTCCTTTGTCAAATACTATCTTATACTAATTTTGCTTCCCTGGGATTTAATGTATTAGTTGGAATTAGAAACAGTATGCAGTTATATCTATTTATGCATTATTTATGTTCACAGTTCACGGTGTGAATAAAAATTCAAACCCCTGGAAGATTCCCCATTTTTTGGCCAATACACTACTTTATTTCCACTTTATTTTACTGTTCAATGCTATACCTTTCACTACCTCTTAACTTTGACTTGGAATCAAGTCAGTCTGTTTATGTCCACTTTTTCTTCTGGATATAACTATACCATAAAAGGCAATGTTCGAGATAAATACAGTAAATTTTTTACAAGCTTATTTAAAATGAACAAACAGGACGTGTTTACGTAATTGTAGAGTAAAATAATTTTTCATTATGCCTTTACCGACAAAAAAAATCCTTCCTTTTATCTTCAAGTACAGAATTTTCACTTGCTTAAAACAGGAACACGTGCACGTTTTTGGTTGTTTGCATCCGGTCTCCCTTGCATTTACCTTTTTGTGTCCCATATTTATGCCCAGTTGTTCATCAGACCGGCATCAATTTATATTTGTTTTGCGATGTTAACCAACTTGATATGTATTGCCCTTTCAGTCTAACCAAACAATTGCACACTTTACCCAAGACATCTGCAATGCCACTATTTACTGAGATAAACCCTCTTATACATTAATTTCTCCTACATGACATTTCTTTTTTATGTATTTAAAATATGCAGCATCATATGCATTCATTATTGTCATTTACAGTTTCAGGTCTTGCTGAATTATGCATTGCAGTTCAGTATTTCACAAATGCGCACACATACACCCATTTTATTTATAAACACACAATAGATATGTACACAGAGGGAGTGGTACACATACGTAGTTGTATACTTTTTCTATATAATTTTTCAGTATCGTCCTAACATGCTTTCTAAATGTGTTTTGTTGATGATTAGTTAACCATTGGTCTTCCAAATATATTGGACTTTGTTAATGAAACACAAGGAAAAGATATAGAAGACAAGGGATCAGGCACAAACCTACTATAGTGATACAGATAACTTCTTTGTCACAAAGAAAAAAAATTGACTTTCATGGTTTGGCTACATAAGTAAAGCTTATATACTTAAAATGTCTGGTAATTTTACTTATTAGGGAATATAAGATTTGGCCAACTGTGGATGATATATTAAAAAGAGCATGATTAGAGCAAACAATCTACATGTTCGTTAGATCTACATAGAAGTTCTAATATAACTTAATTATTATCAAAATTTTGAACGAAGTTCATGGAGACGATAAGCTGAAATTAAAGAATCCTGGTATTGAAGTGTAGGTTACTCTACACAATAAAAACTATATATTATCTATCTATTACTTATATTGGAAAGGAGAAACCACACCTTTCCAATAAACAGTAATTTGACAAGTGGCACTCAATCTTTAATTAGGCAAAACGGATATTCACTTATTTATTACTCTGCTTTCTAATCCTAATAACCACTCTTCGAAAAGTGTTTTCCCTTCTACATCTCCATTCTTCCAAAATGGTCTAAATTCATGAAACCCCAACTTTGAGTCAACATGGATGCTCTCTTCGATATCAATACTTTCACAGTTGTCTTTTCATTTTCTTCAATTTTATTCCCAATTTTCGATTAACTCAATTTATTTTCTAATTAGGGATATTTTTAATTTCATAGTAAATGGTAACCTTGGATATTGGATTCATTATTAGCATTTAGTACTTCACAAAATCCATGGACGGATTTTCTGGATCTGGGGTTCATGACTTCGAATTTATATCAGGTATAATTTTGATAATTATTGTGTCACATTTCCAATCATCAGTTTGTATTAAACGCAATATTAATGTTGATAACTATTTTTTAATGTATTTTGTGAATTGGCGAATATTTGTTTCTTTTGTAATAAATAGAAATTTAAAAGATCGCTTCTGATATTTAATTAGCGTTCCCTTTCAGCATTAGTGATGAATGAACGTTCATTACTTTGTAAACAATTGAAATAGATTTTTTTCTAGCACAACACTATTCCACTATAATCGAGTCCCGGCCTCTTCACATATGTGAGGGAAAGGCTGTGCGCACTTATCGACCACCCCCAGAGCCTGGAAAGCCGTGAGAATAGTAGCAGGACGGGAGACTGACCTGGGAAGTCCTTTCGCGCTTGAGTACGGGAGCCTTTGGCACTGGGTATCCACCTTTAACACTATTCCACTATAAGCTTTTAGCTGAAGTATCGTTTTCAACAACATCTGTGAATGTGCAAATAGATTGGAGATTGGGGAATACACCGTCGATGATGCTTTAGGAAGGCATTGCTTTTGCTACAATTTGTTTTCGATGAATTAATTAATTTCAATTTCACTGTCTGATATGCATTCATAACTAATAATCTGAAATATGTTGTAAACAAATTTTTAACTTAAATTTTTTTTGGTTAGTATTGCTTTAACATAACAGTGTGCAATTTGTTCTGTTTACTAACATATGTTGGTTATATAAATTGCTGCTATACTTAAAAAAATCAATTGAATTCATTTTGAAAAATGAATTTAGTTCACTGTGCATTCCCTATATTCTTAACTCTGGATTCTCAGATGCATAACCAATTGTGTTTCTAAAGCAATTCTTTTATGTTCATAAATATGTTTCTTATACCACTAGCATTTGAAGAAATAAGCCCTATTACTTCAGTTTTGGTCTAATTTTACAAATATTTTGTTTATGATATGATGTCAAGATGGATAAGGCAAATTTTAATAACTGAATAATGAAATATTTTGTCATCCCGTCTGATCTCAATTTTTTCAGAATAGAGGTCAATGGACAATTTTAGAATAATTTTAATAGCAGACACAAAGTAGTGGATATTTGACTTTATAATCTGATCACATTGTTAGAAGTAACATTCGTGCTTAGTAGGTCTGTAAGGCTTTCTTTCAACGTACTTTATTAGCCATTGTTTGATTTAGTGATTGTACCATCAAAACGATGTTTAAAATTAAATTAACTACTATACAGTTGCAGTAATGATATAATATTTAAATCTTACCTTAATAATAGTAAGAATATATATCAGTAATAGTAGAATTTACGATTCTTTTTTTGTGAATCAATGATTTTTCAACTGCTTTTCAATTAGGTGTAAAGTGATATATTTTGTCAAATAAAATTACCATCACATAATTAGATATTAACTAATGTGCTCATAATTATACGTCTCTATACTGAAGTATATATTTTTAATATTTCAAATCCCCTTGGACAAGGAAAGGTCTTCAAAATGTACCTACAAGCATGTTTTTTGTTGCTATAAAAATCATTTCCAAATAAATATCATTCCGAAATTGTTAGACCAAAAAATGGTCTTAACACCCAAATTATCGTATTTAGAGCGTAGGATATGAAGAAATAACTGAAAAAATAAGAGAAAAGCAAGACAACAAGATTTTTATAGTGGTTCGGCGTTAATGAGCCTACGTCCACTTCATATTTTCTCATTTTAATCGTAGATTACAATTACAATGAATATTATCTCTCCATCACTTGAATCTAATGAATAATTCTCTCTGAATTCATTGATTTTTATTGAGGAAGATGGTGGTTAACCACGGAGAAATGTTGGCCATGGCGCCCATGGATGTTGAGATGCCAAAAGTCCAAAAGAATCCTTCAAAATACCCTCAAATGGTGTATTTATAGCTGTAGGAGAGCTCCTGGGAGGACCGGTTCGTGATGGGGTACGTGGCAGGCGATCCAGAAAAATAGGAGAGCCAGTAGCCTTGAGAATAGGTCAAAACAAGCTGCGTGTGAGTAGGTCCGAAGGTCGGATCGCGGTCATAGGTCGGATCACGGATCGCGGTCATGTGCCAGTTTACACCCGTTCACGGAAATGTGCATAACTTTCAAACCGTAAGTCCGATTGAGCCAAACCAAAGCTCAAACTGAAGCTAATTCAAAGGGCTACAAGTATATGATGTGAATAGATCCAAATGAGGTCGTTTGATAGGGGTTTTAGGCCAGTTTATACTGATGTTGTGATTTTGACCAAACTGCCTTGTGTCTTCTGACGATGCTTCCAATGCCGGAGAGCGATGTTATCCAGATATTCCATACGAGATAGCATTTACCCAGAGGTGTGTCAACATGATCTTTGCTTTGGGTAGCCTGATCACAAAGCAGGCTAACATTTTGCCCCCCAAAGTACATCTTATCGAGGATGAGATGTGCTTTGAATATGTTGAGCTAAATCTTTCTGGAATGTCATTTGTCCTTGAGAAGGCTTTATCCAACTGCTGCACTGCTTCCATTGGAGCTAGTCAGGCCAAGTCCAAAAGTCGTGCTAAACCGTTGGCTCCCGAGCGTGATTCTACACGCACAGGTCATTGCCAGACAACGTCATCATTCTATGCAAGTCAAACCAATGGTAGGATTGGACTTTCTTTTACATATGAGTCAATGTATGAAGTAGCCACCCAAATCATGGGGTAGTTCAAGAATCTTCAGGCTCCGGACTGTTATCTGAACTGCTGGGATAAAGCACATCGGAATTAACATGTGAATCTATCATCTGTACTCGGCTTAGAACTATCCCGATATTGGGATGTTAATATAGGGCTTCACAATAACATCAAATTGTATCAATAAGGATCCCGAAAGCCACGATCACTCTAGATCATGCCAATAAAAAGTAAAGAATCCACGGCCGTATCGGGCTGTATTTTAAGGAATCCACAATCGCTCTAGATCATTTTGTAATTCAATAATCACATGCAAATCAGTAAGAGATGCAGTTGAAATCATGTGAACCGGTGCTCATATGATTATCACTATTGTAAGGAAGTGGAGGAATTTGTTACACCATCTATTCGGTGTAGTTTGAGTCTTTAAATTCACATTTGACCCGCAAGCTGGCTTGCTTGATCGGGGAAGATGAATCGGGTCATACTCCAGAGGCATAAAGAGCATGTTTTGAATCACATTCCACGCTAGGTTTGTCTTCAGAGTTAGTCTACGAATCGACACTTGTGCTCTCGGTGCCATCGGAGGACAAGCGAAGTCGGGGCTTATGCCCCCAGCATCGATGGAGGTTAAATTAAGTCAATCGGGCATCCAATCTTCAAGGTCTTATACTTCCCGTCATTGCATCGGGTAAGAGTTACAGGTTCAGCAATTTTAGTTGACCTAAGACATTCTGTGTCCTCTCTCGGATCAGCGAGAGTTGGTGTTGTATATGCAAATGTTCGAATTATATTTGCCTTGATATCGTCTCTACTCTTTAGTCAGATAGTGAGGATTGCCTCATCGGGCGTCAGCGACTTCGGTTACTCTCATCAGGTCAGTTGCGAAGTTAAGTAAGCTTGTCAAATGCAAGTGAATAAATGTCGTTATGAAGTTAGTTGCGCCACTCCGTTTATGCTTCAGCATAGTTCGAAATGGTCATCACAGCCTTGTTGAGTCTCTTTCTCATGCTCGGTTCAATTGAGTTTGACAAACAAGATCATGGGCTCGATAAGTGGTGTAGATTCTTTTTAGAGCTGCACACTTTTATCATTCTTTTCCAGGGCTTTTCCTTTGTCCTTATCGTTTCAGTAATTGGAAGGTGCTCCATTCTTTGTCACAAAAGCATCAAGATCGTCCATCTCGACATTAACACCTTCTTGTCATAAAAGTCTATCCACCTCAGGGTTGAATTTATCAGAGTCTCCGAGCAGATGTTGTCATAGAGAAATCTTAAAGTCTAGGGGAATAACAGGAGATCCTGATGTCCCCTGTGAAAAGGCTTTGATTGTCATTATCCACATCATCTTGAGAAGTGCCGCTTCTCGAGAGGTGCCAAATCGAGCTGGCGAGCGGGTTGCCACCAAAGAATTGATGCACATTATCAAGATCATGGCTGATGCCCCCAGCGTTGAACCTGAGATTACAAAGGGGGTATTTGCTGATTTCTTATTCCTGCATCGATATTGCCCCTGAGTCGTGATTCGAGTCATTCGACCCGACCGGGTTCCTATTCTTCGAATTGTTGCGTTCTTGCTTGGAGCTGAGTGTGAAATGTCGCTCGAGTATCCACTTGGGTTGGAGCTAAAGTTGGTCATGCATGACCTGAGTTTGATGCAATTCTTGCATTCTCATCTAGGATGTTGCAGGTAGCTGTTCCATTGCCCATGTTTCCATCCGTGACGCTCTGAATCAAAGCCGCACGTTGCATGCCTGCTGATTTGTTCATGTTCTACCCGCGCTGATGGTGGCTATCCGATTGTGCCAAGTTCGTCACTTCTTGAACTCCAATTTTATCATTTCCAGCGAACTGATGATTGTTGCTCGGCCTTCCGATTCAGCACTGGTGCCCTCAACGTGAAGTCTTGAAATAGGTGAAGGTCGGCCTTGGGCTTCTTAGTTCCACATAAGCGGTAGTCGTCAATCAGGCTTTTGTCATTCAATTCTGAATGGTGACATCGAGTAGTTAAACTATGTTGTTTGAGGTTCGTATTTCGTGCCCCCATCTTCGGGGGTTTGTTCTGAGTAGTAGACTTCAAATCCATATCTTCCATATTCCCTCTTCGCATTATGAGTCAGAGTTGGATGAAAATCGATTTGTTGGAATGCAACCCATGCTAATCTCTTGTCTTTTATCCAGGCTCTAAGGGTTGGCATCAGACGGGGAAAGGTCAGACTTTGATCGTCTTGAGTGTTACAGCTTGTCCCCTATGTCAAGGGAAAGGCCGGAGACGGGGTGGCTGTATCACGCCTAATTGTTGCATAGGATGTATCCATCCTCATCTGAACCTTCCAGTTGTGAGTATAAAGTGAAATGACATGTTGTTGAACAATCCACTACTAAGGCCTCTTTTCGGTCGCCACTTTGAGTTGCGTAGGAAGTTTAGCGTTGGGCATCAATGTCATCCTTCTGGACACGTCCCTTAGCTTCCTTTTCACTGGCCTTTTGTAGTAGTTGCGAGTGCGGCCCTCAGCTGTTGTCCAGCTTCGTTTTGTGAATCTTCATTTAGTAAATGAAATTTTGCTTCTTTTGTACTGCCGTGTACCTATGGACATTTCGCTGTTAGTCAAGTCGTAAATAAGTCACGAATGAAATTGCATCATAAGTTTTCATTGCATGCACAGCATAAAAGCTCCATAACATGCTGTTTTGTTTTGTGTCAACTAGTACGTGCATAGGTGCCTCCGATCAATCATTGACGTGATGCCTGGCCAGGGCTTGTTAACGATTGATCAGGATCGACAATGTGTTGCCCTCCATGTCCGGACATGAAGGGTTCGGGCTCAGCTTTCAATCTTGCCCCCGATACTACAGCGGGGTAGGAGTTCTTTCGTGGCGCTAAGTCTCTAGCGCCTTTATACTCTCCTGATCCTTCAGCGGGTTAGAGTTCTTTCTCAGTGCTGAATCTCAGACGCTTTTATACTCTCCTGTCGGTCGACGAGGTTAGAGTGCGAACTCAGCTTTTCAGTATGCTCCCCTATCCTTCAGCGGGGTAGGAGTTCTTTCTCAGCGCTAAATCTCAGACGCTTTTATACTCTCTCGTCGGTCGACGCGGTCTTTATCATGGTGCACCGTTATGCCTCGGGGACAATTCATCTTCAGTCCCAGGTACTCCTTCTCAAGTCGTGAGAATTAGAGTATTTGAACTTGTGACATACGGTATTTTATAGTGGTTCGGTCGAATCATGACCTACGTCCGTTTTTACAATGACAATTTCATGTCGGATAATACCGCAAATGCCGGGCATTCCACGCTTTGGGGATTTCATTGCTATCCACGGTTGCTAGCTTGAAGGTTCCATTATCAAGCCTCCGTGGGATGGAGTACGGTCCTTCCCATTTCGGGCCCAAATGCGTTGGGGGTGGAAGGACACGTTTCAGAACCAAATCTCCGGGTTCGAAGGTTCGGGCTCGAACCCTTTTTTTATTTTAATGCAGTAGCGGGCAACCTGTTGTCTATGTCTCAAGGCGCGCAGGCCTGCTTTGTCCCTTATACTCTTTCTCGGATCATAAGAGTTAGCGTCATGGATCGGATGGCCTTTGATCATGGCGATCCCATCACACTCGTCTTAGATTTATATTTCTATCCAAGCTCTGAGGATTAGAGTCGGTCGGGCAAATAGTCGAAAGACATTTGCCAAAGCCTTGCATTCCTCCGATCAATCTATGGGAGGAGTGGTCGACACCAAACTTCGGGTACCTGCATCATTCATATCACATAAGTTAGTTATGTCAATAACCCGAGATGCATGTAAAAGCAAATTTTATGATTGAAAAGTAAGGATATCGATGGGCACTGCTGCCCCCCTATCGGGATTCATGTTATCTAGTGGCATCGAGGATAGGATCGAGCCTTATAAGCGGTCACACCGTGTCCATCTGGAGTCGGACTACGACTTTGCAATTCAATGATTTATGTACAATCGTCTTGTGGTCTGCCACATGTGAGCCAAGGAGTGGATGCTCATCTCGGATCCACCTTGAGGTATGCACCGTCCCTAAGATGGAGGGCGTGGCTTTGTTAACGAGCAATTTAGTCGGACTCGTTACGTTTTTGCTCCATTGCTCTGTATGCGGGTGTTAAAGTTATGATCGATAGCAAATCCTGGATACCTACACCATCCACATATTAATTTATCTGAGTCAATTACATCAATAACTCATAAAGCATGCAAATATAAGAGTCATGGTTAGAGAATAATCCTGTTAAAGGAATGAGTATCATTCCGAGCGAAAATGGCGTTGCATTTTCATTGCAGGTCCATTTTGCTTTGCCTTAGCTCTGCCAGTGAAGGGCTGCCAAAATCTTTTAGCTGATGAAGGATATCTTTCCAAACCATCGTGGGGCGGCAGTCCCGAGAATGAATAGACCTTGATTGGGGTCTTGAGATGGCAAAGTTGGTTAGGCAGGTACTATAAGCGAGTGATGAGGTCGCATCTCCCTTTGAATTTCCTTTTTGCCCCCCTGTTGAGGGTAAGGATATAGTGTCGGTGACTCATGTTTGTAAAGCTAATAGTAGCACACCATCACATTGGCGTTAGGATGGCAGTTGGCATGAGAACAATGGATTCATGCATATAGAAACTTTTGCATTTTCTATGCAAGGAAATAGAATATTGCTGCTGGTGGGATAGCCATATTTCATAAATTTACTAATATACCTTCGATCCCATATCGAGGACAAGGGTTTGTGCGTAAACAATCAATCATCATTCGGGCGTTAGCGTTTTAAACCTTCAACTTGCTAATCTTCAGGCAAAACTAAGGCAATCAGTCGTGCAAACTCCTAATGTATTAGCTTTGAATTAGATGATGTATTCTCGAGCGATTGATGCTCAAATCTCCAGTTGCCCCCAATGTCCGGGGAATGAGTCACTTGACAAATAATTGATGAAAGGAGTGAAAGTGTGAGTCTTCACTTTCTAGCTTCAAAACTCCATTCACCAGAAGTTTCACTCATGTACATCTCCCGTCCAACAGGTGGCTGATTAGTGATTATGTCGAATCATTCAGGGCGGTGAATCGAGCAATGTGACTCATTGGTGTCTTTCTTGGGACAACTTTCCAAGGGTCAATAAGCAGTGTCGATTTGCATAAAGAATGATGGCATTCCTTTCACTTCTCCTTGTTAGATGCCTTCCGTGCTGCAGGAAGTTTATCATGGAGTTGTCCACGACTCTCTTCCGGGTTAAGTCCCCAACGCTAGATCAACTTCCATCTGCTCAATGGTTGGATTTTGTAGTGTCTCGATGGGGATCGTCTCCATCTTTTCTGGATTGTCGGAACCTTCTAACTTGGTCAGATTATCCAGCTTATGATCTTCTGTTCATAGGACATAAGATATGCTGTAATGCTCCGATCCATCCAATAGCTCTTCTACCCATTCTAGGTGAGCTGCAAGTCGTGGTCCCTTCATTTGGAATTCCCCTTGAATTTGGAAAACAATAATCTGAGAGTCACGAAAGATGTTCAACGCCGTTACTCCCAACTCCTTAGCAAGTTTCAACCTGGCAATCGGAGCTTCATATTCAGACTCGTTGTTAGTAGCGAAAAATTCCAATCGTAAGGCATAGTAAGTTGACCGTCCTTCAGAAGTTGTCAATGCGACTCCGACGTCAGACCGTTGATCATTCTTTGCACCGTTTGTATGCAGCTACCGGGTGCTTGTTTTCATTTTTCATTTTGAGGAACCATTTTCTTCATTTAACACATCCTCTTCGGGAACGGTACATTTAGCGATGAAGTTGGCTAATGCTTGCCCTCGTATGGGCTTCTTTAGGAGGGAATTAAGATCAAATTGGTTCAGCTCTATGTTCTATTTGAGCAATCTTCCAGATGCCTCAGGTCACTGCAGGACCTGTCGTAGTGGCTAATCAAAGTGAATCACGATCAGAAAAATTTGGAGATAGTGGCGGAGATTCCTTGAAGTAATCGACGTGCTTTTCCATCTTTGGATGGTGCTTCGTTACATGTCGCACTCCTGCATCCCGAATCTTCAACCTCTTTGGGATCTATATCTTCGGGTAGATCATCGAGCAACTCTTACTGTGAAGTCTTCCCTGCTAAGCCCATGCCTCCTTCACACTCCATCTCACCGGGAGGGGAAGCGTTATTGGGTTCCATGCAATCTCTGCCGCGTAACATATTTCATTCAGCCAAATAGTAAGTTCCTCCAGTAACTTGGTTATCCAGACCATTCTCACTCCAACTTCGGTTGGGATATTTAACAGCAGACACGATTCTGTCAACAGCTTGTTGTATAAAGTGAAGATCTAATGGTTGATTCATATTTGCTTCGTTCTCGAACTCATTTCTTGACTAAGGTCATATGGTGACTGGTGAGCGGTCAAGTTATTGTCATCCAAGCAATGATCCATATGTCCAATCACGGCCTGCGGTGGTTCAAGTGATACCTAACTCTGGGCACCAAAATATGTTGATCTAATCCTTAGATACATGGAAATCAATCTATCTCGATGCGGTTGACGGCAAATAGGAATTACAAAGGTTAGCTAAGCTTTTCAGGGAGTGAATCACGGGACATGTCTTTCACCACATCATTCAAGTGAAGGGTAACTTTGTAGCGCCATGATCCTTACTTGCTATCGGGTATCTCATCATTGAGAACCATGGTAATTGGGATTTTCTGAGTCATCTTCAGAATAGTGTCCGGATTTTTTTTTATGTCAATGGCATCTGGGGCTCCGCCCGTTGGATAGGTTTAAGTCATGTAAACCAGGTGATCACTACTCGTTCAGGAATGCCATCAGTTGCATTGGTGAAATCAATACACCATCGGAACTCTGAAAGAGGAGGTTGCTACGAAATAATCATGTCTCGTATACTGTCATAGCTAGCATGTTGAATCCTTTCAATAGCTCCTCACATTGAATAACATCTGTTAATAGGTGTTATGGCTCTTGGAAGAACCCCAGTCATTGCCGTTGTTGCTACCTATATCCTCAGAATGTCTACCGAATCTTGGTTGACAAACATTTGTTATAATTGTGGGCCAAAATGTACTCCGAGCTGAAGGCGAGCCGTACTCCGAACCGAAGGCGAGCCGTCAAGCGGGTCCGGGCGCAGCGCCGGTGGGGGTCCGGGGCCCCACAGTCCCGGCACCGCACGATTTTTTCGATTTTGGACGACGGAGCCTTTTCGGAAATGATCAGAAAAATGCATTTTTTCCAAAAATTGTCACTTTTTCGGGTCGGTTCGGGACCCTTGTTCATTATCACTTTTCTGGGTCGCGGTTCGCCACTGTCCTCCGATTCGCTGAACTCCTTCAGGTCATGGAAATATCACCGGGTCGGATCGTGACTTCCATGCTCGATCGGGTCGCCCTTCTGCGGTTCGTGGCATCAACCCCCCTATTTTCGGTTCGGGTCGTGGGTGCATGCTGAGACTGGGTCACGATAGCATCATTGGTCGTGAAGGCACTTTGGGACCAGGTCGTGGAGGCCATTCCAGGTCGGTTCGTGAACCGGATATCTCTCCGGGTCGCTGTCGCCTTAAGGGTCGTGGCTGCTCCATAGGTCGATTCGTGGCCTTGCCAGCGTTCCGCGAGTCGCGAGCCAACCACCTAGCATCTTGACACCGAGTCGTGATCCACCCTGCGAGCCGCGAGCCTGCCACCTGCTCCTGCACGCTATCTATTCATTCTTCATTTGGTCGCGAAGCTTGCGATTCCTTTGCTTTCTTCGAAGGCACAAAGTTATGACTTTACTATAACAACTGAAATCTTCAAAAATGGTAGAAATGCGGACTGTTTTCTTCGGACTTTCGAATCCAAATAATTGAATAACAATCCGATAGGCTGAGACTTCTATTCTCAGTGAAAGCACCAAAATGTTAGACCAAAAAATGGTCCTAACACCCAAATTATCGTATTTAGAGCGTAGGATATGAAGAAATAACTGAAAAAATAAGAGAAAAGCAAGACAACAAGATTTTTATAGTGGTTCGGCGTTAATGCGCCTACGTCCACTTCATATTTTCTCATTTCAATCGTAGATTACAATTACAATGAATATTGTCTCTCCATCACTTGAATCTAATGAATAAATCTCTCTGAATTCATTGATTTTTATTGAGGAAGATGGTGGTTAACCATGGAGAAATGTTGGCCATGGCGGCCATGGATGTTGAGATGCCAAAAGTCCAAAAGAATCCTTCAAAATACCCTCAAATGGTGTATTTATAGCTGTAGGAGAGCTCCTGGGAGGACCGGTTCGTGATGGGGTACGTGGCAGGCGATCCAGAAATATAGGAGAGCCAGTAGCCTTGAGAATAGGTCAAAACAAGCTGTGTGTGAGCAGGTCCGAAGGTCGGATCGCGGTCTTGGGTCGGATCGCGGTCATAGGTCGGATCGCGGATCGCGGTCATGTGCCAGTTTACACCCGTTCACGGAAATGGGCATAACTTTCAAACCGTAAGTCCGATTGAGCCAAACCAAAGCTCAAACTGAAGCTAATTCAAAGGGCTACAAGTATATGATGTGAATAGATCCAAATGAGGTCGTTTGATAGGGGTTTCGGGCCAGTTTATACTGATGTTGTGATTTTGACCAAACTGCCTTGTGTCTTTTGACGATGCCTCCAATGCCGGGGAGCGATGTTATCCAGAGATTCCATAAGAGACAGCATTTACCCAGAGGTGTGTCAACATGATCTTTGCTTTGGGCAGCCTGGTCACAAAGCAGGCTAACAGAAATATTGTTTGTGACAATTTGTTAACGTTCCATTTCCAATATTGGTGATACATGAACGTTCATGACTTTGTAAACAATTGAAATGGTATTTTTTTCCCTTGCACAATACTATTCCTCTATAAGCTTTTAGCTCAAGTATTGTTTTTAACAACATTACTTTTTCTTTGAATGTGCTAATGGACAGGGAGTACACCATCGATGATACTATATATATGATTTGAAATGTCATTTTACTTCTTTTTTCATGGATGCTATTATGTGTATCAGTTCGAAAGTATCTCTGTTACACTTTTAAATATGCATAGGATGGATTTCAAATATGGACACAATAATGTTATGCGTAGTTTATTCTCATTTCCTTGCAGGTCGGATAGAAATTACGCACATACAAAATTAATAGTTTAACATATTATTAAACTTTATAAGGAAATTAAAATTATTTGTTGGCAAAGCCAGGAAATTAAAATTATTGAACTTAATCAGGGATGACATTACTGTTAAAGATTCATACGAAAATGCTTTGTCTACGTTTTTATGAACCTTTATTTAACTATATAATATAAACTCTAAAAGAAAAGGTTTGATCCTCTGCAATTTATAACGTATATATATTAAAAATTCAAATGAATATATGACTGATTTATGTGTGCACTCTCCGATATTACTATGTTGAGTTAATTTCATTTATTTTCCTATTTCGTAAATTTACAAACGTCCCAAATATAATTATAATATCGCAAGCAAGAGTTTATCAAACAAGCTATTTGATAAATATTTTTATTGATGGTATAAAGTACGCTATTTCCCATTAACTCTTCAATAGCCTGACTAAATATGCATCCTTCATATACGAAGTCTTTGTTTAAAGGAAAAAAAAACTAAATATAAGGGTACGTTCATAGCAATAAATGAGAACCAAATTATGTGTTCATGAACTAAATGCATAAGTAGTTATTTTTTTAAATTGTAAGAAGCTGCTTATTCTGATTTGGGATTAGTTTCTCAACTTTTTCTGCCTATTACCACAACTTTTATCTTTTTTTTTTGATTAAACTGTCTCCTTGGATAAAATTTATTGGCCATATAGGAATTGAGTAGAAAATAATAGTTATGTATCATCAATAGTAATATTCTTCCTTGACATTTATTTTTATTGCCTAAATTGTGGTACATAACTTCATATTGTGGGATGAAATAAAATACAACTATTAGTAGAGGTGTGTAGTAGGCATGAATGTACTCCATAAAATGAAAACTTCAGCTTTAGCGGAATATGGTATGCATTTATTTAGATCAAGGTTTGAAATTATGCTTTCCATTTCCGTTCCTGACATTCAACAAATTTTGAAATTTTGGTTCCGTTTCGGTGTTTCCGGAATTTCCGTTCCATTTCTGATTTGTCAATTCCGGTACGTTTTTTTTATAAATACGCAAGTATAAATATTTGTATCTATACGGAAAGCTGATTCATGATCGATGCTACTAATGTCGATTGATGCTATCAGGCTGGAAGAAGCAACACTCGTGAGCTTTCTGTATTATTATTTTTTGCCTTAATGGAAGACAAGATCAAGTGAAATAAACCTTCTTATTCTTTGCATGATTTGCTTCATCTGTCCTCTGCAAATTTGCTGTTTGGTTTCTGTTTTTTCTTTTTCATCCTTTTGCCGAACTACTGAGAAAATCTGGAATGGTTTTCTGGTGAACTTCTGGTCCTGTCTATACCGGAACCGGGCCAAGATGGTGGAAACTCCGGCATACCGGCCGAAATTTAATACCTTGATTTAGAGTTATGGATTAGTTATATTGTATTTGAATTGCTCATTTATGTTAGTTTAGGGTTGTAAACCTGTTGCATTCATCGTTTGTCGACATACCATAGAATTATTTCATACTTCGCAACATTTTTTTTTAAAACATTTCTTCTATAGTTGGTGTTATTAAATATGGCATGTTAGAAGTGATGAAGTGTGATAATGTTGGGAAGTTTCTAAAAACTGTTCTACTGTGTGGTGCAGATCAATCTCAAGATGAAACTAGGTGCAATATTCCACGAGTCTATTATGGAACAAACTAACATGGCAAAATTATGGTGAATATATTCATTGCAGTGGCAGAGGAAAACATGAAAGATGTGTAGGAATCTATATATCAACTATTAATTAATTGTCACATTGATGCAATAATATATTCTGTTTACATGAATCTTTAGATTTCATTCAAATCCTTTGGGTTGCAGTTAGTTAGAGTCGATACTGCGGACTGTGTCAGCATTTGGCTGATTAATTGTTTGGTAAATTTAATTTATTTCAATTAGCAGGATGTATATTAATGTTCAAATCTGAGATAATTGGCTAGGGTCTACACTTTGGAATGAATGACTAAGAGGATATGTAGCAATTTAGTACAGTTTGAAGATATTGCATTTGCATAAAGATGTGACAGCAAGAGACAAGTATAGTAGTACACGAAATATAACAATGCAAATGGTAGAGCAATCTTGCTGGAAATGAATGGGTAAATAACAGTAAAAGAAATTGCGTGGGTAAGATTAATAAAATTAATTTAGGTAATAGAGAACCAACTTTAAAAAAATTGATTTGTTTGGGATTTCTTCTTACAAATGAGAATGGTAATGCATGAGTAATGTAACAACCCGAATTTTAACAACGTGTTAAGACAAGAATCAAGGCAGAATTAAATGTTAACATCTGAATCAGATAAAACGGGTTACGCCTTTGCGTTCTTCTCGAAAAAATACGCGAAATAGAGTCCGAAATTTCGTAAATCGGAGTTCGTATGACCGAGATACGGCCTCGCAAAGTTTCATGAAAATTCAAAAACGGAAATAGATTCAAAAAAGTCAAAGTCAACACCACTCCATTTTTAAGACACCACTCCATTTTTAGAACTTGACTTCTTCTCCAAGACATGCTTTGGATGGCCAAGATCTATCCTAGGGTTAATCTAATGGCCTAAAACTACCCTAAACTCTATAAAAAGACCCCTAACCCTCTCATACACTCTCATAAATCTATCCTACAACTAAACTATGCCAAAATGGTTCCTCATCGTGGCCTCCATCCTCTTTCCAAATCTCTATCTTCATTTCTTTGAGAGATTACATGATCATGTGAGTGTATGAGAGTGTCTATGTTCATATGAGAGCTTCTAAACAAGGTTTCAAGGCCAAAGTTGAAACCTTTCCTCTTCTAAATCAAGGACCTTCATGCATATGAGAGATTTTGAGTTCATACAAGTGTTTTCAAGCTTGTATGAGCGTTCTTAGCTCGCATTCAAGTCAAGTAGCAACATTTCTATTTCAAAGCAAGGGTTTTTATTGATTTGGAGCTTTCATCTTTGGGTTTTGGGTGATAGCATGAATAGGCTTCGTCTTTTAAATCAATTTGTGCCTTCATAGCAATGTAAGCCCTTTCCCTACTCTTAGATATTAACCATAAAGTTAAATGTTCATGTTGCAAGTTGGGTTTGATCATTGGGTTTAATACATGTTATCATCTTATGCAAGTTTATGAAGGCTTTATCTTGACTTTGTGGGCCAAAAGCCATGACCTTTATGTTAAATGTTGCATTTTGGCAACATGAGAACTATCATACCCCTTATGATAGCTTGCATGTAATGCCATATGCGAACTTATGGCCATCTTTCTATGTCATTTGTCACCATGATTCGCTTATGTGTTAAGTTTGGGTTTATGCATGTTTTTGAGGCTTAGGAATGTAATATGCAAGTTAATGGACACATTTATGCCTCATTTGCCACCATGTCTAACTTGTGGCCTTATACCCCTTTTTGACATACCTTTGCCAAGTCTCTTCTTTTAATCCATTTCATTGTTGCGAACGTATATGCGAGCTTAAAAGCGTTGGGGTTATGTTTTGGGCAAACTTAATGACATGAACATGATTTGGGTTAACATGACAACATGCAACATTAAATATAACATGGAAGTTGACATGAAAACATAAGATTGGGAATTTACCTATTAAGTTAGGTCTACCCCTTGGAAATTTACCTATTAAGTTAGGTCTACCCAAGTTCTTAAAAACTTGTAATATGTTTTGGAAACATAATGGACATGACACTTAGATAATATAAGTGTGGCCAACTCGAGGTTGGGTTGAGTTTGTAGCGGAAATCTACCCGGAACCAACCGGCTTAACTAGTGGCTACAAACAATAGGACCCAATGTGAGAAGTTGGTCATGTTGTACCTTGAACCCGAGGTTAGACCAAGTTGTGGTGGAAATCTACCCGGAACCGACCGGCTTAACTAGTAACCGCAACAAAGTCTAATGTGAGAGGTTGGGGTGCATTAAGTAATTAATGCCACATAATAGGGTTAAGTTAATTTGATTAATGACACTTAACCAAATATGACATGGACAAATGGGTTAATTGATTAGGCTAATGATACTTAACAAAACATGACAAGGTTGGGTAGGTTAAGTAACTCGATTTGCCTAATGACACTTAACCATTTTTGGTACGGCTAGTGGACGGGGTTAAGTTAACCAACACTTAACCAAACCAACACGTGAATTTGATACGGGTAATTAAGCTTTCTTAATTACACTTAACCGTATAATACAGTTAGGGGATGTGGTTAAGATAACCTAGACTTAACCCATCCAATTCGGTGATTTTGAAGTGGTTAAGTTAACCAACACTTAACCAATCTAACTCGGTAATTTTGAAGTGACTAAGTGACCTATACTTTATCACTCTAACTCGGTTATTTGATAAGGTTGAGTTAACCAATACTTAACCAATCTAATGTGATAACATGATAAGGCTAAGTCACGAATCGCTTGAATACGCTTGACCGATTTGACTCAGTAATTTGATAGGGTCAAGTTAACATATACTTAACCAACTTGAACATGGTTTGTAGGGTTGAGTCTTGAACTTGGATACTTAGCCAACTGTGACATGATTTGTAGACGGGTTAAGTCATGAACTTAAGTGACACTTAATCCATTATGTAAACCCTAATTCGGAGGATTAGGTGGACAACCATAGTTAACAAGGATAACGGGAATAAGGCTAAGTAGTAAACCTTAGTTGAAGAATAACTAAGTAATAATTCTTACTCAAGGAAATTTGGACCAGTTCAAAGATAGATGAGTAACCTGATACGGTAGGTCACCGTTTAAGTATACGAGTAGGAGCAAGTATCTGATTTAGATAAAGGCTCCAGCGAACTGGGTAACGAAGCAGCGGCTTCGGGGAAACGTGAGGATATTCTTGGTATCCCTCTGTGAGCTGCCAGGTAATTATACTAGGCTCAGGAGAGGTTAAGGTCTGCGTTATAAGAGCCAAGAGTATGCCTTGGTTGCTATACGAGCGACCTAAAGACAGAGATGGATAGGGGATGGTCGACGATACATGTAGAGCCCTAGATAGCATTTCGTCAGGCTACCTACCATTCTGGGTCAAGCGTGTACGTACGGAAAGGCAGAGAACACCCAACGACCATAGTTGCTATCTAATTATGGTTGAGGTAAGGCCGTAGGAGTGTGGGCTGGCCATAGTGTAGTTCTCATACAGGATTTATCCTGTCTTGTCTTTCACTAGTTGAGGGAGGGGTCCAGTGGGACCATAGCCACTGTAAAAATCAGACCTTAGCATCTGCATCGGCAGATAAATCAAAAGCTCCCGACCGAGTCCTGTATTTCTTGGTTTGCCCTGTGACAGGTCTCGGATGGCACAGTGTTATACATGTGCATACAGTCATGGAAAAACGATTCACGATGAATGCATGGGAAAAAAGGGCGCGGTTGACGGTTAGCGTAATTCCTAGTGGCCCTAGGTAGTTGAACCAAAACCGAGATACGAAAACTTGCAATAAGTAAGCATAATCCCTAGTAGCCCTAGGTAGCATAAGTCCTAGTTGTACAAACGATGATTCATGTTGAAAGAACCTAGCTAGGTCTAGGGTAACAGTCCAAAGACGATCTTAAGGATCATGGAATTTCGTGGGAGTAGTATAGAATCCTCATGGGAAAGCCCGTACGGTCTACGGCAAGGGACTGAACACTTACATGGAAAGAAACATCCGAGTTTAGAAACCTACATATGCTAAATGTTAGGTTGACATGGACCATTATACGACTTTTGAATAAGGGTCATTCATGGTTAACTCATGATACGGTTGGGATACTAGTACGGTAGGTGCAGAGCAAAATATATATATACATGATAGATACCGTGGGACGTTAGGCTTGATAGATACCTTGGGATATTATTCTTGATAGAAACCTGACCATGGGAAACCTTGTTTTGACATCGTAATTTATCATGACACCTTAGTTTATCTGGGTACAGTAGTTCATCCTGCTTTCTTGGTTTAGTTGATCTATCTTGTTAGTTATTCATCATGCCAGTATGTTATTATCCATATGTTCATCTCAATTCCTCATGCCAGTTAACTTTACTAGTTTTTATAGATAGGGCTTACTCAGTCTTTTTGACTGACCCGTTTTGTTTCGCTTCTTTTCTTCCGTTTCCCCCCCAGGTTACAGGGAGGAAATACTGTTGTTTAGTTCGGACTCCTTCTGCTTGAAGGTCATCATGAATGGCTTGGACTTTTCTTGGCTATGGCTACTTTACTGTTTTACTTGGGGAATAATTTATGAAAAAGTATTTATGCTTCTTTACTATTGCAAGACAGGTTTTGATGTACTCTGATGTAAAAGGCTTTAGACCTTAATTATTAATGTTTATGAAAGTTTCACTTTTACTTCCGCTATTTTATATGTTATGTCTTGTGATATTTCTGTGCATGTTTACCAATAATGCCCCTCTAAAGCTAGTGCATTCCTTTGCGAGTGACCCTAGCGGAGGCGGGGTGTTGCATTTGGTATCAGAGCAGAAGGTTACCAGACTGGGCAAAAGTTTTTTTAAAACCTTCTGAAGAACTATTTGAAAATCGTTTACAAAGAAGCATTTTTCAAGAAAATTTTCTTTTAAAAGAAAAGGCTATTCCCCAAAGGCCATTAGCACTATCCTTGTTTCCTTGATTGAATCTCTTTCCCTTTCTTTCCTCCATCGGTAGTCACAGTGGTTTTAACTGCGACTAGTCTTTTCTAGCTACGAAAGTGTTTTCCGTACGGTGGAGGTGGTTCTCGAGAGACCAGTGGCCGCGTTATAAGAAAGGATAGTAAGAAAAAGGATAAAGGATACGAGCTTAAGAATGAGCAACTTGTTGGTATGGCTTAGTCCTCAAAGGAGGGAGAAAGATGAACAATGAAACCCATGGCGAGAGAGTACCTTTGGCATGGTAAAACGGGGCGGATAGTTAAGTATCATCGGACAAGGACAAGATCATCGGGAGGGCAATAGTATGCTCTCATTTCTAGGGTAACTCGAAAGGAGGGTAACGATCTTGTTAAAGGTTTAGCTTTTCTTTTCTATCATCCCGTCGGGACTTTGTTTTGATCACCGCATCATTTAAGTCCGCTTCGATAGTTGAGTCTCCGCACCTTAAGTACTAGTGTAATAGAGAATCCCATTTTTGTCTCAAAATCCTATTGGAGAATCGGTCCATCTGTTCATGACTTGTTTGGATTTGAGAATGTCTATGCCAAGTGTTGAGTTTGGAAATAAGGCTTATGTTTATAAGCTATGGATGGATTCTAGGGATGAAGTGGTTATCCAGTAAAGGGTGCCACTCTTGGTTTTGATAGGAGGGTAGTTAGACTTTTGGCTAGCCTTGGTAATACCCTCGAAGTATTGTGAAACCTTTTGGGTTTTGTCATGATTAGTTACTTAGAATCCCTGGATACCTTTATTGGAAATTTGAAGCCCGATCGAGTGGTGTTCGCCAAGAAGACTGATGGTTTATTTCACTTATGCATGGGTTATAGAAATCACCCTGGTAAGTGTGCTTGGTAACCTGGTTGACATCTGTTTACTTTCAAGAGAAAGTTCTTCTACGTGGAATACCTTGTGGTACGAGGTCCAAGATTCACTAGTGAATTTAGGAGGGCTCGCATGGAATCATGAGTACGCAGTCCTGCTTGCGCCAAGTATTCTAGAGGGAGAATAAGTGCAAGTGGAACGAGAGGCGACAAGGAAATGAGTTCCAACTCAGGTTATGGAAACAGGAAATAAGAAGCTACGAAGTCATGAAGTCAAAGGCGGTCAAGGCACACTGGAATTGAGCTCAAGGAAATGCGACTCAGAACGATGAAGACTAGATGCGCGCATGATATCTCTTGTTAAGAGTATATCCTTGACCCCTGTCTTCGGTAGAGCTGGCTAGTAGGTTATCTTTTGCGAATATCCTCTCGGTCCTGTTTCGATTATAAACCCCATAAGGAGTTTATCTTGTTTATCCTCTCGATCCTATTTTGAGGATCTTAGGTAGAATCCTATGGATGTAAACATGTATTTGAAACATGTTATGATTGATATGGTTGCCAGTGGTTGCAAGTGGTTGCTCGTGGATGCTTGAATGTACATTAGGCATTAGAACGGTTCAGTCACATTTCATATTGCATATGCATATTTACGCTTGTTTATGGATGAAATCGAATGTGTTATCATGCGGATGTTGCATATGAATGAATGTTTGTGCACGCATATAGTATCTATATGACTAGGACTATTTGCATACATGTTGGATTCATGGCACTAAACATATTTTGCATTAGAAAGATCACTCAGGCCTGATCATTAGCATTAGCTAAGGAACATGTACACACACGTTTTGCATACATTCATAAAGCATTAGAAGTCTTCTAAGAACCATGTTTGCTTGTGGATGATGGTTTGAGTAGATGGTTGATTAAATGGATGGTAGGATGCGTTCTTCCTAACTTAGAGATTTCGGGGACGAAATCCTTAAAGGAGGGGAGAATGTAACAACCCGAATTTTAACAACGTGTTAAGACAAGAATCAAGGCAGAATTAAATGTTAACATCTGAATCAGATAAAACGGGTTGCGCCGTTGCGTTCGTCTCGAAAAAATACGCGAAATAGAGTCCGAAATTTCGTAAACTGGAGTTCGTATGACCGAGATACGGCCTCGCAAAGTTTCATGAAAATTCAAAAACGGAAATAGATTCAAAAAAGTCAAAGTCAACACCACTCCATTTTTAAGACACCACTCCATTTTTAGAACTTGACTTCTTCTCCAAGACATGCTTTGGATGGCCAAGATCTATCCTAGGGTTAATCTAATGGCCTAAAACTACCCTAAACTCTATAAAAAGACCCCTAACCCTCTCATACACTCTCATAAATCTATCCTACAACTAAACTATGCCAAAATGGTTCCTCATCATGGCCTCCATCCTCTTTCCAAATCTCTATCTTCATTTCTATGAGAGATTACATGATCATGTGAGTGTATGAGAGTGTCTATGTTCATATGAGAGCTTCTAAACATGGTTTCAAGGCCAAAGTTGAAACCTTTCCTCTTCTAAATCAAGGACCTTCATGCATATGAGAGATTTTGAGTTCATACAAGTGTTTTCAAGCTTGTATGAGCGTTCTTAGCTCGCATTCAAGTCAAGTAGCAACATTTCTATTTCAAAGCAAGGGTTTTTATTGATTTGGAGCTTTCATCTTTAGGTTTTGGGTGATAGCATGAATAGGCTTCGTCTTTTAAATCAATTTGTGCCTTCATAGCAATGTAAGCCCTTTCCCTACTCTTAGATATTAACCATAAAGTTAAATGTTCATGTTGCAAGTTGGGTTTGATCATTGGGTTTAATACATGTTATCATCTTATGCAAGTTTATGAAGGCTTTATCTTGACTTTGTGGGCCAAAAGCCATGACCTTTATGTTAAATGTTGCATTTTGGCAACATGAGAACTATCATACCCCTTATGATAGCTTGCATGTAATGCCATATGCGAACTTATGGTCATCTTTCTATGTCATTTGTCACCATGATTCGCTTATGTGTTAAGTTTGGGTTTATGCATGTTTTTGAGGCTTAGGAATGTAATATGCAAGTTAATGGACACATTTATGCCTCATTTGCCACCATATCTAACTTGTGGCCTTATACCCCTTTTTGACATACCTTTGCCAAGTCTCTTCTTTTAATCCATTTCGTTGTTGCGAACGTATATGCGAGCTTAAAAGCGTTGGGGTTATGTTTTGGGCAAACTTAATGACATGAACATGATTTGGGTTAACATGACAACATGCAACATTAAATATAACATGGAAGTTGACATGAAAACATAAGATTGGGAATTTACCTATTAAGTTAGGTCTACCCCTTGGGAATTTACCTATTAAGTTAGGTCTACCCAAGTTCTTAAAAACTTGTAATATGTTTTGGAAACATAATGGACATGACACTTAGATAATATAAGTGTGGCCAACTCGAGGTTGGGTTGAGTTTGTAGCGGAAATCTACCCGGAACCAACCGGCTTAACTAGTGGCTACAAACAATAGGACCCAATGTGAGAAGTTGGTCATGTTGTACCTTGAACCCGAGGTTAGACCAAGTTGTGGTGGAAATCTACCCGGAACCGACCGGCTTAACTAGTAACCGCAACAAAGTCTAATGTGAGAGGTTGGGGTGCATTAAGTAATTAATGCCACATAATAGGGTTAAGTTAATTTGATTAATGACACTTAACCAAATATGACATGGACAAATGGGTTAATTGATTAGGCTAATGATACTTAACAAAACATGACAAGGTTGGGTAGGTTAAGTAACTCGATTTTCCTAATGACACTTAACCATTTTTGGTACGGCTAGTGGACGGGGTTAAGTTAACCAACACTTAACCAAACCAACACGTGAATTTGATACGGGTAATTAAGCTTTCTTAATTACACTTAACCGTATAATACAGTTAGGGGATGTGGTTAAGATAACCTAGACTTAACCCATCCAATTCGGTGATTTTGAAGTGGTTAAGTTAACCAACACTTAACCAATCTAACTCGGTAATTTTGAAGTGATTAAGTGACCTATACTTAATCACTCTAACTCGGTTATTTGATAAGGTTGAGTTAACCAATACTTAACCAATCTAACGTGATAACATGATAAGGCTAAGTCACGAATCGCTTGAATACGCTTGACCGATTTGACTCAGTAATTTGATAGGGTCAAGTTAACATATACTTAACCAACTTGAACATGGTTTGTAGGGTTGAGTCTTGAACTTGGATACTTAGCCAACTGTGACATGATTTGTAGACGGGTTAAGTCATGAACTTAAGTGACACTTAATCCATTATGTAAACCCTAATTCGGAGGATTAGGTGGACAACCATAGTTAACAAGGATAACGGGAATAAGGCTAAGTAGTAAACCTTAGTTGAAGAATAACTAAGTAATAATTCTTAGTCAAGGAAATTTGGACCAGTTCCAAGATAGATGAGTAACCTGATACGGTAGGTCATCGTTTAAGTATACGAGTAGGAGCAAGTATCTGATTTAGATAAAGGCTCCAGCGAACTGGGTAACGAAGCAGCGGCTTCGGGGAAACGTGAGGATATTCTTGGTATCCCTCTGTGAGCTGCCAGGTAATTATACTAGGCTCAGGAGAGGTTAAGGTCTGCGTTAGAAGAGCCAAGAGTATGCCTTGGTTGCTATACGAGTGACCTAAAGACAGGGATGGATAGGGGATAGTCGACGATACATGTAGAGCCCTAGATAGCATTTTGTCAGGCTACCTACCATTCTGGGTCAAGCCTGTACGTACGGAAAGGCAGAGAACACCCAACGACCATAGTTGCTATCTAATTATGGTTGAGGTAAGGCCGTAGGAGTGTGGGCTGGCCATAGTGTAGTTCTCATACAGGATTTATCCTTTCTTGTCTTTCACTAGTTGAGGGAGGGGTCCAGTGGGACCATAGCCACTGTAAAAATCAGACCTTAGCATCTGCATCGGCTGATAAATCAAAAGCTCCCGACCGAGTCCTGTATTTCTTGGTTTGCCCTGTGACAGGTCTCGGATGGCACAGTGTTATACATGTGCATACAGTCATGGAAAAACGATTCACGATGAATGCATGGGAAAAAAGGGCGCGGTTGACGGTTAGCGTAATTCCTAGTGGCCCTAGGTAGTTGAACCACAACCGAGATACGAAAACGTGCAATAGGTAAGCATAATCCCTAGTAGCCCTAGGTAGCATAATCCTAGTTGTACAAACGATGATTCATGTTGAAAGAACCTAGCTAGGTCTAGGGTAACAGTCCAAAGACGATCTTAAGGATCATGGAATTTCGTGGGAGTAGTATAGAATCCTCATGGGAAAGCCCGTACGGTCTACGGCAAGGGACTGAACACTTACATGGAAAGAAACATTCGAGTTTAGAAACCTACATATGCTAAATGTTAGGTTGACATGGACCATTATACGACTTTTGAATAAGGGTCATTCATGGTTAACACATGATACGGTTGGGATACTAGTACGGTAGGTGCAGAGCAGAATATATATATACATGATAGATACCGTGGGACGTTAGGCTTGATAGATACCTTGGGATATTATTCTTGATAGAAACCTGACCATGGGATACCTTGTTTTGACATCGTAATTTATCATGACACCTTAGTTTATCTGGGTACAGTAGTTCATCCTGCTTTCTTGGTTTAGTTGATCTATCTTGTTAGTTATTCATCATGCCAGTATGTTATTATCCTTATGTTCATCTCAGTTCCTCATGCCAGTTTACTTTACTAGTTTTTATGCTGATAGTAGATAGGGCTTACTCAGTCTTTTTGACTGACCCGTTTTGTTTCGCTTCTTTTCTTCCGTTCCCCCCCCCCCCCAGGTTACAGGGAGGAAATACTGTTGTTTAGTTCGGACTTCTTCTGCTTGAAGGTCATCATGAATGGCTTGGACTTTTCTTGGCTATGGCTACTTTACTGATTTACTTGGGGAATAATTTATGAAAAAGTATTTATGCTTCTTTACTATTGCAAGACAGGTTTTGATGTACTCTGATGTAAAAGGCTTTAGACCTTAATTATTAATGTTTATGAAAGTTTCACTTTTACTTCCGCTATTTTATATGTTCTGTCTTGTGATATTTCTGTGCATGTTTACCAAAAATGCCCCTCTAAAGCTAGTGCATTCCTTTGCGAGTGGCCCTAGCGGAGGCGGGGTGTTACAAGTAAATAATAGTAAAAGAAACAGGCTAACACATCTGACTTTTCTATTTCCTACTACGCTTATATTAATATAGGTATCGGAAAGCATACTTAATTTGTTTTTTTTTAACTTTTACTTGAGAATGGCGACTGATAATAGGAAAATATATTGGTAAATACATAGAAGAAAATTGTGTAACCTAAAATTAACAGGATCATGATTTGCATATTGTTTTCAAATCTGGTTTGTTCATAAGCATCAAAGTTATTCCAATCTATTACGGCTGCTATTGTGAGTTCAAATAGGTATCGTGTACTGTTATTGTGAGTTCAAATAGGAAGGGAAATAAACAATTTGTCTTTTGTATGCACCATTTCTGTTATTGCAAGAACTTTTCATTTCTTTGTCTACAAGTCTAATGCATGTAGCCAACATATATGGCCACGCAGGAAATGTACTCATGTAATTCACTTATATGTATGGATGTAAGAGGACATAGGGGGGAATGAAAAATATAGTTCTGCTCTCTTAACTTTTGTTTTCTCTCCTCTTCTTCTATATGTTCTCCCTGGTAATGGCTGCCATTCAAGTGCCATAACAAAAATCCATTTACACATGACATGGAAGTTTGAATCCTTCTGACTTGCAGCATCCTTGCAAATCAATGATCCAAATTCCATAAAAGAATTTGACGGGTCTCCCTCTCTCTTTCTCTGTAAAACTAATGTCCATAAAATTGTGGGTATAATACAAACGCCGCATCCAATACGTGTGAAATATATCTGAGTTTTAAGGCCATCTAGATGAATGAGTTACATTTACAAAACACTATAAAGCAGTGTCAGAACATGCATAAAATACCATTGACTAAGTTGTATTCATACTTTTTTTTAATGAATGCTACATATACAATATATATAAAGCGTCCAAACTGGCTTCAAACTTAAATTAGTTTCACATCAACTCTGAGAGTCTTCGTATCATGTTACCCAAGTCCCAACCAAAGCCTTGCCACCCATAACATTTTTCTAAATCCTTACTATCAGATAATAATTCATTCCTTTTGTACAAATTAGAAGATACACTTTCTTCATAAGCATTTAATTGTAGCCAGGAATCTTACAATAAAATGTTGTATATGAATAAATATTTCCAAATACAACATTGTTATTAAGAGGAAAAAAAAGCAAGAGTGCAAAATTTAAAGTACCTTTTTTCTATTACCAAAACTTTCCTCCGTTCCAAGTTTCTTTCTCATTCATCATAACGAGAATAGATCGACCACTACTAAAATAATAATCAAAATATCAAGATAATGATACACATTCTATACAAAAAATAACTCGCCGAAATTATTTAATAGTACTTTATGAAATAATATTTTTTATTTAAAAAGAGGAAAAATGGATAATTTACAACAATCAAATGAAAACCCCAACAATACCAAACAGAAACAGGTTTATAATTCCAAAATCATAACTGTACAAATTACATATTTACACCCAAATCCTATGAATCTGGAATAACAACATTACACACCTAAAAATATTTTTGGGACTGATTTCCAAATTGTGGGTGTTTTACAATAACCGCAAACTATCCAATGAACTGTAGGTAGTATAAGAATATTAAACTAAAAGGCCTACAGATCCATATCAGATTTCATATATATTATTTCAAAGATGATATAAACAAACAAATCTAATGCTTTTAGGCATGCAATCCAGATTCAACACAAAGGAATTACACAAGATATTCTAAACAATGAACATATTTCTCACTCACTTGAAAGCTATCCTAATCCAAATTCAAACACGGCTTTTTAGACCTATTATTCCAAATATTATAGATTTACAATTTGTATACAAAAGGCATATATATACATATTAAGATTTGTAGATCTGAAAGAAAAAATGGAAAAGAAGAAGGGAAAAACAGAAATAGAGATTGCCTATTCGTAGAATCAACCTTATGTTCAAATCTAGATTCAATCTCTCCAATCTTTGTTTATTTTATTTGAATATGTTTATAATTAAGAATTTTAGAAGAGATTATATAATTGGGAATGGTAGAGCTTCGCTACTGCCTCCAGAAAATATGAGCATAAGAGTGAGGGTCAAGCCCTTTATTTTAGACGTAGAAATGACTATTAACCATTAGATTTAATTCCACAAAAATTCATTTGTCAATATAATAATTTTATATAACTTAAACCTAGCCACCACAAAAATACACCGACCTAGATTCGATGGGCGGTCGACCCCTTGGTCAACCTGTCTCCTGTGGGAGGCGAGGTAATATTTATTACCTTATATATACTATTCTATTTATTTATTTTTCATTCATTTTCCTATTTTTTCCGAAACTTTTCATACAGACCTCTACTACTAATAAAGAAAATTTATTCTACTATTTTACTTGACGTCTTTTTGAAATTCCAAAAATGCCCTTACCATCCCCTTATATTTTATGGTTGTGCTTCTATGCGATGCCCCTTCTCACTCGCTACTAACATAGGAACATGCACTCTCACGTCTATTGGCGATCACCGCTGAAAGCGACGACTCTTTCTCGCGCCTCCTTTATATTGTTTTGTGGAAGAAATTTTGCGCTGGATTCGTTCATCAAACCCTAGCTATAACATAAGCTCTTAACTCCTAGCTACATTTTTATGCATAATTGAATCGATTTCTTATGTGGATTTGGGGTATTTATTGTCCGTGTACAGATCCGATCCTGTCTCTCTTATTCGATTTCAGTTCGCTGTAAATTTATAATTGTTTTGTTTGGTTTGGATCCTTTTATGCCGATTTAGTTGTTCAGTCTCAACCTAGGGAATGATTTTTTTTTAATGCTTTTTGAAGATCATAATGTTGATTTAGATGCAGTGAACAGATCAGTTCGATTTACAATTTCGGAGGATGTTGATTTATTACTGTATTTATTTGATTGCAGGCGGTTGAGTTTGGTTTGAATGGATCAGGTGGGCATTTGAGCCATTTTACTGAATTTTGTGTGCGTTTAAATAGTGTTGTAACGATTTCATGTTTTGAAAGTAATGTGAGCTATTTTTGTGCATTATTAGTATGAGAAAGTGGAGAAGATAGGAGAAGGTACTAATGGAGTTGTCTGCAAAGCACGGGATCGGCTGACTAATGAGACGATTGCTTTGAAGAAGATTAGGTTGGAACAGGATGACGAGGGAGTCCCCAGTACTGCCATTAGAGAAATATATCTGTTGAAGGAAATGCAGCATGATAACATTGTCAGGTAATTGCTTTTGTGATTTATGCATTTATGTTAGCGCAGAATAAGGACGATTTTGTTTTGCAATTAGTTAGGCGAATAAGTTGTTACGGTTTCACTAATAGATCTATGTTTTAATTTAATGCAGTAGAAGCATTTTTGTTTGTTGGTTAGATCATTTGAAACAGGTCACCTATTTAGTACTCAAATTTATAGCAAATATTATTGCTGTCTAACTGTGTTAATAGATCATATATGCTAATTTAATACTGTGATTGGTTATACCTCCGATTAAGATAATATTTGTGGTACTTTATCGTTGTCAACTCCTACTCGATTCACCTCAGCTAGAAAACCGAATGCTTACTGAACGGTCAATAAAAGCTCATATAACCAGTGATTATTGCGCTCCGGTTGTTTATTGAGTGTTATCTTACATTAGTTAAGTTGCCTTGATACCACATGGGTATAGTATGAAATGAACTACCATTACTCACAGTCAGCTATAATACCACATGGCCGCTGCTGATCATCAAGATTTCTCTCAAAATTTTAGGTCAGTCTACATGAGTAATTTTATAAACTTTAATGCTCACAATACTATATTTCATTACCACTGTTCACAAAAGCGAGCACTAGATATGTCTGTCGTATGTGCTACAAGCATGCGGTTCAGTATATAATGTAAGTCCACTGCTGATTATATTATTTTTGTGATTTCATTATAAGCATATTCATTTATATTAAATGCAACATATTTACTAATCTATCCCTAAGTGGGCTAGTTGTAGTGCACTGGATGTTAGATGACATACCAAAAACTTGGACATAAATCGACATGTGATAAAAAAAATTGAAGTTTATTGCCTGTAACAACTGCATATGTTATTAATTAAGATTTGGTAGCTAGCTGCAGCGAAGTGGAGGTTAAATGACATGCCAAAAACAAGGACAGAAACCAACATGTGACAAAAGAATTGCTTATTTATACATGTTTTTGCTATAGAGTTTGATCGTATGCCAACATGGACAGAAACCAACATGTTTTTTCCAAAAACATAAGTGCTTATGAAGCAACCAATTTTTTAGACTTAATAAATTGATAATAGTTCATATGGCATGCAAAAATCTTGCAGTATCTAAATTCCTGCTAACACAATCATTGGATCTGTTCAATGTAGCAAAACCTTGGCATTCTTGCACAAAGTCTTGGTACTTGGAATAGTCTAGTGCCTTTGTCCTTTTTTTAGTCTAAGGTGCCGTTCAATAGGAATCTTGATTTTTATTTTATATTTCATTCATTCGGAATGTCTCGGTGTCATCGATAAATAAATATTGAAATTAAAACTATGGTCATCTTATTGATTGTATTTTGAAAGGTTTTAAGATAACTGTCATGGTGATGGTCGGAATAATGAATCAGTATTAAAATACATGAAATCTATGACTTTTGAAGCATGAATGTTCATAATGTCTTTCGTTACTTTTTAATTACCTATTTATTGCTAAAGACATACCGAGGTATGAGATATCCTATTACTCATTATCATCTATAAGCTTAGAATGCAAGCATCAAGCGTAATGGAAGTTAGGTAACATAAGAATTTATAGTTTACTATATGGAGTATGCAATTGTCTCCCAAAAATATTAATCTTCTAGCTTGAAAATAAGCATTACATACAATTCTTAATATGTTATTAGTTGTGTTGAAAATAGCTATGCAAATAAGCCTTCAGTTCCATTTGCCAGAAGTTTGCGCTCTCTGCATGATTTATTTTCACTTTTCCTGAAGTTTTTGGAAGTTTTTACATACTCTAAAATTGGATTCATTCCAATGTCGACATTTGATTTTTGTTTTGGTAAAATTATTTTATCTATGAATATTTTGATAAATTATATATGTTTAATATTATTGTTTATAAACGTCAACAGAAAACTGTAAATGACAAACACTATGTCTATGACCTTTGTAATATATTGTAAATGCCTAGATATTATGTAATGTCTATGACATATATTTTGAAGGCAAACAGTATAATTTTTTTAAATGCAAGCGCCTAATTTCACAAAATAAGTTGGCACAATTATTATGCTTCGGATGTTATTTTGTCCCGATACAGAGTAAGCTGCCATGCTTTATTTATGTATGGTGCAATATGATTTATGGTTTTTCTTTTTAAATTTATTTATGAAACGAAGGGGCATGTATTAAAAAAGAAAGTAAACATGCAGTCAGATAAGGCTAGCGCATTCATGATTGGCTTTGCATTGAATGCTCTCTTAAGCATGAACTGGAAAAATAGTGGGAAAAATAGGGGAATCTGAACCATTATTTATTTATTTATAGTCTGCTATTCAAGCCTATAATTGAATTATTGATTGCATTGCTGATGAACCAAAGTGGCACAACCAACCAGCTTAAATGGAATTTAACTCTCCTTTTTCCAGAATAATATGTATACATCCAAATAACGTTAGACGAGTTTGTTTCCTATACATAGATATATCAGTGAAATTCGTCTATTATACCAATTAACATGGTCATCAAAGTAAACTAAGAGATTTGGACTGACAATGGTTTGCAAAAATGAGTACATGTTTACTTGCGCATTTGCAATAAAAAAAAACATTCTCTAAGTACCCTATTTTTAGAGCTAAACAATGCAGTTCCATCCCAAAACTGAGCATCTGAACTTATTGCACTTTTTAAAATCAATGATAATGCAAACATATTCATGAGTTGCAAACCCAATAAAACAGCTCATTTTTTTCATTTCAGTAAACAATGTGAGTGAGCAGCTTGAGCTTCTGTGTTGGATGCATCTCTTCATGAGTATGGTCCATGAAGCTTGGCTTCTTTTGGCATCATATCAAACGTTTCTTGGGCATCCGGTGTTCTACTATTTTGTACAAAGGTATGAAGCAAAAAATATCTTGCTTTTGAGGTGGGGTTTGGTAGATTTGTTGCTGCTTTTAGGAATAACTGGAAATGAAGCAAAAGAAAGATTAGAGCATAAAGTGAGTGGCAAGATACGAGAACTATGTTCTTTATTGATTCGTTTTTGATTTCTTAATAGAATTTGCATTTCACCTTTTGTTGTCTTTTTCCTTGCCGGTTTAAACTAAAAAAATGTTTAAACTTTAAACTGAACTGAAATGAGGATTTTTTTTATTCATGTACAATCTATGTTTTATATTCAAGCCTTTTAACTGTATGATGTACAGCAAGCTGAACCCATACCTTTATTTACTATATCTCTGTATTCCAAATTCTCTATATTGTCATAGGATATAAAATACAATTTTAAAAAATACAAGGTCAATTTTGCCAAGTTCGCCATGAATACATATGGTACAGAGTAGAGTTGACACAAACTAATTTTAATCTTAATTACAATCAAGTACTCTTTTTTTTGCTTTATTTGTAAGTTTACTAATTATGTACCCATGTGTCATTTATCCAAAATTAATTGTATTGTCTTAGGATGTAAAAAAAACAAGTCAAAAAAGGTGCAAGGAAAAATTATTCTAATTTGGTGCAAAAACAAACATAAAAAAGTTAACAAACAATTTCCTCAACAACTTGATAGAGTCAGAAGAAGATATTGTCTCCTATGAAGGTACCGGTGCTCTAAAGCTTAATGGAAATTCTATCTGAACAGGTTCCATAGAAATATTTTTTGTGTATTTATAGCTGAAAGACAACTCTCCATACTACGCAGATTGTGTAATTTAATGATTATGGTTTCAGGTATCATGGTTTCATGATGTGCACCCGGAGTACTTGGAAAATATATATGTAGCCAGATAGGAAGGATTCGCTTTTATGTATGGAACAAAGAAAAATAACCGAGGTATGTTTTTTTCTTTACATCGAAGATCATTGTTTTTCCTTTGAGAAAAATTTGATGCACTCCACTATAAACTGTATCATCTTATGTTATTTATAAGAAGGGACTTATATTAACAAAAGTCAGTAGAATTTATGCCATAAAACTTGGTTAAAAAGGGGTACAACTAATGTGAAACTATTGTTTAGTGCTTAAATTCACAAAAATGAACATTAAATTGCACATTATTATTTTCATAGTGATATCATTCTTTTTTTAAATTATTCTTAGGGGAAAAACTGCTCGCATAAAGCTGCTCCTAATTGATATGTAAACTATGTTGTAGGTCAATTTTGTAACTATGCATCGGGAAATATGATAAACAAAATATGTACATGTGTTTGCATGTGTGTTCTAACAATCTGTACGCTCAAACATTTCTCTTATCTTTAATTTTGACAATTATTTAACTATAGATTATACTCCTTGAATAATGCTACATGTGGTGATGATGCAATCAGACGCTTAGTTTCAACTACATTATAATAGAAGTCAAGTCAGAACATATATATTAAGTGTATATGTTTCTTCATGAAGTCTATCGAATGTTTCTTGAATTATAATAATCATTATTAGATACAAGTTACCGCAGTGAGCTCTTTCTTATTGATAATACCATGCCTTTTGTTGTTATCCTTCATGATTCCTGATTAACGCTTCAATATGTATAGTTTTGGATATCATTGATCTGGGCTATGCAAAAGCAAGAGAGGTCATTTTTGTGACATGTTAATAAAGGTGACTTAGTTTTTATTTTATTTTTAATAAAGTTACCATTTGTTGATGGGTCATCGCGTAGATTTACCTATCTTTTAAGCCTTAGTACGAGTTTTCCATCACAAATTTGTACATTAGGCTTGATATGCAGGTTTTAAATTTTTCATGTAATTATGCTGACATTTAGCTTCTCTTCACCTATAATATATTACTATTGAATGTATGCTCAAGGATCGAGCTCATAGAGTGTCAGCAACTTTATGTTCGTTCCGTATTTTTCCCTAAGTATTTTATGATACACTACTTAGTTCAAAAAATTGTTATACTAAAGGTCCAACATTCATTTAAATGGTCAACTCTGTATATTTTGTCAGGTGGATGGCCACATTTTAATGGCTTAAAGACTCTATATTGTCAGTTTATAGTATTCTCAGAAACCTTATGCTTAGCATCTATAAATTGAAAAAGGCATCATAATTTTTGAGAACTAGGTAAGCTATTTTCTTCTTATTTACTATACATGGAAGTTTTATGTAGATTTACAGTAGTTGTTAGAGTAACATGTAACATATGATATTTATGTTATTATTTCAATCTTACAGGTACGGTTATATACTGCGTGCCCTTAATCCAATGTAGTTGAAAGTGCTATTAATACTAGGTGATTGATATGTTTTTTTTTCTAAATTTTATAGAAATTAACAGTATTTTAACTTTAATTTAGTTACCAGTAGTCAAATGGCTCAAGGCGTTCTTCATGTTCTTGGCATGGGTGCCGCATAATGAGCATGTAGCTACAATTGTAAATTGTGAAAAATTTCAATCAACTTGATGTTAGTTACATGATGCGTCTACCTACGCTGGGTCAACGCATGCTTCCGCTATGAGCTACGAAACTACCAACCACCAGACGGGAAAAACGTAGCGAGAGACCTAAGCAAAACAATAAGCCCGGAATCTGAAGAAAAGGCGAAGCAACTGATCCTCGAGTACGCAAACTCCCACAACGAGTAGAAAACGCTCGACCTCATCGACTTCGATGTGGACTATTATGACGAAATGTCATCGAATGACGCTTACGACATGACCAGAAACCAGACGCGCAAATCGAATTCCAAATTCTTCGCCAAAATCAAGAAGCTGGTTCTAGGAAAGGAGTCGAAGTCGAGCTCCTCGCCAAGCTAAACAGACTCGGATAGACGGGCGTCGTTCTCAACGTACTTAGTGGACAACATGATAGGGTGGCAGTCACGCACGAGTCTATCTCCGTACATGTATGACTTGAGCATTGACGATATGAGGAGGCAAAAGAAGAGCGGGCAGGTTCAGAGCAGAAGTTCATTGGATATTCATATGATGAGGAAGATGAATTTGGAGGAGGAGAAGGAGGTGTCGTGCAGCTTTAGAAGGATGACGTCGTTGGGTGAAAGGTCCATGTCTGGGAGTGAGGTTTACAACGAGGAGACTAAGAGTCCTAAGAAGGTTGATCTGAAGAAATTTGCTGATGTTTTGAAGAAGTCTAAGTGGTTTATAAACTCAAGAGATGAGCTTTGTTTTGTTTTGTTTGTAAGTGTGTGTATCATGAAATTTTATTAGATTGCATTTGTTTCCATCATCTGGTATTTGTATAAGCCTTTTAATCTTTTGTCAAAATGATTCATGTGTACATTGAAAAAAAAAAGTTTGTTTTTCATTGCGAAGTGATTACTGCTTCTTCGAACTGATCATGTAACGGAGTCGTGATGCTGGAGAGTGAAAAGGAAAAATATTGCTGAAAAAAATTACATGATGCGACTAAAATCATTTTATGTTCTGTTTTGAAACACATGGCATAGTTGAAGCCAACATAACCAACTATATCAGTATGTACAACGTACTAAAAATGAGATATTTTCTTATGAGATTGAGTGGATCTCAATCTAAATACTGAATGCTTGCCTATTTCGTTATTTTTGGGACTGCCATTCAGTTATTATGCTAATGCTTTGAATAAATAGATGAGAATGGGTAGAAATAATTTATCTGGGCTAAGCTGAAAATTTTGAATGCTGGTGCCATAGTTGTAAAGCTTCTATGATCAGGCCTGGTGGTTAGTCATAGAGTTGGCTTAAGTAATCGTCAAATGTTCCACCAAACATTTGCAGATAGATACTCAATTTTCTTTGGTTTACGGATAAATTTTAGACTTAAATCCCTTTGTCTTATTTATTTTTCTTTTCTACCCTTCCCCTTCATCTGTTTCCGTGCTTCAAATTTATGGTGCCTTTGAGGGTAATAGACAATGGGGTATTTCAACGGGGTATTTTAGTTAACGGAGAATGCGTCTATTGATTTTAAACGGGGGATTTTAAACGGACCATTTAAAATGATCATTTTAATTTTGTTTTTTAATTTAATTTATTATTTGTTTTCAATAAAAAAATACGTAGAGCACTTCGATAAAATCGCAACACAAAAAACTGCGTCTTAAACGAATCTCATTCGCACAAGTTATTAATTTTTGAAATTTATAAAAAATTAAATTTATTAATTAAAATTCATAACGCACCCTTAATGCACCGAATTCCATCATTTTCAAAACGGAGCAGAATTCCCCATTTTCATTTTTGACGTGTCCGACGCGTCAAAAACAAAAAAGGTGAATTCTACCCCGTTTTGAAACCTCGAACGCCCCCTTAGTAGATTGAATGCAGATGGTTGATTTGGTATTGTGAGACAATTTATTGACGGTACAAAGGTTATAGGGATTGTTTTTCAAGTTATAACTTTGTATTACATATTAACTCTTTTTTACAATACCTTATGATATCAATGACATTAGTTTTTTGAAGTTTATTATCTAAATTTTTGGTTATTCTTTTAAATTTTCAAATTTTTATGGGATCTGCCAACAATGTCTAATGGATGGATTGAGCGAACCCTAAAACGATTTGAGTTTCATATCCTAATATACGGTGAATGGAAGGATTTTGTTAAATAACACTTTTGATTTTGTATATTGCTTCAAAAGTGCAAGAGGATGGTAGATTTTAGAATTATGATTAAAACATTCGCAAACGTGGCAGGTTTCTCCACTGATCGAATCAAGGCAAACTTCTTTTCCTATTGGAGTTTGTTCTACCAATCAAAATTATTGTTGGATAGAGTTGTTCAACGTGTTTACCATTGAATGCTTCATATTGGACAAAATTTTATACATTAATTTATTGTATTTCAAAAGATGTCTGGTGCTTATATATTCCTCTGTGTGTGTAATGCAAACTTATTGGCATCAATTATTAAAAATTAGGTCTGAAACTGATTAGCTATACTTTCTGATAAAACAACATAATAAAGGCATTATTAGGCTAAAGATATTATCCAACTCATATTAAAGTAAGCGATTGTGATACTGTGAAACTCTAAGAATGAAACTAAACCAAAAGCAACAAAAAAACCGCAAAATTATATTGAACTGCAAAATCATTACATACAGTGTACCATACAAGAATTCACGCCTCAAAGAAAATAAAATTCATGTGTTGACCAATCAATAAATTATGAATAGCAAAACCGACATGCAACTCATCATGCAAATTAATCCACCTTTAGTTAAAGACAAAGTCGTTGATTATCTCCGTAGGTATTTATTTTATATTTGTCTGTATACATCCGCGAAATCCTAATATGATATGGTTTTTGGAGAATGATGATATGGCTTTTACGAATTTATGCTATTATATTATTATTGAGTTTCGTTTCAAGGATGGACATCCTTTAATGTTTTAGAAATGAGCCGTCGCACTTTTTGCTTCCTTCCTTTTGCAAATGGTTCTCTCATTCCTCCTTTCTAAAATATTCACGTCCCAACCAAAGGGATTTATTCCCTTGGACCCATACAATTTTTGAACTATGAAATTATCATATAAAAGAATACAGACAAAAGCAGGTTATGTAGAAAATTTCCCAGTTTAGTTACGATGCGGTCTAAATCTAGGCTTATTGACATGTTGATCTAATTTTGAACACAAATAACGAACATTCTCAACCAAAATAGCAAAACAATTAATTCCAATTTCAAATACATTTTTAAATTTTCCTTTTGCAAGTAAGAGATCATTCCAACAAAATAATTAATTCCTCTTTCAAATACCTATTTAAATACCCCTAACGCAAATAAGAGATCATTCCACTTTCGTGAATGATTTTCTTTTTTGTACCCTTTTCGCATGCCAATTTCAGGTGTCAAATAAACATTGTTTTAGTTTTTGGCATTATCTTAGCTCATGCTTTTCTTCATCATCTCATATATAAAAAGAACATTTTATGTACTAAAGTTTATTAAATATGTCATCATGCAGATTGTTATGGGAAAATATTCTTTATATATATATTTCACCTTGCTTACCTCCTCTTTAGTGCATGAAAAACACATATTTAGGAAATGCCACTAAATACGAGGCATTCATAGGCTATACATAATTTACGCAAAGCAGGTTCTTCATTTTGCAACATATTATTTTATCTTTGAGTTAAATTGGACATGGGACATTTAGTTCATAAGTTTCCACACCATTATCATTAAACATGTATATGGATATGTATCGCATATTGGTTGTATGAATAACAACCTACTTAAATCGTTCTTTGCAATGTTTATGGTTTCTTTTGTGTAACAAAATTGTCTCCAAGATTAGCCACTATTTTTTTTTTTTTTGCAAGTTGAGTCTATTGAATTATATTTATGTTTTTAAGTTTGTTAGTAGTGTATGGGAAAAACTGATGTAACGACCCGTATTTTTACGATTGAATAATTAATTTATTTAATTATTTAAAATATGGTTTTGTAATTTAAATGGTTTAAATTAAAATAACTATTAAATATTTAATTAATATAATAATTAAATAATATATTTAATTCTGAAATAATCAGAATTTGCTGAAATGGCAATATTATGTGAACTGGATCATTTAAAATATATAATTCAGTTTAGATTTGAATTATATTAACGAATAGATTTATAAACGCCATTTGAACGTATAATTTATATTATATTTATAATCGAGCTCGAAATGGTGTTGCAGTTCATAATTTGGCCATTCGAACTTTAAACGGATATACAGAAGCCGTTTTAAATCGGATTTCTGTAAAACAAGAAATGTTAGGAGCTGGTGAAGTATATTTTTCCGATGGAAGAGAAAACTCGAGATTTCGTCGTGTAGATTATAAGTTATGTCCAAATTAAATATTCAGAAAAGCAGCGGCATATTCATTTATGGCCATAACGGTTATTTAAATATATTTAAATATCAGTTTCGAATTTGAACAAGATTCTTTTGAGACGTAGTGATAATTTAATTTTTAGAATTTTTCTGTAATTTTTAATTAATTAAATATGCAACTTTTTATTTGGAGTATTTTGCACCCTTAACCAACATTTTAGGGTTTCACAATATGAGTTAACCTACCGGTATTAATATATTTTTGGAATCGTGGCACCTTACTCGTCACGATGATATTTTTATTTTCGTCCATAGCAACTCGTCCGTGAACGAGATTGTAGGTAGTAGGGTACGCCTTATTATAGAGGATAATAGTAGACTTAAACCCTCGTTTCCTCTTTCTGCGGCCATAACTTCTCCAGCTGCCTCAAACAAAAGAAGAGAACGTGGATAATTCAAAGCCTCCCAACAAAAGCAAACTAAATACTATAAATAAGCTACCCCTTTCTAAACCTAATCTAGTTTCTGATCCAACAAAGGCCACGCCTTCATAACTTCCGCCGCTTCTATCTTTTCTCCAGTAAAAATTCGATCCTCTCAAAATCAAAGGAAAATGTAATAAAAAACTATAAAATCCAAAATCAATTTCTGCGAGTTCCTTTAGGCTTGCAGTTCTCTTCCTTGGAGTTCGACGTTGTGCGATCTCAGTTTCTGGAACACGCGAGACTACGACGGAATGCTAGGGTTCGATAAATCCGAATGTTGGCGCAGCAGTTAGGAATTTGGAGCTTCGATTTTGGGTCGGTTGTATTACGGTGGTCTCAGGCAGTGTGATGTTGGTCTGCGGATGGTCTTCGAGTTGATCAGGGAAGATGACGGTTCATGCGGGTTTGAGGAGAGGCGTCGCTGTCTTCTTCGTACAGCAGGCGTGAGGTCAGGGGTCGGTAGAGGCGGGGACTGGGTGAGTTCGAAATGAAGACGTTTGATAGGGAGGGACGAGCTGATAATTCTAATAAGAGATGGAAGAATACTGTGCATTATGACAGGTGCGGGATGGAGCTGTTTGTGAGGAAATTTGGTAGTTGGGGTTGTACGGTTTCAGTGGTGTAAGGGTGATAGGCTGTGGTGAGGGATGGCGGATCCTCTTTGATGGGGTCAACTACAGGAAAGGACATGATTTTGAAGACACCGGTGGTCTTCTAGGTGGCGTGTGGTACTGTGTAGAACAGCAAGGAAGAAGCGTTCGCATGGGGGAGGAAGGCTTTTGAGCACGCAGGCTTTCGAAAGGTTGGCGCATGGATTCTTTTTAGGATTTTCGCGAAGTTTTTGTTATTGATCATCAATGGGTACTGTACGTTCTTCGTTTCTTGAGGAAGGAGGCATTTCAGGAAATGGCGTGCAAAACATTACTGGAAGGATAAGGTATACTTTGCAAGAAATAAATGTTAAAGTGTGGGAGTAAGAAGTGGGAGCAAACTCTAGGGCACGGAAAGGAAATAACAGCAGTGCGCGGGTTTGTATTTTGGACGAGTTAAACATGGAGCAGGTGTTATCATTTGGGGAAGAAGAGTATTAATAGCGGGTCTGGGTTTTTGTTTGGGTGGGCCGATTGTGCATTGAGCCGGATTCAAGTGGGTGAGCCCAAGTTATTTAATAATAGTTTTTAGTTTTAAATTTAAATAATGTGTACAACTTGTAATTTTAATAATTTGTACATACGTTGTCAGATTTTCAAACCGTCTGTCACTTTAGGATCGTATGGATGGTGACTACACAATGGAACCGAGGGAGAGTTAATTGGAGCTCATTTGAATTTATGGCGAAATAAATTGTTTGATCCAAATCAAACAACAGTTTATCGTTCTTTAACGATGAACTGCCAAAGTGAGTAAAACTCACTAACTCTGATCAGTTTATATTTTTATAACGTATTTTTAGAACTGATAAATATTGTTTGGTTGCTGTGTGTTGACTGTTTGGTTGAACTGCTAAGTAATTGGTTGAAATTATAGATCTGGTTATATATATATAAATTGATTCTGTTTAGCAGAATATTTCATAGTGAAACGAAATTGATGTTAATCATATTGTTTAACATCTGTGGATGCAGGAAAACAGGTCGGAGGAATCCAACTGGATTCCTCAACATTTATTTTACTGTTTTTCATATATTGTAATATATGAAGTGATATATAATCTGTGTTGATTACGTATGTTGAATGATATCGATCATTGTTATTTGGGTATTTTAAATACCGTAAGAAATACTGGGATGTAGAAAAGGGGATTTTCAAAGTGTATTTTGAAAATGAATTATTCATATAAAATCAATGGATTTTATATATAAAAGGAAAAGGATTTTATAAACGAAAATAATTATAAAATCAAAGGATAATTATAAAAGGAAAATATTTATGAAATAAATAAAGTTATAAAAGGAAATTTTTGTGAAATAAATAGAAAAGGGAATATTTGTAAACCATTTACAAATAGAATTGAAAAGGAGATATTTGTAAAACATTTACAAATAGATTATAAATGAACATATTTATTTATGAAATAAATAGAGTTATAAAAAGAAATATTTATTTAGAAAATAAATAGAATTATAAAGGAAATATTTATTTCGAAAATAAATAGATTATAAAAGGAAATACTTGAAAAATGAATAGAATTGTATAAAAAGAGAATTTTACACTAGGAAGGTTTAGACCCATGCTTCGCACACGGGTATAACAGAATATGAATTCAAAGTGAACATTTAAGAGAAATCTGTTTTAACAGATAAAGTAAGAAGATTAATTTATAAATAATATTTTATAAATAAAGTAAAATATTTATCATTGGATAAATAGAATTTATAAGTCATGACTCATATAGAGAAGCAAGAATCGATTTCAACATCGATATTTGAAACTGAGTATGGACGAAGAGTAAATTGGATTGGGTTAACCAGTTAGAGTTAACCAGTTAGAGTTAATCAGTAAGAGTTAACCAGTTAGAGTTAACCAATTTGAGTTAATCGATTAGAGTTAAATCGAACTAGAGTTATTCAAATAGAGTAAATCGAGTTAAGAGTTAGTCGAGTATTAGTTAATCGAATTTAGTTTATTCGAATAGAGTTGAAAGGAATTAATCGAATTTAGTTTATTCGAATAGAGTTGAAAAGAGATAATCGAATATAATCTATTCAAAAAGAGATAATCAAATATAATCTATTCGAAAAGAGATAATCGAATATAATCTATTCGAAGAGAGTTAATCGAATATTAGTTATTCAAAGGAGAGTTAATCAAATAAAGATTTACTCGAAAGGGAGTTATACGTCGAATTCAATTATATCGAATTTGGGAAAGTATTATTTACTTTCCAGTTTTTAAATCAAGATTTATTTATTTATAAATAAATTAGAGTAGGTTAATTATTCAAAGTAAGAAATAAAAAGTTAGATGTTAAGTTAGATATTTCAGAAGTAGGGTTTATAACGTTAGCGTTATAATAAATGCTTTTCATAAAAGAAGTAGATTCATAATGTGAATCCGAGAATTTGCATAAGCAAGAAATTGGAGCGGTGAGCTTTGTCTATTGCAAGGTTAAGAACATTGTTCAGTTAAGGTCTGAGAAGTAATTATACCCCAACTTGATTGACTTCCTTAACTAAGAAATAGTTGATGTTCGATGGCAAGAGTTAGTTAGAAATACAGTTAAGTAATAAGCGATTAATGGATTGAGCGGTCTTAACGATGTTTTATACAACGTTAGTTTGGAATCCATATTAATGAGTTTTGGAAACGTTTTCCAAATATAGAATCAGAGATATTCTCTAAATTTAGAAAATAAGGAAATATGAATGAATGTATATATATATATGGTTGATGATTTGATCGATAATTCCATTTGGAAATAAGATCGTTGTGTGTACATGGACATTTTTCATTTGATAGTTAAATCACCGACTATCAAAGTTTTTGACCATTTTAACGTTGTTAATATGGAGAGACCCGTTGGATTATTATCCGAAGAACCACTCTGTATTGGCATAAGCATTGCAAACCAAGTATGCTGAATATGTTGAAGACGGAGTAAAGTGCAAGGTCTATTGTAAAAATCTTAGGTAGAGATTGCCTAAGATGGATGTACTGAATAGTGCCTTCGGTTTGTCCAGTCCCAAGACGACCTTGCACTTGAATAATTTTTTTAAGGCGCATCTGCAAGGCGCGCCTATATTATCTGCTGCTTACCAGCAGCCTCTCTTCATGCACCCTGCTGTTTCACAGCAGTTTTTCTACAGATTTGATCTTTTCTATTGATTCAACTTCAAATATACGTTAACCCAAATAAAACATAAACACATATGTATCAATTTCAAACATAAATACGTAAAAACAACGTTAATATTCGATTACAAACATAAACACAAGTCTGAATAAAATTCCATTACAAACATAAACACAAACCGAAATAGAATTCGACCACAAAAACAAAGTGGACATGGTTCGCTTACAAACGTACGCTAATACAACACTTATAAAACGTTCATGGTGAAGTTCAATCTTGAGTAGGAGGAGGTTGAGAAGGTCCTGCCACCTGTGATTGAGCTGGGTCATGTTGAAGTGAAGCTTGAGAAGTATCATGCCTTCTTTTAGTTCTTCGCTCTCCTGGGCGTTCTAATCTACATCTAAAGAGTAATGCGTCAATGATTTTCTTCAAGCTAATACATCGTGGTTGGATGTCGGGCTCCGGTACTCGACTACGTCCAATTTCCCCCAATTCTTTACTAACCGTCTCTAGCACGTCGACCTGCGAATTTTGTTATTTATAATCACACGTTTAAAGATTTAAATCGGTAAAGTAAAACAGTAAAGCAAAGTAAAAGACGTACGACATCTCGCTCAAGCGGTGCACGAGCGGTGTATGCTCGTTCGTGTTGAGTCCGATCCGCGAGAATGAATCTTCGAGTGATCGTCCAATATCAACTCATGTATTTTGAAATTTGAGTGCTGGAACGTGTTGACGAACGATACGGTTATGTCTATCGTTCCATTGAATGACAGCAAAATCCAGATTTGGCTTAGGTTCGCAAGGCTCAGGGATGTGTTACTGAAGACCAAACTGTCGCATCACTCGATCAGGATAATACATATGAACATTTCGCATGCATATGATCGGCGTCTTGCATAGCCAACTAGGCATGCCACTTAGACATATATGAGGCAAATGAACTAGCACATCCTATGTGTAGGGATTCCATACAACAGCCTCGTCTGTTAGCATGTCAAGCTGGTCACGATAGTAAGTGGCAACCTGCTTTAGAGATTCAATCCAACTCCTATTTCCAAACCACCTGCGATTCAAAGTAATGTACATAAAGTATGTAAATATAAATAATATAGCATAAGCATAAGCACTATTGTTGAGCCTCATGTAAATGTACATAAACTACCTTGCACTATAAGGTAATGACCTGTCGATCTATTCAGATAAAGTTACGTTTGGACGACCGATAGGAAGATGTGTCCATGACCAAAGCTGTAAAATATATAAAAGATAAATATGATAGGATTGCATATTACAAGTGGCCATTAATAAATATACATTCTAATATTTACCTGTAGAAGAGAAAGACAACCGGCTATTGATTTGGATTTACCGAGCGCAGCATTTGTTAATTCACTGTATAATGTTGTCAATACGGAACTACCCCAAGAATATCGTGCACAATCGTCCAAATTTCTCACAAATAATAGCCAAAAAAGATTTAATCGTCCTTTAGAATGATTGGGACATAGACGACAAGATATCAAGTGTAGAATAACGGCTCTCGCATGACGTTCAACTTCTTCGTCTGACGCATCTTCTGATGGCTCATTTTGAAATGTACGTCAAAGCCAAGTCAATTTAACTGTTGCACCTCTTATCTCATTTCGATTTGGGACCGCCCCCAAACACTCATTTTGAACAAGTAGTCGACAAGTAGTGAACCGGATGCAAGACACTTGTGAGCAAGTAGTGAACCGGATGCAAGACACTTGTGAACAAGTAGCGAACAAAATGTGAACAAAATGTGAACCGGATGCAAGACACTTGTGTTTAATGAACAAGTTTTAACAAATAATAAACTGAATGCAACGCGCTTGTGTCTAATGAACTAGTTTTAACAATTTATAGAAGAAAAAAATGTGTTTTTACTATATCATATGAATTAGGAATTAGCTAGGATTTAACTCACCATATAGTTGAACTACGAATTAGCTAGGTTTTCATGTACAAACAAGAAGTAAAATTATGAAGATCCTACCATTGTTGAACAAGTAATGATCAAACCAAATCTATTGTACGCAACACAAACAAAAAATAAGCAAGTATTGTTTAAAAATCTACCTCTAACTTCATGAGATGATGAAGATCCTTCCATTGTTGAGGTAATTTGATGTATTTTCCTATGAGAATTCGATTATTTGAAAGCTTAGAAATTTAGGTTTTTGGATTTTTAAGTTTTTGGGGATTTTGGAGTAAAAGGGAGGCTGGAAAAAGTGAGGGTGAAGGGGTAAACCGGCTGCAGTTTAGAGCAGCAGTTTCTCGGCTTGGGCGCACCTAGTAGGCGCGCCCTACTGAATGAACGAGGGCGCGCTTGACAAGCGCGCCCTTATAAAATTTCAAGGGCGCACTTGACAACGCGCCCTTGTAAAATGCCCAGGGCGCACCTTGCAGGTGCGCCCTTCCCGAGAGTTGGGAGCATAAAACTGTTACCCTGCCTGAACCATTCTATTTGCAAACTTGAATCAAAGACAGTCGAATACAATTCATAAGCTTGTAAAATGCAAACATTCACTATAGAAATGCAAATCATTCATTCATTCACCGAATTGAAAGTACAAATCGTTCATTATATTACAAATCATTCAAACAAAATATCAAGACATATCTCAAAATATTCTCTTACAAAATATCATTTGGACGGACATGTCGATCTTTTGTGTCCTTTTTGACCACATTTGCTGCAAGTATTTTGTTTGCTTCCTCCCATTTTATCCATCATACCTTTAATTCTTGTCGAACGCGGACGTCCCGTCTTCCGTTTTGTATGCAGAGGCAATATGGTCGGACCATGATAGGCATCCCAATATCTACTATCGGAAATTGGATGGAAGCTTGGAGCGTAACTTGCTTTATATCTTTCCACGGAAAACCACAATGAACAAAATTCATAGTGCGATATATTCGCTCCTCCAACGGTTTGAGCACAAGCGGTCATCACATGCAAGCATGGCAATTTTTGTAATAGCGGAATATTGCAAGTGCAAGTACACACATTGTCATGTAAAGTCATGGTAAATGCTTTTCCAAATTGATCATTCACTTGCCATTCGTTTTGATTGAATCTAACAATTCTGCAACGTCGTGCTTGTTTTGCTCTTTTAGCTAAAAGAGTTTCAACTTTTGGAGTCATCTGCATTTCAAATCCTTCGGTGTCGGAACGACGTTTCATGAAATAGTCGTTTAAACGGTAAAATGTTCGTGATACTAAAGACTTGACCGGCAAAGCATGAGCACCTCGTAGAACTCCATTAAAACTTTCGAATACATTTGTTGTCATCATCATAAATCGTCCATCGTTATCCTTGCATAGAGCCCAATTTTCCTGTAACAACCCGGAAAAATTGCGATCTTGGTTATCCGATATACAACACATATCGAACATCCAAGGATCGAAAATAACTGAATAGTTAATGAAAGAAGTTAGAGGGTGAGAATAGATAAGATAGAAACTTAGAATAGAAGAAGAAGAAGAACACAACATCAGAGTAACACGAACCTCACAGCGGAACGAATAACATATAATATATAACATAACTTTGAAATATAAATATGTACTTGAATATACATATCATTTTCAAAGTACAGCACTTACAACACAGCGGAAATAAACAATAGCTATATGATTCTGAAGCCTCCTGTTCCAGCTCTTCAAGTATCTGTAAATCCTGACTACTTGACGGCCCGTATAAAATTGGGCACCCAAGAGTTTAGTGAAACAAAACAAAATAAACTCCGGGTCAGTCATGGGACTGGTGTGAGTAAAACAGTTTGAACAAGTAAACGATATCTCATAAGACCACGCCGTATAACGGAACGGGTTTTTCCCTTATGAGAATCCAAAATATCTTTATATCAAAAACCTTTTGATATTATAATAATGTCTATCAACTACAGTATAATAATCATCTAGAAGAAACGCTTTCATCTCACGTTCTACATATATAGTATACAATCAAAAACCACAAGCACGTATTGGGTAATGGATTTCCAACTATGACAAGGTATGGAACCACCTTTCGCTAGTGTACCTCTAGAGAGGAATACACTGGGTTCAACAAGAACATCTTGCAACCCAGACACACATGACCGACCACTCATTTTGCTTGAGTGTATCGAATGTATATCACCAACGGTTGGGATCAGCAACCGTTTCCCGAATGAGATAGCATCAACAATAGATTTTTAGAAGTAAATGAAACTCTAGATCAGGTGATTATACACCCTAATAGGTGCGACCTACATAGCCATGCTACCTGCCCGATTTCTGTCATTTACCGGTTGATAAGGCTTGAGGTTACGCTTTATCATCACATCAGATTCACTTCGAATGCCACATTGTCAGATCCATCGAAAATCACTAATTTGACGTCTACAACCATACATTACGTGTCAGCTAAAAGAAGTTTCCTTCTCCGCTTCCACTCTTGGTACGGTTGAAGAAATCAATGTACGTGACCTTTCTGGAAATACTCTGTCAGACATTCATCCATACAAGTTATCCAGGAACAGGATGAACCGAAGGTACTATTCAGTATATCTATCTTAGGCACTGTTATCTAAGATTTATACAACAGCCCTTGCACTTTACTCTGTCTTCAATTATCTTTGGCATATATGATTCGCAACGCTTATGCCAATACAGAGTGGTTCTTTGGATAATAACCCAACTGGTCTCTCCATATTAACAACGTTAAAATGGTCAAAAACTTCGATAGTCAGTGAGTTAACTATCAAAGAAAAATACACGTACAAACAACGATGTTATTTCCAGATGGAAATTCTATCAAATCAATCATCAATCATATATATATATATATATATTCATATGATACTTATTTTCTATGTTTAGAAAATATAAGTTAACGCTGGAAAACATTTCCATAACTTATTTATGTATCACTATTCTTCTACAACTATCAGTCTTTGATTGTAAACTAGTATAAGAACAATTCCCTAAGTACCAATCCCGAAGGTCGAAACCAACATCAGATAGACACTTAGGAAACCATTCAACTTAACAAGTCTCCAGTCAAATTCTGATTTAGCTTATCTCCATTTCTTAACTCCTTATACATGAACACTTCCTTTTCTAATTCATATTTCCAATTTCAATATTTGATTACGTTTTTGGTTCTATTTGGAAAACATTTCCAAATCTTCTTTACTTGGATTTAATAGATGTTTAACTCAACATCGCGATGACAACTCAAACCACTATACTTATTTACTAAATTCACTTAACCACTTTCACTTTTGAACCTTAATCATTTCTAAATTAATAACGAAGTCAATCAAGTTGGGGTATAACTACCTCTCAGACCTTAACCGAACAACATTTCAAATCTCGAAATAGGGTAAGTTCATCTTTTAACTCTTTAACACTTCCTTACGTAACTTCCGGATATAATTTACGAGTCCAACTCCTTTACAGAATCATTTGATTATAACAGTGGTGTTATAATTTCCTGCTTCTGAAATATAATAACTTTAATCTAACTCTTATTTCCTAACTCGAATAAATAACGAACAACTAATTTATCAACTCCTATTTGGTTAACTCTTATTCTATAAATCTTATTCGATTTAACTCCTGTCGAATAACTAGATTCGATCAACTCACTTCGAATATTTCTGATTCGATTATCTCACTTCGAATATCTCTGATTCGATTATCTTACTTCGAATATCTACTATTCGATTATCTCACTTCAAATATCTACTATTCGATTATCTCGCTTCGAATACTTCTGATTCGATTATCTCACTTCGAATATCTACTATTCGATTATCTCACTTCAAATACTTCTAATTCAATTTTCTCACTTCGAATATCTACTGTTCGATTATCTCACTTCGAATACTTCTGATTCGATTCACTTCTTCGAATAACTAAATTCGATTAACTCATTTCAATTCAATTCGAATAAACTAAATTCGAATAACTCCATTTGAATAACTCTAGTTCGATTTAACTCTATCAATTAACTCTAACTGATTAACTCTAACTGATTAACACTAACTGATTAACTCTAACTGATTAACTCTAACTGTTTTAACTCTACGGTTTAACCTAACTGGTTAACCCTAATGGTTTTACTCTAACTGGTTAACCCTAACTGATTAACTCTTTGTCCTTATTCAGTTTCAAACATCGATGTTGAAACCGATTTTTACTTCTTTATATAAGTCCTGACTTATATATTCTATTTATCCAAATGATAAATATTTAACTTAATTTATAAATATCATTTATAAATCAATCTGCTCCTTTTATTTGTTTACTTCTTCATATATAAGTTCAGACTTATATATATCTATTTATCCAAAGATAAATATTTCCTTTATAATCTATTTGTAAATGGTTTACACATATTACCCTTTTAAATTCTATTTGTAAATGGTTTACGAATACTTCCTTTTCAAATTCTATTTGCAAATGGTTTGCAAATATTTCCTTTTAGGGTTCTATTTCCAAGTATTCCCTTTATTAACCTTATTTATTTACCCTAAGTATTTCCTTTATTAATATCTTATTTATTTTCTAAATAAATATTCCTTATATCTTATCTTATTTATTTAACAAATAAATATCTCCTTATATCTTATCTTATTTATTTAACAAATAAATATCTCCTTTTATTATCTTATTTATTTAACAAATAAATATCCCCTTTTCTTATTCTATTTATTTAACAAATAAATATCTCCTTTTCTTATCTTATTCTGTTTTCTAAGTCAATAAATATTTTATAACTTATTTACTTAACAAATAAGTATCTCGTTTAACATCTCCTATTTATTTAACCAATAAATATCTCATTTATAAGATCTTATGATTTTATAAATATTCCCTTTTCTTTATAAATATTTCATTTATAAAGATTTCTCCTTTCTATATAATTTTACCTATAAAGATTTCTGTTTATAAATATTTCATTTATAAATATTTCATTTATAAACATTTCATTTATAAAACCCTTTTGATTTTATAAATATTTTATTTTCAAATACCATTTGAAAATTCCCCGTTTTCACATTCCGGTATGTTATGGCGTTTAACATATCAAGTCATGATGTCAAATATCGTCCATACACATATAATCAACAACAGATTATAAACCACGTCATATATCACAATATATGAAAATAATAAAATAGCTGTTGAGGAATCCAGTCGGATTCCTCCAACTTGATTCCCTGCATCCACAGATGTTACACAATAAAATCAACATCACTTTCAGTTCCACATGATATATTCTGTTAAACAGAATCAATATAGAAATTCAACTAACTGACTAGCAGTTCAATCAAACAGTCAACACACGGTCAATCAGCCAATATTTAACAGTTCTAAAAATACAACATGAAAATATAAACTGTTCAGAGTTAGTGAGATTTACTCACATTGGCTGTTCATCGTTAAAGAACGATAAACTATTCGTTTGATTTGAATCAAACAATTTATTTTGCCATAAATTCATACGAGCCCCAATCCACTTCTCGTCATTTCCAGCGTGTAGCCACCGTCCATACGATCCCAACGGATCTTATTTCGCTGAAAACCGACATCGTATGATAAAATTATCGCATTTTTAAGTTAAACACAATTTAAATTAAAACATGGATTTAAAATTAAAAAAAAAAGCCTTAACTCTCAAACCTTGGCCCAAGCCCACAAATATACTTCTTCCCCCTAAACGTATAACCCGTTGGCCCACATCCATTTAGAAGCCCACCACCGAAATGCTTCTCCCTCAAACACCACATTTGATCTCCAGGAAACCGAAACCCAACAACCGATCTTTCCCAAATCCCTAGCTCCTCCAATACTTCATCGTTCAACCACCCGAGTCTACCATTCCTCATCCCCTTCGAATCTCAACCACCCTAAACCCAATTTTCAGAACTCGAACCCCATCTGCCCTTTCCGTCGTTCATCCATTTCGCTCCACCTACAGGAACCCACGACCAAAACTTTGACGAAATCTCACCGGTTACTACTAACAACATCGCCTCGAACCCATATGCTCACCGCTGACCTCAGCTTCGAGGCGCATCACCTGCCTCGACTTGAAAGTGAAGCCCTAGGTTGACTGTATCGCGTTCGGATTCCAGGAAAGAGTCTCGAGCTTCATGATTTTCACACCACGATGAAGCTCTTCCTTCACTGAACACACACACACACACATATATATATACATATATATATATATATATATATATATATATATTCTAGAGTTTATAGGATTTTCTTTGAGTTTATATTGATTTTCAAAACTTCCATTTTTGCTGTGTAAAAATGATGAGGACGGTGGATTAAATTTGCGTTTATAAAGAGGAGGGTTGTTGAGGGTTGTGGCTGAAATTGAATGATGCATGGCCTGTTTTAGATCGGATAACACTTAGGATATTTTTTTTCCTTTTATTATTATTTTATTCTATTGATTTTATATTCGTCTCTGGTCTTTAAAAATTCCTACGACCACATACGATACTCAAAAATCACGAAATTGGACATGCAACTACTGTCTGACATTACAGTTCCAACGAAACTGGTTTTGTCGAATTCCGACTCCGTTTGCTCACACAGCGTATTTTTAACCGTCAAAATACTGACTGTTTTTCACTATAAAAATCCGTACGGCCACACACTGACTTCAAAAATCACGGAAATTGAAATATAGTAATAATTTAATATTGCGGATCCAACAAAATTGGTTTCGTCGAATTCTGAGGTCGTTTGCAAAACTGGCTATTTTTAAAGCTCTGAATGACCCATTTAAATATATAAATATATTTAAATATAATTAAATTAAATACAAATAAATTTATATTATCGTATATACTCACAGTGGAATACCATACAGCTTCAGAATATTCATATATAAATTTCTAACTCGATATTTCATCATCAGAGTTGTATCGATATTCGATTTATATTTAAATCCTTTTTTTAAAATATAAATAATTCCTTTATAAATTATAAAGGAATTCCTCAGCGACTTTTCTGAAATTTGATTTGGACATAAATCAAAATCTACCCGACGAAATCTAGATTTTTCTCTTCCACTAGAAAGATATACTCCACCAACTCCATACGTTTCTTATTTCACAGAAATCCGGCTTAAAACGAATCCTGTACATTCAGTTGAAGTTCGAATCGCCAATTTATGAACTACAGCGCCATTTCGAGCTCGATTTTAATTATATTATAACTCTACGTTCAAACTGTCGTTTATATAATATATTCGTTATTCAAATTCAATTCTAAACTGAATTAAATATCACAGATGATCCAGTTCACACCATATCGCCATTTCAGCCAATTCTGATTATTTCAGAATTAAATATATTATTTAATTATTATTTTAATTAAATATTCAAAGTTTATTTAATTCAACGACTATTACGTACTCTTAGTCACCTTTTAAATAATTAAATAAATTAATTATTATACCGCTGAAAATGCGGGTCATTACATTTCCTCCGCACCTCGTAAGCTCTTTTCAACCCAAGCATGCGCATCCGGCGAAATGGTTCTCAAGTGACCTCTTAACTCTTTGTATTGCAACTCATCGGTAGCACTAGCACATGAATAGAATAAGTCTACCAAGTTTTTTTGAGTAAATCCGGCAACTTGGAAGTTTGCTTTGAGATGCCTAGCACAAAAGCGGTGATGGTGCTCTTGAGGCCAATTTTCTAATGCTCCCGGAATGCCTTTCATTCGATCGGATATAAAAGTCAAACATCTATTGCGAACACTATGTATGAGATAGTACATGCATCTAAGAAACCATTCCCAATTGTCTTTTGATTCGGAGTCTACAACTGCATATGCTAATGGAAATATACCATCATTTGCATCAACTCCAGTCGCGACAAGCAACGTACCTTGGTATTTGCCGTATAGGTGTGTGCCATCAATGCAAATTAACGGTCGACAATGCGCAAAACCATCAATAGAAGCACCAAATGCCCAAAATGCACTTTTGAAACGAACTTTGTCATTCGTGATTCTTTCGTTTTCAATCTTAAAAACGGTTCCCGGATTATATTTTTTAATAGTAGCCAAATATTGTGGCAGCTCAGCATATGATGTTTCCCAATCTCCAAAAACTATCTCAAGTGCTTTCCGCAATGCTTTATACGCCTTGAAGTAGCTTATTTTGATGAAAAAAGTTTCCGACATTAAAACTTGAATCGCAGAGGGAGTGGTATTCAAATCCGACTTCACAAAAGGAAGTATTTTGTTAGCAACAAATGTACTTGTCGCTTGCTTGTGGTTAGAATTGATGACCGGATTAACACAAGAGTGATTGCCTTCATATTTTCTAACTTCCCACCTTCCCGTCAATGATTTTTTTGGGATAGTAGCATGTATTCTTCACTTGCAATTGTTATCGATATTACAAATTGCAGTGTATTCTTTTTTGCGGGATTTTACAGGTTTAAAAGAGACAAAATTCTTTATAGACCACTCGCTAAGCTGTTGAATAAGCACTTGGTTTGAAACTGCATTCCCACATGAAAGCCCGAATCAACACAATCTGCAGTAAATGCGTCTCTAATAGGAGCTACATTTTGAATCAACGATGCTGCCATAATTTGTGCACTACATAAATCGTCTGTCAAAGGCATCTCAAATTCCATTTCTCCGTTGTTACCATCTTCATCTTCTTGCATCAACAATGCTTCATTATTTTCGTTTTCATTCGCATTACAAATTCCAAACTCAAGCGGATCATTGCTAGCTTCCATATTTTCTCTCCGTGCCATATCATTATCCATTGATGCAATTTGCATACTATCAATATGTGGTGAGCTACAACCCACACCATCATTTGCCGGTCTAGAGCTTGAACCACCCGCATGCACCGTATAACTGTTAAAAAAATGTATGAGATCAAAACACTATAAATTTTAACTACTCAAATGCAAAATTTACAAACTTACTTTGTATTCATGAATGGAGGAAATATTGGACTTGGATTGCTTTGATGAGCACAACTCGGAATAGTTCCAATAATTTGAGTAGAATGTTGGTTTAAATTAGTATCAATTGCCTCTTCATAATGTCTCAGCTCCTCTTTTATTACAAATAACTCAATAACTTTCATATTAACCGAAAACATTGCATCGACATCATCATCATCATTTACATCGATAGCAGAAGATCCAGAATCCGTCACCCACTTACCAATCGTACATCGTACTTTTGTGAATCAATTTTTGTAACCCTATATTCCTTTAATTCATGGTAGGAGCAAAAAATTTTGACCTTTGAACCTTTTTGTTTGCCGCCAACATACACCGACGTATTATTTTCTTTTAAGTTCAACTTCCCATCAAAATAGCAAATAAAAGGAATGAAATCGGACATAGTCTACAATGAAAAATTTGCAAGGCATAAAGATACTTAATTGTTAAACAAGTATTGGTAACATAAGAAAGCATAAAAAATAAACCTAGGGTTTGAATGAAATTGAAAAACATAAAAATTTAAGATAGGGTTTGAGTTTAAACTAAATCAATACCTTCAAATTGATGTGCAATAGCTGATAGAAGTAACCCAATCAATAATCCTTGTTTGTTTTGATAATTTTTGTAGATTTTAGGGTTTTTTTGGAGCTAGTGGAAGAATAGTACGAATTGGTACTTTTTTCCCGAAATAGCAAAAGCCAGAATGATAGAGCAGCAGAGAATAACAGGAAGCAGGAAGTGTTTGAGAATAAATTATAACGGGCGCACTTATAACGGGCACACTTGGGAAGTGCGCCCGTTATAATTATAAGGGGCGCGCTTATCAAGTGCGCCCCCGATTATTATTTTTAAAGTATTTGACATCCCATTGCTGAGATGGCAAAAACTAGCCTATTTCTGCTAATACTTTTTAAACCGGCCTATTTGTGATATATGTTTTAAAAATTAGCCTATTTTGAAATTTGTCCTTTTATTTATTATCGTTTCAGCTTCTTTCATGTGTCCGTGTGTGTGTGTGTGCGCGTGTGTGTGTGTGTGTGTATATATATATATATATATATATATATATATATATATATATATATATATATATATATATATATGTATATACACACATATATATATATATATATATATATATGTATGTATGTATATATATATATGTATATATATGTATGTATGTATATATATATATGTATATATGCACGCGCACACATACACACGCACAATCACACAACATATATTCACAAACAACAAATATATAAATTACAACATAATATTTCATATGTATCATTCAAACAAATTTTCATATACCCAATCTTAATACTTCGTACACATCATTCAAACAACTCTTCACATACTCAAACTAAATATTTCATACATATTGTTTTATCATCTTTCCATGTCAATATATCATACAATTTTGCAATAGCAAATTACTAACAAAGTGGATAAACGGTAGATTTAGTCTTTCTTTGCTTCTAATATTTTCTCCTTAACATCAGCAACAGCAGCCCTGTTAATATCAAATAAACAAAGAATGTGTTAGTAATTGTTATATCATGTATTCTCAAAGTAAAAGAAACCTAAAGGAGAGGGAAAAACTTAACTAAAACATAAAATATGATGCATTTGCACAAGAAATTTGACTTTAATGATCAAGAATTTTGACTTTTCAAACAGAATGATGTATAACATGATGACCCAGTTCATATGATAAAGAGCTAATCTACAACCTTGGTGAAGTGCTTGACCGCAAAGGCTAAGCCTAAGATCATGATCGGAACAAGTAACTGCAATATGTTAATGACAAATTGGGAAGATTTGTCAGGATTATGAGCAGGCTGCTCTAATGGCACATAAACTCGCTCTGTTGGAACAGACGAAGCATCAACTTCCCCAATGTAAAACTTGTCCAGCATTTTCATCGCAGAGTCAACCAACGTCTTCAAAGTCATTACCAGCATCTTTTCCTGTCATTTATTGAGAATGCAAAATACTTATCATGAGAAAAGAAGCAGCAAATAATATCACAACAAAAGTGAAATCGAAATCAGAGATTGAAGACAAATGTTTTAGAAAACAAAATGCATTATTTTCTTGAGTTTATTAATAAACTTGATTTCTTGGATCAAGAAATGAAGTTTTTTGGTAGTCCTTGAAGCATCAATGTTTCAGCTTAAAACCAGAACACAATTAAGAAAATCATTGTTCTGGTAAGTGTTTTCGAAACAAAAGGAAAAAACACATAAAAATATCTTTTCCACATTGCTACTATGCCTACTTAATAGCGCATCTTAAAAAATGGGTAAAATAGAAAGCTCTATATTTTCCCTGCATGGCACTATGGCAGTGTACGTACTGTGTATGTACTACCCCAGCAGGAATAGCAAATAGTGTTAAGTTTTTGAAAACTCTAAGTTAATGTTCATTAGTTGACGTTTCATATACACTTAACCGATAGTCTGATTCTCCAGTAAGTAAACATATTATTTTAAACTGTCACGCAGCTAATAGACACATCGCTTACCCGAGTTTCTGAACATTGAATAAGCGATTTGCTATCGGCTAAATGACTACTGCTACCCAGTATTTGCTTTTGGGGAAAAATAGCCGATAACAACCCATTGCTATTTTATTTGGGTAGGGTAGATATACCCAAACAATTCCCTAGCTCTTAAATGTTAGATGAATAAGTCGGTAACCATGAAAGTGCATACAAATGTGATATACTTTTATGCTGGATGGTTATGGGTGTTAAAGGAAAAAGCATCTGCTTCCATTAAGCCAGTAGTGGGACACAAGACCGCTAAAGGTCTTTTATCATTATTTATTATGGATACAAAAAGGGTTTGATAAAGGAAATCCACTTTCTGATAAGATTGTGTTTTTAGCGCAAGTCACCAAACTTGAGCATGTTTTCTGGCAGAACGACATATTGTTATATAAAAAAAATATAGATAGTTTTAGGCCGACCCTTTTGTTCATTTCATATCCAAAAGTCGAGTCCCTATAAGATTGTCTTTTATCATCACCCCCCTCCTCCCACAAAAAAAATATGAAAGGAAAAGAAGGCTTGACTCGGTAGAAGTAAATATTACCAGTAGCTGCTAATAAGACTTCGTCGCTGCCTGAATGATCATCCATATAACTGGTAACATCATAAACCTGACCCAGGAATCAGTTAGAACATTATTATAAAGTAAGTCACTGACAATATAACACTTACATGGATGACTTAGAAATAGAATCAAAGATAATCAGACTGAAAAAGGTTCGTAAACTAATCTGATAGATGCAAGTAATTAGTATATCAGACTCAAGGCAGCTTAACTCCTGTCCAAGCGTTCCAGGTCTCAGATAAGAGGGAAACTGATCAAGTAAATAGCTCCCTTTCACAGCTTGGATTAGCGGGCTCGGTAGGTAATGTGAACTTATCTGAACCCCTGCCAGAAAAACATTGGATGGGTGATGACATTAACAGTAGAACTAGACAAACAAGGAAAACAAGAGCAAAAAGTTCACCAAGTGACAGTGCTGTTAAGGATGTTATAGACAATCATACATGGGGTAGTTTTGTTTCACAAATAGGAGTAAAAGCAAAAAAACTTGAAAAATAAAGAAGAGTTTTACAGCTCCAGACAACGCAAAAGATAGGAGAAACAACTGATTATTGTCTCTGTTGGTTCGGAATGCGAAGGGTCTCGACTACCCCACCAGGAAACGATATGTTAAGCAATATCTTATCCCTATAAATACTAACGTCATTGGCTTGGTTGAACATAAAATGTCTATTTGTAATATTGTTAATTTCAGCAAATTTTTAAGCAATGACTGGGAGGTTATTCACATCAACGAACTTGACAATAAAGGTGGATTCATGCTTCTTTGTAATAGGTCCATTATGTCGGATCAGTATATCAGTTGTTGTATCATAAACAAAGGTCTTAAAAGCATGTTATCGGTAGTATAAGCTAAGAATTATATGCTTGAAAGAACTTGGGTCTGCAAGAACTTACCGGATGAGCTGCCCCAATACATTTACATTCAGTTCATCAACACATCATCATCACTCCTTAAATTCCCAATAGCCAACATCACCTCGTGTTCACATCAAAACTTAACTGCAGCTGCAAAACCAAACCTCACCTGAATATAAACTTCAATCACCACACTGCAAAACACAGCATCCCATCTCCTGGTTTTGTATTATTTTTGTAAGTTTCATATCTTCTCCTTTATTCAATAATCTTATATATGATATTTTCTTTTGTTTTTAATTTCAATGGATGATCTTTATATATTCTTACATGTAAATGTAACTTGGGTCTCCAACGTCTTGCTCGTGTTAACCCTTACTCCTATCACTTTATCTCCTCGATGCTAAGAATCTACTAACGGTCCATGCCATAAATCCACCATTTGGACACAAACAAGCCAAAAACAATGCAACCAAACTCAGAGTCATGGAGCCAATTATAAGACAAACTAAGATAAAAAAGTTAGCAGATTCTAGAATGTGTAGTTAGAGATTGGTACTGATGCTCTTTAATGGATCAATACCAATCATCAATATTTGCTGATATGGTGCTCCATTCACAAAATTTAATTAAACGGAAGATTCTTTTTGTTGCTATATGGTTGTCTCTCTCTGATAATTATATTTCCAACCCCTATTACAGTAACTTGAGCCAATCGCCCACTTTATAATGGATGTTATGATAAACATGTTCATACTTGTTTAACAAATGGTCTTCTATCTTTATGGTCATATTCAGAGATCCTATAGAATTGCCAAAGCTCCAAATTTCGTTTTGAAATTTGCTAATATCAGTCGCACATCAAGCGATTGATATAAAACTCGCTCAGTGATTGATCAAATATGATTTAATGAGGTCCACTTTAATTGAATTTAAAAATAAAAAGATGTGCCCAACCAATTAGCTAAACGCGTATGAGCGACTGAAGGTACAAGGCGATTGATATTAGCAATTCCCATTAGTAAATGCTAGCATTCCTTCAACGCTAAATCGCAGTAGGGTTTACACACTTTTCAACTCCTTATCACTAGCATTTCTTTCCAAAAACATATTTTTCCCGCAGTATGTATAAGTACAGTGTCATTCGAAGCCAAGCAATGAAATCCTCGTTTTTCAGCTTACACCATGTAACCCAGACATTTTATGTTCTATCATCCAAACTTGTGAACTGGAAAGCAAAGATATTTTGATTTCTTTACAAGGATCCTTTGCACAATTGTATTGCCCACACACGCTTTAACTTTCCCATAGAGGCATGCACACATGAACTGACATCCTTCCAAGCAAGTCACCATAGTTTCTATGTACTCATGCCATAGAAACTGTTATCTAATTTCAATCTATATTCCAATAGATGCCAAATCTTCTTTGCTATTCAAACATTAAAATCTAATTAAATAATTATATCACTATAACAAAACACCAAAAACCAACGGTCTGCTAAAATTCCATTCGTTAAGCAGGTAACCCATCAAAAACTTGTGGGTCACCAGGAGATGGAATGCCTTATATCACATTCATCTCCTTTATTCAATAATCTTATATATGATATTTTCTTTTGTTTTTAATTTCAATGGATGATCTTTATATATTCTTACATGTAAATGAAACAAAAAAGTTTCTATATGTAGTTTGTATACCCTTTTTCATAAAGAAATGAGTTGTTCGATCATTTGGATAGGCATGGCTGGAAGGGGGTTTATGTTTTAACATGTGTTATTTATTGAAATAGGTAAAATCTTCTTTTAACATGTTATATATCCTTTTGGACTTCAACTATGAATTTGCATAAACCATTCTAAGCAATATGCTATGAAATAGAAGCGTTCAGCAACGGTCAACCTGTAAGCCCAACAAGCGCAGATGCACCAAGGGTTTCGTTCATTTGTCCGTACACGAGCACATTTGCTACCAGCCTAGTAAACAAAGGAAGTAGTAACTTAGCTAACAGAATGTTTTCTTACATGAAATAAAAATTTCATGTAATCATGACTAGTAGGGGAGGTATTCATAGTTCTAAATGTGCATTTGCTTGGCAAGATAGAACATGAAGAAAGACAGGAAAAAAGAAAACCATTATGATGAATTTTCATAACTCGTAAAAATAAAATCTGATTTGTACTTGAATGATTTCCAGAACTGCCAGTCGGTGCAGATCAACAAGATTGTCTTCTTAAATATCGATGAGTAAGTACAAATATCATCTACAATAAATAGCTAAACAAGCAAAGTAAAAAAGATGCAAAAACAAAAGCAAAGTGCTCAGGAAGCAATATTAAAGGAGAAGAAAATATATTTATTGAAGAGATACATTACTGCCATAAGGAAGATATAATGGTACCGTCACAAAGAAAATATTTACTATTAATCTTTCATTCACCAGTTCTTGATCCATCATTCTGCATTTTAATTCCCTTCACCCTTGTAATTCTAATTTGCATCAGCCAACAATGATACAAAGATGAAAGGAAAAGATGAAAAACCAAACCTCACCTGAATATAAACTTCAATCACCACACTGCAAAACACAGAATCCCTAGATACAAACTGCTCCTTCATCATTAAGTCTGAAACCTGCCATCACCTTCTACAACACACCCGAGCATTCACAAACCAAACCAAACTCAACTAACTACCGTGAACACCCACTCAGAAGACGAAACCCGCAACTCCATCACTCATAAAGCAAACAGCGGTAACCTCTCCGCTCAGTCAAACACCCATGAATCCTCCTCTCCTGCTGCCGCTCACATCAGCTGCGACTGCCACACGGCATCTCCCAACTTCCTCCCTCCATAACTCCTCAGCGCCACAGTGCATAATTTTATCTATCTACTGCATCCAAACAACTATACACTTCACCCGAAAACATAAAAGTGCAACTGCCATTGACATATTGCGCTACGAACCTCCATCACAACTCAACATTCCTATTATTTTTAAAAAAAAAACTCCATCACAAAAGTGCAACTGCCATCGTAAATGCTCCTTCTTGCAGTTTTCGAAAGAATATCGGATATGATCATATGACTAGTGAAAAACCACACCTGGTCAATGAACAACCACACTTGATATCGATAAGTAGACATTTACCTGCAACTGCATAAACTTTAGGGGTGAGCAAACCTCGGTTCGGTTCGGTTTTGGGGTAAAACCAGAACCGGAACCGAAAGGTCTCGGTTTTAAAAATCGACAACCGAAACCGTAACCGAAGCATCGGTTTCGGTTTCGATTTCAAAACATCGGTTTCGGTTTTTATCGGTTCGGTTTCGGTTTTAAAACCGATTTAAACAAAAAATATTATAAATTTAAACAACCATAAAAGAAATTAAAATAAATTGTTTCAACCGAGTGTATTGAGACACATGATACAGAGTACAGACTAATAGACTATAAGTCATCCAAAGTAGTACAAAGCTAAGCTAGCTAGCTCTAAGCCGAAGACATCCAAGAATCTACAAAAACAAGAAATGGCATTTTATATTAGTCTACCCCTAATCTTGTATTCAGCTAAATCAAATGAGTGAAGCAGTGGTCAGTGTGTATATACTATATAATACGAAACAACATGCAGCAAGAGACAATGTGCAACATTTTATAATTCGGTTCGGTTCGGTTTTTTTTGGTTCGGTTTGGACCTAAAACCGAAACCGAAATATTAGTACGGTTCGGTTTTTTGATTTTCGGTTTCGGTTTCGTTTTTTTCGGTTTCGGCTTTTTTCGGTTCGGTTTTTATCGGTTTCGGTTCGGTTTCAGTTTTATTTCGATTTTTTGCTCACCCCTAGCATAAACTAGCATAAGGTATTATGAAGTAATGGAAATTAGACTGAAATTTTGATATCACCAAGTAAACAATAAACAACCCCGCTTGATCAATGTTTGTCAATAATCAACAAGACTGAGCATCAAAAAATAAGTCCTAGAATCGCAATTCATCCATTATCAACTGAGCTAACTAATATGCTACTAGTCTCAAACCAATTCAAAGATCATCAAACCAAAATATCAAAATTATACTCACAATGCATAAAAGCCTCACAAATTCTATAATGCAAGATCCAGTCTGAGGACAGAAACGTCAGCAACCATCTCTTGAGAAAATCTGAATGTGAAAAACTTCGATCAATAAAGGCTATATAACCGGCCATGACGAAGCAACTCTGATTATCTCGATTCATCTCAATCACTAACCATAGCACCTTTGAATGCTTTACACGCAAATCAACTGAAATTGTTTTATTACCATTGACAATAACCAACTCAAACAGTCGTCAAATTACAAGTAGTCTAAATTATTTTATTACATGAATATAAAAAAATTACACTCTAGAACCAAGCTGTCAAGAGTGCTTTATAAGGATGGACTTGAACCTAATTAAGATTTAATCCAATTTTGACCAATCAAATTTATTGATTCAAGATGACTTTGTTAACATGATGGGTTCATATCAGATCACATTTTGATCCTGACTTTTTACTTAGTCTAACTAACATAAGAACAAGAAATGTTGAGTATAATAGGAATGTGACTTTTTAACTTCAAATCATAGGAATAATAGGAAAACCCTTGAACTTCAAATTATTTTAAAAAAAATCTGAAAATTTTGAATTTCAAAACCAAAATTGGTATCAAAATTTCAAAAATTTACGAACTATGCGAAATACCTAAAATTATAAAAGACCGAAAGCGAGATTCTGAACCTTGGTAGTTTTTACAGCAAAAAGGAAAAGTCAGCAGTTTTTTTTGGTAATTTTTGTGTTTCCAACCTATAAATTAAAAGAGCACTTTTATCTGGGACGAAAAAACATCTTCTTTTCTCCTATACAAGTTGATTTAAAGGAAAATGCTTCAGTTTGAAACTAATTATATTCATATAGATAGATATTCATATGTTTATTCCATTTATTTCTTGGTTGATGTTACATTTTTGGGTTGCCTATTCTCATAAATCTAAACCATTTTTCAATCCTAAAAGTAACCTCTTTCCTTCTATTAATAAGATGTGTAGACAATATTTGTTTCAATCGTCCACCTCGACTTCATCTATAAATTCATCAGTAATCAAAATCGCTCACAGGGTTTGCTGTTGAACCAACCTTCAAATTCCTGCTCTCAACAGTTGAAGCTTCTGTATTAATCGGCAGTATCGACACGCTGCAACACAGTGCATTAATCAGGATCTGTGCGGAAATCATAAACATTAAACATTCGAATATAGTGATTCAAACCTGGCTGCATCTACTAGAGTGTTTCAGATAACTTTTAGCAGGTCAATAATTCCAGTTTTTACCATGTCAACATACTCACCTACCTTAATTAACAATAAGATACGTGAGCAGTTCCCATTTAATAACTAATGCAAAAACTTAAGATATATAAGGAATAATCTATTATATTAACATTCAGCTGATTGAAAACATATAATTAAGTGATGGTAGTGATTAACATACCTTGAGCAGCAGCATATCCTAATTGAAATCATCTTGTTCCGGTAATTTTCCAACAACCATTGCACAGTTAATGCCCGCATTTGAATCAATTGTGCACATGAGTGCCTACAGAAAACCATTATTTTCATTTATGTATCAGGATTATTTTAGTATAATTAAACATAGTCACAAACACCAGGATAGTAAATGAGTTTACCTTAAGAGCACTTGAATTATCTGAACTCCAACTTTCACATCACTACTGAAAGTTCAATTTTTGTCCAACTCATTCACACCATACAAAGGGAAATACCACCACCTAAAATTACAAATTTAATAGAATTTATGATTTGAACATATATTGTGTGTGAGTAAACGGGAAAACTGTTATTTACCTGGCAAAATTCCCTCTTGGATAGTTGCTCTTGCAGCATTCAAAGCATATTTAACCTTTTTTCTCCCTAGCTTTTGCTTCGCTAGCTCCACCGATCTATGCCATATATTCAAATTGAAGCAACAAGAACACGTATCTCATCGGTAAATATTTATATCTCAACAATAAGAAAAACACATACACAATAAGGTCTGCCAGCGTTTCTTGTTTCAGTGATACACTAGCATAAATAAATGCTGAAAACAGAAAGCGGAGTAAAATCTTTAAAACAGCTACACCCCTTGAAATCTTTGATTACCTCTCCTGTACTTTTTTTTAGTCGAACATGGTAGTACTTTGCTCAATGGACGCTCTTAGCGGTCAGTATAAATTCAAAACTTATTAAACAAAGGACTTGTGGTTTTACATGGTTACCCATATGTTTCTTCCAACTATGCAGTATAATTTTAAAAAGTGTCAAATGTTGTATACACATCTTATTAAACATACACCCTTATGAATAGGAGGAAAAAAGATAAGTTTGCAAATTTTTGAATCTAAACATTTATTTAAGTTACCTTCTAAAAGCATACAACGGATAATAATTCAAACATACTACCTACTAAAAGCATACAACGAATAATAATTCAAACATGCTACCTACTAAAAGCATACAATGGATAATAATTCAAACATGCTACCTTCTAAAAGCATACAACGGATACATATACCTAATCACATAACATATACTCTTTTGATAATTTTTGAGGTCTTCATGGTTGAGTGCAATTATGGTGTCATTGTCTATTGGAGGTGTCAATATGAAAGGTTTCTGGGAATCGCTCGCTAGTCTAGCCACATAATCCGCACACTTGTTCCCTTCTCTGTAGATGTGGGTGCGTGACACGCTATTGAATTGATTTAGCATGTAATTGATTCGTTTCTCGTTGGAGGGTGTGAGAGCATGGTTCAACCAAAAGCCCCTCAAGTTATGAACGGTATCCAGGCAGTCGCCTTCTATCCAGAGGTCTTTACCATAATGGCGCAACATCGAAGCTCATAGCCCGGCCATGAGGCCTGCCGTTTCGGCATCTATCACGGAGGTACCCAAAACTACACGGTAACCCCGCAAGCAAAATGCCACCCTTGCTGTCCCGCAAGACATAGCCGCACCCCGCTCTCCCTTCCCATACCACCCGTCAAAGTTAAGGGTCTGAGGTTGGTGGACGCCAAATTGTAATCCTGCAAGTATCCAAGCGCAAAATTTAAGTTTTTAACCTCACAACTATGAAACAAGTATACAGTATTCATTAGAAATAACTTAGAGACAGAAACTATGTTGTAAAGGTACTGGAAAATGCAAGTATCCAAGCATACAGTATTTATTAGAAATAACCTAGAGACAGAAACTATGTTGTAAAGGTACTGGAAAATGCAAGTATCCAAGCATACAGTATTCATTAGAAAAAAACCTAGAGACAGAAACTATGTTGTAAAGTTACTGGAAAATCCAAACGACTCACAATAACACACGACTCGACAACAGGCAGCCTTTATGTTGTAAAGGTACTTTAAATTTTAGATATAAAGACTGTTTATACATGGCCGATAATATAGTGCACAACAAAAACCAAAAAATGCACGAAATACATACCATAAGAATTATAGAGTGAATTTCATAGTAAAATCCATGCTATCCAACTATACAGTGGAAGCGATGAAAAATAAAAAATATTATAGTACAAATATTGCGGACTTTCAAACATAGATATAGGATGATGGATAATCATTTTCAATCTTGAGATGAGCAATGTAAGCACTATGTCAATGTTTCGAATTAAGAGTTAAATACAGTAATTTCTCTAACAAACTTCAACTGTTGTTAATTCGCTAACATACAAATTTGATAAAGATTTAAATACATATATCAAACCGATTCTAGCTTTTGCGAATCCAACAAACTTCAACTGTTGTTATTTCGCTAACATACAGTAATTTCTCTAACTTTAAATACATCGACGTTCCCACCTCAACACTATGCAGCCAGGAGGTCGTCACCCCCTCAACCCTAGCAAAGGGGACGTTGCTTTAAAAGAGTATGATTTAGATATTTTTACCAAAAATGTTGCCGTTTTAAATGTTGATGTATCAAAATTAATTTTTCCATATGTGTAGTGACTATCATTATTTTAATTGTTTAAATCTGAAACAAGTAACAAATGATAGACTTCAAACAACTTTCAGGTTAAATATAAGATTAAAACATCAAACATAGCAAGCACATGACCATGCCCATCAGTTTGCAGTTTACAATAAATACAACCACTAATCAAATATAGCAAAAATCCAAAAATGAGCTTAATTTAATCCAATTTTTCCAAGCATTTGATATAATGTTACAAATTGATGCTCACGAATTTTACATTATCCAATTAAAAAAGTAATAGTATGCTTCAAAGAAGCAACTAAACAAACATAAATTATTGTAGCATGAAATCCCATTTTTAAAGACCTAAAACGCTCTTTGGAGTCAATTACACTAAACGTAAGGACAACTTCCATATGGAAACTTTTGTAAGTTAGCATAAAAGACTCTAGTAAAACATGTAAATTGAAATGCAAGCAAGCAAGTGTTTTCTCACAAGTTAAAAGAAATACCTTGCTCTGATCAATGCAGCCGCCATTGGACAAATAAATGGAATATTTGTTAGCTATAAAGCTTATTTTATTCACTGAACTGAAGTGGCCTTTTTATAGAGTCAGTGATAGGTAGTGGATAAACAGTTTATAAAGGCATTTTATTTTATTAAAGTTTTTCAATTCCTGAATTTGGTTTGTTATTCTTAGTTATAAATGGGATGCAAACAAGAAGATTGAAACACGATACAGGTTTGCTACAAGTGCGAGCTGGGCTTGGAGTATTTGCTAATGTAAGGCCTGCAACTGTATTACCACAAGTAATGTTTGATCGGCATATTTGTTCATAATACGCACAAATACCAAATTATATCTTGTTGTTGTTTTTTATTTTTATTTTTCTTTCTTAGGACTTGATGCTTTGAACATGATAATATGGAAACCATAAACAGTAATTCTATTTCATAAAATTACTGTATCAGTAAAGCATATTTGCTCAAAACAAACTGTGTATTAATGTACTATTTGCTATAATCTTATGTCACATTGCACTGTTTACAGTGAAGTATATATTTCTGTAGAGTCCATTAATTACAATGGGAATTACAAATACTAAGGGCATGGCTGTATATACTTACATTTATTCTGAAAATAATTGGTTTATTCGGACATAAAAAATTGTTACGAATAAGTTTATCTTCTTCCTAACTATTTCTTGTTTGAAAAGAAGATATCATATTACTTAGAAATCTTATAAGATTGCTAGTTTAAAAAGTTGATTTTGTTAAAAAATAACGTGCATCCCCAATGTAAATCGGTTTTCTTCTAAAAGTAATAAAACGAGAATAGGTAAATTACCAAATTTTTGAGTCAATCTATCAAGTAGTTTGCTAGGCCATCAGAAAACATGGAATCACCGTTCGGAATCTTCTTTTGCATCCATTCAGCAGCCACTGAGATTGATCGCAGCATTTTATCAAACGCTCGTGAGCTTTGCTTACTTTTCCATCGATGATTTTGCCATCGTGGAAAGAGAAAACTAAAATTCATTTGCTGTTTTATTTCTGTCCACCCAAATTCATTTGTGGGTTTACAGTCAAGATCGACACTTTTTTTTTTCTTTTAATCCCAAAAAAATCACACCACTTCTAAATCGCCTCCTTAATCCAAATACGAACCCGAAATCATCAATCGATGCTTAAATCCTTCACCACTCACAACCCTAGCCTCGACAGTCTATTTCCAGCGAACGGAAAACTAATCGAATCCTCAAGGACCCTATTGGATTGAAAAGCATCACTCGCTGAACTCAAATACACTTGTATTGGATTTTATAAAGTTTGATTTGGATTTCTAAGAATATTCTTTGATCGAAATTGGCTGAGATAGTTTTCTCGTGGCGGCGGAAAAGTTGTTGACTTCTGAAGAGAGAATTAGGTTAAGGGTTGGGAAGTTATAAGGGTATTTATAGGGAATTTAAATGATTTTATATTCAAACTTTATTTTAATTCATCGTTTAAAAATTCCTACGATCATATACGATATCCAAAAATCACGAAAACTGGCATGCAGCTACAGTTCGACATTGCGGTCCCAACGAAACTGGTTTCGTCGAATTCCGACTTCGTATGCTCACACAGCGTATTTTTAACCGTCAAAATACTGACTGTTCTTCACATTAAAATCCCGTACGGCCACACGCTGACTCTAAAAATCACGAAACTGGAAATCTGACAACTTTTTGATATTGCGGATCCAACAAAATTAGTTTCGTCGAATTCCGACTTCGTTTGCAAAAGTGGCTATTTTAAAGCTCTGGATGACCCATTTAAATAAATTAATATAATTAAATAAAATATTTAAAAATAAATATTAACGTCTATATTCACAGTGGAATACCGTACAGCTTCAGAATATTCCTATATGAATTTCTAACTTAATATTTCAATCTGGGTCAACCCGATATTCGATTTATATTGAAATTCCTTTTTAAAATATAAATAATTCCTTTATAAATTATAAAGGAACTCCACAACGACTTTTCTAAAATTTGATTTGGACATATCTCAAAATCTACACGACGAAATCCTGATTTTTCTCTTCCATTAGAAATATATATTCCACCAGCTCCACACGTTTCTTGTTTCACAGAAATCCGGCTTAAAACGAATCATGTACATTCAGTTGATGTTCGAATCGCCAAATTACGAACTGCAGCGCCATTTTGAGCTCGATTTTTATTATATTATAATTATACGTTCAAACTGTCGTTCAAATAATGTATTCGTTATTCTAATTCAATTCTAAACCGAATTTAATATCACAGATGATCCAGTTCACACCATATCGCCATTTCAGCCAATTCTGATTATTTCAGGATTAAATATATTATTTAATTTATTATTTTAAATTAAATATTCACCCTTATTTAATTAAACCACCATTTAATTCACTATATCCCTATTTATATAATTAAATAAATTAATTATAATACCTCTGCAAATGCGGGTCATTACATTCTTCCCCACTTAAAATAATTTCGTCCTCGAAATTGCTAAGGTAGAGAACGACCCTATCGACTGGTTAGAACATATTTGTTCACTTCTTAACTTCAGTTTCAATTGAACCAATTTAATTTCAATTAAAAATTTATTTAATTCTTATCAACGAAAATTTCCAAAAATCCTGAAAATTTTCTAACTCCTTAACTTTTCGAAAAATTTCGCCAGCACCTCCTTTGTACTGGTGAATCGATCAAACTCCAACTCGCCTCTCTGGGCCATCTCCAACCCAAAAGAAAATCAAACAGCCAAGCGGCTTGCCAATTCGGCTCATAAATCTTATATCCAATATGAAATATAAACTTGTACCTTTTTGTCGATATATCATTATATCCTTTCCACCTGTTATCAATTCAGCAGATACAAGGGTTATCCCAATCAAATTCCCATCTGCTTTTATCCACAACACAACCATTCACTTATATCCGAGCCAAATATCATTTCAACTCGAGTTTCTTCTCGATTCCCAACTCTTAACTTGATTATCACATTACACTTCAAATTTGAATCTCACAATCCAATTTGTCTTGATATCATTGTAATTCAATCTCAATTACCACTTTACTAGCTTTACTTTAATTCAAATTTGCTTTCACACATTTCTGTTAAATTTGTTTTTAATTTAAACAGTCTTTCCCTGGGAGTTTTTAAACAGTTTACTCTTTTCAAAAATCAAATTTTCCTTTTTGAAATTCAACACAACTTGTCTTTCCCAAAACAAATTCAAAACAGTATTTCCGGTAGTAATTCGTCACTTACAACTCGAAAATGAATATTGATGATGCAGCTGTCATCATCAGAATCTATTTTCCAGCGATCGAAGTGAGTTCAATACTATAAAACCAGTTCTAAACATTTCCACTTTGAAATTCATTTCAAAATATAATTCACACTGCTTGTAAAGCAATTTAAAATCTCCTAGGATCTTAAATTTTCCTTATTTTTAATCCAAATCCATTTACAAACACTTATCCAATTTTTCTAGAATTTTAATTCAATTTCTGTTTTAAATTCAAATTTAATTCATTTCAATTTCATATATTTCTCTTATATGAATTCTGGTTGGTTAATTACATAACCATTTAGTTTATAATCTTACTTGATTATAATAACAACCAATATATCCAATATATTATAATTTTGATATATATATCTTCTTTGTATCAAGATATACCTTGGGTAAACTTATTTTAATTTACCCTCTTTTCAAAACATATCGTGACGACCCATCGTATTCGAGTGTTTAGTAACTCCTACCGATACAGTGGATCAAACTGATCGACCAGAACTCATAAGCCACTCAACCTATGAATCTCCACAATATAAAACCACTTTATATCAAATTACAAATACGCACTCGTATATATACGCTCAACTCAATCTAGGGTATTGCTAACCCCATCTCTACTGAGTCACGCCACAGAGCCAAGGTAATTTACTTAACTTAAGCTCTGATACCAACTGTAGTGACCCGAAAATCCGGTCCAATTTGAGCTGACCAAATGACACAAGTCCAACCCAAAATGCACTGGAAATCAGGAAACTAATAGATAGAATTTAGAGGGCGAGGAAAGATAGGATAGAAATTTAGAATAGAAGAAGAAGAACACAACACCAGAGTAACACGAACCTCACAGTGGAACGAATAACATATAATAGAGAACATATCCTTGAAATAAAATTAGTATATGTATAGAATAGCACTTATCAGAGTACAACACTTACAACACAGCGGAAATAAACTATAGATATATGATCCTGAAGCCTCCTGCTCCAGCTCTTCAAGTATCTGTAAATTCCTGACTACTTGACTGCCCGTACAAAATTGGGCACCCAAGAGTTTAGGGAAAACAAAACAAAATAAACTCCGGGTCAGTCATGGGACTGGTATGAGTAAAACAGTTTTAAACGGTTTGAACAAGTAAACGATATGTCATAAGACCACGCCGTATAACGGAACAGGTTTTTCCCTTATGAGGATCCAAAATATCTTTATATCAAAACCTTTTGATATTATAATAATGTTTATCAACCACAGTATAATAATCATCTAGCAGAAACGCTTTCATCTCACGTTCTACATATATAGTATACAATCAAAACCGCAAGCATGTATTGGGTAATGGGTTTCCAACTATGACAAGGTATGGAACCACCTTCCGATCAGTGTACTCTAGGAACGATACACTGGAGTTCAACAAGAGCATCTTGCAACTCAGCCACACATGACCGACCACTCATTTCGCTTGAGTGTTTCGAATGTACATCGCCAATCGGTTGGGATCAACAACTGTTTCCAGTATATATATGGGACAGCATTGATAGATTTACACTACAACAAAATGGGTTTTGCATAGCAATATCAAATAGCGTTTCCGTTTTTGGGCCTTTAAACGCCCAGGAATTGTAAAGTTTAAACGCTATTTGGGACACATCCCGTGTACTGAACGCTATTCAGAAAGGGAGAGGCGGGAAACGAATTTCTGTGTGCGGGAACAAAATTAAACGTGCTTTTTCCCTTCTCTTCAGGAAACATCCTTTTTTTGTTCACTTCATCGCCTCCACTTCCAAAAAACAACTGATCCAACATCTCGGATCTTGCATCTCTCCGAGTCGATCCATTCATCAATAGTTGATCCCGCATCTCTCCCCGCACCTCTCCAGACAACCCCTGTATCCTCTACCAAAATCACGAACCAAGGGTAACAAATCCAAAATGGCGAACTGGCACTACATCAATAGCTTGACTGGGGGACATAGCGTATATTATCAGAAGGTATTTTTAAACTCTTATTTGTTTATTTATATTATATATTGTTAATATACAGCTTTTGTAAATGTTGTTGCTTAGGGAAGTGAATAACGATGGTATGGATTTAGCCTTTCTACTTGAGTATATAGTTTTATACCGATTTAGACTGTGTTGCCCGGCTATGACTCGAGATAGTAGGAAGTTTGCATTGTGTGATGTATGGAACAATTAATCAAGTTCTCATTACTATTTGTAATGGAAAAGGCAACTTTACACACCTATGAATTGATTTTGTTAGATAATAGTTACAGTGGAGTTATTGTATTCCTCTTAGCATGGTGGTTTCATAAGGTAGATGGGCAGGGCATGGATATATGGAATATGTACAATAACTTCATATATTCCGAACAGTTCTTATCAGATTCTTACATATGTGCATATATAGAAATGTGAAAATGTAGAATAAGACTTCGACTTTTTATTTTTAGGGCCGTCTCTTTTAACGGTCACTGCATAGGCTTAATCATCATGTATGAGAATTTTGTCAAATGTCAAACCATCCATTGCATGCACACTATGATGGTAAAATAATTGCGTATATTATCTACCAAATTTCAGTGCACTCATTTTTGTTGATTTTAAAACATATAGATCGTGTTCATATTCACATTATACTCAAAATAAAATCAGAGTTTGCTAGTGCACTATAAGTAGTATTTAACCTAAAAATCTTTGCTGAAAGTGATTATAGATATTAAAATATTGATGCAGTTATAATTATGGTTCTTTTTCTCCTTTGTAATATAGATTTGTACCTTTGTAACGGGAACCTGGCAAACCTTGCACTGAGGCTCACCAATAGGGGGAACCTGGCTATCGAACACAGTCTTAACATTAGCCAGCAGATCACATGTAACATACAAATTCCTCCCAAACCTAAAAGGTCCACTCTTATACATCAGTCTTCCCACCATCACAATCTTCATCCCCACCACTCCAAACTCCCTATCAACCTTCAAACCATGCGCCACCTCGTTCGACACCAGCACATACGATCCCTCGATCACCAGAGACACAATGTCATCATGTCCCTCTCTTGCACAAGCGGCGACAGCAGTATCAGCGGCGTAATCGGTTGGTTCCTGCACCCATCACACCAATCATTCGATTCTTCCATTGAATCATAAAAATCATTACATGCACCATGTGATACGTTAGTTCACCTGTAAATGAAATAGGTGTATAGATCGTGGTACAGAATGGAGGTGCGGTCGTTGGGGTTGCGCACTATGAGATTGAACTGGGACCTGCTGGTGACGACATTGGAAACCTGCTGGGACCTGGTCCTGAGATTGTAGATGGCGACGGAGGAGACGGAGAAGCGAGGGTGGGAAGGGCGGTAGATGAGATAGAGGATGAGGGCGGCAAGGCCAGCGAGGCGGAGGAGGGTGAGGAGGGTTTTGGAGAAGCCAATGCGGGTGTGGACTTGGTACGGGACGTAGCGGTAGATGTCGCTGCCACGTTTCAGGTGATGGTTGAGGGTGGACACAACGGTGGTTTTCTCGACGGTTTTGGACATGGGTGATCGCTGTGGGTAGGTATGGAGGAGATGGCTGTTGTGTTTTGTGCTGTGTATTTGTTGGAGGAGAGGAGGGCGGTGAGACAAGTGTAGCGTTTGCTGGAGGGATTTTAGTAAGCGGTCTTACTGAGATTTGTTGTCCTGCTATGGCATTATTACAGCAGTGGCTATGTCACGTGAAAATTACGTCTTTGCTAGTGAGTTTGAAGTAAACATTGGTCACTGAATTTTGTTCAGCATGTATGGACTCAACTAGATAATTAGTACAAAAATAATTTTCTTTTTCAAAATACAGTAATCAATTTACCACATAATTTTTAACTTAAACTTTTTTCTTTGATTGTTAACTGCTCCTTGGATTATTATCTGATGTTTGGCTTGGTTTTGTAGAATCATTATCCTATTCTTCTGTGGTGTTAATGAAACCGCGCATGAGTTCAATATTGATTTGAGAAATTTCAAGGTATTTTATGCTGATTCTAATCATTCAGTTCCATTTATTTTTTTCTTTCTTCTAATCTGTTTATTTTGTTTTACATACTGACACTTCACTTTATTAAAGAGTTCTGCTGGAGTACATGCTGAAGATGTTGCGAAGTGCCTGATTGATTACGGATTACTTGCACCAACTATGTCATGGTCAGTTTCAAGAATGCTTATGATTGAGCCAACCGAAGGTGAAAGCAAAGTAATTAACTAAACTGAAGTCCATATCTTGTATTGAATGCCCTTTTCATTTCCTGCATCATTAATAAAATAAGGTGTTCCGTTTACAGGCGGAAATAAATAGATATTGTGATGCTCTTATCGCAACCAGAGAAGAAATTGCTGAGATTGAGAAAGGGAAAGCTGATTTCAACAACAATTTATTAAAGGTATACACATCTTTCATTTTCATAATTTAACAGTATGTCCGTGTAGTTGAAGATAATAATAAGCTAACCAGATTTTAGCATGCGTACCATATCATTGATACAATGAGCAAATATCCATTATTACAGTACTGCAACCACATGTTTTTTGCTAGTTATATTGCTGCCTAGTCCCTGACTTTTAATGCCATTGCTTAATTCTCAAACCAAGGCTCGTAGAAGACGGTAACATATCTTGCTTGTTAAGCATAGGAAGCCCAGCTACATGAGTTAGCGTGAAAAAAGCGACTCAGTTGATTCTTTTTGAGCAGCCAATACCGACCGAGGAGAGGATATCTCTTAGCAGTAGTTCAAGGAACAGTTCTTCTGAATCCATGGCTTCCAAGGTAGAGGCTGGACATTGTAAGGTGTTTAAAGAACCTGATGATGTTGGTTTCTTCACTGTTGATCTTTCAGCGCTTGAATCTTATGATGAGTTATATGGCAAGTTAGTAGGCATGTTCGGAGTTGGGAAGCGGGAGATCATTGATCGTTTCTGCTATCGCGATGCCCATGGTTCAGTTAAACATGCGTCAGATGCACCCTTCAGGCAAGTTTTATTTATCATTAATAGGTTCGTGTAAAGACCTTGTTATATGGACTTCAATCCTGAATTTATTTCAGCGAGTTGATCAAAACAGCAAGGAGTTTGACTATACTGATGAAGTAGGGAGCAGGAAAGCATGTGAGCTAAGTATAATTTTCAAATCCAGTACGTAATATGCAATTGATGAAGGGTTTACTTGGCGTTTTCTTAGCTTTGTTAGGCTAATTCCATGGAGAGAAGGAACAAGTTCGGTATTGTACATTAAATCATTAAATTAATGCTAAGTTATGTTAGAGGTTTATTATGTCGAACGACTTATTTTAAATCTATAGTGTTAAGATTAACATTTTGAGTTTCATATACAGCAAAGATATGGTAATTTTAAACAGGAAAAATGAAAACAGTGTAATTTTTAAAATGAAATATGAAAACAGTGGGATTGACTAATTTTCACATCTTCAGTCCTTAGGTTCAGCTGTGAATTTTTTTAGCGCGAACTACGGATTATACAACTAAGATTTTCAAGGAGCTCAAGCTGAAGTACTTTGGCAATGCTGTCGCGGCATGGATGGAAAAGAGAATAGCTCTGTTATCATCCAGGTATCATTTTCATATAATTATTATGAATCTAGTTTCTTGCTTTCTTAGTTCATTTTGGTCAGTTTTTATACATGCAATCCCACCATATAAAGCATCTAAGAAGGTTAAAAGCGCTAGTAGATATCTGATTTACAACATGGTTTCCAATTATTTGATTAAAAAGGAGTAGTGAGTTGACTAGTTTATTTTATGGCGAAGTGGAAGGCTAAAGGAATGTTTGCAGGAGTGCAATATTGAAATAGGATCCTAAACTCCATAAATCAGTAGGCACTGCAGTTAAAACATGCAACAATATATTTAAGAAAATATCAAAATCAAAATTTCCCTTTACTTTCATATAATCACTCATGTAGCTTGTAATTTTCTACCCTTAGTGTAACTAGTGCGGGCACAGTGGATGAACTTAGCAGTAAATGAATTGTTGCTGAAATTTAATCTCTATACATTATGTTGGTTAAACAATGTTTTTTACTGTCATTTTTAAGTTTTGCTAAAGATGTAGTCAATATTGGTTGCAGAGTATATGTAGAGTGCTATTTGTTGTGCAAACCGTTTTTTTGTTAATCAACGTAATTAAAATTTATGTGCAACAACACAATGGATGCATCTATGTTACTGACATTGATTAAGTAGTTCAATTTTTTTTTTTATTTGTTTAGAAGGGAAACCGGCCGGAATAGTACAACCCTCCCTAGAGCACCTGGCCTGGTCCGCGAGCACCACGTAAGCGGTTGGTCTTAGTGTCCAAGTTTTGTGTTTAATAGACTTTCCCATATATATATATATATATATATATATATATATATATACATACATACATACACACACACGTTACGTACGTACGTACTTATGTATGTACGTACATGTCGCGTAGAATGGTCAGGATGAAAGGAATACAGTAAAACATATCAACTACCACCCAGGTCTTGGTTATTAGCACAATAGATATAAAGCTGACACATATGGAAGAAACACGTTTATAAAGCCCTGGGTTACAAACATAAAACTGCAAACGTTTAACAGGTGCACGTCCATATTTCAGTTGGTAACACTTGGTAATGAAACTTAAAAAGAGATGGTTAATATTAGCCTTGGTATTGCGTTGATAACAACAATAGTACAATACTCATCATGTCACTATGCAATACATTCTGGAATACACACAGTAAGCACTGTCAAATTTTGTTTTATCGGTTTATATTATACATTTACGTAACCAATCATAAGTCGAATATATAAATCAAAATACGACACAACCAAAAGATTTAATCATGCAATGATCATCATCGTTCTTAAGCCATTCCTAAACACATTTCAGCATTAATATACGGACCACCTCGCGTGTGTTGTTATTCTAGTTGCATTAAACTGTTGTAATATTCACTGTGTTGGACTTCAGTTCCTCAATAATAACCCTGCATCTAAATATCAGCTTCAGTCCTCCAGTATGCACCACTCATGTTATATGCAATCCCTCTATATCGGAACATCTGACATTATTAAAGTTTGCTGTAAATAATACTGGTACAATGTTAGAATAAACCTCATGCATATGCAATTTCCATAATTAAAGCTGGTAATCATGTGTTATGACGATTAGCAAAAGGTTAAAAAATCACAAAATATTTATTGAACAGAAAGTCATGTCTATTTTCTGTTTTTTCCCCATGATAATGTAAGTTTAGGCAGCCAGTATATATACAAATTATATTTAAAATTGCCTAACAAACAAAGAGATCTTATACATATGAAGGTATATCTAAAGGCCAGATATAAATTGGAAAAACATATAGAGTATATGAACTCCCATGAGCAAACTGATTAAAGAGCATATGTTCATCAGATCCGTTGATGAAGAATTACCAAATGTATACTCTGTCATGCGTGTTGCAACATACAGTTAAGTAAAATATTAAATGTGAAACTTAAAGAAAATAACTTGCAATCAATACCATCATGACCAATGTTTTCATTAAATTAGTAAGATTTTTAGAAAATATGTTATATTGAAAACAACATTCGCAAGATACATAACGTGTTAACTACTTTAAGATTGATAGAATTTAATCCATCCGTCAGAAAGAACATAAAAGTTTATCTGCATTTAAAAGATGCAACTGAAATTTGTGGGTTCGTTCCGGTTTTTACATGTTTTATCAGTTAGTGATGGGAACGTATGTGTAAACACAAATTTTTGTGTGTGTGTGCGTGTGTGTCCATGTATGTATGTATATGCGTGTGCGTGTGTGTAACCATTCATGCACTGCCTGATAGAACCCTAAACAGTTTTGCCAAAAGGAAAGTTAAAATGTATGGATGAGGTAATTAATATTCATTCAATATAATGTACATTTGTTCCCATAGTGCTTATTGATGTACTTCAAGTTTTGTTAAAAGGAGGTATAGAACATTTCAACCTTTAGACATATGTTTGAGGTATAAAATAACCGCAAAAAAGAACATTGCACTTTGAGGATATTGAATATATAAGGACGTCGTGCTTATTAGGGTAGGCATATCAGTATGAAGTAAGTGGAATAAAAACAAAACCTGGAAGGTTTCGTAGACGAACATAAGACAAAGCTACATCAGTTTTCCTTTGTACTCTACTTTCTTTTTCTTGGCATGGTAAATAATATATGATTTATGAAATTGAACCAAGATGTATAAATAGACAACCAATTGTTGATCACACAACCAATTGTTGATCACAGTTATCAGTGTTATGGAACTCTAAGCGTTTGAGTCTATGGATTAGCGTATACTGAAAGTCAAGATGTCCTTCCTGAGATCATAGTTTATTCATCTTATTTTCAAGAGCTCTATTTCTTTTCACAAAAATTCATGTGTAAAGAAAGTCTACCTGCATAAATACGCAAGTAATGAATATTGAGTGTTGAATCAAATCGTACAATTTCATATAATATCTTGTCTGCATTAAATTATAAATAGTGGATGAATTAAATGTCAGATTTTGTCTGTTAAACCAAAAAGTAAAATTGAGTAATATCAAGAAATAACTCTAATAGCCTGCAGAATTAATGTAACTGCACAAACATGTCATGTAAAAATTTAAAAAGTACCAAATAAATTGCTAACTTGATTATAGTAAAAAAAGAGTTGTACGGGGTGATAGTGGAAACATAGTATTTAATAGAAATATGTTAAGTTTATCTGCAGACAACATTCAAATTTACAGATAAAAGTAAGCAATGAAAATAACATATGTTGAGAAAAGGGTGAAAATTGGTGGGAATAGATAATGATAATAGGAAAAAACTTGGTTTTACAGTTATTATTTAGCTTTTTATTTCCAAACTATCGCTGGATGGTTAATGTTAAAATTACACAGATTTGTATGTAAAAGGTATTTTATAAAGAAAAATAATTATATTCTCAAATGTTTTTTTTAAGTATTTATCAGTTATAATATGATAATGATAAAAGTATACAAATTTGGATGTCTTAGAAAAAACATATAATTTTTATGCATGAACAGGAGGAATATGTGTTGAAATGAATTAGATTAATACACTTGAATTGGATGATATTATTGAAGAACTCCATTAAAACGAGAAACATGAAGGAAAACTTTATTTCACCGAATGAATTACTTTACAGCTGTTCATGGGTATATTACCCAATGTTTACAACTAAGACCCAAATACAGGAAAAACCGTAAAGCCCAAATACAAGGCCCAAAATGAAAAATAATATGTACAAACTTATTTACAGTAAAAGAAAACAACACACAATTACAAAACAACATCAAACTAACTAATCATCAACATATTCAACATCCCCCCCTCAAGATTGACTTGGTGAAATTTGAGAAACAAGTCCAATCTTGGAACATAGAAACTGATGTTGTTGAACTCCCAATGGTTTTGTCATCAAATCTGCTAACTGCATACTTGTACTCACATGAGACAACAATATGAAATTACTGTTTATATGGTCCCTAATGTAGTGACAGTCCATCCTTAAATGTTTAGTTCTCTCTTGAGATACTTCATGTTCAGCAATATATTGTGCAGACTTGTTGTCACAAAACAAAGTAATTGGTTTAGGAATTGTTACCGATAATTCTTCTATCAATCCTTCTATCCAGACCACCTCACTTGCAGTTTGACTCATAGCACGATACTCTGCTTCTGTGGAGCTTTTAGAGGTTACTTTTTGTTTCTTTGTCTTCCATGAAACCAATGAATCACCAAAAAAAATACAGAAACCAGTGAGTGATTTTCCTGAATACACACAGCTACCCCAATCAGCATCACTGAAAGCTTTAAGCTGTAATGCATTGTTAGCTGCATAGAATAACCCAGTATTTAAAGTACCTTTCAAATATTTCAGTACATGCAATGCTGCTGAAAAATGAGGAGTTCTTGGCTCTTGCATAAACTGACTTAGCTGTTGAACTGCATAGGAGATATCAGGCCTTGTCATGTTCAAGTAAAGAAGTTTTCCAACTAATCTTCTATATACCTCTGGATTCTCCAATTTTGTCCCTTCAATGGTACTTAGTTTTAAGCCTTTTGGAAGAGGAAATGGTGCAATTTTTGAATTCTCCATGTGTGTTGAGCTAAGCATATCCAATATATATTTTCTCTGATTTAGAAGAATTCCTTTATCTGTTCTTGTAACTTCAATACCCAAAAAGAAAGTCAATTCACCCAAGTCTTTAATTGTAAATGCTTTATGCAATTCCTTCTTCACTTCAGTTATAATCTGAATACTTGAACCAGTGACAAGTAAATCATCCACATAACACACTATTACAGTGAAATCCTTACCATCAGTTCTTGTGAACAAAGAACAATCTTGTTTTGATTGAGCAAATCCAAGATTAATAAGAAAACCCTTTAATTCCTTATTCCATTGTCTAGCAGCTTGTTTCAAACCATAAATTGACTTTCTTAATTTGCATACTTGACCAGGTTTTGCATTTATATATCCAGGAGGGGGTCTCATGTATAATTCCTCATCAATAAATCCATGCAGAAAAGCATTATTGATGTCCAGTTGATGTAAATACCAATTACAGGCTGCAGCCAGAGCAATGATAATTCTAACAGTAGTAAATCTAGCCACAGGACTAAAGGTGTATTTAAAATCTTTACCTTTGATTTGTTTATCCCCTCTGGCTACAATTCTGGCTTTACATCTTTCAACTTCCCCATTCTTCAAGAATTTTGTCTTGAATACCCATTTGCTACCTATTGCAGTTCTGTTGGATGGCAATTCCACCAAATCCCATGTATGATTTTTCTCCATTGCTTCAATTTCATTTTGCATTGCTTCTACCCATCTAGGATCTTCTTTTGCCTGACTGTATGAGACTGGTTCTTTTGTAGATAGCATTTTGTTGAGATTAACCAAATTTTCAGGTTTTAGATGAGATAACGATTCTTCTGTAAATACATTGAAGCTCATTGATGAAGTGGATGAATCATGTGAAGTTGAAAGAGCTTTAATTTGTTGAACTTCAAAATCCTTGAACCTGGAAGGTAATTTTGTTTGTCTTGTGGATTTTCTTGGTGGAGGAATATCAGATTCATGTTGAATAGGAATATCAGGAATCTGTTGTTGAGATTGAGTAGAAGAAGTAAGAATTTCTGAGAGTGTATCATTGATTGGAGAATGATTTTGTGGTGATGAAAAAAAAAATTGTGAGGTTGAAATTGATGATTGAAAAGGAGGGATATTTAAATTTGATCCACAAATTTGTTCATCATGAACAAAATTTGGAAAATTAGAAGGTTGACATTGAGATTGAGTATTTGTATATGGATAGGATTTTGTATCATGATAAGGGAAAATAGACTCCTCAAATACAACATCTCTGCTAAGAACAATTTTATGAGTATCCAAATCATACAATTTATAACCTTTTTGAGCATAAGGATATCCAAGCATTATACATCTTTTTGCTCTAGGAGCAAATTTATCATTTGATTTCATGGCTGGATAACATAAACATCCTATTACTCTAAGATGTCTATAGTCAGGTTCCTTACCCATTAACTTTTCATATGGTGTTTTCCATTGAATAACAGCACTTGGCATCAAATTAATTAAATGTGCAGCTGCTAAAATACAGTCTCCCCAAAATTTAACAGGTAAATTAGCATGTATTTTGATAGATCTAGCAGTTTCCAAAAGATGTTTGTGTTTTCTTTCTACCCTTCCATTTTGTTGAGGCACCCCTGGTATACTTCTTTGGTGAATGATTCCTTTTTGAGCAAATAAACTACTACAGGATTCATTAAGTATTTCAGTTCCATTATCACTTCTAATTATTTTGACCTTGCTAGAAAATTGAGTGTTAACATAGGCCAAAAAATCAGAAATTATCTTATACACCTGTTGCTTATTGTGTAAAAGATGAATCCATGTAGTCCTACTAAAATCATCCAATATGGTCAAAAAATAATGTGCACCAGATAAGGTAGGTGTTCTATAGGGTCCCCATAAATCCACATGAATTATTTCAAAAGACTGAACAGCAATTGATGATGATAACACAAAAGGCAATTTATGATGTTTACTTAAAATGCATGCTTCACAACTAAAATCATCACTTTTACTGTTAGAACAAGGAACTGTTAAATGTTTCATAGAAGATACACTCATATGCCCTAGTCTTGCATGAAGAATATTAAAACTAGGTACAGCTATAAGATTGTTAGCTAAAACATTTTCAGACTTTTCATTGTTTGAACTATGAGTATTTGATAGGAATGAAGAAGAAATACTAGAATTGGGACTTAAAATCTCTGCACTGAATTTGTATAATCCAGCCTCTCTCTTTCCAGATCCTTGCACTTGTTTAGAGTGTAGGTCCTGAAACAAACACTTTGTTTGATCAAAATATACTACAAGATCATTGTGATCAAGTAATTTTCCAATGGACAAAAGATTATATTTGAAATCAGGAATATAAAGGACATTTTTGAGGATTATTTGAGGTGAAAGATGAATTGTTCCAGATTTTGTAACATTTTTAACAGTTCCATCAGGTAAACTAACATTTAAAGGATGCTTTAGTGTTTGAATTGAAGCAAAACATTGTAAATCATATGCCATGTGTTCAGATGCACCAGAATCTATAATCCAATTAGCATAATATCTAGGGTTTGGATTATGAACAACAGTTGAAGCTGTTATACCTGCAAAATTCACTGCAGCATAGTTTTGTGAAAGAGGATCAGAAAAAGATTCCTGTTGCATCATATGAATAACTGCTTTGTACACTTCAGCAACCATCTTTTGATCAAGCTGATTTCCTGAATTGCTTCCTTTCTCTTCATTTTGCATAGGAGTACTTCCAAGAATTCCAGAACTTGATACATTTGCTGCCACTTTAGTAACTGGTTTTATGTTTTTCCCTTTGTGAAACCAATCTGGATACCCTATCAATTTGAAGCATTGCTCAATAGTATGACCTTTCATCTTGCAATGTTCACAATACAAATCATTCTTGGTCCTCTTGAAGTCTCGTTTTCCAGTGACTTATGGTGCAAATTTCTGTAAATTCTGCTTTCCAGTTTGTACTTGAAGTGCACTTGTCTCAATGGTGAAATTGCTAATTCCATTTAAATTTTGTCTCTCAACTTGTTGTAAGATGTTATAAGCTCTGTTAACTGTTGGCAAGGGATCTGAACTGAGCAAATTAATCCTTACCTGATCGTAATTTTTATTGAGCCTAGACAAGAATTGAATCAATTTCATTCTTTGATCAGCTTCTATCAATTTCTTAAGAATTCCACACGTACAATCTTTCATAACACCACAAGTACAATCAGGAAATCCCTCAATAATCTGTAATTCATCCCATACTCTCTTCATCTTACAATAATATTCAGAAATTGATAGATCTCCTTGTTCAACTAGCATCAATTGACGGTGTAAATCATATAATTGTGGAACATTTGTTTTACCATATCTTTCAAGAATTTCAGTCCATAATTGACGTGAAGAATCACAAAAAATGAAGCTCTCAGAAATTGATTTATCTATAGAATTTGACAGCCAATTCATAACTACATAATCATTTCTGATCCATTTCTGATAATCGGAAGAAGTTACCTCAGGTTTTGCTAGGGTTCCATCAATAAACCCTCATTTATTTCGAGCAATCAGCGCCATCCTTATCGCTCTGCTCCAGTTGATAAAATTGCTTCCATTGAAGATATAGCTAACAATCGGATTTGTAGAAGTATCTCCAGCCGTGAGAAAGTATGGATCATTGTAGTTGATTATGATATTATTTGGTTGTGGAGCTGAAAAATTAGAATTGTCTGATTCGCTCATCGTAGAGAAAAGAAATTGATAGAAAAAGAAAGAGAAAGAGGAATCAGATCTGGATCTCGATCAGCTCCGATACCATGAAGAACTCCATTAAAACGAGAAACATGAAGGAAAACTTTATTTCACCGAATGAATTACTTTACAGCTGTTCATGGGTATATTACCCAATGTTTACAACTAAGACCCAAATACAGGAAAAACCGTAAAGCCCAAATACAAGGCCCAAAATGAAAAATAATATGTACAAACTTATTTACAGTAAAAGAAAACAACACACAATTACAAAACAACATCAAACTAACTAATCATCAACATATTCAACAATTATTTAAAAAGTTGACTTTTGATTTAAAGACAAACATGTATTAGAAGTTAGAACATAAAAGGTAAATAAAACAGAACATACAGGATTTGAAGAAATGAAAATGTTATGTCTTGTCTCGCTATATGCATGAGAAATCACATCTTTTATCACACCATTGCTACAAATAAGATCACAAGTAATATTAGCACAGTTTAATGTTGGTAGGTTTAAATATAGACGGATACGGATAAATACTATACATGCTAAATGATGTAAGTCTGTTACACAGCTGTGGATAGTAAGACATACCACAGATTCTATAGAGAGTTTAAAAAATAAGAAAATAGAGAATTGAACAATTTCGTGAAAATTTTAACTCAGAAGCTAAAAACAAATGCAAAGTATATTAGTTGATAGTATGCTTCCATGAAGGACAAGTAAAGAAAGTCAAATTTTGACAAAAATATGAATCCAAACAATATTTACCCATCAATCAAAAACATTGAATTATTGCTGGTCTGAAATATCTCTTACTTCACAGCTGACTTAATTGAATGACAAAATTGGTAGTAAAACAAAGTGTATTTAACTGGTGGATCAAGAACAACCCGTAGTAGGAAAACGAAACCGCAGCTTTAGAATTTTAAAATGTAACACCAATATTAACTTGTCAGACGGACAATGGAGAGGGCATATTATCTATTTAGAACACTTACTTATACTGGCAAACTATAATTATTTTCATACATGAACATATGTAGTGAGTAAAAATTGTGAACGGTGAGGAAAAGAAATTTGTACGTAATTGAAGGCAAAAAGTTAGTGGTGTTCCAATAGAAGACTTAGAATATTGAAGTTACAAAAACCTGAATAATTATCGTACGCCATAATTTGAAACCCATATTGGTAGATTACAGGGAAACGACTACAATGTTTCCAACTGGATAGATTATATTGTAATTTAACTTTGTAACCTATTTCGTTAAATTGATTAACATAAAAATTAATTCAAACATCACAGTAATAGGGTTTACTTGATAACCATGGTGAATTGGTTAAAGCTGCAAAGGTTGTTCTAAAATATTAATTTTGTAACTGGGATGACCTTAGCAGTCACGTCGGTTACTGATAAACATTTGTAGTCATAAAAGCTTCCCAACAATCTTTAGTCATGAAATTTACTAAAAGTTAAACTGAAGAATATGAATTAGAACTCTTACCTGTACTGGCAGACTATAATTATTTTCATATATGGCCGTACATAGTTAACAGGATCAGTGAAAGATGAGGAAAAAGAATTTGTATGTAAGTGAATGTGAAAAAGTGGTGGTCTTCCACCACAAGATTTAACGTAAATAAAGATGTTATAAAAAGCCGAATCATTACCCAACGCCTTAGTTTGAAAGGACTATTGGCGGATTACATGAAAACCACTAAACTTATTGCAACTGGGATTATGTATTTGACATTGACAATATTTTTAAATTTGTTGCAACTGGGATTATGTATTTGACAATTTAACTTACTAATACAGTGGTTTTAGCCAGATACTCGAATTCTTATTGTAAAAAAACTCTATGCATGTATGTAACTGGACTGGAAATTGGGGGAAGGTGGTTTAAAACCAGCAAGATTTGAGAGCAAACGATTTATGGCATATAAAACAAAGAGATCTAAATATGTAGTTACCTCTCAAACAACAAATCGGGTTCAAAATGAGTTGAGGGAGGAAGGTAATATGTACTATAATTTGTTTCTGTTCCAACTTTCATCCTACAACCAGATTCGTAACTTCATTTGGTATTTCCATTGGCTTTCCCTCTCTTAATTACACAGCCATCTATTCTCACCAAACATGGCTTCCCAACGACGCCTAAGATGCAGCACAGGACTTCACGATAGATGTGATAGATCAATATATTCTGAAATACAAGGTAATCACCAAACCCTTTACTGAATGTTTCTGATTTAACTTTTATATATTATGTGATATGTTTTTCAGTTGTTTGTGTATTATGCAAGATCCTTGGCACATTTTCAACAAAGGTCACCTTATATTTACCCTCTTCATGGATTGGGAGAACTTCCTCAGGTCTGATCACATTTATATGATTGACTAAACTTTTATAATTTGTTCATCATTTCTTCATTCTACGTTATCATAGTGTTCACTTGACATTTCTCTAGGTTGCAAGGCTTTATATTGCAGAAATGAATGAAGCTTTTTAAATTCAATATTTATGAAACTAACGAAAGTCCTGACAGAAAACTCATACTGTTTTAGCTGTTTTTCTTGCATCTGTATAAAGAAGACGAACTACAAGCCGTTGGATTTTCATTCATATATAAAAGTACATCTGATGTATGTATTGGAGTTTAATACAAATTGTTTATGTATCTTGAATGTTCACCATTTCATAACATGTCAACGATAAAGAAACCATAGACCAACATTGCAGGAGATTTTCTATGTACATCCATCTAAAACACATTGTATTGGTGTACAATAACAGGAAGTTAGGAACAATCACTTTCTACGATCAATCAACAAGCCAACATTGGAGGACATTTTCTATGTGCATGTCTCACAAGTATGCTAGCATTGTTGCTGCTTGTAAATGGGCTTATAAAGATGCAACTGAGAGTACATAATTGCACGATGTAAAGCACATAGTCTCTTAGCCTGAGCTTGTCTTCATTTTATATTGCTTTTTCATAATTTCATTTTTTTCAGGTTTAGCATAGCATGGCACAATGTATAGCGCACGGTCTCTTACAAAACAAGATATGAAATTATCTTTTCATGTTTACAGTGGTATGTTGCTACTATGTATTATACTTCGAACTAACACCTTGATTGTTTATTTGGCAGTAACAGGACTAATGTTGCTTATGTTACGGAGGAAATATCGGAAGCAAAGCAAGTTTAAATCATTACTTTGACTGCTTTGTAAGTAATTTGTAAACAATGTGTATGAAATGCTAAGTTTGACACGTGAAAAGTTGTTTGAATGATGTATGGAATACTGAATTTGGGTATATGAAAGTTGTTTGAATGATTTGTATGTAATATTTTGTTGTAATTTACATATTTGTTGTTTCTGAAAATATGCTACATCTATATATGCATATAAGAAATGGATAAACGTATATGTGGAAGAGGTGAAAGGAGGGCAAGCAGGTCCTAATTATCTATGTACCATATCATAGCGTTTTAAAAACGCTATTGTTTACAAACGCTATAGAATATGATCTTGAAAAAACCTTATTATATCACTGAGTAAACGCCATGGAAACACAAAATAAACGCTATATAATTATATTAACAAACGCTATACAATTGAAATGGAAACGCTATAGAAATTATATCTAAACGCTATAGTACGTAGACATAAAACGCTATAGAAATAAAGGTCTAACACACGTTAAACGCTATAGAAACTTAATTTTAGATAGCGTTTATGTAACTGCTATTTAAAACTGAAGTTCTAAGATAGCATGTCGTTACATGGCGTTCTCTGAAACGCTATAAAAGGATATAATAGCGTTTTTCAAACGCTATAAAAAGCCTTTTTTGTTGTAGTGTTAAGAAGCAAATGAATATTCTCTAGATAGGTGATTATACACCCTACTTCGTAGCGACCAACTTAGCCATGATGCCTGCCCGATTTCTGTCATTTACTGGTTGATGAGGCTTGAGGTTACGCTTTATCATCACATCAGATTCACTTCGAATGCCACATGGTCAGATCCATCGAAAATCACTAATTGACGTTTACAACAGTACATTATGTGTTAGCTAAAGAAGTTTCCTTCTCCGCTTCCACTCTTGGTACGGTTGAACAAATCAATGTGCATGACCTTTCTGGAAATACTCTGTCAGACATTCATCCATACAGGTCATCCAGGAACAGGATGAGCCGAAGGCACTATTCAGTACATCTATCTTAGGCACTGTCATCTATGATTTATACAATAGCCCTTGCACTTTACTCCGTCTTCAATTATCTTTGGCATATATGATTCGCAACGCTTATGCCAATACAGAGTGGTTCTTTGGATAATAATCCAACCGGTCTCTCCATATTAACAACGTTAAAATGGTCAAAACTTTGATAGTCTGTGATTTAACTATCAAAGAAAAACAAGTGTGCAAACAACGGTATTATTCCCAAATGGAAATTCTATCAATCAATCATCAATCATATATATATATCTAAATATATATATTTTCCTTATTTTCTATGTCTAAAAAATATACGTTAACGCTGGAAAACATTTCCTTTTCTAATTCATATTTCCAATTTAAATATTTGATTATGTTTCTGATTCTATTTGGAAAACATTTCCAAATCTTCTTTACTTGGATTTAACAAATGTTTAAATCAACATCGCGACGACAACTCAAACCACTATACTTATTCACTTAACCACTTTCACTCTCGAACCTTAACCATTTCTAAATTAAAAACGCAGTCAATCAAGTTGGGGTATAGCTACCTCTCAGACCTTAACTAAACCATCTTTCAAATCTCGAAATAGATAAGATTCACCTTTTTAACTCTTTAACACTTCCTTACGAACCCTCGGATTCTATTTACGAACCCCCTTCTTTTACAAGTTTACGTGATTATAACAATGGTGTTATAACCTCCTGCATCCGAAATATATTATCTTTAATATAACTTTTATTTGAATAACTCCAACCTAATAACTCTTACTGGATTAACTTTTATTCGAATAACTTATTTGAATAACTTATATTCGATTTGCTTACTTTCGAATACTTATATTCGATAATCTCTTTCTTCGAATAAATCTTATTCGATTTAACTCCTGTCGAATAACTAGATTCGGTCAACTCACTTCGAATATTTCTGATTCGATTATCTCACTTCGAATATCTCTGATTCGATTATCTCACTTCGAATATCTCTGATTCGATTATCTCACTTCGAATATCTACTATTCAATTAACTCATTTCAACTCTATTTGAATAAACTAAATTCGATTAACTCCATTTGAATAACTCTAGTTCGATTTAACTCTATCGATTTACTCTAATTGGTTTAACTGTACGGTTTAACTCTACAGTTTAACTCTACGGTTTAACTCTATGGTTTAACTCTACGATTTAACTCTACGGTTTAACTCTAACTGGTTTAATTCTACTGGCTTAACTCTATGGTTTAACTCTAACTGATTAACTCTGACTGATCAACCTTAACTGATTAACTCTGACTGGCCAACCCTAACTGATTAACTATGTTTGATTAACTCTAATCAATTAATTTTATTCGATAAATTTTGATCGATTAACTCCTTTTGGCTAAACTATATTCGAATACCTCCTTTTAACTATATTCGATAACTTCCTTTATTCTATTCGAATAAACTACATTCGATTAACTCCTGCTGACTAAACTATATTCGAATAACTCCTTCTGACTAAACCATATTCGAATAACTCCTTTTAATTCTATTTATTTAACAAATAAATATCTACTTTTAATTCTTTTTATTTAACCAATAAATATTTCTTTTATCCTTTCTATTTATTTCCCAAATGAATATTTCCTTTATACTTCTATTTATTCCCTAAATAAATATTCTTCTTTATAAAACCCTTTTGATTTTATAAATAATCTTCCCATCTTATAAAATCCCTTGATTTTATAAAATATTTTCTCTTTAAATAAATTCTAATTCATTTTATAAATGAATATCCCTTTTTATAAAATCCTTTGATTTTATAAATAAATTTCCTTTTTCATTCTATTTGTAAATGGTTTACAAATGTCTCTCTTTCGATTTCATTTGTAAATGATTTAAAATCTTTCTCGTTTGATTTTCTAAATAAATTCCTTCTTTCAAAGCTTTGGATTTATAAAATAAATCCCTTTATAATATCTTATTTAATTTCTAAATAAATAATCCATTAATAATGTCTTATTAATTTATCTTCATTAAATAATCCACTTTATAAATATTCCATTTATAAATATTCTTTTTATAAATAATTCCTATTAATAAATATTCCCTTTATAATATCTTATTTAATTTTATAAATATTTTTCTCTTTATAAAATCCTTAGATTTTATAAATATTTTATTTTCAAATATCACTTTGAAAATCCCCTTATCAACATTCCGGTATGTTATGGTATTTAACATACCATATAACAATCATCAGTATCATTCACACATATAAAATCATCAACAGATTTCATATCACATCGTATAACACAATATATAAAACAAAACAATATTTATATATTAAGGAACCCAGTTGGGTCCCTCCAACCTGTTTCCCTGCATCCATAGATGTTAAACAACATAATCAACATCACTTTCGGTTCAATATGAAATATTCTGTTAACAAAATCAACATATATAGATTTAACGGTTTATATATATATATTTATATATATATATATATAAATAATTTCCATTAACTGATAGCAGTTCAATCAAATAGTCAATACACATTAATCAACCAATATTTAACAGTTCTAAAAATACAACTTGAAATTATAAACTGTTTAGAGTTAGTGAGATTTACTCATATTGGACGATCATCGTTGATAACGATAACCATCTCTCGATTTGATTCAGGCGGACAATTTATTTTGCAATAAATTGTAACGAGCTCCGATGGACTTCCAGTCAGTTCCATCATGTAGTGTCTGTCCATACGATCCCAACGCATTTTGCGGTTCGTCAATCTGATATCGTATGATCAAGTTATGTCTTCTACAGGTTTGGACTTAAAACAAAAAAAATTAAACTAAACTAAAATTTCAAATAACCTTAATCAAACTTGGACCTTATCCATCCACGTCACCCCTTATCCACTCACCGCTCCTGTAACACCCCGCCTCCGCTAGGGTCACTCACCAGGGAATGCACTAGCTTTGGAGGGACGTTAATAGGTAAACATGCACATAAATATTACAAGACAGAACATATAAAACAGCGGAAATAAAAACAAATTTCATTACCTCATAAAATTATAAGGTCTAAAGCCTTTTACATCAGAGATTTCTTACAACAAAACCTGTCTTGCAATAGTAAAGAAGCATAAAACCTTTTCATAAATTATTCCCCAAAATAATACGGTAAAGTAGCCATAGCCAAGAGAAGTCCAAGCCATACATGATGACCTTCAAGCAGAAGAGGTCCGAACTAAACAACAGTATTTCCTCCCTGAAAACCGGGGGGGAAACGGAAGACAAAGAGACGAAAGAAAACGGGGTCAGTCATAAAGACTGGTAAGTCCTATCTACTTCCAACATAAAAACAGGTAAAGGTAACATGACATGCATAAACTGAAAGTAAACATAAGGATGATTATAAGATAGATAAGCTAAACCAAGATAATAGGATGAACTAGTGTATCAAGATAAACTAAGGTATCATGATAAACTACGGTGTCAAGATAAGTCAAGGTATCACATCGTCAGGTTTCTATCAAGTATGCTATCCCAAGGTATCTATCATGTATAACATCCCACGGTATCTATCATGAATAATTGCCCTGCACCTCTCGTACTAGTATCCCAACCCATGTCATGTGTTAACCATAAAATGTCCCTTGCCCAAGTCATGAAATGGTCCATGTCAACCTAATATATCGCATACATAGGTTTTCCTAACTCGTATGTTTCTTTCTATGTATAAGTCCAGTCCTTTCCCGTAGGCCGTACGGGCTTCCCCATGTAAATCTATACCACCTCAACGTAGTATAATTTTATCCTTGAAGTTGTTTTGGACTGCAACCGTTGATCTGGTTATGTTTTCTTACCATGAACTATCGCGTGTTCAACTAGGATTTACGCCACCTAGGACCGCTAGGGATTATGCTACCTAATGAACGTTTTCGTATCTCGGTTTGGGTTTTAGCCACCTAGGGCTGCTAGGGATTATGCTACCCGTCAACCACGCCCTTTATCCCACGTATGGATCGTGAATCGTTTTCCATGTCTAGACGAACATGTATCTCAATGTGCCATCCGAGTTCCATGCCAGGGCAAATCAAGAAATACGGAACTCGGTCGGGAGCTTTTAAGTCATCTGCCGATGCAGATATCAAGGACTGTTTTTGTACCGGTGGTTATGGTCCCACATGACCCCTCCCTCAACTACTGAAAGGCAATCCAAGAAAAAAATTCATGTATGAGAACTACATCCCGGCCCCACTATAGCCCCACTTTCCTATTGGCCAACCTCACCCATAACTCGATAGCAAGTATATGGTCTGTTGGGAGTTCTCTGCCTTTCCGTACGTACACGATTGACTAAAGATGGTAGGTAGTCGACGATGCTCTATCCAGGGCAAAAATCAAGTATGTTCGACTCCACGCTAATCCATCCCCGACTTTAGGTTGCTCGCACAGCAACCAAGGCATACTCTTGGTTCTTCTACCGCAGACCTTAACCTCTGTGAGCCCAGGCGGATCATCTGCAACCTCACAGAGGGATACCAAGAGTACCCTCACGTCCCCCGAAGCTACCGCTTCGTCACCCAGTTCGTTGGAGCCTTTATCTAAGTCAGATAATTTGCTCCTCCTTGTGTGTTTAAGCTATGACTTACCGTATCAGGTTACTCATCCGTTCGTGAACTGGTCTAATTCCCTTGACTAAGAATTATTACTTAGTTATCCTAGGCTAAGGTTTATCACTTAGTTTCCCTTCCCGTTATCCTTGTTAACTACGATTTTCCACCTAGTCCCCTGAACTAGGGTTTTGTCTAATGGGTTAAGTATTGTCATTCAAGTTCATGACTTAACCCGCCTACGAATCATGTCAAGATTGGCTAAGTATTCAAGTTCAGGACTTAACCCTATAAACCATGGGTCGAGTTGGTTAAGTATATCAAGCGGTTCACGACTTAACCCTATCCACTTACCATTTTAGATTGGTTAAGTATAGATTAACTTAACCCCATCAATTTATCTAGTTAAATCGGTTAAGTGTATTTAAGCGGTTCGTGACTTAGCCTTATCAAGTTACCATGTTAGATTGGTTAAGTATAGGTTAATCCTAACCCCATTCAGTTACCGTGATAGATTGGTTAAGTGTAGTCGTCTTACCCCCATCAAATTACCGTGTTTAGATTAGTTAAGTCTAGGTTACTTACCCCCATCTAATTACCGTGTTTAGATTAGTTAAGTGTAGGTTACTTAACCTCATCAAATTATCAAGTTTAGATTGGTTAAGTGTTAGTTTAACTTAACCTTATCAAAATTATCGGGTTGGATTGGTTAAGTGTAGGTTAACTTAACCCCATCTAATTACCATGTTTAGATTAGTTAAGTGTAAATTATCTTAACCCCATCTAATTACCAAGTCGGATTAGTTAAGTATGGATTAGCTTAACCCCATCCCCTAACTGTATTTTACGGTTAAGTATCATTAAGAAATCAAGTCCGGTTTCACTTAACCTACCCATTCATGTCATATCGGTTAAGTGTCATTAGTCAAATTTACTTAACCTTATCATGTGGCATTCATTAACTTAATGCACCCCAACCTCTCACATTAGACCTTGTTGTGGTTACTAGTTAGGCCGGACGGGTCCGGGTAGTTTTACACCACAACCTAGTCTAACCTCGGGTCTTAAGCGCGACATGACCAACTTCTCACATTGGGTCCTATTGTTTGCAACTACTAGTTAAGCCGGTCGGGTCCGGGTAGTTTTATGTTGCAAACTCAACCCAACCTCGAGTTGGTCACTTTCATGTTTAGTATAGTGTCATATTACACTTACAACCCATACATGTCTAGTTTTTCAAGTTTCATATTTTCCTACACGTCATGCCCACATTCAAGTGTATCAAGAATGTCATATTTTCATGCTACCCCATGTCAAGTTATCATGTCCTATTCACGCTTGTCTAACCTACCCCAAATCGTGTTTTCAACGCAAGTAAAAGCGAGTCAACATAGTAGGAATATTATGATTCATATTGGCCTCAAACATGCATAGTATCATAAGGGGTTTTAGCCTCAAACATGCATAATGTCATAAGGGAATTTGGCCACAAACATGCATGATATCATAAAGGGATTGGCCTTGAACATGCATACTATCAAAAAGGAATTGGCCACAAGCATGCATAATCCTCAAGTCGCATTCATGCAAGTAATTCACAAGTCAAAAAGGTTCCCAAGGGTTCATGCTAACATTTCTAGGTAAAGATTCGAACTTGCATGATAATCTAAGCCCAATGTAACATGTGTGACACAGCCTAAAGTCATAGATCATAGAAATTGGTTAACATATGCTAACATACTCATGTTACATCGCATTTTATCCCATGTCACATTAAAACCACCGTTTAAATCTCAAAGTAGCTAGAACTTACATAGCATGGCAAGAGGGCTAGGAGCATGAATCGTCTTGACGAAGAAAGGTGGCTCCTTTGTTGAAGAATCGTCATGAAATTAGCGTAGCAACGTTGATCCATTCCCTTGATTTGACGTAGGAAGCTTGCACCTTTTGATTTGAATCCGATTTGAATGCATAAGCTCTTGGAGTTGGAGATGGAGGCCATGGTCAAGAGAGAATTGGGCAGCACTTCGTTGTTAGGATGAATATTAGTGAATTAGGCTAGATCTTAGGGTGTTTTTATAGAGATTAGGAGTAGTTTAGGCCCTTAGATTAACCCTAGGATAGATCTGAGCCCTCAAAAATCGTCACAAGCCTCCAAAACCGAGCCAAGAAGTCAAGCAGGTGCACCGGGTTGCCTGGGGTTCGACCAGGCAGGTCGACCCCCAGGTCGACTCTAGATTCGACCTGGTCCCCACCAGGTCGACCTGCTCCTGGCGGGATTTTTCCCGCCTACCCCAATTTCTGAAATTTTGAAATCTGTTTTGAATTTGAATTTTTCGTGAAACTTCGCAAGGTCATATCTCGACCATACGGACTCCGATTTACGAAATTTCGGACTCTATTTCGCGTATTTTTCCGAGACGAACGCAATGGCGCAACCCGTTTCTCCTGATTCAGATTTTATAATATAATTCTGCCTTGATTCTTGTTTTAACACGCCGTTAAAATTCGGGTTGTTATAGCTCCCACGTGACCAACACCCTCCCTCCTTCTTCCTTCGTTCTCACAAACCCCGTAACTGCTCCTTACTTTTCCATTATCGATCCTTACCAAGCCTCGTTCCTTCTTTCTACTCCACCAAAAATCAAACGACCATTACCCCGTCCATCCCCTTCGCGAGCTCCTCTACCTCCACCCAAACCTGTTGAACTCGACAGCCCCCCTGTATCTCACTCCTCCAGTCCTGACACACCACAACAGGGACGGCGCGACCCCTTTCAGCACCGCACCTCACCAAATTTCCACACCCGAATCTCCTTAACATCACTAACCCGATTACAAACCCCAAAACGTTGCACTCGCCACCCCCTGGAGTTTTCCGTCGACTGTGGGTTTACAGTAGAGATCGACACTTTTTTTCTCTTTTAATCCCAAAAAAATCACACCACTTCTAAATCGCCTCCTTAATCCAAATACGAACCCGAAATCATCAATCGATGCTTAAATCCTTCACCACTCACAACCCTAGCCTCGACAGTCTATTTCCAGCGAACGAAAAACTAATCGAATCCTCAAGGACCCTATTGGATTGAAAAGCATCACTCGCTGAACTCAAATACACTTGTATTGGATTTTATAAAGTTTGATTTGGATTTCTAAGAATATTCTTTGATCGAAATTGGCTGAGATAGTTTTCTCGTGGCGGCGGAAAAGTTGTTGACTTCTGAAGAGAGAATTAGGTTAAGGGTTGGGAAGTTATAAGGGTATTTATAGGGAATTTAAATAATTTTATATTCAAATTTTATTTTAATTCATCGTTTAAAAATTCCCACGATCTATACGATACCCAAAAATCATGAAAACTGGCATGCAACTACAGTTCGACATTGCGGTCCCAACGAAACTGGTTTCATCAAATTCCGACTTCGTATGCTCACACAACGTATTTTTAACCGTCAAAATACTAATTGTTCTTCACATTAAAATCCCGTACGGCCACACACTGACTCTAAAAATCACGAAACTGGAAATCTAACAACTTTTTGACATTGCGGATCCAACAAAATTAGTTTCGTCGAATTCCGACTTCGTTTGCAAAAGTGGCTATTTATAAAGCTCTGGATGACCCATTTAAATATATAAATATATTTAAATATAATTAAATAAAATATTTAAAAATAAATAATAACATCTATATTCACAGTGGAATATCGTACAGCTTCAGAATATTCCTATATGAATTTCTAACTTGATATTTCAATCTGGGTCAACCCGATATTCGATTTATATTGAAATTCCTTTTTAAAATATAAATAATTCCTTTATAAATTATAAAGGAATTCCAGAGCGACTTTTCTAAAATTTGATTTTGACATATCTCAAAATCTACACGACGAAATCCTGATTTTTCTCTTCCATTAGAAAGATATACTCCACCAGCTCCACAGGTTTCTTGTTTCACAGAAATCCGGCTTAAAACGAATCCTGTACATTCAGTTGAAATTCGAATCGCCAAATTACGAACTGTAGCGCCATTTCGAGCTCGATTTTTATTATATTATAATTATACGTTCAAACTGTCGTTTAAATAATATATTCGTTATTCTAATTCAATTCTAAACCGAATTTAATATCACAGATGATCCAGTTCACACCATATCGCCATTTCAGCCAATTCTGATTATTTCAGGATTAAATATATTATTTAATTTATTATTTTAAATTCAATATTCAACCTTATTTAATTAAACCACCATTTAATTCACTATATCCCTATTTATATAATTAAATAAATTAATTATAATACCTCTGCAAATGCGGGTCATTACAGTTTTAGTAGCCTTTGGAAGCAAGCAAGCTGGAAAACTGAATGTGTACTTGACCAAAAAGTAGATAAAACCATACCAGTTTTGTAATGCAGTTACTGAATTGAACTAAATATAATGCAAACTATGTAACTATAACAGAGAAAACAAGACACTTACATAAATAGATAAAAATTTCTTTCATAATTTATGCTGTTACATAGTAGTAGTTATAACTGAAAACAAATTGATGTCAGCTTCTAGGACATATTGGTTGACGCCCTTCTTCATCTGTTATTCTCCTCTCCCTGATCAACTCTTCTTCTAACATTGTGTGATACAATTGATCATATCGGAAAGCCCACTCCACCGTTGTAGAAACTTCATGCATTCTACGATCACAAAGCAGGGGCAGATGCACATACAGACGAGGTATGGAAAGTCGAGAAACCTGGCCAAAAAAATGGAATTTCAGCAGTTCGCCCTAGCTGAACATCCTCAACTCACCCTACCTCATGGCCTAGCAAACTTAAAGTGGCCCAAACCTTGCATATTTCAGTCTAAACACCCAAGCTTACAGCCAATTCAACTAGCTTTTGCACATGTTTATATATATATAGGATAACTAGCTTTTTGCTATATTTGATATAGCAAATATGGAACCCTTAAGATCTGTTCTTGGTTTGTTCATTTTATGGCTAATTGGTTATTTTTTTGACATCAAGTGATTATTAACATTTTCTATGAATGACAACCTTTTTTGTATCTGTTTATTGTCTTCGTTGCTTCTTGTTATTTACTCAAGTTATGGATATTAAACAGGATTTTCTTCAGGTTTTGATGCAGCCTATGCAATAAGGTTTCAGTATTGTGCACGGTAAGAATATGTTAGCCATTGTAAATATATTCTTTTTCTAGTTCAGTTACACGAAAAGAATTAACCCGCAACCATGACAACAGATGATGAAATGGTTCTTCTTGTCTTGTTTGTACCTTTACGCCTTTCAATGAACAGTGATAATAAGGTAGGTAATGAACAATGATAATAAGGTAGGTAATGAACCGGTGGATAAAACGAAGCAACTCACAAGCTAGGGACCTAGGGTTTCCATTTTTAGAAACTTAAATGCATGTGCTCTTTTTCGTGTTTCCTCAAATAGAACCGTGATTCTGACTTGTTCGGTCAGAAAAAGTGGCGGTGGTGGGAAATCATGAGATTCAGGGGTATACCTGTAAATTAATATAGATATCTGTGGGTGGGTCCATGTGGAATTTTAGTTTCTAATTGTAGAAATCGATCCCACATAAAATTGTTTGTTCGGTTGGAATAGCAATTGTTGATAAAATCATGAACGACTGTGTATTTACAATATCAACTTTCTGCATTTCAAACAGCTGTAATCTGACACGTAGCTGGTTTGACAGTCGCCTGTGTTAATTACGCATATATATAAACGTTGGACAGAAAGAATATGATATGATCAGTGATCATGAAGATCCAGCACAGAGTTGTGTCTTTTCAGTTTATTTTTTATTGCTTTCACATTTTTATCTTTTTACAAAAATGCTAGTTCTCTCTGTCTTCATGCATCTTTATAGAAATATTTATAAATATAAGCGGACAAAAATGTGTACAAGGCTTAGACACAAAATATACACGTGCCTTAAAAATGTTCAGTTGCATTTATCGCATACAAACATACATCAAATATTAACAGGGAAGAGACTTATGTAGCAGATACTAACACAAGAATCTATCTTCTATTACTTACACTGGAAAAAAGCAGAAACCAAAACGTTTTTGTGATGACACGTGTCTTCTTTCGTCCTATACGCTTTCTAAATCTCGACAGTTCCTTTCGTGTTTGGTCATTCCCTAACCGCACCATTCCCATACACCATTCTCTATCGCCTGCCTGTTCTCGACATTTTTGATGCTCTTCCTCCATTCCTACCATCGCGTCAACCGTAACTGGTAATCTATTAACCCTAAATTTGTTTCGCAATGATTTGAATGTAGTTATTTAGGGTTTAGTTAATGTAGTTCTTGATTTGAATGGAGCTATAGATCTGAATGTGACTATTGATTTTTTTTTCTGATTTGAATTTGTTTAATTGGGGCTAAAATGAAATTTTTGTTGCGGTGATATCCTTTTTCGTATATTTGCTGAAATAGTTCTGAATTTGTTCAAATGGCAATGGATCTGCTGAATGAATTAGTAATGGATCTTCTTAAATTGTCATTAATTGATCATTTTTGCAGTAGAATATTATTTTATCAAACAACATTTATCCCTATTAAGAGATTGACGGTTGCTGTTTGTGCCGTTAAAGTTGCTTAAAGTTACACTTATTTGTTTCAATCGACAACAAATTACGACCACCGTTCCTTGCGATCGATAACTTCCTGTGGATCATAATGAAGAAACTATCAATTGCATCATTACAGTCGGCAGCAAGCTACCGATCACAACAAACAGTGGTTGGAAATTTGACACCGGTAGAAAAAGAACAATATTTGTGTATTTTTCAGTGAATTTCTTGGCGTAAATAGCAACGCTTAATTGATACGTTATACGTCTTTTTATGACTATTCAAATAATTGCCAGAATACTTATTTGAGTGCTAACACCCCTGAACCTCCAAGTTTTTTCGTATTGTAACATCAACAACGTCAATTCCTGATATAGGCAAACAGAAACCAAAGCGTTTGTATAGCGCCCTCTGCCCTTTTTTATTTCTACGCCCTTTTCAAAACTGAATAACCACCGATCAGATGGTACAACAAACAACTGTCCTTTCAAATTTTTACGCCATTTCCGGAATCGATAAACCAAAATCACATGATACATTTGCCACATTCCCCACCCTTACAGCGCAACCGCCAGAACAAACTGCTGTTAGCAGTTCAAGCAAAGCACGAATTTCAACATATTTCTCCCTGCCATATAATCCGACTACAGATGCACACCCCGATGCTACTCTCTCCCTGCCGCGTCACAACATATGGAAGTTAGGGTTCTGAAGGTATGTCATTTTCCCTAATGTTCTTGATATTGGGGATTTCGCGATTTGATCCCTGTAAAGATCGGTTTTTCTACTTCGACTCCTACTGATTTTCTCGACTCTTATTTGTGACTTTTAGTTCAGTACATTTGACGAACAGTTTTTTATGTTCAACACTAATTACTGTGAATTATGCCTCTCTTATGTACTCATTTGAACCACCTTCTGTTATTGTAAATGAGTACAAGGTGGATGAGATTTTTCCATCTAATAACTAACCTATCAATTACCAAAGTACAATCAGAGTAAGTGCTTATATGGTTGTTATATAACGTTATGCATTCACTAAAGTAGGTGCCTCCTTTGTCAAATATTATCATATACTAATTTTGCTTCACTGGGATTTAATGTATTAGTTGGAATTAGAAACAGTATGCAGTTATATCTATTTATGCATTATTTATATTCACAATTCACAGTGTGAATAAAAATTCAAACCCCTGGAAGATTCCCCATTTTTTGGCCAATACACTACTTTATTTTCACTTTATTTTACCGTTCAATGCTATACCTTTCACTACCTCTTAACTTTGACTTGGAATCAAGTCAGTCTTTTTATGTCCACTTTTTCTTCTATATATGACTATACCATAAAAGGCAATGTTCGAGATAAATACAGTAAATTTTTTACAAGCTTATTTAAAATGAACAAACAGGATGTATTTAAGTAATTATAGAGTAAAATAATTTTTCATTATGCCTTTACCAGCAAAAAAATCCTTCCTTTTATCTTCAAGTACAGAATTTTCACTTGCTTAAAACAGGAACACATGCACGTTTTTGGTTGTTTGCATCCAGTCTCCCTTGCATTTACCTTTTTGTGTCCCATATTTATGCCCAGTTGTTCATCAGACCAGCATCAATTTATATTTGTTTTGCGATGTTAACCAACTTGATATGCATTTCCCTTTCAGTCTAACCAAACAACTGCACACTTTACCCAGGACATCTGCAATGCCACTATTTACTGAGATAAACCCTCTTATACATTAATTTCTCCTACATGACATTTCTTTTTTATGTATTTAAAATATGCAGCATCAAATGCATTCATTATTGTCATTTACAGTTTCAGGTTGTAACAACCCGGAAATCTGAGCCAGTTTAAAAATTATATTTTGGCGAATTTAATCAATTTTGAATATTTAAAATGGATTATTTTAAATAATAACGACGAAAAATTTATTTTCGATGAAGTTAAAACGAATAATTTTATTTTAATTATATAACGAGCCTGAAATGGCGCGATAGTTCGAAAATTCGATTTCGAATGAATATACAGAATTCAATATAAATTGGAATTGAACGAAACAAGAAATATCTGAATCTGTTTAACCATATCTTTCTAACGGGTGTAAGAAACTGAGATTTCACTTTAGAAGTTGAAAGACACGTCCAGCTTAAAATTCAGAAAAGTCGCTGTGGAATTTATATATATTTTAATATATATAAAGGCCCTTAGAAATGGAAATTTTGCAAACGACCTCGGTTTTCGACGAAACCACTTTTGTTGGATCCGGGACGTCAAATTATTGCTAGATTTCAAAATTCATAATTTTCTGAATTAATATGTGAGCATGGCGAAGCTAAACGTGTTTTGACAGTTTCAGTCAATTTGGGTCGACCAGAGGATGGCCATTTTTCAAACGGTCTCAGAATTCGACGAAACTAGTTTTGTTAGGAACGTATCATCAATACGAAGCTAGAAATAATTTTTTTGGAATTTTCTGAATAAGTATGTGGCCCCGTTACTTTAAAATGTGCGTTCAAATTCAATATATAGAGTTATATTTTGATTTTGACAGAAACTGATCGAAAACGGCCAAACTGGCTTACGAAACATGTCCCATTGTGTTCGGAATGAGGGTAATTAGCTAGAGACGACAGTCGTCGGGTTTGAATCCGAGTTCAGAAAAAAAGTCAACTCTTGGGAAAAAAATATAGTAATAAAATATAAATAAATAACTATATAACGCCCCCTCCTATATTTTCTAAACCTAAATCAGAATCTCGAGCCCCCCCTTTTCAAATCAAAAACCCGTCGTTCACCCAACCACCCTTCCCTCTCTCCAATCCGCTCGCCACCACCCACCTCCGGAGGCGCGCCCCTCCACCAGCTCCCCGCCGTGACTGCACCCTCCTTCTCTCTCAATCCCTCTTCTGAGTTAAACCGCGAGCCCCTTTCCACCTGGAACCGCGCCACCGCGACCGGTCAACGCCGCCGTCACCCCACTGGCCCACCGCCAGACCACCCGCCTCCGACCATACCTCAAGACCGCCGCTCCGACGCAGACCCTTTTCCCCCCTAAAACCTGTAAGTTCCTATTATTTATTTTTGATTTTGATTTCTGTGAATAAAAGGCAGTTTTCACATGTATAGGAGGGAAGTAAAAATTTGGTCTTTCTTATAAAATGGAATAAGGAAAGCTAGGATTTTTAACATAGCAAAGAACGTTGTAAGTTTTTATTTTCATTTATTCAAGAAAAATCAGATTTTTTATAAAAGTTTTAGCATAGAAAAGGTGAGGATTTTTAAATAACAAAGGCGTGATTTTTTTTTAATTTAATAAAAGAAAATGAAAAGCTTAGAATTTTTGCATGAGGAAGATTTAATTTTTACACGACGAGAAGATTAAAAATATAATTTTTATATGATGTTAAGAATAAAAATTTGATTTTTATATAGCAGGGATATTAAAAATTTGATTTTTATATAGTAGAGATGTTAAAAATATAATTTTTATACTAGTGGCATATTAAAAATATGATTTTTATATAGGTATGAGGGTAAAAATATGATTTTTATTCATGCAGAGTAATAAAAATATAATCTTTATTAGAAGAAGAGCGATATAAAAATATAATTTTTTATAACGAAGTGAAGATAAAAATTTGATTTTTATATTTATGAGGTGAAGATAAAAATCGAATTTTTATATATGTAGTGAGTACGGACGACGAAAGTGACAAAGGGCGAAAAGGTGAAGATTTCCTACATAAGAAGAGTCGTGGCGTGTGGTTTAGCTTTGGTGAGAACTCCTCACTCTAAATTTTCTTTCCTAGTTATAAATATATACTAGGATGCAGACGGTGTTTAGTAGCACCCGACACCATCGTCCACAGACCATGGACTTGTTTGTTTGGTTGTGTAGTTGGGTAGATTATTTGATTTGAATTTGGTTGTTGGTGAAATGAAATTGATTTGATTGATATGTGTATGGCGTGGGCCATTACTAGACCGGGGATAAGGCTAGGCCTTGTCCCGTTTCTAGTATCGTGCCGTTATGCCGCCGAAATTTTCTAAAATATGTTAGAAAAATAAAAATATCATTTTTATTGTGTAAATGAACTGAATAGAAACTCATGTGTTGAAATAAAATATTTTATCGTTAAAAATATAATTTTTAACGTGTGTGTGAATAAAATAAAATATTCATTTACAAACCAGACGGTTTGTTTATATACACTGATTTGACTGATATTGATTGGGACGATAAATTTTGCACGTCGTCCAGCTGCACAAATAAAATCTGTGGTTGTTGATGTGAAACCCCACACGGGTATTGGGATGATATTTGACGTACACTAGTCCCAATAATTAGTTGTGTGTCGATAGATAGGTTGGCAGACAGTTGTGTTGTGCACTTTGGATGATGGTTGATTATTTATCGTTGCTGTTAAATACATGTGTTGTATGGAATCCATTTAATTAACATTATATGGTAATTGATTGGGCCTCATTCCAATTTAGAAAATAAAGAATATTTTAAAACAAATATTCATGTGTTGAAATAAAATATATATTCATGTGTTGAAATAAAATATAAATTCATGTGTTGAAATAAAATATATATTCATGTGTTGAAGAAAATATTCGTTTGTTGAATATAATAACGAAGTTATTGAAATATATATAAAGCCGTGTTGATTAGATTTGCGTCATTTTGACGCGAACGATATTTATATCGATTTTATTCGAATCTCGAAAAGGAATTGATTTCAAAATATAACGTTTTGAAAATATTATCATTCATATATATATATATATATATATAGATGATATGGAATATTCAATTTTGATTTAAAATTGAATATGAAGTTGAAATCGTTTTGAAAACGAATTTAAAACGATTTATAAAATACATTTAGAATTGAATTCGATGAAATATATATAATATATATATTATATATATTAAATGGCCTGAATAGAACGCGCCGCGCCCCGGCAGTTCGCGAATTTCGACCATTGACTTCGAATTGATGTTACGGGAGATCCGACCGTCGGATTCTCTGAAACCGGGACCGTTGGGTTCGTATCGAAAAGAGCTTTCCAATGAATATTAGAAATTTGAAATCTAACAGTTGGATTTGGAGATACGTCCAAATCAAATTTAGAAAAGGTCGCTGTAAGTGCAGTTCGATGACCGTTATTGGAAATCGACTGTACGAGCCTTGATAAAATTGTTAAAAATATCTATAATTTGTGTAAAATCAAAATATATGAATTGGAAAGAACTGGGATGAAAAATTCCCTATTTGAAAGGATAAAAATATATTTTTATCGAAATGAACAAGTTGAGAACAAGAATTAAAATCCAATATTTTTAAATAAATAAATTGGATTTGAAGTGGTTTTAAAAATATTTAGAATTTGATATTGAATATAAACCGATATATTTTCTATTCAGAGCCTTGCATTTAATATCAAATGGGATTTTGGGTTTATCGTGAACCGTGTTTTAAATGACATCGGTTCTTTAACCCAGTTAAAGATTAAACCTAAGTGGAATTTTAATGAATCTTTAATTAGATTGAAATGATCGAGAAAAGAGTATCACCAGTTTTGCTCCAAGCGATAGTTAAATCTTTAACTAGATTTGAACGTGAAATGGTAGTTAATTTTACCGATAACACCGTGGTGTTAGATATGGAGTATTACCAGTTTTGCTTCATGGGATGAATGGGTTGGGATTGGGAAATAAAATAAATAATTACTTCGGTGTGGTTCGCTAATCCCGACTAGTTTGAAATGATGTTCAAAGGAAGATTAAAGAATAAATTTAAAAGAATTTATCTTTGATAAAATTAATGGGAACCTTACCCTAAGAATGTGAAATTTAGAAACTAACTGTGGGTTGGCTAAGAAGAATGGTTTCCTGGGTATTGATCTGATGTTGGTTTCGGCCTTCGGGGTTAATATTTGGGGAATTATTCTCTTGCTAATTTACGGTTAGTGACTGATGAATCGGAATGAGGCGTATGTTGTGTTTGTGTAACATTTGTTTATTATATACGCGAGTTATTCAGAAAGGCCGGGTTTATCCCATTCTGAATAACTGGTACGACGATAAGTCGAAGATGAAGACGGTGGTTGAAGACCGGAGGTCTTCACATCGTTTGGATAATTACTGATGATCTTGATTGGGCTGTACACCCAAGAGGAGGGAATCAGTTGGTGATCGTCCAGACGTATTTGGAGATCGATGGATATGCGAGGTACAAGGTGCCTCCGGTTTCGTTCAGATCCAGAACGGACTTGTAAATGGACTGTGTGTCTGACATTGGATTTCATTCTGTGTGACAGATATCGGTTGCATAGAATGGTTTGCCTGTGTGGCATGCTAAGATGCAAATGATCAAGGCTTCTGTTGAAAAGCAGAGTCTTGTGGTTGATGATCAAAGCACGACCTTTGTGACATCGCTTTATGTAGCGTTGATTCGCGAGCCTCGCACCCAGGTGTGAACCAAAAACTGGAGAGGACCTCAGGGGGACATGCGTTTCTTTCTAGCTAGGAGTGGCGTCAGTGCTTGAACTGGCTGACGAGTTTGACTCATGTGGTTGTTGGAATTGGAGGCGCCTCAGATATATCGGTCGTTCTCGAACCGATGGAGTCAGTGGACTCAGTTGCGCCCCATAGGGCGGGGAAACGCATGTTCAGGGTTTAAGTTTAATCCACTCCGTATGGATCGGCCCTGACGATCCAAGGCTTGACTGAGTACTTGCCTGAGACATGGTAGGCTAGATTGTCTCGAATCGGTAGAGGACTATCTTTTGCCTCGGTTCATTGATGGAAATCCAACTTCCAAATACGTGATTTTGCGGTTTTGGATTGTAGAGCCTAGTATGGCGACATGATATATGGTACCCATGCCGTCTATGATTAATATTTATGATTGAAATTTATTTCTTCACTTATAGTAATAATAAAAGATTAAATTTCGCGTATCAAGCATTCTTTGGCTATTATAAGGTAAAACCCCATCCTCCGGCTTGCGTTGCATTGTGTGATGGGACATGGGTCTTATAATAGCTTCATTATTCTTTATTTAGCATTGCGCTGTTTGTTTTATGCACTGGTATTCTTGGGAGGAAACCCGTTCCGTGTTATACGGCGTGGTCCCTTGATATACCTAACTTTAAAAATAAAGATTTATAACTGTTTTAGTTCTCACACTAGTCACATGACTGACCTGGAGTTTATTGTTTTAACCTAAACTCTGGGTGCCCTTATTTTCCGTACGGGCAGCTAGTAGTTGGGTTTTGCAGATTTATATTCACAGGATCCTGATTTATAGCTGAAGTGATATTCGGAAAGCTCTGTATCTGTGTATTTCTTTCAGTTATGTCTTGTATTATTTTTCCGCTGCAGTATTGTATTTAAATATACGATATTGTGTAATGTGTAATTTCTTATTCATACTCTGTATATTCTTGTAACCTGATGAAATTGTTGTAATAAGCAATGAAATGTTCTTTTGTTTGTGTTACGATGTGTCGTGTTCTCAAAGCAATCCGTGCTTTCTTTACCAGGGAAGTTCAGGTCGTGTCAGCTTGGTATCAGAGCTCTGGTTTACAGAGCTCGAGAACAAGACACATTAGAACCGAACGAAAGAATTCATCAGAGATTGGATTAGCAATATCCAATAAGAATTACTCGTTAGAGATAGGATCAGTAATATCCTGGAACGAGGGTGAAGAAGTATATTTTTTCAAATAAAATTGAAAACAAATGTTGTTTTGAAAATTTAAACCGTTTTAATACATATTTGAATATTTATTTTATATTGATTTGGACAATCCAATATATAAAGATTTTGCATATACGCGTAATGAACGTATATTCGAAGTTTTAATATATTGGATAGATATAGGATCACACTCTAGTCGCCCGGAGATGATACCGGTAATTGTGATCACATTACCAGTATTTGTGTTCGTGTTTCGAAGGTGTGATATCTATATATTTCCATTAGACTGGTGTGAGAACCAAAATTAGATAGGGCTTATTGTTGTGATTTGGCATCAAAAACATGATTTTTGACTATATATGTAAAAGATACATGTTTGAAAAACTAATCAACTAATTGATTGCTGGTTGTGTTGTTTGATTATTTGTTTCACTAATTAGAATAATGAAACCAATATGAACACGAATGGTAAATTTAGTCAAATATTGAACTGTATTGAAAATTGCTTGAAATTGCATGCATGTACATATATATATGTGTGAACAGGTCATAGCAAAGAGGCTAGAGAAGAGGAATAAAATTGTTTGCCCGACAAATAGGTACATGTTTATTGTATTTCTTGGGTGATGATGATTTTATGAGCCGATTGGCCAGCCACTTGGCTTTTTCTTTTTCTTTTTGAGACGAGAAGGCTTGTATGGCAGTTTGGAGATTTTCCCGATGCTCCCGGTGTAGGGGAGGTTATGGCGAAATTTTTCGAAAATTTAGGGTGTTAGCCAAATTTTTGAAAAATTTGAAAGTTCTTAGAAACTGAAAAGTTGAAGAACTAAAGCCATAATTAAAATAACGAAAGTTGAGTTGATTAGAAAACAACTTTCAACTTTGTTCCTTTTCGAGGACGAAAAGATTTTAAGTTGGGGAGATTGTAACAACCCGGAAATCTGAGCCAGTTTAAAATTTTTATTTTGGCGAATTTAATCAATTTTGAATATTTAAAATGGATTATTTTAAACAATAACGACGGAAAATTTATTTTTGACGAAGTTAAAAAGAATAATTTTATTTTAATTATATAACGAGCCTGAAATGGCGCAGCAGTTCGAAAATTCGATTTCGAATTTCAAATGAATATACAGAATTCAATATAAATCGGAATTGAGCGAAACAAGAAATATCTCAATCTGTTTAACCATATCTTTCTAACGGGTGTAAGAAACTGAGATTTCACTTTAGAAGTTGAAAGATACGTCCAGTTTAAAATTCAGAAAAGTCGCTCTGGAATTTATATATATTTTAGTATACATAAAGGCCCTTAGAAATGGAAATTTTGCAAACGGCCTCGGTTTTTGACGAAACCACTTTTGTTGGATCTGGAATGTAAATTATTGCTAGGTTTCAAAATTCATAATTTTCTGAATTAATATGTGAGCGTGGCGAAGCAAAACGTGTTTTGACAGTTTCAGTCAATTTGGGTCGACCAAAAAATGGCCATTTTTCAAACGGTCTCAGAATTCGACGAAACTAGTTTTGTTAGGACCGTATCATCAATACGAAGCTAGAAATAATTTTTCTGGAATTTTTTGAATTAGTATGTGGCCCCGGTAATTTAAAATGTGCGTTCAAATTCAATATATAGAGTTATATTTTGATTTTGACGGAAACTGATCGAAAACGGCTAAACTGGCTTACGAAACATGTCCCATTGTGTTCAGAATGAGGGTAATTAGCTAGAGAAGACAGTCGTCGGGTTTGAATCCGAGTTCAAAAAAAAGTCAACTCTTAGGAAAAAAATATATAATAATAAAATATAAATAAATAAATATATAACGCCCCCTCCTATATTTTCTAAACCTAAATCAGAATCTCGAGCCCCCCTTTTCAAATCAAAAACCTGCAGTTCACCCAACCACCCTTCCCTCTCTGGAAGTCTCTCGCCACCACCCACCGCCGGAGGCGTGCCCCTCCACCAGCTCCCCGCTGTGACCACACCCTCCTTCTCTCTCAATCCCTCTTCTGAGTTAAACCACGAGCCCCTTTCCACCTGGAACCGTGCCACCGCGACTGGTCAACGCCGCCGTCACCCCACTGGCCCACCGCCAGACCACCCGCCTCCGACCATACCTCAAGACCGCCGCTCCGACGCAGACCCTTTTCCCCCCTAAAACCTGTAAGTTCCTATTATTTATTTTTGATTTTGATTTCTGTGAATAAAAGGCAGTTTTCACATGTATAGGAGGGAAGTAAAAATTTGGTCTTTCTTATAAAATGGAATAAGGAAAGCTAGGATTTTTAACATAGCAAAGAACGCTGTAAGTTTTTATTTTCATTTATTCAAGAAAAATCAGATTTTTTATAAAAGTTTTAGCATAGAAAAGGTGAGGATTTTTAAATAGCAAAGGCGTGATTTTTTTTAATTTAATAAAAGAAAATGAAAAGTTTAGAATTTTTGCATGAGGAAGATATAATTTTTACACGACGAGAAGATTAAAAATATAATTTTTATATGATGTTAAGAATAAAAATTTGATTTTTATATAGCAGGGATATTAAAAATATGATTTTTATATAGTAGAGATGTTAAAAATATAATTTTTATACTAGTGGCATATTAAAAATATGATTTTTATATAGGTATGAGGGTAAAAATATGATTTTTATTCATGCAGAGTAATAAAAATATAATCTTTATTAGAAGAAGAGCGATATAAAAATATAATTTTTTATAACGAAGTGAAGATAAAAATTTGATTTTTATATATATGAGGTGAAGATAAAAATCGAATTTTTATATATGTAGTGAGTACGGACGATGAAAGTGACAAAGGGCGAAAAGGTGAAGATTTCCTACATAAGAAGAGTCGTGGCGTGTGGTTTAGCTTTGGTGAGAACTCCTCACTCTAAATTTTCTTTCCTAGTTATAAATATATACTAGGATGCAGACGGTGTTTAGTAGCACCCGACACCATCGTCCACAGACCATGGACTTGTTTGTTTGGTTGTGTAGTTGGGTAGATTATTTGATTTGAATTTGATTGTTGGTGAAATGAAATTGATTTGATTGATATGTGTATGGCGTGGGCCATTACTAGACCGGGGATAAGGCTAGGCCTTGTCCCGTTTCTAGTATCGTGCCGTTATGCCGACGAAATTTTCTAAAATATGTTAGAAAAATAAAAATATCATTTTTATTGTGTAAATGAACTAAATAGAAATTCATGTGTTGAAATAAAATATTTTATCGTTAAAAATATAATTTTTAACGTGTGTGTGAATAAAATAAAATATTCATTTACAAACCAGACGGTTTGTTTATATACACTGATTTGACTGATATTGATTGGGACGATAAATTTTGCACGTCGCCCAGCTGCACAAATAAAATCTGTGGTTGTTGATGTGAAACCCCACACGGGTATTGGGATGATATTTGACGTACACTAGTCCCAATAATTAGTTGTGTGTCGATCGATAGGTTGGCAGACAGTTGTGTTGTGCACTTTGGATGATGGTTGATTATTTATCGTTGCTGTTAAATACATGTGTTGTATGGAATCCATATAATTAACATTATATGGTAATTGATTGGGCCTCATTCCAATTTAGAAAATAAAGAATATTTTAAAATATATATTCATGTGTTGAAATAAAATATATATTCATGTATTGAAATAAAATATATATTCATGTGTTGAAGAAAATATTCATTTGTTGAATATAATAACGAAGTTATTGAAATATATATAAAGCCGTGTTGATTAGATTTGCGTCATTTTGACGCGAACGATATTTATATCGATTTTATTCGAATCTCGAAAAGGAATTGATTTCAAAATATAACATTTTGAAAATATTATCATTCATATATATATATATATATATATATATATATATATATGATATGGAATATTCAATTTTGATTTAAAATTAAATATGAAGTTGAAATCGTTTTGAAAACGAATTTAAAACGATTTATAAAATACGTTTAGAATTGAAATCGATGAAATATATATAATATATATTATATATATTAAATGGCCTGAATAGAACGCGCCGCGCCCCGGCAGTTCGCGAATTTCGACCATTGACTTCGAATTGACGTTACAGGAGATCCGACCGTTGGATTCTCATGAAACCGGGACCGTTGGGTTCGTATCGAAAAGAGTATCCAATGAATATTAGAAATTTGAAATCTAACGGTTGGATTTGGAGATACATCCAAATCAAATTTAGAAAAGGTCGCTGTAAGTGCAGTTCGATGACCGTGATTGGAAATCGACTGTACGAGACTTGATAAAATTATTAAAAATATGTATAATTTGTGTAAAATCAAAATATATGAATTGGAAAGAACTGGGATGAAAAATTCCCTATTTGAAAGGATAAAAATATATTTTTATCGAAATGAACTAGTTGAGAACTAGAATTAAAATCCAATATTTTTAAATAAATAAATTGGATTTGAAGTGGTTTTAAAAATATTCAAAATTTGATATTGAATATAAGCCGATATATTTTCTATTCAGAGCCTTGTATTTAATATCAAATGGGATTTTGGGTTTATCGTGAACCGTGTTTTAAATGACATCGGTTCTTTAACCCAGTTAAAGATTAAAACTAAGTGGAGTTTTAATGAATCTTTAATTAGATTGAAATGATCGAGAAAGGAGTATCACCAGTTTTGCTCCAAGCGATAGTTAAATCTTTAACTAGATTTGAACGTGAAATGGTAGTTAATTTTACCGATAACACCGTGGTGTTAGATATGGAGTATTACCAGTTTTGCTTCATGGGATGAATAGGTTGGGATTGGGAAATAAAATAAATAATTACATCGGTGTGGTTCGCTAATCCCGACTAGTTTGAAATGATATTCAAAGGAAGATTAAAGAATAAATTTAAAAGAATTTATCTTTGATAAAATTAATGAGAACCTTTCCCTAAGAATGTGAAATTTAGAAACTAACTGTGGGTTGGCTAAGAAGAATGGTTTCCTGGGTATTGATCTGATGTTGGTTTCGGCCTTCGGGGTTAATATTTGGGGAATTATTCTCTTGCTAATTTACGGTTAGTGACTGATGAATCGGAATGAGGCGTATGTTGTGTTTGTGTAACATTTGTTTATTATATACGCGAGTTATTCAGAAAGGCCGGGTTTATCCCATTCTGAATAACTGATACGACGATAAGTCGAAGATGAAGACGGTGGTTGAAGACCGGAGGTCTTCACATCGTTTGGATAATTACTGATGATCTTGATTGGGCTGTACACCCAAGAGGAGGGAATCAGTTGATGATCGTCCAGACGTATTTGGAGATCGATGGATATGCGAGGTACGAGGTGCCTCCGGTTTCGTTCAGACCCAGAACGGACTTGTAAATGGACTGTGTGTCTGACATTGGATTTCATTCTGTGTGACTGATATCGGTTGCATAGAATGGATTTCCTGTGTGGCATGCTAAGATGCAAATGATCAAGGCTTCTGTTGAAAAGCAGAGTCTTGTGGTTGATGATCAAAGCACGGCCTTTGTGGCATCACTTTGTGTAGCGTTGATTCGCGAGCCTCGCACCCCGGTGTGAACCAAAAACTGGAGAGGACCTCAGAGGGGACATGCGTTTCTTTCTAGCTAGGAGTGGCGTCAGTGCTTGAACTGGCTGACGAGTTTGACTCATGTGGTTGTTGGAATTGGAGGCGCCTCGGATATATCGGTCGTTCTCGAACCGATGGAGTCAGTGGACTCAGTTGCGCCCCATAGGGCGGGGAAACGCATGTTCAGGGTTTAATTTAATCCACTCCGTGTGGACCGGCCCTGACGATCCAAGGCTTGACTGAGTACTTGCCTAAGACATGGTAGGCTAGATTGTCTCGAATCGGTAGAGGACTATCTTTTGCCTCGGTTCATAGATGGAAATCCAACTTCCAAATACGTGATTTTGCGGTTTAGATTGTAGAGCCTAGTATGGCGACATGATATATGGTACCCATGCCGTCTATGATTAATATTTATGATTGAAATTGATTTCTTCACTTACAGTAATAATAAAAGATTAAATTTCGCGTATCAAGCATTCTTTGGCTATTATAAGGTAAAACCCTATCCTCCGGCTTGCGTTGCATTATGTGATGGGATATGGGTCTTATAATAGCTTCATTGTTATTTATTTAGCATTGCGCTGTTTGTTTTATGCACTGGTATTCTTGGGAGGAAACCCGTTACGTGTTATACGGTGTGGTCCCTTCATATACCTAACTTTAAAAATAAAGATTTATATCTGTTTTAGTTCTCACATCAGTCACATGACTGACCTGGAGTTTATTGTTTTAACCTAAACTCTGGGTGCCCTTATTTTCCGCACGGGCAGCTAGTAGTTGGGTTTTGCAGATTTATATTCATAGGATCCTGGTTTATAGCTGAAGTGATATTCAGAAAGCTCTGTATCCGTGTATTTCTTTCAGTTATGTCTTGTATTATTTTTCCGCTGCAGTATTGTATTTAAATCTCTGATATTGTGTAATGTGTAATTTCTTATTCATACTCTGTATATTCTTGTAATCTGATGAAATTGTTGTAATAAGCAATGAAATATTCTTCTGTTTGAGTTACAATGTGTCGTGTTCTCAAAGCAATCCGTGCTTTCCTTACCGGGGAAGTTCGGGTCGTGTCACAGGTCTTGCTGAATTATGCATTGCAGTTCAGTATTTCACAAATGCGTGCACATACACACCCATTTTATTTATAAACACACATTAGATATGTACACAGAGGGAGTGATACACATACATAGTTGTATACTTTTTCTATATAATTTTACAGTATCTTCCTAACATGCTTTCTAAATGTGTTTTGTTGATGATTAGTTAACCATTGGTCTTCCAAATATATTGGACTTTGTTAATGAAACACAAGGGAAAGATATAGAAGACATCGGATCAGGCACAAACCTACTATAGTGATACAGATAACTTCTTTGTCACAAAGAAAAAAAATTGACTTTCATGGTTTGGCTACATAAGTAAAGTTTATATACTTAAATTGTCTGGTAATTTTACTTATTAGGGAATATAAGATTTGGCCAACTATGGATGATATATTAAAAAGAGTATGATTAGAGCAAACAATCTACATGCTCATTAGATCTACATAGAAGTTCTAATATAACTTATTTTTTATCAAAATTTTGAACGAAATTCATGGAGACGATAAGCTGAAATTAAAGAATCCTGACATTGAAGTGTAGGTTACTCTACACAATAAAAACTATATATTATCTATCTATTACTTATATTGGAAAGGAGAAACCACACCTTTACAATAAACAGTAATTTGACAAGTGGCACTCAATCTTTAATTAGGCAAAACGGATATTCACTTATTTATTACTCTGCTTTCTAATCCTAATAACCACTCTTCGAAAAGTGTTTTCCCTTCTACATCTCCATTCTTCCAAAATGGTCTAAATTCATGAAACCCCAACCTTGATTCAACATGGATGCTCTCTTCGATATCAATACTTTCATAGTTGTTTTCATTTTCTTCAATTTTATTCCCAATTTTCGATTAACTCAATTTATTTTCTAATTAGGGATATTTTTAATTTCATAGTAAATGGTAACCTTGGATATTGGATTCATTATTAGCATTTAGTACTTCGCAAAATCCATGGACGGATTTTTTGGATCTGGGGTTCATGACTTCGAATTTATATCAGGTATAATTTTGATAATTATTGTGTCACGTTTCCAATCATCTATTTGTATTAAACGCAATATTATTGTTGATAACTATTTTTTAATGTATTTTGTGAATTGGCGAATATCTTTTTCTTTTGTAATAAATAGAAATTTAAAAGATCGCTTCTGATATTTAATTAGCGTTCCCATTTCAGCATTGATGATGAATGAACGTTCATTACTTTGTAAACAATTAAAATGATTTTTTTTCTGGCACAACACTATTCCACTATAATCGAGTCCCGGCCTCTTCACATATGTGAGGGAAAGGCTGTGCGCACTTATCAACCACCCCCAGAGCCCGGAAAGCCGTGAGAATAGTAGCAGGACGGGAGACTGACCTAGGAAGTCCTTTCGCGCTTGAGTACGGGAGCCTTTGGCACTGGGTATCCACCTTTAACACTATTCCACTATAAGCTTTTAGTTAAGTATCGTTTTCAACAACATCTGTGAATGTGCAATAGATTGGGGATTACACCGTCGATGATGCTTTAGGAAGGCATTGCTTTTGCTACAATTTGTTTTCGATGAATTAATTAATTTCAATTTCACTGTCTGATATGAATTCATAACTAATAATCTGAAATACGTTGTAAACAAATTTTTAGCTTAATTTTTTTTGGTTAATATTGCTTTAACATAACAGTGTGCAATTTGTTCTGTTTACTAACATATGTTGGTTATATAAATTGCTGCTATACTTAAAAAAATCCTTTGAATTCATTTTGAAAAATGAATTTAGTTCACTGTGCATTCCCTATATTCTTAACTCTGGATTCTCAGATGCATAACCAATTGTGTTTCTAAAGCAATTCTTTTATGTTAATAAATATGTTTCTTATACCACTAGCATTTGAAGAAATAAGCCCTATTACTTCAGTTTTGGTCTAATTTTACAAACATTTTGTTTATGATATGATGTCAAGGTGGATAAGGCAAATTTTAATAATTGAATAATGAAATATTTTGTCATCCCGTCTGATCTCAATTTTTCCAGAATAGAGGTCAACGGTCAATTTTAGAATAATTTTAATAGCAGACACAAAGTAGTGGATATTTGACTTTATAATCTGATCACATTGTTAGAAGTAACATTCGTGCTTAGTAGGTCTGTAACGCTTTCTTTCAACGTACTTTATTAGCCTGTATTGATTTAGTAATTGTACCATCAAAACGATGTTTAAAATTAAATTAACTACTATACAGTTGCAGTAATGATATAATATTTAAATCTTACCTTAATAATAGAATTTACGATTCTTTTTTTGTGAATCAATGATTTTTCAACTGCTTTTCAATTAGGTGTTAAGTGATATATTTTGTCAAATAAAATTACCATCACATAATTAGATATTAACTAATGTGCTCATGATTATACGTCTCTATACTGAATTATATATTTTTAATATTTCAAATCCCCTTGGACAAGGAAATGTCTTCAAAATGTACCTGCAAGCATGTTTTTTGTTGTTATAAAAATCATTTCCAAATAAATATCATTTCGAAATATTGTTTGTGACAATTTGTTAACGTTCCATTTCCAATATTGGTGATACATGAACGTTTATGACTTTGTAAACAATTGAAATGGTATTTTTTTCCCTTGCACAATACTATTCCACTATAAGCTTTTAACTCAAGTATTGTTTTTAACAACATTACTTTTTCTCTGAATGTGCTAATGGATTGGGAGTACACCATCGATGATACTGTATATAAGATTTGAAATGTCATTTTACTTCTTTTTTCATGGATGCTATTATATGTATCAGTTCGGAAGTATCTCTGTTACACTTATAAATATGCATAGGATGGGTTTCAAATATGGACACAATAATGTTATGCATAGTTTATTCTCATTTCGTTGTAGGCCGGATAGATATTACGCTCATACAAAATTAATAATTTAACATATTATTAAACTTTATAAGGAAATTAAAATTATTTGTTGGCAAAGCCAGGAAATTAAAATTATTGAACTTAATCAGGGATGACATTACTGTTAAATATTCATATGAAAATGCTTTGTCTACGTTTTTATGAACCAATATGTAACTATATAAAATAAACTCTAAAAGAAAAGATTTCGTCCTCTGCAATTTATAACGTATATATATATTAAATATTCAAATGAATATATGACTGATTTATGTGTGCACTCTCCGATATTACTATGTTGAGTTAATTTCATTTTTTTCCTATTTATTGAATTTACAGACATCCCAAATCTAATTATAATACCGCAAGCAAGAGTTTATCAAACAAGCTATTTGATAAATATTTTTATTGATAGTATAAAGTACGCTATTTCCCATTAACTCTTCAATAGCCTGACTAAATATGCATCCTTCATATATGAAGTCTTTGTTTAAAGGAAAGAAAAAACTAAATATAAGGGTACGTTCATAGCAATAAATGAGAACCAAATTATGTGTTCATGAACTAAATGCATAAGTAGTTTTTTTTTTTAAATTGTAAGAAGCTGCTTATTCTGATTTGGGATTAGTTTCTCGACTTTTTCTGCCTATTACCACAACTTTTATCCTTTTTTTTTTTGATTCAACTGTTCCTTGGATAAAACTTATTGGCCATATAGGAATTGAGTAGGAAATAATAGTTATGTACCATCAATAGTAATATTCTTCCTTGACATTTATTTTTATTGCCTAAATTGTGGTACATAACTTCATATTGTGGGATGAAATAAAATACAACTATTAGTAGAGGTATGTAGTAGGCATGAATGTACTCCTTCATAAGATGAAAACTTCAGCTTTAGCGGAATATGGTATGCATTTATTTAGATCAAGGTTTGAAATTACGCTTTCCGTTTCCGTTCCTGACATTCAACAAATTTTGAAATTTCGGTTCCGTTTCAGTGTTTCCGGAATTTCCGTTTCATTTTCAATTTGCCAATTCCGGTACTTTTTTTTATAAATACGCAAGTATAAATATTTGTATCTATACAGAAAGCCGATTCATGATCGATGCTACTAATGTCGATTGATGCTATCAGGCTGGAAGAAGCAACACTCGTGAGCTTTCTGTATTATTATTTTTTGCCTTAATGGAAGACAAGATCAAGTGAAATAAACCTTCTTATTCTTTGTATGATTTGCTTCATCTGTCCTCTGCAAATTTGCTGTTTGGTTTCTATTTTTTCTTTTTCATCCTTTTTTCGAACTGATGAGGAAATCTGGAATGGTTTTCTGGTGAACTTCTGGTCCTGTCTATACCGGAACCGGGCCGAGATGGCAGAAACTCCGGCATACCGGCTGTAATGACCCGCATTTTTAGCTGTTGAATAATTAATTAATTTAATTATTAATTATGAATGTGGCGATATCAATGACCTGAATTAAATAAATTTATATTTAATTAATAATTATAATATAATAAAATATATTATAAGCCCGGAATGGTCAGAATAGTGGAATTCACAATATACTGTGAATTTGGATAGTATCAGAGGATTGGTTGAGTTTATATTCGAAATATAATAACGAATATATTCAGTCGACGACAGTTGAACGTATAATTTATAATATAATTATAATCGGGCTCGAAATGGCACTGCAGTTCGCTATTTGGCGATTTGAACTTCAACTGAAGGTACAGGATTCGTTTTAAGCCGGATTTCTGTGAAATAAGAAACGTGTGGAACTGGTGGAGTATATCTTTCTAGTGGAACAGAAAAATCGGGATTTCGTCGTGAAGATTTTGAGTTATGTCCAAATCAAATTTCAGAAAAGTCGCTATGGAATTCGTATATAATTCGTAACGCTTTATATACGTTATAAAAGGGAATTTCAATATAAATTGAATATCGATTCAACCCAGACTTGAAATATCAAATATATAATTTTTTTGAAGCTGTATGATATTCCACGGTGAATGTATAGGACAATATAAATTTATTTATATTTAATTTAATTTTATTTAAATATATTTATATATTTAAATGAGTCATTTAGAGCGTTAAAAATAGCCACTTTTGCAAACGAAGTCGGAATTCGACGAAACCGGTTTCGTTGGGACCGTAATGTCGAACTGTAGCTGCATGTCCAGTTTCGTGATTTTTAGGTATCATATGTGATCACAGGAATTTTAGAAGACGAATTAACAAAGGAATATTCCGAGAATATTCCCTACCCCAAAATATCTAGATATTTTGTCACATTATAAATACCCCCACAACATTTTCTAACCTAAGTCAACACTCACTCTTAGCCGCCACGCTCATCTACAAAACTGAAATTTGATATCTTCTAAAAACCATATTAATTCATACAAATATCGTAAAATCATGAGACAAACTTCTGTGTGATCCTCAAGCTTTGCTCTAAAACTTGGCACGCTTACTATAGGGTTCGATTTTCACTGCTATATTCGATTTCGACAGCAGCGAACGAGCTAGGGTTCGACATCCTGGATGATTGAAGCATCTATCTTCGCGAAGGGGTTCGTATTTGGATGGAGGAGGATCGAATGGGGGTTGCGGGTAGGATTTGGTTGGATTCGAAGTGGTGAAGTGTCGAGTCTGGCACTGGATTCCTCGGGTTGAAGCTGAGAGACGCAAATGGGAAGGTGAGTTCGATCTTTGCAAATACAGTATAAAAATGACCGGAATTGGAAGAGAAATTGAATGGTAAAAGCCTTGTGATTTTCAATGAAGAAATGGGACGAGATTTGATGAAGGCAGTTCCTGTAAATGGTGATGTTACTGTGTTTGTCGCGATGATCCTTTTTGGTGCGAGTTTGGCACAAGTGTGTGGAGAGTGGAGAGGAGATCAAGAGGAGATGGCCAGTGTTTTTTGGTTGTGAGAACGGTGGGTTGTCGGAGGAGGTAAGGTGGGTCAACGGGCGGTCAAAAGGAGCTGAAATGGCTACAGGAGGACCGACGGTATTTGTGAATGTGGGGAAGATGATTTAATCGGTCTGGGATGTTTAAAAGGTTAGTGGGCCGAAAATGCAAAGTTAAAAGGGCCCAATAGAAAACAAGGAAACAATATATGTTTAGTTTTAATTCAAATAGTGTTCTAACTTCATAATTGTATAACTTAGTCATACGGTATCAGATTGACGAACCGTAAGTTGCGTTGGGACCGTATGGACGGACACTACACAATGGGACTGACCGCGAGTCGATTAGAGCACGTTACAATTTATGGAGTAATAAATTGTCCGACTGAGTCGAATAACGCAAACCGTTATTTAACGGTTAACGCGCAACTGTGAGTAGAACTCACCAACTCTGAACAGTTATATTTTTATAATGTATTCTTAGAACTGTTAATCATCTGTTGATTTGCTGTGTGTTGGTTGATTGATTGAACTGCTAGTCAGTTAATGGAAATTATATATATATATAAATATATATATATATATAAACCGTTAAATATTTATATATTGATTCTGCTATCAGAATAATTTATATTGAACTGAAAGTGATGATAATCATATTGTGTAACATCTGTGGATGCAGGGAGACAGGTTGGAGGAATCCGACTGGATTCCTCAACAGTTATTTTATTGTTTTTCATATATTGTGATATATGATGTAGTTATAATCTGCGGTTGATTATACGTATTGGATGAGATTTGGTCATCGTGATGTGATGTGTTAAGTACCATAAAACATACGGGATGTTGATAAGGAGATTTTCAATGTGATATTGAAAGCAGAATATTTATAAATGGGATATTTATAAATAAGGAATATTTATAAATTTAAATATTTATAAATAAGGGATATTCAAAAAGGAAATAATTTCAAATCATTTTCTTTTTGAATGGATAGGCCTATGTGGCGGGTTTGGGGATTTTCCCGATGCTTCCGATACAAAGGAGGTTATGGCGAATTTTTCCATGAATTTAAGGAGTTAGAATATTTTCAAGAATAAACTTGAAAAGGGAATATTTGTAAATCATTTGCAAATAGAATTGAAAAGGGAAACGTTATAAAAAGGAAACGTTATAAAGCACAAACCGGTATAAAGAGGAAAACGTATTTAAAAGGAAATCATTTGTAAAGTGTAGAACCGTTATTTAAAAATAAATCTTTTCAAATGAATGAACGTTATATAAAGGGAAATCTTTATAAAGCAGTGGGTTAAGTAAGTCGAGTTAACCAGTGGGTTAAGTAAACCAAGTTAACTAGTTGGGTTAAGTAAGTCAAGTTAACCAGTTGGGTTAAGTAAGTTCAGTAGAGTTAACCAGTTCAGTTAGAGTTAACCAGTTCAGTAGAGTTAACCAGTTCGGTTAGAGTTAACCAGTTCAGTTAGAGTTAACCAGTTCAGTTAGAGTTAACCAGTTCAGTAGAGTTAACCAGTTCAGTAGAGTTAACCAGTTCAGTAGAGTTAACCAATTCAGTTAGAGTTAACCAGTTCATTAGAGTTAACCAGTTCAGTAGAGTTAACCAGTTCGGTTAGAGTTAACCAGTTCGGTTAGAGTTAACCAGTTCGGTTAGAGTTAACCAGTTCAGTAGAGTTAACCAGTTCAGTAGAGTTAACCAGTTCAGTAGAGTTAACCAGTTCAGTTAGAGTTAACCAGTTCAGTAGAGTTAACCAGTTCAGTAGAGTTAACCAGTTCAGTAGAGTTAACCAGTTCAGTAGAGTTAACCAGTTCAGTAGAGTTAACCAGTTCAGTAGAGTTAACCAGTTCAGTAGAGTTAACTAGTTCAGTTAGAGTTAACTAGTTCAGTTAGAGTTAACCAGTTCAGTTAGAGTAAACCAGTTCAGTAGAGTTAACCAGTTCAGTAGAGTTAACCAGTTCAGTAGAGTTAACCAGTTCAGTTAGAGTTAACCAGTTCAGTAGAGTTAATCAGTTCAGTAGAGTTAACCAGTTCAGTTAGAGTTAACCAGTTCAGTAGAGTTAACCAGTTCAGTAGAGTTAACCAGTTCAGTTAGAGTTAACCAGTTCAGTAGAGTTAACCAGTTCAGTTAGAGTTAATCAGTTCAGTTAGAGTTAATCAGTTAGAGTTAATCAGTTAGAGTTAACCAGTTAGAGTAAATCAGTTAGAGTAAATCAATTAGAGTTAAATCGAATATTAGTTATTCGATAGGAGTTAATCAAGTCGAGTTAATCGAGTATGGTTAGTCGAACCAAGTTAGTCGAGTTAGTCGAGTCGAATTAATCGAATATAAGTTATTCGAAGTGAGTTAATTGAATCAGAGTTATTCGAAGTGAGTTAATCGAATCAGAGATATTCGAAGTAAGTTAATCGAATCTAATTATTAGGTTGGAATATTCGAATTAGAGTTATAGAATAAGAGTTAACCAAATAAGAGTTGATAAATTAGTTGTTCGTTATTTATTCGAGTTAGGAAATAAGAGTTAGGTTAAAGTTATTATATTTCAGAAGCAGTAAATTATAACACCACTGTTATAATCAAGTGATTCTGTAAAGGAGTTGGACTCGTAAGTTATATCCGGAAGTTACGTAAGGAAGTGTTAAAGAGTTAAAAGATGAATTTACCCTATTTCGAGATTTGAATGTTGTTCAGTTAAGGTCTGAGAGGTAGTTATACCCCAACTTGATTGACTTCGTTTTAATTTAGAAATGGTTAAGGTTCGAGAGTGAAAGTGGTTAAGTGAATTTAGTAAACAAGTGTAGTGGTTTAAGTTGTCGTCGCGATGTTGATTTAAAACGTCTGTTTAAATCCAAGTAAAGAAGATTTGGAAATGTTTTCCAAATAGAATCAGAAACGTAATCAAATATTGAAATGGGAAATCTGAATTTGAAAAGGGAATGTTCATGTATAAGGAGTTAAGAAATAGAGTTAAACAAGATTAGAAAACTGACTAGAGATTTGTAAGTTGAACAGCTTTCTGAGTATCGGTCTGATGTTGGTTTCGGCCTTCGGGGTTTATACTTAGAGAATTGTTTTCTTACTAGTTTACAGTCAGGGACTAATGGTTGTGGAATGATAGTGATGTGTAATTAAGCAGATGGAAACGTTTTCCAGTGTTAACGTATATTTTCTAAACATAGAAAATATGAATATATATATATATAGATATATATGTATATATGATTGATGATTGATTGATAGAATTTCCATCTGGAAATAATATCGTTGTTTGCACACGAGTTTTTCTTTGATAGTTAAATCACAGACTATCATTGTTTTGACCATTTTAACGTTGTTAATATGGAGAGACCGGTTGGATTATTATCCGAAGAACCACTCCGTATTAGCATAAGCGTTGCGAATCAAGTATGCTGAATATATTGAAGACGGAGTAAAGTGCAAGGGCTATTGTATAAGTCTTAGATAACAGTGCCTAAGATGGATGTACTGAATAGTACCTTCGGTTTGTCCAGTCCCAGGACAACTTGTATGGACGAATGTCTGACAGAGTATTCCTAACGAATCATATATGTTGATCTCTTCAACGTATTACGTTGGTGGCGGAGGAATTCGTTTCTCTTGGCTTCATACCCGTGATACCGTTAAGGAAATCGATAATGATTTGGCGGGTATGACGATGTGGTATTCCAAGAGAATGAAGATATGATATGAAAGATAAGCGTAGCTTCTAGCCTCACATCCGGTAAATGACAGAAATCGGGCAGGCAGCATGGCTAAGTCGGTCGCTCCGAAGTAGGGTGTACAATCACCTATCTAGAGAATATTCATTTGCTTCTTTTAATCTATCAATGCTATCCCATATATATATACGGGAACGGTTGCTGATCCCAACCGTTGGTGATGTACATTCGATACACTCAAGCGAAATGAGTGGTCGGTCATGTGTGGCTGAGTTACAAGATGTTCTTGTTGAACTCCAGTGTATCGTTCCTAGAGTACACTGATCGGAAGGTGGTTCCATACCTTGTCATAGTTGGAAACCCATTACCTAATACGTGCTTGCGGTTTTGATTGTATACTATATATGTAGAACATGAGATGAAAGCGTTTCTGCTAGATTGATATCTAATTGTACTTAGACATTATTATAATATCAGAATGATATTGCTTACAAAGTTATTTGGATTCTCATAAGGGAAAAACCCGTTCCGTTATACGGCGTGGTCTTATGAGATATCGTTTACCTGTTTAAACTGTTTTTAAACTGTTTTACTCATACCAGTCCATGTTGCGTGCTTTGTGCATGTGTCGCATGATAGGGGGTTCTCGCTTTTCGTTAGGTGGCGAATGGGAGACTCTTACCCCTACATGTCCCTTTGGTAGGGTTGGTTGTGAAGTCGAAAGGCTGGCCGTAAAACGTGGTGCTGGGGTACCAGTGTAAGCCACAGTGGGTTTTACCTGCTGCTTTGGAGATTGGAGAGGATGGTTGCAAAGCCTAACTCGAAACTTTTTCCGGGTCGTTACAGTTGGTATCAGAGCTTAAGGTTAAGTGAATTACCTTGGCTCTGTGGCGTGACTCGGTAGAGATAGGGTTAGTAATGCCCTAGATTGAGTTGAGTGTATATATATGAGAGAGCGTATTTGTTATTTGATATAAAAATTGTTTTATATTATGGTGACTTATTGGTCGAGTCGTTTATGAGTTCTGGTCGATCAGTCTGATCCACTGTATCGATAGGGGTTACTAAACACTCGAATACGATGAACCAACATGATATGTTTTGAGATTAACATAGTATAATTGGTTGTGTTGGTTGTTATTATAATCGAGTAAGATTATAAAAGTGAAATGGTTATAAATAACTAATCAGAATTCATATAAATAAAGTATATGAAATAAGATGAATTAAATCTGAAATTTTAATCAGAATTGGAATTAAAATAAGGAAATTTTAAGTTCCTGGGAGATTTTGAAAATGTTTTCAAATTGAAAGAGAAATATAGTATTGAACTCACTTCGATTGCTGGGAAATAACCCTGATGAGTGTGGCCACATCATCAGTGTGATTTTCGAGTTCTAAGTGACGGAGAAATACCAAAGATTTTGTTTTTGAATTGTTTTGAGAAAACAAGTGGTTTAGAAATTCAAAGGTTTTGAATTGGTATCATGATTTCAAATTTATTTGAAATAAACCCAGGAGTTTAAATTCTAGAAATTTAAAATTTAACGTGTGAAGTTAATTCGAATGGGATGGTAAAAGTAAATAATAAACCAGAATTTAACTTGAGATGATAAGTTAAGAAAAAAAAAACTGGAGATGATTAGAGAATAATCTGGATTGGAATTGAAATAATAAGTTGAGAGTTTGGAATTTGAAACTCGAATTTGAAATTGAATTTGGCTTGGATAAGCGAATGGTTGTGTTTAGAATAAATTGGTTGGAGTTGATTGGGATGGCATTTGTATATGCCGAGTTGATAACAGATGGAAGGGATACAATGATATGCCCGACAAAAAGGTACAAGTTTATATTTCATATGAGTTTGGAATTTATGAGCCGAATTTGGCAAGCCGCTTGGCTGTTTGATTTTCTTTTGGGTTGGAGAAGGCCCAGAGAGGCGAGTTGGAATTTGAGATATTGACCAGTACAAAGGAGGTACTGGCGAATTTTTTTGAAAAGTTAAGGCGTTAGAAAATTTTCATGATTTTTGAAAATTTAGTTAGTCGGAATAAATTAATATTTTAGTCAATATTAATTTGGTTCAGTTGGAACCGGAGATAAAAGGTAAACAGATAAATTTTTACCCAGTAGATAGGGTCGTCCCCTAGCGTAGCAAATTTCGAGGACGAAATTTTATTAAGGGGGAAAGATTGTAATGACCCGCATTTTTAGCTGTTGAATAATTAATTAATTTAATTATTAATTATGAATATGGCGATATCAATGACCTGAATTAAATAAATATATATTTAATTAATAATTATAATATAATAAAATATATTATAAGCCCGGAATGGTCAGAATAGTGGAATTCACAATATACTGTGAATTTGGATAGTATCAGAGGATTGGTTGAGTTTATATTCGAAATATAATAACGAATATATTCAGTCGACGACAGTTGAACGTATAATTTATAATATAATTATAATCGGGCTCGAAATGGCGCTGCAGTTCGCTATTTGGCGATTTGAACTTCAACTGAAGGTACAGGATTCGTTTTAAGCCGGATTTCTGTGAAACAAGAAACGTGTGGAACTGGTGGAGTATATCTTTCTAGTGGAACAGAAAAATCGGGATTTCGTCGTGAAGATTTTGAGTTATGTCCAAATCAAATTTCAGAAAAGTCGTTATGGAATTCGTATATAATTCGTAACGCTTTATATACGTTATAAAAGGGAATTTCAATATAAATTGAATATCGATTCAACCCAGACTTGAAATATCAAATATATAATTTTTTTGAAGCTGTATGATATTCCACGGTGAATGTATAGGACAATATAAATTTATTTATATTTAATTTTATTTTATTTAAATATATTTATATATTTAAATGAGTCATTTAGAGCGTTAAAAATAGCCACTTTTGCAAACGAAGTCGGAATTCGATGAAACCGGTTTCGTTGGGACCGTAATGTCGAACTGTAGCTGCATGTTCAGTTTCGTGATTTTTAGGTATCATAAGTGATCACAGGAATTTTAGAAGATGAATTAACAAAGGAATATTCCGAGAATATTCCCTACCCCAAAATATCTAGATATTTTGTCACATTATAAATACCCCCACAACATTTTCTAACCTAAGTCAACACTCACTCTTAGCCGCCACGCTCATCTGCAAAACTGAAATTTGATATCTTCTAAAAACCATATTAATTCATACAAATATCGTAAAATCATGAGACAAACTTCTGTGCGATCCTCAAGCTTTACTCTAAAACTTGGCACGCTTACTATTGGGTTCGATTTTCACTGCTATATTCGATTTCGACAGCAGCGAACGAGCTAGGGTTCGACATCCTGGATGATTGAAGCATCTATCTTCGCGAAGGGGTTCGTATTTGGATGGAGGAGGATCGAATGGGGGTTGCGGGTAGGATTTGGTTGGATTCGAAGTGGTGAAGTGTCGAGTCTTGCACTGGATTCCTCGGGTTGAAGCTGAGAGACGCAAATGGGAAGGTGAGTTCGATCTTTGCAAATACAGTATAAAAATGACCGGAATTGGAAGAGAAATTGAATGGTAAAAGCCTTGTGATTTTTAATGAAGAAATGGGACAAGATTTGATGAAGGCAGTTCCTGTAAATGGTGATGTTACTGTGTTTGTCGCGATGATCCTTTTTGGTGCGAGTTTGGCACAAGTGTGTGGAGAGTGGAGAGGAGATCAAGAGGAGATGGCCAGTGTTTTTTGGTTGTGAGAACGGTGGGTTGTCGGAGGAGGTAAGGTGGTCAACGGGCGGTCAAAAGGAGCTGAAATGGCTACAGGAGGACCGACGGTATTTGTGAATGTGGGGAAGATGATTTAATCGGTTTGGGATGTTTAAAAGGTTAGTGGGCCGAAAATGCAAAGTTAAAAGGGACCAATAGAAAACAAGGAAACAATATATGTTTAGTTTTAATTCAAATAGTGTTCTAACTTCATAATTGTATAACTTGGTCATACGGTATCAGATTGACGAACCGTAAGTTGCGTTGGGACCGTATGGACGGACACTACACAATGGGACTGACCGCGAGTCGATTGGAGCACGTTACAATTTATGGAGTAATAAATTGTCCGACTGAGTCGAATAACGCAAACCGTTATTTAACGGTTAACGCGCAACTGTGAGTAAAACTCACCAACTCTGAACAGTTATATTTTTATAATGTATTCTTAGAACTGTTAATCATCTGTTGATTTGCTGTGTGTTGGTTGATTGATTGAACTGCTAGTCAGTTAGTGGAAATTATATATATATAAATATATATATATAAAAACCGTTAAATATTTATATATTGATTCTGCTATCAGAATAATTTATATTGAACTGAAAGTGATGATAATCATATTGTGTAACATCTGTGGATGCAGGGAGACAGGTCGGAGGAATCCGACTGGATTCCTCAACAGTTATTTTATTGTTTTTCATATATTGTGATATATGATGTAGTTATAATCTATGGTTGATTATACGTATTGGATGAGATTTGGTCATCGTGATGTGATGTGTTAAGTACCATAAAACATACGGGATGTTGATAAGGAGATTTTCAATGTGATATTGAAAGCAGGATATTTATAAATGGGATATTTATAAATAAGGTATATTTATAAATTTAAATATTTATAAATAAGGGATATTCAAAAAGGAAATAATTTCAAATCATTTTCTTTTTGAATGGATAGGCCTGTGTGGCGGGTTTGGGGATTTTCCCGATGCTTCCGATACAAAGGAGGTTATGGCGAATTTTTCCGTGAATTTAAGGAGTTAGAATATTTTCAAGAATAAACTTGAAAAGGGAATATTTGTAAATCATTTGCAAATAGAATTGAAAAGGGAAACATTATAAAAAGGGAAACGTTATAAAGCAGAAACCGGTATAAAGAGGAAAACGTATTTAAAAGGAAATCATTTGTAAAGTGTAGAACCGTTATTTAAAAATAAATCTTTTCAAATGAATGAACGTTATATAAAGGGAAATCTTTATAAAGTAGTGGGTTAAGTAAGTCGAGTTAACCAGTGGGTTAAGTAAACCAAGTTAACTAGTTGGGTTAAGTAAGTCAAGTTAACCAGTTGGGTTAAGTAAGTTCAGTAGAGTTAACCAGTTCAGTTAGAGTTAACCAGTTCAGTAGAGTTAACCAGTTCGGTTAGAGTTAACCAGTTCAGTTAGAGTTAACCAGTTCAGTTAGAGTTAACCAGTTCAGTAGAGTTAACCAGTTCAGTAGAGTTAACCAGTTCAGTAGAGTTAACCAGTTCAGTTAGAGTTAACCAGTTCAGTAGAGTTAACCAGTTCAGTAGAGTTAACCAGTTCGGTTAGAGTTAACCAGTTCGGTTAGAGTTAACCAGTTCAGTTAGAGTTAACCAGTTCAGTAGAGTTAACCAGTTCAGTAGAGTTAACCAGTTCAGTAGAGTTAACCAGTTCAGTTAGAGTTAACCAGTTCAGTAGAGTTAACCAGTTCAGTAGAGTTAACCAGTTCAGTAGAGTTAACCAGTTCAGTAGAGTTAACCAATTCAGGTAGAGTTAACCAATTCAGTAGAGTTAACCAGTTCAGTTAGAGTTAACCAGTTCAGTTAGAGTTAACCAGTTCAGTTAGAGTTAACCAGTTCAGTTAGAGTTAACCAGTTCAGTAGAGTTAACCAGTTCAGTAGAGTTAACCAGTTCAGTAGAGTTAACCAGTTCAGTAGAGTTAACCAGTTCAGTAGAGTTAACCAGTTCAGTTAGAGTTAACCAGTTCAGTAGAGTTAATCAGTTCAGTAGAGTTAACCAGTTCAGTTAGAGTTAACCAGTTCAGTAGAGTTAACCAGTTCAGTAGAGTTAACCAGTTCAGTTAGAGTTAACCAGTTCAGTAGAGTTAACCAGTTCAGTTAGAGTTAATCAGTTCAGTTAGAGTTAATCAGTTAGAGTTAATCAATTAGAGTTAACCAGTTAGAGTAAATCAGTTAGAGTAAATCAATTAGAGTTAAATCGAATATTAGTTATTCGATAGGAGTTAATCAAGTCGAGTTAATCGAGTATGGTTAGTCGAACCAAGTTAGTCGAGTTAGTCGAGTCGAATTAATCGAATATAAGTTATTCGAAGTGAGTTAATTGAATCAGAGTTATTCGAAGTGAGTTAATCGAATCAGATATATTCGAAGTAAGTTAATCGAATCTAATTATTAGATTGGAGTATTCGAATTAGAGTTATAGAATAAGAGTTAACCAAATAAGAGTTGATAAATTAGTTGTTCGTTATTTATTCGAGTTAGGAAATAAGAGTTAGGTTAAAGTTATTATATTTCAGAAGCAGTAAATTATAACACCACTGTTATAATCAAGTGATTCTGTAAAGGAGTTGGACTCGTAAGTTATATCCGGAAGTTACGTAAGGAAGTGTTAAAGAGTTAAAAGATGAATTTACCCTATTTCGAGATTTGAATGTTGTTCAGTTAAGGTCTGAGAGGTAGTTATACCCCAACTTGATTGACTTCGTTTTAATTTAGAAATGGTTAAGGTTCGAGAGTGAAAGTGGTTAAGTGAATTTAGTAAACAAGTGTAGTGGTTTAAGTTGTCGTCGCGATGTTGATTTAAAACGTCTGTTTAAATCCAAGTAAAGAAGATTTGGAAATGTTTTCCAAATAGAATCAGAAACGTAATCAAATATTGAAATGGGAAATCTGAATTTGAAAAGGGAATGTTCATGTATAAGGAGTTAAGAAATAGAGTTAAACAAGATTAGAAAACTGACTAGAGATTTGTAAGTTGAACAACTTTCTGAGTATCGATCTGATGTTGGTTTCGGCCTTCGGGGTTTATACTTAGAGAATTGTTTTCTTACTAGTTTACAGTCAGGGACTAATGGTTGTGGAATGATAGTGATGTGTAATTAAGCAGATGGAAACGTTTTCCAGTGTTAACGTATATTTTCTAAACATAGAAAATATGAATATATATATATATAGATATATATATATGATTGATGATTGATTGATAGATTTCCATCTGGAAATAATATCGTTGCTTGCACACGAGTTTTTCTTTGATAGTTAAATCACAGACTATCATTGTTTTGACCATTTTAACGTTGTTAATATGGAGAGACCGGTTGGATTATTATCCGAAGAACCACTCCGTATTAGCATAAGCATTGCGAATCAAGTATGCTGAATATATTGAAGACGGAGTAAAGTGCAAGGGCTATTGTATAAGTCTTAGATAACAGTGCCTAAGATGGATGTACTGAATAGTACCTTCGGTTTGTCCAGTCCCAGGACAACTTGTATGGACGAATGTCTGACAGAGTATTCCTAACGAATCATATATGTTGATCTCTTCAACGTATTACGTTGGTGGCGGAGGAATTCGTTTCTCTTAGCTTCATACCCGTGATACCGTTAAGGAAATCGATAATGATTTGGCGGGTATGACGATGTGGTATTCCAAGTGAATGAAGATATGATATGAAAGATAAGCGTAGCTTCTAGCCTCACATCCGGTAAATGACAGAAATCGGGCAGGCAGCATGGCTAAGTCGGTCGCTCCGAAGTAGGGTGTACAATCACCTATCTAGAGAATATTCATTTGCTTCTTTTAATCTATCAATGCTGTCCCATATATATATACGGGAACGGTTGCTGATCCCAACCGTTGGTGATGTACATTCGATACACTCAAGCGAAATGAGTGGTCGGTCATGTGTGGCTGAGTTACAAGATGTTCTTGTTGAACTCCAGTGTATCGTTCCTAGAGTACACTGATCGGAAGGTGGTTCCATACCTTGTCATAGTTGGAAACCCATTACCCAATACGTGCTTGCGGTTTTGATTGTATACTATATATGTAGAACGTGAGATGAAAGCGTTTCTGCTAGATTGATATCTAATTGTACTTAGACATTATTATAATATCAGAATGATATTGCTTACAAAGTTATTTGGATTCTCATAAGGGAAAAACCCGTTCCGTTATACGGCGTGGTCTTATGAGATATCGTTTACCTGTTTAAACTGTTTTTAAACTGTTTTACTCATACCAGTCCCATGACTGACCCGGAGTTTACTTTGTAGTTTCCCCTAAACTCTTGGGTGCCTAATTTTGTACGGGCAGTCAAGTAGTCGGGATTTTACAGATACACTTGGAGAGCTTGGAGCAGGAGGCTTCAGGATTCTATAGCTATTATTATTTCCGCTATTGTTGTAAGTGCTGTACTCTGATAAGTGCTATTGTATATATAACTGTTGTATTTCAAAAGTTATGTTATATTTTATTCGTTCCGCTGTGAGATTCGTGTTTACTCTGATGATGATGTTCTTCTTCTTCTTCTATTCTATTAGTTCTATCTTATCTTTCCTCACCCTCTAACTTCTTTCATTAACAATTCGGTTAATTTCGATCCTTGGATGTTCGATATGTGCTGTATATCGGATAACCAAGATCGACTTTTTCCGGGTCGTTACACCGGCTGAAATTTAATACCTTGATTTAGAGTTATGGATTAGTTATATTGTATTTAAATTGCTCATTTATGTTAGTTTAGGGTTGTAAACCTGCTGCATTCATCGTTTGTTGACATACCGTAGAATTATTTCATACTTCGCAACATATTTTTTTAAACATTTCTTCTATAGTTGGTGTTATTAAATATGGCATGTTAGAAGTGATGAAGTGTGATAATGTTGGGAAGTTTCTAAAAACTATTCTATTGTGTGGTACAAATAAATCTCAAGATGAAACTAGGTGCAATATTCCATGAGTCTATTATGGAACAAACTAACATGGCAAAATTATGGTGAATATATTCATTGCAGTGGCTGAGGAAAACATGAAAGATGTGTAGGAATCTATATATCAACTATTAATTGATTGTCACGTTGATGCAATAATATATTCTGTTTACATGAATCTTTATATTTCATTCAAATCCTTTGGGTTGCAGTTAGTTAGAGTCGATACTGCGGACTGTGTCAGCATTTAGCTGATTAATTGTTTGATAAATTTAATTTATTTCAATTAGCAGGATGTATATTAATGTTCAAATCTGAGATAATTGGCTAGGGTTTACACTTTGGAATGAATGACTAAGAGGATATGTAGAAATTTAGTACAGTTTGAAGATATTGCATTTGCATAAAGATGTGATAGCAAGAGACAAGTATAGTAGTACACGAAATATAACAATGCAAATGGTAGAGCAGTCTTGCTGGAAATGAATGGGTAAATAACAGTAAAAGAAATTGCGTGGGTAAGACTAATAAAATTAATTTAGGTAATAGAGAACCAACTTTAAAAAAATTGATTTGTTTGGGATTTCTTCTTACAAATGTGAACGGTAATGTATGAGTAAATAATAGTAAAAGAAACAGGCCAACACATCTGACTTTTCTATTTCCTACTACGCTTATATTAATATAGGTCTCGGAAAGCATACTTAATTTGTTTTTTTTTTAACTTTTACTTGAGAATGGCGACTGATAATAGGAAAATATATTAGTAAATACATAGAAGAAAATTGTGTAACCTAAAAGCAACAGGATCATGATTTGCATATTGTTTTCAAATCTGGTTTGTTCATAAGCATCAAAGTTATTCCAATCTATTACGGCTGCTATTGTGAGTTCAAATAGGTATCGTGTACTGTTATTGTGAGTTCAAATAGGAAGGGAAATAAACAATTTGTCTTTTGTATGCACCATTTCTGTTATTGCAAGAACTTTTCATTTCTTTGTCTACAGTCTAATGCATGTAGCCGACATATATGGCCACGTAGGAAATGTACTCATGTAATTCACTTATATGTATGGATGTAAGAGGACATAGGGGGGAATGAAAAATATAGTTCTGCTCTCTTAACTTTTGTTTTCTCTCCTCTTCTTCTATATGTTATCCCTGGTAATGGCTGCCATTCAAGTGACATAACAAAAATCCATTTACACATGACATGGAAGTTTGAATCCTTTTGACCTGCAGCATCCTTGCAAATCAATGATCCAAATTCCATAAAAGAATTTGACGGGTCTCCCTCTCTCTTTCTCTGTAAAACTAATGTCCATACAATTGTGGGTATAATACAAACGCCGCATCCAATACGTGTAAAATACTTCTGAGTTTTAAGGCCTTCTAGATGAATGAGTTACAATTACAAAACACTATAAAGCAGTGTCAGAACATGCATAAAATACCATTGACTAAGTTGTCTTCATAAATTTTTTTAGTGAATGCTACATATACAATATATATAAAGCGTCCAAACTGGCTTCAAACTTAAATTAGCTTCACATCAACTCTGAGAGTCTTCGTATCATGTTACCCAAGTCCCAACCAAAGCCTTGCCACCCATAACATTTTTCTAAATCCTTACTATCAGATAATAATTCATTCCTTTTGTACAGATTAGAAGATACACTTTCTTCATAAGCATTTAATTGTAGCCAGGAATCTTACTATAAAATGTTGTATATGAATAAATATTTCCAAATACAACATTGTTATTAAGAGGAAAAAAAAACCAAGAGTGCAAAATTTAAAGCAACTTTTTGTTACCAAAACTTTCCTCTGTTCCAAGTTTCTTTCTCATTCATCATAACGGGAATAGATCGACCACTACTAAAATAATAATCAAAATATCAAGATAATGATACACATTCTATACAAAAAATAAGTCGCCGAAATTATTTAATAGTACTTTATGAAATAATGTTTTTTATTTAAAAAGAGGAAAAATGGATAATTTACAACAATCAAATGAAAACCCCAACAATACCAAACAGAAACAGGTTTATAATTCCAAAATCATAACTGTACACAAATTACATATTTACACCCAAATCCTATGAATCTGGAATAACAACACTACACACCTAAAAATATTTTTGGGGCTGATTTCCAAATTCAGGGTGTTTTACAATAATCGCAAACTATCCAATGAACTGTAGGCAATATAAGAATATTAAACTAAAAGGCCTACATATCCATATCAGATTTCATATATATTATTTCAAAGATGATATAAACAAACAAATCTAATGCTTTTAGGCATGCAATCCAGATTCAACACAATGGAATTACACAAGATATTCTAAACAATGAACATATTTCTCACTCACTTGAAAGCTATCCTAATCCAAATTCGAACACGGCTTTTTAGACCTATTATTCCAAATCTTATAGATTTACAATTTGTATACAAAGGGCATATATATACATATTAAGATTTGTATATCTGAAAGAAAAAATGGAAAAGAAGAAGGAAAAAACAGAAATAGAGATTGCCTATTCGTAGAATCAACCTTTTGTGCAAATCTAGATTCAATCTCTCCAATCTTTGTTTATTTTGTTTGAATATGTTTATAATTAAGAATTTTAGAAGAGATTATAGAATTGGGAATGGTAGAGCTTCGCTACTGCCTCCAGAATATATGAGCAAAAGAGTGAGGGTCAAGCCCTTTATTTTAGACATAGAAATGACCATGAACCATTAGATTTAATTCCATAAAAATTCATTTGTCAATATAATAATTTTATATAACTTAAACCTAGCCACCACAAAAATACACTGACCTAAATTCGATGGGCGGTCGACCCCTAGGTCATCCTGTCTCCTGTGGGAGGCGGGGTAATATTTATTACCTTACATATGCTATTCTATTTATTTATTTTTCATTCATTTTCCTATTTTGTACGAAACTTTTCATACGGAACTCTACTACTAATAAAGAAAATTCATTCTACTATTTTACTTGACGTCCTTTTGAAATTCCCAGAATTCCCTTACCATCCCCTTATGTTTTACGGTTGTGCTTCTATGCGATGCCCCTTCTCACTCGCTACAAACATCGGAACATGCACTCTCACGTCTATTGGCGATCACCGCTGAAAGCGACGACTTTTTCTCGCCCCTCCTTTATATTGTTTTGTGGAAGAAATTTTGCGCTAGATTCGTTCATCAAACCCTAGCTATAACATAAGCTCTTAACTCCTAGCTACATTTTTATGCATAATTGATTCGATTTCTTATGTGGATTTGGTTGATTTATTGTCCGTGTACCGATCCGATCCTGTCTCTCTTATTTGATTTCAGTTCGCTGTAAATTTATAATTGTTTTGTTTGGTTTGGATCCATTTATGCTGATTTAGTTGTTCAGTCTCAACCTAGGGAATGATTTTTTTTTAATGCTTTTTGAAGATCATAATGTTGATTTAGATGCAGTGAACAAATCAGTTCGATTTACAACTTCGGAGGATGTTGATTTATTACTGTATTTATTTGACTGCAGGCGGTTGAGTTTGGTTTGAATGGATCAGGTGGGCATTTGAGCCATTTTACTGAATTTTATGTGCGTTTAAATAGTGATGTAGCGATTTCATGTTTTGAAAGTAATGCGAGCTATTTTTGTGCATTATTAGTATGAGAAAGTGGAGAAGATTGGGGAAGGTACTTATGGAGTTGTCTGCAAAGCACGGGATCGGCTAACTAATGAGACGATTGCTTTGAAGAAGATTAGGTTGGAATAGGATGACGAGGAAGTCCCCAGTACTTCCATTAGAGAAATATCTGTTGAAGGAAATGCAGCATGATAACATTGTCAGGTAATTGCTTTTGTGATTTATGCATTTATGTTAGCGCAGAATAAGGACGATTTTGTTTTGCAATTAGTTAGGCGAATTAGTTGTTACGGTTTCACTAATAGATCTATGTTTTAATTTAATGCAGTAGAAGCATTTTTGTTTGTTGGTTAGATCATTTGAAACAGGTCACCTATTTAGTACTCAGATTTATAGCAAATATTATTGCCGTCTAACTGTGTTAATAGATCATGTATGCTAATTTAATACTGTGATTGGTTATACCTTCGATTAAGATAATATTTGTGGTACTTTATCGTTGTCAACTCCTGCTCGATTCACCTCAGCTAGAAAACCGAATGCTTACTGAACGGTCAATAAAAGCTCATATAACCAGTGATTATTGCGCTCTGGTTGTTTACTGAGTGTTATCTTACATTAGTTAAGTTGCCTTGATACCACATGGGTATAGTATGAAATGAACTACCATTACTCACAGTCAGCTATAATACCACATGGCCGCTGCTGATCATCAAGATTACTCTCAAAATTTTAGGTCAGTCTACATGAGTAATTTTATAAACTTTAATGCTCACAATACTATATTTCATTACCACTGTTCACAAAAGCGAGCACTAGATATGTCTGTCGTATGTGCTGCAAGCATGCGGTTCAGTATATAATGTAAGTCCACTACTGATTATATTATTTTTGTGATTTCATTATAAGCATATTCATTTATATTAAATGCAACATATTTACTAATTTATCCCTAAGTGGGCTAGCTGTAGTGAACTGGATGTTAGATGACATACCAAAAACTTGGACATAAATCGACATGTGATAAAAAAAAAATTGAAGTTTGTTGCCTGTAACAACTGTATATGTTATTAATTAAGATTTGGTAGCTAGCTGCAGCGAAGTGGAGGTTAAATGACATGCCAAAAACATGGACATAAACCAACATGTGACAAAAGAATTGCTTATTTGTACATGTTTTTGCTAATGAGAGACTATCTACTTCTTTAGTTTGATCGTATGCCAACATGGACAGAAACCAGCTTGTTTTTTCCAAAAACATAAGTGCCTATGAAGCAACCAATTTTTTAGACTTAATAAATTGATAAAAGTTCATATGTGCAAAAATCTTGCAGTATCTAAATTCTTGCTAACACAATCATTGGATCTGTTCAATGTAGCAAAATCTTGGCATTCTTGCACAAAGTCTTGGTACTTGGAATAGGCTAGTGCCTTTGTCCTTTTTTTAGTCTAAGGTGCCGTTCAATAGGAATCTTGATTTTTATTTTATATTTCATTCATTCGGAATGTCTCGGTGTCATTGATAAATAAATATTGAAATTAAAACTATGGTCATCTTATTGATTGCATTTTGAAAGGTTTTAAGATAACTGTCATGGTGATGGTCGGAATAATGAATCAATATTAAAATACATGAAATCTATGACTTTTGAAGCATGAATGTCCATAACGTCTTTCGTTACTTTTTAATTACATATTTATTGCTAAAGACATACCGAGGTATGAGATATCCTATTACTCATAATCATCTATAAGCTTAGAATGCGAGCATCAAGCGTAATGGAAGTTAGGTAACATAAGAATTTATAGTTTACTATATGGAGTATGCAATTGTCTCCCAAAAATATTAAACTTCTAGCTTGAAAATAACCATTACATACAATTCTTAATATGTTATTAGTTGTGTTGAAAATAGCTACGCAAATAAGCCTTCAGTTCCATTTGCCAAAAGTTTGCGCTCTCTGCATGATTTATTTTCACTTTTCCTGAAGTTTTTGGAAGTTTTTACATACTCTAAACTTGGATTCATTTCAATGTCGACATTTGATTTTTGTTTTGGTAAAATTATTTTATCTATGAATATTTTGATAAATTATATATGTTTAATATTATTGTTTATAAACGTCAACAGAAAACTATAAATGACAAATACTATGTCTATGATCTTTGTAATATATTGTAAATGCCTAGATATTATGTAATGTCTATGACATATATTTTGAAGGCAAACATTATAATTTTTTTTAAATGCAAGCGCCTAATTTCACAAAATAAGTTGGCACAATTATTATGCTTCAGATGTTATTTTGTCCCGATACAGAGTAAGCTGCCATGCTTTATTTATGTATGGTGCAATATGATTTATGGTTTTTCTTTTTAAATTTATTTATGAAACGAAGGGGTATGTATTAAAAAAGAAAGTAAACATGGAGTCAGATAAGGCTAGCGCATTCATGATTGGCTCTGCATTGAATGCTCTCTTAAGCATGAACTGGAAAAATAGGGGAATCTGAACCATTATTTATTTATTTATAGTCTGCTATTCAAGCCTAGAATTGAATTATTGATTGCATTGCTGATGAACCAAAGTGGCACAACCAACCAGCTTAAAGGGAATTTAACTCTCCTTTTTCAAAAATAATATGTATACATCCAAATAACGTTAGACGAATTTGTTTCCTATACATAGATATATCAGTGAAATTCGTCTATTATACCAATTAACATGGTCATCAAAGTAAACTAAGAGATTTGGACTGACAATGGTTTGCAAAAATGAGTACATGTTTACTTGCGCAATTGCAATAAAAGAAAGCATTCTCTAAGTACCCTATTTTTAGAGCTAAACAATGCAGTTCCATCCCAAAACTGAGCATCTGAACTTATTGCACTTTTTAAAATCAATGATAATGCAAACATATTGAGTTGCAAACCCAATAAAACAGCTCATTTTTTTCATTTCAGTAAACAATGTGAGTGAGCAGCTTGAGCTTATGTGTTGGATGCATCTCTTCATGAGTATGGACCATGAAGCTTGGCTTCTTTTGGCATCATATCAAACGTTTCCTAGGCATCCGGTGTTCTACTATTTTGTACAAAGGTATGAAGCAAAAAATCTGGCTTTTGAGGTGGGGTTTGGTAGATTTGTTGCTGCTTTTAGGAATAACTGGAAATGAAGCAAAAGAATGATTAGAGCATAAAGTGAGTGGCAAGATACGAGAACTGTGTTCTTTATTGATTCGTTTTTGATTTCTTAATAGAATTTGCATTTCACCTTTTGTTGTCTTTTTCCTTGCCGTTTTAAACTAAAAAAAAGTTTAAACTTTAAGCTGAACTGAAACGAGGATTTTTTATTCATGTACAATCTATGTTTTATATTCAAGCCTTTTAATTGTATGATGTACAGCAAGCTGAACCCATACCTTTATTTACTATATCTCTGTATTCCAAATTCTCTATATTGTCATAGGATATAAAATACAATTTTAAAAAATACAAGGTCAATTTTGCCAAGTTTGCCATGAATACATATGGTACAGAGTAGAGTTGACACAAACTAATTTTAATCTTAATTACAATCAAGTACTTTTTTTTGCTTTATTTGTAAGTTTACTAATTATGTACCCCTGTGTCATTTATCCAAAATTAACTGTATTGTCTTAGGATGTAAAAAAAAAAAAACAAGTCAAAAAAGGTGCAAGGACAAATTATTTTAATTTGGTGCAAAAACAAACATAAAAAAGTTAACAAACAATTTCCTCAACAACTTGATAGAGTCAGAAGAAGATATTGTCTCCTATGAAGGTACCGGTGCTATAATAAGCTTAATGGAAATTCTATCTGAACAGGTTCCATAAAAATATTTTTTGTGTATTTCTAGCTGAAAGACAACTCTCCATACTACGCAGATTGTGTAATTTAATGATTATGGTTTCAGGTATCTCGGTTTCATGATGTGCACCCGGAGTACTTGGAAAATATATATGTACCCAGATAGGAAGGATTAGCTTTTAAGTATGGAACAAAGAAAAATAACCGAGGTATGTTTTTTTTCTTTACATCGAAGATCATTGTTTTTCCTTCGAGAAAAATTTGATGCACTCCACCATAAACTGTATCATCTTATGTTATTTGTAAGGAGGGATTTATATTAACAAAAGTTAGTAGAATTTATGCCATAAATCTTGGTTAAAAAGGGGTACAACTAATGTGAAACTATTGTTTAGTGCTTAAATTCACTAAAATGAACATTAAATTGCACATTATTATTTTCATAGTGATATCATTCTTTTTTTAAATTATTCTTGGGGGAAAAACTGCCCGCATAAAGCTGCTCCTAATTGATATGTAAACTATGTTGTAGGTCAATTTTGTAACTATGCATCGGGAAATATAATAAACAAAATATGTACATGTGTTTGCATGTGTGTTCTAACAATCTGTACGCTCAAACATTTCTCTTATCTTGATTTTAACAATTATTTAACTACATATTATACTCCTTGAATAATGCTACATGTGGTGATGATGCAATCAGACACTTAGTTTCAACTACATTATAACAGAAGTCAAGTCAGAACATATATATTAAATGTATATGTTTCTTCATGAAGTCTATCCATTGTTTCTTGAATTATAATAATCATTATTAGATACAAGTTACCGAAGTGAGCTCTTTCTTATTGATAATACCATGCCTGTTGTTGTTATCCTTCACGATTCCTGATTAACGCTTTAATATGTATAGTTTTGGATATCATTGATCTGGGCTATGCAAAAGCAAGAGAGGTGGTTTTTGTGACATGTTAATAAAGTTGACTTAGTTTTTATTTTATTTTTAATAAAGTTACCATTTGTTGATGGGTCATCGCGTAGATTTACCTATCTTTTGAGCCTTAGTACGAGTTTTCCATCACAAATTTGTACATTAGGCTTTATATGCAGGTTTTAAATTTTCATATAATTATGCTAACATTTAGCTTTTCTTCACCTATAATATATTACTATTGAATGTATGCTCCAGGATCGATCTCATAGAGTGTCAGCAACTTTATGTTCGTTCCGTATTTTTTCCTAAGTATTTTATGATACACTACTTAGTTCAAAAAATTGTTATACTAAAGGTCCAACATTCATTTAAATGGTCAACTCTGTATATTTTGTCAGGTGGATGGCCACATTTTAATGGCTTAAAGACTCTATATTGTCAGTTTATAGTATTCTCAGAAACCTTATGCTTAGCATCTATAAATTGAAAAAGGCATCATAATTTTTGAGAACTAGGTAAGTTATTTTCTTCTTATTTATTATACATGGAAGTTTTATGCAGATTTACAGTAGTTGTTAGAGTAACATGTAACACATGATATTTATGTTATTATTTCAATCTTACAGGTACGGTTATATACCGCGTGCCCTTAATCCAATGTAGTTGAAAGTGCTATTAATATTAGGTTATTGATATGTTTTTTTGTAAATTTTGTAGAAATTAACAGTATTTTAACTTTAGTTTGGTTACTAGTAGTCAAATGGCTCAAGGCGTTCTTCCTGTTCTTGGCATGGGTGCAGCATAATGGGCATGTAGCTACAATTGTAAATTGTGAAAATTTTCAATCAACTTGATGTTAGTTACATGATGCGTCTACCTACGCTGGGTCAACGCATGCCTCCGCTATGAGCTACGAAACTACCAACCATCAGACGGAAAAAAACGTAGCGAGAGACCTAAGCAAAACAATAAGCTCGGAATCTGAAGAAAAGGCGAAGCAACTGATCCTCGAGTACGCAAACTCCCACAACGAGTAGAAACCGCTCGACCTCATCGACTTCGATGTGGACTATTAATACGAAATGTCATCGAATGACGCTTACGATATGACTAGAAACCAGAAGCGCAAATCGAATTCCAAATTCTTCGCCAAAATCAAGAAGCTGGTTCTAGGAAAGGAGTCGAAGTCGAGCTCCTCGCCAAGCTACACAGACTCGGATAGACGGGCGTCGTTCTCAACGTACTCAGTGGACAACATGATAGGGAGGGAGTCACGCACGAGTCTATCTCCGTGCATGTATGACTTGAGCATTGACGATATGAGGAGGCAGAAGAAGAGCGGGCAGGTTCAGAGCAGGAATTCGCTGGACATTCATATGATGAGGAAGATGAATTTGGAGGAGGAGAAGGAGGGGTCGTGCAGCTTTAGAAGGATGACGTCGTTGGGTGAAAGGTCCATGTCTGGGAGTGAGGTTTACATCGAGGAGACTAAGAGTCCTGAGAAGGTTGAGCTGAAGAAATTTGCTGATGTTTTGAAGAAGTCTAAGTGGTTTATAAACTCAAGAGATGAGCTTTGTTTTGTTTTGTTTTGTTTATAAGTGTGTGTATCACGAAATTTTATTAGATTGCATTTGTTTCCTTCGTCTGGTATTTGTATAAGCCTTTTAATCTTTTGTCAAAATGATTCATGTGTACATTGAAAAAAAAGTTTGTTTTTCATTGCGAAGTGATTACTGCTTCTTGGAACTGATCATGTAACAGAGTCGTGATGCTGGAGAGTGAAAAGGAAAAATATTGCTGAAAAAAATTACATGATGCGACTAAAATCATTTTATGTTCTGTTTTGAAACATAACCAACTGTATCAGTATGCGCAACGTACTAAAAATGAGATATTTTCTTATGAGATTGATGTGGATCTCAATCTAAATACTGAATGGTTGCCTATTTCGTTATTTTTGGGACTGCCATTCAGTTATTATGCCAATGCTTTGAATAAATAGATGAGAATGGTAAGAAATAATTTCTGGGCTGAGCTGAAAATTTTGAATGCTGGTGCCATAGTTGTAAAGCTACTATGATCAGGCCTGGTGTTTAGTTATAGAGTTGGCTGTAGCAATCGTCAAATGTTCCACCATTGGTTTACAGATAGATACTCAATTTTCTTTGGTTTACGGATAAATTTTAGACTTAAATCCCTTTGTCTTATTTAATTTTCTTTTCTACCCTTCCCCTTCATCTGTTTCCGTGCTTCAAATTTATGGTGCCTTTGAGGGTGCGTAACAGACAATGGGGTATTTTAGTTAACGGAGAATGCGTCTATTGATTTTAAACGGGGGATTTTAAATGGAAAATGATCATTTTAATTTTGTTTTTTAATTTAATTTATTATTTGTTTTTAATAAAAAATACGTAGAGCACTTCGTTACGATCGCAACACAAAAAACCGCGTCTTAAACGAATCTCATTTGCACGAGTTATTAATTTTTGAAATTTATAAAATAAATAAATTTATTAATTAAAATTCATAACGCGCCCTTAACGCACCGAATTCCAGCATTTTCAAAACGGAGTAGAATTCCCCATTTTCATTTTTGACGTGTCCGACGCGTCAAAAACAAAAAAGGTGAATTCTACCCCGTTTTGAAAACTCGAACGCCCCCTTCGTAGATTGAATGCAGATGGTTGATTTGGTATTGCGAGACAATTTATTGACGGTACAAAGGTTATAGGGATTGTTTTTCAAGTTATAACTTTGTATTACATATTAACTCTTGTCTTACAATACCTTATGATATCAATGACATTAGTTATTTGATGTTTATTATCTAAATTTTTTGTTATTCTTTTAAATTTTCAAATTTTTATGGGATCTGCCCACAATGTCTAATGGATAGATTGAGCGAACCCTAAAACGATTTGAGTTTCATATCCAAACATACGGTGAATGGAAGGATTTTGTTAACTAACACTTTTGATTTTGTATATTGCTTCAAAAGTGCAAGAGGATGGTAGATTTTAGAATTATGATTAAAGCATTCACAACTGTGGCAGGTTTCTCCACTGGTCGAATCAAGGCAAACTTCTTTTCCTATTGGAGTTTGTTCTACCAATCAAATTATTGTTGGATAGAGTTGTTCAACGTGTTTACCATTGAATGCTTCATATTGGACAAAATTTTATACATTAATTTATTGTATTTCAAAAGACGTCTGGTGCTTATATATTCCTCTGTGTGTAATGCAAACTTAATTTCATCAATTATTAAAAATTAGGTCTGAAACTGATTAGCTATACTTTCTGATAAAACAACATAATAAAGGCATTATTAGACTAAAGATATTATCCAGTTCATATTAAAGTAAGCGATTGCGATACTGTGAAACTGTAAGAATAAAACTAAATCAAAAGCAACAAAAAACCGCAAAATTATATTGAACTGCAAAATCATTACATACAGTGTACCATACGAGAATTCACGACTCAAAGAAAATAAAATTCATGTGTTGACCAATCAATAAATTATGAATAGCAAAACCGACATGCAACTCATCATGCAAATTAATCCACCTTTAGTTAAAGACAAAGTCGTTGATTATCTCCGTAGGTATTTATTTTATATTTACCTGTATACATCCGCAAAATCCTAATATGATATGGTTTTTGGAGAATGATGATATGATTTTTACGAATTTATGCTATTATATTATTATTGAGTTTCGTTTCAAGGATGGACATCCTTTAATGTTTTAGAAATGAACCGTCGCACTTTTTTCTTTCTTCCTTTTGCAAATGGTTCTCTCATTCCTCCTTTCTAAATTTTCACGTCCCAACCAAAGGGATTTATTCCGTTGGACCCCATACAATTTTTGAACTATGAAATTACATATAAAAGGATACAGACAAAAGCAGGTTATGTAGAAAATTTCCCAGTTTAGTTACGATGCGGTCTAAAACTAGGCTTATTGACATGTTGATCTAATTTTGAACACAAATAACGAACATTCTCAACCAAAATAGCAAAACAATTCATTCCAATTTCAAATACCTTTTTAAATTTTCCATTTGCAAGTAAGAGATCATTCCAACAAAATAATTAATTCCTCTCTCAAATACCTATTTAAATATCCCTAACGCAAATAAAAGATCATTCCACTTTCGTGAATGATTTTCTTTTTTGTACCCTTTTCGCATGCCAATTTCAAGTGTCAAATAAACATTGTTTTAGTTTTTGGCATTATCTTAGCTCATGCTTTTCTTCATCATCTCATATATAAAAAGAACATTTTATGTACTAAAGTTTATTAAATATGTCATCATGCAGATTGTTATGGGAAAATATTCTTTATATATGTATATTTCACCTTGCTTACCTCCTCTTTAGTGCATGAAAAACACATATTTAGGAAATTCCACAAAATACGAGGCATTCATAGGCTATACATAATTTATGCAAAGCAGGTCTGTAACATCCCGTATTTTTACGGTATAATAATTAATTAATTTAATTACTTAAATAGTGAAATGGAGATTTAAATGGTTATTTAATTAAATAATAATGAATATTTAATGAATATTTATAATATAATAATATATTATAATTTCCAAAATAGGCGGAATAGCTGAATTCACAATACTGTGTGAATTGGATCATTTAAAATATGTAATTCAGTTTAGATTTGAATTATAATAACGAATATATTATTTAAATGAAGTTTGAACATATAATTATATTATAATTATAATCGTACTCGAAATGGCGCGGCAGTTCGTAATTTGGCGATTCAAACTTTAAACGAGTATACAGAATCCGTTTTAAGCCGGATTTCCGTGAAACAAGAAACGTTCGGAGCTAGTGAACTATATTTTTCTAATGGAAGAGAAAAATCGGGATTTCGTCGTATAGATTTTGATTTATGATCAAATCAAATTTTCGAAAAGTCGTTATGGAATTCCTTTATAATTTATAATGATTTATTTATATTATAAATGGATTTTCTTATATAAATTGAATACTGATTTAATCTGGATTTGAAATGTCGAGTTATAGAAATATTTTGGAGCTGTATTATATTCTATGTGAATATATACGATAATATTAATTTATTAATATTTAATTTAATTATTTTTAAATATATTGATATTTAAATTGGTTTATTTAGAGCTTTAAAAATAACCAGTTCTGCAAACAAACTCCGTTTTTGGCAAAACTAATTTTGTTGGATCCGGAATATTAAATTATTGTTAGATTTCAATTTTCGTGATTTTTGGAGTCAATATGTGGCCGTACGGAATTTTAATGTGAAAAACAGTCAATAATTTGACTTTAAAAATACGCTGGGTGAGCAAACGGAGTCGAAATTCGACTAAACAAGTTTCGTTGGGTCCGTAATGTTGAATTGCAGCCGCGTGCCCATTTTTATCAAATTTGGATATTGTATGTGATCGTAGGAATTTTTAATGATAAATACAGATAGCGAGAGACTAAAAATAAATAGAATAATGAATATAAAAATATTATAGCTATCCTACAAATACACCACAATATTTACTCAAACCCTAAACTTTCACCCTCTGGCCAAAACATGGTAGCCGTCATTTTTCTTTCTCCACACAGTAAAAAATGGCGTAATCACAAAAATCAAACAATTCAAGGAAAATTCTATAAATATCAAAAGAATTATATTTGGAATCCTCTTGTCATCCTCTTCAAACTAGTGTGCCTATCATTCCACTCGAACACCATCTTGTTCGATGTTTTTTTTGGCAGCCGTAGGTTAGGGTTTGTCGATTCGAGAGTTTGATTCATCGAATGAAACAATAATTGTTGTTTTCGAGTTTATAGCACTGATTAGCATCGATTTGGAAATTTTGGGTAAGTTCGATCATGATGTTGTTCGATGGTATATTTCCAACGGGGTGCTTGGGTTGTAGGGCTGAATTTGTTTGACTGTGGTGTCGATTATTAGCAAAGAGTGTGTTGGTTTAGTGATTGCGATGGGATTTGGAATCTATAGGGAAGATTTTGGCGCAGTCGGTGATGGTTGGTGTCAGACCTGGGAAGTGGCGTGGTTGGAGTCGTGACTGTGAGGTTATCAGCGAGCTTAAATTTGGGATGATGGAGAGGAGCGAATATTGAAGTGAGGAAGGGAGCTACTGTTGGGTTGCGGATTCTAATGGATCGGGGAAGAAGGATCAGTGGCCTGGTTATGGAAATAAACGTGGTTAAGTAAGGATTATGGAGTAATTATAATATTAATTTATTTATTTTTATTTTAAAAGGGGTGTTGAACTTTTAAATTTCATAACTATCTCATATGATATCAGAATCTGACGAAACAAGACCCGTTGAGATCGTATGGACGAGGGCTACACAATGGAAATGACTGGGAGTGAATTGGAGCTCATTACAATTTATTGCAAAATAAATCTGTAATGGCCCAGATTTTTGACCATTTAGTTTTATATTTAAAAATGTTTTTTTATATTGTTTTGGAATTTTAATGGTTTAATTTCAATAATTTTGAATATTTTATTAATATAATAATATTTTTTTCCGAAATGGTAGAAATTTAGTGGATCTACAATATAATGTGAACTGGCAGTATAAAAGGATAAATTTTTAATTAAAAATAGTACGTTTACAAAGGAAGTAGTAGCTAACGAACTCGGATTTCGATGAAATCAGTTTCATTAAATCCGAAATGATGAAATTAGGTAACCAACCAAGTTACGTCAAAAATGGCATCCGTATGTAGAAAAGAAAAAAATAATAGGCCAAAATTTGAACTAAATTTTGACGGTAATTGGAATTTGCTAATGCTAACGGCAAAACTGGAACCTGAGACCTATCCAGGAAAATTCTAAACATAGGATATTAGCTATATATAAAGTCTGGGAAAATCCTATAACGGATATAGAAAATTATTAAGGAAACAAAATTTAAATAAATTATTTGAAAATCTAAACAAACTCTGATTTTTGATTTGAATACATAGGATTGAAGTACGTTAAAAACCGGACCAGATGGTGGAAGAATTTCTGAAAACCGTTATCGTTTGATACTCCAACATGAGACCGGAAGGTGTTGAAACTAACACAAAACACTATTTTGAATTTGAATTTAAATTATTTGAAAGTTCAAACGAATTCGAATTTGAAATATTTTTATATATTATTGAAGAGCAAGAAAAATTGAACAACATGGTTGAAAAAGATTTTGGATAAGGTATCAATAAGTAAGTCAAATTATGGTCCGAATAGGGTTGAGAAAACACACTTTACTATTCATAAATTAGTAAATTTATTAATAATTTAATTAATTTAAGGATTAATCCTAGCCATCCATTTTCGACCGTTGGATTCGCGCGACCTCAACAATCCATGTGACTTCTTCGGCTATAAATAGGCCCCCCCTTCATTTTAAACTCACTCCTCCTCCTCCTCTTTCAAGCTTTGGCAATGGCAGAAATAATAATAAAATAATAGAAAATAGGGAAAAGGAAGAATGGGAGAAAGGAGGGCAAGACGGGGAGCTAGGGACTCTTAGGCAGAGGCTTGGGCATCACAGGGGACGAGACCTACCTGATGGCACTGACTATGAGTCATTCTGACGCTGTTGGAAATTCAGCTAATTTTGGACGGTCGTCCCAAATTAAATGCAACAAACGCGTCAACCGTCGACCAGAACAAACTCTGGTGAGTTAATTCTCACACCTTCTGCAATCCTGTGATGTGGTACATTCACAGTAAAATATATTTTTGCAGTTAATAGTTTAAATTGGCTGATTGGATGTTATGGATGCAAATTTGTTGATATTGTCTGATTGGTTGCAGTTGTTTATTTATTTATTCGTCAATTTTATCAACTGACAACTGTGATGCAGAGAAGGACAGGTTGGAGGGATCCAACCGGATTCCTCAAATTTACTGTATTTTTGATTTGTTGTGTGCATGCGTATGGATTATTCACCCCGACTGACACCAAACCCTATTTAAATGTTGATGGTTGAATATATATTCACCGGTGTTGTGTTTAAAATCAAGCCACAGTGTTGATTTGCTAATTGGCAGTAAATGGCCCTAATGGGTGGTTTTAACGTCGTTCGACTGATAAGTGAATTGACGTGTTTTTAAAGTTATCGATTTATTTATAACTGGATTATAGTTGTTAGTTATTTTATATAACTAATAAAAATAGAAATTATAAATAAATAGTTTAAATCGAGTTATAAGGAAATTATTCAACTAGTTTAGACCAGTTGTAAAAGTAGAACCCAAGGGATTTACCGACAAGCTGGTAAAACAGAATAATTGTTTTAAACAATTAAATAGTGATTTAAATTAATTAAGTTAATTAATTTAAAAGGGAAATGGCAGTGAAAATCAGTTAAGAGTTAACTGAGGTGCTTGATCAATAAATTCAACTGTTTTTACTTGAAATGATAATTAAATTAAACTGGTTTGAATCTCTGAATATATTTCTTAAATGCAACAAATAAATGTTTAATGTTGGTAAACGTTTGATTTGCTATAATTAAGAAAATTATCGAATTAGTTGGAGTTAATATAGTTAAGAATTATTTAATAAAGTTGTTGAAAGGGATTAATGATCCCACTTCCAGTTAATAGCAAAGTAAATTATTTTAGTGTAGTCAATTATTATTTTTATAATTAAAACAATGGCTTTTAATTGGGATTTAGTCAAGAAGTGATTGTGTGGCAATAAGGTTTGGTCAAAGTGATGATAAGCGAGGTTATAAAGGGATTTAAAAATCCGAGTGTTCAAACGAGAGTGGTAAATGTGGGTAGTAAGTGGATATGGGGATTTAAATAAAAATTTACTTAATTATGAAATTAAGCAAAGTAACTTCATGTGAAATGAACCTTTTAAGGGAAATGGTAAATACAGTGGTAAATGGATTCTTGGAACTAAATTCCAAGATAAAAGTGGCGTTATTTGATATTTACTTAATCAAACCAATTAAGTAAATGAAATATATGGCAAGGGATTTCAAATGTAAGGAACGGTTTGCGAAACCAGTTTGAAATCGAGAAAGACAAGGAGATTTTGGTGAGGTGTTTAAGTGAAAAACTTTTATTATTCTAAGGTAAGAAGGTTATTGATCAAGGTCTGAGAGGTAACTAAAATACCCCAACTTGGTTGACTTCACTATTATCGAGGAATGGTATTAGTTTGGAGTGAGTGGAGGCGTTGAAATTGGATTTACCCTATACGAGGAATATCTAATGCAAGGCTTTGGGAAATAAATGATATTACCATATTAGTTTCAAAAGAAATAAGAATATTGACTTCAAATTATAGTAAATAGTGTTATCCAATTAGAGTTATCAAATATAGTTAATCAAGAAGAGTTCCATTGCGTACGACTGCTAGCGTAATTCGCAGGGCTGCAGATAGCCTACGGCGGTCGGATGTTTCCTGAGGGAATCAGGCGTAACCATTGTGATCGCTGCGATCTAGAGTCAAGCGAATAGAGTTAAGTCGAATATTAGAGTTGATTAACGATTTTGTCAAATATATTTTTTAAGAGGCCAAGTCATGCCAAGTACTGAATCAGAAAACTCATTGTGTTCACATTATTGATTTTGATAGTTAAAACACCGACTATCAAACCTGACCAATACGATTGTTGGTACGGAAAGACCGGGATTGAATTATATTCGAAAACCATTCCGACCAGCAAATACGTGAAGACGTCGATTGAAGACGGAGCAAGTGAAGACCGTGTATCTTCATAAGCGGAAGGACTACTTGTCGAATCTCTCTGGCTTGCAACCAGAGTTATTCGGTTTGTGATTGTGTCGTGGTTGGAATCCACGGGTTGCAAGGACTACTCGCTACTGATCCATGGGGTGATTCCTATATGAGATACAGTAGGAGAGTACCTTCGGTTCATCCTGTTCCTGGATGACTTGTATGGACGAGTGTCTGACAGAGTATTTCCAAAGGGGTCACGTACGTTGATTTCTTCAAACGTACCATAGTTGATGGCGGAGAAATGGTTTTCTCTAGCCAAATAACTAGAGTATTTTTGTGGACGTCAATTAGTGATATCTGGCGGATCTGACGATGTGGCACTCAAAGTGAATGATGGCCAGATGTTCGAAGAGATGAATTCTAGCCTCAAGCCTCATCAACCGGGAAATGACAAAAATCGGGCAGGCAGCATGGCTATGTGGGTCGCTCCCATTAGGGTGTATGATCACCTATCTAGAGAAATTCCTTTTGCTTCTTTAATCTATCGATGTTGTCCCTTTACGGGAGACGGTGGTTTGAGCCCAACCGTCGGTGATATACATTCGATACACTCAAGCGAAATGAGTGGTCGGTCATGTGAGGGCCGGGTTGCAAGACGTTCTTGTTGAACCCAGTGTATTTGCCTCTAGAGATACACGTGCGGAAGGTGGTCCCATACCTTGTCAGGTTGGAAATCCAATATCCATTAAGCACCCGCGGTTTTGATTTGTATACTATATATGGGGAGCGTGAGATGCAAGCGTTCCTCTAGATTGTTATTTATTTGTATTTAGACATTATGATAATATCAGAATAAGCTATGATTTCAAAAATGGTTTGGGTTATAGTAAGGTAAAAACCGTCCATGTTTATGTGTGGGCTAGTCTTACTATTATCCTTTGATTTCATAAAGGTTTTTCCAAAGTTAAAATAGTGTGTGTTATGTGAATTTATCACTGATAGTATCCCAGACTGACCCGGTGTATTTTATTTTAAATCAAATGTGCTCGGGTCAGACCGAGTATGTTCCAGGTTAGGTTCGCTTGGAGTTTCAGGTGCTGGAAGCAGGCGGCTTCACCGTTAGTTATATACGGATATTATTCCGCTGTGACTGATATGTTGTACTCTGATGATTGGTATGTATACAAAGTTCTTTTGTATAAGGATATTTGATATTATATTTTATCTGTTCCGCTGTGAGATTTGGACGTAGTGTTCTTCTTCTCTCTTCTATTCTAATATTTCTTTCTTTCTTATCTCACCCTCTAAATTCTTTCTCATGACAATCTGGGGGTTCGATACTTGGGTTTCTGGCAAGCGATACGGGTTTATGTATTGTTGTCGAAGACTCGAGCGTCAACCTTTTTCCCCGGGTCGTTACAGTGGTATCAGAGCTATTGGTTTAGAGATAACCTTGGCTCTGTGGTGTAACTCAATAGAGATGGGGTCAGCAGTACCCTAGATTGAGTTGAGTGTATATACGAGAGCGCGTATTTGTATTTTGGTATAAAATTATTTTTGAAACTATTTTTGGCCCAATTTATTTTATAAAAAAAAAGTAATGTTTATTATAGTATGGGAAAATTGTTTGGATTTGTTGATTGTTTGATATGCTGAATTGTGTTGATGGATGCTCGAATATAAATCTGAACCTGAATAGGGTAGGTTGAAACAAATCTGGAAATAATTAAGTTGACCAATCAATCCTGATTCAAATAATTTTGAATGGGTAATTAAATAAACCAATTCAGGGAAATAAATCCGAATGGATAATTATAGTAATAAAGGAAGTAATTATGAATAATAAATCCCGTGTGGATTGAACTATGTGTGGAATGAGTTGATAGGAAATTATATGGATGTTTTAAACATAACTAACCATGTGTGATAGCTGATGAATTTGTTTGAGTTGAGAACAGGTGCAAGTGCCAGTTCAGCTTTAAAATCCATCCAAGGGAGAAATTTTGGAGTTAATTAAATCCAGTTGGAGCAGAGCTGCATAAAAATTAAGCAGGCTCGAATATAAAATTATAGCTTATCGCGTAATAATGCTCGCCAAAAGGTACGCCTACGCCAATATTAAATTTTTGGTTTTGTTTGGGTTTTGTGTTTGAATTTTGATTTTTCCGACCATGAGAGTCGAGGAATATCTATTTCTTGATCCTGCGATATTGCAGATGGTCCTCCGTACAGGGGAGACTCTGACAAAATTTTTCCAAAATTGAAGGTGTTGGAATATTTTTGAAAATTTGATTAGTTGAAATAAATTGCTTTTAAAACTGATTGGATTAATTTTGAAAATAAAATCGATTTTTAATTAAATATATTTGTAAAGATACTGGATTTGCAACATTCTTTCTGCCTTAGCAATTTCGAGGACGAAATTATTTTAAGGGGGAAGGAATGTAACGGCCCAGATTTTTGACCATTTAGTTTTATATTTAAAAATGTTTTTTTATATTGTTTTGGAATTTTAATGATTTAATTTCAATAATTTTGAATATTTTATTAATATAATAATATTTTTTTTCCAAAATGGTAGAAATTTAGTGGATCTGCAATATAATGTGAACTGGCAGTATAAAAGGATAAATTTTTAATTAAAAATAGTACGTTTACAAAGGAAGTAGTAGCTAACGAACTCGGATTTCGATGAAATCAGTTTCATTAAATCCAAAATGATGAAATTAGGTAACCAACCAAGTTACGTCAAAAATGGCATCCGTATGTGGAAAAGAAAAAAATAAAAGGCCAAAATTTGAACTAAATTTTGACGGTAATTGGAATTTGCTAATGCTAACGGTAAAACTGGAACCTGAGACCTATCCAGGAAAATTCTAAACATAGGATATTAGCTATATATGAAGTCTGGGAAAATCCTATAACGGATATAGAAAGTTATTAAGGAAACAAAATTTAAATAAATTATTTAAAAATCTAAACAAACTCCGATTTTTGATTTGAATACATAGGATTGAAGTACGTTAAAAACCGGACCAGATGGTGGAAGAATTTCTGAAAACCGTTATCGTTTGATACTCCAACATGAGACCGGAAGGTGTTGAAGCTAACACAAAACACTATTTTGAATTTGAATTTAAATTATTTGAAAGTTCAAACGAATTCGAATTTGAAATATTTTTATATATTATTGAAGAGGAAGAAAAATTGAACAACATGGTTGAAAAAGATTTTGGATAAGGTATCAATAAGTAAGTCAAATTAACGTCCGAATAGGGTTGAGAAAACACACTTTACTATTCATAAATTAGAAAATTTATTAATAATTTAATTAATTTAAGGATTAATCCTAGCCATCCATTTTCGATCGTTGGATTCGCGCCACCTCAGCAATCCATGTGACTCCTTCGGCTATAAATAGCCCCCCCTTCATTTTAAACTCACTCCTCCTCCTCCTCTTTCAAGCTTTGGCAATGGCAGAAATAATAATAAAATAATAGAAAATAGGGAAAAGGAAGAAAGGGAGAAAGGAGGGCAAGACGGGGAGCTAGGGACTCTTAGGCAGAGGCTTAGGCTTCACGGGGGACGAGACCTACCCGATGGCACTGACTATGAGTCATTCTGACGCAGTTGGAAATTCAGCTAATTTTGGACGGTCGTCCCAAATTAAATGCAACAAACGCGTCAACCGTCGACCAGAACAAACTCTGGTGAGTTAATTCTCACACCTTCTGCAATCCTGTGATGTGGTACATTCACAGTAAAATATATTTTTGCAGTTAATAGTTTAAATTGGCTGATTGGATGTGATGGATGCAAATTTGTTGATATTGTCTGATTGGTTGCATTTGTTTATTTATTTATTCGTCTATTTTATCAACTGACAACTGTGATGCAGAGAAGGACAGGTTGGAGGGATCCAACCGGATTCCTCAAATTTACTGTATTTTTGATTTGTTGTGTGCATGCGTATGGATTATTCACCCCGACTGACACCAAACCCTATTTAAATGTTGATGGTTGAATATATATTCACCGATGTTGTGTTTAAAATCAAACGACAGTGTTGATTTGCTAATTGGCAGTAAATGGCCCTAATGGGTGGTTTTAACGTCGTTCGACTGATAAGTGAATTGACGTGTTTTTAAAGTTATCAATTTATTTATAACTGGATTATAGTTGTTAGTTATTTTATATAACTAATAAAAATAGAAATTATAAATAAATAGTTTAAATCGAGTTATAAGGAAATTATTCAACTAGTTTAGACCAGTTGTAAAAGTAGAACCCAAGGGATTTACCGACAAGCTGGTAAAACAGAATAATTGTTTTAAACAATTAAATAGTGATTTAAATTAATTAAGTTAATTAATTTAAAAGGGAAATGGCAGTGAAAATCAGTTAAGAGTTAACTGAGGTGCTTGATCAATAAATTCAACTGTTTTTACTTGAAATGATAATTAAATTAAACTGGTTTGAATCTCTGAATATATTTGTTAAATGCAACAAATAAATGTTTAATGTTGGTAAACGTTTGATTTGCTATAATTAAGAAAATTATCGAATTAGTTGGAGTTAATATAGTTGAGAATTATTTAATAAAGTTGTTGAAAGGGATTAATGATCCCACTTCCAGTTAATAGCAAAGTAAATTATTTTAGTGTAGTCAATTATTATTTTTATAATTAAAACAATGGCTTTTAATTGGGATTTAGTCAAGAAGTGATTGTGTGGCAATAAGGTTTGGTCAAAGTGATGATAAGCGAGGTTATAAAGGGATTTAAAAGTCCGAATGTTCAAACGAGAGTGGTAAATGTGGGTAGTAAGTGGATATGGGGATTTAAATAAAATTTTACTTAATTATGAAATTAAGCAAAGTAACTTCAAGTGAAATGAACCTTTTAAGGGAAATGGTAAATACAGTGGTAAATGGATTCTTGGAACTAAATTCCAAGATAAAAGTGGCGCTATTTGATATTTACTTAATCAAACCAATTAAGTAAATGAATTATATGGCAAGGGATTTCAAATGTAAGGAACGGTTTGTGAAACCAGTTTGAAATCGAGAAAGACAAGGAGATTTTGGTGAGGTGTTTAAGTGAAAAACTTTTATTATTCTGAGGTAAGAAGGTTATTGATCAAGGTCTGAGAGGTAACTAAAATACCCCAACTTGGTTGACTTCACTATTATCGAGGAATGGTATTAGTTTGGAGTGAATGGAGGCGTTGAAATTGGATTTACCCTATACGAGGAATATCTAATGCAAGGCTTTGGGAAATAAATGATATTACCATATTAGTTTCAAAAGAAATAAGAATATTGACATCAAATTATAGTAAATAGTGTTATCCAATTAGAGTTATCAAATATAGTTAATCAAGAAGAGTTCCATTGCGTACGACTGCTAGCGTAATTCGCAGGGCTGCAGATAGACTACGGCGGTCGGATGTTTCCTGAGGGAATCAGGCGTAACCATTGTGATCGCTGCGATCTAGAGTCAAGCGAATAGAGTTAAGTCGAATATTGGAGTTGATTAACGATTTTGTCAAATATATTTTTTAAGAGGCCAAGTCATGCCAAGTACTGAATCAGAAAACTCATTGTGTTCGCATTATTGATTTTGATAGTTAAAACACCGACTATCAAACCTGACCAATACGATTGTTGGTACGGAAAGACCGGGATCGAATTATATTCGAAAACCATTCCGACCAGCAAATACGTGAAGACGTCGATTGAAGACGGAGCAAGTGAAGACCGTGTATCTTCATAAGCGGAAGGACTACTTGTCGAATCTCTCTGGCTTGCAACCAGAGTTATTCGGTTTGTGATTCTGTCGTGGTTGGAATCCACGGGTTGCAAGGACTACTCGCTACTGATCCATGGGGTGATTCCTATATGAGATGCAGTAGGAGAGTACCTTCGGTTCATCCTGTTCCTGGATGACTTGTATGGACGAGTGTCTGACAGAGTATTTCCAAAGGGGTCACGTACGTTGATTTCTTCAAACGTACCATAGTTGATGGCGGAGAAATGGTTTTCTCTAGCCAAATAACTAGAGTATTTTTGTGGACGTCAATTAGCGATATCTGGCGGATCTGACGATGTGGCATTCAAAGTGAATGATGGCCAGATGTTCGAGGAGATGAATTCTAGCCTCAAGCCTCATCAACCAGGAAATGACAAAAATCGAGCAGGCAGCATGGCTATGTGGGTCGCTCCCATTAGGGTGTATGATCACCTATCTAGAGAAATTCCTTTTGCTTCTTTAATCTATCGATGTTGTCCCTTTACGGGAGACGGTGGTTTGAGCCCAACCGTCGGTGATATACATTCGATACACTCAAGCGAAATGAGTGGTCGGTCATGTGAGGGCCGGGTTGCAAGACGTTCTTGTTGAACCCAGTGTATTTGCCTCTAGAGATACACGTGCGGAAGGTGGTCCCATACCTTGTCAGGTTGGAAATCCAATATCCAATAAGCACCCGCGGTTTTGATTTGTATACTATATATGGGGAGCGTGAGATGCAAGCGTTCCTCTAGATTGTAATTTACTTGTATTTAGACATTATGATAATATCAGAATAAGCTATGATTTCAAAAATGGTTTGGGTTATAGTAAGGTAAAAACCGTCCGTGTTTATGTGTGGGCTGGTCTTACTATTATCCTTTGATTTCATAAAGGTTTTTCCAACGTTAAACAAGTGTGTGTTATGTGAATTTATCACTGATAGTATCCCAGACTGACCCAGTGTATTTTGTTTTAAATCAAATGTGCTCGGGTCAGACCGAGTATGTTCCAGGTTAGGTTCGCTTGGAGTTTCAGGTGCTGGAAGTAGGCGGCTTCACCGTTAGTTATATACAGATATTATTCCGCTGTGACTGATATGTTGTACTCTGATGATTGGTATGTATACAAAGTTCTTTTGTATAAGGAGATTTGATATTATATTTTATCTGTTCCGCTGTGAGATTTGGACGTAGTGTTCTTCTTCTCTCTTCTATTATAATATTTCTTTCTTTCTTATCTCACCCTCTAAATTCTTTCTCATGACAATCTGGGGGTTCGATACTTGGGTTTCTGGCAAGCGATATGGGTTTATGTATTGTTGTCAAAGACTCGAGCGTCGACCTTTTTCCCCGGGTCGTTACAGTGGTATCAGAGCTATTGGTTTAGAGATAACCTTGGCTCTGTGGTGTGACTCAATAGAGATGGGGTCAGCAGTACCCTAGATTGAGTTGAGTGTATATACGAGAGCGCGTATTTGTATTTTGGTATAAAATTATTTTTGAAACTATTTTTGGCCTAATTTATTTTATAAAAAAAGTAATGTTTATTATAGTATGGGAAAATTGTTTGGATTTGTTGATTGTTTGATATGCTGAATTGTGTTGATGGAGGCTCGAATATAAATCTGAACCTGAATAGGGTAGGTTGAAACAAATCTGGAAATAATTAAGTTGACCAATCAATCCTGATTCAAATAATTTTGAATGGGTAATTAAATAAACCAATTCAGGGAAATAAATCCGAATGGATAATTATAGTAATAAAGGAAGTAATTATGAATAATAAATCCCGTGTGGATTGAACTATGTGTGGAATGAGTTGATAGGAAATTATATGGATGTTCTAAACATAACTAACCTTGTGTGATAGCTGATGAATTTGTTTGAGTTGAGAACAGGTGCAAGTGCCAGTTCAGCTTTAAAATCCATCCAAGGGAGAAATTTTGGAGTTAATTAAATCCAGTTAGAGCAGAGCTGCATAAAAATTAAGCAGGCTCGAATATAAAATTATAGCTTATCGCGTAATAACGCTCGCCAAAAGGTACGCCTACGCCAATATTAAATTTTTGGTTTTGTTTGGGTTTTGAGTTTGATTTTTCAGACCATGAGAGTCGAGGAATATCTATTTCTTGATCCTGCGATATTGCAGATGGTCCTCCGTACAGGGGAGACTCTGACAAAAATTTTCCAAAATTTAAGGTGTTGGAATATTTTTGAAGACTTTTGAAAATTTGATTAGTTGAAATAAATTGCTTTTAAAACTGATTGGATTAATTTTGAAAATAAAATCGATTTTTAATTAAATATATTTGTAAAGATACTTGATTTGCAACATTCTTTCTGCCTTAGCAATTTCGAGGACGAAATTATTTTAAGGGGGAAGGAATGTAATGGCCCAGATTTTTGACCATTTAGTTTTATATTTAAAAATGTTTTTTTATATTGTTTTGGAATTTTAATGGTTTAATTTCAATAATTTTGAATATTTTATTAATATAATAATATTTTTTTCCGAAATGGTAGAAATTTAGTGGATCTGCAATATAATGTGAACTGGCAGTATAAAAGGATAAATTTTTAATTAAAAATAGTACGTTTACAAAGGAAGTAGTAGCTAACGAACTCGGATTTCGATGAAATCAGTTTCATTAAATCCGAAATGATGAAATTAGGTAACCAACCAAGTTACGTCAAAAATGGCATCCGTATGTGGAAAAGAAAAAAACAAAAGGCCAAAATTTGAACTAAATTTTGACGGTAATTGGAATTTGCTAATGCTAACGGCAAAACTGGAACCTGAGACCTATCCAGGAAAATTCTAAACATAGGATATTAGCTATATATGAAGTCTGGGAAAATCCTATAACGAATATAGAAAGTTATTAAGGAAACAAAATTTAAATAAATTATTTGAAAATCTAAACAAATTCCGATTTTTGATTTGAATACATAGGATTGAAGTACGTTAAAAACCGGACCAGATGGTGGAAGAATTTCTGAAAACCGTTATCGTTTGATACTCCAACATGAGACCGGAAGGTGTTGAAACTAACACAAAACACTATTTTGAATTTGAATTTAAATTATTTGAAAGTTCAAACGAATTCGAATTTGAAATATTTTTATATATTATTGAAGAGCAAGAAAAATTGAACAACATGGTTGAAAAATATTTTGGATAAGGTATCAATAAGTAAGTCAAATTAACGTCCGAATAGGGTTGAGAAAACACACTTTACTATTCATAAATTAGTAAATTTATTAATAATTTAATTAATTTAAGGATTAATCCTAGCCATCCATTTTCGACCGTTGGATTCGCGCCACCTCAGCAATCCATGTGACTCCTTCGGCTATATATAGCCCCCCTTCATTTTAAACTCACTCCTCGTCCTCCTCTTTCAAGCTTTGGCAATGGCAGAAATAATAATAAAATAATAGAAAATAGGGAAAAGGAAGAAAGAGAGAAAGGAGGGCAAGACGGGGAGCTAGGGACTCTTAGGCAGAGGCTTGGGCTTCACGGGGGACGAGACCTACCTGATGGCACTGACTATGAGTCATTCTGATGCTGTTGGAAATTCAGCTAATTTTGCACGGTCGTCCCAAATTAAATGCAACAAACGCGTCAACCGTCGACCAGAACAAACTCTGGTGAGTTAATTCTCACACCTTCTGAAATCCTGTGATGTGGTACATTCACAGTAAAATATATTTTTGCAGTTAATAGTTTAAATTGGCTGATTGGATGTGATGGATGCAAATTTGTTGATATTGTCTGATTGGTTGCAGTTGTTTATTTATTTATTCGTCTATTTTATCAACTGACAACTGTGATGCAGAGAAGGACAGGTTGGAGGGATCCAACCGGATTCCTCAAATTTACTGTATTTTTGATTTGTTGTGTGCATGCATATGGATTATTCACCCCGACTGACACTAAACCCTATTTAAATGTTGATGGTTGAATATATATTCACCGGTGTTGTGTTTAAAATCAAGCCACAGTGTTGATTTGCTAATTGGCAGTAAATGGCCCTAATGGGTGGTTTTAACGTCGTTCGACTGATAAGTGAATTGACGTGTTTTTAAAGTTATCAATTTATTTAATTACTGGATTATAGTTGTTAGTTATTTTATATAACTAATAAAAATAGAAATTATAAATAAATAGTTTAAATCGAGTTATAAGGAAATTATTCAACTAGTTTAGACCAGTCGTAAAAGTAGAACCCGAGGTATTTACCGACAAGCTGGTAAATCAGAAATATTGTTTTAAACAATTAAATAGTGATTTAAATTAATTAAGTTAATTAATTAATTTAAAAGGGAAATGGCAGTGAAAATCAGTTAAAAGTTAACTGAGGTGCTTGATCAATAAATTCAACTGTTTTTACTTGAAATGATAATTAAATTAAACTGGTTTGAATCTCTGAATATATTTGTTAAATGCAACAAATAAATGTTTAACGTTGGTAAACGTTTGATTTGCTATAATTAAGAAAATTATCGAATTAGTTGGAGTTAATATAGTTAAGAATTATTTAATAAAGTTGTGGAAAGGGATTAATGATCCCACTTCCAGTTAACAGCAAAGTAAATTATTTTAGTGTAGTCAATTATTATTTTTATAATTAAAACAATGGCTTTTAATTGGGATTTAGTCAAGAAGTGATTGTGTGGCAATAAGGTTTGGTCAAAGTGATGATAAGCGAGGTTATAAAGGGATTTAAAAATCCGAGTGTTCAAACGAGAGTGGTAAATGTGGGTAGTAAGTGGATATGGGGATTTAAATAAAATTTTACTTAATTATGAAATTAAGCAAAGTAACTTCAAGTGAAATGAACCTTTTAAGGGAAATGGTAAATACAGTGGTAAATGGATTCTTGGAACTAAATTCCAAGATAAAAGTGGCGTTATTTGATATTTACTTAATCAAACCAATTAAGTAAATGAATTATATGGCAAGGGATTTCAAATGTAAGGAACGGTTTGCGAAACCAGTTTGAAATCGAGAAAGACAAGGAGATTTTGGTGAGGTGTTTAAGTGAAAAACTTTTATTATTCTGAGGTAAGAAGGTTATTGATCAAGGTCTGAGAGGTAACTAAAATACCCCAACTTGGTTGACTTCACTATTATCGAGGAATGGTATTAGTTTGGAGTGAGTGGAGGCGTTGAAATTGGATTTACCCTATACGAGGAATATCTAATGCAAGGCTTTGGGAAATAAATGATATTACCATATTAGTTTCAAAAGAAATAAGAATATTGACTTCAAATTATAGTAAATAGTGTTATCCAATTAGAGTTATCAAATATAGTTAATCAAGAAGAGTTCCATTGCGTACGACTGCTAGCGTAATTCGCAGGGCTGCAGATAGCCTACGGCGGTTGGATGATTCCTGAGGGAATCAGGCGTAAACATTGTGATCACTGCGATCTAGAGTCAAGCAAATAGAGTTAAGTCGAATATTAGAGTTGATTAACGATTTTGTCAAATATATTTTTTAAGAGGCCAAGTCATGCTAAGTACTGAATCAGAAAACTCATTGTGTTCACATTATTGATTTTGATAGTTAAAACACCGACTATCAAATATGACCAATACGATTGTTGGTACGGAAAGACCGGGATCGAATTATATTCGAAAACCATTCCGACCAGCAAATACGTGAAGACGTCGATTGAAGACGGAGCAAGTGAAGACCGTGTATCTTCATAAGCGGAAGGACTACTTGTCGAATCTCTCTGGCTTGCAACCAGAGTTATTCGGTTTGTGATTCTGTCGTGGTTGGAATCCACGGGTTGCAAGGACTACTCGCTACTGATCCATGGGGTGATTCCTATATGAGATGAAGTAGGAGAGTACCCTCGGTTCATCCTGTTCCAGGATGACTTGTATGGACGAGTGTCTGACAGAGTATTTCCAAAAGGGTCACGTACGTTGATTTCTTCAAACGTACCATAGTTGATGGCGGAGAAATGGTTTTCTCTAGCCAAATAACTAGAGTATTTTTGTCGACGTCAATTAGTGATATCTGGCGGATCTAACGATGTGGCATTCAAAGTGAATGATGGCCAGATGTTCGAAGAGATGAATTCTAGCCTCAAGCCTCATCAACCGGGAAATGACAAAAATCGGGCAGGCAGCATGGCTATGTGGGTCGCTCCCATTAGGGTGTATGATCACCTATCTAGAGAAATTCCTTTTGCTTCTTTAATCTATCGATGTTGTCCCTTTACGGGAGACGGTGGTTTGAGCCCAACCGTCGGTGATATACATTCGATACACTCAAGCGAAATGAGTGGTCGGTCATGTGAGGGCCGGGTTGCAAGACGTTCTTGTTGAACCCAGTGTATTTGCCTCTAGAGATACACGTGCGGAAGGTGGTCCTATACCTTGTCAGGTTGGAAATCCAATATCCAATAAGCACCTGCGGTTTTGATTTGTATACTATATATGGGGAGCGTGAGATGCAAGCGTTCCTCTAGATTGTTATTTACTTGTATTTAGACATTATGATAATATCAGAATAAGCTATGATTTCAAAAATGGTTTGGGTTATAGTAAGGTAAAAACCGTCCGTGTTTATGTGTGGGCTGGTATTACTATTATCCTTTGATTTCATAAAGGTTTTTCCAAAGTTAAACAAGTGTGTGTTATGTGAATTTATCACTGATAGTATCCCAGACTGACCCGGTGTATTTGTTTTAAATCAAATGTGCTCGGGTCAGACCGAGTATGTTCCAGGTTAGGTTCGCTTGGAGTTTCAGGTGCTGGAAGCAGGCGGCTTCACCGTTAGTTATATACAGATATTATTCCGCTGTGACTGATATGTTGTACTTTGACGATTGGTATGTATACAAAGTTCTTTTGTATAAGGAGATTTGGTATTATATTTTATCTGTTCCGCTGTGAGATTTGGACATAGTGTTCTTCTTCTCTCTTCTATTCTAATATTTCTTTCTTTCTTATCTCACCCACTAAATTCTTTCTCATGACAATCTGGGGGTTCGATACTTGGGTTTCTGGCAAGCGATACGGGTTTATGTATTGTTGTCGAAGACTCGAGCGTCGACCTTTTTCCCCGGGTCGTTACAAAATCGTCCGTCTGAATCAAAGATAGTTAATCGTTATTTAACGATAACCGTCCAATGTGAGTAAATCTCACTGATCTGTCCAGTTTATATTTTTATAATGTATTCTTAGAATGGACAAATGTTGGTAGACTGCTGTGTGTTGATTGTTTGGTTTAATTGCAAATTGATTGATTGGAAATATAGATAACAATATATATGTCATTAATTATATATTGATTCTATTATCAGAATATTTCATATTGAAATGAAGTTGATGTTAATTATATTGTTTAACATCTGTGGATGCAGGGAAACAGGTTGGAGGGATCCAACTGGATTCCTCAATATTTATAATACTGTTTTTTTTCATATATTGTGATATATGAGGTGATATATAATTTGTTGATTGATTATGTGTGTTTAGATGATATTGATCATGGTTATTTGGTATTTTAAATACCGTAAGAAATACCATAAGATACAAAGGAAATTTTCAAAGTGTATATTGAAAATAAAATATTTATAAAATCAAAGGATTTTATAAAGGAAATATTTATAAAATCAAAGAATATTATAAAAGGAATTTATTTAGAAAACAAATAGAATTATAAAAGGAATTTATTTGTAAAAAAAAGAGAATTGAAATAGAAATATTTGTAAAACAAATAGAATCGAAAAGGAAATTGAAGAGATATAAAAGAATTATGAAAAGATTGTTCAAAGTGGATAATTAAATAGAAATCTGTTTTAATAGAAAAAATGGAGAAGATTAATTTATACATAATGTTTTATAAATTAAATAAAATATTTATCATTTGATGAATGGAATATATAAGTCTGAACTTATATAGAAAAGTAGAAATCGGTTTTAACACCGATATTTTTAATAGCTCGTGAACTCAACATTTATAAAGGGAATTATAAATGAGATTTAAGTGTTAGAAATAAAAAGGAGAATTCGTATGAATAATTCTATAAATAGAAGTATAAATAGAATTTGGAATTGGAATATTATTTTTAAATACGAAATCAAACTGAATTGATATATAAAAGAAATATTATACACATTCGATGTGAATAATGGATTAAAATAGTTATTTTATATATTAAAACATTTATAAAGAAAAATTAGGATTTGAAATAGAATTTAATTGGTAATTTGAATGAGATAGGAAATAGGGTTAAAATAAAATTAATTATTCGAATAGAGTTAATCGAACTAGAGTCAATCGAATATTAGTTATTCGAATAGAGTTAATCGAATTAGATCAATCGAATATTAGTGATTCGAATAGAGTAAATTGAATAGAGTTAGCCTAGTATAAGTTATTCAAAGATAGTTAAATCGAATATAAGTTATTCAAAAGAGAGTTAAATTGATTATAAGTTATTCGAAAGAGAGTTAAATCGAATATAAGTTATTCGAAAGAGAGTTAAATCGAATATAAGTATTCGAAAGAGAGTTAAACCGAATATAAGTATTCGAAAGATAGATAATCGAATATAAGTTATTGAAAGAGAGTTAAACCGAATATAAGTATTCGAAAGAGAGATAATCGAATGTAAGTTATTCGAAGAGAGTTAATTGAATATAGGTTATTCGAAGGAGAGTTAATGGAATAGAGATTACCCGGAGGAGAGTTATACGTCGAATTCAGTTATATCGAATTCGGGAAAGTACTATTTACTTACGGTTTTTAAATGAAGATTTATTTACTAAATAAATAAATTATTATTTTTTTAAATTAAGAAATAAAAGTTATAGTTTTAAAGTTAGATATTTCGGAAGTATGGTTTATAACGTTATTGTTATAACCAATGTTTTATCAAAGAAGGAAAGTCGTAAATGAAATCCAAGAGTTTGCATAAGAAATGATTGTTAAAACTAGAGTGTTGAGCTTTATCTGTTGCAAGGTTAAGAACGTCGTTCAGTTAAGGTCTGAGAGGTAATTATACCCCAACTTGATTGACTTCATAATTAACTAAGGAGTAGTTGAGGTTCGATGGCGAAGATTGATTAAAGATACATTAAGTAATAAGCGATTAATGGATTGAGCAGTCGTAACGATATTTATATAACGTTCGTTGAAATCCATATAAATGAGTTTTGGAAACGTTTTCCAAATAAAATCAGAGATGTTTTCTAAGCATAGAAAATGAAATGTTTTGTTGATAAGAAATCCTGGAATGATAGTGATGCGTGAGTAAGAAATGGAAATGTTTTCCAATGATTAATAACGTATATTTTCTAGATTTAGAAAATAAGAAATTATGAATATATGGAAACAAGAAATGGGTAAAAGGAATAAATTAAGGGTAAATTAATTTAAGAGATAAATGATGATTGATCGATAGAATTTCCATTTAGAAATAATGTCGTTTTTTGCACACATGTTTTTCTTTGATAGTTAAATCACCGACTATCAAAGTTTTTGACCATTTTTCCGTCGTCAATACGGAGAGACCGGGATCAGATTCATTATCTGAAAACCACTCTGTATGGACGTTAGCATTGCGATCAAATATAATGAAGATAATTGAAGATGGAGTTATACAAGGGCTGTTCTGGCGATCCTAGGTAGCAATTGCCTAAGATGGATTTACAGAATAGTGCCTTCGGTTTGTCCAGTCCCAGGACCACCTGTATGGAAGAATGTCTGACAGAGTATATTTAATAGATCGCGTAAGTTGATCTCTTCAAACGTATTTACGTTTGGTGGCAGAGGAATTCGTTTCTCTTAGCTGTATAGCCGTGGCATGTTTGGGGAAATCAATTTTTGATTTGGCGGGTATGACGATGTGACATTCAAAGTAAATAAAAGTGTGATCTATACGTTATGGCCTCTAGCCTCACAACCGAGAAATGGTATAAAATCGGGTAGGTCGCATGGCTAAGTGGTTAGCTGCCAATTAGGGTCTATTGTCACCTGATCTAGTGAAATTCCATTTACTTCTATAATCTATTTCGATGCTGTCCCTTTCGGGAAATGGTTGCTGATCCCAACCGTTGGTGATAATACATTCGGTACACTCAAGAGAAATGAGTGACCGGTCATGTTTAGCCTGGGTTGCAAGATATTCTTGTTGAACCCGGTGTATTCCTCTCTAGAGATACACTGTCGGAAGGCAGTCCCATACCTTGCCGGTTGGAATTCATTACCCAATAAGCGCCCACGGTTTTTTATATATATTATGTATGTGGAACGTGAGATGAAAGCGTTCTGCTAATGATTATTTAGTTATGGTTAATAGACAATATTACAATATCCAAAGTGTTTTGATATAAAGATTATCGTTTCTTTCAAAAGGATTTTGAATGTTAAATTAAGTGTTTTGGATTCTCATAAGGGAAAAACCCGTTCCGTGTTATACGGCATGGTCTTATGAGATATCGGTTATTTTCTCAAACTGTTTTAAATTTGTTTACTCACACCAGTCCCATGACTGACCCGGAGTTTATTTTGTTTTGTTTTCCCTAAACTCTTGGGTGCCCAAATTTGTACGGGCAGTCAAGTAGTCAGGATTTTACAGATATACTGAGAGCTTGGAGCAGGAGGCTTCAGGAATTTATAGCAATTGTTTATTCCGCTGTGTTGTAAGTGTTGTACTCTGATAAATGTTATTGTATGCATATACTGGTTTTATTTCAAAGTTATGTTATATTTTATTCGTTCCGCTGTGAGATTTTAGTGTTACTCTGATTCTATTGTTGTGATCTTCTTCTTCTTCTATTCTAATGTTCTATCTTATCTATTCTCACCCTCTAACTTCTTTCTATTAACTATCTGGTATTTCCGATGCTTGGATAGTCGACATTGAGTTTATGTCGATAACCAGGATCTCAAATTCCCTGGGTCGTTACAGTGGTATCAGAGCTGAAGGTTAAGTAATTACCTTGGCTCTGTGGCGTGACTCAGTAGAGATAGGGTTAGCAATACCCTAGATTGAGTTTGAATGTATATATATGAGCGCGTATTTGTTGTTCAATATAAAATGATTTTATATTGTGGAGATTTATTGATTGAGTTGTTTATGAGTTCTGGTCGATCAGTTTGATCCACTGTATCGGTAGGAGTTAATAAACACTTAAATACGATGAACCGACATGGTATGTTTTGAAAAGAGGGTAAATGAAATAATTGTACCCGACATATATTTTGTTATAAAAGGAATCTATATATTGGAATTATTATAATATATAAGATGGGTTGGTTGTTATTATAATCGAATGAGATTATAAATTGAAATGGTTATATAAAATAACCAATTCATATAAGTGTAATATATGAAATCAGATGAATTAAATCTGAATTTAAATCAGAATTGGAATTTAAAATTCCGAAAACATGAAAAGTGTTTGTAAATGGAATAGAATTAAATATATGGGAATTTTAAAATCCTGGGAGATTTTAAGTTGTTTTACAAGCATTGTGAATCATATTTTGAAATGTATTTCAAAATGGAAGTGTTTAGAAATGGCTTTGAAAGTGATATAGTATTGAACTAACTTCGATCGCTGGAAAATAAATTCCGATGATGAAGTCGACCATCATTGGTGTTCATTTTCGAGTTGTAAGTGACGCATTACTGCCAAAGATTGTGTTTTTGAATTGTTTTGTGGAAAGCAAGTTGTTTTGAATCCTGAAAAGGGATATCTGGTTTTAGAAAAGCTAAACTGTTTGAAATTCCTTAGGAAAGATTGTTTGAATTAAAACAAATTAAATTAGAATTTGTAAAGGCAAATAGAAATTGAATAGAAAACTAGTTAAGTGGAAAATGAATTGAGATAGAAAATATCGAATTAGATTGGATTAGAGATAATCCGAAATGGAATTGGACTGGTAAGTTAAGAGTTGAAATTAATAATGGAATCTAACTTGAGAACAAAATTCGGCTTGGGTATAACCGAATGATCGGGATGACATTGGTATATGCAGGATTGGTAACACATGGAAAGGATATATTGATATGCCCGAAAAAAAGGTATAAGTTTATATTATATATGGGTTTGAGATTTTGATGAGCCGAATTGGCAAGCCGCTTGGCTGTTTGTTTTTCTTTTGGGTTGAAAAAGGCCTAAAGAGGCGAGTTGGAGTTTGAGCTATTGACCAGTACAAAGGAGGTGCTGGCGAAATTTTCCACAAAATTAAGGTGTAAGAAAATTTTCAGGATTTTTGAAACTTTTCGTTAGTAGGAATAAATAAATATTTAATTGAAATTAAATTGGTTCAGTTGAAACTGAAGTTAAGAAGTGAACAAATAATCTTTATCCAGTCAATATGGTTTGTTTTCTACCTTAGCAATTTCGAGGACGAAATTATTTTAAGGGGGGAAGAATGTAACGTTCCGTGTTTTTACGGTATAATAATTAATTAATTTAATTACTTAAATAGTGATATGGAGATTTAAATGGTTATTTAAATAAATAATAATGAATATTTAATTAATATTTATAATATAATAATATATTATAATTTCAAAAATAGTCGGAATAGCTGAATTCACAATACTGTGTGAACTGGATCATTTAAAATATATAATTCAGTTTAGATTTGAATTATAATAACGAATATATTATTTAAATGTAGTTTTAATGTATAATTATATTATAATTATAATCGAACTCGAAATGGCGCGGTAGTTCGTAATTTGGCGATTCGAACTTTAAACAAATACACAGAATCCGTTTTAAGCCGGATTTCCGTGAAACAAGAAACGTTCGGAGCTAGTGAACTGTATTTTTCTAATGGAAGAGAAAAATCGGAATTTTGTCGTATAGATTTTGATTTATTATCAAATCAAATTTTCGAAAAGTCGCTATGGAATTCCTTTATAATTTATAACGGTTTATTTATATTATAAATGGATTTTTTTATATAAATTGAATACTAATTTAATCTGGATTTGAAATGTCAAGTTATAGAAATATTTTGGAGCTGTATTATATTCCATGTGAATATATACGATAATATTAATTTATTAATATTTAATTTAATTATTTTTAAATATATTAATATTTAAATTGGTTTATTTAGAGCTTTAAAAATAGCCAGTTCTGCAAATGAACTCCGTTTTCGGCGAAACTAATTTTGTTGGATCTGGAATATTAAATTATTGTTAGATTTCAATTTTCGTGATTTTTGGAGTCGGTATGTGGCCGTACGGAATTTTAAGGTGAAAAAAAGTCAATAATTTGACTTTAGAAATACGCTGGGTGAGCAAACGGAGTCGATATTCGACGAAACAAGTTTCGTTGGGTCCGTAAGGTCGAACGTAGCTGCATGTCCATTTTTATCGAATTTGGATATTGTATGTGATCATAGGAATTTTTAATGATAAATACAGATAGCGAGAGACTAAAAATAAATAGAATAATGAATATAAAAATATTATAGCTATCCTATAAATACACCACAATATTTACTCAAACCCTAAACTTGCACCCTCTGGTCAAAACATGGTAGCCGTCATTTTTCTTTCTCCACACAGTAAAAAATGGCGTAATCACAAAAATCAAACAATTCAAGGAAAATTCTATAAATATCAAAAGAATTATATTTGGAATCCTCTTGTCATCCTCTTCAAATTGGTGTGCCTATCATTCCACTCGAACACCATCTTGTTCGATGTTTATTTTGGCAGCCGTAGGTTGAGGTTCGTCGATTCGAGAGTTTGATTCATCGAATGAAACAATAATTGTTATTTTCGAGTTAATAGCACTGATTAGCATCGACTTGGAAATTTTGGGTAAGTTCGATCATGATGTTGTTCGATGGTATATTTCCAGCGGGGTGCTTGGGTTGTAGGGCTGAATTTGTTTGACTGTGGTGTCGATTATTGGCAAAGAATGTGTTGGTTTAGTGATTGCGGTGGGATTTGGAATCTGTAGGGAAGATTTTGTGTAACACCCCACTCCCGCTATGATCACTCACTAAGGGAATGCCATAGCATCGGTGGAGTATTTTAGTGAATATAGAACAGAAAAATTACAACAAGACAGATATAAATAGTACTTGAAATTTTAAAACATCATCTCATAACAGCGGAAGTAAAACATGTCTGGTTACATCATAAAACCACAATAAAGGTCAAGTACAATATCCATCAAAATAAAGAAGTACATAATCCCACTCTCATACAATAGCCAAACAAAAGAAAAGATAACTGGATAACTGGAGCTTTACATCTATCCAAGCTCCTAAAGACTGGAACAGCAATCCGATCAAGCTCCACTACTGCTAGGATCCACCGTAGGACCTGAGGGTTGGGAAAAAGATAAAAACAACAGGGTCAGACATAAGTCTGAGCGAGTCCTATAACTTTAACAATATAATCGTTAAAGTAACCAGAGAAGACATAAACTGATATACGGTAACATATAGGGATGAATGGCTACCCTAAGCAGTCAACTAAACGAAGATAAAGGATAAAGACGCATCTACCCTTCCTAAGGTAAATTACTAAACTGCACCACACCAGTCGTTCCTAACTTAAAGGTTGATCCCACCCAAGGACTTATAAAATTTACTAATTAGTACCTGCGTACCCCTAGGTAACCAAGTAGGCGCCACGGGGCCCTACAATCCACTAGGTGTACACACTACTTCCCATTCGATCGGCTCCCTAACGTAGATACCCGTGCTGGCCCCACCGTGGGATGTATCATTCCCCAATGTGGCAACCTGTAACAACCCGTATTTTCAATAACCTGTAATAACATAAATCGAGGCAGAATTTAATTCTAAAATGGGAATCAAGGGAAACGGGCTATGCCATTGTGTTCGTCTCGGAAAAATACGCGAAATAGAGTCCGAGTTTTCGAAAATCGGAGTCCGTATGACCAAGATATGGCCTCGCGAAGTTTCACGAAAATTCCCAAATTAAAGTATACTTAATTAAGTGAAATGGGTTGTGTAGATATATATATATATATATATATTGATATATATATATATATAATTGAAAATTTAATAAATAAATATGCAAAAATGCTCAAAACAGCGAATTGGGAGAGGGGAATAACCGAACCGGCCGATTTTTGAAGTCGACCCGAGCCCGCTGGGTCGACTAGGGGTTAATCCAGGGTGTTTGGCTGTCAACCCGTGGGCCGATTCGCTCAAGTGCAGATTTTGCATTTGAATGGTTCTCATGGTCCATCTTTAATCTAAAGGCTCTAGATGGTTCCTACACTTGACTTCTTCCCCAAGACATGCTTTGATGGCTTGGATTGAATCTAGGGTTAATCCTATGGCCTAAAACACTTGCCTAATCTATAAATAAGACCCTAACCTACCCTAATTCATTCATAATTAAACCTAGTGACTAAACTATGGCAAAATGCTAGCTCTCATGGCCTCCACTAATTTTATGAAGAGGGTTGCATACTAATCACTCTCTAATCAACTTCTAATCCCTTCTTAGCATCTTAATCTTCTTCATTTGGTGTTCAAAGTTGCTAGTTGTGAGTTTCTATCACTTTGATGATCTTTTGGTAAACTAATTAGATGAGATGTGATGAGATTTATGGTTTTGTATGTGGGTTAATGAGCTTTGAATCATATGATATGATGTTAGCATTAATCTTATGTTTATGCATGTTGAGTATGTAAGCTTATGCAAGTTTAATATGATGTATGTTATGTTTGCATGATGCTAAATATGCAAGTTGTGGGCTATGTAATCATATGCATGTTATGCAAGTTCATGGTAATATGCTATGCAAGTTACATGTTTGTTAATATGCAAGTTACATGTTTGTTAATATGCAAGTTACATGTATGTAAATATGCAAGTTACATGTTTGTTAATATGCAAGTTACATGTATGTAAATATGCAAGTTACATGTTTGTTAATATGCAAGTTACATGTATGTAAATATGCAAGTTACATGTTTGTTAATATGCAAGTTACATGTATGTAAATATGCAAGTTACATGTTTGTTAATATGCAAGTTACATGTTTGTTAATATGCAAGTTACATGTATGTAAATATGCAAGTTACATGTTTCTTTATATGCAAGTTACATGTTTGTTAATATGCGAGTTACATGTATGTAAATATGCAAGTTACATGTTTATTAATATGCAAGTTCATGATGACACATTATGCAAGTCTATAAGCTAATATGCAAGTTTGTTATGCAAAATGAATATGTAAGTTATGTGACATATTATATGCAAGTTATGTGACATGTTATGCAAGTTCATATGCAAGTTATGTGTTTGTTAATATGCAAGATGGCACCTTTGAAACATGTTCATTCATATGCAAGTTGACACCTTTTATATGTGTTATATCATGAACGAAATTACGTGGGAACGATGGGGTAATTAAATGCATAAGTTAATAAGATTGTGTGAAATTAATATAATTATGCATAACACAAAATAAATAAACATAGTATGGGAATTTGCCTATTTGGTTAGGTGTACCCATACTATGTGTTGGGAATTTACCTATTGAGTTAGGTCTACCCCATGGGAATTTACCTATTAAGTTAGGTCTACCCATGTTAAGAAAACTTGATTAATTAGGGATAATTAATATAAAATTATGAGGGTGATTAATTAGGTGTAATTAATTGACTAAGACACGAGGTTGGACTCAGTTGTAGCGTAAAACTGCCCGGACCCAACCGGCTTAACCAGTTGCTACAAATGTTAGCCCAATGTGAGAGGTCTTAGGCACAAACTAAATACGTAATTAATGTAAAGACACGAGGTTAGACTCTGTTATGACATAAGGCTGCCCGGACCCAACCGGCTTAACCAGCGGTCATAAAAGACAGTCTAATGTGAGAGGTCTTTACAAAGGTTACGTTCTTAATTAATTAATTAAGAAACACTTAACCACATTAGCATGTAGAGGGACATGAGGGGTTAAGTGGGTGCCTCGGGTGGCATGAGAAAATCTAGTGGTTGCCTTGGGTGGCAATAGAAAATACGATTAGAATACTTAACCAAAATAGAACATGTAATTAAAACATGATTAAAGGGTTAAGTGGGATATACTAGAAAAAGGGACAAGCTTAGGTGGGTAGCTTGTGGAGGCCCATTTCAACCAGTAACCCATACGTATCTTTGTGGGCTCGACCCATGTCGAGGACGGGACACGCATACTGGGCTTGACTGTAAGAGGCAAACGGGTTAGCGGTGGCAACGCAAGTCCAACGGGCTTCATATGCGTGAGTGGGCCCGGGCTGGTAGGTAAGCCGTTGTTGCATCGAGTAGATATAAGCCGTGCACCTTTAGTTTCATCAGGTTGCCACATTGGGGAATGATACATCCCACGGTGGGGCCAGCACGGGTATCTACGTTAGGGAGCCGATCGAATGGGAAGTAGTGTGTACACCTAGTGGATTGTAGGGCCCCGTGGCGCCTACTTGGTCACCTAGGGGTACGCAGGTACTAATTAGTAAATTTTATAAGTCCTTGGGTGGGATCAACCTTTAAGTTAGGAACGACTGGTGTGGTGCAGTTTAGTAATTTACCTTAGGGAGGGTAGATGCGTCTTTATCCTTTATCTTCGTTTAGTTGACTGCTTAGGGTAGCCATTCATCCCTATATGTTACCGTATATCAGTTTATGTCTTCTCTGGTTACTTTAACGATTGTATTGTTAAAGTTATAGGACTCGCTCAGACTTATGTCTGACCCTGTTGTTTTTATCTTTTTCCCAACCCTCAGGTCCTACGGTGGATCCTAGCAGTAGTGGAGCTTGATCGGATTGCTGTTCCAGTCTTTAGGAGCTTGGATAGATGTAAAGCTCCAGTTATCCAGTTATCTTTTCTTTTGTTTGGCTATTGTATGAGAGTGGGATTATGTACTTCTTTATTTTGATGGATATTGTACTTGACCTTTATTGTGGTTTTATGATGTAACCAGACATGTTTTACTTCCGCTGTTATGAGATGATGTTTTAAAATTTCAAGTACTATTTATATCTGTCTTGTTGTAATTTTTCTGTTCTATATTCACTAAAATACTCCACCGATGCTATGGCATTCCCTTAGTGAGTGATCATAGCGGGAGTGGGGTGTTACACGTGGTATCAGAGCTTAAGGTTACCAGAACAGATAAAATTTTTTTTAGAAAAAACTATTTTCTAAGAGTATTTTCGAAGAAAGTATTTTCAAAAACATGTCTTTTAAAAGAAAAGTTTTTGAAAAAGAAAAGCATAATCCCCAATAGCCATATCTTTATCTTTCGGAATCTCCTTTTTGAATCTTTCCTCTTTCGTTTCAGCATGGCTGAAGATCTTAACATCCCGGAAGGTTTAGTGATACCACTATGGTATAGGAGGTTGCAAGAGGCTAGGGCCGCGGCTGCGGGTCCAGCCAATGCTACTACACCAGAGACAACCGCTCCTCCTCCTCAGCCTAGAGTGGATAATTTTGCTAAGGTTTGCAAGGAGTTCAAGGCGATAGGAGGAAAACCTTTTCTAGGTTCAGAGACCTTCGTAGAGGCTAGAGATTGGCTTAAGGAAGTGGAAGAGTTGCTAGATATCTTTGAAGTGGAAGAGGGAAAGAAAGTCAAGTTGGCGGCTTGGTTAATGAAGGGAGAGGCCTCATTCTGGTGGGAGGTCACTAATGGAGAACGCCCTGTTGACTCTTGGGCAGATTTTAAGCAAAGGATTGGGGCTAAGTTTCTCTCAAGGGCGGAAGAGAATCTGTTTATGGAGAAGTTCTTGAATTTGAAGCAAGGGAATCTCACGGTGAAAGAATATGTCAACAAATTCAATCAATTAGCAAGGTTTGGCATAGAGTTGGTGAATACACCGGAGAAGAAGGCTTTGAGGTTCGTTAGAGGCTTGAACGAACCATTGCAAGGAATAGCTATGACTCACATTCCTATGGGGGCCACTTTTGAGAAGCTTGTCTACATGGCACTTATGCATGAGGATGATAAGAATTCTAAGGCACCAGAGAAAAAGGGGGATCAGAAGAAACCGCAACAGCAACAACAAGGCAAGGGCGGAAAAGGCAATGGTGACAAAAAGAAGACGAAGAAGAAGTGCTTCAATTGTGGAACACCAGGACACCTCAGTAAGGATTGTCGCAAAAAGAAGAAGACCGGTTGCTTTCATTGTGGTGAAGCAGGGCATCTTGTGAAAAACTTCCCAAAGAAGGGGCAGAAGACGGGGTCTACCTCAGGAGGCCAGGTGCAAGCTCTTATAGCACCACCTCAGTCAGGGGGGCAAGTTCAGGTTCTCTCAGTTCCACCGATTCAGCAGAGAGGTAGAACTATTTCCGTTGAAAGTCTGGTTTTTCTGTTTGATCATCCAGTTCGTACTTTGTTTGACTCTGGCGCATCGCATTCTTTTATCTCATCATCGTTAGTTGAGTCACTGCACTTAGACACCAGTCTAGTTGATGATCCCTTGGTTGTCTCAAACCCAATTGGGGGCTCCATATATCTGTCTATGATATGTTTGGGTTTGAAGATTTCTATACTTAGCGTTGAGTTTAGATGTGATGCTTTTGTATTGGGCTTCACGGGCTATGGGTTGATCTTGGGCATGGACTGGTTATCCAGTAATGGTGCCGTTCTTGATTGCGAAAGGAGAGTTGTCAGGCTCATGACCCGCTTGGGTAACACTCTCGAGATCTCTTGCAATCCCATGGAATCTGTTTTGCTAAGTTATCTTGAATCGCTCGATGCTTCGGTCGAAAGTTTGTGTTCTGTCAGAGTAGTCCGGGAATATCCGGATGTGTTTGAAGAAGTAAAGGGTTTGCCTCCGAAGCGGGAGATAGATTTCCGAATTTATTTGGTGGATAATGCCAAACCAGTGTCTTTGCCAGTACGCCACATGGCTCCTCGTGAGAGAAGAGAACTTCATAAGCAAGTAGGGGAGTTGCTTGAGAAGGGGTTCATAAGGCGAAGTATATCGGAGTGGGGAGCTCCAGTAGTGTTTGCCACGAAGGCGGATGGGTCCCTCAGACTTTGTGTGGATTATAGGGAACTTAATAAGCTCACGAAGAAGAATAGACACCCATTACCGAGGATAGATGATCTCTTTGATCAGTTGGTTGGCGCGTCAGTATTTTCGCAGATGGACTTAGCTACAGGGTTTCATCAGTTAAGAGTGGCGGAGGACAGTATAGAGAAGACTGCTTTCCGGACTCCGGATGGTTTTTATGAGTGGCTAGTGATGCCATTTGGGTTGACAAACGCCCCCGCATACTTTGTTGATCTCATGAGTAGAGTGTTCAGAGAGTATCTGAATAAGTTTGTAGTAGTTTTTGTGGATGACATCTTGGTCTTTTCCAAGAATGAAGAAGAGCATGCCTTACATCTCAAGGAAGTGTTGGAGACTCTTCGAGCGCATAGTCTTAAAGCTAAATTCTCTAAATGCCATTTTTGGAGAAGAGAAGTGCGATTCTTAGGGCATGTGGTCTCTAAGGAAGGGATAGCTGTGGATCCCGCAAAGATAGTATCTATCCAGGATTGGAAAGTTCCTAGAAATGCTACCGAGGTAAGAAGTTTCTTGGGGTTGGCAGGATATTATAGGAAGTTCATCAAAGACTTCGCGAAGATATCAGCCCCATTAACCCGCTTGACGAAGAAGAATCTGGTTTTCTCATGGGATGTAGATTGTGATGATGCTTTCCGACGGTTAAAGAGAGCTTTGACCACCGCTCCAGTTTTAGTGCTTCCAGATGGGAGTAAGCCGTTTGTTGTTTATACCGATGCTTGTGGAACAGGATTAGGCGCAGTCTTGATGCAGGAGGGAAGGGTAATAGCCTATGGAGGGAGACAATTGAGAGTGCATGAGAAGAATTACCCTACCCATGATCTAGAGTTGGCCGCGATTGTTTTCGCACTTAAGTCTTGGCGCCATTATCTTCTTGGTGAGAGATTCGAGTTGTTCACCGACCATAAATCATTGAAGTACTTATTCTCTCAGAAGGATTTAAACTTAAGACAGCAAAGGTGGATGGAGTTCTTAGCATCCTATGATTTCGAGATAGCGTATACCCCTGGTAAGGGTAACGTGGTGGCAGACGCCTTAAGTAGAAAAAGGCTATCTTTGAGTCCATTGTTCGTGGAACGACGAAGCTTGGAGTTTCTTTCTTTGTTTGACTTCAGACCTTCTGTTGATTTTGTACCTGGTTTGTTGGCATCCTTGGAGGTTAGACCTACTCTTTTGAGACGGATTGGCGAGGCTCAGCGAGACGACCCACAGTTGGTTGTGTTGGTAGAGAAGCTTATAAGAGGGGAGTCGTCCAGCCATTTGGGTAGATACACCATAGATGATAAGGGATGGTTGCATAGAGACGGTAGACTTTGTGTACCGCAAGATGAGGGTTTGAAGAAGGCTATTTTGGATGATGCACATCGTTCAAGAATGACTATTCATCCCGGTGGAGACAAAATGTACCAAGACATGAAGAGAGTTTTCTTTTGGGCCGGTATGAAGAAAGATGTGGCCGAGTATGTGGCTAGATGCTTAGTGTGCCAACAAGTTAAAGTGGAGCAAAGGAAACCCGGTGGGTTGCTACACCCATTGGAAGTTCCACAGTGGAAGTGGGATAGTGTCTCGATGGATTTCATCGACGGGTTACCGAGATCGAGGAAGGGCAATACGGGAATTTGGGTTGTGGTAGACAGACTTACAAAGAGTGCCCATTTTATACCCGTAAAGAGTAAGAGGACCGCTCCATGGCTTGCTTCAGTCTATGTTAGAGAGATTGTTAGATTGCATGGCGTACCATCCAGCATTGTGAGTGATCGAGATCCTATTTTCACTAGTGAGTTTTGGAGAAGTTTGCAAGAGGCGGTAGGGACTCAGTTGTGTTTGAGCACCGCATATCATCCTCAGACGGACGGTCAGACCGAGAGGGTGAACCGTATCTTAGAAGATCTTTTGAGGCTTTGTATCTTGGATTTTGGAGGTACATGGGAAGAACATCTTCCTTTGGTGGAGTTCGCATATAATAACAGCTTTCAGTCCAGTATTGGTATGGCTCCTTTCGAAGCTCTTTATGGAAGGCCTTGTCGATCTCCTACATGTTGGTGGGAATCTACGGATAAGATCTTGCTTGGGCCGGATATGGTTAGAGAGACTTCAGAGAAGATTGATTTAATTCGAAAAAGGATGAAAGCAGCGCAAGATAGACAGAAATCTTATGCGGATCGGAGAAGGACGGATCTTGAGTTTGAGGTTGGGGACATGGTTTTTGTCAAAGTATCTCCATTGAGAAATGTTGTTCGCTTTGGGTCCGTAGGGAAGTTAGCACCGAGATTTGTTGGGCCGTTTCCTATTAAGGAAAGGATTGGACGGATGGCATATAGGGTGGAGTTGCCCGACAGACTTAGTGGTGTTCATGATGTATTCCATGTATCACATTTGAGGAAGTGCTTACATGAGACCGCGGAGGTGGTAGAGCCGAGCTTGCTTAGAGATGTAGAGGTAGAGCGTGATGCGACGATTCGACGAGCTCCTACTCGCATCCTTGGGTCAGAAACTAGGAAGTTGAGGAACAGAGAAGTTCAGCTAGTTAAAGTGCAATGGGGAGATGACGAAAGCAATGCTACTTGGGAGACGGAAGCAAAGATGCGTTCTTTGTATCCATTTCTTTTTGAGAGTATGTCTTTTAACTTCTCCTTTATTGCTTGTCTAGTACTTATCTTATCTTTAGTATATCCTCTCGCTAATACCTATGACCTTTAGATAGGGTAAAACCTATGGTTGAGACATGTGTTTGAAACATGTTATGGTTGATGGATGCATATGGATGCAATTGTTTGCTAGTGGTTGCTCGTGGATGCATATACACACACATTAGGCACTAGATCGGCTCAGTCACTTCATGTTGCATATTGCATAAATGGATGTGGTAGTTAGATTGATGGATGTATCATGGCTGTGTTATCATATGGATGATGCATTTTTGTGTATGGTTGTGCACGCATGTAGAAATTTGTATGTGTCAATAGGGTTTCGCATACATATTGGATGCATGGCACTATCATGGTTTGCATTAAGGAGGTTTACTGTATCAGTAACCGCCTGATTTTCGCATTAGGTAAGTACATATACACACACTTTTGCATATATCCATCCAGCATTTAGAATCTTGTAAGGACAATGATTGCTCGTGGATGATGCTTTGAGTAGATGGATGATTGGATGGTAGGATACGTTCTTCCTAACTTGAAGATTTCGGGGACGAAATCCTTTAAGGAGGGGAGAATGTAACAACCCGTATTTTCAATAACCTGTAATAACATAAATCGAGGCAGAATTTAATTCTAAAATGGGAATCAAGGGAAACGGGCTATGCCATTGTGTTCGTCTCGGAAAAATACGCGAAATAGAGTCCGAGTTTTCGAAAATCGGAGTCCGTATGACCAAGATATGGCCTCGCGAAGTTTCACGAAAATTCCCAAATTAAAGTATACTTAATTAAGTGAAATGGGTTGTGTAGATATATATATATATATATATTGATATATATATAATTGAAAATTTAATAAATAAATATGCAAAAATGCTCAAAACAGCGAATTGGGAGAGGGGAATAACCGAACCGGCCGATTTTTGAAGTCGACCCGAGCCCGCTGGGTCGACTAGGGGTTAATCCAGGGTGTTTGGCTGTCAACCCGTGGGCCGATTCGCTCAAGTGCAGATTTTGCATTTGAATGGTTCTCATGGTCCATCTTTAATCTAAAGGCTCTAGATGGTTCCTACACTTGACTTCTTCCCCAAGACATGCTTTGATGGCTTGGATTGAATCTAGGGTTAATCCTATGGCCTAAAACACTTGCCTAATCTATAAATAAGACCCTAACCTACCCTAATTCATTCATAATTAAACCTAGTGACTAAACTATGGCAAAATGCTAGCTCTCATGGCCTCCACTAATTTTATGAAGAGGGTTGCATACTAATCACTCTCTAATCAACTTCTAATCCCTTCTTAGCATCTTAATCTTCTTCATTTGGTGTTCAAAGTTGCTAGTTGTGAGTTTCTATCACTTTGATGATCTTTTGGTAAACTAATTAGATGAGATGTGATGAGATTTATGGTTTTGTATGTGGGTTAATGAGCTTTGAATCATATGATATGATGTTAGCATTAATCTTATGTTTATGCATGTTGAGTATGTAAGCTTATGCAAGTTTAATATGATGTATGTTATGTTTGCATGATGCTAAATATGCAAGTTGTGGGCTATGTAATCATATGCATGTTATGCAAGTTCATGGTAATATGCTATGCAAGTTACATGTATGTAAATATGCAAGTTACATGTTTGTTAATATGCAAGTTACATGTATGTAAATATGCAAGTTACATGTTTGTTAATATGCAAGTTACATGTATGTAAATATGCAAGTTACATGTTTGTTAATATGCAAGTTACATGTATGTAAATATGCAAGTTACATGTTTGTTAATATGCAAGTTACATGTATGTAAATATGCAAGTTACATGTTTGTTAATATGCAAGTTACATGTTTGTTAATATGCAAGTTACATGTATGTAAATATGCAAGTTACATGTTTCTTTATATGCAAGTTACATGTTTGTTAATATGCGAGTTACATGTATGTAAATATGCAAGTTACATGTTTATTAATATGCAAGTTCATGATGACACATTATGCAAGTCTATAAGCTAATATGCAAGTTTGTTATGCAAAATGAATATGTAAGTTATGTGACATATTATATGCAAGTTATGTGACATGTTATGCAAGTTCATATGCAAGTTATGTGTTTGTTAATATGCAAGATGGCACCTTTGAAACATGTTCATTCATATGCAAGTTGACACCTTTTATATGTGTTATATCATGAACGAAATTACGTGGGAACGATGGGGTAATTAAATGCATAAGTTAATAAGATTGTGTGAAATTAATATAATTATGCATAACACAAAATAAATAAACATAGTATGGGAATTTGCCTATTTGGTTAGGTGTACCCATACTATGTGTTGGGAATTTACCTATTGAGTTAGGTCTACCCCATGGGAATTTACCTATTAAGTTAGGTCTACCCATGTTAAGAAAACTTGATTAATTAGGGATAATTAATATAAAATTATGAGGGTGATTAATTAGGTGTAATTAATTGACTAAGACACGAGGTTGGACTCAGTTGTAGCGTAAAACTGCCCGGACCCAACCGGCTTAACCAGTTGCTACAAATGTTAGCCCAATGTGAGAGGTCTTAGGCACAAACTAAATACGTAATTAATGTAAAGACACGAGGTTAGACTCTGTTATGACATAAGGCTGCCCGGACCCAACCGGCTTAACCAGCGGTCATAAAAGACAGTCTAATGTGAGAGGTCTTTACAAAGGTTACGTTCTTAATTAATTAATTAAGAAACACTTAACCACATTAGCATGTAGAGGGACATGAGGGGTTAAGTGGGTGCCTCGGGTGGCATGAGAAAATCTAGTGGTTGCCTTGGGTGGCAATAGAAAATACGATTAGAATACTTAACCAAAATAGAACATGTAATTAAAACATGATTAAAGGGTTAAGTGGGATATACTAGAAAAAGGGACAAGCTTAGGTGGGTAGCTTGTGGAGGCCCATTTCAACCAGTAACCCATACGTATCTTTGTGGGCTCGACCCATGTCGAGGACGGGACACGCATACTGGGCTTGACTGTAAGAGGCAAACGGGTTAGCGGTGGCAACGCAAGTCCAACGGGCTTCATATGCGTGAGTGGGCCCGGGCTGGTAGGTAAGCCGTTGTTGCATCGAGTAGATATAAGCCGTGCACCTTTAGTTTCATCAGGTTGCCACATTGGGGAATGATACATCCCACGGTGGGGCCAGCACGGGTATCTACGTTAGGGAGCCGATCGAATGGGAAGTAGTGTGTACACCTAGTGGATTGTAGGGCCCCGTGGCGCCTACTTGGTCACCTAGGGGTACGCAGGTACTAATTAGTAAATTTTATAAGTCCTTGGGTGGGATCAACCTTTAAGTTAGGAACGACTGGTGTGGTGCAGTTTAGTAATTTACCTTAGGGAGGGTAGATGCGTCTTTATCCTTTATCTTCGTTTAGTTGACTGCTTAGGGTAGCCATTCATCCCTATATGTTACCGTATATCAGTTTATGTCTTCTCTGGTTACTTTAACGATTGTATTGTTAAAGTTATAGGACTCGCTCAGACTTATGTCTGACCCTGTTGTTTTTATCTTTTTCCCAACCCTCAGGTCCTACGGTGGATCCTAGCAGTAGTGGAGCTTGATCGGATTGCTGTTCCAGTCTTTAGGAGCTTGGATAGATGTAAAGCTCCAGTTATCCAGTTATCTTTTCTTTTGTTTGGCTATTGTATGAGAGTGGGATTATGTACTTCTTTATTTTGATGGATATTGTACTTGACCTTTATTGTGGTTTTATGATGTAACCAGACATGTTTTACTTCCGCTGTTATGAGATGATGTTTTAAAATTTCAAGTACTATTTATATCTGTCTTGTTGTAATTTTTCTGTTCTATATTCACTAAAATACTCCACCGATGCTATGGCATTCCCTTAGTGAGTGATCATAGCGGGAGTGGGGTGTTACACAACCTGATGAAACTAAAGGTGCACGGCTTATATCTACTCGATGCAACAACGGCTTACCTACCAGCCCGGGCCCACTCACGCATATGAAGCCCGTTGGACTTGCGTTGCCACCGCTAACCCGTTTGCCTCTTACAGTCAAGCCCAGTATGCGTGTCCCGTCCTCGACATGGGTCGAGCCCACAAAGATACGTATGGGTTACTGGTTGAAATGGGCCTCCACAAGCTACCCACCTAAGCTTGTCCCTTTTTCTAGTATATCCCACTTAACCCTTTAATCATGTTTTAATTACATGTTCTATTTTGGTTAAGTATTCTAATCGTATTTTCTATTGCCACCCAAGGCAACCACTAGATTTTCTCATGCCACCCGAGGCACCCACTTAACCCCTCATGTCCCTCTACATGCTAATGTGGTTAAGTGTTTCTTAATTAATTAATTAAGAACGTAACCTTTGTAAAGACCTCTCACATTAGACTGTCTTTTATGACCGCTGGTTAAGCCGGTTGGGCCCGGGCAGCCTTATGTCATAACAGAGTCTAACCTCGTGTCTTTACATTAATTACGTATTTAGTTTGTGCCTAAGACCTCTCACATTGGGCTAACATTTGTAGCAACTGGTTAAGCCGGTTGGGTCCGGGCAGTTTTACGCTACAACTGAGTCCAACCTCGTGTCTTAGTCAATTAATTACACCTAATTAATCACCCTCATAATTTTATATTAATTATCCCTAATTAATCAAGTTTTCTTAACATGGGTAGACCTAACTTAATAGGTAAATTCCCATGGGGTAGACCTAACTCAATAGGTAAATTCCCAACACATAGTATGGGTACACCTAACCAAATAGGCAAATTCCCATACTATGTTTATTTATTTTGTGTTATGCATAATTATATTAATTTCACACAATCTTATTAACTTATGCATTTAATTACCCCATCGTTCCCACGTAATTTCGTTCATGATATAACACATATAAAAGGTGTCAACTTGCATATGAATGAACATGTTTCAAAGGTGCCATCTTGCATATTAACAAACACATAACTTGCATATGAACTTGCATAACATGTCACATAACTTGCATATAATATGTCACATAACTTACATATTCATTTTGCATAACAAACTTGCATATTAGCTTATAGACTTGCATAATGTGTCATCATGAACTTGCATATTAATAAACATGTAACTTGCATATTTACATACATGTAACTCGCATATTAACAAACATGTAACTTGCATATAAAGAAACATGTAACTTGCATATTTACATACATGTAACTTGCATATTAACAAACATGTAACTTGCATATTAACAAACATGTAACTTGCATATTTACATACATGTAACTTGCATATTAACAAACATGTAACTTGCATATTAACAAACATGTAACTTGCATAGCATATTACCATGAACTTGCATAACATGCATATGATTACATAGCCCACAACTTGCATATTTAGCATCATGCAAACATAACATACATCATATTAAACTTGCATAAGCTTACATACTCAACATGCATAAACATAAGATTAATGCTAACATCATATCATATGATTCAAAGCTCATTAACCCACATACAAAACCATAAATCTCATCACATCTCATCTAATTAGTTTACCAAAAGATCATCAAAGTGATAGAAACTCACAACTAGCAACTTTGAACACCAAATGAAGAAGATTAAGATGCTAAGAAGGGATTAGAAGTTGATTAGAGAGTGATTAGTATGCAACCCTCTTCATAAAATTAGTGGAGGCCATGAGAGCTAGCATTTTGCCATAGTTTAGTCACTAGGTTTAATTATGAATGAATTAGGGTAGGTTAGGGTCTTATTTATAGATTAGGCAAGTGTTTTAGGCCATAGGATTAACCCTAGATTCAATCCAAGCCATCAAAGCATGTCTTGGGGAAGAAGTCAAGTGTAGGAACCATCTAGGGCCTTTAGATTAAAGATGGACCATGAGAACCATTCAAATGCAAAATCTGCACTTGAGCGAATCGGCCCACGGGTTGACAGCCAAACACCCTGGATTAACCCCTAGTCGACCCAGCGGGCTCGGGTCGACTTCAAAAATCGGCCGGTTCGGTTATTCCCCTCTCCCAATTCGCTGTTTTGAGCATTTTTGCATATTTATTTATTAAATTTTCAATTATATATATATATATATATATATATATATATATATCAATATATATATATATATATATATATATATATATCTACACAACCCATTTGACTTAATTAAGTATACTTTAATTTGGGAATTTTCGTGAAACTTCGCGAGGCCATATCTTGGTCATACGGACTCCGATTTTCGAAAACTCGGACTCTATTTCGCGTATTTTTCCGAGACGAACACAATGGCATAGCCCGTTTCCCTTGATTCCCATTTTAGAATTAAATTCTGCCTCGATTTATGTTATTACAGGTTATTGAAAATACGGGTTGTTACATTCTCCCCTCCTTAAAGGATTTCGTCCCCGAAATCTTCAAGTTAGGAAGAACGTATCCTACCATCCAATCATCCATCTACTCAAAGCATCATCCACGAGCAATCATTGTCCTTACAAGATTCTAAATGCTGGATGGATATATGCAAAAGTGTGTGTATATGTACTTACCTAATGCGAAAATCAGGCGGTTACTGATACAGTAAACCTCCTTAATGCAAACCATGATAGTGCCATGCATCCAATATGTATGCGAAACCCTATTGACACATACAAATTTCTACATGCATGCACAACCATACACAAAAATGCATCATCCATATGATAACACAGCCATGATACATCCATCAATCTAACTACCACATCCATTTATGCAATATGCAACATGAAGTGACTGAGCCGATCTAGTGCCTAATGTGTGTGTATATGCATCCACGAGCAACCACTAGCAAACAATTGCATCCATATGCATCCATCAACCATAACATGTTTCAAACACATGTCTCAACCATAGGTTTTACCCTATCTAAAGGTCATAGGTATTAGCGAGAGGATATACTAAAGATAAGATAAGTACTAGACAAGCAATAAAGGAGAAGTTAAAAGACATACTCTCAAAAAGAAATGGATACAAAGAACGCATCTTTGCTTCCGTCTCCCAAGTAGCATTGCTTTCGTCATCTCCCCATTGCACTTTAACTAGCTGAACTTCTCTGTTCCTCAACTTCCTAGTTTCTGACCCAAGGATGCGAGTAGGAGCTCGTCGAATCGTCGCATCACGCTCTACCTCTACATCTCTAAGCAAGCTCGGCTCTACCACCTCCGCGGTCTCATGTAAGCACTTCCTCAAATGTGATACATGGAATACATCATGAACACCACTAAGTCTGTCGGGCAACTCCACCCTATATGCCATCCGTCCAATCCTTTCCTTAATAGGAAACGGCCCAACAAATCTCGGTGCTAACTTCCCTACGGACCCAAAGCGAACAACATTTCTCAATGGAGATACTTTGACAAAAACCATGTCCCCAACCTCAAACTCAAGATCCGTCCTTCTCCGATCCGCATAAGATTTCTGTCTATCTTGCGCTGCTTTCATCCTTTTTCGAATTAAATCAATCTTCTCTGAAGTCTCTCTAACCATATCCGGCCCAAGCAAGATCTTATCCGTAGATTCCCACCAACATGTAGGAGATCGACAAGGCCTTCCATAAAGAGCTTCGAAAGGAGCCATACCAATACTGGACTGAAAGCTGTTATTATATGCGAACTCCACCAAAGGAAGATGTTCTTCCCATGTACCTCCAAAATCCAAGATACAAAGCCTCAAAAGATCTTCTAAGATACGGTTCACCCTCTCGGTCTGACCGTCCGTCTGAGGATGATATGCGGTGCTCAAACACAACTGAGTCCCTACCGCCTCTTGCAAACTTCTCCAAAACTCACTAGTGAAAATAGGATCTCGATCACTCACAATGCTGGATGGTACGCCATGCAATCTAACAATCTCTCTAACATAGACTGAAGCAAGCCATGGAGCGGTCCTCTTACTCTTTACGGGTATAAAATGGGCACTCTTTGTAAGTCTGTCTACCACAACCCAAATTCCCGTATTGCCCTTCCTCGATCTCGGTAACCCGTCGATGAAATCCATCGAGACACTATCCCACTTCCACTGTGGAACTTCCAATGGGTGTAGCAACCCACCGGGTTTCCTTTGCTCCACTTTAACTTGTTGGCACACTAAGCATCTAGCCACATACTCGGCCACATCTTTCTTCATACCGGCCCAAAAGAAAACTCTCTTCATGTCTTGGTACATTTTGTCTCCACCGGGATGAATAGTCATTCTTGAACGATGTGCATCATCCAAAATAGCCTTCTTCAAACCCTCATCTTGCGGTACACAAAGTCTACCGTCTCTATGCAACCATCCCTTATCATCTATGGTGTATCTACCCAAATGGCTGGACGACTCCCCTCTTATAAGCTTCTCTACCAACACAACCAACTGTGGGTCGTCTCGCTGAGCCTCGCCAATCCGTCTCAAAAGAGTAGGTCTAACCTCCAAGGATGCCAACAAACCAGGTACAAAATCAACAGAAGGTCTGAAGTCAAACAAAGAAAGAAACTCCAAGCTTCGTCGTTCCACGAACAATGGACTCAAAGATAGCCTTTTTCTACTTAAGGCGTCTGCCACCACGTTACCCTTACCAGGGGTATACGCTATCTCGAAATCATAGGATGCTAAGAACTCCATCCACCTTTGCTGTCTTAAGTTTAAATCCTTCTGAGAGAATAAGTACTTCAATGATTTATGGTCGGTGAACAACTCGAATCTCTCACCAAGAAGATAATGGCGCCAAGACTTAAGTGCGAAAACAATCGCGGCCAACTCTAGATCATGGGTAGGGTAATTCTTCTCATGCACTCTCAATTGTCTCCCTCCATAGGCTATTACCCTTCCCTCCTGCATCAAGACTGCGCCTAATCCTGTTCCACAAGCATCGGTATAAACAACAAACGGCTTACTCCCATCTGGAAGCACTAAAACTGGAGCGGTGGTCAAAGCTCTCTTTAACCGTCGGAAAGCATCATCACAGTCTACATCCCATGAGAAAACCAGATTCTTCTTCGTCAAGCGGGTTAATGGGGCTGATATCTTCGCGAAGTCTTTGATGAACTTCCTATAATATCCTGCCAACCCCAAGAAACTTCTTACCTCGGTAGCAATTCTAGGAACTTTCCAATCCTGGATAGATACTATCTTTGCGGGATCCACAGCTATCCCTTCCTTAGAGACCACATGCCCTAAGAATCGCACTTCTCTTCTCCAAAAATGGCATTTAGAGAATTTAGCTTTAAGACTATGCGCTCGAAGAGTCTCCAACACTTCCTTGAGATGTAAGGCATGCTCTTCTTCATTCTTGGAAAAGACCAAGATGTCATCCACAAAAACTACTACAAACTTATTCAGATACTCTCTGAACACTCTACTCATGAGATCAACAAAGTATGCGGGGGCGTTTGTCAACCCAAATGGCATCACTAGCCACTCATAAAAACCATCCGGAGTCCGGAAAGCAGTCTTCTCTATACTGTCCTCCGCCACTCTTAACTGATGAAACCCTGTAGCTAAGTCCATCTGCGAAAATACTGACGCGCCAACCAACTGATCAAAGAGATCATCTATCCTCGGTAATGGGTGTCTATTCTTCTTCGTGAGCTTATTAAGTTCCCTATAATCCACACAAAGTCTGAGGGACCCATCCGCCTTCGTGGCAAACACTACTGGAGCTCCCCACTCCGATATACTTCGCCTTATGAACCCCTTCTCAAGCAACTCCCCTACTTGCTTATGAAGTTCTCTTCTCTCACGAGGAGCCATGTGGCGTACTGGCAAAGACACTGGTTTGGCATTATCCACCAAATAAATTCGGAAATCTATCTCCCGCTTCGGAGGCAAACCCTTTACTTCTTCAAACACATCCGGATATTCCCGGACTACTCTGACAGAACACAAACTTCCGACCGAAGCATCGAGCGATTCAAGATAACTTAGCAAAACAGATTCCATGGGATTGCAAGAGATCTCGAGAGTGTTACCCAAGCGGGTCATGAGCCTGACAACTCTCCTTTCGCAATCAAGAACGGCACCATTACTGGATAACCAGTCCATGCCCAAGATCAACCCATAGCCCGTGAAGCCCAATACAAAAGCATCACATCTAAACTCAACGCTAAGTATAGAAATCTTCAAACCCAAACATATCATAGACAGATATATGGAGCCCCCAATTGGGTTTGAGACAACCAAGGGATCATCAACTAGACTGGTGTCTAAGTGCAGTGACTCAACTAACGATGATGAGATAAAAGAATGCGATGCGCCAGAGTCAAACAAAGTACGAACTGGATGATCAAACAGAAAAACCAGACTTTCAACGGAAATAGTTCTACCTCTCTGCTGAATCGGTGGAACTGAGAGAACCTGAACTTGCCCCCCTGACTGAGGTGGTGCTATAAGAGCTTGCACCTGGCCTCCTGAGGTAGACCCCGTCTTCTGCCCCTTCTTTGGGCAGTTTTTCACAAGATGCCCTGCTTCACCACAATGAAAGCAACCGGTCTTCTTCTTTTTGCGACAATCCTTACTGAGGTGTCCTGGTGTTCCACAATTGAAGCACTTCTTCTTCGTCTTCTTTTTGTCACCATTGCCTTTTCCGCCCTTGCCTTGTTGTTGCTGTTGCGGTTTCTTCTGATCCCCCTTTTTCTCTGGTGCCTTAGAATTCTTATCATCCTCATGCATAAGTGCCATGTAGACAAGCTTCTCAAAAGTGGCCCCCATAGGAATGTGAGTCATAGCTATTCCTTGCAATGGTTCGTTCAAGCCTCTAACGAACCTCAAAGCCTTCTTCTCCGGTGTATTCACCAACTCTATGCCAAACCTTGCTAATTGATTGAATTTGTTGACATATTCTTTCACCGTGAGATTCCCTTGCTTCAAATTCAAGAACTTCTCCATAAACAGATTCTCTTCCGCCCTTGAGAGAAACTTAGCCCCAAACCTTTGCTTAAAATCTGCCCAAGAGTCAACAGGGCGTTCTCCATTAGTGACCTCCCACCAGAATGAGGCCTCTCCCTTCATTAACCAAGCCGCCAACTTGACTTTCTTTCCCTCTTCCACTTCAAAGATATCTAGCAACTCTTCCACTTCCTTAAGCCAATCTCTAGCCTCTACGAAAGTCTCTGAACCAAGAAAAGGTTTTCCTCCTATAGCCTTGAACTCCTTGCAAACCTTAGCAAAATTATCCACTCTAGGCTGAGGAGGAGGAGCGGTTGTCTCTGGTGTAGTAGCATTGGCCGGACCCGCAGCCGCGGCCCTAGCCTCTTGCAACCTCCTATACCATAGTGGTATAACTAAACCCTCCGGGATGTTAAGATCTTCAGCCATGCTGAAACGAAAGAGGAAAGATTCAAAAAGGAGATTCCGAAAGATAAAGATATGGCTATTGGGGATTATGCTTTTCTTTTTCAAAAACTTTTTCTCTTAGAAGACATGCTTTTAAAAATACTTTCTTCGAAAATACTCTTAGAAAGTAGTTTTTCTCAAAAATTTTATCTGTTCTGGTAACCTTAAGCTCTGATACCACGTGTAACACCCCACTCCCGCTATGATCACTCACTAGGGGAATGCCATAGCATCGGTGGAGTATTTTAGTGAATATAGAACAGAAAAATTACAACAAGACAGATATAAATAGTACTTGAATTTTTAAAACATCATCTCATAACAGCGGAAGTAAAACATGTCTGGTTACATCATAAAACCACAATAAAGGTCAAGTACAATATCCATCAAAATAAAGAAGTACATAATCCCACTCTCATACAATAGCCAAACAAAAGAAAAGATAACTGGATAACTGGAGCTTTACATCTATCCAAGCTCCTAAAGACTGGAACAGCAATCCGATCAAGCTCCACTACTGCTAGGATCCACCGTAGGACCTGAGGGTTGGGAAAAAGATAAAAACAACAGGGTCAGACATAAGTCTGAGCGAGTCCTATAACTTTAACAATACAATCGTTAAAGTAACCAGAGAAGACATAAACTGATATACGGTAACATATAGGGATGAATGGCTACCCTAAGCAGTCAACTAAACGAAGATAAAGGATAAAGACGCATCTACCCTTCCTAAGGTAAATTACTAAACTGCACCACACCAGTCGTTCCTAACTTAAAGGTTGATCCCACCCAAGGACTTATAAAATTTACTAATTAGTACCTGCGTACCCCTAGGTAACCAAGTAGGCGCCACGGGGCCCTACAATCCACTAGGTGTACACACTACTTCCCATTCGATCGGCTCCCTAACGTAGATACCCGTGCTGGCCCCACCGTGGGATGTATCATTCCCCAATGTGGCAACCTGATGAAACTAAAGGTGCACGGCTTATATCTACTCGATGCAACAACGGCTTACCTACCAGCCCGGGCCCACTCACGCATATGAAGCCCGTTGGACTTGCGTTGCCACCGCTAACCCGTTTGCCTCTTACAGTCAAGCCCAGTATGCGTGTCCCGTCCTCGACATGGGTCGAGCCCACAAAGATACGTATGGGTTACTGGTTGAAATGGGCCTCCACAAGCTACCCACCTAAGCTTGTCCCTTTTTCTAGTATATCCCACTTAACCCTTTAATCATGTTTTAATTACATGTTCTATTTTGGTTAAGTATTCTAATCGTATTTTCTATTGCCACCCAAGGCAACCACTAGATTTTCTCATGCCACCCGAGGCACCCACTTAACCCCTCATGTCCCTCTACATGCTAATGTGGTTAAGTGTTTCTTAATTAATTAATTAAGAACGTAACCTTTGTAAAGACCTCTCACATTAGACTGTCTTTTATGACCGCTGGTTAAGCCGGTTGGGCCCGGGCAGCCTTATGTCATAACAGAGTCTAACCTCGTGTCTTTACATTAATTACGTATTTAGTTTGTGCCTAAGACCTCTCACATTGGGCTAACATTTGTAGCAACTGGTTAAGCCGGTTGGGTCCGGGCAGTTTTACGCTACAACTGAGTCCAACCTCGTGTCTTAGTCAATTAATTACACCTAATTAATCACCCTCATAATTTTATATTAATTATCCCTAATTAATCAAGTTTTCTTAACATGGGTAGACCTAACTTAATAGGTAAATTCCCATGGGGTAGACCTAACTCAATAGGTAAATTCCCAACACATAGTATGGGTACACCTAACCAAATAGGCAAATTCCCATACTATGTTTATTTATTTTGTGTTATGCATAATTATATTAATTTCACACAATCTTATTAACTTATGCATTTAATTACCCCATCGTTCCCACGTAATTTCGTTCATGATATAACACATATAAAAGGTGTCAACTTGCATATGAATGAACATGTTTCAAAGGTGCCATCTTGCATATTAACAAACACATAACTTGCATATGAACTTGCATAACATGTCACATAACTTGCATATAATATGTCACATAACTTACATATTCATTTTGCATAACAAACTTGCATATTAGCTTATAGACTTGCATAATGTGTCATCATGAACTTGCATATTAATAAACATGTAACTTGCATATTTACATACATGTAACTCGCATATTAACAAACATGTAACTTGCATATAAAGAAACATGTAACTTGCATATTTACATACATGTAACTTGCATATTAACAAACATGTAACTTGCATATTAACAAACATGTAACTTGCATATTTACATACATGTAACTTGCATATTAACAAACATGTAACTTGCATATTAACAAACATGTAACTTGCATAGCATATTACCATGAACTTGCATAACATGCATATGATTACATAGCCCACAACTTGCATATTTAGCATCATGCAAACATAACATACATCATATTAAACTTGCATAAGCTTACATACTCAACATGCATAAACATAAGATTAATGCTAACATCATATCATATGATTCAAAGCTCATTAACCCACATACAAAACCATAAATCTCATCACATCTCATCTAATTAGTTTACCAAAAGATCATCAAAGTGATAGAAACTCACAACTAGCAACTTTGAACACCAAATGAAGAAGATTAAGATGCTAAGAAGGGATTAGAAGTTGATTAGAGAGTGATTAGTATGCAACCCTCTTCATAAAATTAGTGGAGGCCATGAGAGCTAGCATTTTGCCATAGTTTAGTCACTAGGTTTAATTATGAATGAATTAGGGTAGGTTAGGGTCTTATTTATAGATTAGGCAAGTGTTTTAGGCCATAGGATTAACCCTAGATTCAATCCAAGCCATCAAAGCATGTCTTGGGGAAGAAGTCAAGTGTAGGAACCATCTAGGGCCTTTAGATTAAAGATGGACCATGAGAACCATTCAAATGCAAAATCTGCACTTGAGCGAATCGGCCCACGGGTTGACAGCCAAACACCCTGGATTAACCCCTAGTCGACCCAGCGGGCTCGGGTCGACTTCAAAAATCGGCCGGTTCGGTTATTCCCCTCTCCCAATTCGCTGTTTTGAGCATTTTTGCATATTTATTTATTAAATTTTCAATTATATATATATATATATATATATATATATATCAATATATATATATATATATATATATATCTACACAACCCATTTCACTTAATTAAGTATACTTTAATTTGGGAATTTTCGTGAAACTTCGCGAGGCCATATCTTGGTCATACGGACTCCGATTTTCGAAAACTCGGACTCTATTTCGCGTATTTTTCCGAGACGAACACAATGGCATAGCCCGTTTCCCTTGATTCCCATTTTAGAATTAAATTCTGCCTCGATTTATGTTATTACAGGTTATTGAAAATACGGGTTGTTACATTTTGGCACAGTCGGTGATGGTTGGTGCCGGACCTGGGAAGTGGCGTGGTTGGAGTCGCGACTGTAAGGTTATCAGCGAGCTTAAATTTGGGATGATGGAGAGGAGCGGATATTGAAGTGAGGAAGGGAGGTACTGTTGGGTTGTGGATTCACGAAGTATCGAAGGAAGAGTTAAATTTATCGGCTATGACCATACATGAATTCTAACGGAGTTAAATAAACGTGGTTAAGTAAGGATTATGGAGTAATTATAATATTAATTAATTTATTTTTATTTTAAAAGGGGTGTTGAAATTTTAAAATTCATAACTATCTCATACGATATCAGAATCTGACGAAACTAGATCCGTTGGGATCGTATGGACGAGGGCTACACAATGGAAATGACTGGGAGTGAATTGGAGCTCATTACAATTTATTACAAAATAAATCGTTTGTCTGAATCAAAGATAGTTAATCATTATTTAACGATAACCGTCCAATGTGAGTAAATCTCACTGATCTGTCCAGTTTATATTTTTATAACTTATTCTTAGAATTGATAAATGTTGGTTGATTGTTGTGTGTTGATTGTTTGGTTTAATTGCAAATTGATTGATTGAAAATATAGATAATGATATATATATATCGTTAATTATTTATTGATTATATTATTAGAATATTTCATATTGAAATGAAGTTGATGTTAATTATTGTAACAACCCGGAAAATCTGAACCAGTTTAAATTTTTTAATTTGGCTATTTTAAGGAATTTTGAATATTTAAAATAAATTATTTTAAATAATAACGACCAAGAATTTGTTTTGATCGAAGTTTTAGCGAATATATTTATTTTGAAATATAAATAAGGCCTGAAATGGAGTGGTAGTTTGAAAATTTGAATTCAAACTTTGATTGAATGTACAGGATGCAAAATAAATCGGATTTCAGCGAAACAAGAAATATTTAAATCTGTTTGAGAATATCTTTCTACCGAATCTGAAAGATCGAAATTTCATAGCAGAAATCAAAAGTTATGGCAAAATCAATTTTCAGAAAGGTCGCTGTGAAATTAATATAGCCCTTGAAAATAGTGATTTTGCAAACGACCTCGGATTTCGACGAAACCACTTTTGTTGGAACCGGAATGTCAATTTATTGCTAAGTTTATTTTTTCGGATTTTTCCGAATCAATATGTGAGGGTGGCAAAGAAAAATGCGTTTTGGTTGATTTCAGTTAAATTGGATCGACCAGAAAATGACCATTTTACAAACGGTCTCAGAATTCGACGAAATCAGTTTTGTTAGGACCGTATCGTCGATACGAAGCTAGAAATAATTTTTCGGGAATTTTCCGAATCAGTATGTGGCCCCGGCAATTTAAAATGTACGTTCAAAGTTAAAATTAAATGTTTTATACTTTAATTTGTAGAATAACTGATTGTAACAGTCGAAATGGCCAACAAAACATATTCCATTGTGTTCGGAATGGGGGTATTTAGCTAGGGACGACAGTCGTTGGGTTTGGATTGGAGTTCGTATGTGACAAGGGGCATTTTTGGATTTTAAAAATTAATAAATATATAAAAAAAATCCCATTGGTCAACCACTTCTCTCTCTCCCCGACCAGCGCATAGAGCGGAAAACCCTCCAAAACTTCCCGGCCACTTTTCTCTCTCGTCTCTCAATGAAATCAAGCAAACTTAGATCCATTTTGAAGAGCTAGGAGAGAGCTTCAAATCCATACCAGAGTTGGAATTTTTCGTGTAGTGTGGAGCTCGAATCGAGCTCAGGAAGTTGCGGACTTCCAACCGCCGTCGCCAGCAATTCCGGCCACCGTTCCAGGCGCCACCACCGGCGAACCGGCGTCCCACCTCCCCCTTCGACCTCGCGCAACCCGATCGTGAAACTGTTACTCCGTTTGACCGAAAAATCAAAACCTAGTTTTGAGCTTCGAAGGAAGGTAACGACTTTGGCTTCTCTGAACTGAAAACAACGTTTTTAAGTGTTGCAAACCTTTGAAAAATCATATCTTTTTGCTACATTAACGAAATTCGATGAAACAGGAGACATCGGGACCGTGGCGACGTCCTCTACATTCTAGAAGAGACCAGATATTTTTCTGAGCTTGCTACAATTTTTGGCAACGCGAAAACCATTGTGAGAACTCTAAATTCAAATGCGAGTTGTACATGCGATGTATAAAATATATAAGCGAACACGTGTTGTATGAGTTGTATGAGCGATGTATAAATTATACATGTGATGTATAAATCATATATGCGATGGAATGGAAATAAAAATATATTATATATATATATATATAAATACGCCCCTCGTCCACAAACCATGGACGATATTTATTGATTGTGATTGTGTGAAATTTGGTGTGAAATTTGGTTGAGAATGTGAATGGTTGAAATTACGAATGGTTGATAATGATTGATTGAGGTTGAAATATACCGTTGTGGTTGAAAAATACCCATGTGAGATTGAGAGTGAATATTTTGGGTTGATACCACATAGGATTAGTTTGTGGTTGAGAGTGAATATTTTGGTTGAAACCACATAGGATTAGTTTGTGGAAATGAAATGAAATGAAAAATATACATGCCGCCTGCGTGCGAACTAGATGCATGATCTCCACTGTCAAGTATCGCCAGGTACTAGGTTAGCGCGAGGAGCCATCTATAGGGTAGTGCCGGGTTCTTTACCCTGCCGTTATGCTGCCGAAATTTCCTGAAATATTTGTGTGTTTGAATTATTTTCATATGTTGCCATTTATTCATGTGTTGAAAATTTATTCATGATAGAGATAAATTGCTTAGATAATAAAAATCACATTTTTATCATGTATATGAGTCGCTAATAATATCCATGTGTAGAATAAAATATGAAAACGATGAAAACCACATTTTTATCACTTGAATGAAGTTAGAAAAATATTCACATATAGAATAAATGACTAGAACGATAAAAATCACCTTTTTATCGTATAAGCGAAGTTAGAAAATATCCATATATAGAATTAAGGACAGTGGAGATAAAAATCACATTTTTATCAAATATATGAAGGGTTAAAATATTCATGTGTTGAAATAAACATTAGTGGGTTAAAATTTTATTTTTAACACTTACATAAACAGAAAATGGTTTAGAAAATCGATGAATGAATTATATTTATATATATATAAATATAAATTAATATAAAACGAATTAAGGTCGTGCAGTTCGCGTTTTGAAATCTTAACTTCAAACGATTATACCGAGAGATCCGACCGTCGGATTTTCTCGAAACTGGAACCGTTGGATCCGCCTTGGAAAATTCTTTCCAACGATATAAAATTTGTAAAGATCCAGCGGTTAGATTTTCAGATATGTGCAAATCAAATTTAGAGAAAAACAGCGCCATGGCCGCCATATGGCCTGAAGCGTCGTTTAATTAAAACGAGCTATTTTTTGAATAAATAAAAATAGCGAAAAATCTTGATAAAATATAAATAATGATATGGAATGGAAATAAACCGAATTTACTTGGTTTATTTGATATTCTGATGATTGAATGTGTTTGACACGCAAATTACACTAATGAACTGATTTGATTCGAATTTTAAATAAACGTGAATTATTTGAAAAGGCCGAGTTAATTCTCATTTCAAATAATTGATCGACGATAAGAAGTCGAAGATATGAAGACGGTGCAAGACCGATGATCTTCACATCGAATGGATGACCACTGATGCTTTTGATAGGAGTTGCTGCCTTGAAGGGGTTACAGTGGTGGTTGTCCAGACGTACTTGTTGATCGTTCGGATGTGCGAGGACCTCACTCCTGTATTGGACATATGGGGGGTGGAATAAGGTGCCTCCGGTTTCGTTCAGACCTAGGACGGACTTGTAAATGGATGTGTGTCTGACATTGGATTTTGTTCTGTGCTGATTGATCTCTATTTAATATACATCTGTTTGGTGGCGGAGAATTTATTCTCTTGCTTCACACCCTTCTCTGAGACGTACGAGCTCAGAGGTTGTATATCGATAGACATCAGCCGCATGGCGTGAACTGCCTGTGTGGCATGCTAAGATGCAATGATCAAGGCTTCTGTTGCAAAGCAAAGTCTTGTGGTTGATGATCAAAGTGCGGCCTACGTGGCTTAGCTTTGTGTATAGCGTTGATTCGCGAACCTCACACCCCGGTATGAACCAGAAACGGGAGAAAGGACTCAGGGAGGACATGCGTCTCTTTCTAGTTAGAGGTGGTGTCAGTGCTTAAACTGGCTGACATTTATATTATTTTCACCTGTGTGGTTGTTGGAATGCGAGGCGCCTCGGATATAAAGTCAGTGGGCTCATTTACGCCCCATAGGGTGGGGAGACGTATTGTTCAGGATTTCGTCTAATTCACATCGGTGGACCGGCCCTGATGATCCAAAGGTGCAGTTGTGGCTGTTCCTGAGACATGGGCTAGATTGTCTCGAATTCGGTAAGGATCTTGCCCCTAGCCTTGGTTCATGATGGAAATCCAAACTTCCAATACGACCTGTGCGGTTTTGATTGTATTGCTAGTATGGCGACATGATATATGGTACCCATGCCGTCTAGGATTGATACTTATGATTGAAATTGTTTTGAAATATTTATGCGCTAGTAATAATATCAAATGATTTCGTTTTAAACGTACCAAGCATATTTGGCTATTATAAGGGAAAACCCTATCCTCCGGCTTGTGTTGCATTGTGTGATGGGACCTGGGTCTTATAATAGCTTCATTGTACTTTATTTAGCATTGCGCTGTTTATCATATGCACTGGCAATCACTGGAGAAAACCCGTTCCGCGTTAGCGGCGTGGTCCTATGATTTGCCACATTATTGTTGTTTAAACTGTTAAGTGGATTTCTCTTACCAGTCCCACAACTGACTCGATGTTTGTTTCACTTTGCAAACTCGGGTGCCCTTTTTCTACACGGGCAGCCTTGTATTCAGGTTTAGCAGACTCATTTTGGACAGCTGTGGAGCTGGAGCTGGTTCCTTATCATTTCTATTTTACTGTTTCGGATATTATCATGTATATTATGTTTGATTCCGCTGCAGACATTTTATATTGAACTGGAACTGTATTTTGTGCTAAGTATGATCCTTTATGCTGTATAACTCTGATGATTATATTTATCCAGTGTATTTTGCTGTTCATTATCTGGTGTAATTCTATATTTCTGTTCTGATGTTTTTGTTTATGTGTTATATTCCAAAGATCACCTAGCCACCGTCTATACGGGGGTTCGGGTCGTCTCATTTGGTATCAAATTATATTGTTTAACATTTGTGGATGTAGGGAAACAGGTTGGAGGGATCCAACTGGATTCCTCAATATTTATAATACTGTTTTTTTTTCATATATTGTGATATATGAGGTGATATATAATCTGTTGATTGATTATGTGTGTTTAGATGATATTGATCATGGTTATTTGGTATTTTAAATACCATAAGAAATACCAGAATGTAAAAAGGAAATTTTCAAAGTGTATATTGAAGATAAAATATTTATAAAATTAAAGGATTTTATAAAAGGAAATTTATAAATCAAAGAATATTATAAAAGGAATTTATTTAGAAAACAAATAGAATTATAAAAGGAATATATTTAGAAAACAAATAGAATTATAAAAGGAATTTATTTGCAAAAAAAAAGAATTGAAATAGAAATATTTGTAAAACAAATAGAATTGAAAAGGAAATTGATGAGATATAAAAGAATAAAAAGGAGATTTCGTATGAATAATTCTATAAATAGAAATATAAATAGAATTTGGAAATGGAATATTATTTTTAAATACGAAATCAAACTGAATTGATATATAAAAGAAATATTATTCACATTCGATGTGAATAATGGATTAAAATAGTTATTTTATAAATTAAAACATTTATAAAGAAAAATTGGGATTTGAAATAGAATTTAAATGGGAATTTAAATGGGAATTTGAATGAGATAGGAAATAGGGTTAAAATAAAAGTAATTATTCGAATGGAGTTAATCGAACTAGAGTCAATCGAATATTAGTTATTCGAATAGAGTTAATCGAATTAGAGTCAATCGAATATTAGTGATTCGAATAGAGTAAATTGAATAGAGTTAGTCGAGTATAAGTTATTCGAAGAGAGTTAAATCGAATATAAGTTATTCGAAAGAGAGTTAAATCGAATATAAGTTATTCGAAAGGGAGTTAAATCAATTATAAGTTATTCGAAAGATAGTTAACTCGAATATAAGTTATTAGAAAGAGAGTTAAATCGAATATAAGTATTCGAAAGAGAGTTAAACCGAATATAAGTATTCGAAAGATAGATAATAGAATATAAGTTATTTGAAAGAGAGTTAAACCGAATATAAGTATTCGAAAGAGAGATAATCGAATGTAAGTTATTCGAAGAGAGTTAATCGAATATAGGTTATTCGAAGGAGAGTTAATGGAATAGAGATTACCCGAAGGAGAGTTATACGTCAAATTCAGTTATATCGAATTCGAGAAAGTACTATTTACTTCCGGTTTTTAAATCAAGATTTATTTAGTAAATAAATAAATTATTACTTTTTTAAATTAAGAAATAAAAGTTATAGTTTTAAAGTTAGATATTTCGGAAGTATGGTTTATAACGTTATCGTTATAACCAATATTTTATCAAAGAAGGAAAGTCGTAAATGAAATCTAAGAGTTTGCATAAGAAATGATTGTTAAAACTAGAGTGTTGAGCCTTATCTGTTGCAAGGTTAAGAACGTCGTTCAGTTAAGGTCTGAGAGGTAATTATACCCCAACTTGATTGACTTTGTAATTAACTAAGGAATAGTTGAGGTTCGATGGCGAAGATTGATTAAAGATACATTAAGTAATAAGCGATTAATGGATTGAACAGTCGTAACGATATTTATATAACGTTCGTTAAAATCCATATAAATGAGTTTTGGAAACGTTTTCCAAATAAAATCAGAGATGTTTTCTAAGCGGAGAAAATGAAATGTTTTGTTGATAAGAAATCCTGGAATGATAGTGATGCGTTAATAAGAAATGGAAATGGTTTCCAATGATTAATAATGTATATTTTCTGGATTTAGAAAATAAGAAATTATGAATATATGGAAACAGGAAATGGGTAAAAGGAATAAATTAAGGATAAATTAATTTAAGAGATAAATGATGATTGATGATTGATCAATAGAATTTCCATCTGGAAATAATATCGTTGTTTGCACATATGTTTTTCTTTGATAGTTAAATCACCGACTCTCAAAGTTTTTGACCATTTTTACGTCGTCAATACGGAGAGACCGTGATCATATTCATTATCTGAAAACCACTCTGTATGGACGTTAGCATTGCGATCAAATATGATGAAGATATTTGAAGACGGAGTTATACCAGGGCTGTTCTGGCGATCCTACGTAGCAATTGCCTAAGATAGATTTACAGGATAATGCCTTCGGTTTGTCCAGTCCCAGGACGACCTGTATGGAAGAATGTCTGACAGAGTATATTTAATAGATCACGTAAGTTGATCTCTTCAAACGTATTTATGTTTGGTGGCGGAGGAATTCGTTTCTCTTAGCTGTATACCCGTGGCATGTTTGGGAAAATCAATTTGTGATTTGGCGGGTATGACGATGTGACATTCAAAGTAAATAAAAGTGTGATCTATACGTTATGGCCTCTAGCCTCACAACCGAGAAATGGTATAAAATCGGGTAGGTCGCATGGCTAAGTGGTTAGCTGCCAATTAGGGTGTATTGTCACCTGATCTAGAGAAATTCCATTTACTTCTACAATCTATTTCGATGTTGTCCTTTTCGGGAAACGGTTGCTGATCCCAACCGTTGGTGATAATACATTCGGTACACTCAAGCGAAATGAGTGACCGGTCATGTTTAGCCTGGGTTGCAAGATGTTCTTGTTGAACCCGGTGTATTCCTCTCTAGAGATACACTGTCGGAAGGTAGTCCCATACCTTGCCAGTTGGAATTCATTACCCAATAAGCGCCCACGGTTTTGTTTGATTTTATATTATGTATGTGGAACGTGAGATGAAAGCGTTCTGCTAATGATTATTTAGTTATGGTTAATAGAGATTATTATAATATCAAAACAGTTTTGATATAAAGATTATCGTTTCTTTCAAAAGGATTTTGAATATTAAATTAAGCGTTTTGGATTCTCATAAGGGAAAAACCCGTTCCGTGTTATGTAGCGTGGTCTTATGAGATATTGGTTATTTTCTCAAACTGTTTTAAATTTGTTTACTCACACCAGTCCCATGACTGACCCGGAGTTTATTTTGTTTTGTTTTCCCTAAACTCTTGGGTGACCAAATTTGTACGGGTAGTCAAGAAGTCGGGATTTTACAGATATAATGAGAGCATGGAGCAGGAGTCTTCAGGATTTTATAGAAATTGTTTATTTCCGCTGTGTTGTAAGTTTTGTACTCTGATAAATGTTATTGTATACATATACTGGTTTTATTTCAAAGTTATGTTATATTTTATTCGTTCCGCTGTGAGATTCGTGTTACTTTGATTCTGTTGTTGTGATCTTCTTCTATTCTAATTTTCTATCTTATTTATTCTCACCCTCTAACTTCTTTCTGTTAACTATCCGATATTTCCGATGCTTGGATAGTCGACATTGAGTTTATGTCGATAACTAGGATCTCAAATTCCCCAAGTCGTTACAAGGTCCTTCATTTTGCAACATATTATTTTATCTTTGAGTTAAATTGGACATCGGACATTGAGTTCATAAGTTTCCACACCATTATCATTAAACATGTATGTGGATATGTATCGCATGTTGGTTGTATGAATAACAACCTACTTAAATCGTTCTTTGCAATGTTTATGGTTTCTTTTGTGTAACAAATTTGTCTCAAGATTAGCCACTATATTTTTTTGCAAGTTGAGTCTATTGAATTATATTTATGTTTTAAGTTTGTTAGTAGTGTATGGGAAAAACTGATTTAAAAACTTTCAATTCAAAAGCCTATATCTAACCTTAAATAACCAAAAGCATACCATAAATGTTCCATTAAAAAAATCTCCAAATTTCCTTACGTTTCGTTTTACAAAAAAATTCTAATGAAATTATTCTGAACTCTTCGGTTAATGTTCCTTAAAATAGGCACAAAACAAGTTTCTCAGGGATTACAAAAAATTTATTGTTTGAATTTTCTTTACACACTTGATCTATTAAATCAATCATTTTCATCGAAAACTTGATTCTAATATAGTAATTATCATCTGGATCCATATAGCTCTTATGTTGTCCTGTATATGTAGTGCTAAACCATTTTTTCAATGTTCGTGTATAAGTTGGATTTGACTATTCGTGTACGTTGAACAAATTCATGAGGCAATTCAAGTATGTTGGTTATATTTGAATGTGTTGATATGGTAAGCGATCATTTCACCGATTTTATTGTAATCTTTTTAAATAGCTATGCTATAAAATATGACTCGACAATCAAATGCAGGTCCACCTGGACGTGCATATATTGTTATAGAACACCATATACCAAAATGTATTCTTATTGTTACAGAACCATGTTTGGTTGGGCTGGAGTGCTTCAAGACGGTCGAGGGGGCGCAAGACCAACTATTTGTAGAAGCACTAATTATAAAATCATATTGTTGTTAAAGATATTGTTGATATTGCATGTAGTCGTGGATCGTGAAGCTTTTAAGCCCATTCAAGAGGCCGTTGGTACAACTGTGGGTTGACACAAAGACTTCATTTTGTTGTAGTAGTATGTGCATTTTTAGCTTTATGGTTTTGTGTTGTATTGTATTTTGGAATCATCACTACAATATGTGTTTAGATTATGTGTATGGATTACATTTTTTAATACAGTAGAACTTTGAATGTAATTTCAACTAACCTTTCGAAATGTTTGTTAAAATTTAGTGAATCTGATTTAATTTTGTCTATGTGTATTGGGAATGTATGTTTGCTTATTTCTTGATAATGTATGCTTTAATTATTACATTATTAAATGTAGATAATGGTGGATTATAGTAGGCAAATGAGTTTTATGAGTTTTGCAACTAGCATGGAGTATTGTAGATAATCAAACTGCAACTGTCCTAAACAGTTGTAGTTGAGTCATTTGCAATTGTCAGAAATAGCTGTAGTATCTCACTTTTTCAACGTCTATTCTAAGTTTGCAACTAGCAATTGTGGTTGCAAAAGGATCTGTTGCAACAACAAAGGCGACTTGCAAAAAAGTCTATGGCAATAACAATTGCGAAAAGCGATCGACCTATTACAACTTGGGCTATATAGACGGGCGTAGATCTGTTGCAATTGGCCTACTGCAAGATAAATTTCCAGTTGCGAAAAGGTTATTTTGTTGTGGTGCTAGAGGATCAAACAAAACAAAAATTAAAGAGAAACAAAGTTGATTAAAAAAAAGATGGAATGAGGTATCATATCATCCTTTACAGAGTCGTATCGACGCTGTGCACATTGATTTTTGTTGGAATATTGCTTATTAAAGGGCTCTTGATTAATTTTAATTTGTTGAAAATTTTAATATTAGTTAAATCGCTTGGATAATGCCGCCGAGCTAATTAAATTATTTATGAAAATATCACATCAGGCCGCAATCCGACTAATATAACATATGCTGATCTGAGTCAAACTTTGCCTAATAAAAAATTATAAACTAAATAAGCAGTATAAATAAAACACAATTAACAGACTAATCATGAAGTAATAGCTATGGTTATTATCAACCGCTCAAACTCTAACAATAATAGTCAAGAACATTTTATTCATTTAATTCTACCTTCCAGGTAATTTAGTTCGAACTCTAGTTCAGTTACACGAAAAGAATTAACCCCCAACCATGACAGTAGATGATGAAATGGTTCTTCTTGTCCAGTTTGTACCTTTGCGCCTTTGCGAATCAATGAACAGTGATAATAAGGTCATGAACCGGTGGATAAAACGAAGCAACTCACAAGCTAGGGACCTAGGGTTTCCATTTTTTGAAACTTAAAGCATGTGCTCTTTTTCGTGTTTCCTAAATAGAAGCGTCATTCTGACACTTTGACAGTCGCTTGATGGAATGAGGCTCTACGTGTCACACATTCAGTGGTCCTGAGCTCAAAGTCATACAATTGCTACACAAACCGAAGCTTCTTCAGTCAGAAAAAGCGGCGGCATGTGGGAAATCATGATTAATTACTAATTTTTAACATAAAGTCGCTTATTCCAAAATGAAAATGGTATTTGTTTCCATACAATGACAAAATAGGTTACCCAACAAAATACTTTCTTCCACTTATTCCAAAATGAAAATGGAAAATACTTTCTGCCGCTTATTCCAAAATGAAAATGGTATCCGTTTCCATACAATGACAAAATTGGTTACCCAACAAAATACTTTCTGCCGCTTATTCCGAAATGAAAATGGAAAATACTTTCTGCCGCTTATTCCAAAATGAAAATGGTATCCGTTTCCATACAATGACAAAATAGGTAACCCAACAAAATACTTTCTGCCGTTTATTCCAAAATAAAAATGGAAAATACTTTCTACCGCTTATTCCAAAATGAAAATGGTATCCGTTTCCATACAATGACCAAATAGGTTACCCAACAAAATACTTTCTGTGATGAGCAGTCAATGCTGGGAACTACGAGTGTTACATGTCGCCTAAACACAACTAACGCCTTCTAGCTGGCACTATTATTTTCCTAATTTTCTTTAATTATTATTACAAAAGTCCTTAGAGAAAAAAATTATACTTAAAATCTTCATTAATCTTAATTAAATGAAATTGAAAGTGAAAGTGGTTGCTCCAAAACTAGTAGCTAGATATGGCGGTAAAGAATATTGCATACGTGCTTTCATGGCAATGGAACGTAGCTGTTATCGTTAAACTTTGCCATAACGGCAGGAACTTAATTACGAGGGTACCCCTTTTATTTGTTAACGTTGATTTTCCGTTTAATCTGACGCTCGCTTTTGGATTCCAGCAGGCACCATTTTTGGGGGCTGGCGGCATGAGATGTGTCTGCAATTTGGTGACTTTACTACTGCTTTCACGCTTGTTTTTTTTCTTTTTTTGCCCCTGGGATATACACTGTATTTTACCTTCATTTATTTCTGCAGTTGGAATTTTAGTACAAGTGGCACCAACAAATCTATTTTACCCGTAGTTCTTTTTGTAAAAAAGAAAAATTGAGGATCCAATCCCAACCTTCAAATTGTTTATTCCTCCGTGGAATCCATCTGTTGCTTTTTTATCTACACATCCCGTGGGCCAAACCTTCAATTTTCAGTCAAACAAGCATTTCTCAAGCGGCATAAACTATGAAAAAGTTACAAAAAACAATTTCATAATATGATACCAAAAGCGGCGACAGGTGGGAAATCTTTTCACTTCATTTTTGATTGCTTTGACATTTTTACCTTTTTACAAAAATGCTAGTGTGAAGAGCGATTACTGATCTACGTATATTTGATACGCATAATACACCATCACCACCACATATTGATGTTGCAAGGCCCAAGCGAGTTATAAGACCCCCTAGATGATTCTTAGATTAAGCAACATGCGTGAATGGTTGAAAAAGCTCTGCAAGCAATTAGGAATTGTATGCCGTGATTAGGAAGGGAAATAAACAATTTGTCTTTTGTATGCATCATTTCTGTTATTGCAAGAACTTTTCATTTCTTTGTCTGCAAGTCTAATGCATGTAGCTGACATATATGACCACGTAGGAAATGTGCTAATGTAATTCACTTATATGTATGGATGTAAGAGGACATAGGAGGGAATGAAAAAAATATAGTTCTGCTCTCTTAACTTTTGTTTTCTCTCCTCTTCTTCTATATGTTCTCCCTGGTAATGGCTACCATTCAAGTGCCATAACAGTATTCTCTCTGTCTTCATCTTTGTAGAAATATTTATAAATATTGTACTGTTAACTAAAATGCAAAGGGCATCACAGAATGAATAAGTGGACAAAAATGTGTAGAAGGCTTAAATATACATAATTTACGTTGTTAATTAAAGGTGCTCAAAATCATAATACATATAAACAAAAAATAACCCAAAGTACTCATATTAACAGCCTTTAACAGAAGGAAATCCATTTACATATGACATGGAAGTTTGAATCCTTCTAACCTGCAGCATCCTTGCAAATCAATGATCCAAATTCCATAAAAGAATTTGACGGGTCTCCCTCTCTCTCTGTGTAAAACTAATGTCCATACAATTGTGGGTATAATGCAAACGCCGCATCCAATACGTGTAAAATATTTCTGAGTTTTAAGGCCATCTAGATGAATGAGTTACATTTACAAAACACTATAAAGCAGTGTCAGAACATGCATAAAATACCATTGACTAAGTTGTATTCATAATTTTTTTTAGTGAATGCTACATATACAATATATATATAAAGCGTCCAAACTGGCTTCAAACTTAAATTAGTTTCACATTAACTCTGTGAGTCTTCGTATCATGTTACCCAAGTCCCAACCAAAGCCTTACCACCCATAACAATTTTCTAAATCCTTACTATCAGATAATAATTCATTCCTTTTGTACAGATTAGAAGATACACTTTCTTCATAAGCATTTAATTTTAGCTAGGAATCTTACTATAAAATGTTGTATATGAATAAATATTTCCAAATACAATATTGTTATTAAGAGGAGAAAAAAAGAAAGAGTGCAAAATTTAAAGCACCTTTTTGCTATTACCAAAACTTTCCTCCGTTCCAAGTGTCTTTCTCATTCATCATAACGGGAATAAACCGACCACTACTAAAATAATAATCAAAATATCGAGATAATGATACACATTCTATACAAAAAATAACTCGCCAAAATTATTTAATAGTACTTTATGAAATAATGTTTTTTATTTAAAAAGAGGAAAAATGGATAATTTACAATAATTAAATGAAAACCCAACAATACCAAACAGAAACAAGTTTATAATTCCAAAATCATAACTGTACAAATTACATATTTACACCCAAATCCTATTATTCTGGAATAACAACTCTACACACCTAAAAATATTTTTAGGACTGATTTCCAAATTCAGGGTGTTTTACAATAACCGCAAACTATCCAATGAAATGTTGGAAATATAAGACTATTAAACTAAAAGGCCTACAGATCTATATCAGATTTCATATATATTATTTCAAAGATGATATAAACAAACAAATCTAGTGCTTTTAGGCATACAATCCAGATTCAACACAACGGAATTACACAAGATATTCTAAACAATGAACATATTTCTTACTCACTTGAAAGCTATCCTAATCCAAATTCGAACACGGCTTTTTAGACCTATTATTCCAAATCTTATAAATTTACAATTTTTATACAAAGGGCATATATATACATATTAAGATTTGTAGATCTGAAAGAAAAAATGGAAAAGAAGAAGGAAAAAAACAGAAATAGAGATTGCCTATTCGTAGAACCAACCTTTTGTGCAATCTAGATTCAATCTCTCCAACCTTTGTTTATTTTATTTGAATATGTTTATAATTAATAATTTTAGAAGAGATTATAGAATTGGGAATGGCAGAGCTTTGCTACTGCCTCAAGAAAATATGAGCAAAAGAGTGAAGGTCAAGCCCTTTATTTTAGACGCAGAAATGACCATGAACCATTAGATTTAATTCCATAAAAATTCATTTGTCAATATAATAATTTTATATAACTTAAACCTAGCCACCACAAAAATACACCGACCTGGATTCGATGGGCGGTCGACCCCTTGGTCAACCTGTCTCCTGTGGGAGGCGGGGTAATATTTATTACCTTATATATACTATTCTATTTATTTATTTTTCATTCATTTTCCTATTTTGTCCGAAACTTTTCATACGGACCTCGTTTGCGTATTTCCAAACATGAAAGTTGATCAGAATTCCATCATAAATGCAACGTTGTAAGTTTCATGGTCAATTTCCATCATTTGCTCAAAATTTATTTTTAGGACCTAACTAAATAACTAATTTAATTAATCCCAAATTTTAGGGTGTTACATTATCGTTTCGTGTTCTCGAAATCGACTAGCTCAAGACCAGTTTACGATTCACTACTAATAGGTCTGTATCGACTTCATAGGAGTCGAAGTAAAGTTCACCGATTTCAGCAATGTGCCTGTGTTGGAGAGTGTGACTGAATTCGAATCACTATCGTGGTGTGTTTTATTTTCTCCATTTTCACTCCGAATCATGGATTTCGCGGTTGGGCTATGAGATCGACTCAGAGCGCGATTATTTCAATACGAGGGAATGATAATGGAGTCGATCGAGTAAGCTCACGATGTTCAAGCTTGCGCTTAATATAGAAGTTTGTCTTACCTGGTAAGGACAAATTGTGGAAACTATGTATTGATTGTCAAATCCGTTCTGTCGAATGCTTCCTAGATGAAAGGGAAAGGAAGCGACATTGTCACTCAAGTACGTTAACATATATTAATGGTTCAATTAAAAATAAATACTTATTTTAAATAATTACTACTTATAATTTCGTGTGTGATCATAACGGGTTCTTTTGTTAATGAATGGTTCAAGAAAAATGAAATGTTGAAATTTAATTGGTAATGAAATAAGAAGTTAAATATGAATTTGAGAATTTAATTTTGGGTGGTTTTGAAATATTGATTTAAAAATGATTTTGAAATATTGTCATTATATTTTAAAAGTTGTTTCATATAGAAATTGGTTTTAAATGATTTAATTGAAATAAATGTATACTCCCTTCTTGTCTTTGGAAATGATTTCGGTGATGAGTGCACGCATCATCGACGCTCATTTTCAAGAGTTTGAGTCGAGGAGACCACTTAGAAGTTTTATACTTTGTTTTAAGAAATTGAAATTCATTTGAATCGTTTATAGTATGGTTTATATAAAAGATATAATATATATTTAATATTTTGAAATTTGATATAGAAATGAACCCGAAGTTGAATTCTTAAGTTCTCAAGTAATGAACGATTTTCAAAATAAAGAAACAGACCAAACTTGAATTTGTTAAACTTTTGAACTGTGAAATAAGAAAATGAGCACAAAAGAAATATAAATTTAATTAGAAACCCATTGAGATTTGTAATAGTGGATTTGAAATAAATTGGAAACTATTGAACTTGTGCAATAATCAATCTTTTTTCCATAGCATATATATATAACTTGCCAAATTTTATAGAAGTTAAAATGTTATAGGAATAACCAATTGAATAATATTCAGGTATTGGTAAGAATAAGGAAAGATGAAAAATTGATGGTTTGTAAATACGAATGAAATTTAAGTTATGAAGTAACTAGTATGTACTTCATTATATTTGAAATTGAATTCAACTAACCAAGTAATGCAAATAGACCGACTCAATGAATGAGCTAATTAAGTAAACTATTTGGTAATAAATTATATGTTTTGATGTTTATGGTTAGATATTCGACGATTTAGGATAATCAATATTTCCAAGTCGAATATAAATGTTTAACTTGTTCTATGGAAATAAAAGTGAATTGGTTTATAATTTATAAACTTAAATGAAGGTTAAATGTGTTAATTAAATTTAATTAAAACGAGCTCATCACATAGCGGCAGTTCGTAATTTTCCAAATTAAAGTTTAAATCTTTCAGATCGATTGGAATATAATTGTCTAATGAAAGAGAAAATTTTAAATTTTAACTTGTAGATTTTAAGATATGTTTAATTCAAATTTTCATAAAAATCGCAGTAGGGTAATTCGCGATTTAGAACAAAAATATTAATAAAATGGATGTTTTGAAATATGAAATTTGCGAAATAATAAGTTAAACTCGATTTTGAAATTTTTGAACAAATTAAGTTGAATAAAATGAACACGTTAGTGTTTATACACTTGGTTAATGTTAGAATATGTTTAAATTTGAAATAACTGAATTATTAACGTGTATGAAATGGACTATGCTTATAATATTGTTAATAAACTAAATATTAACGTTTGGAAATGTGAATGATATACAATTGGAATAAACCAAATGGAATTATATAAATATATATTGACATTGAAATTTGTTATTTTGCTTATTTGGATGAGTGTGAATGTTGGATGTTTTATTTGTCACTTTGACTGTATTTGTTATTTCATATATGTTTAGATTTATTTCTTATATACACTTTCTTATTTGGATGTTGAGTTTTAGTACGTACCAATGACATTTACATGCTATTGGAGCTTCTTGCGCATATTATTGCTTTTGCTTGCTTTAGAATTAGTTAAATCGCTAATAACACAAATGAAAGGTACGTACATTGAAGTAATATCGTGTTTTGGCATTATATATTGTCTCCCCATTTTTGGGATGCCTCATCACTGAGATGAGATTAATATTTGGGATTATATATATATATTGTTGTTTTTCGGGCCTAACTGTACAAAGGAGACTCTATCGAAATTTTTTGTTAATTTATGACTTAGAAAATTTTGTGAAAATTTGAGATTTCAAACCTATATAGGTAATTATTTATAAGTTTAATAAGAAATTATATAATTAAATATACAAATTTACAACTTTCTCACTATGCCTTTCGGGGATGAAAAGATTTAAGTGGGGGAGATTGTAACATCCTAGTAAAATATTAAAATTTATGATTTATGTCGTATATCGATAAGGCATGAACTAAAATTGACTTGTTAAACAACGAATTTCAATATAAGTGATGATTTAGGCATTCGTTTTTCTTGTCTGGTGGCCTCTTCAGTATTTGGTATACGATGAAACACCATATAAAATTTACAAATTAATAGCACTGCAAATTCCAACACAATAGTACTCCCCTTGAATCCTAAATCTATCTATACCTTATAAAATACACCCCTTAAATTTATGCTTATATAATATCCTAATTCTATATATAACTTCCCTTAAATTTATAACTCGCCCTTAATCTATAATTCTCTACAAATTTCTATAACTCCCCCTAAATCTATGACTATACTAGTTTAATAAACTAAATAGAAGGATAATAGACTAAGCAAACCAATCAATTCAAACAAGCTAATCAATCCAAACAAGCAATTCAATCCAAACAAGCAATTCAAACCAACAATCTAAACAATTAAATCAACCAAAGAATTTTTGAACCTTCAACTAATCCTTAGAAATGTTGGAGAATGGAGTTTTGATGATAACAACCTTATTTCAATAATCATTGATTATAAAATAAATACTAATACTTTTTGTATAGAATATATATATATATATATATATATATATATATATATGTAAGTATATATGCCGGAATTATATACAGGAAATATTACTGAAGGCTGTACAGTTATAAAGATGATAGAGATTCAAAGATCGGAGAAATTTCAAGACTCATGAGTACTCAAGATTTCAAGAACCATTATCTTTAATATAGGTGTTTGCGGTCACCTAAAAAACCGGTCGGCCTTGCCAAAAAAAAAAGATTTCAAGAGTTCAAGATTAATATAATTATGGAGTCTAGATTGTGTAAGACTCTAAATGGCACTCCAGGTTCAAATTCAAATTCTAATTTTCAAATTCTGATTTTCAATTATATCCTCAATCCTCTCTATTTAATTTTCTATCTTTTCTATTTTTTCCTTTCTTATTCTTCTTTGATTTTCAAACTTAAAATTTATATATTTATATTCTTATACTTTATATTTATATAGTTTAAAACCTTATAATTTTATAAATATGTTTATATAGTTTAAATTTATGTTTTCATATGATTTTCTACTTTATAATATTCAATTACAATACTATATTTTGATTCAAGAATTTCCAGAATTATATTAATATCAAAACACTTGAAAAATGCTTTAAAATTCAAAAATACACTAGGGTATGTCGACATACCAGAAACACCATGTCGAAATATAACTGTCACTTTTTCAATTTTGAAAGGAAGTGTCTTTCACTATTTGAAACGATTCAGAAACGTTGCAACCTTTCACATACTATAAAAAGGGATTAAAACCGAAATTTTAAACATATCTTCTCCACTTTCATCCTCTTTCATTATATAATCATTCTTAATCATTTTTATGATTTCTACACTTATACTCTGTCGAATTCAATTCTGTTTTGATCAAACTTCTTCTCTCTACACTCTCTTCTCATCTCTCTCTAAATCAAGTGCTATTGAAGAGTTATATGGCTATTTGTAATTGTTTGGGTTGAGTAAAGTAATCGGTGGTATCCCTTGTAGCCGTGAAATCAAGGACGGGTAAACGGTGGTATCCCTTGTAGCCGTGAAATCAAGGAGGTTGGAATCGGTGGTATCCCTTGTAGCCGTGAAATCAAGGAGGTTGTAATTGGATTTTGATATAGTAATAAAACTCAACGCAATACAGCGTTGCTTGGGACTGGACGTAGGAGCAATCCAAACCAGTATAAAATCCGGTGTCTCCTTTCCTTTTCTACTTCTTTATTTCTGATTATTTTGTGTCTGTGTTTGAATATTTGTCTGTGATTGTTTTTGTGGCGTTTGATTCATCTCGTAGTTCACATAAGTTTTATATTTTGTTTAAATTATCACAAACACTATTCACCCCCCTCTAGTGTTTGTTTTTCCTTAACGACCCGTTCCATATTCCCTAACAATTAGTATCAGAGCAAGGTCTTTTAAAAAGTTCATAATTTGATTTTTGAAATATTGGTAAAATGGCAAATTTTGTAATTTCAGATAATACTAGAGTCAATTTATGCATTGATGTTGAAAGAGTCTGCATATAATAATGTTAAAGAAGCATGTGATCTACTGAAATATTGTTTAATTCAGAAAAGGATGAGATCTGTGACTGTTGAAAATTCAAAATTTGAAAAGATAGGTAAAGTGGTTGTTGGTAGTTCAAATTCTGAAAAGGTGGCTATTGGAAATTCAAATCTCGAACTAGTGTGTTACATGGCTGTTGAAAATTCAAATTATAGAAAGCAATTGGTGGAAATGAAAAAGGACAAATGGATACTGGATGGCTGTTCGAGGCATATGACTAGAAATCCAGAACTACTCAATAATTTGAAGTATGAAGATGGTGGAATGGTGAACTTCAGAGATAATTCTAAAGGATACATCATTGGAATCGGCAATGTCGGTAATTCTGAAACTCCTACTATTTCTGATGTTATATTTGTTAGGAATTTAAAACACAACTTGTTAGGTATAAGTCAACTTTGCGATAAAGGTTATAAAATAAATTTTGAAAAGAATAAATATTTCATAGAAGATAGGAATTCAAAAGTTATATTCGAAGGAGATAGAAAGAAAAACATCTATATATTAAGTATGAAAATATCCAGCGATAATTTATGTCTGATGGCCAATACAAGTGATCCCTAGATCTGGCATAAGAGATTTGGTCATACAAATTTCAAACACATCTCTTGCATTTCTAAATTAGATTCAGTTAGAGGATTACCCAAAATGAAATATGATTCTCCATACTCTCCATGCCATATACTATTACAACTTTTACAATACTTTGGGATTTGTTTATATCTCATAGCAAATTGTTGTTTGACCTAAGGATTTATGATTTCTCTTACTACCTTGGCCACTCATCGACAAGTCTGTTGAATAGGCTAGTAAAGAAGTATGAGCATTATTAGAGCTGCGTGGTTGGATTAAAAGGAGATGTTGTCTTATAATATTTATACATGTATTGTTGTAATTTATTCTGCTATGTTACACTACGGACCCTTGTAGTGTTATATATGTACCCTTATTAGAGATAATTTGTCACTTGGGTTTATTTCAGTTGTATAGACTTTATTATTGTTCTCCTTAAATGTATGAGCCTATGTACTATGATTACATTGTTTATATAGTTATTACAATCTCTTCTATTTTATATACGTGGTTGTTATTTTTATATGTTAACTTATGCGCTGTGAGATATAGCATAAGTTTTGTGATTGTGTTTTCTTTCACCTCTCTATTCTATTTACTTCTCTGCTTTTTTGTTTCCTTGTTCTTCTTCTATTATTTTTGCTTATCAACCGTTCTACATCTGTTAGTGCCCACACAATGCACTATTTGGTTATTTGAGCACCGTTGGTGTAAAGCGATCATTACAAACTACAATTCTTTTCTAATCCAAGGTCATGGTGAGAGAAAATAGGATGCAAATATAAATGTATTTCTATTGTATTATTTTTTCATTTTAATAATGAAATTGTTAACGTACCTTAACCAATACTTGTACTGTTGTTTTGTTTCAGTTGGACATTTTATTGCACAACAAAACAAATAATTAATTTGCTATAAAACAATTAAATCTGATATCACAAATTAAAATACCCTGCTTGAATGCTCCCTTGAAGCCATAAAAGTATAACCTGTTTCACTTCTAACTTCGTTTAAGTATTTTTCATTACACGTAAACACGCCATATTTTCTTTTTACTACCGTTTCCTTTGTATATGATTGCTCATGTAACAACCCGGAAAATCAGAACCAATTTAAAAATTTTATTTTGGCGGTTTTAACTGATTTTGAATATTTAAAATGGTTTATTTTAAATAATAACGACAAAAAATTTATTTTCGACGAAGTTGAAACGAATAATTTTATTTTAATTATAAAACGAGCCTAAAAGGGCTCGGTAGTTTGAAAATTCGATTTCAAATTTCAAATGAATATACAGAGTTCATTTTAAATTAGAATTGGACGAAATAAGAAATATTTGAATCTTTTTCATGATATCTTTCTAATGAATGTGAAAAACTGAGATTTCGCATTATAAGTTGAGAGTTACGTCCAGTTTAAAATTAAGAAAAGTCGTTGTGGAATTTATATATATTTTAATATAATATATAGCCCTTAAAAATAGCCATTTTGCAAACGACCTCCGTTTTTGATGAAACCACTTTTGTTGGATCCGGAATGTCAAGTTATTGCTAGATTCCAATTTCCATAATTTTTGGGATTAATATGTGAGCGTGGCGAATTTAAACGCGTTTGACCAATTTTAGTTGAATTTAATCGACTGGAAAATGACCATTTTTCAAACGGTCTTCAAATTTGACGAAACTAGTTTTGTTAGGACCGTATCGTCAATATGAAGCTAGAAATAATTTTTCTGGAATTTTGGAAATCAATATGTGGCCTCGGCAAATTAAAATGTACGTTCAAATCTAAAATTGAATGTTTTATATTTTAATTTGACGAATAACTGACTGTAACAGTCGAATGGGCTTACGAAACACATTCGATTGTGTTCGGAATGGGGGTATTTAGCTAGAGGCGACAATCATTGGAATTCGATTGGAGTTCGGATGCGAAACGAATTAATTAGCGAATTAAAATATTAAATATTAATATTATATATACCCTAGGATAAAAAAAAAAAAAAAATCAAAACCCTAATGTCTCATTTATTACAGTGTTGCCGCCAACACTTAACCGATGGCCCTAAATCGTTCGATCCATTCTCCTCTAATTTCTTCCTCCTTGTTTCGAATTAAACTATAAAGTTAAAACAAAAATCAAGAGAAATTCAAGGGCTTTGTAATGGTATGGGTATGATCAGCCGTTGTCCCGTAAATCAATGGAAATCTCGCCAGAAAGACACGTCGTTCAGTGGCATTTTCAGGCCATCAACGGCCATCAGCGCGTCGCGCTTTTTGGTAAAGGAGGGGGACGGACGGGGCTATCACGTGGGGTTGGCTGATCGACCGGTGGTGGTCCTGGTTGTGCGCAGCTCGGGGTTGAAGAGTTTGAGCGAGGTCGATGTGGATTTCTTTGGTTACAGTAAAGAACGATGAAGGGAGCAAGATGATTAGTGGTAAAATAGTGATTAAGAAGTGTAATTAAGGAAAATTATTATATTATAATTCATGTGTAACTTTAAAAATTAACATCTTGTTCAAATCGAAACAGAATTAAACAAGCAAGGGTGCGTTGGAACTGTAAATCCGAGCACTACAACATGGAATAGTCCAGAACAGAAACAGAAGCAGTTAAAAATTTTGATTAAATTAAACACCGGGTTTAATTTAATTAAAACAATCGTTATTTAACGATTTCAGAACCAATCAATGTGAGAACTTCTCACTTTAATTTATTTTCTAGTTAAATATATACTAGGATGCAGACTGTGCTTAGCAGCACCCGACACTCGTCGTCCACAGACCATGGACGACTTGTTTGTTTTATTGTGTTGTGAAAATTGTTTGTGATGTGAAATGGATTGTATAAAATATTCACGTGTTAAAACAGATTATTTATCGTTAAAAATATAATTTTTAACGAGTATATGAAATGAAAATAAATATTCATTTACAAATCATACGATTTGTTGATGTACATCTACTTGACTGATATTGATTGGGACGATAAATTTTACACATCGCCCAACTACACAAAAAATATTCAGTGTATGTTGATTGAAACCCCACACGGGTATTGGGATGATATTTGACGTACACTAATCCCAATTGTTTAGTTGTATGTCGATCGATTGATTGACATGCTGTTGTAAGTGTTAAATATTTATATTTAATGCTTATACAGTGTAGAACGCACTCTGGTTGACGGATGATTATTTATCACTGTTGTTGTATACATGTGTTGTATGAAATCCATATATTAACATTATATGGTGATTGGCTGTGTCTGATTCCAGTTCAGAAGGAATGAATATTTTAAAATAATGAATATTTTAAAATAATATTCAGTAGGATCAAAATCTGATTTTTATGTCCGATTTGGGATGGACACGAATATGTTTAAATATATTCAGCCGTGTTGAGTAGATATGCGACATTTTGACGCGAATGATATTCATATTGATTTTATTCATTTTTATAATGAATATCGAAAATGAAGTGATTACAAAATCTGATGTTTGAAAATATTATCATTTATATGTTAATGATATGGAATATTCAATTTTGATTTAAAATTGAATATGAAGTTTAAATCGTTTTTAAAACGATTTATAAAATACGTTTTGAATGGAAATCGATGAAATATATATAATATATATTATATATATTTAATGGCCTGAATAGAACGTGCCGCGACCTTCGCGAATTTCAACTATTGACTTCGAATTGACGTTACGGGAGATCCGACCGTCGGATTCTCCTGAAACTGGGACCGTTGGGTTTGTATCAAAAAGAGCTTTCTAACGAATATGAGAGATTTGAAATCTAACGGTTGGATTCGGAATTATGTCCAAATCAAATTTGGAAAAGGTCGCTGTAAGTGCGGTTCGATGACCGTTTATGGAAATCGACTGTACAGGCCTTGATAAAATTATTAAAAATACTAATAATTTGTGTAAAATCATAATAAATGATTTGTAAAGAACTGGGATGAAAATTTCAATATTTGAAAAGATAAAAATATATCGTCCCAATCCATATCAGTTAAATGGGTATACATAAACAAATCGTCCGATTTGTAAATGAATATTCATTTTCATTTCAGGAGAATTTTATGCCATTCATACATACGTTAAAAATTATATTTTTAACGATACAATATTTTATTCAACACATGAATATTTTATACAGTTCATTTATACAATAAAAATGATATTTTATTGTTCGAACATTTTATTCAACACATACAATCAACAAACACAATACAGTCCGTTCAATCAAAACAAACAATCATGGTTTGTACAATAAATAGTGTCGGGTGCTACTAAGCGCCGTCTGCATCCTAGTATATATTTAACTGTAAAGTAGTTTGAGTGAGAAAGAGTTCTCACTGTCGGTTTCCACACCGCCAGTTTTTTTTTTGAATTTCTAAACAATTTGAATTTGAATTGGCCTGAAATTCTGATTTGCTCCATTTTTGTCCCAGTCAGTTCCATTGCGTAGTGTTCGTCGAGAGGAGTCCAACGCATTTTATTTTGTCCGATTTCGACCTCGTATCAAAAAGATACGGTCAAACAAGTTTTAATCACATAATTAAATAATTAATTACGTTTAACAACCATTGCTAATCCTCCTTCCTCATCGTCTCCTTCCAGCCGATAAAACGAACCCGAGTTCTCCACCAACACCCAAAACCGCAAGCCCTAGGAGCCCCTGACCGATGATCGGAATTCGCCACAAGGTAGCCGCCTCCGCCTCCTCCCCACGCCACGAATGACGTGGAGCTCGGAGCTCCGATCGGCCCCAAAAACGGCCGCGACTGGCACCACTTCTGGCTCAAATTGCGAGCCGCTTAGTCCATTAAAATTCTTCTAGTTGGTGTTGATTAGAAGAGCTCGGATTGCTCAACGATTTCGTGTATTGGGTTTCTGAAATCATTGAACAAATTGAGCGTAATTTGAGGATGAAATTCGAACGATTTTAGCCCTCCGAAGAAGATTGGCGGCGGCTCTGGCTTATGAGGAATTAGGGTTTCTAAAATGAGGGTTTATATATTTATAATAATATTTATTTATTTATTTCTTAAAAACAAATTTTCGTAGAAGAACTCCAAATTAAACCCAACGAACATCGCCCCTAGCCAAATACCCCCCCATTCCGGACACAATGGGATATGTTTCATAAGCCAATTCGACTGTTTCAGTCAGTTTTTCTCAAAATTGAAATATAAATCAATATATATTGAATTTAAACGTACATTTTAATTTACCGAGGCCACATACTGACTCCAAAATTTTCAGAAAAATAAATCTAGCTATATTTTGACGATGCGGTCCTAACAAACCAAATTTCATCGAATTTGGAGACCGTTTGAAAAATGGTCGTTTTCCAGTCGATTAAATTCAACTGAAATTGGTCAAACGCGTTTAAATGCGCCACGCTCACAAATTAGTTCCAAAAATTATGAAATTTGGAATCTAGCAATAATTTGACATTCTGGATCCAACAAAAGTGGTTTCATCGAAAACGGAGGTCGTTTGCAAAATGGCTATTTTTAAGGGCTTTATATTATTTAAAATATATATAAATTCCATAGCGACAATTTAGAATTTTAAACTGGACATAACTTTCAATTTATATAACGAAATCTCAGTTTCTTACATTCGTTAGAAAGATATAGTTAAACAGATTCTAACGTTTCTTGTTTCGTCCAATTCTGACTTATATCAAATTATATATAGGTACTTTTGGCATAGGTCCCTGTTAAGTTTCAAAATTAGGCTCACATCCGGTCTTAAACTTATTATAAATTAAGTCCCTATTTTTCTATTTAGAAAAATTGCATACATTTCTGCAACAATTCATCAACATTAGTTCAACTTTATTTGCATACGTGTATGCAACAATTCATAATATTTGCATACATGTATGCAAATATTCGTACAGGATAGTTGCATACATGTATGCAAGAATTTAGAATATTTGCATACATTTATGCAAATATTCATTAGAATAGTTGCATACATGTATGCAAATATTCTAAATTCTTGCATACATGTATGCAACTATTCCGATGAATATTTGCATACATGTATGCAAATATTCGTTAAGAATAGTTGCATACATGTATGCAAAAATTTAGAATATTTGCGTATATGTATGCAAATATTCATTAGATTAGTTGCATACATGTATGCAAATATTTTGAATATTTGCATACATGTATGCAACTATTCTGATGAATATTTGCATATATGCATGCAAATATTCATCAGAATAGTTGCATACATGTATGCAAAAATTTAAAATATTTGCATACTTGAATGCAAATATTCATTCAGAATATTTGCATATATATGCAAATATTATGAATAACACGTAAAAATGAAAACAGGGACCAAAATTATAGTAAGTTTAAGACCGGACCTGAGCCTAATTTTGAAACATAATAGGGATATGACACTAATTTTCACTTCTGTATATTCATTAAAAGTTAGAAATCGAATTTTCAAACTACCGCGACATTTTAGGCTCGTTTTATAATTAAAATAAATTTATTCGTTCGAACTTCGTTTAAAATAAATTTTTAGTCGTTATTATTTAAAATAAATCATTTTAAATATTCCAAATCCATTAAAATAGCTAAAATAAAAAGTTTAAATTGGTTCTGATTTTCCGGATTATTACAATCTACCCCACTTAAAATCTTTTCGTCCTCGAAAAGGAACGGAGTTGAAAGTTGTTTTACTAATAAACTCAACTTCCATTCTGGCTTTCGTTCTTCAACTTTTCAGTTTCTAAGAATTTTCCAATTCTTCAAAAATTTGGCTAACACCCTAAATTTTCGAAAAATTTCACCATAACCTCCTTTGTACGGGGAGATATTTAAAACCGCAACTAGCCTCACAGGGCCCTCACCAATCCAAAAGAAAAAGAAAAAGCCAATCGGCTCATAAAATCATCAAAACCCAAGAAATTAGTAAACATGTACCTATTTGTCGGGCATACAATTTTATTCTTCTTCTTAGCTTCCTTGCTATGTCCTGTTCAATGTATATACATGTACATATATGCAATTCCAAACAATTTTCAATTCAGTTCAATATTTGATTCAATTTGGCTTAATGGTTCAAAATTTTAATTAATCAAACCAATAATCAAACAACACAATCAGCAATCGATTAGTGGATTAGCTTTTCAAACGTATAACTTTTATATAGTCAAAAATCATATTTTTGATGCCAAGTCACATCAATAAACCCTATCTACGTTTTGGTTCTCACACCAGTCAATGGAAATATATAGATATCCCACTTTCGAACTCGAACACAAACACTTATGATGAGATCTCAATCATCAGTATCATCTCCGGGCGACTAGAGTGTGATTCTATATCTATCTAGTATATTTGAGACTTCGTATACACGTGGATCAGACGTATATGCAAAATCTTTATATACTTGATTGTCCAAATCAATTTAAAATAAATATTCTAATATGTATAGTAAGATTTAAATTTTCAAAACAAAGTTTGTTTTCATTTTTATTTTAAACATAACCCTTTTCCAACTCATTCTAGGATACTACTGATCCTATCTCTAACGGGTCATTCCCATTGGATATTACTAATCCAATCTCTGATGAATTCTTTCGTTTGGTTCTAATGTGTCTTGTTCTCGAGCTCTGTAAACCAAAGCTCTGATACCAACTGAGACGACCCGAACTTCCCTGGTCTACGAAGATAAGAGAAAGAACGGATTGAGTTGAGAACATGACAAATCAGAACACAAACAGAAGAACGTTTCATTGTTATTAAAACAATTTACATCAGAGTACAAGAAAATAACAGAGTATGAATGAATTTATACAACAGAAAAATATCAGAGATTAAATTACAAGCAGCGGAAAAATAATACATAACACAACTAAAAGAAATACACGGATACAGAGCTTTCCGAGTATAGTTTCAGTTATAAATCCAGGATCCTGTGAATATAATATCTGCAAAACCAAAACTACTAGCTGCCCGTGGGGAAAATAGGGGCACCTAGAGTTTAGGTTAAAACAATAAACTCCAGGTCAATCATGTGACTGGTGTGAGAACTAAAACAGTTATTAGCTTGATTTTAAAGTTAGATAAATTAAGGGACCACGCCGTATAACACGAAACGGGTTTAACCCCAAGAATACATGTGCATAAACAAACAGCGCAATGCTAAAAAAGAAAAATGAAGCTATTATAAGACTCAGGTCCCATCACACAATGCAACGCAAGCCGAAGGATAGAGTTTTACCTTATAATAGCCAAATAATGCTTGATACGCGAAATTTAATCTTTTATTATTACTATAAGTCAAGAAATCAACATCAAATATAAATGTATCAATAATAGACGGCATGGGTACCATATATCATGTCGTCATACTAGTTCTACTATTAAAACCGCACAATGTCGTATTGGAAGTTGGATTTCCATCATGAACCAAGGCAAGGGATCGTTCTTGCCGAATTCGAGACTCTCTAGCCCGAGCCTCGGGGCAAGTACTCAGTCAAGCCCTAAGGAGCGCCAGGGCCGGTCCACACATATGTTAGTGGATTGGTTATTCCTGAACATACGTTTCCCCGCCCTATGGGGCGTAAATCCATCGGCCCCGTAGTGACCGATATATCTGAGGTACCTCGCTTTTCATCATCAACATAAGTAAAAATGTCTGGGCTCCATACCGTGACATCACTTCTAGCTAGAAAGAAACGCATGTCCTCCCTGCTATCCTTCTCCCGTTTCTGGTTCATAACGGGGAGTGAAGCTCGCGAATTAACGCTACACAAAGCTATGCTATTTAAAGCCGTGCTTTGATCATCAACCACAATACTCTGCTTTTCAACAAAATCCTTGATCACTGCATCTCTGCATGCCACACTGACAATTCATGCCATGCGACTGATATCCATCAATATATAACCTCTAAGCTCATACGTCTCAGAGAAGGGCGTTAAGCAAGAGAATAAATTCTCCGCCGCCAAATAGATATATATTTAATAGAAATCAATCACATAGAATAAAATCCAGTGTCAGACACACATCCACTTATAAGTTCGTTCTGGGTCTGAACGAAACCGGTGGCACCTTATTCCTCGTCCCATATGTCCAATACTGGAGAGAGGTCCTCGCATATCCGATCGATCTCCAAGTACGTCTGGACGATCACCACTTATTACCTTATCTTAGGTGTACAGCCCAATCAAGACATCAGTAATCATCCAAACGATGTGAAGACGTCCGGTCTTCATCGTCGACTTATCGTCGAATCAGTTATTTAGAATGGGTATAAACCCGACCTTTCCGAATAACTCGCATATATTATAAACAGGTGCTACACAAACACAACATACGCCTCATTCCAATTTAGAATATTCTTTCATTTAAATATTCACATTCTTTGGGATAGGTTCCCATTAATTTTATCAAAGATAAATTCTTTTAAATTTATTCTTTAATCTTCCTTTTGATATCAAACCAAATTAAGGTTTTCCAAACTAGTCGGGATTAGCGCACCATACCGAAGTAATCATTCATTTTATTTCCCAATCCTAACCTATTCATCCCATGGAGCAAAACTGGTAATACTCCATATCTAACACCACAGTGTTATCGGTAAATATTAATTACCATTTCACGTTCAAATCTAATTAAAGATTAACTATCGCTTGGAGCAAAACTGGTGATACTCTATACTCGATCATTTCCTGAATTTGATCATTTAAATTATCACATTCCCGTTTCAATCTAATTAAAGATTCATTAAAACACCACTTAGTTTTAATCTTCCCAAAAATCAATATTAATGATTATTTAATTTTGGGAAACACAAACATGCCACATTGATAATCCATACCATACCACCGATTTCTGCCGATATATAACCTCTAAACTCGTATGTCTTAGAGAAGGGTGTTAAGCAAGAGAATAAATTCTCCTCCACCAAACAGATATATATTTATCAGAGATCAATGGATACAGTATAAAGAAATGCAATGTCAGACACGTAATCCTGGTTTTTAACTGGGTAAAAGAACCAATTTCATTTAAAACACAGTTCACGATAAACCCAAAATCACATTCCATTAACCATGGAATCTTCGCAGAAAAAAGATCAATATGTAATCGATATCATTTTCCGTATCCAACCAATAATATAAATGGAATAACAGCGAAGCCTTTTAAATTCCATATATAGTAACAGTCTTCCTCCACAGAAGCTCACTTCGATTATTATCAAATCGAATTTCATTCCCTTCCAATTAAATATTAATTAATTGGTAAAATTTACTTTGGAAAATTTCTATGAAATCTTACTAAAAGAATTATATATTCCAAATCACATTTCACTGTTAATCGGGTTAAAGAACGAATGTCGTTTTAAAACACAGTTCACGATAAACCCAATTCACATTCCTTTAATTAATTGGTAAACTTCTCTAAATCTTAATTAAAAGATTTATTCTTCTCTCGACTGGGTTTAAGAACGGTGTTAATGAAGACACCATTCACGACTAACTCAAAATCCAATTTGATATTAAATATAAGGCTCTAAACCGAAATTATATCGGCTTATATTCAATATCAAATTCTGAAACCAACACATATCGTCTGGGGAATAACGATATATATTTATCTTCCAAATTCCTCCACAATATCTGTATAGTCATGGAATCCAAAATCGAAATATCCCGAAGATGATTTCTATTCAAATCCATTCCAATTCATACATCGGAAAATTCTGGTTATATCAAAACCATTTCAATCCAATTTATTTATTTAAAAATATGGGATTATTATTTCTTGTTAATAACTAGTTCATTTTGATAAAAATATATTTTTATCTTTACAAACGTGGAATTTTTCATCCAAATTCTTACCAAATCATTTATTATGATTTTACACAAATTATTAATATTTTTAATAATTTTATCAAGGCCCGTACAGTCGGTTTCCAACAACGGCCACTGAACCGCATCCATAACGAACTTTTCCAGATTTGATTTGGACATAATTCCAAATCTAACCGTTATATTTCAAATCTCTTATATTCGCTGGAAAGCTCTTTTCGATACGAACCCAACGGTTCTGGTTTTAGGAGAATCCGATGGTCGGGTCTCCCGTAATATCAATTCGAAGTGAATGGTCGAAATTCGCGAACAATCGCGGCGCGGCGCGTTCTATTCAGCCCATTAATATATATATTATATATATTTCATCGATTTCCATTTAAAACGTATTCTATAAATCGTTTTAAATTCGTTTTAAAAACAATTCCAACTTCATTTTCAATTTTAAATCAATATTGAATATTCTATATCATTATATAATATAAATGATAATATTTTCAAAATATCGGATTTTGAAATCATTTCCTTTTCATATTCATTATAAAAATGAATAAAATTGATATAAATATCGTTTGTGTCAAAATGGCGCATATCTCATCAACACGGCTTCATTTATTTCGATATTTCCGTGTCCATCCAAAATCGGACATCAAAATCATATTTTAATCCTTTACTGAATATTATTTTAAAATACTCCTTATTTTAAAATATTCATTATTTTAAAATATTCGTTCTTTCTGAATTAGAATCAAGCACGGTCAATTACCATATAATATTATTTATATGGATTTCATACAACACATGTGTACAACAATCATGAGAAACAATAATCCATCATCCAGAGTGCACTGCACAACTGCATAAGCATTAAATATAAATAATTAACGCTTCCAACAGTCTGTCAACCAATCGATTGACATACAACTAAACAATTGGGATTAGTGTATGTCAAATATCATCCCAATACCCGTGTGGGGTTTCCATCAACACACACAGATTTTATTTGTGCAGTTGAGCGATGTGTAAAATATATCGTCCCAATCCATATCAGTTAAATGGGTGTTCATAAACAAATCGTCCGATTTGTAAATGAATATTCATTTTCATTTCAGGAGAATTTTATGTCGTTCATACATACGTTAAAAATTATGTTTTTAACGATAAAATATTTTATTCAACACATGAAAATTTTATACAGTTCATTTATACAATAAAAATGATATTTTAATTGTTCTAACATTTTATTCAACACATACAATCAACAAACACAATACAGTCCATTCAATCCAAACAAACAACCATGGTTTGTACAATAAATAGTGTCGGGTGCTGCTGAGCACCGTCTGCATCCTAGTGTATATTTAACTGTAAAGTCTTTTGAGTGAGAAAGAGTTCTCATTGTCGGTTTCCACACCGCCAGTTTTATTTTTGAATTTCTGAACAGTTTGAATCTGAAATGGCCTGAAATTCTGATTTGCTCCAATTCTGTCCCAGTCGGTTTCATTGTGTAGTGTTTGTTGAGACAAGTCCAACGCATTTTGTTTTGTCCGATTTTGACCTTGTATCAAAAAGATACGGTCAAACAAGTTTTAATCACATAATTAGATAATTAATTAATTACGTTTAACAACCGTTGCTAATCCTCCTTCCTCATCGTCTCCTTCCAGCCGATAAAACGAACCCGAGTTCTCCACCAACACCCAAAATCGCACAGCCCTAGGAGCCTCTGACCGACGATCGGAATTCGCCATAAGGTAGCCGCCTCCTCCCCACACCATGAACGGCGTGGAGCTCGGAGCTCCGATCAGCCCCAAAACAGGGGCGACTGGCGCCACTTCTGGCTCGAATTGCGAGCCGCTCAGTCCATTAAAATTCTTCTAGTTAGTGTTGATTGGAAGAGCTCGGATTGCTCAACGATTTCGTGTATTGGGTTTCTGAAATCATTGAACAAATTGAGCGTAATTTGAGGATGAAATGCAAACGATATTAGCCCTCCGAAGAAGACTGGCGGCGGCTCTGGCTTATGAGGAACTAGGGTTTCTAAAATGAGGGTTTATATATTTATAATAATATTTATTTATTTATTTCTTAAAAACAAATTTCCGTAGAAGAACTCCAAATTAAACCTAACGAATGTCGCCCCTAGCCAAATACCCCCATTTCAGACACAATGGGATATGTTTCATAAGCCAATTCGACTGGTTCAGTCAGTTTTTCTCAAAATTAAAATTTAAATCAATATATATTGAATTTAAACGTACATTTTAATTTACCGGGGCCACATACTGACTTCAAAATTTTCAGAAAAATAAATGTAGCTATATTTTGACGATGCGGTCCTAACAAACCAAATTTCGTCGAGTTTGGAGACCGTTTGAAAAATGGCCGTTTTCCAGTCAATTAAATTCAACTGAAATTGGTCAAACACGTTTAAATGCGCCACGCTCACATTTAGTTCCAAAAATTATGAAATTTAAAATCTATCAATAATTTGACATTCCGGATCCAACAAAAGTGGTTTCATCGAAAACGGAGGTCGTTTGCAAAATGTCTATTTTTAAGGGCTTTATATTATTTAAAATATATATAAATTCCGTAGCGACTATTCAGAATTTTAAACTGGACATAACTTTCAATTTATAAAATGAAATCTCAGTTTCTTACATTCTTTAGAAAGATATACTAAAACATATTCTAACGTTTCTTGTTTCGTCCAATTCTGACTTATATTGAATTATGTACATTCACTCAAAGTTAGAAATCGAATTTTCAAACTACCGCCCCATTTCAGGCTCGTTTTATAATTAAAATAAATTTATTCGTTCTAACTTCGTTTAAAATAAATTTTTAGTCGTTATTATTTAAAATAAATCATTTTAAATATTCCAAATCCATTAAAATAGCTAAAATAAAAAGTTTAAATTGGTTCTGATTTTCCAGGTTGTTAAAATTTACATGCAGTAATTATTACTAAAGACTGTATAGTTTAAGAGCTTCTAGAGACTCAGAATTCAGAGACGATTCAAGACTCATGAGTAATCAAGATTTCAAGAGTTCAAGATAAATATAGTAATAGAGTCTTGTTTATGTAAGACTCTGAATAGCACTTCTGGTTCTAATTCAAATTTAAATTCAAATTCGAATTTTCAATTTCTGATTTCAAATTCTATTTTCAAATTCTATCTTTAATGTCTATCTTCTCTATTTTATTTTCTTACGTTACTTTGATTTTAAATTTAAGTTTTATAAGTTTATACTTTATATACTTTATATTTATATAGTTTTAAAATCTATAATTTTATAAATATGTTTATATAGTTTATATTTATGTTTCCATATGGTTTTATACTTTATAATATTCATTTACAACACTATTAAATCCGACTTATATGGTACTACTAATCTATAATGAAATAATTTCGGCGAAACAGGTTAGTAAATTAAATCGCTGCAATTACTATAATTACTATAATTATAGATAAATTACTATAAAATCTGACTTATAGGTAAGTAGTAATTGTTTCTTCCTCTTCAATTGTACTTATTTTCTATAATGAAATCGCTTCAGTGTTGCATATTAAATTTAGTTGGCCCATGTTTCTTTCCAATAAAATTGATTCCTTACAACTTCTAATATTTATTTTTATTTTCCACCTGCATATCTTATTGGTGAGTCATAATGGGAAATCCAATAGGTAGCTAATACATGTGGTTTTTTTTGTTTTAGCCCGTATTCTTTAAGTCTATTTTGCTTGATGCTAACAAACTCCAACATACAATGCATTCACCAAGGTTTGATTTTAAAACATATTTGTTAATCCTCCGTGGTAGTGACTTACAGTGGAATTGACGATAAAATATGTTCACTTTTCTCAAGTATGTTTTGAGCAACATTTTTCAGTTCCGTCCATTATTTGCTTTTTTGACAGAAATACATGAACTAACAATATTGCTCAATGCATTTGAAATGTTCCTTTTTCCTTCATTTTTTTTCATTTATTGAATCGAGCCATATTCAAGTACAGATGCAAGGTAAAAGGAATTCTAAAGGGCATTTCACATTCTCTAAATTCAAATTTTCCTTTTATAAAACTTACGTTTGTTTTTCTTTCAAGTTATTTAGTGGCTGTTGCTTTTCAATTTGTGTTGCTCTACTACCAACGTGAACGTACATAATTGAACCACTTTAGATTGTTATTGCGCAAGTGGCTTCAGATATCATGAACATAGCTTAAAACATTTTATCTTTATCTGCTGTCTTGCCCTCGAGTTTTGAAAGATTTAGGTATTTGGCTTTTGTTGTTAACTTAGTTGAAGTTTAGTCCTATGTTTCTATCAAAATCATTTACTTTTCTGATCCATTAAGGGTTCTTACGAGTTCTCTCTCCATGAGCTTTAGTGGGTAAAAGTAATGATTCGTGATCCAATGCAAGTTGCTGCTACTGATCTACCTATTCCTCTATTTACAATCCTTGGAAACATTATCAAGTGAGATTATTATTGTGAGGTACTTTGCGATTTCGTGTTATTAAATGTATTCATGCTCCGATGGTTCTATAATTTGGTTAAAATATGGACAAAGTAGAATCTTTATGTTACATCTTCAGTTAATGGAAATTTTAACATCCTCTCTTTGTGTGTATATGGAATATAATATACTCTAATATACTTAATATGAAAGCTGACAATTGACATTTTAATAGGGGATCAAAGTAATAATTTGTGGTGCTACAATTATAGAAGGATAAAATCAATATAGCGGAAATGAACATATCAGATCAATTAGGTAACCCAAGATGGCATAGACCATTACTACAAGAGAAATAATCATAAAATAGGAAAATATTTTTTTTGTACCAACAATACTATTGTGGTCTATCAAAGGATAATAACTTTTAATCGTGAAAAGGGAAATTAAAAACACTTAATAATCTTAAATTTGTAACGCTTTCCTCCATTGCCTAAAACATACCGAATGAATTTTAAATGGAAATTAACTCAAGCACTAACTTAATGCCAAACAAACTACTAAAAAGGGAACTAAATTGAGGAAAATTTGTAATATTTGAGAAGATATTTTTTTATTTACCTGAAACCCCATGAATGGACGTTGAATGGAAATTTTGGTTAAGTTACATAATGCAAAAACAAAATATATAATGGTATATTACAACAAATTAGAGCAATATTTTAAAGAATAGAAATTGTTTTAGTTTTATCGTATCAATTACTTTATGGATCAAGTGATTAATTGGCCATGCTTTTAGTTATACCTATGTGCATAATTATGTACTAATGATATGGATGAACTCTCTACTTGCTTGTCTTCGTAATGCAAGTGGTATTAATAAATATTTTCTCCATTCTCCTCTAAATTTAGTTGGATCAATCTGTGGTAAATCTCAGATCCGTTAAGGAAGCCCAGGAGTTCTCTCTTCTTCATTCTTAGGCGGATAATAGTAATGGCTCCCAACCAAGGAAAATTATTATGGCTTATTTGCAATCCTTGGAAACATGTTCAAGCAAAAATATTATTATGAGGTACTCTGTGATTTCATGTTATCAAATGTATTCAAGCAGTAATGGTTTCATTATATGGTTAAAATATCAACAAAGTAGAATCTTTATGTTTTGTTATTACATCTTCAATTAATGAAATCTTACTAAGCATAATTTTATCTTTGATTTTGCAATTCATGTTTGCAATGCTTGGAAAACATGGTCAGTATGGATTCTTCTTTCTCATAACCTATGCTACTGTCGGTTTTGTTGATAGTTTTGCATTTTATTGGGTTTCACTTTTATTTTTGGTACTTGAGTGCTATTTCATTTATAAAATATTTCATTGTTGTATTCACCTCCATATTTAACAAAGCATAACCATAAGAGCATATTTCATTGGTTCAATCTATTCACTTGCTCTTTAGTTGATTTTAATTTATAGATCATATTAAATAATTTTGCATTGTTGTTTACTGTATCAATATGAAACTTCTTAATGGTTAATTTTTTGAAATATCATGTGACACAAAAGGCTTATAATAGTTGTAGAAATAAGCAACAATTTTGGCGTATGGGGTTTGGATGAGGATGAACATGGTAGCTTCAATCGTATTAAAAAACAAAGGCGAAAAGGAGCAGTCAAAAGTATTCATGAAATTTTCTTTGATAGCCGACGATGAGTATCATCTCTCCCTAGGTAATTACGTTTAATTGACTGTATCAATTTTGATAACTATTTAGTTATTTAACTTCTCTTAATTAATAATTGCTAAGAGACGTGTAATACTTTATTTACCACTACCTTGAAATTGAAATTTAACTTCTTAACTTAACTAAACTACATAATTTTACTCTTTAGGACAAAATGTATGTACTTTACCATGTGATTGTTTCATTTCTCATCTTTACCACCCATGATCAGCATGGTATTTATCTGATACTTTTGGTCTATTGGCATGTTGCTTACTTTTTAAATTTCATGGTTGTCTCATGTATTACAGAGAGATGTGTAAATACTTTATAAAGGAAGAATCAAGCATACTGAAAAATCTCATTGGCTAAAACTGCACCATCTACATTAAGCTAGACCTTCTTAAGTACATCTAAAACCTGATATTAATTGATTTGTCATTTTTACACCCTTCATTTGCATCAAAATGGATAGGAAAGCTTCTTTAAATACAACAAAAATTATTACTATCATAATTAAATATACATTTAAGGTTTATTTATGTAACAAATGAATATGAACTTGGTTGAATAATTAAAACAAAACATATAAATGAAATCTCATTACTTTAGGTCTTGATGGATGAAATGCTTTTTTCTCCATAAACGATTTGAAATATTGTTTTTGCTTCAGAAACATAACATGATTTATTTTTGCCATCAAATGTTTCATATTCGATGTCATTTTATTGCATGGTTATGGGTCTTCACAGGACGTTTATATTATGTTTTTGAATTATCCAGGCTTGCACTTTATTCTTTGTAAACCACAAAGTATGCATTGTGAGATGATACATACTACATGTAATTCTTCCTTTTTCAGTATTTATGGGACTATTGGCAAAGAATTGATTGAGACTATTCACTTTTTGTGAAATTAAATTAGATACTGTATAATTAACTTACTAGAGATTAAAGGAGCTAGCTAATTTAAGTGGAAAATTGTTGTTCCTCCACTACGTCATAGATGACCTACTACAACGAAAATACACGGTGTTGCAACTACAATGTTTCCATAGCTATGCTGTTTTTTGTCTATTGCAACGCACGCTTCAATGTGTTAGCATAGATATCAACCATGTGTTGCAGTAGCCGGGTGAATAAAATTATTAGTCCGCGTTAACACGATCCAACGGTCCAGATTAGCGATCCACGAGAAATAATAATTAAGGCGGGAAACAAAAACAATTCGGAAAACACTTAACAAAATATTCACTCAACCTCTCAAACACTCACTCTTACTCCGCCGCTCAACCTCTCAAGCATTCACTCTCTGGTTAAATTAGGGCTTAATTGGGGTTCGATTAGGACAAGTTCGAGTTCAAGTTCAGTTAGGGCTTTGGTGTTTCAATTAGGTCTTCAGTTGAGGTTCGTTTGGGTTTTAAATTTCAGTTAGGGCTTCGATTTAATCTGCTTCTTAAGGTATCACTCAATGTATATTTCAATATTTTCTGATTTATTGTTGTGTTGCCTAATTTACTGATTTACTTGTGCATTCTGGTGTAATCATATTCCTGATTTTATTATTGTGTTTGTCTTTGTCCTTATAGTCATGGCTAAATGACATTTGTTTATGTTATTTGTTTGTCAATTAGTGATGAGCGACGAGGAAATACTATGGGCAGAACTTCCCAAGTTCAGTGAACAATACATCAGTGGAGTGAAACTTTTTATACGAAATACTTTTTCTAGATTCGCGATAGGTGATGAAATTACATGCCCTTGCAAAAAGTGTCATAATCGCAAGTGGCATCGTCAAGAGGTAGTCTACGACCATATGGTTTGGAATGGGCCATCTGAATTGTACATGAAATGGATTTGTGAGGTTTCCTGTTTAGATCCTGAAAGAAGCGATAACGATATGGATTGTGAAGCAGAAATAAATTTTGGAGATAATCTCGATGAGATGTTGCAACGTACTTGTGGAAATATGTAGAACAATGAATGTGGATCTTCTGATGGATCAAATGGAATAGATGTTGATGCTAGAAAATTTCGTCTACATGTTGAAGAGGGAAAGCAGCCATTATTATCCCGGGTGTACTAAATTTTCGCGATTAAGTTTCATTGTCAGGCTTTATTCTTTAAAATGCCGACATAGAATCACCGAGTCTGCATTCAGCGATTTATTAGAGTTGATAAAAGAAGCTTTTCATCAAGCCCACATCCCATTATCTTTCAATGCTACCAAAATATCATTAAAGATTTGGCCTCATTACCAAAGAATACATGCATGCCCAAATGACTGCATGCTATATTGGGCAGAAAATGAAAAGGAAAATAAATGCAAAACTCGTTGTTTTACAAGGTGGGTTATACCGGAAAAGAAAGTGGCTATTGACAATGATCTGGAGAAGCGGAATCACAAAGTACCAGCAAATGTAATGCGTTATTTTCCACTAAAACTAAGGATGCAAAGGATGTTCATGTCCACGGAGTACGCAAAACTTATGTTATGGCATGTAGTGGGACGAAAAAATGATGGCAGACTTCGACATCCAGCTGATGGCGAGGTTTTGAAGATGATGGGTGCCAATTATCCTCATTTTTCATCTGAAAACAGAATTATCAAGTTAGGAGTAGCGTCTGATGGATTCAGTCTTTTTCGTACAGTGACAATACAGCACATGGCCGATCATATCGGTAAATTATAATCTTTCACCTTGGTTATGCATGAAGATAGAAAATTTGATACTTTCAACCCTTATCCCTGGTCCAGAGTCTCCTAACAATTACATTGATGTCTACACGCAGTCTCTTATCACAGAATTAAAAGAATTATGGGATCTTGGCATACAAACTTATGATGCCTTCATTGGTGATAATTTCACATTACGTGGAAGCGTGTTATGGGAGTTACCTTGAGATGAGGGCTGCCATATTTGAAGTGACAAACAAGGAGAAAGAAATATTTTGCTCGGTGTTGGAGAATGCTAAACTGCCTTATGGTTATGCAGCTAATATCAACCGGTATGTAAACAAGAAAGAGAGGAAAATTGCAGGGTATAAGAGCCACGATGCTCATTTTATTCTCCACTACTTGCTGCAGTTTGCTGTGAAGAAATCTGTAAAACCTGAAGTTGCAATACCTATGATAAAATTAGATGCATTTCAAAGAAGTCTTTGGAGTAAAATTATCGATTTGGCTGATCTCAAGAGGCTACAAAAGGAAATTATGGAAATTCATTATCAATTTGAGATGATATTCCCAAAAGCTTTCTTCGATACAATGGTGCACTTGCTAGTTCATTTATGCAAGGAAGTTGAATATGGTGGACCTGGACATGTTCGCTGCATGTTTCCTGTTGAGCGTTATCTTAGTAAACTGAAGTCATGTGTTCATAACAAAAGTAAACCTGAGGTGTCCATTGCTGAAGGTTATTTTGTAGAAGAATGTTTGATATTCTGTTCAAGGTTCTTAGGTGGCGATGAAGCAGGAAAAATGCAATTTGAAACCTGTCTACAGAATCTGGAATATCCTATTGGCACAAGAAAAAACAAAGATGGAAAAGCTATTCATCTTAAAAATTCTCAATGGAAGGAATGTCACTGTTACGTTCTATTCAATTGTGGTAACGAGGAAATGGAGAGTTTACTTGAGTAAGTTTTAAGTTTTATTTTTATTTTAGTAAGTATTGAAGAATTAGAAATTTTGTTTCTATGTTTTATTAACCAGGTCTTTATGCTAGGAAACATCGAGCTTTAATTGATGGCCATGCATCATCAAAAAAATATAAAAGAGAGGGAGAACGCAGTGAAGAATTTTGGAAGTGGTTAAAGGAAGAGGTTGGGAAAAAGGAGGACATTTCAAAAGAAGTACAATGTTTTCAATGGGCCCTCTTCGAAAAACTAGGTGGTTTACTGGATATGTTATCAATGGATACAGATTTTATACAAGGTTCAGAGATGCCAAATGTACAACACAAAACAGTGGTGTATTTTTAACAGCCTTGACTACTATCTTTGCAAGTTCGAAAGATCAAAATCCATTGATTGGTGAAGTTAACTACTATGGATCAATTGAAGAAATATTAGAACAAGATTATTGGGAGAATTTAGTGTGGTTTTATTTTAAGTGTTGTTGGTACCAAGAAGAGAATGATTTATATGGGATGACTCGGGTCAATTTTAATCGATAGTGCAAGAAATTTGATCCTTATGTTGTGGCTTCACAAGTACAACAGGTGTTTTATATATAAGATCCAGTTGATAAGATGTGCCATTGTGATATCAATAAATTGTCGAGCGACTGGTGTGAAAACATACGAATGGATCGAGCTCTCCATTTTTTATCTCCACCTGAAGACTTTCAATCATCTTGCATATCCCTTTCTCATGGGCCCTGAGAGTAGCATTAGCTTTTGGTTTTGTTTGCTTCTTCTTTACTTTGTTACTGAAATCGATGTAGTCAAAATTTTCATGCAAGGAGTCTAGTATAGAACCACTTGATCGAGTATGAAGGTTGTTACCCACACAGTTTCCTCCTAGAGCCTTATGTCCTTCCTCATTTTCAAAGGTGGCACAATCACTTTCATTTCTAACAGGTGCTTCAACCAAGCGTTGCACCAGCAACTTCATGTCTAACTTCAACATCACTCAATATGTCAACATAACCCATAGCATTCGATACCACATTTTTCTCAGTAGGGCTACTAGAGAACGCATTAAGCAAAGTTGTTGCACTTACATTTGAGCTTGGAAAAGCACGCGAAAGCAACTCACTCACCTGCAACTCACTCACCTGTCCAATTTCACCTTCCTCACATTCTGCAATATCATCATCAGCTATTTCTTCTCCACTCATAACGTTAAGGACATAATACTTATTGTTAATTCGGTTAACTTCACTTAAATTTCCAGTTCCTTTATCCATATCCATTTTCTGGTTTTCTCCAACTGCATCATTTCTCTTCCCAACCACCTTCCTCCAAGCAGTGTTAGTTCTTGCCTGTGATCCTGCACCAATTCTCGCATTACCCTTAACCTGTTCATTTATCCCAGTTTTCTCAGTGCAAACTCTATCCTTATCCTTCCTAGTATTTTTCCTGGCTAGATCCTCTTTGAATTTTTCACAATTAATGGTTGAACGCCCAAAACAGTCGCATTTAACGTAATTGCAGGTCTCCACAAATAGGTAATGTATACAGTTTGTTCATTGCTGTCAGGCAGTAACACTTGGAATTCAACCAGTAACTCATCATGAGGGGTAACCTCAACCATACATTTCGTGAACTCGAGACGATCTAGCTTCTTTGTATTTAGATCCATACAAAGAAATTTTCCTATACGCATTTCCAACCAACATATTCCCTTTTTAGACCAACCATATAAGGGTAAATTTGCGAGCTTAATCCACATAGGTACCGATATAATAGATTTATTCACATCCCCTAAACTAGACATCCAAGGTCCAACAATGAAGATTTTATTTTGAATCAGCACAGGGTCAGCCTGCAATATCCTTTCCCGATCTTCTATTCTATCAAAGGAGAAAAAAAAGACCTTACCAGTCGATATGATCTTGATACCTCCCGACGGCTTCCAGTGTTTTTTCAGATGAGATGTGACCGCTGTATAAGAAAGTGGGTGATCCAGAAAGTGTCCAATTAGATACTCGTTCCACTGCTTGTCATAGGCTTCAAAAATTTCGTTGCTTAGTTGCATGGCTTTCCCTTTGAATATGAGTTTCATCGGCGGAGGAGAGTAAGAACCCGCATTTTGTGGTTCAGATTTGAAAAGTGAAGACCATTTCTTGTTTGGTGGAGGAGATGGAAAACTAGGGTTTGTGATCGATGGGAGAGTAGGTGGATTTGGTATCGAAGGTGGATCCGGAGGTGGTGGGGTAGGAAGAGGAGGTCTGATTTGTAGAGACGACGCTAGGTGAAGGTTAATTTGAGAAGGTGAGAGGCGAGAGGACAAGGATGGGCGAGCTGAAAAGAAAGGCGGCATGAAGGACGCCATTTTTGAGGGTCCAATGTATGAATAAAGAGGAAACTAACGAATTTTTGAGGCCATTTTTTAGGGTCCATAAGAAACCATATTTTTGTTAAAGCGGACTAATATTTTTGTTTCTTCTCGTGTACATGTGTGACAGGCCACCTTCATATAGCAGCGGTACATAATATTATTGTAAGTATTCAGTTTTTCTTTTATTAAATGAAAATTTTGTGCTACTCCTTTTTATATTGCATAACTTTTAGAACACCATATACCAAAATGTATTCTTATTGTTACAGAACCATGTTTGGTTAGGCTGGAGTGCTTCAAGACGGTCGAGGGGGCGCAAGACCAACTATTTGTAGAAGCACTAATTATAAAATCATATTGTGGTTAAAGGTATTGCTGATATTGCGTGTAGTCGTGGATCGTGAAGCTTTTTTACTAAGCCCATTCAAGAGGCCGTTGGTACAACTGTGGGTTGACACAAAGACTTCATTTTGTTGTAGTAGTATGTGCATTTTTAGCTTTATGGTTTTGTGTTGTATTGTATTTTGGAATCGTCACTGCAATATGTGTTTAGATTATGTGTATGGATTACATTTTTTAGTACGGTAGAACTTTGAATGTAACTTCAACTAACCTTTCGAAATGTTTGTTAAAATTTAGTGAATTTGATTTAATTTTGTCTATGTGTATTGGGAATGTATGTTTGCTTATTTCTTTATAATGTATGCTTTCATTATTACATTATTAAATGTAAATAATGGTGGATTATAGTAGGCAAATGAGTTTTCTGAATTTTGTAACTAGCATGTAGTATTGCAAATAATCAAATTGCAACTGTCCTAAACAGTTGTAGTTGAGTCATTTGCAACTGTCAGAAATAGTTGTAGTATCTCACTTTTTCAACGTCTATTCCAAGTTTGCAACTAGCAGTTGTGGTTGCGAAAGGATCTGTCGCAACAACAAAGGCTACTTGCAAAAAAGTCTACGGCAAGGTGTTATTGCAACTGGCAATAACAATTGCGAAAAGCGGTCGATCTATTATAACTTCGGCTATATAGACGGGCGTAGATCTATTGCAATTGGCCTACTGCAAGATAAATTGCCAGTTGCGAAAAGGTTGTTTATTGTGGTGCTAGAGGATCAAACAAAACAAAAAACAAGAGAAACAAAGTTGATTAAAAAAAGATGGAATGAGGTATCATATCATCCTTTACAGAGTCGTACCGGCGCTATGCACATTGATTTTTTGTTGGAATATTGCTTATTAAAGGGATCTTGATTAATTTTAATTTGTTGAAGATTTTAATATCAGTTAAATCGCTTGGATAATGTCGCAGAGCTAATTAAATTATTTATGCAAATATCGCATCAGGTTGCAATCCAGCTAATATAACATATGCTGATCTGAGTCAAACTGTGCCTAATAAAATAAAAAATTATAAACTACACAAGCAGTATAAATAAAACACAATTAACAGACTAATCATGAAGTAGTTATATTATAATAGCTATGGTTATCATCAACCGCTCAGACTCTAACAATAATAGTCAAGAACATTTTATATTCATTTAATTCTACCTTCCAGGTAATTTAGTTCGAATTCTAGTTCAGTTACACGAAAAGAATTAACCCCCAACCATGACAACAGATGATGAAATGGTTCTTCTTGTCTTGTTTGTACCTTTGCGCCTTTCAGTGAACAGTGATAATAAGGTAGGTAATGAACTGGTGGATAAAACGAAGCAACTCACAAGCTAGGGACCTAGAGTTTCCATTTTTAGAAACTTAAAAGCATGTGCTCTTTTTCGTGTTTCATCAAATAGAACCGTGATTCTAACTTGTTCGGTCAGAAAAAGTGGCGGCAGGTGGGAAATCATGAGATTCAGAGGTATACATGTAAATTAATATAGATGTCTGTGGGTGGGTCCTTGTGGAATTTTCATTTCTAATCGTAGAAATTGATCCCACATAAAATTGTTTGTTCGGTTCAAATAGCAATTGTTGATAAAATCATGACCGACTGTGTATTTACAATATCAACTTTCTGCATTTGAAACAGCTGTAATCTGACATGTAGCTGGTTTGACAGTCGCCTGTGTTAATTACACATATATATATAGACGTTGGACAGAAAGAATATGATATGATCAGTGATCATGAAGATTCAGCACAAAGTTGTGTCTTTTCAGTTCATTTTTTATTGCTTTCACATTTTTGTCTTTTTACAAAAATGCTAGTTCTCTCTGTCTTCATGCATCTTTATAGAAATATTTATAAATATAAGCGTACAAAAATGTGTACAAGGCTTAGACACAAAATATACATGTGCCTTAAAAATGTTCAGTTGCATTTATCGCATACAAACATACATCAAATATTAACAGGGAAGTGACTTATGTAGCAGATACTAACACATGAATGTATCTTCTATTACTTACACTGGAAAAAAGCAGAAACCAAAACGTTTTTGTGATGACACGTGTCTTCTTTCGTCCTATACGCTTTCTGAATCTCGACAGTTCCTTTCGTGTTTGGTCATTCCCTAACCGCACCATTCCCATACACCATTCTCTATCGCCTGCCTGTTCTCAACATTTTTGATGCTCTTCCTCCATTCCTACCATCGCGTCAACCGTAACTGGTAATCTATTAACCCTAATTTTGTTTCGCAATGATTTGAAAGTAGTTATTTAGGGTTTAATTAATGTAGTTCTTGATTTGAATGGAGCTATAGATCTGAATGTGACTATTGATTTTTTTTTTTTGAATTGAATTTGTTAAATTAGGGCTGAAATGAAATTTTTGTTGCGGTGATATCCTTTTTCGTATATTTGCTGAAATAGTTCTGAATTTGTTCAAATGGCAATGGATCTGCTGAATGAATTAGCAATGGATCTTCTTAAATTGCCATTAATTGATTATTTTGGCAGTAGAATATTATTTTATCAAACAACATTTATCCCTATTAAGAGATTGACGGTTGCTGGTTGTGCCGTTAAAATTGCTTAAAGTTACATTTATTTGTTTCAGTCGGCAACAAATTACGACCACCGTTCCTTGCGATCGATAACTTCCTGTGGATCGTAATGAAGAAACTATCAATTGCATCATTACAGTCGGCAGCAAGCTACCGATCACAACAAACAGTGGTTGGAAATTTGACACCGGTAGAAGAAGAACTATATTTGTGTATTTTTCAGTGAATTTCTTGGTGCAAATAGCAACGCTTAATTGATACGTTATACGTCTTTCTATCACTATTCAAATAATTGCCAGAATACTTATTTGGGTGCTAACACCCCTGAACCCCCATGTTTTTTCGTACTGTAACATCAACAACGTCAATTCCTGATATAGGCAAAAGAAAACAAAGCGTTTGTATAGCGCCCTCTGCCCTTTTTTATTTCTACGCCCTTTTCAAAACTGAATAACCACCGATCAGATGGTACAACAAACAACTGCCATTTCAAATTTTTACGCCATTTCCAGAATCGATAAACCAAAATCACATGATACGTTTGCCACATTCCCCACCCTTACAGCGCAACCGCCAGAACAAACCGCTGTTAGCAGTTCAAGCAAAACACGAATTTCAACATATTTCTCCCTGCCACATAATCCGACTACAGATGCACACCCCGATGCTACTCTCTCCCTGCCGCGCCACAACGTATGGAAGTTAGGGTTCTGAAGTTATGTCATTTTCCTTAATGTTCTTGATATTGGGGAGTTCGTGATTTGATCCCTGTAAAGATCGGTTTTTTTACTTCGACTCCTACTGACTTTCTCAACTCTTATTTGTGACTTTTAGTTCAGTACATTTGACGAACAGTTTTTTATGTTCGACACTAATTACTGTGAATTATGCCTCTCTTATGTACTCATTTGAACCACCTTCTGTTATTGTAAATGAGTACAAGGGGGATGAGATTTTTCCATCTAATAACTAACCTATCAATTACCAAAGTGCAATCAGAGTAAGTGCTTATATGCTTGTTATATAACGTTATGCATTCACTAAAGTAGGTGCCTCCTTTGTCAAATATTATCTTATACTAAATTTGCTTCCCTGGGATTTAATGTATTAGTTGGAATTAGAAACAGTATGCAGTTATATCTATTTATGCATTATTTATGTTCACAGTTCACGGTGTGAATAAAAATTCAAGCCCCTGGAAGATTCCCCATTTTTTGGCCAATACACTACTTTATTTCCACTTTATTTTACTGTTCAATGTTATACCTTTCACTACCTCTTAACTTTGACTTGGAATCAAGTCAGTCTGTTTATGTCCACTTTTTCTTCTGCATATAACTATACCATAAAAGGCAATGTTCGAGATAAATACAGTAAAAATTTTACAAGCTTATTTAATATGAACAAACTGGATGTGTTTAAGTAATTGTAGAGTAAAATAATTTTTCATTATGCCTTTACCGGCAAAAAAATCCTTCCTTTTATCTTCAAGTACATAATTTTCACTTGCTTAAAACAGGAACACATGCACGTTTTTGGTTGTTTGCATCCGGTCTCCCTTGCATTTACCTTTTTGTGTCCCATATTTATGCCCAGTTGTTCATCAGACCGGCATCAATTTATATTTGTTTTGCGATGTTAACCAACTTGATATGTGTTGCCCTTTCAGTCTAACCAAACAACTGCACACTTTACCCAAGACATCTGCAATGCCACTATTTACTGAGATAAACCCTCTTATACATTAATTTCTCCTACATGACATTTCTTTTTTATGTATTTAAAATATGCAGCATCAGATGTATTCATTATTGTCATTTACGGTTTCAGGTCTTGCTGAATTATGCATTGCTGTTCAGTATTTCACAAATGCACGCACATACACACCCATTTTATTTATAAACACACAATAGATATGTACACAGAGGGAGTGATACACATATATAGTTGTATACTTTTTCTATATAATTTTGCAGTATCTTCCTAACATGCTTTCTAAATGTGTTTTGTTGATGATTAGTTAACCATTGGTCTTCCAAATATATTGGACTTTGTTAATGAAACACAAGGGAAAGATATAGAAGACAAAGGATCAGGCACAAACCTACTATAGTGATACAAATAACTTCTTTGTCACAAAGAAAAAAATTGACTTTCATGGTTTGGCTACATAAGTGAAGCTTATATACTTAAAATGTCTGGTAATTTTACTTATTAGGGAATATAAGATTTGGCCAACTGTGGATGATATATTAAAAAGAGTATGATTAGAGCAAACAATTTACATGTTCGTTAGATCTACATAGAAGTTCTAATATAACTTATTTATTATCAAAATTTTGAACGAAGTTCATGGAGACGATAAGCTGAAATCAAAGAATCCTGGCATTGAAGTGTAGGTTACTCTACACAATAAAAACTATATATTATCTATCTACTACTTATATTGGAAAGGAGAAACCACACCTTTACAATAAACAGTAATTTGACAAGTGGCACTTAATCTTTAATTAGGCAAAACGGATATTCACTTATTTATTACTCTGCTTTCTAATCCTAGTAACCACTCTTCGAAAAGTGTTTTCCCTTCTACATCTCCATTCTTCCAAAATGGTCTAAATTCATGAAACCCCAACCTTGGGTCAACATGGATGCTTTCTTCGATATCAATACTTTCACAGTTGTCTTTTCATTTTCCTCAATTTTATTCCCAATTTTCGATTAACTCAATTTATTTTCTAATTATGGATATTTTTAATTTCATAGTAAATGGTAACCTTGGATATTGGATTCATTATTAGCATTTAGTACTTCGCAAAATCCATGGACGGATTTTCTGGATCTGGGGTTCATGACTTCGAATTTATATCAGGTATAATTTTGATAATTATTGTGTCACATTTGCAATCATCTGTTTGTGTTAAACGCAATATTAATGTTGATAACTATTTTTTAATTTATTTTGTGAATTGGCGAATATTTGTTTCTGTTGTAATAAATAGAAATTTAAAAGATCGCTTCTGATATTTAATTAGCATTCCCCTTTCAGCATTGGTGATGAATGAACGTTCATTACTTTGTAAACAATTGAAATGAATTTTTTTTCTGGCACAACACTATTCCACTATAATCAAGCCCCGGTCTCTTCACATATGTGAGGGAAAGGCTGTGCGCACTTATCAACCACCCCCAGAGCCCGGAAAGTCGTGAGAATAGTACCAGGACGGGAGACTGACCTGGGAAGTCCTTTCGCGCTTGAGTACGGGAGCCTTTGGCACTGAGTATCCACTTTTAACACTATTCCACTATAAGCTTTTAGCTGAAGTATCGTTATCAACAACATCTGTGAATGTGCAAATAGATTGGGGAGTACACCGTCGATGATGCTTTAGGAAGGCATTGCTTTTGCTACAATTTGTTTTCGATGAATTAATTAATTTCAATTTCACTGTCTGATATGAATTCATAACTAATAATCTGAAATATGTTGTAAACAAATTTTTAGCTTAATTTTTTTTTTGGTTAATATTGCTTTAACATAACAGTGTGCAATTTGTTCTGTTTACTAACATAAGTTGGTTATATAAATTGCTGCTATACTTAAAAAAAATCCTTTGAATTCATTTTGAAAAATGAATTTAGTTCACTGTGCATTCCCTATATTCTTAACTCTGGATTCTCAGATGCATAACCAATTGTGTTTCTAAAGCAATTCTTTTATGTTAATAAATATGTTTCTTATACCACTAGCATTTGAAGAAATAAGCCCTATTACTTCAGTTTTGGTCTAATTTTACAAACATTTTGTTTATGATATGATGTCAAGGTGGATAAGACAAATTTTAATAACTAAATAATGAAATATTTTGTCATCCCATCTGATCCCAATTTTTTCAGAATAGAGGTCAATGGACAATTTTAGAATAATTTTAATAGCAGACACAAAGTAGTGGATATTAGACTTTATAATCTAATCACATTGTTAGAAGTAACATTCGTGCTTAGTAGGTCTGTAACGCTTTCTTTCAATGTACTTTATTAGCCTTTGCTTGATTTAATAATTGTACCATCAAAACGATGTTTAAAATTAAATTAACTAGTATACAGTTGCAGTAATGATATAATATTTAAATCTTACCTTAATAATAATAAGAATATATATCAGTAATAGTAGAATTTATGATTCTGTGAATCAATGATTTTTCAACTGCTTTTCAATTAGGTGTTAAGTGATATATTTTGTCAAATAAAATTACCATCACATAATTAGATATTAACTAATGTGCTCATAATTATACGTCTCTATATTGAAGTATATATTTTTAATATTTCAAATCCTCTTGGACAAGGAAAGGTCTTCAAAATGTACCTGCAAGCATGTTTTTTATTGCTATAAAAATCATTTCCATATAAATATCATTTCGAAATATTGTTTGTGACAATTTGTTAACATTCCATTTCCAATATTGGTGATACATGAACGTTCATGACTTTGTAAACAATTGAAATGGTATTTTTTTTTTCCATTGCACAATACTATTCCGCTATAAGCTTTTAGCTCAAGTATTGTTTTTAACAACATTGCTTTTTCTCTGAATGTGCTAATGGACTGGGAGTACACCATCGATGGTACTGTATATAAGATTTGAAATGTCATTTTACTTCTTTTTTCATGGATGCTATTATGTGTATCAGTTCGGAAGTATCTCTGTTACACTTATAAATATGCATAGGATGGATTTCAAATATGGACACAATAATGTTATGCATAGTTTATTCTCATTTCGTTGCAGGCCGGATAGAAATTACTCACATACAAAATTAATAGTTTAACATATTATTAAACTTTATAAGGAAATTAAATTTATTTGTTGGCGAAGCCAGGAAATTAAAATTATTGAACTTAATCAGGGATGACATTACTGTTAAAGATTCATGCGAAAATGCTTTGTCTATGTTTTTATGAACCTTTATGTAACTATATAATATAAACTCTAAAAGAAAAGATTTCATCCTCTGCAATTTATAACGTATATATATTAAATATTCAAATGAATCTATGACTGATTTATGTGTGCACTCTCCGATATTACTATGTTGAGTTAATTTCATTTTTTTTCTATTTCATAAATTTACAAACTTCCCAAATCTAATTATAAGATCGCAAGCAAGAGTTTATCAAACAGGCTATTTGATAAATATTTTTATTGACGGTATAAAGTACGTTATTTCCCATTAACTCTTCAATAGCCTAACTAAATATGCATCCTTCATATACGAAGTCTTTGTTTAAAGGAAAAAAAAACTAAATATAAGGGTACGTTCATAGCAATAAATGAGAACCAAATTACGTGTTCATGAACTAAATGCATAAGTAGTTTTTTTTTAAATTGTAAGAAGCTGCTTATTCTGATTTGGGATTAGTTTCTCAACTTTTTCTGCCTATTACCACAACTTTTATCTTTTTTTTTTTATTCAACTGTTTCCTTGGATAAAACTTATTGGACATACAGGAATTGAATAGAAAATAATAGTTATGTACCATCAATCACTATTTTACCACTAATCATCTTGCTCCCTTTATCGTCCTTTACTGTAACCAAAGAAACCCACATCGACCTCGCTAAAACTCTTCAACCCCGAGCTGCGCGCAACCAAGACCACCGCCGGTCGATCAGCCAACCCCATGTGATAGCCCCGTCCGTCCCCCTCCTCTGCCCAGAAGCGCGACGCGCTTGATGGCCGTGGACGGCCTGGAAACGCCATTGAACGGCGTGTCTTTCTGGCGAGATTTCCATTGATTTACGGGACAACAGCTGATCATACCCATACCATTACAAAGCCCTCGAATTTCTCTCGATTTTTGTTTTAACTTCATGGTTTAATTCAAAACAAGAAGGAAGAAATTAGAGGAGAATGGATCGAACGATTTGGGGCCATCGGTTAAGTGCTGGCGGCGGCACTGTAATAAATGAGAAATTAAGGTTTTGATTTTTTTATTTTTTTATCCTAGGGTATATATAATATTAATATTTAATATTTTAATTCACTAATTAATTCGTTTCGCATCCGAACTCCAATCAAATTCCAACGATTATCGCCCCTAGCAAAATACCCCCGTTTCGAACCCAATCGAATGTGTTTCGTAAGCCCATTCGACTGTTACAGTCAGTTATTCTTCAAATTAAAATATAAAACATTCGATTTTAGATTTGAACGTACATTTTAATTTGAAGGGGCCACATACTGATTTCAAAAATTCCAGAAAACTTATTTCTAGCTTCGTATTGACGATACGGTCCTAACAAAACTAGTTTCATCAAATTTGAAGACCGTTTGAAAAATGGTCATTTTCCAGTCGATTAAATTCTACTAAAATTGGTCAAACTCGTTTAAATTCGCCACGCTCACATATTAATTCCAAAAATTATGGAAATTGGAATCTAGCAAAAACTTGATATTCCGGATCCAACAAAAGTGGTTTCGTCGAAAATGGAGGTCATTTGCAAAATGGCTATTTTTAAGGGCTATATATTATATTAATATATATATAAATTCCACGACTTTTCTGAATTTTAAAATGGACGTAACTCTTAACTTATAAACTGAAATCTCAGTTTTTTACATTTGTTAGAAAGATATCATGAAAAAGATTCAAATATTTCTTGTTTCGTCCAATTCTGACTTAAAACGAACTCTATATATTCATTTGAAATTTGAAATCGAATTTTCAAACTACCGCGCCATTTCAGCTCGTTTTATAATTAAAAAAAAATATTTGTTTCAACTTCATCGAAAATAAATTTTTCGTCGTTATTATTCAAAATAAACCATTTTAAATATTCAAAATCGGTTAAAATCGCCAAAATAAAAATTTTAAGTTGGTTCTGATTTTCCGGGTTGTTACATGAGCAATCATATACAAAGGCAAAAGGTAGTAAAAAGAAAATATGGCATGTTTACGCGTAACGAAAAATACTTAAATGGAGTTAGAAGTGAAACAGGTAATACTTTTGTGGCTTTAAGGAAGCATTCAAGCAGGGTATTTTAATTTGTGATATCAGATTTAATCGTTTTATAGCAAATTAATTATTTGTTTTGTTGTGTAATAAAATGTCCAACTGAAACAAAACAACAGTACAAGTATTGGTTAAGGTAAGTTAATAATTACATTGTTAAAATGAAAAAGTAATAAAATAGAAATACAGCTATATTTGCATCCTATTTTCTCTCACCATGATCTTGGATTAGAAAAGAATTGTAGTTTGTAATGATCGCTTTACACCAACGGTGCTCAAATAACCAAATAGTGCATTGTGTGGGCACTAACAGATGTACAACGGTTGATAAGCAAAAATAATAGAAGAAGAACAAGGAAACAAAAAGCAGAGAAGTAAATAGAATAGAGAGGTGAAAGAAAACACAATCACAAAACTTATGCAATATCTCACAGCGCATAAGGTAACATATAAAGATAACAACCACGTACATAAAATAGAAGAGATTGTAATAACAATATAGACAATGTAATCATAGTACATAGGCTCATACATTTAAAGAGAACAGTAATAAAGTCTATACAACTGAAATAAACCCAAGTGACAAATTATCTCTAATAAGGGTACATATATAACACTACAAGGGTCCATAGTGTAACATAGCAGAATAAATTACAACAATACATGTATAAATATTATAAGACAACATCTCCTTTTAATCCAACCACGCAGCTCTAATAATGCTCATACTTCTTTACTAGCCTATTCAACAGACTTGTCGATGAGTGGCCAAGGTAGTAAGAGAAATCATAAATCCTTAGGTCAAACAACAATTTGCTATGAGATATAAACAAATCTCAAAGTATTGTAAAAGTCGTAATAGTATATGGCATGGAGAGTATGGAGAATCATATTTCATTTTGGGTAATCCTCTAACTGAATCTAATTTAGAAATGCAAGAGATGTGTTTGAAATTTGTATGACCAAATCTCTTATGCCAGATCCATGGATCACTTGTATTGGCCATCAGACATAAATTATCGCTGGATATTTTCATACTTAATATATAGATGTTTTTCTTTCTATCTCCTTCGAATATAACTTTTGAATTCCTATCTTCTATGAAACATTTATTCTTTTCAAAATTTATTTTATAACCTTTATCGCAAAGTTGACTTATACTTAACAAATTGTGTTTTTAATTCCTAACTAGTAAAACATCAGAAATAGTAGGAGTTTCAGAATTACCGACATTGCCGATTCCAATGATGTATCCTTTAGAATTATCTCTGAAGTTCACCATTCCACCATCTTCATACTTCAAATTATTGAGTAGTTCTAGATTTCTAGTCATATGCCTAGAACAGTCACTATCCAGTATCCATTTGTCCTTTTTCATTTCCACCAATTGCTTTCCAGAATTTGAATTTTCAACAGCCCTGTAACACACCAGTTCGAGATTTGAATTTCCAATAGCCACCTTTTAGAATTTGAATTGCCAATAGCCACTTTACCTATCTTTTTAACTTTTGAATTTTCAACAGTCATAGATCTCATCCTTTTCTGAATTAAACAATATTTCAGTAGATCACATGCTTCTTTAACATTATTATATGCAGACTCTTTCAACATCAATGCATAAATTGACTCTAGTATTATCTGAGATTACAGAATTTTCCATTTTACCAATATTTCAAAAATCAGATTATGAACTTTTCGAATGACCTTGCTCTGATACTAACTGTTAGGGAATGCGGAATGGATCGTTAAGGAAAACCAAACACTAGAGGGGGGTGAATAGTGTTTGTGAGAATTTATACAAAATATAAAACTTATGTGAACTACGAGATGAATCAAACGCCACAAACACAATCACAGACAAAGATTCAAACATAGACACAAAATAATCAGAAATAAAGAAGTAGAAAATGGAAGGAGACACCGGATTTTATACTGGTTCGGATTGCTCCTACGTCCAGTCCCACGCAACGCTGGATTGCACAGAGTTTTATTACTATATCAAAATCCAATTACAACCTCCTTGATTTCATGGCTACAAGGGATACCACCGATTCCAACCTCATTAATTTCATGGCTACAAGGGATACCACCGATTACCCGTCCTTGATTTCACGGCTACAAGGGATACCACCGATTACTTTACTCAACCCAAACAATTACAAATAGCCCTATAACTCTTCAGTAACACTTGATTTAGAGAGAGATGAGAAGAGAGTGTAGAGAGAAGAAGTTTGATCAAAACAGAATTGAATTTGACAGGGTATAAGTGTAGAAATCATAAAAATGACTAAGAATGATTATATAATGAAAGAGGATGAAAGTGGAGAAGATATGTTTAAAAATTCGGTTTTAACCCCTTTTTATAGTATGTGAAAGGTTGCAACGTTTCTGAATCATTTCAAATAGTGAAAAGACACTTCCTTTCAAAATTGAAAAAGTGACAGTTATATGTCGACATGGTGTTTCTAGTATGTCGACATACCCTAGTGTATTTTTGAATTTTAAAGCATTTTTCAAGTGTTTTGATATTAATATAATTCTGGAATTTCTAGAATCAAAATATAGTATTGTAAATTAATATTATAAAGTAGAAAATCATACGAAAACATAAATTTAAACTATATAAACATATTTATAAAATTATAAGGTTTTAAACTATATAAATATAAAGTATAAGAATATAAATATATAAATTTTAAGTTTGAAAATCAAAGAAGAATAAGAAAGGAAAAAATAGAAAAGATAGAAAATAAAATAGTGAGGATTGAGGATATAATTGAAAATCAGAATTTGAAAACTAGAATTTGAATTTGAACCTGGAGTGCCATTTAGAGTCTTACACAATCTAGACTCCATAACTATATTAATCTTGAACTCTTGAAATCCTTTTTTTTGGCAAGGCCGACCGGTTTTTTAGGTGACCGCAAACACCTATATTAAAGGTAATGGTTCTTGAAATCTTGAGTACTCATGAGTCTTGAAATTTCTCCGATCTTTGAATCTCTATCATCTTTAAAACTGTGCAACCTTCAGTAATATTTCCTGTATATAATTCCTGCATATATACATATATGTATATATAAATATATATATATATATATTCTATACAAAAAGTGTTAGTATATATTTTATAATCAATGATAATTGAAATAAGGTTGTTGTCATCAAAGCTCCATTCTCCAACATTACTAAGGATTAGTTGAAGGTTCAAAAATTCTTTGGTTGATTTAATTGTTTAGATTGTTGGTTTGAATTGCTTGTTTGGATTGAATTGCTTGTTTGGATTGATTAGCTTGTTTGAATTGATTGGTTTGCTTAGTCTATTATCCTTCTATTTAGTTTATTAAACTAGCACAGTCATAAATTTAGAGGGAGTTAAAGAAATTTGCAGAGAATTATAGATTAAGGGAGAGTTATAAATTTAAGGGAAGTTATATGTAGAATTAGGATATTATATAAGCATAAATTTAGGGGGAGTATTTTATAAGGTAGAGATAGATTTAGGATTCAAGGTGAGTGCTATTGTGTTAGAATTTGCAGTGCTATTGATTTGTAAACGTTATATGGTGTTTCATCGTATACCAAATACTGAAGAGGCCACCAAAAAATAAAAATGAATGCCTAAATCAACACTTATACCGAAATTCGTTGTTTAACAAGTCAATTTTAGTTCATGTCATAACGATATACGGCATAAATCATAAATTTTAATATTTAAAACAATTTTGTTCAAAATCACATTAAATTTAATATTTTAAATTATCGCAAAATACCAGGATGTTACAATCTCCCCCACTTAAAACTTTTCATCCCTGAAAAGGCATAGTGAGAAAGTTGTAAATTTGTATATTTAATTATATAATTTCTTATTCAACTTATAAATAATTACCTATATAGGTTTGAAATCTCAAATTTTCACAAAATTTTCTAAGTCATAAATTCACGAAAAATTTCGATAGAGTCTCCTTTGTACGGTTAGGCCCGAAAAACAACAATATATATATAATCACAAATATTAATCTCATCTCAGTGATGAGGCATCCCAAAAATGGGGAGACAATATATAATGCCAATACATAATATTACTTCGATGTACGTACCTTTCATTTGCGTTATTAGCGATTTAACTAATTTTAAAGCAAGCGAAAGCAATAATATGCGCAAGAAGCTCCAAAAGCATGTAAATGTCATTGGTACGTACTAAAACTCAACATCCAAATAAGAAAGTGTATATAAGAAATAAATCTATATATCTACAATAAACATATATGAAATAACAAATACAGTCAAAGAGACAAATAAAACATCCAACATTCACACTCATCCAAATAAGCAAAATAACAAATTTCAATGTCAATATATATTCATATAATTCCATTTGGTTTATTCCAATTGTATATCATTCACATTTCCAAACGTTAATATTTAGTTTATTAACAATATTATAAGCATAGTCTATTTCATACACGTTAATAATTTAGTTATTTCAAATTTAAACATATTCTAACATTAGCCAAGTGTATAAACACTAACGTGTTCATTTTATTCAACTTAATTTGTTCAAAAATTTCAAAATCGAGTTTAACTTATTATTTCTCAAATTCCATATTTCAAAACATCCATTTTATTAATATTTTTGTTCTAAATCGCGAATTACCCTACTGCGATTTTTATGAAAATTTGAATTAAACATATCTTAAAATCTACAAGTTGAAATTTAAAATTTTCTCTTTAGTTAGACAATTATATTCCAATAGATCCGAAAGATTCTTGTTTCGAAGAATTTCGAATTATTTTGGATCCTATACATTCGTTTAAACTTTAATTTGGAAAATTATGAACTGCCGCTATGTGACGAGCTCGTTTTAATTAAATTTAATTAACACATTTAACCTTCATTTAATTTTATAAATTATAAACCAATTCACTTTTATTTCATAGAACAAGTTAAACATTTATATTCGACTTGGAAATATCGATTATCCTAAGTCGTCGAATATCTAACCATAAACATCAATACATATAATTTATTACCAAATAGTTTACTTAATAAGCCCATTCATTGATTCGGTCTATTTGCGTTACTTGGTTAGTTGAATTCAATTTCAAATATAATGAAGTACATACTAGTTACTTCATAACTTAAATTTCATTCGTATTTATAAACCATCAATTTTCATCTTTCCTTATTCTTACCAATACCTGAATATTATTCAATTGGTTATTCCTATAACATTTTAACTTCTATAAAATTTGGCAAGTTATATATATATATATATATGCAACAGAAAAAAGATTGATTATTGCACAAGTTCATTAGTTTCCAATTTATTTCAAATCCACTATTACAAATCTCAAAGGGTTTCTAAATAAATTTATATTTCTTTTGTGCTCATTTTCTTATTTCACAGTTCAAAAGTTTAACAAATTCAAGTTTGGTCCGTTTCCTTATTTTGAAAATCATTCATTACTTGAGAACTTAAGAATTCAACTTCGGGTTCATTTCTATATCTAATTTCAAAATATTAAATATATATTATATCTTTTATATAAACCATACTATAAACGATTCAAATGAATTTCAATTTCTTAAAACAAGGTATAAAACTTCTAAGTAGTCTCCTCGACTCAAACTCTTGAAAATGGGCGTTGATGATGCGTGCACTAATCACCGAAATCATTTCCAAAGACAAGAAGGGAGTATACATTTATTTCAATTAAATCATTTATAACCAATTTCTATAAACAACTTTTCAAATATAATGACATTATTTCAAAATCATTTTTAAATCAATATTTCAATACCACCCAAAATTAAATTCTCAAATTCATATTTAACTTCTTATTTCATTACCAATTAAATTTCAACATTTCATTTTTCTTAAACCATTCATTAACCAAAGAACCCGTTATGATCACACATGGAATTATAAGTAGTAATTATTTAAAATAAGTATTCATTTTTAATTGAACCGTTAATATATGTTAACATACTTGAGTGACAATGTCGCTTCCTTTCCCTTTCATCTAGGAAGCATTCGACAGAACGGAAAGGACAATCAATACATAGTTTCCATAATTTGTCCTTACCAGGTAGGACAAACTTCTATATTGAGCGCAAACTTGAACATCGTGAGTTTACTCGATCGACTCCATTATCATTCCCTCGTATTGAAATAATCGCGCTACGAGTCGATCTCATAGCCCAACCGCAAAATCCAGGCTTTGGAGTGAAAATGGAGAGAATAAAACACACCACGATAGTGATTCGAATTCAGTCACACTCTCCAACACAGGCACATTGCTGAAATCGGTGAACTCTACTTCGACTCCTATGAAGTCGATACAGACCTATTAGTAGTGAACCAAAAACTGGTCTTGAGCTAGTCGATTTCGAGAACACGAAACGATAATGTAACACCCTAAAATTTGGGATTAATTAAATTAGTTATTCAGTTAGGTCTCAAAAATAGATTTTGAGCAAATGATGGAATTTGACCATGAAACTTACACTGTTGCATTCATGATGGAATTCTGGTCAATTTTCATGTTTGGAAATACGCGAACGAGGTCCGTATAAAAAGTTCCGAACAAAATAGGAAAATGAATGAAAAATAAATAAATAGAATAGTATATAAGGTAATAAATATTACCCCGCCTCCCACAGGAGACAGGTTGACCAAGGGGTCGACCGCCTATCGAATCCAGGTCGGTGTATTTTTATGGTGGCTAGGTTTAAGTTATATAAAATTATTATATTGACAAATGAATTTTTATGGAATTAAATCTAATGGTTCATGGTCATTTCTACGTCTAAAATAAAGGGCTTGACCCTCACTCTTTTGCTCGTATTTTATGGAGGCAGTAGCAAAGCTCTGCCATTCCCAATTCTATAATCTCTTCTAAAATTCTTAATTATAAACATATTCAAATAAAATAAACAAAGATTGGAGAGATTGAATCTAGATTTGCACAAAAGGTTGGTTCTACGAATAGGCAATCTCTATTTCTGTTTTTTTCTTCTTCTTTTCCATTTTTTCTTTCAGATCTACAAATCTTAATATGTATATATACGCCCTTTGTATACAAATTGTAAATCTATAAGATTTGGAATAATAGGTCAAAAAAGTCGTGTTCGAATTTGGATTAGGATAGCTTTCAAGTGAGTGAGAAATATGTTCATTATTTTGAATATCTTGTGTAATTCCGTTGTGTTGAATCTGGAATGCTTGCCTAAAAGCACTAGATTTGTTTGTTTATATCATCTTTGAAATAATATATATGAAATCTGATATGGATCTGTGGGCCTTTTAGTTTAATATTCTTATATTTCCTACATTTCATTGGATAGTTTGCTGTTATTGTAAAACACCCTGAATTTGGAAATCAGTCCCAAAAATATTTTTAGGTGTGTAGTGTTGTTATTCCAGATTCATAGGATTTGGGTGTAAATATGTAATTTGTACAGTTATGATTTTGGAATTATAAACTTGTTTCTGTTTGGTATTGTTGGGGTTTTCATTTGATTGTTGTAAATTATCCATTTTTCCTCTTTTTAAATAAAAAACACTATTTCATAAAGTACTGTTAAATAATTTTGGCGAGTTATTTTTTGTATAGAATGTGTATCATTATCTTGATATTTTGATTATTATTTTAGTAATGGTCGGTCTATTTCCGTTATGATGAATGAGAAAGAAACTTGGAACGGAGGAAAGTTTTGGTAATAGCAAAAAGGTGCTTTAAATTTTGCACTCTTGCTTTTTTTTCCCTCTTAATAAAAATGTTGTATTTGGAAATATTTATTCATATACAACATTTTATAGTAAGATTCCTGGCTACAATTAAATGGTTATGGAGAAAGTGTATCTTCTAATCTGTACAAAAGGAATGAATTATTATCTGTGATAGTAAGGATTTAGATAAATGTTATGGGTGGCAAGGCTTTGGTTGGGACTTGGGTAACATGATACGAAGACTCTCAGAGTTGATGTGAAACTAATTTAAGTTTGAAGCCAGTTTGGACGCTTTATATATATTGTATATGTAGCATTCACTAAAAAAAATATGAATACAACTTAGTCAATGGTATTTTATGCATGTTCTGACACTGCTTTATAGTGTTTTGTAAATGTAACTCATTCATTTAGATGGCCTTAAATCTCAGAAATATTTTACATGTATTGGATGCGGCAGTTGTATTATACCCACAATTGTATGGACATTAGTTTTACAGAGAGAGAGAGGAAGACCCGTCAAATTCTTTTATGGAATTTGGATCATTGATTTGCAAGGATGCTGCAGGTCAGAAGGATTCAAACTTCCATGTCATGTGTAAATGGATTTCCTTCTGTTAAAGGCTATTAATATGAGTACTTTGGGTTATTTTTTATTTATACGTATTATGATTATGAGCACCTTTAATTAGCAAAGTAAATTATGTATATTTAAGCCTTCTACAAATTTTTGTCCACTTATTCATTTTGTGATGCCCTTTGCATTTTAGTTAACAGTACAATATTTATAAATATTTCTACAAAGATGAAGATAGAGAGAATACTGTTATGGCACTTTAATGGCAGCCATTACCAGGGAGAACATATAGAAGAAGAGGAGAGAAAACAAAAGTTAAGAGAGCAGAACTATATTTTTTCATTCCCTCCTATGTCCTCTTACATCCATACATATAAGTGAATTACATGAGCACATTTCCTACGTGGCCATATATGTCGGCTACATGCATTAGACTTGTAGACAAAGAAATGAAAAGTTCTTGCAATAACAGAAATGGTGCATACAAAAGACAAATTATTTATTTCCCTTCCTAATCACAGCAGACAATTCCTAATTGCTTGCAGAGCTTTTCCAACCATTCACACATGTTACTTAATCTAAGAATCTTCTAGGGGGTCTTATAACTCGTTTGGGCTTTGCAACATCAATATGTGGTGGTGATGGTGTATTATGCGTATCAAATACACAGATCAATAATCGCTCTTCACACTAGCATTTTTGTAAAAAGGTAAAAATGTCAAAGTAATCAAAAATGAAGTGAAAAGATTTCCCACCTGCCGCCGATCATGTTATGAAATTGTTTTTGTAACTTTTTCATAGTTTGTGCCGCTTGAGAAATGCTTGTTTGACTGAAAATTGAAGGTTTGGCCCACGGGATGTGTAGATAAAAAAGCAACAGATGGATTCCACGGAGGGATAAACAATTTGAAGGTTGCGATTGGATCCTCAATTTTTCTTTTTTACAAAAAGAACTTCGGGTAAAATAAGTTTGTTGGTGCCACTTGTACTAAAATTCCAACTGCGGAAATAAATAAAGGTAAATGCAGTGTATATCCCAGGGGCAAAAAAAGAAAAAAACAAGCGTAAAAGCAGTAGTAAAGTCACCAAATTGCAGACACATCTGATGCCCGCCAGCCCCCAAAAATGGTGCCTGCTGGAATCCAAAAGCGGGCATTATTTTTAACGGTAAATCAACGTTAACAAATAAAAGGGGTATCCTCGTAATTAATTTCCTGCCGTTATGGCAAAGTTTAACGATAACAACCACGTTCCATTGCCATGAAAGCACGTATGCAATATTCTTACCGCCATATCTAGCTCCCAGTTTTGGAGCAACCATTTCAGTTTCATTTAATTAAGATTAATGAAGATTTTAAGTATAATTTTTTTTTTCTCTAAGGACTTTTGTAATATTAATTAAAGATAATTAGGAAAATAATAGTGCCAGCTAGAAGGCGTTAGTTGTGTTTAGGCGACATGTAACGCTCGTAGTTCCCGACATTGACTGCTCATCCCAGAAAGTATTTTGTTGGGTAACCTATTTTGTCATTGTATGGAAACGGGTTCCATTTTCATTTTGGAATAAGCGACAGAAAGTATTTTCCATTTTCATTTTGGAATAAGCGGCAGAAAGTATTTTGTTGGGTAACCTATTTTGTCATTGTATGGAAATGGATACCATTTTCATTTTGGAATAAGCGACAGAAAGTATTTTTCATTTTCATTCAGGAACAAGCGGCAGAAAGTATTTTGTTGGGTAACCTATTTTGTCATTGTATGGAAACGGATACCATTTTCATTATAGAATAAGCGACAGAAAGTATTTTCCATTTTCATTTTGGAATAAGCGGCAGAAAGTATTTTGTTGGGTAACCTATTTTGTCATTGTATGAAAACGGATACCATTTTCATTTTGGAATAAGCGGCAGAAAGTATTTTCCATTTTCATTTTGGAATAAGCGGCAGAAAGTATTTTGTTGGGTAACCTATTTTGTCATTGTATGGAAACGGATAGCATTTTCATTTTGGAATAAACGGCAGAAAGTATTTTCCATTTTCATTTTGGAATAAGCGGCAGAAAGTATTTTGTTGGGTAACCTATTTTGTCATTGTATGGAAACGAATAGCATTTTCATTTTGGAATAAGCGATAGAAAGTGTTTTCCATTTTCATTTTGGAATAAGCGGCAGAAAGTATTTTGTTGGGTAACCTATTTTTTCATTATATGGAAACGGATACCATTTTCATTTTGGAATAAGCGACAGAAAGTATTTTCCATTTTCATTTTGGAATAAGCGGCAGAAAGTATTTTGTTGGGTAACCTATTTTGTCATTGTATGGAAATGGATACCATTTTCAATTTGGAATAAGTGACAGAAAGTATTTCCATTTTCATTTTGGAATAAGCGGCATAAAGTATTTTGTTGGGTAACCTATTTTGTCATTGTATGGAAACGGATACCATTTTCAATGTGGAATAAGCGGCAGAAAGTATTTTCCATTTTCATTTTGGAATAAGCGGCAGAAAGTATTTTGTTGGGTAACCTATTTTGTCATTGTATGGAAACGGGTACCATTTTCATTTTGGAATAAGCGGCAGAAAGTATTTTCCATTTTCATTTTGGAATAAGCGGCAGAAAGTATTTTGTTGGGTAACCTATTTTGTCATTTTATGGAAACGGATACCATTTTCATTTTGGAATAAGCGACAGAAAGTATTTTCCATTTTCATTTTGGAATAAGTGGCATAAAGTATTTTGTTGGGTAACCTATTTTGTCATTGTATGGAAACGGATACCATTTTCATTTTGGAATAAGCGGCAGAAAGTATTTTCCATTTTCATTTTGGAATAAGCGGCAGAAAGTATTTTGTTGGGTAACCTATTTTGTCATTGTATGGAAACGGATACCATTTTCATTTTGGAATAAGCAGCAGAAAGTATTTTCCATTTTCATTTTGGAATAAGCGGCAGAAAGTATTTTGTTGGGTAACCTATTTTGTCATTGTATGGAAACAGATACCATTTTCATTTTGGAATAAGCGACATAAAGTATTTTCCATTTTCATTTTGGAGTAAGCGGCAGAAAGTATTTTGTTGGGTAACCTATTTTGTCATTGTATGGAAACGAATACCATTTTCATTTTGGAATAAGCGGCAGAAAGTATTTTCCATTTTCATTTTGGAATAAGCGGCAGAAAGTATTTTGTTGGGTAACCTATTTTGTCATTGTATGGAAACGGATACCATTTTCATTTTGGAATAAGCGGCAGAAAGTATTTTCCATTTTCATCTTGGAATAAGCGGCAGAAAGTATTTTGTTGGGTAACCTATTTTGTCATTGTATGGAAACGAATATCATTTTCATTTTGGAATAAGTGGCAGAAAGTATTTTCCATTTTCATTTTGGAATAAGTGGCAGAAAGTATTTTGTTGGGTAACCTATTTTGTCATTGTATGGAAACGGATACCATTTTCATTTTGGAATAAGCGGCAGAAAGTATTTTCCATTTTCATTTTGGAATAAGCGGCAGAAAGTATTTTGTTGGGTAATCTATTTTGTCATTGTATGGAAACGGATACCATTTTCCTTTTGGAATGAGCGACCTTATATTAAAAATTAGTAATTAATCATGATTTCCCACCTGCCGCCGCATTTTCGGACCGAAGAAGCTTCGGTGTATGTAGCAATTGTATGACTTTGAGCTCAGGACCACTGAATGTGTGACACGTAGAGCCTCATTCCATCAAGCGACTGCCAAAGTGTCAGAATGACGCTTCTATCTAAGGAAACACGAAAAAGAGCACATGCTTTAAGTTTCTAAAAATGGAAACCCTAGGTCCCTAGCTTGTGAGTTGCTTCATTTTATCCACCGGTTCATGACCTTATTATCATTGTTCATTAATACGCAAAGGCGCAAAGGTACAAACAAGACAAGAAGAACCATTTCATCATTTCTTGTCATGGTTGGGGGTTAATTCTTTTCGTGTAACTGAACTAGAGTTCGAACTAAATTACCTGGAAGGTAGAATTAAATGAATAAAATGTTCTTAACTATTATTATTAGAGTTTGAGCGGTTGATGATAACCATAGCTATTACTTCATGATTAGTCTGTTAATTGTGTTTTATTTATACTGCTTGTGTAGTTTATAATTTTTTATTAGGCACAGTTTGACTCAGATCAACATATGTTATATTAGCTGGATTGCGACCTGATGCGATATTTGCATAAATAATTAAATTAGCTCTGCGGCATTATCCAAGCGATTTAACTGATATTAAAATTTTCAACAAATTAAAATTAATCAAGATCCCTTTAATAAGCAATATTCCAACAAAAATCAATGTGCATAGCACCGGTACGACTCTGTAAAGGATGATATGATAGCTCATTCCATCTTTTTTTTAATCAACTTTGTTTCTCTTTAATTTTTGTTTTGTTTGATCCTCTAGCACCACTACAAAATAACATTTTCGCAACTGGCAATTTATCTTGCAGTAGGCCAATTGCAACAAATCTACACCCGTCTATATAACCCAAGTTGTAGTAGGTCGATCGCTTTTCGCAATTGTTTTTGCCAGTTGCAATAATACCTTGCCGTAGACTTTTTTGTAAGTAGCCTTTGTTGTTGCCGCATATCCTTTTGCAACCACAATTGCTAGTTGCAAACTTAGAAAAGACGTTGAAAACGTGAGATACTACAACTATTCTGACAATTGCAAATGACTCAACTACAACTGTTTAGGACAGTTGCAGTTTGATTATTTGCAATACTACATGCTAGTTGCAAAATTCAGAAAACTCATTTGCCTACTATAATCCACCATTATCTACATTTAATAATGTAATAATAAAAGCATACACTATAAAGAAATAAGCAAACATACATTCCCGATACACATAGACAAAGTTAAATCAGATTCACTAAATTTTAACAAACCTTTCGAAAGGTTATTTGAAGTTACATTCAAAGTTCTACCGTATTAAAAAATGTAATCCATACACATAATCTAAACACATATTGTAGTGACGATTCCAAAATACAATACAATACAAAACCATAAAGCTAAAAATGCATATACTACTACAGCAAAATGAAGTCTTTGTGTCAACCCACAGTTGTACCAACGGCCTCTTGAATGAGCTTAGTAAAAAAGCTTCACGATCCACGACTACATGCAATATCAACAATATCTTTAACTACAATATGATTTTATAATTAGTTCTTCTACAAATAGTTGGTCTTGCGCCCCCTCGACCGTCTTGAAGCACTCCAGCCCAACCAAACATGGTTATGTAACAATAAGAATACATTTTGGTATATGGTGTTCTGTAACAATATATGCACGTCCAGGTGGACTTGCGTTTGATTGTCGAGTCATATTTTATAGCATAGCTATTTAAAAAGATTACAATAAAATCGGTGAAATGATCGCTTACCATATCACCGCATTCAAATATAGCCAACGCACTTGAATTGCTTCATGAATTTGTTCAACGTACACGAATAGTCAAACCCAACTTATACATGGACATTGAAAAAATGGTTTAGCACTACATATACAGGACAACAGAAGAGCTATATGGATCCAGATGATAATTACTATATTAGAATCAAGTTTTCGATGAAAATGATTGATTTAATAGATCAAGTGTGTAAAGAAAATTCAAGCAATAAATTTTTTGTAATCCCTGAGAAACATGTTTTGTGCCTATTTTAAGGAACATTAACCGAAGAGTTCAGAATAATTTCATTAGAATTTTTTTAAAACGAAACGCAAGGAAATTTGGAGATTTTTTTTAGTGGAACATTTATGGTGTGCTTTTGGTTATTTAAGGTTAGATATAGGCTTTTGAATCGAAAGTTTTTAAATCAGTTTTTCCCATACACTACTAACAAACTTAAAAACATAAATATAATTCAATAGTCTCAACTTGCAAAAAAAATATACTGGCTAATCTTGGAGACAATTTTGTTACACAAAAGAAACCATAAACATTGCAAAGAACGATTTAAGTAGGTTGTTATTCATACAACCAATATGCGATACATATCCACATACATGTTTAATGATAATGGTGTGGAAACTTATGAACTAAATGTCCCATGTCCAATTTAACTCAAAGATAAAATAATATGTTGCAAAATGAAGGATCTGCTTTGCGTAAATTATGTATAGCCTATGAATGCCTCATATTTAGTGGCATTTCCTAAATATGTGTTCTTCATGCACTAAAGAGGAGGTAAGCAAGGTGATATATATATATATATATATATATATATAAAGAATATTTTCCCATAACAATCTGCCTGATGACATATTTAATAAACTTTAGTACATAAAATGTTCTTTTTATATATGAGATGATGAAGAAAAGCATGAGCTAAGATAATGCCAAAAACTAAAACAACGTTTATTTGACACCTGAAATTGGCATGCGAAAAGGGTACAAAAAAGAAAATCATTCACGAAAGTGGAATGATCTCTTATTTGCGTTAGGGGTATTTAAATAAGTATTTGAAAGAGGAATTAATTATTTTGTTGGAATGATCTCTTACTTGCTAAAGGAAAATTTAAAAAGGTATTTGAAATTGGAATTAATTGTTTTGCTATTTTAGTTGAGAATGTTCGTTATTTGTGTTCAAAATTAGATCAACATGTCAATAAGCCTAGTTTTAGACTGCATCGTAACTAAACTGGGAAATTTTCTACATAACCTTCTTTTGTCTGTATCCTTTTATATGATAATTTCATAGTTCAAAAATTGTATGGGGTCCAAGGGAATAAATCCCTTTGGTTGGGACGTGAAAATTTTAGAAAGGAGGAATGAGAGAACCATTTGCAAAAGGAAGGAAGCAAAAAGTGCGATGGTTCATTTCTAAAACATTAAAGGATGTCCATCCTTGAAACGAAACTCAATAATAATATAATAGCATAAATTCGTAAAAATCATGTCATCATTCTCCAAAAACCATATCATATTAGGATTTTGCGGATGTATACAGGTAAATATAAAATAAATACCTACGGAGATAATCAACGACTTTGTCTTTAACTAAAGGTGGATTAATTTGCATGATGAGTTGCATGTCGGTTTTGCTATTCATAATTTATTGATTGGTCAACACATGAATTTTATTTTCTTTGAGACGTGAATTCTCGTATGGTACACTGTATGTAATGGTTTTGCAGTTCAATATAATTTTGCGGTTTTTTTTTTGCTTTTGGTTTAGTTTTATTCTTAGAGTTTCACAGTATCGCAATCGCTTACTTTAATATGAATTGGATAATATCTTTAGCCTAATAATGCCTATATTATGTTGTTTTATCTGAAAGTATAGCTAATCAGTTTCAGACCTAATTTTAAATAATTGATGCCATTAAGTTTGCATTACACACACAGAGGAACATATAAGCACCAGATGTCTTTTGAAATACAATAAATTAATGTATAAAATTTTGTCCAGTACGAAGCATTCAATGGTAAACACGTTGAACAACTCTATCCAATAATAATTTGATCGGTAGAACAAACTCCAATAGGAAAAGAAGTTTGCCTTGATTCGATCAGTGGAGAAACCTGCCACGGTTGCGAATGCTTTAATCATAATTCTAAAATCTACCATCCTCTTGCACTTTTGAAGCAATATACAAAATCAGAAGTGTTAGTTAACAAAATCCTTCCATTCACCGTATGTTAGGATATGAAACTCAAATCGTTTTAGGGTTCGCTCAATCTATCCATTAGACATTGTGGGTAGATCCCATAAAAATTTGAAAATTTAAAAGAATAACAAAAAATTTAGATAATAAACGTCAAATAACTAATGTCATTGATATCATAAGGTATTGTAAGACAAGAGTTAATATGTAATACAAAGTTATAACTTGAAAAACAATCCCTATAACCTTTGTACCGTCAATAAATTGTCTCACAATACCAAATCAACCATCTGCATTCAATCTACTAAGGGGGCGTTCGAGGTTTCAAAATGGGGTAGAATTCACCTTTTTTGTTTTTGATGCGTCGGACACGTCAAAAATGAAAATGGGGAATTCTACTCCGTTTTGAAAATGCTGGAATTCGGTGCGTTGAGTGTGCATTATGAATTTTAATTAATAAATTTAACTTTTTATAAATTTCAAAAATTAATAACTTGTGCAAATGAGATTCGTTTAAGACGCGGTTTTTTATGTTGCGATCGTATCGAAGTCCTCTACGTATTTTTTATTAAAAAAATAATAAATTAAATTAAAAAACAAAATTAAAATGATCATTTTAAATGGTCCGTTTAAAATCCCCTGCTTAAAATCAATAGACGCATTCTCCGTTAACTAAAATACCCCGTTAAAATACCCCATTGTCTGTTACGCACCCTCAAAGGCACCATAAATTTGAAGCACGGAAACAGATGAAAGGGAAGGGTAGAAAAGAAAAATAAATAAGACAAAGGGATTTAAGTCTAAAATTTATCCGTAAACCAAAGAAAATTGAGTATCTATCTGTAAACGAATGGTGGAACATTTGACAATTACTACAGCCAACTCTATGACTAACCACCAGGCCTGATCATAGCAGCTTTACAACTATGGCACCAGCGTTAAAAATTTTCAGCTCAGCCCAGAAATTATTTCTAACCATTCTCATCTATTTATTCAAAGCATTAGCATAATAACTGAATGGCAGTCCTAAAAATAACGAAAATTCAGTATTTAGATTGAGATCCACATCAATCTCATAAGAAAATATCTCATTTTTAGTACGTAGTACATACTGATACAGTTGGTTATGTTGGCTTCAACTATGCCATGTGTTTCAAAACAGAACATAAAATGATTTACTTCGCATCATGTAATTTTTTTTCAGCAATATTTTTCCTTTTCACTCTCCAGCATCACGACTCCGTTACATGATCAGTTCCAAGAAGCAGTAATCACTTCGCAATGAAAAACAAACTTTTTTTTCAATGTACACATGAATCATTTTGACAAAAGATTAAAAGGCATATACAGATACCAGATGATGGCAACAAATGCAATCTAATAAAATTTCGTGATACACACACTAAACAAAACAAAACAGCTCATCTCTTGAGTTTATAAACCACTTAAGACTTCTTCAAAACATCAGCAAATTTCTTCAGCTCAACCTTCTCAGGACTCTTAGTCTCCTCGCTGTAAACCTCACTCCCAGACATGGACCTTTCACCCAACGACGTCATCCTTCTAAAGCAGCACGACCCCTCCTTCTCCTCCTCCAAATTCATCTTCCTCATCCTATGAATATCCAGCGAACTCCTGCTCTGAACCTGCCCGCTCTTCTTCTGCCTCCTCATATCGTCAATGCTCGAATCATACATGCACGGAGACAGACTCGTGCGTGACTCCCTCCAGTCATGTTGCCCACTGAGTACGTTGAGAATGACGCCCGTCTATCCGAGTCTGTGTAGCTTGGCGAGGAGCTCGACTTTTTTCCTAGAACCAGCTTCTTGATTTTGGCGAAGAATTTGGAATTCGATTTGCACGTCTGGTTTCTGGTCATGTCGTAAGCGTCATTCGATGACAATTCGTCGTAATAGTCCACATCGAAGTCGATGAGGTCGAACGTTTTCTACTCGTTGGGGGAGTTTGCGTACTCGAGGATCAGTTGCTTCGCCTTTTCTTCAGATTCCGAGCTTTTTGTTTTGCTTAGGTCTCTCGCTACATTTTTCCCATCTGGTGGTTGGTAGTTTTGAAGCTCATAGCGGAGGCATGCGTTGTCCCAGCGTAGGTAGACGCATCATGTAACTAACATCAAGTTGATTGAAAATTTTCACAATTTACAATTGTAGCTACATGCTCATTATGCGGCAGCCATGCCAAGAATAGGAAGAACGCCTTGAGCCATTTGACTATTGGTAACTAAACTAAAGTTAAAATACTGTTAATTTCAACAAAATTTACAAAAAAAACATATCAATCACCTAATATTCAATGGCGGATCCAGCCCTGGGCTCAGCTGGGCTGCAGCCCAGGGAAAAAAAAAATTAAAATCAAAATCTTACCTACTCCAGGCCAAAATTGAAGAACAATCAAACATCCAAGCCCTAACTTTCACAGTTCAACCACGTTCTTTTTTCCTTCAAAGGCAAAGCTTCGTTGATTTTGCTGGAAACATTCCTTAACACTGTGACGCAAAGACAATGCTTTGTCGATTCCATTTGGGTGACACTTCGTCAATTATTCGATTTTTTTGGATATTTTGTAAGTTTATTAATTTTATTCACTATCTTATGATTCGTTCGATCCCGTTCAATACTTTGAATGAAGAAACCCTAGTTTTTGTGTCTCAAATTTGAAAGATTGAAATTGGGATGTAATTTTTATCACTGCAGTATGCAATTTGAAAAACTAAAATTTGAATTGGGTTGTAGGTCAATTGATTTTTATTTTTGTAGGTTAATCAATGGTATTAGTGCTATAAAGTTCGCATAAGTCACGCGGACTGAGGTTATGATTGAAGAAAGCTTGTTTGTTACAAATGGCATACTTAATATTATGGTCAACTTGAGAAGTACCCAGGCGTTTGATTATAATGTTAATTTTTTTGTTTATAGTAATGGTTTTAGTTAAAGCTTAATGAAAGTGCCTGTGCCAATGTTATGATAAAATAAATGATTATGGGAGACAATAATGGTGCTTTAAATGTAAACTCATAGATGGTCTGAAAAGATAGAGTTCGACCAATATACAATTTTATAATCAAGCTTTGGACTTTACCAATTTTGAAGCTTGCGTTACAGTAAAGGGTAACCTTTAAAATAATATGAACAAGAACAAGTGCGTATAAAGTTTAAATTCCATTACATCAACATACTTTGCGTATTAACTTGTAAGTTATAAGACATCGGCTTTGAGATCCATTTGCAAGCAGAATTTATGGTTGGTACAATATTCTTACACATTGAGATCATCATCATCAGTACAACCATAAGTGTTAATACAATTTTAATATTTGAAATTTCATTTTAGCAGCTTCACATTATTCTTAAACACATAAAAAACAGTCATAGTTTTTACAAACATTGCGAAGATTTGAGTCTATTTATACATGTGATCCACATAAGCTTACAACCTCCTTAAGAAACATATTTTTAATGTAAAAATATATACATGTGATCAGTTACGCTAGTGTTATGTATTGGAAGTGAAATTTGAGTCTATTTATTATTGTTATTATTATTATGAATTTTTTTTCTTTGATTATTATTTTGAAGTAGCAACAAGAATTGCGTTAACTTGAAATAAAATCATGCTTAAATTCAGCCCACCCTTGGTTTAAATCCTAGGTCCCTCCTTGCTAATATTAATAGCACTTTCAACTCCATTGGATTAAGGGCACGCGGTACATAACCGTACCTGTAAGATTGAAATAATAACATAAATATCATGTGTTACATGTTACTCTAACAACTGTAAATCTGCATAAAACTTCCATGTATAGTAAATAAGATGAAAATAGCTTACCTAGTTCTAAAAAATTATGATGCCTTTTCCAATTTATAGATGCTAAGCATAAGGTTTCTGAAAATACTATAAACTGACAATATAGAGTCAAGTCATTAAAATGTGGCCATCCACCTGACAAAATATACAGAGTTGACCATTTAAATGAATGTTGGACCTTTAGTATAACAATTTTTTGAACTAAGTAGTGTATCATAAAATACTTAGGAAAAATACAGAACGAACATAAAGTTGCTGACACTCTATGAGCTCGATCCTTGAGCATACATTCAATAGTAATATATTATAGGTGAAGAGAAGCTAAATGTCAGCATAATTATATAAAAATTTAAAACCTGCATATCAAGCCTAATGTACAAATTTGTGATGGAAAACTCATACTAAGGCTTAAAAGATAGGTAAATCTACGCGATGACCCATCAACAAATGGTAACTTTATTAAAAATAAAATAAAAACTAAGTCACCTTTATTAACATGTCACAAAAACCACCTCTCTTGCTTTTGCATAGCCCAGATCAATGATATCCAAAACTATACATATTGAAGCGTTAATCAGGAATCATGAAGGATAACAACAACAGGCATGGTATTCTTAATAAGAAAGAGCTCACTGCGGTAACTTGTATCTAATAATGATTATTATAATTCAAGAAACAATGGATAGACTTCATGAAGAAACATATACACTTAATATATATGTTCTGGCTTGACTTCTATTATAAAGTAGTTGAAGCTAAGCGTCTGATTGCATCATCACCACATGTAGCATTATTCAACGAGTATAATCTGTAGTCAAATAATTGTCAAAATCAAGATAAGAGAAATGTTTGAGCGTACAGGTTGTTAGAACACACATGCAAACACATGTACATATTTTGTTTATTATATTTCCCGATGCAAAGTTACAAAATTGACCTACGACATAGTTTACATATCAATTAGGAGCACCTTTATGCGAGCAGTTTTTCCCCTAAGAATAATTTAAAAAAAAAGAATGATATCACTATGAAAATAATAATGTGCATTTTAATGTTCATTTTAGTGAATTTAAGCACTAAACAATAGTTTCGCATTAGGTGTACCCCTTTTTAACCAAGATTTATGGCATGAATTCTACTGACTTTTGTTAATATAAATCCCTCCTTATAAATAACATAAGATGATACAGTTTATAGTGGAGTGCATCAAATTTTTCTCGAAGGAAAAACAATGATCTTCGATGTAAAGAAAAAAAACATACCTCAATTATTTTTCTTTGTTCCATACATAAAAGCCAATCCTTCCTATCTGGGTACATATATATTTTCCAAGTACTCCGGGTGCACATCATGAAACCGTGATACCTGAAACCATAATCATTAAATTACACAATCTGTGTAGTATGGAGAGTTTTCTTTCAGCTATAAATACACAAAAAATATTTCTATGGAACCTGTTCAGATAGAATTTCCATTATGCTTATTAGAGCTACCTTCATAGGAGACAATATCTTCTTCTGACTCTATCAAGTTGTTGAGGAAATTGTTTGTTAACTTTTTTATGTTTGTTTTTGCACCAAATTAGAATAATTTGTCCTTGCACCTTTTTTGACTTGTTTTTTTTACATCCTAAGACAATACAATTAATTTTGGATAAATGACACAGGGGTACATAATTAGTAAACTTACAAATAAAGCCAAAAAAAAAGTACTTGATTGTAATTAAGGTTAAAATTAGTTTGTGTCAACTCTACTCTGTACCATATGTATTCATGGCGAACTTGTTGTACATCATACAGTTAAAAGGCTTGAATATAAAACAGTTAAAAGGCTTGGGTTCAGCTTGTTGTAAATAAAGGTATGGGTTGTACATGAATAAAGGTATGGGTTCAGCTTGTTGTACATCATACAGTTAAAAGGCTTGAATATAAAACATAGATTGTACATGAATAAAAAATCCTCAGTTCTGTTCAGTTTAAAGTTTAAACCGGCAAGGAAAAAGACAACAAAAGGTGAAATGCAAATTCTATTAAGAAATCAAAAACGAATCAATAAAGAACACAGTTCTCGTATCTTGCCACTCACTTTATGCTCTAATCTTTCTTTTGCTTCATTTCCAGTTATTCCTAAAAGCAGCAACAAATCTACCAAACCCCACCTCAAAAGCCAGATTTTTTGCTTCATACCTTTGTACAAAATAGTAGAACACCGAATGCTCAGGAAACGTTTGATATGATGCCAAAAGAAGCCAAGCTTCATGGACCGTACTCATGAAGAGATGCATCCAACACAGAAGCTCAAGTTGCTCACTCACATTGTTTACTGAAATGAAGAAATGAGCTGTTTTATTGGGTTTGCAACTCAATATGTTTGCATTATCATTGATTTTAAAAAGTGCAATAAGTTCAGATGCTCAGTTTTGGGATGGAACTGCATTGTTTAGCTCTAAAAATAGGGTTCTTAGAGAATGCTTTTTTTATTGCAAATGCGCAAGTAAACATGTACTCATTTTTGCAAACCATTGTCAGTCCAAATCTCTTAGTTTACTTTGATGACCATGTTAATTGGTATAATAGACGAATTTCACTGATATATCTATGTATATGAAACAAATTCGTCTAACGTTATTTGGATGTATACATATTATTTTTGAAAAAGGAAAGTTAAATACCCTTTAAGCTGGTTGGTTATGCCACTTTGGTTCATCAGCAATGCAATCAATAATTCAATTCTAGGCCTGAATAGCAGACTATAAATAAATAAATAATGGTTCAGATTCCCCTATTTTTTCCACTATTTTTCCAGTTTATGCTTAAGAGAGCATTCAATGCAGAGCCAATCATGAATGCGCTAGCCTTATCTGACTCCGTGTTTACTTTCTTTTTTAATACATGCCCCTTCGTTTCATAAATAAATTTAAAAAAAAACCATTAATCATATTGCACCATACATAAATAAAGCATGGCAGCTTACTCTGTATCGGGAAAAAATAACATCCGAAGCATAATAATTGTGCTAACTTATTTTGTGAAATTAGACGCTTGCATTTAAAAAAAATTATAATGTTTGCCTTCAAAATATATGTCATAGACATTACATAATATCTAGGCATTTACAATATATTGCAAAGATCATAGACATAGTATTTGTCATTTACAGTTTTCTGTTGACGTTTATAAACAATAATATTAAACATATATAATTTATCAAAATATTCATAGATAAAATACTTTTACCAAAACAAAAATCAAATGTCGACATTGGAATGAATCCAATTTTAGAGTATGTAAAAACTTCCAAAAACTTCAGGAAAAGTGAAAATAAATTATGCAGAGAGCGCAAACTTTTGGCAAATGGAACTGAAGGCTTATTTGCATAGCTATTTTCAGCACAACTAACAACATATTAAGAATTGTATGTAATGCTTATTTTCAAGCTAAAAGATTAATATTTTTGGGAGACAATTGCATACTCCATATAGTAAACTATAAATTCTTATGTTACCTAACTTCCATTACGCTTGATGCTCGCATTCTAAGCTTATAGATGATAATGAGTAATAGGATATCTCATACCTCGGTATGTCTTTAGCAATAAATAGGTAATTAAAAAGTGACGAAAGACATTATGAACATTCATGCTTCAAAAGTCATAGATTTCATGTATTTTAATACTGATTCATTATTCCTACCATCACCATGACAGTTATCTTAAAACCTTTCAAAATAAAATCAATAAGATGACCATAGTTTTAATTTCAATATTAATTTATTGATGACACCAAGACATTCCGAATGAATGAAATATAAAATAAAAATCAAGATTCCTATTGAACGGCACCTTAGACTAAAAAAAGGACAAAGGCACTAACCTATTCCAAGTACCAAGACTTTGTGCAAGAATGCCAAGATTTTGCTACATTGAACAGATCCAATGATTGTGTTAGCAGGAATTTAGATACTGCAAGGTTTTGCATGCCATATGAACTATTATCAATTTATTAAGTCTAAAAAATTGGTTGCTTCATAGGCACTTATGTTTTTGGAAAAAACATATTGGTTTCTGTCCATGTTGGCATTCGATCAAACTAAAGAAGTAGATAGTCTCTCATTAGCAAAAACATGTATAAATAAGCAATTCTTTTGTCGCATGTTGGTTTCTGTCCATGTTTTTGGCATGTCATTTAACCTCCACTTCGCTGCAGCTAGCTACCAAATCTTAATTAATAACATATGTTTTGTCACATGTTGGTTTCTGTCCATGTTTTTGGCATGTCATTTAACCTCCACTTCGCTGCAGCTAGCTACCAAATCTTAATTAATAACATATGCAGTTGTTACAGGCAACAAACTTCAATTTTTTTATCACATGTCGATTTATGTCCAAGTTTTTGGTATGTCATCTAACATCTAGTTCACTACAGCTAGCCCACTTAAGGATAAATTAGTAAATATGTTGCATTTAATATAAATGAATATGCTTATAATGAAATCACAAAAATAATATAATCAGTAGTGGACTTACATTATATACTGAACCGCATGCTTGCAGCACATACGACAGACATATCTAGTGCTCGCTTTTGTGAACAGTGGTAATGAAATACAGTATTGTGAGCATTAAAGTTTATAAAATTACTCATGTAGACTGACCTAAAATTTTGAGAGAAATCTTGATGATCAGCAGCGGCCATGTGAGTAATGGTAGTTCATTTCATACTATATCCATGTGGTATCAAGGCAACTTAACTAATGTAAGATAACACTCAGTAAACAACCGGAGCGCAATAATCACTGCTTATATGAGCTTTTATTGACCGTTCAGTAAGCATTCTCTTTTCTAGCTGAGGTGAATCGAGTAAGGAGTTGACAACGATAAAGTACCACTAATATTATCTTAATCGGAGGTATAACAATCACAGTACTTAATTAGCATATATGATCTATTAACACAGTTAGACAACAATACTATTTGCTATAAATCTGAGTACTAAATAAGTGACCTGTTTCAAATGATCTCACCAACAAACAAAAATGCTTCTACTGCATTAAATTAAAACATAGATCTATTAGTGAAACCGTAACAACTAATTCGCACTACGCCAGAGAAGTGATGCAGTAGGTGCCAAAATTTGTTGCTATAGGTCTATGGTAACACTTTTTTGGGGTTGCCTTTTGCCGCGTTGCCTTAGAGTCAAAGGCAACGCCTTTGCGACCCTATGGCAATATCGGTACAGGTGTTGCCACAGGTATCAATACAACAAAAAAATACCCTTTCGCAACTGCCAAAAACAGTTGTAATATGTCTAGTACAGCTGGCAATTGTAATAAAGTCAACCTTTTTTATAACTGTTTCTAGCAGTTGTTAAAAATTATTTTACAACTGCTAAAAGTAATTACATCTCAACTGCTATTAATCAAAGATTTCATAATATTATAATAAATATTATTATAACGCATTATTTTATTCGAATAAATATTTTATTTCAATATTTCAAATGGTCCAAAAAATTTGACTCTACTATTGTACATTCACTCGTATATTACACAATCATTCATATTTACATACATTCCTCACTACATTGTCACTCGGTTCACTTATTTACAGACTCATACATAAAACCATAAGCAATAGCTTCTCTGGTTCAATCATGAATGGCCTTTGACTAATGAGGGACAAATGAATGCGCAACTTCTTTAGTTCAATCATATAAAAATTTATTGTCTGTGTCATCTAGTAGACAAATGATAATACCTTGTGTTAACATCGGGTGAACTGGAGCATTCAGCCTAAAGAGAGACGCAACATTTACCATCCATTGCATCAAGATCGATAAGAGCAACTACTAACAATTCAAGCTGCATTCAAAAGTCGCAAAACTCATTTATGGCACATAACAAAAGTTGCAAATATCCAAAGACTTCCAGATAAGATGTTACTTACTATAGAATCTGGTAACCAGAACAAGGATTCTTTATTGGTTCTATGTCTACAGATAAATTGAAAATAATCAACAAAAATAACCATAAAATATAGTATGTACCTTCCTCTCAAAAAGTAAATAAGTACATAGCCAAGAGACTCCAAATCATCACGGCGGCTTTGCTCTATTTATAAAAAATAAATTAGAGCAAAAAACAGAAATATAATCCAACCGTCTCTTAAAATAACAAAGAGTATTTGTTAATGCTTACCAATGCCAAGATAAGTATTGCAGCTTGCATAACGGGCTGTACCTGTTAGAGTTTTATTTTCTCTGCACCAGGCAAAATTGAATAAGGCTATTCCACAGTCCAAAATATAAGGATGACGACATTTGATAGAATATTTTGCGAACACATCCTGCTATACCAATGAATAATGCTGGACAACTTTACCAAATATAAGGACCGTCACAAAGGGCTCTATTCTTGTATGTAATTTTCAAAGGACTTTTCTCCCTACTCATGAAATGCACTGCCATCCTTCTTCACTGCACAAGAAATATAACATCCATATATTATAGAAAATTACATGGCAAAATTCAAAGAACAGGAGGTGATGCCATAGTGTACATACATATTTAAGTTACTAAATTGAATATATAGTTAAGTCACTAAATACAATACATAAATGAAGTTCAATTCACTACCTCTACATTCAAATTCAAACTGATTGCAAACTCAGTTTATCAAACTCAGTAGGAAAACCGAGTTACGGCAAATTCAGTCGGAAAACCGAGTTGCGGCAAACTCAGTTAGAAAACCGAGTTGTGGCAAACTCAGTTCGGCGATCGAATTGCGTGATTTTGAGTTGCGTTGCGCGACTCTGAATTGCGCAACTCAGTTGCAAGACTGAGTGAATGCGCGATTCAACTGCAGAACTGAGTCGCCAACTCAGTTTGCAACTGAGTTGCCAACTCAGTTTGCAACCGAGTTGCGGAAACCGAGTTTTAAACTGAACTCAGTTTCAGAAATATATGTAAACAATATGTTGAAGCAAAACAAACCAGAAAGCAAACACTGCAGCTGAAACTGTCATCACACTGTACACAAATGGTCCTGCAATTAAATCTGCTAGCCTTTGAATAGGTGCTTCCCTGGAATGTGCATCCTCAACCTGCAAACCAGTTATTGTAAAAACTTATGAACCATAATACTACTGAAGTTTAATATATGAACCAAAAAAAAATAACAAGATCCAAAATATATTTCACATAACAAATTAGATTGCATTGTTAGCTCATCACAATAAATGTAACAAATTCATTGACTTAAACAGTACAAATTCATTTAAAGCCTCAGTTAGAGCATCCTAATCAAAGGTAAACTCATGCCAGGTCAAGATTTGTGTACATATATGACATGCGCTGAAGCAGGAAGACTATCAATTTGCAGCATATCATCCATATATGTTAAGCATGTAAATGGGTTACATCTCTGAAAGGTTGCCAAAATGATCCATTATCACCTCTTTCATTTCGGCTAGTACAAAACTTGACTATATAACCCAGGTACTTACAAATACACAATTATTCGTACATAGACAAAAATCCATGCATATGTAAGTATCACCCCATACCATTCCAGCTAACCAGACACTTGTTATCATGCAGTGACATACACAAGCATCTGAGCGAGGGCATGTGTCCCTTTTTGGTCCCAATATCATGCATGTATAGAGACACAAACCCATAAACATATCCTCATGAGTGATTACATAATAACAAGCTTCTATGACGAAATTCATTTCAGAAAATGGGAGCTTACGAAAATGGTATAGATTGTCCATAATAAAGCTGTTATATTCATCGATAGTCCTATCATTACAGTGAAATGAAGTCCAAGTGAAATTATTTAAATCCACATTAGGTTAAACAGGTTCAACACATTTAAATGCCAAGGGAATGAACTATTAAAAGGCAAGTTTACAAAATATACCAGCAGCATCAAAAATAAATTATCCAAAAGATTGATGGATGAAGGAATCGGAAAAGTCGAGCTTCAATCAGAACCTGTATCCTTTTCCACTTTTTTCCTGTAAAATAGAAAAAAGGTATACACCAGACAACCATTCCAGCTCAAAATTTGCTACTAATGCCCAATATATGGTTTAATTCAATGCAGCAAAACAAAATTTAGCTGCAAGTTTATTTCATTGATACCATATGAAAATTAAATATTGAAGGAATGGTAATCTTGCTCTAAATGACTTGAATTTCATAGCTTCGTAAATTCTTAGGAAATTCCTAATATTGATAAGAAGAAAGCAAAGGACGATTTAATAGCTACAATCAATAAACAATTATTTCCAATCAATTACAGAACACTAGAAAACTGAATAGGAATCAACCGGAAAATGAAAGACAAATTTAAGGAAAAAGGGAGGACCTTGTAGCGATTAGACAGTGATAAAGCCAGAATCCCATCTAAAGTCGGAGGAACAATATTCGCCATTGAACAATTGAATGCAGTTTTCGTATTATATTTACAACGATACTTCATTTCTTGCGATGGAATCACGATTTCCATTTCCTATTTTTTATACAGCAAAATGATTTTAGGTTAGAAGGAAAAAAGAACGAAAGGGGAAATATTTCATTGATTTGAGCAGAGGAAAAATAGATAAATGCGGTAGCTTGAATTTTAGAATGGGGGAAAAGAAACAAAAGCCATGGCTGAGGGGGTGAAGTAAAATCAAAACCCTAAATTGTGTTGTAGCGGGAAAATGAAAATTTGGGGGCAAAAAAGCGGAGGCGATGAAGGAAAATCAAAATGATGCGGATCCGTAACGTGGACCGTTGGATCGTGTTGACGCGGATTGATAATTTTATTCATTGGCTACGGCAACACATGGTTGATATCTATGCTAACAAATTGAAGCGTGCGTTGCAATGGACAAAAATCAGCATAGCTCTAGCAACATTTTAGCTTGCAACACCGTGGATTTTCGTTGTGGTAGGCCACCTATGGCGTAGTGTCGCCTAACTAATTGCAAAACAAAATCGTCCTTATTCTGCGCTAACATAAATGCATAAATCACAAAAGCAATTACCTGACAATGTTATCATGCTGCATTTCCTTCAACAGATATATTTCTCTAATGGCAGTACTGGGGACTCCCTTGTCTTCCTGTTCCAACCTAATCTTCTTCAAAGCAATCGTCTTATTAGTCAGCCGATCCCGTGCTTTGCAGACAACTCCATAAGTACCTTCTCCAATCTTCTCCACTTTCTCATACTAATAATGCAAAAAAATAGCTCACATTACTTTCAAAACGTGAAATCGCTACATCACTATTTAAACGCACACAAAATTCAGTAAAATTGCTCAAATGCCCACCTGATCCATTCAAACCAAACTCAACTGCCTGCAATGAAATAAATACTGTAATAAATCAACATCCTCCGAAGTTGTAAATCGAACTGATCTGTTCACTACATCTAAATCAACATTATGATCTTTAAAAAGCATTAAAAAATCATTCCCTAGGTTGAGATTGAACAACTAAATCGGCATAAATGGATCCAAACCAAACAAAACAATTATAAATTTACAGCGAATTGAAATCAAATAAGAGAGACAGGATCGGATCGGTACACGGACAATAAATCAACCAAATCCACATAAGAAATCGAATCAATTATGCATAAAAATGTAGCTAGGAGTTAAGAGCTTATATTATAGCTAGGGTTTGATGAACGAATCCAGCGCAAAATTTCTCCCACAAAACAATATAGAGGAGGCGCGAGAAAGAGTCGTCGCTTTCAGCGGTGATCGCCAATAGACGTGAGAGTGCATGTTCCGATGTTTACAGCGAGTGAGAAGGGGCATCGCATAGAAGCACAACCGTAAAACATAGGGGGATGGTAAAGGAATTGTTGGAATTTCAAGACGTCAAGTAAAATAGTAGAATGAATTTTCTTTATTAGCATAGTAGAGGTCCGTATGAAAATGATGCTACTATTCACACCCCGTATGAAAAGTTTCGGACAAAATAGGAAAATGAGTGAAAAATAAATAAGTAGAATAGTATATATAAGGTAATAAATATTACCTCGCCTGTAACACCCCGTATGTTAAATACCATGTTATAATAGAAATCAGGGCAGAATTAAATTTAATAATTTGAATCAGGGGAAACGGGCTTTGCCATTGCGTTCGTCTCGGAAAAATACGCAGAACAGAGTCAGAAATTTTGTAAATCGGAGTCCGTATGACCCGTTTAGGCCCAAAGAAGTTTTCAGAAAATTCCATATGAAGAACAGTTTTGAAATTCAAATCCAGATTTCTAATTTGGGACCAGCGGGGGCCAGGCGGGAAAATTCCCGCCTAGGCCATGTCGACAGGGCTGTCGACAGGCCTGTCGACTTGGGCTGGACCAAGTCGACAGCCCTGTCGACTTACTTGTCGACAGGGGTGCGACGCCCAGTAAAACTGGGTGCACCAGTTTGGGTTCTTGGGCTGGCTTGGAGGGCTGGTTCTGGAAGCTTCCTAGATCTAATGGTCCTAAACTAACCTAGATCTAATCCTATGGTCTAAAACACATCCTAATTCTATAAATAAGACCCTAAGCTAGCCCTAAATGATCATAATCTTATCCTCTAACTAAACTATGGCAAAATTTTCTATGATCATGGCCTCCACTAAATTATGAAGAGGAAAGCAAGCTAATCAACCTCTCATCAACCTCTAATCAACATCTTCTTACTAGATTTACTTCATTAGGTTGCTAATCTTGGTTTTGGTGAGTTTCTATCACTTTAACAACCAATTGTTAAATTAAGTAGATGAGGTGTGATGAGATCTATGGTCTTGTTTGTGGATAAATGTCATATGATATGATGTTAGTTTGCTAATCTAAGTTAACCCCATGTTTATGCAAGTTAAGTGGTGGGTTTATGCAAGTTAAGTATGTGGGTTTATGCATGATAAGTATGTGGGTTTATGCATGTTAAGTATTTGATTCTATGCATAATAAGTATATGGTTTTATGCATGCCAAGTATTTGATTTTATGCATGCTAAGTATTTGATTCTATGCATAATAAGTATATGGTTTTATGCATGTTAAGCATTTGATTTTATGCATGCTAAGTATTTGATTCTATGCATAATAAGTATATGGTTTTATGCATTTGATTTATGCATGCTAAGTATGAGGTTTTATGCATGCCAAGTATTTGATTTTATGCATGCTAAGTATGAGGTTTTATGCATGCCAAGTATTTGATTTTATGCATGCTAAGTATGTGATTTTATGCATACTAAGTGTTTGGTTTTATGCATGCTAAGTGGTTGGTTTTATGCATACATTATGATATGCAAGTTCACCCTTTGTATAACATATGAACACTTATGCAAGTTACATGTATGTTAAGATGCAAGTTCATGATGATATGCTATGCAAGTTACATGTATGTTAATATGCAAGTTACATGTATGTTAAGATGCAAGTTCATGATGATATGCTATGCAAGTTACATGTTTGTTAATATGCAAGTTCATGATGACACATTATGCAAGTTGGTACCTTCATGAGATGTTCATAAATATGCAAGTTGACACTTTTATGATATATGCTATTATAGTGGATCTTTCCTTATGTCATGAACGAACTATGTGGGAACGTTGGGGATAATCATATGAGTGTTGCTAATAAAATGGTGTGAAATAAATATGATTATGCATAACATAAAATATAACATAGTTGGGAATTTGCCTATTGAGTTAGGTGTACCCACACTAGGGATTTGGGAATTTGCCTATTAGGTTAGGTGTACCCAACTATGGAATTGGGAATTTGCCTATTGAGTTAGGTGTACCCATATTCTTGAAAATTGGTAATTAATTAGGGATAATTAATACAAACTAGGGGATGATTAATTAGGAGTAATTAATCGATTAAGACACGAGGTTAGACCTAGTTGTGGTGTAAATCTTCCCAGGTAACCACAAGGAAAGTCTAATGTGAGAGGTCTTAATCATAAACTAAGTACGTAACAAGGGTAAAAGACACGAGGTTAGACCTAGTTGTGGTGTAAATCTTCCCAGGTAATCACAAGAAAAGTCTAATGTGAGAGGTCTTTACACGGTTACGGTGTTAATGAATTAAGAAACACTTAACCAAATAACCATGTAGTGGGGCATGAGGGGTTAAGTGGGTGCCTTGGGTGGCATGTGGGAAAACAAAACTAGTGGTTGCCTTGGGTGGCAATAGAAAATACGATTAGAATACTTAACCAAAGTGGAATATGTAATTAAACATAATTAAAGGGTTAAGTAAGTGCCTTGGGTGGCATGTGGGAATCAAGTAAGTGCCTTGGGTGGCATGTGGGAAATCTAGTGGGTGCCTTGAGTGGTAATTAAAATATGATTAAATGACTTAACCAGGATTTATAACATGAAGGTAGACATGATTATTAAAAAGGGTTAAGTGGGATACACTAGAAATAACAAGCTTAGGTGGATAGCTTGTGGGGGCCCATCTCAACCAATATCCCAAACGTATCTTAGTGGGCTCGACTCAAGTCGAGTGACGGGACACGCATATTGGGCTTGACTATAAGAGGCCAAAACGGATTAGCGGTGGCAACGCAAGTCCATCGGGTTTCATATGCGTGTGTGGGCCCGGGCTGGTAAGTAAGACGTTGTTGCATCGTGTAGGTATAACCCGTGCATCAGAATCAGGCTTGCCACTTTGGGAAATGATACATCCCACTGTGGGGCCAGCACGGATATCTACGTTAGGGAGCCGATCGCTTGGGGAGTAGTGGGTACACCTATGTAGTCAGTTAGGGATACACGAAACTACTAATTATGTTTACTAAGTACACTTAGTGGGATCAACCTTTAAGTAGGAATGACTGGTGTGGTGCAGTATAGTAATTATCCTTGGGTGGGTAGATGCGTCTTTACGGTTATCTTAGTTTATCCTAAGTTTACCAAGCTGCTTAGTGTAGCCATTCATCCCCAGTCGTTACCGTATATCAACTTATGTCTTCTCTGGTTACTTTAATGATTGTATTGTTAAAGTTATAGGACTCGCTCAGACTTATGTCTGACCCCGTTGTTTTTATCTTTTCCCCCCCAACCCCAGGTTATCAGAGTGGGCCTGGTGCTAGTGGGCTTTGATCGGATTGCTGTATCTATCCTTTGGAGCTTGGACCGTTGAAGTAAAGCCCAGCTTATCTTTTCTTTTATGGCTATTAGTTATGTAGTGGGATTATGTACTTCTATTTTATCAAGATGGATATTATGTACTTGACTCTGGTTTATGGTTTTGTGATGTAACCAAACATGTATTACTTTCCGCTGCAATGAAATGATGATTTAAATTTTCAAGTATTACTTATATCTGTCTTGTTGTAATTTTACTGTTCTATATTCACTTAAAATACTTCACTGAAACTAAGGCATTCCCCTCTTATGAGTGACCTTAGCGGACGTGGGGTGTTACACGTGGTATCAGAGCTTAAGGTTACCGAAACAGATAAAATTTTTAAGAAAAATTATTTTCTAAGAATATTTTTGAAGAAAGTATTTTCAAAAACATGTCTTTTAAGAGTAAAGTTTTTGAAAGAAAAGCATAATCCCCAATAGCCATATCGTTATCTTTCGAATTCTCCATTTTGAATCTTTCCCCTTTCGTTTCAGCATGGCTGAAGATCTTAACTTTCCGGAGGGCGTGACGATACCAGTATGGTATAGGAGATTGATGGAGGCTAGGGCCGCCGCTGCGGGGCCAGCAAATGTTACTCCACCACCAGTTGTACCCGATCATCCTCCTCCTCCTCGCGCGGATACTTTCGCTAAGACTTGTAAGGAGTTCAAGGCTATGGGAGGGAAACCTTTTGTGGGAGCTAGGGATTGGCTTAAAGAGACGGAAGAATTAATGGAAATCTTGGAAGTGGAAGAGGGAAAGAAAGTCAAGTTAGCTGCTTGGTTAATGGAAGGAGAGGCCTCATTCTGGTGGGAGGTCACTAATGAAGAACGCCCTGTTGACTCTTGGGCGGATTTTAGGCAAAGGTTTGAGGCGAAGTTTCTCTCAAGAGATGAAGAAAGTCTGTACATGGAAAGGTTTTTAAACTTAAAGCAAGGAAACTCGTCAGTGAAAGAATATGTCAACCAGTTTAATCAGTTAGCAAGGTTTGGCATAGACATGGTAAACACACCGAAAAAGAAAGCTTTGAAGTTCGTTAAAGGCTTGAATGAACCGATGCATAAGTTGGCTATGACCCACATCTTTATGGGGGCCACCTTTGAGGAGTTAGTAGACATGGCATTCATGCATGAGGAAGAGAAGGGCCCCAATGCTAGTAAAGCACCCGAGAAGAAAGGAGATCAGAAGAGACCTCAACAACAAAGCGATGGCAAGGGAAAGAAGAAGTGCTTCAATTGTGGGACACCAGGCCACCTAAGCAGGGATTGTTGCAAGAAGAAGAAGACTGACTGCTTCCACTGTGGTGAAGCAGGGCATCTAGTGAAGGACTGTCCCAAGAAGGGGCAAAGGACGAGATCTACCTCAGGGGGACAAGTGCAAGCTCTAGTGGCACCAGCTCAGGCAAGAGGGCAAGTTCAGGCTCTCGCGGTTCCACCGATTCGGGAAAGAGGTAGAACTATTTCTGTTGAAAGTCTGGTTTTTCTGTTTGATCATCCAGTTCGTACTTTGTTTGACTCTGGCGCATCGCATTCGTTTATCTCATCATCATTAGTTAAGTCACTGCACTTAGACACCAGTTTAGTAAATGATCCCTTAGTTGTTTCAAACCCAATTGGGGGCTCCATGATGTGTTTGGGTTTGAAAGTTTCTATACTTAGCGTTAAGTTTAGATGTGATGCTTTTTGGGCTTCACGGGCTATGGGTTAGTTTTGGGCATGGACTGGTTATCCAGTAATGGTGCCATTCTTGATTGTGATAGGAGAGTCGTTAGGCTTATGACCCGCTTGGGTAATACTCTCGAGATCTCTTGTAATCCCATGGAATCTGTTATGCTAAGTTATCTTGAATCGCTTGACACGTCGGTCGAGAGTTTGCGATCTGTTAGAGTGGTCCGGGAATACTCGGATGTATTTGAGGAGGTGAAGGGCTTACCTCCGGAGCGGGAGGTTGACTTCCGAACATATCTGGTAGACAATGCCAAACCAGTATCTTGGCCAGTGCGCCGCATGGCTTCTCGTGAGAGGAGGGAACTCCATAAGCAAGTAGGCGATTTGCATGAGAAGGATGTTCAGGAAGTACCTAGATAAGTTAGTGATGGTCTTTGTGGATGACATCTTGGTCTTTTCTAGAAGCGAAATAAGTTTTCGTATGTGCTTAATCAGTTGAGCAAAGCTAGTTATGGGATAAACGGTGGTTTTGGAGCGAGACTGGCAAGGACATCCAGAGTTGGACAAGGGCTTAATTGTTTAGCCGTTTTTATTAGTATCCTCTCACGAAGGTCGTTTGAATTCGAAGGAGGTATCCCTTGGGTGTTTGTCTGATATTGGTTTAGGCCTTTGGGGCTTGCATTTGGGGGATGTCGAGTTCGACTAGGATGGTCTACGTGAGAGGAGGATAGTTGTAACGTTTTTGTGTATGAGATGATATCCTGGTTTTCTCTGGAAGTGGAGAAGAGCATCCCCTACATCTTAGGGAAGTGTTGGAGACTCTTCAAGCGCATAGTCTTAGGACAGCAAAAGTGGATGGGATTCTTAGCATCCTATGATTTTGAGATAGCATATACCCCTGGCAAGGGTAACGTGGTGGCAGACGCCTTAAGCAGAAAAAGGTTGTCCTTGAGTCCGTTGTTCGTTGAACGACGAAGCTTGGAATTTGTCTCGATGTTTGACTTCAGACCTTCTGTTGACTTTATACCCGGTTTGCTAGCATCCTTAGAGGTCAGACCTACTCTTTTGGGGCGGATTGGTGAGACGCAGCGGGACGACCCACAGTTGGTTGAGTTAGTAGGGAAGCTCATAAGGGGGAGTCGTCCAGCCATTTGAGTAGATACACCCTAGATGATAAGGGGTGGTTGCGTAGAGACGGTAGACTTTGTGTACCGCAAGACGAGGGTCTGAGGAAGGCTATTCTGGACGATGCACATCGTTCAAGGTTGACCATTCATCCCGGTGGGAATAAGATGTACCCAGATATGAAGCGAGTTTTCTTTTGGGCCAGTATGAAGAAAGAAGTGGCCGAGTATGTCGCTAGATGCTTGGTGTGCCAACAAGTGAAGGCGGAGCAGAAAAAAAACTCGGTGGGTTGCTTCACCCATTGGAGGTTCCGCTATGGAAGTGGGATAGCGTCTCGATGGATTTTATCGATGGGTTACCAAGATTAAGGAAAGGATTGGACAGATGGCATACAGAGTAGAGTTGCCCGAGAAACTTAGTGGTGTACATGATGTATTCCATGTATCACATTTGAGGAAGTGCCTACATGAGACCGCAGAGGTGGCAGAGCGAGATGCGATGATTCGACGAGCTTCTACTTGCATCCTTGGGTCAGAGATTTGGAAGTTGAGAAACAGAGAGGTTCAACTAGTCAAAGCGCAATGGGGAGAAGATGAGAGCAACGCAACTTGGGAGACGGAAGCGAAGATGCGTTCATTGTACCCATTTCTTTTTGAGGGTATGTCTTTTAATTTCTCCTGTATCGTTTGTCTAGTACTTATCTTATCTTTAGTATGTCCTCTCGTTAGTACCTTTGACCTTTAAATAGGGTAAACCTATGGTTGAAACATGTGTTTGAGACATGTTATGATTGATGGATACATGTGGATGCAAGTGTTTGCTAGTGGTTGCTCGTGGATGCATATACACACACTTTAGACACTAGATCGGCTCAGTCACTTCATATTGCATATTGCATATATTTGTGTGTAGGTAGCTATATTTATGGATGAATAATGATTGAATTATCATACGGATGATGCATATTGGTGTATGATTGTGCACACATGTAGAAATAGTATGTGTCGATAGGGTTCTTTCGCATACATATTGGATGCATGACACTATCATGGTTTGCATTAAGGAGGTCAACTGACCGCCTGATTGTTCATTAGATAAGGAACATATACACACACTTTTTGCATATGTTCATACAGCATTAGAAATTGTTTAAGGACAATGGATGCCCGTGGTTGATGGATTGAGTAGATGGTTATTTGGATGGTAGGATATGCATTCTCTTTAACTTGGAGATTTCGGGGACGAAATCCTTTAAGGAGGGGAGAATGTAACACCCCGTATGTTAAATACCATGTTATAATAGAAATCAGGGCAGAATTAAATTTAATAATTTGAATCAGGGGAAACGGGTTTTGCCATTGCGTTCGTCTCGGAAAAATACGCAGAATAGAGTCCGAAATTTTGTAAATCGGAGTCCGTATGACACGTTTAAGGCCCAAAGAAGTTTTCAGAAAATTCCATATGAAGAACAGTTTTGAAATTCAAATCCAGATTTCTAATTTGGGACCAGCGGGGGCTAGGCGGGAAAATTCCCGCCTAGGCCATGTCGACAGAGCTGTCGACAGGCCTGTCGACTTGGGCTGGACCAAGTCGACAGCCCTGTCGACTTGCCTGTCGAAAGGGGTGCGACGCCCAGTAAAACTGGGTGCACCAGTTTGGGTTCTTGGGCTGGCTTGGAGGGCTGGTTCTGGAAGCTTCCTAGATCTAATGGTCCTAAACTAACCTAGATCTAATCCTATGGTCTAAAACACATCCTAATTCTATAAATAAGACCCTAAGCTAGCCCTAAATGATCATAATCTTATCCTCTAACTAAACTATGGCAAAATTTTCTATGATCATGGCCTCCACTAAATTATGAAGAGGAAAGCAAGCTAATCAACCTCTCATCAACCTCTAATCAACATCTTCTTACTAGATTTACTTCATTAGGTTGCTAATCTTGGTTTTGGTGAGTTTCTATCACTTTAACAACCAATTGTTAAATTAAGTAGATGAGGTGTGATGAGATCTATGGTCTTGTTTGTGGATAAATGTCATATGATATGATGTTAGTTTGCTAATCTAAGTTAACCCCATGTTTATGCAAGTTAAGTGGTGGGTTTATGCAAGTTAAGTATATGGGTTTATGTATGATAAGTATGTGGGTTTATGCATGTTAAGTATTTGATTCTATGCATAATAAGTATATGGTTTTATGCATGCCAAGTATTTGATTTTATGCATGCTAAGTATTTGATTCTATGCATAATAAGTATATGTTTTATGCATGTTAAGCATTTGATTTTATGCATGCTAAGTATTTGATTCTATGCATAATAAGTATATGGTTTTATGCATTTGATTTATGCATGCTAAGTATGAGGTTTTATGCATGCCAAGTATTTGATTTTATGCATGCTAAGTATGAGGTTTTATGCATGCCAAGTATTTGATTTTATGCATGCTAAGTATGTGATTTTATGCATACTAAGTGTTTGGTTTTATGCATGCTAAGTGGTTGGTTTTATGCATACATTATGATATGCAAGTTCACCCTTTGTATAACCTATGAACACTTATGCAAGTTACATGTATGTTAAGATGCAAGTTCATGATGATATGTTATGCAAGTTACATGTATGTTAATATGCAAGTTACATGTATGTTAAGATGCAAGTTCATGATGATATGCTATGCAAGTTACATGTTTGTTAATATGCAAGTTCATGATGACACATTATGCAAGTTGGTACCTTCATGAGATGTTCATAAATATGCAAGTTGACACTTTTATGATATATGCTATTATAGTGGATCTTTCCTTATGTCATGAACGAACTACGTGGGAACGTTGGGGATAATCATATGAATGTTGCTAATAAAATTGTGTGAAATAAATATGATTATGCATAACATAAAATATAACATAGTTGGGAATTTGCCTATTGAGTTAGGTGTACCCACACTAGGGATTTGGGAATTTGCCTATTAGGTTAGGTGTACCCAACTATGGAATTGGGAATTTGCCTATTGAGTTAGGTGTACCCATATTCTTGAAAATTGGTAATTAATTAGGGATAATTAATACAAATTAGGGGGTGATTAATTAGGAGTAATTAATCGATTAAGACACGAGGTTAGACCTAGTTGTGGTGTAAATCTTCCCAGGTAACCACAATGAAAGTCTAATGTGAGAGGTCTTAATCATAAACTAAATACGTAACAAGGGTAAAAGACACGAGGTTAGACCTAGTTGTGGTGTAAATCTTCCCAGGTAACCACAAGAAAAGTCTAATGTGAGAGGTCTTTACACGGTTACGGTGTTAATGAATTAAGAAACACTTAACCAAGTAACCATGTAGTGGGGCATGAGGGGTTAAGTGGGTGCCTTGGGTGGCATGTGGGAAAACAAAACTAGTGGTTGCCTTGGGTGGCAATAGAAAATACGATTAAAATACTTAACAAAAGTGGAATATGTAATTAAACATAATTAAAGGGTTGAGTAAGTGCCTTGGTTGGCATGTGGGAATCAAGTAAGTGCCTTGGGTGGCATGTGGGAAATCTAGTGGGTGCCTTGAGTGGTAATTAAAATATGATTAAATGACTTAACCAGGATTTATAACATGAAGGTAGACATGATTATTAAAAAGGGTTAAGTGGGATACACTAGAAATAACAAGCTTAGGTGGATAGCTTGTGGGGGCCCATCTCAACCAATATCCCAAACGTATCTTAGTGGGCTCGACTCAAGTCGAGTGACGGGACACGCATATTGGGCTTGACTATAAGAGGCCAAAACGGATTAGCGGTGACAACGCAAGTCCATCGGGTTTCATATGCGTGTGTGGGCCCGGGCTGGTAAGTAAGACGTTGTTGCATCGTGTAGGTATAACCCGTGCATCAGAATCAGGCTTGCCACTTTGGGAAATGATACATCCCACTGTGGGGCCAGCACGGATATCTACGTTAGGGAGCCGATCGCTTGGGGAGTAGTGGGTACACCTATGTATCAGTTAGGGGTACACGAAACTACTAATTATGTTTACTAAGTACACTTAGTGGGATCAACCTTTAAGTAGGAATGACTGGTGTGGTGCAGTATAGTAATTATCCTTGGGTGGGTAGATGCGTCTTTACGGTTATCTTAGTTTATCCTAAGTTTACCAAGCTGCTTAGTGTAGTCATTCATCCCCAGTCGTTACCGTATATCAACTTATGTCTTCTCTGGTTACTTTAATGATTGTATTGTTAAAGTTATAGGACTCGCTCAGACTTATGTCTGACCCCGTTGTTTTTATCTTTTTCCCCCAACCCCAGGTTATCAGAGTGGGCCTGGTGCTAGTGGGCTTTGATCGGATTGCTGTATCTATCCTTTGGAGCTTGGACCGTTGAAGTAAAGCCCAGCTTATCTTTTCTTTTATGGCTATTAGTTATGTAGTGGGATTATGTACTTCTATTTTATCAAGATGGATATTATGTACTTGACTCTGGTTTATGGTTTTGTGATGTAACCAAACATGTATTACTTTCCGCTGCAATGAAATGGTGATTTAAATTTTCAAGTATTACTTATATCTGTCTTGTTGTAATTTTACTGTTCTATATTCACTTAAAATACTTCACTGAAACTAAGGCATTCCCCTCTTATGAGTGACCTTAGCGGACGTGGGGTGTTACATCGCCTCCCACAGGAGACAGGTTGACCAAGGGGTCGACCGCCCATCGAATCCAGGTCGGTGTATTTTTGTGGTGGCTAGGTTTAAGTTATATAAAATTATTATATTGAAAAATGAATTTTTATGGAATTAAATATAATGGTTCATGGTCATTTCTACGTCTAAAATAAAGGGCTTGACCCTCACTCTTTTGCTCATATTTTCTGGAGGCAGTAGCGAAGCTCTGCCATTCCCAATTCTATAATCTCTTCTAAAATTCTTAATTATAAACATATTCAAATAAAATAAACAAAGATTGGAGAGATTGAATCTAGATTTGCACAAAAGGTTGGTTCTACGAATAAGCAATCTCTAATTCTATTTTTTCCTTCTTCTTTTCCATTTTTTCTTTCAGATCTACAAATCTTAATATGTATATATATGCCCTTTGTATACAAATTGTAAATCTATAAGATTTGGAATAATAGGTCTAAAAAGCCGTGTTCGAATTTGGATTAGGATAGCTTTCAAGTGAGTGAGAAATATGTTCATTGTTTAGAATATCTTGTGTAATTCCGTTGTGTTGAATCTGGATTGCATGCCTAAAAGCATTAGATTTGTTTTTTTATATCATCTTTGAAATAATATATATGAAATCTGATATGGATCTGTAAGCCTTTTAGTTTAATATTCTTATATTGCCTACAGTTCATTGGATAGTTTGCAGTTATTGTAAAACACACCTGAATTTGGAAATCAGTCCCAAAAATATTTTTAGGTGTGTAGTGTTGTTATTCCAGATTCATATGATTTGGGTGTAAATATGTAATTTGTACAGTTATGATTTTGGAATTATAAACCTGTTTCTGTTTGGTGTTGTTGGGGTTTTCATTTGATTGTTGTAATGTTTGTATTGTTTCCCTGTTAGTTTGGATAAATAGAAGGTATTGGTACCTTAATACTCCAAAAGTTTACTGACCAATATAAAACTTATAAAGTAATATTTGTATTCCAAATAACTTGATTGAATAAATATAGTTAGAGCATCTCCAACTGTTCCGGAGTGTGGATTTTTGTATTTCGATTATCCACACTCCGGAAATTAGGGATTCACAACAGTTTTTAGGTCCAGGCGGTTGTTCAACAAACGCCTGGAACCAGGCGTTTGTTGAACAAACGCATGGACTTTAGTGGGGTAGCATGCTTAAAATTAGTGGGGTAGCATGCTTAAAATTAGTAGAAATGCATGAAACGTGGCAGCTTTGAGGAATATAAAGCAATAAAAGTGGGGTAGCATCCTTCAAATGTTGCAGCAAAAGTGGGGTAACACATTTCAAATGTGGGGTAGCATGCTTCAAATGTTGCAGCAAAAGTAGGGTGCCAAGTATTAAAGAGGAGCCGCATGCAAAATGGGACAATATATTTCTGTAAAAAGTGGGGCCATATGTCTAGGCGGTTGTTGAACAAGCTCTTGGAATCAGGCGCTTGTTCAACAACCGCTAGACCAGTTTGCACATTCCGAAACTTTTACCCCAGATTTCAGAATAACTTGATATTTTCACACACCGTTGGAGGCTGTTTTGGGTGTGGATTTCACATTTTCGGAAATCCATGTATTTGTTGGAGATGCCCTTATAGCATGAATGCGCAGGTTTTGTAATCGAAAGCATGCAGTCCAACTGTGCAAGCTTGCATAGTTGCACTGCAGTTGTACGTTTAATTTTATCACAAAATGCGTAATTGTGTGTGTTTTTTCACATTTTTATAATTAATTGAATTTGAGAAAAATATGATAAATCAATTTTTTTATTTATATTTTTACTCGAAGTTAATGTATTTTTACACGATGCATTTAACTCTCAAGTTAAAGATAGTTAAGATAGATGAAATAAATAAATTACTGCCTGTTGCAGTTTATCGTGATCAGTAATATTATTGGTATCCAAAACTTAGACTTTGAAAAACTTATATTAGCGTAACTCTAAAATTACTCATAGTCAAAAATACTACTCCTATAATAGAAAAAAAGAAGTGGTGAAATTCCATTAAATAAAAAGCGTAGAACATTAATGACAATAAACGCGTTATTCACTACAATCGCAAAAGTTGCCTTACATAATATCACTTGTTCTCTTCCCAACAGCGTGATTCTATGGTAAGTCAGTCGGAAGAATACATGAAATATATTGGCCTTTTTAACACCCCAGCATTATTAGAATATGACTATTTATGTGGTGGGACCCAGTTGTTTCATATTTGTCAAACATTGGAAACAGCCAAATAACAGCGGACTTTACATCTGTCCATATTTGTCATTAAAATACGTTAATCTTATGCATCTTAGAATTCAACTAAAACCGTGATTGTCCAAGTATAAGTTTTTAAATTCACATGGCAATTAACTCAATTTGGATAAACCTTTTTTTTATTACAGTTCGGTTTGGAAATATTAGTACTTAACCGTAATAAACCTCTTGTGTTTTGTTTATTCTCAATATAGTACTTAACCGTAATTAGCTCTAGTGCATTATCATTTTAGTTTCTAATTTTTTTTTTTTTTTGCACTCTTCCTTTTTTTTCCCCTCTTAATAACAATGTTGTATTTGGAAATATTTATTCATATACAACATTTTATAGTAAGATTCCTGGCTACAATTAAATGCTTATGAGGAAAGTGTATCTTCTAATCTGTACAAAAGGAATGAATTATTATCTAATAGTAAGGATTTAGAAAAATGTTATGGGTGGTAAGGCTTTGGTTGGGACTTTTGTAACATGATACGAAGACTCTCAGAGTTAATGTGAAACTAATTTAAAGTTTGAAGCCAGTTTGGACGCTTTATATATATTGTTATACGTAGCATTCACTAAAAAAAATTATGAATACAAGTTAGTCAATGGTATTTTATGCAGGTTCTGACACTGCTTTATAGTGTTTTGTAAATGTAACTCATTCATCTAGATGACCTTAAAACTCAGAAATATCTTACATGTATTGGATGCGGTGTTTGTATTATACCCACAATTGTATGGACATTAGTTTTACAGAGAAAGAGAGAGGGAGACCCGTCAAATTCTTTTATGGAATTTGGATCATTGATTTGAAAGGACGCTGCAGGTCAGAAGGATTCAAACTTCCATGTCATGTGTAAATGGATTTCCTTCAGTTAAAGGCTATTAATATGAGTACTTTGTGTTATTTTTTGTTTATATGTATTATGATTATGAGCTCTTTTAATTAGCAAAGTAAATTATGTGTATTTAAGCAATTTCAGTGAATTTTATCAATAGGACCGAAACTTCAGCTTGATAATTTGTGTTTACATGAGCATATAAATAATTAGCCCATGTATCAAAAATAAGGTGCGAACTGGATAAAAGCACGTGGATGTGTGTGTGTGTACTATGTAATGTATGGTGTATATGTATTGGTAGTTAGGGATATTTTACAACTAATATAACACATCATGTTGCAGAGCTAATTTTACAACTAATGTTGCACGTGCATGTGTGTGTAAAGTAAATAATTAACCTATGTGTGTGTAATGTATGGTGTATATGTACAGTTATTTATGCAAGCACCTTCATGCATGGCAGGATGGCTTGGATAATGGCGCAGAGCTATAAATATTATTTTACATCTTATTTTCTCCTCTGTGAAGAAGAGAGTAGAGTGATGGTAGTGTGAAATTGAAACCTTAGCCATTTTCCTATTATATATCATTAATACATGTGTTAGTATCTGCTACATAAGTATCTTCCCTATGTCAACTAGACTACTGAGTTGCATAATCCACATAGAATCCATATACATGATATGCCAATAAAACTAAGTGATGAGTTTTAATATGTTCCATAGGAGAGTCAAAACAGAGTTTGCATCACTAATTGAAATTGATTCGGTATAACAGATCTAAAAAGGCTTTCGCATCCTAAAATTACTGCAATTGATGAGGGCAAGCAGCATGAGACAGTTTTGAAATTCAATCATTCATCAGGTACGACTTTTATTAATATACTAACTTGATAATGACATCAAAAAATCACAATTTATTAATTCGACAGTTATAACCATTCATTTTTTGAAATATCAAATCATTGGTCAGGTATGACTTTTATTACTTCAACCTGTTCTACGCACATTATTTGCATACTGAAAATAAATTTTATCCACCATCTTTTTCATTGCTACTATAAATGTTTTGCATTAGCTTCATCCAACAAATGGAATAGCCAATTTTCTTATAACGCATGCATTATCTTCTTTTTTTTGTGTACAAACATCCGCCAATACCAATCAGTGCTAATGCGAGATGTCGATTTGGTGAATATATACTCATTTGCAAAAATAGTGACATAATTTAAATTTTATATCATGCTTTGTGGTATGTAATACATGATTCAGTTTCATTCTTTTTTCATTTGCCTTATCTTCAGTTCCCTTAGGAGAAAAAGGATATGTAATTGTAATTTTTTTCCCCGTCTTTGTCAGCAAGTTGAATACCTCACCAAAACAACATGTCATAATTTACATTTCAACGTTTCTTTGTTAACCTTTTAACATATACATCATTACGTGGATTGTGTATTTCCCGCATTGCTGATAACAACACGTTACGGAAGCTTTAATCGAACCACCATATTCATCAATCAAATCCTGGATTAGTGTTGGAAAAAGGAAGTATATACTGCAGAGGTAATTTTGTTACCATGTATGACCGTTTATAAGTAGTCGTTAAAAAGTACCAATGTTGCATTTGTTATACAATATTGCCTAGGTTCTGTATTTCACGTAATTATAATCCACATAGAAAAAACCATTATGGTAAAAATGTCAAAAGAAATCAAAAATGAAGTGAAAAGACACAAAATCTGTGCACAGAAAGAGGATTGGATAGGACACCAACTCTGTGCTGAATCTTCATTTTGACGTACAAAGACACAAAGCCTATGTGTGGAATATGAGTTTGAACACACTTTTTTGATAAGTGTGTACAAAACTCTGCCTACCCATTGGTGGCAGCCACAGGGCCACCCTGAATTCCACAGGGGCCCCACCGGCTGCCATCAATGGGCAGCCAGAGTTATGTTCACATCCTTAAAAAGGATGTGAACAAACTCAATCTCCTATGTGTGTGTAATGATGAAAAGACACAAAATCTGTAAAAATGCAGCGTCATGATTTCCCACCTGCCACATTCCATCAGCTTCGGTATGTGTAGCAATTGTATGACTTTGAGCTCAGGACAACTGAATGTGTGACACGTAGAGCCTCATTCCATCAAGCGACTGTCTCACACTTCTATTTAAGGAAACACGAAAAAGAGCACGTGCTTTTAAGTTTCTAAAAATGGAAACCCTAGGTCCCTAGCTTGTGAGTTGCTTCGTTTTATCCACCGGTTCATTACCTACCTTATTATCACTGTTCATTTAAAGGCGCAAAGGTACAAACAAGACAAGAAAACCATTTCATCGATCATCTGTTGTTACGGTTGCTGGTTAATTCTTTTCGTGTAACTAAACTAGAGTTCGAACTAAATTACCTGGAAGGTAGAATTAAATGAATAAAATGTTCTTGACTATTATTGTTAGAGTTTGAGCAGTTGATGATAACCATAGCTATTACTTCATGATTAGTCTGTTAATTGTGTTTTATTTATACTGCTTATGTAGTTTATAATTTTTTATTAGGCACAGTTTGACTCAGATCAGCATATGTTATATTAGCTGGATTGCGGCTTGATGTGATATTTGCATAAATAATTTAAGTAGCTCTGTGGCATTATCCAAACGATTTAACTGATATTAAAATTTCACCAAATTAAAATTAATCAAGAGCCCTTTAATAAGCAATATTCCAACAAAAATCAATGTGCATAGCGCCGGTACGACTCTGTAAAGGATGATATGATACCTCATTCCATATTTATTTAATCAACTTTGTTTCTCTTTAATTTTTGTTTTGTTTGATCCTCTAGCACCACAACAAAACAACCTTTTCGCAACTGGCAATTTATCTTGCAGTAGGCCAATTGCAACATATCTACGCCCATCTATATAGCCGAAGCTGTAATAGGTCGATCGCTTTTCGCAATTGTTATTGCCACTTGCAATAACACCTTGCCGTAGACTTTTTTGCAAGTAGCCTTTGTTGTTGCAACAGATCCTTTTGCAACCACAATTGCTAGTTGAAAACTTGGAATAGACGTTGAAAAGGTGAGATACTACAACTATTTCTTACAGTTGCAAGTGACTCAACTACAACTGTTTAGGACAGTTGCAATTTGATTATTTGCAATACTACATGCTAGTTGCAAAATTCATAAAACTCACTTGCCTACTATAATCCACCATTATCTACATTTAATAATGTAATAACGAAAGCATACATTATCAAGAAATAAGAAAACATAAATTCCCAATACACATAGACAAAATTAAATCAGATCCACTAAATTTTAACAAACATTTTGAAAGGTTAGTTGAAGTTACATTCAAAGTTCTACCGTATTAAAAAAGGGTAATCCATACACATAATCTAAACACATATTGTAGTGACGATTCCAAAATACAATACAACCCAAAACCATAAAGCTAAAAATGCACATACTACTACAGCAAAGTGAAGTCTTTGTGTCAACCCACAGTTGTACCGACGGCCTCTTGAATGGGCTTAGTAAAAAAGCTTCACGATCCACGACTACATGCAATATCAGCAATATCTTTAACTACAATATGATTTTATAATTAGTGCTTCTACAAATAGTTGGTCTTGCGCCCCCTTGACCGTCTTGAAGCACTCCAGCCCAACCAAACATGGTTCTGTAACAATAAGAATACATTTTGGTATATGGTGTTCTAAAAGTTATGCAATATAAAAAGGAGTAGCACGGAATTTTCATTTGATAAAAGAAAAAGAAAAACAGAATACTTACAATAATATTATGTACCGCTGCTATATGAAGGTGGCCTGTCACACATGTACACGAGAAGAAACAAAAATATTAGTCTGCTTTAACAAAAATATGGTTTCTTATGGACCCTCAAAAATGACCTCAAAAATTCGTTAGTTTATTCTCAAGTTAACCTTCACCTAGCGCTGTCTCTCCAAATCAGACCTCCTCCTCCTACCTCTGCACCTCTGGATCCACCTCCGATACCAAATCCACCTACTCTCCCATCGACCACAAACCCTAGTTTTCCATCTCCTCCACCAAACAAGAAATGGTCTTCACTTTTCGAATCTAAACCACAAAATGCGGGTTCTTACTCTCCTCTGTCGATGAAACTCATATTCAAGGGGAAAGCAATGCAACCAACCAACGAAATTTTTGAAGCCGCTGACAAACAGTGGAGCGGGTATCTAATTGGACACTTTCTGGATCACCCACTTTCTTATACAGCTGTCACATCTCATCTGAAAAAACACTGGAAGCCGTCGGGAGGTATCAAGATCATATCGACTGGTAAGGTCTTCTTTTTCTCCTTTGATAGAATAGAAGATCGGGAAAGGATATTGCAGGCTGACCCTGTGCTGATTCAAAATAAAATCTTTATTGTTCGACCTTGGATGTCTAGTTTAGGGGATTTGAGTAAATCTATTACATCAGTACCTATGTGGATTAAGCTCACAAATTTACCCTCATATGGTTGGTCTAAAAAGGGAATATGTTGGTTGGCTATGCATGTAGGAAAATTTCTTTGTATGGATCTAAATACAATGAAGCTTGATCTTCTCAAGTTCACGAAATGTATAGTTGAGGTTACCTCTCATGACGTGTTACTGGTTGAATTCCAAGTGTTACTGCCTGACGGCAATGAACAAACTGTATACATTACCTATTTGTGGAGACCTGCAATTTGCGTTAAATGCGACTGTTTTGGGCATTCATCCATTAACTGTGAAAAATTCAAAGAGGATCTAGCCAGGAAAAATACTAGGAAGGATAAGGATGGAGTTCGCACTGAGAAAACTGGGATATATGAATAGGTTAAGGGTAATGCGAGTATTGGTGCAGGATCACAGGCTAGAACTAACACTGCTTGGAGGAAGGTGGTTGGGAAGAGAAATGATGCAGTTGGAGCAAACCAGAAAATGAATATGGATAAAGGAAATGGAAATTTAAGTGAAGTTAACCCAATTAATAATATATGTCCTTAACGTTATGAGTGGAGAAGAAATAGCTGATGATGATATGGAAGAATGTGAGGAAGGTGAAATTGGACAGGCGAGTGAGTTGCTTTCACGTGCTTTTTCGAACTCAAATGTAAGTGCAACAACTTTGCTTAATGCGTTCTCTAATAGTCCTGCTGAGAAAAATGTGGTATCGAATGCTATGGGTTATGTTGACATATTGAGTGATGTTGAAGTTAGACATGAAGATGTTGGTGCAACTCCATGCTTGGTTGAAGCAACTGTTAGAAATGAAAGTGATTGTGCCAACTTTGAAAATGAGGAGGGACATAAGGTTCTAGGAGGAAACTGTGTGGGTGACAGCCTTCATACTCTATCAAGTGGTTCTATACTAGACTCCTTGCATGAAAATTTTGACTACATCAATTTCAGTAACAAAGTGAAGAAGAAGCAAAGCAAACCGAAAGCTAATGCTACTTTCAGGGTCCATGAGAAAGGGATACGCAAGACGATTGAAAGTCTTCAGGTGGAGATTAAAAATGGAGAGCTCGATCCATTCGTATGTTTTCACACCAGTCGCTCGACAATTTCTTGATAACATTATGGAACATCTTATCAATTGGATCTTCTATATAAAACACTTATTGTACTTTTGAAGCCATAACATAAGAATCAGATTTCTAGCACTATCGATTAAAATTGACACAAGTCATCCTATATAAATCTCTCTTCTTGGTACCAACAACACTTAAAATAAAACCACACTAAATTCTTCCCAATAACCTAGTTCTAATATTTCTTCAATTGATCCATAGTATTTAACTTCACCAACCAATGGATTTTGATCTTTCGAACTTGCAAAGCTAGTAGTCAAGGCTGTCAAAAATACACCATTGTTTTGTGTTGTACATTTGGCATCTCTGAACCTTGTATAAAATCAGTATCCATTGATAACATATCCAGTAAACCTCTTAGTTGTTCGAAGAGGGCCCATTGAAAACGGTTGTACTTCTTTTGAAATGTCCTCCTTTTTCCCAACCTCTTCCTTTAACCACTTCCAAAATTCTTCATAGCGTTCTCTCTCTCTTTTATATTTTTTTGATGATGCATGATCATTAATTAAAGCTCGATGTTTCGTAGCATAAAGACCTGGTTAATAAAAGATAGAAACAAATTTTCTAATTCTTCAATACTTACTAAAATAAAAATAAAACTTAAAACTTACTCAAGTAAACTCTCTATTTCCTCGTTACCACAATTGAATAGAACGTAATGGTGACGTTCCTTCCATTCAGAATTTTTAAGATGAATAGCTTTTCCATCTTTGTTTCTTCTTATGCCAATAGGATATTCCAGATTCTATGGACAGGTTTCAAATTGCATTTTTCCTGCTCCATCGCCACCTAAGAACCTTCAACAGAATATCAAACATTCTTCTGCAAGGTAACCTTCAGCAATGGACACCTCAGGTTTACTTTTGTTATGAACATATGATTTCAGTTTACAAAGATAACGCTCAATAGGAAACATACAACGAACATGTGCAGGTCCACCATATTCAAGTTCCTTGCATAAATGAACTAGCAAGTGCACCATTGTAGCAAAGAAATCATTTCGGAATATCATCTCAAATTGACAAAGAATTTCCACAATTTCCTTTTGTATCCTCTTGAGATCAGCCAAATCGATAATTTTACTCCAAAGACTTCTTAGAAATGCACCTAATCTTATCATAGGTATTGCAACTTCAGGTTTTACAGATTTCTTCACAGCAAACTGCAGCAAGTAGTGGAGAATAAAATGAGCATCGTGGCTCTTATACCCTGCAATTTTCCTCTCTTTCTTGTTTACATACCGGCTGATATTAGTGGCACGACCATAAGGCAGTTTAGCATTCTCCAACACCGAGCAAAATATTTCTTTCTCCTTGTTCGTCACTTCAAATATGGCAACCCTCATCTCAAGGTAACTCCCATAACATGCTTGCACGTAATGTGAAATTATCACCAGTGAAGGCATCATAAGTTTGTATGCCAAGATCCCATAATTCTTTTAATTCTGTAGTAAGAGGCTGCATGTAGACATCAATGTAATTGTTAGGAGACTCTAGACCAGGAATAAGGGTTGAAAGTATCAAATTTTCTATCGTCATGCATAACCAAGGTGAAAGATTATAATTTATAATATGATCGGCCATGTGTTGTGCTGTGTTGTCATTTTACGAAAAAGACTGAATCCATCGGATGCTACTCCTAATTTGATATTTCTGTTTTCAGATGAAAAATGAGGATAATTGGCATCCATCGTCTTCCAAACCTCGCCATCAGCTGGATGTCGAAGTCTGCCATCATTTTTTTTGTCCTACTGCATGCTATAACATAAGTTTTGCGTACTCTGTGGACATGAACATCCTTTGCAGCCTTGGTTTTAGTGGAAAATAACGCATCACTTTTGCTGGTACTTTGTGATTCTGCTTCTCCGGATCATTTTCAATAGCCACTTTCTTTTCCGGTATAACCCAGTAACGCCCCACCTCTATACTCGCGTTAGCCAAGGCCATTGCAAGCAACGGTTCAACTAACCCGAAGAATAAGGCTGTTGAGGAGCGACCATCTGTATATTAGCTTTGAACAAGTGTTAAATATGTCGGATAATATGGTCTAACTTTTTGAATCTCATGAGGAAATCCGATACATCTAAATCAAGCCCAAATCTACTACACAGTGGCTATATATAATTCGGAAAGCAATATAAAATACATAACAATAAATCTGAGTCTGACACAGATATTCATATCACAAGGCGGAAATCGATATGAATAACAACACATGAGTATAAATACAAAGATAGTGGCCATACTCGATCCACTATACAACAAAAGAATATGTACAATCTCTAGCAGGGACTGCCTTTTGGCTTTTTGTTATCTACATTAGTGTTGAATCGAGCCAAAGGTGAGTTCTTTGATGAACTCACATCTATGCCTCAATCCTTTGTGCTTGTAAAGTGTAATTTAGTGCATTTATACCTTGTATATGTTGTGTATGCATCTAGTAAATGCTTAGTTATTGATTTCCTTGCTTATATGTGGAGGAGACTAGAGTTTGATATCCGGATTGTGCATGCTGTAGGTGAAGTTCTTGTGTGCACACAAATCCTTATAACTTCCCGTTAGCATTGCAAAACCATCGCGTTCTAGCTTGAATTGTATTCGGTTGATTGGTTTGTATGTGAACTTTCCGGTTTATGAAATTTGAATTCGATCATATAAATCATTATAGGAAGTTGAGTTTGGTGTTATAGGTTGATTCGGCAATCAAATGATGTCTTATTTTAACTTCGAAATCATCATAAACCATCACCATTGATCCGGGCTCGTCCGAGGCCGATTGCACATTCTTTGGCCATCAAAATCCTTAAATGCTTCAGCTCAGACGTCTGTCCAAAATAGGTCAGACGTCTTTCCCGGTTCTCGGGAAAAATAAAAAAACTGCTAACTGTCAGCTCAGACGTCTGTCCTGTAGTGATAGACGTCTGTTGGCCTGAAACTGCTATTGACCAGTGGAAACCACGGTCAATAGTTTAAGGTCATTTGAGCTCATTCCCGACCAAGTTTCGGCCCATTTCGACTTCGTTTGTGACTTGCCAATTTCTCTGTTTCGCAGATTTCTACAACTCGATTTCATGAACTTTCGATTCTTTCATGGCGAACGAATATTATAATCGATAGTCGTGGGGCGTTACAACCCACCTTGAAAAACAACAAGTTTTGCATTTATTTTCCTTTTTATTTCCTGCCCAATATAGCATGTAGTCATTTGGACATGCATATATTCTTTGGTAATGAGGCCTAAATCTTTAATGATATTTTGGAAGCATTGAAAGATAAAGGGATGTGGGCTTGTTGAAAAGCTTCTTTTATCAACTGTAATAAATCGCTGAATGCAGACTCGATGATTCTATGTAGGTATTTTAAAGAATAAAGCCTGACAATGAAACTTAATCATGAAAATTTAGTACACCTGGGATATAATGGCTGCTTTCCCTCTTCAACACGTTAATGAAATTTTCTAGCATCGACATCTATTCCGTTTGATCCATCAGAAGATCCACATTCATTGTTCTGCATATTTCCCCAAGTACATTGCAACATCTCATCGAGATTATCTCCAAAATATATTCCTGCTCACAATCCATATCGTTATCGCTTCTTTCAAGATCTAAACAGGAAACCTCACAAATCCATTTCACGTACAATTCAGATGGACCATTCCAAATCATATGGTCGTAAACTACCTCTTGACGATGCCACTTGCGATTATGACACTTTTTGCAAGGGCATGTAATTTCATCAACTACCGCGAATCTAGAAAATGTGTTTCGAATAAAAAGTTTCACTCCACTGATGTATTGTTCACTGAACTTAGGAAGTTCCGCCCATGGTTTTTCATCGTCGTTCATCACTAATTGACAAACAAATAACATAAACAAATATCATTTAGCCATGACTATAAGGACAAAGACAAACACAATAATAAAATCAGGAATAAGATTTCACCTGAACGCACAAGTAAATCAGTAAATTAGGCAACACAACAATAAATTAGAAAAAATAGAAATATACATTGAGTGATACCTTAAGCAGTAGATTAAATCGAAGCCCTAACTGAAATTTGAAACCCAAACAAACCTCAATTGAAGACCTAATTGAAACACCAAGCCCTAACTGAACTTGAACTCGAACTTGCCCTAATCGAACCCCAATTAAGCCCTAGTTGAACCTGAGAGTGAGTGTTTGAGGGGTTGAGCGGCGGAGTATTTTGTTTGAGAGTGAGTGTTTGAGAGGTTGAGTGAATATTTTGTTAAATGTTTTGCCGAATTGTTTTTTCTTCCCGCCTTAAACATTATTTCTCGCGGATCGCTAACCTAGACCATTGGATCGTGTTAACGCGGACTGATAATTTTATTCACCCAGCTACTGTAACACATGGTTGATATCTATGCTAACACATTGAAGCGTGTGTTACAATAGACAAAAAACAGCATAGCTATGGCAACATTGTAGTTAGCAACACAATGGAATTTCATTGTTGTAGGTCATCTATGGCGTAGTGGAGGAACAACAATTTTCCACTTAAATTAGCTAGCTCCTTTAATCTCTAGCAAGTTAATCATACAGTATCTAATTTAATTTCACAAAAAATGAATAGTATCAATCAATTCTTTGCCAATAGTCCCATAAATACTGAAAAAGGAAGAATTACTTGTACTATGTATCATCTCACAATGCATACTTTATGGTTTACAAAGAAAAAAGTGCAAACCTAGATAATTCAAAAACATAATATAAACGTCCTGTGAAGACCCGTAACCATGCAATAAAATGACATCGAATATGAAACATTTGATGGAAAAAATAAATCATGTTATGTATCTGAAGCAAAAACAATATTTCAAATCGTTTATGGAGAAAAAAGTATTTCATCCACCAAGACACAAAATAATGAGATTTCATTTATATATTTTGTTTTAATTATTCGACCAAGTTCATATTCATTTGTTACATAAATAAATCTTAAATGTATATTTAATTATGATAGTAATAATTTTTATTGTATTTGAAGAAGCTTTCCTATCCATTTTGATGTAAATGAAGAGTATGAAAGTGACAAACCAATTGATATCCGGTTTTAGATGTACTTAAGAAGGTCTAGCTTAATGTAGATGGTGCAGTTTTAGCCAATGAGGTTTTTCAGTATGCTTGATTCTTCCTTTATAAAGTATTTACACATCTCTCTGTAATATATGAGACAACCATGAAATTTAAAAAGTAAGCAACATGCCAACAGACCAAAAGTATCAGATAAATACCATGCTGATCATGGGTCGTAAAGATGAGAAATGAAACAATCACATGGTAAAGTACATGCATTTTGTCCTAAAGAGTAAAATTATGTAGTTTAGTCAAGTTAAGAAGTTAAAATTTCAATTTCAAGGTAGTGGCAAATAAAGTATTATACGTCTCTTAGCAATTATTAATTAAGAGAAGTTAAATAACTAAATAGTTATCAAAATTGATACAGTCAATTAAACGCAATTACCTAGGGAGAGATGATGCTCATCATCAGCTATCAAAGAAAATTTCATGAATACTTTTGACTGCTCCTTTTCACCACTTCATACAATTGAATCATATGCACCATGTTAATTAAAACCTATAAAGTTGAATCCACGTAATAAAAATAAATAATTTAAAATATCAGACGTAGTTTTTGTATAAGACTTTAGTTTATGTTTCTTATCAATCGAGGACCTTTGTTTTTTAATACGATTGAAGCTACCATGTTCACCCTCATCCAAATCCCATACGCCAAAATTGTTGCTTATTTATACAACTATTATAAGCCTTTTGTGTCACATGATATTTCAAAAAATTAACCATTAAGAAGTTACATATTGATATAGTGAACAACAATGCAAAATTATTTAATATGATCTAGAAATTAAAATCAAATGATACAGGTGAATAGATTGAACCAATGAAATATGCTCTTATGGTTATGCTTTGTTAAATACGGAGGTGAATACAACAATGAAATATTTTATAAATGAAATAGCACTCAAGTACCAAAAATAAAAGTGAAACCCAATAAAATGAAAAACTATCAACAAAACCGACAGTAGCATAGGTTATAAGAAAGAAGAATCCATACTGACCATGTTTTCTAAGCATTTTAAACATGAATTGCAAAACCAAAGATAAAATTATGCTTAGTAAGATTCTCATTAATTGAAGATGTAATAACAAAACATAAAGATTCAACATTGTCGATATTTTAACCATATAATGAAACCATTACTGCATGAATACATTTGATAACATCAAATCACAGAGTACCTCATAATAATATTTTCGCTTGAACATGTTTCCAAGGATTGCAAATAAGCCATAATAATTTTCCTTGGATTGGGAGCCATTACTATTATCTTCCTAAGAGTGAAGAAGAGAGAACTCCTGGGCCTCCTTAACGGATCTGAGATTTACCAAAGATTGATCAAACTAAATTTAGAGGAGAATGGAGAAAATATTTATTAATGCCACTTGCATTACGAAGATAAGCAAGTAGAGAGTTCATCCATATCATTAGTACATAATTGTGCACATGGGTATAACTAAAAGCATGGCCAATTGATCACTTGATCCATAAAGTAATTGATACGATAAAACTAAAACAATTTCTATTCTTTAAAATATTGCTTTAATTTGTTGTAATATAGCCATTATATATTTTATTTTTGCATCATGTAACTTAACCAAAATTTCCATTCAACGTCCATTCATGGGGTTTCAGGTAAATAGAAGAATATCTTCTCAAAGATTACAAATTTGCCTCAATTTAGTTCCCTTTTTAGTAGTTTGTTTGGCATTAAGTTAGTGCTTGAGTTAATTTCCATTTAAAATTCATTCGGCATGTTTTAGACAATGGAGGAAAACGTTACAAATTTAAGATTATGAAGTGTTTTTCATTTCCCTTTTTCATGATTAAAAGTTATTATCCTTTGATAGAACTACAATAGTATTGTTGGTTTAAAAAATATTTTCCTCTTTTATGATTATTTCTCTTGTAGTAATGGTCTATGTTATCTTGGGTTATCTAATTGATCTGATATGTTTCCTCTATATTGATTTTATCCTTCCATAATTGTAGCACCACAAATTATTACTTTGATCCCCTATTAAAATGTCAATTGTCAGCTTTCATATTAAGTATATTAGAGTATATTATATTCCATATACACACAAAGAGAGGATGTTAAGATTTCCATTAACTGAAGATGTAACATAAAGATTCTACTTTGTCCATATTTTAACCAAATTATAGAACCTTCGGAGCATGAATACATTTAATAACACGAAATCGCAAAGTACCTCATAATAATAATCTCACTTGATAATGTTTCCAAGGATTGTAAATAGAGGAATAGGTAGATCAGCAGCAGCAACTTGCATTGGATCAGGAATCATTACTTTTACCCACCAAAGCTCATGAAGAGAGAACTCGTAAGCACCCTTAATGGATTAGAAAAGTAAATGATTTTGATAGAAACATAGGACTAAACTGCAACTAAGTTAACAACAAAAGCCAAATACCTAAATCTTTCAAAACTTGAGGGCAAAACAGCAGATAAAGATAAAATATTTTAAGCTATGTTCATGATATCTGAAGCCACTTACGCAATAACAATCTAAAGTGGTTCAATTATGTACGTTCACGTTGGTAGTAGAGCAACACAAATTGAAAAGCAACAACCACTAAGTAACTTGGAAGAAAAACAAACGTAAGTTTTATAAAAGGAAAATTTGAATTTAGAGAATGTGAAATGCCCTTTAGAATTCCTTTTACCTTGCATCTATACTTGAATATGGCTCGATTCAATAAATAAAAGAAAAAATGAAGGAAAAAAGGAACATTTCAAATGTATTGAGCAATATTGTTAGTTCATGTATTTCTGTCAAAAAAGCAAATAATGGACGGAACTGAAAAAAGTTGCTCGAAACATACTTGAGAAAAGTGAATATATTTTATCGTCAATTCCACTGTAAGTCACTACCACGGAGGATTAACAAATGTGTTTTAAAATCAAACCTTGGTGAATGCATTGTATGTTGGAGTTTGTTAGCATCATGCAAAATAGACTTAAAGAATACGAACAAAAGCAAAAAAAACCACATGTATTAGCTACCTATTGAATCTCCCATTATGACTCACGAATAAGATATGCAGGTGGAAAATAAAAATAAATATTAGACGTTGTAAGCAATCAATTTTATTGGAAAGAAACATGGGCCAACTAAATTTAATATGCAACACTGCAGCAATTTCATTATAGCAAATAAGTACAATTAATGAGGAAGAAACAATTACTACTTATCTATAAGTCAGATTTTATAGTAATTTATCTATAATTATAGTAATTGCAGCGATTTAAATTACTAACCTATTTCTCTGAAATTATTTCATTATAGATAAGTAGTACCATATAAGTCGGATTTAATAGTGTTGTAAATGAATATTATAAAGTAAAAAACCATATGGAAACATAAATATAAACTATATAAACATATTTATAAAATTATAGATTTTAAAACTTTATAAATATAAAGTATATATTTATAAATATGTAAAACTAATAAAGTATAAACTTGTTAAACTTGAATTTAAAATCAAAGTAACATAAGAAAATAAAATAGAGAAGATAGAGATTGAAGATAGAATTTGAAAATAGAATTTGAAATCATAAATTGAAAATCAGAATTTGAATTAGAACCTGAAGCGATATTCAGAGTCTTACATAAACTAGACTCTATTACTATATTTATCTTGAACTCTTGAAATCTTGATTACTCATGAGCCTTGAATCATCTCTGAATTCCGAATCTCTAGAAGCTCTTAAACTGTACAGTCTTCAGTAATAACTCCCGCATATGTCCATATATATATATATATATATATATATATATATACACACTTTTAGATACTCGTGTTAGTATATATTTTATAATCAATTAATATTGAAATAAGGTTGTTGTCATCAAAACTCCATTCTCCAACAATCTCCCCCTTTTTGATGATGACAACCTTAGTTTATAAAATATCGTACCTGTACATACCTGTTGATGATGATCTTTCTTGTGATGACCCAAACTTCCCCGGTAAGGAAAGCCCGGATTGCTTTGAGAACAACACACATCAGAACACAAACTGAAGAACATTTTATTGCTGATTACAACAATTACATTAGAGTACAAGAATATAACAGAGTAGGAATACTTATTACACAAAAGAAATACAATAATATCAGAGTTTTAGATTACATTTAAATAGCAGCGGAAAAATAATACAAATATACAACCGAAAGGAATACACGGATACAGAGCTTTCCGAATATCGCTTCAGCTGTAAACCAGGATCCTGTAAAGATATATGCAAAAAGCTACTCGACTGCCCGTGTGGAAAATATGGGCACCCGAGTTTGCCAGTGAAACAAACTACACGTCAGTCATGGGACTGGTATGAGAAATCTAACTTAACTTATATAGTAATAAGGCTAATCACAGGACCACGCCGCTAACGCGGAACGAGTTTACTCCATTGGATTGCCAGTGCATAAAATAAAGTAAATCGTTAAACAACGCAATGCTTTTTAGAAAAATGAAACCATTATAAGACTCAAGTCCCATCACACAATGCAATGCAAACCGAAGGATAGAGTTTTACCTTATAATGGTCAAAAGATGCTTGATACGATAAAACGGATTTAATAATAGCGTGTATATGATTTTAAATAAAAACAATTTCAATCATAATGTATCAATCATAGACGACATAGTACCCCATCCTACTATGTCTCCATACTAGTTCTACAATCAAAACCGCATGATGTCGTATTGGAAGTTGGATTTCCATCAAGAGTCAAGGCTGGAACAATCTCCTTACCAATTCGAGACACCCTAGCAATGTCTCAGGATTCAGACGCTGGCGAACCCTTGGATACAGCAGGGCCGGTCCCCCAATAGTGCAATGGGTTGGATTAGTTATGCCTGAACACACGCTCCCCGGTTCAAAGAACCTATAATACGGCCATTGGCGACTGATAAATCCGAGGCCTCGAAAATTCCATCATCCACATAAGTAAAAATGTCAGGGCTGGTAAGTCGTTGACACCACTTCAAGCTAGAAAGAAACGTGTGCACTCCCTGCGTTCCCTTGCTCCGTTTCTGACTCATACCGGGGTGTAAGGCTCGGGAAGTCACGCTATACACAAAGCTATGCCAAAATAGGCTATGCTTTGATCATCCCACAAGGCTCTGCTTTTCAACAAAAGCCTTGATCAATTGCACCTTGGCGTGCCACATTGACAATTCACGCCATGCGATCGATAACTATTAATATATACCAGGGTGTTAAGCAAGAGAATAAATTCTCTGCCACCAAACAGATATATATTAATAAGAATCAATTTAATTACATGGAATGAAATCCAATGTCAGACTGATCGTCGCCAATCTATGAATTAGAAAAGCGCGATATTTAAATTAAATTCTGCAAGCATACAGGTCGAACACAGGGAGGTATAATTAAAATTAAATTATTTATCTAATCTCTTGGGCGAGTTAGACAAGTTTGAGATTTGGTTGAATTAAAAACAAATTGAAACTGTAATTTGATTCAGAACAGATCTAACTGAACCGACGATCAAATCACAATTATCAATTGGAAATTAAAATGCAAAACAGAAATAAAAAGCAGAAATTAAATTGTAGAAAAAGAAGAACAACAAAAAGTAAAATCAGGATTGTCGTTGAAACTAATCGAACGACTAATCGCTGGCAAAAAAAATGTAAAATACAATTGGTGCTCTACCGAATCTAATCGTGTAGACACACTAATCGCTAAGAAAATAGAAAAATGCTAGAAAATAAAAGAAGAAGAGAACTTTATTAATTCAGGGATGATGTTTACAATGAGAATACCAGGGTATTTATAGAATAGATGACCAACTCTAGCCCTAATACAACGACAAATGGGCCTTAGGGAAATCACAAAAGAGTTTACAATGAGAATCACAAATGGGCTCAGTAAATCTAGCAAATTTGGGCCTTTCCTCTTTTCCTCTTGCTTCCTTGACACTTCTTCATTGATTTATAATGTGTATAGCCTTTCTATCAATTATTTTCTTGTCCAAAAAGCAAACTGATGTGAAATCTTCATCTGCAAGTCTTCCTATATAAATATACAGCATTCTGATCTCCATTTCTCTACTTTTCTGGTTGCATGCGGGTTGGGTTGGAATATCTGTAAAAATGACAAAACAATACCCAAGTAATATTTATTTATATACAAAAGATAAGGTATAAGAGTATAAAATAAACATATTTTCATGTCAATCAAATACCCCCACACTTATCTTTTACTCGTCCTCGAGTAAAACAAAAATTAAAAACTAACTAGATACGTCACATTTTCGTAGGAAACACGATTGCATTGAGCGTATGCAACAAGCCGTTAAACCTCCAGGTGTCCCTAGTAGGACGAGTGGTGTCTTGTGAGGGTTTTCAGCGGATACTACCCACAAAATCCAAATGCAACATTCTATGATTCTAATGAAATTACATGAATGCAATGGACATATGCAAAATAAAAACAAAAATGAAAACACAACTATTTCAGGAAAGTGGTACAACAAATTAAGTTAACAATTTCTGATCAATTGATCTTATTTTAGATACCTCAACTTGTCACAAATTCTCAACACAAATCAAGTTTTCAAATGTTAAATTCCAGTTTGGCCAGTTGATTCGGTCGATAACATAGTGCAGCCATGAAATAAATTCTTAGTTTGCTTGGCACAGTTTGTAAAGTGGTATTCTAGTTTTCTTGTGTATGGCTAGTCAAATCAATAAGGTCAAGAAATGTTTGAGCATCATCGCTTATTCTCTATCTTTATTAAAATTTATGATTAAGTACATACACCTAACTTAGAAGACCAAGGTATACCACCCATACACTGCCTTGCGGACTGACGGAGAATTGGGACAGATCTTGGCGGATTGTGCAGACCGACACAAAAACTTGATTGATGTTGACTTTGTCAACAACTGTCGGTAATCCTTAGGTGTCCAATCTCATAGAATGAGACCAAGATATTCCAACGTTGACTTTGTCAACAACATGTAGGATAGAGCTTGGCGGGTTTGCACACCAACGCTCGATATACAAGCAATGTTGGATACCCTTGGATTATTATTATTGTTATTGTAAATATAAGCACAAAAGAGAGTTACGCAAATTCATCTTAACACAACTCAGTTTTAAAGATTTGAAAAGCCAATATAAGTATTTTAAGTCCTCCACTTATTTAAACAAAGTCTACAATATAGAATAGATTTCATGGCCATCACCTAAGAGTCTTCCTATGTACCGGTTGCACTATTATCCCCCAAAATTAAACTTTTCATTATATTTCAAATTCGATCTTAGTTGAGAGAGAAAAATACTATCAACTGATTAATAATCCTTAACTTATTTTGTTGTATCAAATCTAAATTGAGTCGTATTTTCAAAAAAAAAAAAATGGTATGTTCCTACGATTAGAATGCATGATGGGCTAATTGAAAAGAAAAAAAAATTAAAGAAAAAAAAAAGGATGTAATGCAGACTCCCCCCCACACTAGAACTAAACAGTGTCCACACTGTGAACGTTTCCTGAATTTGAAAGATCGAACCCAAAGATGGATTAAATGCAATATGATTTGTAAAATAAAGTGCAGTTTAGGAACTATATGCGTGTGAAAATCATATGCAAGATAAAATCTACGGGGATAATGAATGGTTCGCAAAAAATGAAATTTCCTTTTCCCCCCACACTTGCCTCTATCAAAGACGATGCACAATGATTTCTTATCTGGTTTATGAGGTGCAACAGATATGTTAATGAATTCTGAAATGAAAACCTTTCCTGTGAAAATTATGTTGTGCCGATGATTTATACAATTCAACCGCAGATTATCCCGTAAAATTTTCAAAGATTTTTCTTCTTGGTCCTCAGCAAGATCGGAGGCCAACATTACGGGAAAATTTTCTTTAATCTCCAAGTAAGTAAAGTCAAGGTCTTGTGGCAAGGGTTTGAGATCTAACTTAGGCAGTTCTTGTGTGCTAACATTGGTCAACATTCCTTGGTTAGATTCAAATGATGAGGGTTTCAAGTCAAGTAGTTCATTTAATTCAGAAATGTATTCAAGTTCATCAAAATCGGAGTTAAAATGGTCTAGACACATTTTCAAGGTTTCAGAAGTGTCAATAAAGGTTTCATCAAGTATGGTTTGGATTATGTCGTGCCTAAAACTTTTCTCACTCATCGTTATCAAATATGGAAAAATCAAAAACTTAAATCTGACACAAGTAGCTATTATTACAAAATAAATAACGTACTCAAATATATTTTATTAGTTGATAATCTCGATTTGAAGGGGGAAGAGGGTCTTATGGCCGTTCACGTATAGTGTAAACACTAAGGGATACGACCAATGTTTTATGGGTAGTATGCAACCTCTTTTGCTAGAAGTTCAATAAATTAAACTAATATATATCCGCGATCAAACCGTTGAGAGAATCAGTTTCATAAAATACACCCTTGTAGTCAATTATTTTGCAATGTCTAATCAAGTTATATTATCGAAAAACGATGAGAATGATGACAGTAGTTATAGAAATTTCAGCCAACCACAAAAAAATTCAGCAATTTCAGTCACAGCACAGTTACAAAACAGTCACAGAACATAAAATTAAAACATTGTACAAGCAAGCCGCTGCCCCTGCAGAAGATTTTACAAGCAATTTCTATATTTTTCAAAGTAGATTTAGCACCTGTAGAGTTTAGAAAAATATTACCATGGGGTATGGCATTCCGTCCAGCGTAATTGAGTAGTGTTTACGCTTCAAACTCCAGTGTTTGCAATTTGTTTGTCCTCGGAATTCCTTATTTGATTTGCTTGAATTTCGTTCCTCGCTTGTTTGCTTAAATTCTTTTTCCCTTTGGTCTTCGATCTTTCTTTCTTTCTTTTTTTCTTTTTTTTTTAAGAAAAGAAAAAGAAAAACAAGTGGAAATACAAGCGAACTCAATGAACTCAATATATGTCCCACTAGCGAACAAGTGAAAATCAATGCAATAAAACCCACAAACTCAACGAAATTAACCAAATCTCGATCTACACTACACCACGTCTACACCAATGCAATCAATCCACAGAAAAATAAGAACATTGCAAAATCAAGGAAATAAGAAACTAAAGATTTTCGTGTCTCTTTTTATTGGAAAGCAAATCACCAAAAATATGGAATTATTCTCACTTGGTTTCTGTAAATAGTTTAGCAACTCCAGGTGAATCTAAAATAAGAAAAACCAAGCACCGGTTTCACCGTTCAACAGTCAACACAAATACTTAACTCACGTACCTAATAGTCAAGCCACCGTTCTATACAAACCAACCAAACGTTTTTAGTCTCATAACCCCAAAGAAAACAGTCGTCAGTCAACAGAAACAAAATCGCAAGCCCCTTTTTTTTTCCTTTTTCTTTTCAAAATCGAGAGTCAGGACTTGAAATCCGCTTTGCCTGGAAATCACGTTGGCTTCTGATTGTTCGAATTGGGAGTAGGCGAAGCATTGTGGGTTTCTGGAATCTGTTGTGGAGAGTTCAAATTGGAGGATGGTCTGGCAAAAGGGGTGTTTGCGTCTTGGATCAAGAGCAGTTCGCGGTTTTGGCTCGGATTTGGTTGTGATGTTGGGTTTCAAATCCGAAGTGGTTCGGTTTTGTTGTGGCTTGACTAGATGGGCGTTGGGTGTGAAAGGGAGGAGGTGTAGTGGTTGATGATAGTTGCTGAGAGGACGATGGCTTTGGAGCGAAGTGGTTTGGTGGTTCGGTTTTCAGTCGAATCGGGTTTTGAGAGTTCAGTTCGGTGATTTGTGGAACGCAGCGGTGTTCAGGGATTGGCGGTTTGGTGGAGCAGTCAGGTTAATGGCAAGGGAAATGGTGAAGTAATGGAGTAAGGTGCTGTATGGATTTGGGATTGTTATGGAGTCTGATGTGGGGCGCTAAACGTGGACTGTGAAATATGAGGAGTTGTTTAAGGTTTAGGGAAAGTACGGTGGATTGATGAGTTTGGAGGATGCTGATGGGTTTCGTGAATGGTATGAACGTTTGTGATGGTCAGGGAGATTTCGTGCATGTGGTGCTGGATTTTCTATTGCAGATGGGTACGATTTCGGGTCCTTGGGGTTGGATGTAGATGATGGTATGAAGAGGGTGGTGGGGCTTGTGATTGTGGATGGTGCTGTTTGGAAACGAGATGTTTGTGATTGGAGTGATAGAACAGTGATAACAGAAATAAGTCACAGAAGGAAAATAAAATTACAAAAGAAGAAAGTTGTGATATTTTTTTTTTGTAAAAGAAGGTGAAGAATTGGAGAGAAATTTAAGAAAAAAAGGAAAGAAATAGAGGAGAGGGAAGGAAATAAAATCAATAAAATTTGGTATTTTTGTTTTTTTTTTGTTTTTTTTTTTGGAATCTTGGAAACAAAGAAGGAATTTGTACAAGGAAGGAAAGAAATAAATGGGAAAAAAAAATGGAAACAAAAAGGAACTGAAAAGAGGGAATAAATAAAGGGGAAAACGGCAAGATTTTTTTTGTTTCTTGATTAGTTGATGATAGTACCGATCAAATTGATAAACTAAATCACTAACAAGATTTTTTTATATATATATACAGAAAAATAAAATAAAAATAAAAAAAATAAAAACTAACACGAATCGGGAATTAAATAAATAATAAAATTCAATTGTTACCTCCCCGGCAACGGCGCCAAAAACTTGATCGTCCCCAATCTATGAATTAGAAAAGCGCGATATTTAAATTAAATTCTGCAAGCATACAGGTGCGTAGCATACAGGTCGAACACAGGGAGGTATAATTAAAATTAAATTATTTATCTAATCTCTTGGGCGAGTTAGACAAGTTTGAGATTTGGTTGAATTAAAAACAAATTGAAACTGTAATTTGATTCAGAACAGATCTAACTGAACCGACGATCGAATCACAATTATCAATTGGAAATTAAAATGCAAAACAGAAATAAAAAGCAGAAATTAAATTGCAGAAAAAGAAGAACAACAAAAAGTAAAATCAGGATTGTCGTTGAAACTAATCGAACGACTAATCGCTGGCAAAAAAAATGTAAAATACAATTGGTGCTCTACCGAATCTAATCGTGTAGACACACTAATCGCTAAGAAAATAGAAAAATGTTAGAAAATAAAAGAAGAAGAGAACTTTATTAATTCAGGGATGATGTTTACAATGAGAATACCAGGGTATTTATAGAATAGATGACCAACTCTAGCCCTAATACAACGACAAATGGGCCTTAGGGAAATCACAAAAGAGTTTACAATGAGAATCACAAATGGGCCTCAGTAAATCTAGCAAATTTGGGCCTTTCCTCTTTTCCTCTTGCTTCCTTGACACTTCTTCATTGATTTATAATGTGTATAGCCTTTCTATCAATTATTTTCTTGTCCGAAAAGCAAACTGATGTGAAATCTTCATCTGCAAGTCTTCCTATATAAATATACAGCATTCTGATCTCCATTTCTCTACTTTTCTGGTTGCATGCGGGCTGGGTTGGAATATCTGTAAAAATGACAAAACAATACCCAAGTAATATTTATTTATATACAAAAGATAAGGTATAAGAGTATAAAATAAACATATTTTCATGTCAATCACAGACACACAATCCATTTACAAGTCCGTTCTGGGTCTGAACGAAACCGGAGACACCTGAGAGGTCCTCGCATATCCGCACAATCAACAATGCGTCCAGACGGCTATCACTGTAGCCCCTTCAAGGTAGCTACTCCAATCAAAGGCATCAATAGTCATCGTCCATTTGATGTGAAGATCGTCGGTCTTCAATCACCATCTTCAATATCTTCGATTAAAATCGTCGCATAATCATTTGAAATGAGATTGGACTCGGTCTTTTCAAATGATTCTAGCATATATATAGTTTAAAATTAAGTGCTATAAAAACACATCAACGCCTCATTCCAATTTAGAATATTCTTTTGATAAAATATTCATATTATTAGGGAAAGGCTCCCGTCAATTATATTAAAGATAAATTCTTTTAAATTTATTCTTTAATCTTCTTTTTAAAAGATTTATCAAACCCCAATTTGATTTTAATATCAAAAATCATTATTAAATGATTATTTCAAATTTAAGAAATAAATCTTATCTTTTAACTGGGTTAAAGAATCAATGTCATTTAAAAACATTGTTCACGATAAACCCAAAATCATCTTCCAAAATATGGAATTTCCACAGAAATCAAATCAATATATAAACGATTTAAGTTTCTGTATCAGACCAATAATATAAATGGAATAACGGCAAAGCCTTTTAAATTCCATATATAGTATCAGTCTTCCTTTACAGAAACCTATCTCGATTATTATCAAATCGAGTTTCCACTCAATTCCAATTAAATTTATTAAATTGGAAAACTTATCTTTAGAAAAATTTCTTTTTAAATCTTAATAAAAAGATTTATAAATTCCAAATCATATTTTCACTGTTAATTAGGTTAAAGAACAAATGTCGTTTAAAACATAGTTCATAATAAACCCAATTCACATATCAATTTATTCCAATTACTAAATGTAATTGAAAACTCTAAAATCTTAATTAAAAGATTTGTTCTTTCATACGGGGTTTAAGAATAGTGTTATTTAAGACACCATCCACGACAACCCAAAATCCAATTCTTTTATTTAATTCCAATTAAATATTATTGATTGGGAGACTTCATTAAATCTTGATTTAAAGGATTTATTCTAGTTAATAACTAGTTTATTTCAATAGAAATATATTTTTATCTTTTGTCCATCCAAGAACGGACATAGAAATCATCATTTTATCCTTTGTTGAATATCATTTTAAAATATTTATTATTTAAAAATATTCTTTATATAAGAAGATTCTTTATATAAAATATCCTTTATAGTACAGTATCCTTTATATTACAATGTTCTTATTTTAAAATATATTCTCTATTTAGAATTATTCTTTATTTTAAAAGAAATCCTGAATCGGAATGCGACTCAATCAGTTACCATATAATTTCAATTATATGGATTTCATACATTGCATGTATATGACAACAAATGATAAGTAATCATTAAATCCATCCATTTAACATCCAGAGTGAAGTTTACAATTGTGTGAGCATTAAAATAAATACTTAATTAATGCTCATCACAGGCTGTCAATCCATCGGTTGACATACAACTAAATATTGAGACTAGTGTATGAAAAGTGTCATCCCAACACCTGTGTGGGGTTTCATCCAACAAACAAATAATAAATTATTTGTGCACTTGGGCGATGTGTGAAAATTATCGTCCCAATCACATAAACAAATCGGATAACTTGTAAATGGAAGTGTAATATACAATACATAACACGACGATAAAAATGCCTCATTTATATTGTATACAATTCTATTACAATGAACGAATGAAAATAATAACTTTGTCTTTGTTGACAATTTCTATTTTGTCAATCCTAATTCAACAAAAATGGTTATTTTGTTTTGGCAATTCAAAGGTGACAAAAATGATAATTTTTGTTTTTGACCAATGTAATGCGACAAAATTACAATAAAAATATAATATTAAATTTTATATTCTTTTCAATGAACAATATTACCATAAGAAAGGTAATCTTTATTTTCTAATCTTTTCATTGTAACAAAAAGGCAATAAAAATATAATCTTTTTAATGCAATCTAAACTACATTAAAAATGTAATTTTTAATGTACAATCTTTTTGTTGGAAACAATGAACAAATAAAAATATAATCTTTTATGTTGCTTCTTTTTATTGAAAACAATGCTACATTAAAAATGTAGTCTTTTCATTCTAATTTAAAAGTAAAAATGATACTTTTAATCCTATTCTCTTATTTACATCTAAAGTGTAAATAAAAAGGTAAATTTTAATTTGAAAGTAAAAATGCAACCTTTAATTCATGTTTTATTTGCATTAAAGAATGCAAATAAAAATGCAACTTTTAAAATGATATTTTATTCACCTCAAAAATGCAAACAAAAATGTAACTTACATTTTGATGTAAGTTTGCATCTAAAATTGCAAACAAAAATGCAACTTTTATTTTAATGTTTTGTTTGCATCTAAAATTGCAAACAAAAATGCAACTTTTATTTTAATGTTTTGTTTGCATCTAAAATTGCAAACAAAAATGCAATTTTTATTTTAATGTTTTGTTTGCATCTAAAATTGCAAACAAAAATGCAACTTTTATTTTAATGTTTTGTTTGCATCTAAAATTGCAAACAAAAATGCAACTTTTATTTTAATGTTTTGTTTGCATCTAAAATTGCAAACAAAAATGCAACTTTTTCATTTTGATGTTTATTTGCAACGGAGAAGGAAAATAAAAGAACATTTTATTTCAATGTATAATTGCATTAGAGAATGCAAATAAAAGAACATCTTATTTTTCAATGTATATTTGCATTAGAATGCAAATAAAAGAACATCTTATTTTTCAATGTATATTTGCATTAGAGAATGCAAATAAAAGAATTTTTTTTAATACAATGTATATTTGCAACTCTATCCCAATTCAATGACATATTTTCAATTGTCTTGACCATTCAATTAAATCCAATGAAACGACAAAATAATATTTTACATTGAACTTACAATTTTATTTCAATTAAATAAAAATGGTGAAATAATGTTTTATATGGAATTGACAATTCTATTTCAATTCAATAAAAATGATAAAATAATGTTTTATGTTGAATTGACAATCTAATTCAATTCAACAAAATGACCATAGTAATGTATTTATGTTGAATTGCCAATCTGATGCAATTTGAAATGACCCGAACTTCCCCGGTAAGGAAAGCCCGGATTGCTTTGAGAACACGACAAATCAGAACACAAACAGAAGAACATTTCATTGTATATTACAACAATTTCATCAGAATACAAGAATATCACAGAGTATGAATAAATATTATACAACAGAGAATATCAGAGATTTAAATACATTATTACAGCAGAAAAATAATACAAAACATAATTGAAAGGAATACGCGGATACAGAGCTTTCCGAGTATCACTTCAGCTATAAACCAAGATCCTGTGAATATAAATCTGCAAAACCCAACTACTAGCTGCCCGTGCGGAAAATAGGGCACCCAGAGTTTAGGTTAGAACAATAAACTCCAGGTCAGTCATGTGACTGGTGTGAGAACTAAAACAGTTATAAATCTTTATTTTAAAGTTAGGTAAATCAAGGGACCACGCCGTATAATACGGAACGGGTTTCCTCCCAAGAATACCAGTGCATAAAACAAACAGCGCAATGCTAAATAAAGAACAATGAAGCTGTTATAAGACCCAGGTCCCATCACACAATGCAACGCAAGCCGGAGGATAGGATTTTACCTTATAACAGCCAAAGAATGCTTGATACGTTAAATTTCATCTTTTATTATTACTCGCTACAAGAATAATATCCTATAGCAACTAGCTATTTGCAACAGGCGATAAATGACAGTTGCAGTAAATGATATTTAGCAACATACCTATTATAGCACTTGCAATAGATGAGATTTAGCAACAAACCTATTCTTCTTGTTGCGAAAAGCATATTTTTAGCAACTGCACTTCCCTTTCTGTTGCAAAAACATACTTTTAGCAACTTTATTTTCGTAACAGTTGCAACAAACATATTATTTGCAACTGCGCTTCCAAGCCAGTTGCGAATAAATATCTTTCGCAACTGTTTTCGCCACTTGCAATAATTGTATTTTTTTACAACTGGTAAATCTAGTTGCGAAAAACATACTATTAAAAATTAATATCAGCTATTATTGATTAATTTTTACTAATTAATTTGAAGTAGTTAAGTACTATTAAATGATTAACTACTAGTAATTTTATAATAATTAAGATTGATATTTAATAATTATTAATTAATAATAAAATTTAAGTATTATAAAGTGATATTTATAACTGATAATTAAATAATAATAATTAATAATTAACAAATAATAATAATTAACATTTAAAAAAATAAAAATATATATTAAATAATAATAAATTAATAATAAAAAACTAATGGACAATAATTAATAATTAATTTGAATTATGAATATGTTTAAATATTAAATAATTAAATAGTTAATATAAATTCATAATAAATAAATAAACGATAATCGATTGATATTACTTTTGGAGCCTTACAACTTTTTAAATGCTTTAATTTCAAATAAATTTACAGTAATATATTTTTAATTGGTTCGTAACCATTCTCCCTGCCTTTCTGAATAATTTCGTTTTCTGCTTTTGTCTTAAAGCCTATACTTTTTAACAACAAGGTCTTTTTCCAATTGCAACAAATCTTTTGCAAGTTATAATAATTAAATAATTAATTATTGAGACTAATGCCTAATAGCATGTCTCTGTTTAGACAAAGTTGAGGTCGTGTAACCCATCACGTTAATTACACGGCGGGAATTAAAATTTCACGTTAAACCGCCCATTCCACTAATTCATTAATCGAGATGCCCTTTCTCCATCGCAACTTTTTGTTTCGATCTCTCTTCCTTTCTCAAAAGCCAAACCCTAATTTTCTAATGGCGGCTACAAACATCGGCATGATGGATGGCGCTTATTTTGTGTTTCGAAACGAGATTCTCACATGGATTAACTCCACGCTTCACCTTAATCTTTCTAAAGTTGAACCGTATGCTAAGATCCTTATGCGGTGAACATTTCCCCTTTGTTAACATCTAGGCCTTTCAATTTGTCTCTCGTCCCTCAAACGAGACTCTCTCGCATCCCTCAAACAAGACTATTTTACAGCTGCTGAGGGACAATGGGGCTTTCTGGTGTTGGTTAATCGAAGGTGCTTGTGCGTTTTACTGTGAGTCTCTTATTTGTGTGTTTTGCGTCTTATTTGAGTTTGGGTTTTTGAGTATTGTTTCGTTTCTGTTTTGTTCTATTTTGAGATGTGTTTATTGGTGTTGGAAGTATGTTGTTTCTTGTTCGTTCACTTCATAATATCATCAACATTTATTAAGCTAAGCTCTGTCGTTGCTGTTTATTTATGGTGGTAGTCCCCCTCTTTTGCTTCCATCTTCTGCCCATTTTTTAGCATTATCAGTCTGAGAACATTGGTTGGAATCATTAAAGTTCTAGTCCACTTCTGTACTTCTATGTTCAACTGCAAGTACGGTTACCAATCCTTGCTGTACTTCCTTATATCAAAATTTGTGGGTGATAATTTATACATAGTATACATGTTACCGGTCCTTGCTATACCTAAGCCTTAGGCAAAGTATCTAAGAGTTATTTGGCAATCACCTATGAATAATTTTAGATTATCAGAGCTACTCTTAGATGTTAGCTTACTTTCAAAAGAATTCTCGTTCAAAAGTTATATAATGACCACTGATTGCGATGCTCATGTGTAGTGTTTGTGCAACCCTATGCATGAACTGTGCACTGAGTATCGCTTTTACTTACTGTTAATGTAACTATGTTCTTACAAATAAAATGAACGAAGTTCAAATGTCAATCAAATGTCAATAGACGCAGTTAAATATTTCATCAATGATTTAAAGCGTGTGAGCACAAATGCAGACTCGTGTAGGAGTGTACTATCCTTGCTAGGTGCACTTGGATTTACTAGAAAAAATTAGCAGCATGAGTATATTTCTTCTTCTTCATTTTGTTTGGTATAGAGGTGAAACGACTGTGAATAAATTTGTTTTGATATAATCTTGTTATGCATTACAGAACTCAACTCAGTGGCCGAGTGTTGATCCCTTTAGCTCACATGGCACTGGCGCAGAACATCCAGGTGGTAGATATCAGAGCTTAGTAAATGGATACAACTTAACTGATGTTGTTATAACAGGTATAAGTTTATACTCACTTTTTTTCTTCAAAATTATAGTATAATTTTTGTAAATAGGTGTGTTAGCTTCACTTCCATCTTCATTGTGAAACTTCTCCATATATCTTTGAATAGAAAATTTGCATATGCTAATGTTATAAAATATATTATTGGCATCAATAATATACTTTTGAATTGAAAATTTGCATCCATTTCATTCTTCTCACGCACATCGTTTTTCATGCATGGATTACCATCATAACCATGTAACTCCAGATTCCGATGCAGCTATATCAAATAAGTTTTTAGTTTTATGTTTTTGAGCTTATGGTGAAAACCTTCAAAGAAGAAAAAGTGGGAGAAGAACAAAATGGGCATAAATTAATACTGGAAAAATGCTGTTAGAAAAATACAAAATTTGTAAAAAGAAATAAATACAATGGATAAGCTTATCGAATTTTTACATGTAACTGTTAGCACGTGCATGTAAATAGTGGGATTCACCGAATAATGAAGAAAAAACGTTGTACTTCATACTATCGAATTTGATCAACAACATATTACAGATTAGATACATACAACTAATCAGTTTTGGATTTCTTTGTCCGCCTGGGATCTCGTCGAGGATGTTCTTTTCACATTTGGAAAAAATGCAACTTTAAATGTTATTTTTGGTTTGTTTGACATCCAACTTACTTGAAATGTCAAGATCTCTACCTGAGATATGGATCAAGATGTTAGTTGGAGAAAATTAAATATTTGCAATCTTTATCAATGGAAGTTTTATTATTAAAGTGTCAGCATCAGTTAATTATTTCTTGATTTGTTTCACATGGCATTTACCCATTTTAGTACGTTGTATGTACATCAGTTCATTATTTCTTGTGTTGTTTCTGCCTGAGGGTTTTTTTTGTTCCAACTATTAGCCTTGACTTAAGTACATGTATTCATCAATTTTGTTTATGTAATATATTAACCGCTGATTTTTACTAGTTCAGTTGCCAAGATTTGCATGTAGTTTCTTCAACCCTGTTACAGTTAAGAAAAAAATATAGGCAGTGCACTATAAGCTAGATATGCTTTCTTGTACATAGGATGAAAGCACAAGCTGCTGTTCCAATTACCAATTAATATCTTTGTTGTGCCACTACTTGGTGATATGCGACGGATAACTTGATGCCCAACTATATTACTCATTGCCACCTAAACAGCCGTCATTATTGTCATCTTGTTACCGTGTTTTAATATACTGATCTTTAACGGTAATTTGGTTCTTAGGAAATAATCTGAAGGAGAAAATTGCTTTTTTGGATGAATGTCTTGTTTAACTTGCTAGATTGCTTTAGCTAGACGGTCAATGCATATCTAATATTACTCATCGTGATGTTCCTAGAGGGGATGAAGACAGTTCTAAATTAAGGAATATAGTATGTGGACATCTAAACTTCTTTTTCCTCAACGTATTATAAAATTTAAGCTTATTTTAATTTCCAATGCCTGCTAGCTAAATGCAAATTGACATAATTTGGAAGGTTCTCTATTGAGCTGAAGATAAATAATTTAAGCTCCTAACTTTCTATCCTTTTTTCTGGCAATAGCTCCAATACAATAATAAATTACAATTTTCAGGTGGGCAGCTAAAGAAAGTTCATTCTCCTAATAAAGACGGCCTTCAATTAGGGAAGGAACCTATACTATTTGATTTTGATGCAACTGTAGAGCTATTTATTTTATATACTTTACCCGGTTGCTTCTATGCGTGACTTATCAAATGTACCCGTGTATGCAGCTTAGGTCCTTCAACAAGACCCATCAGGACTGGGCAACGCCTAGACAAGCGGCAGTTTTCTTTTCCTTGATAAAATTGAAAAACTCAGCTAATTTTCTTCTAGCTTTTTCCATGCCTTAGGTTGAGGTGTAGGTCCACTCCTCAACCTACAGTCACAGACTCACACCAAGCCTCACTTCACTAATTGCTGTGCTTCGAATTTAGCCTGTGATTGATTGATTGTCGCGCTCCAAATCTTCCCCGGTTGTGCGCTCCAAATCATGGATTACCATCCTTTTCTAGCTAATTGATGTGTGTGTGGATCAGGCATTTTATAATTTATTTTTCCTTGTGTTTTAACCTTGTGAGGGGAATAGTCACGGACTGAAGAGTTCGCTGGAATGGCATACATATTTCTGGATAGGCATGTGCATGTTCATGATCGACAGCAAACAACAAACAACAAACTTAGTGCATGAACTATAGATTTGTTCTAGTGAACAGATGATATTTATTTTCTTGTTATGGTATATGTATGATAGAGTAGAAATATGATTCGAAAGTACTCTATTCGAAAAAAAAATGTGTTGTGAGAGAAGAAATTGTTATACATGAATGATGTATGAAAATTATAGAAATTTTTGTTGTAATTGTTTGTAATATTGAAATTTTGTTAAAATAAATTTTTTATTTGTTTATTTCTTTTGTGATATACACTAATGCCAGAACGAATATATTTGATATGTAGTATCTATTTTTTTATAGATTTATAAATCTATTGCAACGGGCATATACTGTTGCAAAAGGATCTGTTGCAACAGTAGATGCCTGTTGCAAAATAGTATACTGCAACGTCTTATTGCAACAGGCGGAAAATGTTGCGAACTTTTTACAACTCCGGCTATACCAACAGGCGCGGGTCTGTTGCATTTGGTCTACTGCAACAGATATTGCCTGTTACGAAAAGTGTTTTTTCTTGTAGTGACTATAAGTGAAGAAATCAATTTCAATCATAAGTATCAATCATAGATGGCATGGGTACCATATATCATGTCGCCATACTAGTTCTACAATTAAAAACCGCAAATCACGTATTTGGAAATTGGATTTCCTTCTGTGAACCGAGGCAAAAGATAGTCCTCTACTGATTCGAGACGCTCTAGCCCGTGTCTCAGGAATAGAACGCGTCATCCCTTGGATCCTCAGGGTCGGTCCACCGATGTGGATTAAAATTCCTGAACAATGCGTTTCCCCGCCCTATAGGGCGTAAATGAGTCCACTGACTCTATCGGTTCGAGAACGACCGATATAACCGAGGCGCCTCCAATTCCAACAACCACATGAGTCAAACTCGTCAGCCAGTTCAAGCACTGACGCCACTCCTAGCTAGAAAGAAACGCATGCCCTCCCTGACGTCCTCTCCAGTTTTTGGTTCACACCGGGGTGTGAGGCTCGCGAATCATTGCTACACAAAGCGATGCCACAAAGGCCGTGCTTTGATCATCAACCACAAGACTTTGCTTTTCAACAGACGCCTTGATCATTTGCATCTTAGCATGCCACACAGGCAAACCACTCTATGCTACTGATATCAGTCACACAGAATGAAATCCAATGTCAGACACACAGTCCATTTACAAGTCCGTTCTGGGTCTGAACGAAACCGAAGGCACCTTGTACCTCGCATATCCATCGATCTCCAAGTACGTCTGGACGACCACCAACTGATTCCCTCCTCTTGGGTGTACGGCCCAATCAAGATCGTCAGTAACTATCCAAACGACGTGAAGACCTCCGATCTTCAACCACCTTCTTCATCTTTGACTTATCGTCATATCAGTTATTCAGAATGGGACAAACCCGGTCTTTCTGAATAACTCGCGTATATAATAAACAAATGTTACACAAACACAACATACGCCTCATTCCAATTCATCAGTCACTAACCGTAGATTAGTAAGAGAACAATCCCCTAAGTAATAACCCCGAAGGCCAAAACCAACATCAGATCAATACCCAGGAAATCATTCAACTTAACTAATCTCCAGTCAGTTTCTTATTTTCTTAACTCCATTGGGTCTAAGAACAGTATTATTAAAGATACCATTCACGACAACCCAAAATCTCATTCCATTGTTAACCGGGTTAAAGAACAAATGTTATTTAAAACACTGTTCACGATAAACCCAAAAATCAATTTCAATTCAATTCCAATTAAATATAAATTAATTGGTTTACTTCATTAAATCTAAATAAAAAGATTTAATCTTTTCTCTACTGGGTTCAAGATCAGTGTTAATGAAGACACCATTCACGACAAACCCAAATCACATTTGATATTAAATACAAGGCTCTAAATAGAAAATATATCGGCTTATATTCAATATCAAATTTTGAAACCCACAGATATCGTATTGGAAATAACGATATAAATATATCTTTCAAATTTCCACAACCATATCTGTATAATCACGAAATCCAACATCGAAATATTCCGAAGATAATTTCGATTCAAATCCATTCCAATTCGTATATTGGGAATTCTGCTTATTTTTAAAACCACTTCAAATCTAGTTCAAAACTAGTTCATTTCGATAAAAATATATTTTTATTTTTTCAAATAGGGAATTTTTCATCCCAGTTCTCTCTAAATCATTTATTATGATTTTACACAAATTATTAATATTTTTAATAATTTTATCAAGGCCCGTACAGTCGATTTCCAATAACGGCCACCGAACTGCACTTACAGCGACCTTTTCTAAATTTGATTTGGACGTATCTCCAAATCCAACCGTTAGATTTCAAATTTCTAATATTCATTGGAAAGCTCTTTTCGTTACGAACCCAACGGTCCCGGTTTCCGAAGAATCCGACGGTCGGATCTCCCGTAACGTCAATTCGAAGTCAATGGTCGAAATTCGCGAACGGCCGCAGCGCGGCGCGTTCTATTCAGGCCATTTAATATATATAATATATGTATTATATATATTTCATCGATTTCAATTCTAAACGTATTTTATAAATCGTTTTAAATTCGTTTTCAAAACGATTTCAACTTCATATTCAATTTTAAATCAAAATTGGATATTCCATATCATTGATATATATATAAATGATAATATTTTCAAAACGTTATATTTTGAAATCAATTCCTTTTCGATATTCGAATAAAATCGATATAAATATCGTACGCATCATAATGACGCAAATCTAATCAACACGGCTTTATATATTTCAATAACTTCGTTATTCTATTCAACAAATGAATATTTTCTTCAACACATGAATATAAATTTTATTTCAACACATGAATATATATATTTTATTTCAACACATCAATATATATTTTATTTCAACACATGAATATATATTTTAAAATATTCTTTATTTTCTAAATTGGAATGAGGCTCAATCAATTACCATATAAAGTTAATTATATGGATTCCATACAATACATGTATATAACAACAACGATAAATAATCAACCATCATCCAAAGTGCACAACACAACTGTCTGTCAACCTATCGGTCGACAAACCACTATTTACTGGGACTAGTGTACGTCAAATATTATCCCAATACCCGTGTGGGGTTTCACATCAACAAACGCAGATTTTATTTGTGCAGTTGGGCGATGTGTAAAATTTATCGGTCCAATCAATATCATTCAAATCAGTGTACATAAACAAGCCGTCTGGTTTGTAAATGAATATTTTATTTTTCTCACATACACGTTAAAAATTATATATTTTTTTAACGATAAAATATTTATTTCAACACATGAATTTCTATTCAACTCCTTTACACAATAAAAATGATATTTTTATTTTTCTAACATATTTTAGAAAATTTCGGCGGTATAACGGCACGATACTAGAAACGGGACAAGGCCTTTCCTTATCCCCGGTCTAGTAATGGCCCACGCCATACACATATCAATCAATTTAATTCCATTTCACCAAACAATCAAATTCAAATCAAATAATCTAACCAACTACACAACCAAACAAACAAGTCCATGGTCTGTGGACGATGGTGTCGGGTGCTACTAAACACCGTCTGCATCCTAGTATATATTTCTAACTAAAAAATAAAATTTAACATGAGAAGTTCTCACCCAAGCTAAACCACACTCCACGACTCTTCATATGTAGGAAATCTTCGTCGTTCTCGCCATTTATCACTTTCGTTGCCCGTATTCACTACATATATAAAAATCGAATTTTTATCTTCACCTCATATATATAAAAATCAAATTTTTACCTTCACTTCGTTATAAAAATTGTATTTTTATATTGCTCTCCTCCTAATAAAGATTATATTTTTATTACTCTACATGAATAAAAATCATATTTTTAATATGCCACTAGTATAAAAATTATATTTTTAACTTTTCTATATTATAAAATTTATATTTTTAACCTTCCTATATTATAAAAACTATATTTTTGACCTTTCTATATTATAAAAACTATATTTTGAACCTTCCTATAATATAAAAATTATATTTTTACTCTTTCTATAATATAAAAATTATATTTTTACAGTTATAAAAATCTAACCTTTCCATATTAAAAAATCTCACCTTTTTATATTTTTGTCATTCATATACAAAAATCAAATCTTTCTTAACTAAAAATATAAATAAAAATCAATTCTTTCTATTAAATAAAATCATACTTTTCCTTCAATAAAACTCTAAACCTTTTACCGATAAAAATCTGACCTTTTACTTGCTATTATACATATTTAAAACTGAAATTAAAATTAATATAATTAAAAACTCACAGTTTTTCAGTTTAATCGGTGGTTGGAGGAGGTTTGTGGGGTGCTGGCGGTCGGCGCAGGGGTGCTGAAGGGGGTGAGGGTGTCGCGGCTTCAGGTGGCGGATCCGGGAAGGGGGTGGCGCGGCTGTCTTCAAGTGAACAGGGGCGTGGGGCTCGATTTGGGTGGAGGGATTCACGAGCAAGAGGAGGGAGAGAGAGGAGGAGGCGGCGGTCCTCCTTGGTGGCGGCGCGTGGGCTGAAACAGCGGTGGCCGGAGGCTGGAGGCGGGCGGGGTTAACGAGAGCGACGCGGTTTTATTTTGGGGCAGGGCTCGATTGGAGAAACTGAACGGGGGAGGGGGGTATTTGCAAAGGAAATTATATATATATATATATTTATATATATTATTTTTGAATTTTAAATTCTATAAAGTACCCTTTCCATTCGAACTCGAAATCGAACCTGCCGACTGTCATCCCTAACGTATTACCCCCATTCCGAACACAATGGGATATGTCACGTAAGCCCATTCAACCGTTAAGATCAGTTTCCGTCAAAATCAAAATATAAATCTTTATATATTCAATTTAAACGCACATTTCAATTTACCGGGGCCACATATAGCCTCTAAAAATTCTAGAAAAATTATTTCTAGCTTCGTATTGACGATACGGTCCTAACAAAACTGATTTCATCAAATTCTGAGATCGTTTGAAAAATGATCATTTTCTGGTCAACCCAAATTGACTGAAACTGTTAAAACACATTTAACTTCGCCACGCTCACATATTGATTCAGAAAATTATGAATTTTGAAACCTAGCAATAATTTGACATCCCGGATCCAACAAAAGTGGTTTCGTCGAAAGCGAAGGTCGTTTGCCAAATTTCCATTTCTAAGGGCCTTTATATATATTAAAATATATATAAATTCCACAACGACTTTTCTGAATTTTAAACTGGACATATCTCTCAACTTCTAAAGTGAAATCTCAGTTTCTTACATCTGTTAGAGAGATATGATTAAACAAATTTAGATATTTCTTGTTTCGTCCAATTCCGACTTAAAATGAATCATGTATATTCATTTGAAATTCGAAATCGAATTTTCGAACTGCAGCGCCATTTCAGGCTCGTTATATAATTAAAATAAATTTATTCGTTTTCACTTCGTCGAAAATAAATTTTCCATCGTTATTATTTAAAATAATTCATTTTAAATAATCAAAATTCATTAAAATAGCCAAAATAAAAATTTTAAATTGGCTCAGAATTTCCGGGTTGTTACAATCTCCCCCACTTAAAATCTTTTCGTCCTCGAAAAGGAACGAAGGTGAAAGTTGTTTTCTAATCAACTCAACTTTCATTATTTTAATTATGGCTTAGGTTCTTCAACTTTTCAGTTTCTAAGAACTTTTCAAAATTTTCAAAAATTTGGCTAACACCCTAAATTTTCGAAAAATTTCGCCATAATCTCCCCTACACCGGGAGCTTCGGGATATTTCAAAAGCCTCCCATGGCCCTCACCAATCCAAAAGAAAAAGCCAAGCGGCTAGCCAATCGGCTCATAAAATCATCATCATCCAAACAAAACAGTAAATTATGGGAAACATGTACCTATTTGTCGAGCAAACAATTTTATTTCTCTGCTCTAGCCTCCTTACTATGACCTGTTCAATGGATATACATGTATGTGTATGCAAATTTCAAGAAATTTTCAAGTCAGTTCGATATTTGATTCGATTTGGCTAATGATTCTAAGTTCTAATTAATCAATCAAAAATCAAACAACACAACCAGCAATCAATTAGTTGATCAATTTTTCAAACACATAATTTTAATATACATAGAGAAAATCATGTTTATGATGCCAAATCACAACAATAAGCCCTATCTAGTTTTGGTTCTCACACCAGTCTAATGGAAATATATAGATATCACACTTTCGAAACTCGAATATAAATTCTGACGATGAGTACTCAATCATCAGAATTACTTCCGGGCGACTAGAGTGTGATTCTATATCTATCCAGTATATTTGGGACTTCGTATACACGCTAGCTAGGCGTATATGCAAAATCTTCATATACCAGATTGTCCAAATCGATATACAATAAAATAGTCAAATACGTATAAAATGGTTTAAATTTCAAAACAAAATTTGTTTTCATTTAAATTTTAAAAATATACTCTTCACACCCGTTCTAGGATACTACTGATCCCATCTCTAACGAGTTATCCTTATTGGACATTATTGATCCAATTTCTGATGAATTCTTTCGTTCGGTTCTAATGTGTCTTGTTCTCGAGCTTTGTAAACCAAAGCTCTGATACCAAAATGAAACGACCCGAACTTCCCCGGTAAGGAAAGCCCGGATTGCTTTGAGAACACGACAAATCAGAACACAAACAGAAGAACATTTCATTGTATATTACAACAATTTCATCAGAATACAAGAATATCACAGAGTATGAATAAATATTATACAACAGAGAATATCAGAGATTTAGATAAATTACTGCAGAGGAAAAATAATACAAAACATAATTGAAAGGAATACGCGGATGCATAGCTTTTCGAGTATCACTTCAGCTATAAACCAAGATCTTGTGAATATAAATCTGCAAAACCCAACTACTAGCTGCCCGTGCGGAAAATAGGGTACCCAGAGTTTGGGTTAAAACAATAAACTCCAGGTCAGTCATGTGACTGGTGTGAGAACTAAAACAGTTATAAATCTTTATTTTAAAGTTAGGTAAATCAAGGGACCATGCTGTATAACACGGAACGGGTTTCCTCCCAAGAACACCAGTGCATAAAACAAACAGCGCAATGCTAAATAAAGAACAATGAAGCTGTTATAAGACCCAGGTCCCATCACACAATGCAACGCAGGCCGGAGGATAGGGTTTTACCTTATAACAGCCAAAGAATGCTTGATACGTTAAATTTCATCTTTTATTATTACTATAAGTGAAGAAATCAATTTCAATCATAAGTATCAATCATAGACGACATGGGTACCATATATCATGTCGCCATACTAGTTCTACAATTAAAAACCGCAAATCACGTATCTGGAAATTGGATTTCCTTCTGTGAACCGAGGCAAAAGATAGTCCTCTACCGATTCGAGACGCTCTAGCCCGTGTCTCAGGAACAGAACGCATCTTCCCTTGGATCCTCAGGGTCGGTCCACCGATGTGGATTAAAATTCCTGAACAATGCGTTTCCCCGCCCTATGGGGCGTAAATGAGTCCACTGACTCTATCGGTTCGAGAACGACCGATATAACCGAGGCGCCTCCAATTCCAACAACCACATGAGTCAAACTCGTCAGCCAGTTCAAACACTGACGCCACTCCTAGCTAGAAAGAAACGCATGCCGTCCCTGACGTCCTCTCCAGTTTTTGGTTCACACCGGGGTGTGAGACTCGCGAATCAATGCTACACAAAGCGATGCCACGAAGGCCGTGCTTTGATCATCAACCACAAGACTTTGCTTTTCAACAGAAGCCTTGATCATTTGCATCTTAGCATGCCACACAGGCAAACCACTCTATGCTACTGATATCAGTCACACAGAATGAAATCCAATGTCAGACACACAGTCCATTTACAAGTCTGTTCTGGGTCTGAGCGAAACCGGAGGGACCTTGTACCTCGCATATCCATCGATCTCCAAGTACTTCTGGACGACCACCAACTGATTCCCTCCTCTTGGGTGTACGGCCCAATCAAGATCATCAGTAACTATCCAAACGACGTGAAGACCTCCGGTCTTCAACCACCGTCTTCATCTTCGACTTATCGTCGTATCAGTTATTCAGAATGGGAAAAACCCGGTCTTTCTGAATAACTCGCGTATATAATAAACAAATGTTACACAAACACAACATACGCCTCATTCCAATTCATCAGTCACTAACCGTAGATTAGTAAGAGAACAATCCCCTAAGTAATAACCCCGAAGGCCAAAACCAACATCAGATCAATACCCAGGAAATCATTCAACTTAACTAATCTCCAGTCAGTTTCTTATTTTCTTAACTCCATTGGGTCTAAGAACAGTATTATTAAAGATACCATTCACGACAACCCAAAATCTCATTCCATTGTTAATCGGGTTAAAGAACAAGTGTTATTTAAAACACTGTTCATGATAAACCCAAAAATCAATTTCAATTCAATTCCAATTAAATATAAATTAATTGGTTTACTTCATTAAATCTAAATAAAAAGATTTAATCTTTTCTCAATTGGGTTCAAGATCAGTGTTAATGAAGACCCCATTCATGACAAACCCAAATCACATTCGATATTAAATACAAGGCTCTGAATAGAAAATATATCGGCTTATATTCAATAACAAATTCTAAAACCCACAGATATCGTATTGGAAATAATGATATAAATATATCTTTCAAATTTCCACAACCATATCTGTATAATCACGAAATCCAACATCGAAATATTCTGAAGATAATTTCGATTCAAATTGTGACGAACAGGAATTTCGCTCGATCCGAATCGATCGTTATACCGACAAAGACCGTTCGAAACCCCTGATCGTAATGAGAACACGACAAACCAGAACGCAAACAGAAGAACATTTCATTGTTTATTACAACAATTCCATCAGAATACAAGAATATACAGAGTATGAATAAATATTACACAACAGAGATTATCAGAGATTTAAATACAATACTGCAGCGGAAAAATAATACAAAACATAACTGGAAGGAATACACGGATACAGAGCTTTCCGAATACCACTTCAGCTATAAACCAAGATCCTGTGAATATAAATCTGCAAAACCCAACTACTAGCTGCCCGTGCGGAAAATAAGGGCACCCAGAGTTTAGGTCAAAACAATAAACTCCAGGTCAGTCATGTGACTGGTGTAAGAACTAAAACAGTTATAAATTCTTATTTTAAAGTTTGGTAAACCAAGGAACCACGCCGTATAACACGAAACGGGTTTTTACCGCAAGGATACCAGTGCATAAACAAACAGCGCAATGCTAAATAAAGAACAATGAAGCTGTTATAAGACCCAGGTCCCATCACACAATGCAACGCAGGCCGGAGGATAGGGTTTTACCTTATAACAGCCAAATATGCTTTGATACGCGAAATTTCATCTTTTATTATTACTATAAGTGAAGAAAACAACTTCAATCATAAGTATAAATCATAGACGGCATAGTATCCCAAGCTACTATGTCGCCATACTAGGCTCTACAAATAACACCGAATGACACGTATTGGAAACTGGATTCCATCATGAGTCGAGGCAAGGGGCAAGCTCCTCTCCGATTCGAGACACTCTAGCAAATGTCTCAGGACCCCACTATGATCCTTGGATGCTTCAGGGTCGGTCCTCTCTTACTTTTGAGGATTGGCAATTCCTGAGCACACGTTTCTCGGTCCTAACAGACCTAGTAATCGAGGCGCCTCATCCAACAACCACATAGGTGAAAATTATATAAATGTCAGCCAGTTTGAGCACTGACACCACCAATAGCTAGAAAGAAACGTCGTGCTCTCCCTGCAGTCCGTATCCCGTTTTTGACTCATACCGAGGTGTGAGGCTCGCGAATTCACATTACACAAAGCGGTGCCACAAAGGACATGCTTTGATCATCAACCACAAGACTCTGCTTTTCAATAGAAGCCTTGATCAATTTCCACTTAGGCATACCACACAGGCAATTCATGCCATGCGATTGATATCTATCGATATATAACCTCTGAGCTCGTACGTCTCAGAGAAGGGCGTTAAGCAAGAGAATAAATTCTCCGCCGCCAAACAGATATATATTTAATAGAAATCAATCACACAGAATAAAATCCAACGTCAGACACACAGTCCATTTACAAGTTCATTCTGGGTTTGAACGAAACCGGAGGCACTTTCCTCGCATATCTGTCGATCTCCAAGTACGTCTGGACGACCACCAACTGATTCCCTCCTCTTGGGTGTACAACCCAATCAAGATCATCAGTAATCACCCAAACGATGTGAAGACCCTCGGTCTTCAACCACCGTCTTCACCTTCGACTTATCGTCGAATCGGTTATTCAGAATGGGTATAAACCCGGTCTTTCCAAATAACCCACGTATATAATTGACAAATGTTACATAGACACAACATACGCCTCATTCCAATTCAGAATATTCCTTTATTCAAAAATTCACATTCTTGGGGAAAGGTTCCCATTAATTTTATCAAAGATAAATTCATTGAAATTTATTCTTTAAACTTCCTTTGAATATCATTTCAAACTAGTCGGGATTAGCGAACCACACCGAAGTAATTATTTATTTTAATTCCCAATTCCAACCTATTTATCCCATGAGGCAAAACTGGTAATACCCCATATCTAACACCACGGTGTTATCGGTAAACTTAATTACCATTTCACGTTCAAATCTAATTAAAGATTTAACTATCGCTTTGGAGCAAAACTGGTGATACTCCATTCTTGACCATCCCAATCTAATTAAAGATTCATTAAAACTCCACTTAGTTTAAATCTTTAACTGGGTTAAAGAACCAACGTCAATTAAAACACGGTTCACGACAAACCCAAAATTTCATTTGATATTAAATACAAGGCTCTGAATAGAAAATATATCGGCTTATATTCAATATCAAATTCTGAATATTTTTAAAACCACTTCAAATCCAATTCATTTATTTAAAAATATTGGATTTTAATTCTAGTTCATAACTAGTTCATTTCGATAAAAATATATTTTTATCCTTACAAATGTGGGATTTTTCATCCCAATTCTTTCCAATTCAAATATTATGATTTTACACAAATTATAGATATTTTTAATAATTTTATCAAGGCCTGTACTGTCGATTTCCAATAACGGTCGTCGAACTGCACTTACAGCGACCTTTTCTAAATTTGATTAGACGTATCTCCAAATCCAACCGTTAGATTTCAAATTTCTAATATTCATTGGAAAGCTCTTTTCGATACGAACCCAACGGTTCCGGTCTCAGGATAATCCGACGGTCGGATCTCCCGTAACGTCAATTCGAAGTCAATGATCGAAATTCACGAACTGCCGCGGCGCGGCGCGTTCTATTCAGGCCATTTAATATATATAATATATATATTATACATATTTCCTCGATTTCAATTCTAAACGTATTTTTATAAATCATGTTAAATTCGTTTTCAAAACGATTTCAACTTCATATTCAATTTTAAATCAAAATTGAATATTCCATATCATCAATGATAATATTTTCAAAACGTTATATTTTGAAATCACTTCCTTTTCAATATTCGAATAAAATCGATATAAATATCATTCACGTCAAAATGGCGCAAGTCTAACCAACACGGCTTTATATTTCAATAACATCATTATTATATTCAACAAATGAATATTTTCTTCAACACATGAATATGTAAATTTTATTTCAACCCATGACTACTCTCAACAAATGAGTACCGTCAACACATGAGTATATATTTTACTTCAATAGATGAATATATATATTTCTTTCAACACCCGAATATATATTTTATTTTCAACACATGAATATATATTTTATTTTCAACACATGAATATATAAATTTTATTTCAACACATGACTACTCTCAACAAATGGGTACCGTCAACACATGAGTATATGTTTTACTTCAACACATGAATATATATTTCTTTCAACACCTGAATATATATTTTATTTTCAACACATGAATATATATTTTATTTTCAACACATGAATATATATTTCTCAATATTCTTTATTTTCTAAATTGGAATGAGGCCAAATCAATTACCATATAAGGTTAATTATATGGATTCCATACAACACATGTATATAACAGCCACGATAAATAATCAACCATCATCCAAAGTGCACAACACAATTGTCTGTCAACCTATCGATCGACATACAATTAATTATTGGGACTAGTGTACATCCCAATACCCGTGTGGGGTTTCACATCAACAAACGCAGATTTTATTTGTGCAGTTGGGCGACGTGTAAAATTTATCGTCCCAATATTTTATTTTATTCACTTCCACGTTAAAAATTATATTTTTAACGATAAAATATTTTATTTCAACACATGAATTTCTATTCAGTTCTTTTACACAATCAAAATGATATTTTTATTTTTCTAACATATTTTAGAAAATTTCGGCGGCATAATGGCACGATACTAGAAACGGGACAAGGCCCAGCCTTATCCCCGGTCTAGTAATGGCCCACGCCATACACATATCAATCAAATCAATTTCATTATTCACACCACAAACAATACCAAAAAATATTCTAATCAATCACCGAACAACCAAACAAACAAGTCCATGGTCTGTGGACGATGGTGTCGGGTGCTACTAAATACCGTCTGCATCCTAGTATATATTTCTAACTAGGAAATAAAATTTAAAGTGATAAGTTCTCACCAAAGCTAATCCAAACGCCACGACTCTTCTTATGTAGGAAATCTTCACCTTTTCGTCTTTTGTCACTTTCGTTGCCCGTATTCACTACATATACAAAAATCACATTTTTATATTCTCTCTACTTCACGATAAAATAAAGTTCAGATTTTTATTTCACTTCATATATTTACAACGCTTCTTTCTATATAAAAATTATATTTTTATATTTCTACTTCTTATATAAAGATTGAATTTTTATTCCATCTATGATATAAAAATCATATTTTTAATATGCCACTAGTATAAAAATTATATTTTTAACCTATCTATATTATAAAAATTATATTTTTAATCTTCACATCGTATAAAAATTATGTTTTTAATATCTACATTATATAAAAATCATATCTTTATATCTTCTATAAATTAAAAATCGAATTTTTATTCTTTCTAAAATATAAAAATCATATTTTTATAAATAAAAATATAATCTTTTCACTTTTCAAATCAAATCCTTTCCACGATAAAAATCTCTTCTTTCTCATGATAAAGATTTCGCCTTTTCTTAAATAAAAATATCGCCTTTTCTTACATAAAATTATCGCCATTTCTTACATAAAAATATCGCCTTTTCTAGCATAAAAATATCGCCTTTTCTAATGTTAAAGAAAAATCAAATCTTTATAATGATGTTCATGAAATAAAAATCAAATATTTATAATGATGTTCATGAAATAAAAATCATGTCTTTCATACAATAAAGATCCGAACTTTCATGAATACAAATTCAAACTTTCCCTAAATAAAAACCATGACCTTTCAATACATAAAAATCGAAATTTCAGAACTAAAATAAATAAAAACAAACTTACATTTTAGTATTTAGATCGTGGAAGAGCAGGGGGTGTGTCTGCGCACCGGAGAAGGGGGTTTTGGGGCTTCATCGTTGGGCGCAGGGGCTTGGACGTGGGCGCAGGGCTTGGGGAGGTCGGGGTCTGGAGGTTGCGCAGGGGGAGGGGGTGCTGAATCGGCGCGTCGGAGGTGGCTGGGCAGACCGAGCGTGGCGACGGTGGGGCTTTTCTGACGTGGAGGGCTTTGGGGGCGGATACACAGCTAAAGGGAAGAGGGGAGAGAGGAGAACGGCGGAAGGGGAGAGGAGACAGGATCGAGAGGAGGGGGGAGATCGCCAGTGGCGCAGCCGGAGGGGGGGCATCGCCAGCGCGCGGCGGCGCTCGAGGAATAGGTGGCCGTCGATGGTGTCGGGTTTCCTAGGGCACAGTTTTTTTTTTATATTTTCAATCTGAAACTTATGAGAGAGAAGAGGGAAAGGGCAAGGTTTTATAATATATATAATTTAATTATTTTATTTATTTAGTTCTCTTAGATGTTGACTTTTCATTCAAACTCCAATCAGGACCCAACGACTGCCGTCCCTAGCTAATTACCCCCATTCCGAACACAATCGGATATGTATCATGAGCCAATTCGACCGTTACGATCAGTTTCCGTTGAATTTAAAATATAAATCTTTATATATTTAATTTTAACGTACATTTCAAATTACCGGGGTCACATACGGACTCTAAAAATTCCAGAAAAATCATTGATTCGTATTGACGATACGGTTCTAACAAAACTAATTTCGTCGAATTCTGAGACCGTTTGAAAAATGGTCCTTTTCTGGTTGACCTAAATTGACTGAAACTGTTAAAAACGCGTTTGGCTTCGCCACGCTCACATATTGATTCAGAAAATTATGCAAAAATAAAATTAGCAATAAATTGACATCCCGGATCCAACAAAAGTGGTTTCGTCGAAAACCGAGGTCGTTTGAAAAATTTTCATTTTCAATGGCCTTTAAATATATTAAAAAATATATAAATTCCACAACGACTTTTATGGATTTTAAACTGGACATATCTCTCAACTTTTAAAGTGAAATCTCAGTTTCTTACACCCGTTAGAAAGATATGATCAAACAGATTTAGATATTTCTTGTTTCGTTCAATTCCGACTTAAAATGAATTCTGTATATTCATTTGAAATTCGAAATTGAATTTTTGAACTGTAGGGCCATTTCAGGCTCGTTATATATTTAAAATAAATTTATTCGTTTTAACTTCGTCGAAAATAAATTTTTCGTCTTTTTTATTTAAAATAATCCATTTTAAATATTCAAAATTCATTAAATTAGCCAAAATAAAAATTTTAAACTGGCTCAGATTTCCGGGTTGTTACAATCTCCCCCACTTAAAATATTTTCGTCCTCGAAAAGGAATGAAGCTGAAAGTTGTTTATTAATCAACTCAACTTTCATTATTTTCGTTACGGCTTAAGTTCTTCAACTTTTCAGTTTCTAAGAACTTTCAAATTTTTCAAAAATTTGGCTAACGCTCTAAATTTTTGAAAAATTTCGCCATAACCTCCCCTGCACCGGGAGCTTGGGATATTTCAAATAGCCTCCCATGGCCCTCACCAATCCAATGGTGGTATAAAAAGAAAAAGAAAAAGCCAAGCGGCTAGCCAATCGGCTCATAAAATCGTCATCACCCAAACAAAACAGTAAATGTGTACCTATTTGTCGGGCAAACAATTTTATTCCTCTTCTTTAGCCTCCCTGCTACGACCTGTTCAATGGATATACATGTATATGCATGCAAATGTAATCATTTTCAATTCAGTTCAACATTTGGTTCAATTTGGCATTATAGTTCAAAATTTCAAAACAATAATCAAACAACACAATCAGCAATCAATTAGTTGGTTAATTTTTTAATCATACAACTTTGATATAAATATAGAAAATCATGTTTTTGATGCCAAATCACAACAATAAATCCTATCTAGTTTTGGTTCTTACACCAGCCTAAGGGAAATATATAGATATCTCACTTTCGAAACTCGAACATAAATACTGATGATGCAGTTGTCATTATCAGTATCATCTTCGGGCGACTAGAGCGTGATTCTATATCTACCCAGTATATTAAAACTTCGAATACACGTTTATAAGGCGTATATGCAAAGTCTTTATATATTGGATTGTCCAAATTCAATATAAAATAAATACTCAAATACGTATAATATGGTTTAAATTTTCAAAACAAAAGTGGTTTTTATTTTTATTTCAAAAATATACTCTTCACACTCGTTCTAGGATACTACTGGTCCCATCTCTAACGAGTTATTCTCATTGTATATTACTAATCCAATTTCTGATGAATTCTTTCGTTTGGTTCTAATGTGCCTTGTTCTCGAGCTCTGTAAACCAGAGCTCTGATACCAAATGTGACGAACAGGAATTTCGCTTGATCCGAATCGATCGTTATACCGACCAAGACCGTTCGAAACCCCTGATCGTAATGAGAACACGACAAACCAGAATGCAAACAGAAGAACATTTCATTGTTTATTACAACAATTCCATCAGAATACAAGAATATACAGAGTATGAATAAATATTACACAACAGAGATTATCAGAGATTTAAATACAATACTGCAGCGGAAAAATAATACAAAACAAAACTGGAAGGAATACACGGATACAAATCTTTCCGAATATCACTTCAGCTATAAACCAAGATCCTGTGAATATAAATCTGCAAAACCCAACTACTACCTGCCCGTGCGGAAAATAAGGGCACCCAGAGTTTAGGTCAAAACAATAAACTCTAGGTCAGTCATGTGACTGGTGTGAGAACTAAAACAGTTATAAATTCTTATTTTAAAGTTCGGTAAAACAAGGGACCACGTCGTATAACACGGAACGGGTTTTTACCCCAAGGATACCAGTGCATAAACAAATAGCGCAATGCTAAATAAAGAACAATGAAGCTGTTATAAGACCCAGGTCCCATCACACAATGCAACGCAAGCCGGAGGATAGGGTTTTACCTTGTAACAGCCAAATATGCTTTGATACGCGAAATTTCATCTTTTATTACATAAGTATAAATCATAGACGGCATAGTATCCCATGCTACTATGTCGCCATACTAGGCTCTACAAATAAATCCGAATGACACGTATTGGAAATTGGATTCCATCATAAGTCGAGGCAAGGGGCAAGCTCCTCTCCGATTCGAGACACTCTAGCAAATGTCTCAGGACCCCACTATGATCCTTGGATGCTTCAGGGTTGGTCCTCTCTTACATTTGAGGATTGGCAATTCCTGAGCACATGTTTCCCGGTCCTAACAGACCTAATAATCGAGGCGTCTCATCCAACAACCACTTAAGTGAAAAGTATATAAATGTCAGCCAGTTTAAGAACTGACACCACCCATAGCTAGAAAGAAACGTCGTGCTCTCCCTGCAGTCCGTATCCCGTTTTTGACTCATACCGAGGTGTGAGGCTCGCGAATTCACGTTACACAAAGCGGTGCCACAAAAGTCGTGCTTTGATCATCAACCACAAGACTCTGCTTTTCAACAGAAGCCTTGATCAATTGCCACTTAGGCATGCCACACATGCAATTCATGCCATGTGATTGATATCTATCGATATATAACCTCTGAGCTCGTATGTCTCAGAGAAGGGCGTTAAGTAAGAGAATAAATTCTCCGCCGCCAAACAGATATATATTTAATAGAAATCAATCACACAGAATAAAATCCAATGTCAGACACACAGTCCATTTACAAGTTCATTCTGGGTCTGAACGAAACCAGAGGCACTTTCCTCGCATATCCGTCGATCTCCAAGAACGTCTAGACGACCACCAACTGATTCCCTCCTCTTGGGTGTACAGCCCAATCAAGATCATCAGTAATCACCCAAACGATGTGAAGACCCTCGGTCTTCAACCACCGTCTTCACCTTCGACTTATCGTCGAATCGGTTATTCAGAATGGGTATAAACCCGGTCTTTCCAAATAACCCACGTATATAATTGACAAATGTTACATAGACACAACATACGCCTCATTCCAATTCAGAATATTCCTTTATTCAAAAATTCACTTTCTTAGGGAAAGGTTCCCATTAATTTTATCAAAGTTAAATTCTTTGAAATTTATTCTTTAATCTTCCTTTGAATATCGTTTCAAACTAGTCGTGATTAGCGAACCACACCGAAGTAATTATTTATTTTAATTCCCAATCCCAACCTATTTATCCCATGAGGCAAAACTGGTAATACCCCATATCTAAAACCACGGTGTTATCGGTAAACTTAATTACCATTTCACGTTCAAATCTAATTAAAGACTTAACTATCGCTTTGGAGCAAAACTGGTGATACTCCATTCTCGTCCATCCCAATCTAATTAAAGTATCATTAAAACTCCACTTAGTTTTAATCTTTAACTAGGTTAAAGAACCAACGTCAATTAAAATACGGTTCACGACAAACCCAAAATTTCATTTGATATTAAATACAAGGCTCTGAATAGAAAATATATCGGCTTATATTCAATATCAAATTCTGAATATTTTTAAAACCACTTCAAATCCAATTCATTTATTTAAAAATATTGGATATTAATTCTAGTTCATAACTAGTTCATTTCGGTAAAAATATATTTTTATCCTTACAAATGTGGAATTTTTCATCCCAGTTCTTTCCAATTCAAATATTATGATCTTACACAAATTATAGATATTTTTAATAATTTTATCAAGGCTTGTACAGTCGATTTCCAATAACGGTCGTCGAACTGCACTTACAACGACCTTTTCTAAATTTGATTGGACGTATCTCCAAATCCAACCGTTAGATTTCAAATTTCTAATATTCATTGGAAAGCTCTTTTCGATACGAACCCAACGGTTCCGGTCTCAGGATAATCCGACGGTCGGATCTCCCGTAACGTTAATTCGAAGTCAATGGTCGAAATTCACGAACTGCCTCGGCGCGACGCGTTCTATTCAGGCCATTTAATATATATAATATATATATTATATATATTTCCTCGATTTCAATTCTAAACGTATTTTTATAAATCGTTTTAAATTCGTTTTCAAAACGATTTCAACTTCATATTCAATTTTAAATCAAAATTGAATATTCCATATCATCAATGATAATATTTTCAAAACGTTACATTTTGAAATCACTTCCTTTTCAATATTCGAATAAAATCGATATAAATATCGTTCACGTCAAAATGGCACAAATCTAACCAACATGGCTTTATATTTCAATAACATTGTTATTATATTCAACAAATGAATATTTTCTTCAACACATGAATATGTAAATTTTATTTCAACCCTTGACTACTCTCAACAAATGAGTACCGTCAACACATGAGAATATACTTTACTTCAACACATGAATATATATTTCTTTCAACACCTGAATATATATTTTATTTTCAACACATGAATATATATTTTATTTTCAACACATGAATATATAAATTTTATTTCAACACATGACTACTCTCAACAAATGAGTAACGCCAACACATGAGTATATATTTTACTTCAACACATGAATATATATTTCTTTCAACACCTGAATATATATTTTATTTTCAACACATGAATATATATTTCTCAATATTCTTTATTTTCTAAATTGGAATGAGGCCCAATCAATTACCATATAAGGTTAATTATATGGATTCCATACAACACATGTATATAACAGCCACGATAAATAATCAACCATCATCCAAAGTGCACAACACAACTGTCTGTCAACCTATCGATCGACATACAATTAATTATTGGGACCAGTGTACATCCCAATACCCGTGTGGGGTTTCACATCAACAAACACAGATTTTATTTGTGCAGTTGGGCGACGTGTAAAATTTATCGTCCCAAACAAGATCAGTCAAATCAGTGTACATAAACAAACCGTCTGGTTTGTAAATGAATATTTTATTTTATTCACTTCCACATTAAAAATTATATTTTTAACGATAAAATATTTTATTTCAACACATGAATTTCTATTCAGTTCTTTTACACAATCAAAATGATATTTTTATTTTTCTAACATATTTTAGAAAATTTCGGCGGCATAACGGCACGATACTAGAAACGGGACAAGGCCTAGCTTTATCCCCGGTCTAGTAATGGCCCACGCCATACACATATCAATCAAATCAATTTCATTATTCACACCACAAACAAAATTCCAACAAATATTCTAATCAATCACCAAACAAACAAGTCCATGGTCAGTGGACGATGGTGTCGGGTGCTACTAAACACCATCTGCATCCTAGTATTTATTTCTAACTAGGAAATGAAATTTAAAGTGAGAAGTTCTCACCAAGCAAATATGACGAACAGGAATTTCGCTCGATCCGAATCGATCGTTATACTGACCAAGACCGTTCGAAACCCCTGATCGTAATGAGAACATGACAAACTAGAACGCAAACAGAAGAACATTTCATTGTTTATTACAACAATTCCATCAGAATACAAGAATATACAGAGTATGAATTAATATTACACAACAGAGATTATCAGAGATTTAAATACAATACTGCAGCGGAAAAATAATACAAAACATAACTGGAAGGAATACACGGATACAGAGCTTTCCGAATATCACTTCAGCTATAAACCAAGATCCTGTGAATATAAATCTGCAAAACCCAACTACTAGCTGCCCGTGCGGAAAATAAGGGAACCTAGAGTTTAGGTCAAAACAATAAACTCCAGGTCAGTCATGTGACTGGTGTGAGAACTAAAACAGTTATAAATTCTTGTTTTAAAGTTTGGTAAAACAAGGTACCACGCCGTATAACACGGAACGGGTTTTTACCCCAAGGATGCCAGTGCATAAACAAACAGCGCAATGCTAAATAAAGAACAATGAAGCTGTTATAAGACCCAGGTCCCATCACACAATGCAACGCAAGCTGGAGGATAGGGTTTTACCTTATAACAGCCAAATATGCTTTGATACGCGAAATTTCATCTTTTATTATTACTATAAGTGAAGAAAACAACTTCAATCATAGATTCATAAGTATAAATCATAGACGGCATAGTATCCCATGCTACTATGTCGCCATACTAGGCTCTACAAATAACACCGAATGACACGTATTGGAAATTGGATTCCATCATGAGTCCAGGCAAGGGGCAAGCTCCTCTCCGATTCGAGACACTCTAGCAAATGTCTCAGGACCCAACTATGATCCTTGGATGCTTCAGGGTCGGTCCTCTCTTACTTTTGAGGATTAGCAATTCCTGAGCACACGTTTCCCGGTCCTAACAGACCTAATAATCGAGGCGCCTCATCCAACAACCACACAGGTGAAAAGTATGTAAATGTCAGCCAGTTTAAGCACTGACACCACCCATAGCTAGAAAGAAACGTCGTGCTCTCCCTGCAGTCCGTATCCCGTTTTTGACTCATACCGAGGTGTGAGGCTCGCGAATTCACGTTACACAAAGCGGTGCCACAAAGGTCGTGCTTTGATCATCAACCAAAAGACTCTGCTTTTCAACAGAAGCCTTGATGAATTGCCACTTAGGCATGCCACACAGGCAATTCATGCCATGCGATTGATTTCTATCGATATATAACCTCTTAGCTCGTACGTCTCAGAGAAGGGCGTTAAGCAAGAGAATAAATTCTCCGCCGCCAAACAGATATATATTTAATAGAAATCAATCACACAGAATAAAATCCAATGTCAGACACACAGTCCATTTACAAGTTCGTTCTGGGTCTGAACGAAACCGGAGGCACTTTCCTCGCATATCGGTCGATCTCCAAGTACATCTGGACGACCACCAACTGATTCCCTCCTCTTGGGTGTACAGCCCAATCAAGATCATCAGTAATCACCCAAACGACGTGAAGACCCTCGGTCTTCAACCACCGTCTTCACCTTCGATTTATCGTCGAATCAGTTATTCAGAATGGGTATAAACCCGGTCTTTCCAAATAACCCACGTATATAATTGACAAATGTTACATAGACACAACATACGCCTCATTCCAGTTCAGAATATTCCTTTATTCAAAAATTCACATTCTTAGGGAAAGGTTCCCATTAATTTTATCAAAGATAAATTCTTTGAAATTTATTCTTAAATCTTCCTTTGAATATCATTTCAAACTAGTTGGGATTAGCGAACCACACCGAAGTAATTATTTATTTTAATTCCCAATCTCAACCTATTTATCCCATGAGGCAAAACTGGTAATACCCCATATCTAACACCACGGTGTTATCGGTAAACTTAATTACCATTTCACGTTCAAATCTAATTAAAGATTTAACTATCGCTTTGGAGCAAAACTGGTGATACTCCATTCTCGACCATCCCAATCTAATTAAAGATTCATTAAAACTCCACTTAGTTTTAATCTTTAACTGGGTTAAAGAACCAACGTCAATTAAAACACGGTGCACGACAAACCCAAAATTTCATTTGATATTAAATACAAGGCTCTGAATAGAAAATATATCGGCTTATATTCAATATCAAATTCTGAATATTTTTAAAACCACTTCAAATCCAATTCATTTATTTAAAAATATTGGATTTTAATTCTAGTTCATAACTAGTTCATTTCGATAAAAATATATTTTTATCCTTACAAATGTGGGATTTTTCATCCCAGTTCTTTCCAATTCAAATATTATGATTTTACACAAATTATAGATATTTTTAATAATTTTATCAAGGCCTGTACAGTCGATTTCCAATAACGGTCGTCGAACTGCACTTACAGCGACCTTTTCTAAATTTTATTGGACGTATCTCCAAATCCAACTGTTATATTTCAAATTTCTAATATTCATTGGAAAGCTCTTTTCGATACGAACCCAACGGTTCCGGTCTCAGGATAATCCGATGGTCGGATCTCCCGTAACGTCAATTCGAAGTCAATGGTCGAAATTCACGAACTGCCGCGGCGCGGCGCGTTCTATTTAGGCCATTTAATATATATTATATATATTTCCTCGATTTTAATTCTAAACGTATTTTTATAAATCGTTTTAAATTCATTTTCAAAACGATTTCAAATTCATATTTAATTTTATATCAAAATTGAATATTCCATATCATCAATGATAATATTTTCAAAACGTTATATTTTGAAATCACTTCCTTTTCAATATTAGAATAAAATCGATATAAATATCGTTCACGTCAAAATGGCGCAAATCTAACCAACACGGCTTTATATTTCAATAACATCGTTATTATATTCAACAAATGAATATTTTCTTCAACACATGAATATGTAAATTTTATTTCAACCCATGACTACTCTCAACAAATGAGTACCGTCAACACATGAGTATATATTTTACTTCAACACATGAATATATATTTCTTTCAACACCTGAATATATATTTTATTTTCAACACATGAATATATATTTTATTTTCAAGACATGAATATATAAATTTTATTTCAACACATGACTACTCTCAACAAATGAGTACCGTCAACACATGAGTATATATTTTACTTCAACACATGAATATATATTTCTTTCAACACCCGAATATATATTTTATTTTCAACACATTAATATATATTTCTCAATATTCTTTATTTTCTAAATTGGAATAAGGCCCAATCAATTACCATATACGGTTAATTATATGGATTCCATACAACACATGTATATAACAGCCACGATAAATAATCAACCATCATCCAAAGTGCACAACACAACTGTCTATCGACTTATCGATCGACATACAATTAATTATTGGGACTAGTGTACATCCCAATACCCGTGTGGGGTTTCACATCAACAATCACAGATTTTATTTGTGCAGTTGGGCGACGTGTAAAATTTATCGTCCCAATCAAGATCAGTCAAATCAGTGTATATAAACAAACCGTCTGGTTTGTAAATGAATATTTTGTTTTATTCACTTCCACGTTAAAAATTATATTTTTAACGATAAAATATTTTATTTCAACACAATTTCTATTCAGTTCTTTTACACAATCAAAATGATATTTTTATTTTTCTAACATATTTTAGAAAATTTCGGTGGCATAACGGCACAATACTAGAAACGGGACAAGGCCTAGCCTTATCCCCAGTCTAGTAATGGCCCATGCCATACACATATCAATCAAATCAATTTCATTATTCACACCACAAACAAAATTCCAACAAATATTCTAATCAATCACCAAACAACCTAACAAACAAGTCCATGGTCTGTGGACGATGGTGCCGGGTGCTACTAAACGCCGTCTGCATCCTAGTATATATTTCTAACTAGGAAATGAAATTTAAAGTGCGAAGTTCTCACCAAGAAAATGTGACGAACAGGAATTTCGCTCGATCCGAATCAATCGTTATACCGACCAAGACCGTTCGAAACCCCTAATCGTAATGAGAACACGACAAACCAGAACGCAAATAGAAGAACATTTCATTGTTTATTACAACAATTCCATCAGAATACAAGAATATACAGAGTATGAATAAATATTACACAACAGAGATTATCAGAGATTTAAATACAATACTGCATCTCAAAAATAATACAAAACATAACTGGAAGGAATACACGCATACAGAGCTTTCTGAATATCACTTCAGCTATAAACCAAGATCCTATGAATATAAATCTGCAAAACCCAACTACTAGCTGCCCGTGTGGAAAATAAGGGCACCCAGAGTTTAGGTCAAAACAATAAACTCCAGGTCAGTCATGTGACTGGTGTGAGAACTAAAACAGTTATAAATTCTTATTTTAAAGTTTGGTAAAACAAGGGACCACTCCGTATAACACGGAACGGGTTTTTACCCCAAGGATACCAGTGCATAAACAAACAGCGCAATGCTAAATAAAGAACAATGAAGCTGTTATAAGACCCAGGTCCCATCACACAATGCAACGCAAGCCAGAGGATAGGGTTTTACCTTATAACGGCCAAATATGCTTCGATACGCGAAATTTCATCTTTTATTATTACTATAAGTGAAGAAAACAACTTCAATCATAAGTATAAATCATAGACGGCATAGTATCCCATGCTACTATGTCGCCATAGTAGGCTCTACAAATAACACCGAATGACACGTATTGGAAATTGGATTCCATCATGAGTCGAGGCAAGGGGCAAGCTCCTCTCCGATTCGAGACACTTTAGCAAATGTCTCAGGACCCCACTATGATCCTTAGATGCTTCAGGGTCGGTCCTCTCTTACTTTTGAGGATTGGCAATTCCTAAGCACATGTTTCCCGGTCCTAACAGACCTAATAATCGAGGCGCCTCATCCAACAACCACACAGGTGAAAAGTATATAAATGTCAGCCAGTTTAAGCACTGACACCACCCATAGCTAGAAAGAAACGCCGTGCTCTCCCTGCAGTCTGTATCCCGTTTTTGACTCATACCGAGGTGTGAGGCTCGCGAATTCACGTTACACAAAGCGGTGCCACAAAGGCCGTGCTTTGATCATCAACCACAAGACTCTGCTTTTCAACAGAAGCCTTGATCAATTGCCACTTAGGCATGCCACACAGGCAATTCATGACATGCGATTGATACTTATCGATATATAACCTCTGAGCTCGTACGTCTCAGAGAAGGGCGTTAAGCAAGAGAATAAATTCTCCGCCCCCAAACAGATATATATTTAATAGAAATCAATCACACAGAATAAAATCCAATGTCAGACACATAGTCCATTTACAAGTTCGTTCTGGGTCTGAACGAAACCGGAGGCACTTTCCTCGCATATCCGTCGATTTCCAAGTACGTCTGGACGACCACCAACTGATTCCCTCCTCTTGGGTGTACAGCCCAATCAAGATCATCAGTAATCACCCAAATGATGTGAAGACCCTCGGTCTTCAACCACCGTCTTCACCTTCGACTTATCGTCGAATCGGTTATTCAGAATGGGTATAAACCCGGTCTTTCCAAATAACCCATATATATAATTGACAAATGTTACATAGACACAACATACGCCTCATTCCAATTCAGAATATTCCTTTATTCAAAAATTCACTAACTTAGGGAAAGGCTCCCATTAATTTTATCAAAGATAAATTCTTTGAAATTTATTCTTTAATCTTCCTTTGAATATCATTTCAAACTAGTCGGGATTAGCGAACCACACCGAAGTAATTATTTATTTTAATTCCCAATCCCAACCTATTTATCCCATGAGGCAAAACTGGTAATACCCCATATCTAACACCACGGTGTTATCGGTAAACTTAATTACCATTTCACATTCAAATCTAATTAAAGATTTAACTATCGCTTTGGAGAAAAACTGGTGATACTCCATTCTCGACCATCCCAATCTAATTAAAGATTCATCAAAACTCCACTTAGTTTTAATCTTTAACTGGGTTAAAGAACCAACGTCAATTAAAACACGGTTCATGACAAACCCAAAATTTCATTTGATATTAAATACAAGGCTCTGAATAGAAAATATATCGGCTTATATTCAATATCAAATTCTGAATATTTTTTAAAACCACTTCAAATCCAATTCATTTATTTAAAAATATTGGATTTTAATTCTAGTTCATAACTAGTTCATTTCGATAAAAATATATTTTTATCCTTACAAATGTGGGATTTTTCATTCCAGTTCTTTCCAATTCAAAAATTATGATTTTACACAAATTATAGATATTTTTAATAATTTTATCAAGACCTGTACAGTCGATTTCCAATAACGGTCGTCGAACTGCACTTACGGCGACCTTTTCTAAATTTGATTGGACGTATCTCCAAATCCAACCGTTAGATTTCAAATTTCTAATATTCATTAGAAAGCTCTTTTCGATACGAACCCAACGGTTCCGGTCTCAGGATAATCCGACGGTCGGATCTCCCGTAACGTCAATTCGAAGTCAATGGTTGAAATTCACGAACTACCGCGGCGCGGCGCGTTCTATTCAGGCCATTTAATATATATATATATATATTATATATATTTCCTCGATTTCAATTCTAAGCGTATTTTTATAAATCGTTTTAAATTCGTTTTCAAAACGATTTCAACTTCATATTCAATTTTAAATCAAAATTGAATATTCCATATCATCAATGATAATATTTTCAAAACGTTATATTTTGAAATCACTTCCTTTTCAATATTCGAATAAAATCGATATAAATATCGTTTACGTCAAAATGGCGCAAATCTAACCGACACGGCTTTATATTTCAATAACATCGTTATTATATTCAACAAATGAATATTTTCTTCAATACATGAATATGTAAATTTTATTTCAACCCATGTCTACTCTCAATAATTGAGTACCGTCAACACATGAGTATATACTTTACTTCAACACATGAATATATATTTCTTTCAACACCTGAATATATATTTTATTTTCAACACATGAATATATATTTTATTTTCAACACATGAATATATAAATTTTATTTCAACACATGACTACTCTCAACAAATGAGTACCGTCAACACATGAGTATATATTTTACTTCAACACATGAATATATATTTCTTTCAACACCTGAATATATATTTTATTTTCAACACATGAGAATATATTTTATTTTCAACACATGAATATATATTTCTCAGTATTCTTTATTTTCTAAATTGGAATGAGGCCCAATCAATTACCATATAAGGTTAATAATATGGATTCCATACAACACATGTATATAACAGCCACGATAAATAATCAACCATCATCCAAAGTGCACAACACAACTGTCTGTCAACCTATCGATCGACATACAGTTAAATATTGGGACTAGTGTACATCCCAATACCCGTGTGGGGTTTCACATCAACAAACACAGATTTTATTTGTGCAGTTGGGCGACATGTAAAATTTATCGTCCCAATCAAGATCAGTCAAATCAGTGTACATAAACAAACCGTTGGTTTGCAAATGAATATTTTATTTTATTCACTTCCACGTTAAAAATTATATTTTTAACGATAAAATATTTTATTTCAACACATGAATTTCTATTCAGTTCTTTTACACAATCAAAATGATATTTTGATTTTTCTAACATATTTTAGAAAATTTCGGCGGCATTACGGCACGATACTAGAAACAGTACAAGGCCTAGCCTTATTCCCGGTCTAGTAATGGCCCATGCCATACACATATCAATCAAATCAATTTCATTATTCACACCACAAACAAAATTCCAACAAATATTCTAATCAATCACCAAACAACCAAACAAACAAGTCCATGGTCTGTGGACGATGGTGTCGGGTGCTACTAAACACCGTCTGCATCCTAGTATATATTTCTAACTAGGAAATAAAATTTAAAGCGAGAAGTTCTCACCAAAGCTAATCCAAACGCCACGACTCTTCTTATGTATGAAATCTTCACCTTTTCGTCTTTTGTCACTTTCGTTGCCCGTATTCACTACATATACAAAAATCACATTTTTATATTCTCTCCACTTCACGATAAAATAAAGTTCATATTTTTATTTCACTTCATATATTTACAACGCTTCTTTCTATATAAAAATTATATTTTTATATTTCTACTTCTTATATAAAGATTGAATTTTTATTCCTTCTATGATATAAAAATCATATTTTTAATATGCCACTAGTATAAAAATTATATTTTTAACCTATCTATATTATAAAAATTATATTTTTAATCTTCACATCGTATAAAAATTATGTTTTTAATATCTACATTATATAAAAATCATATCTTTATATCTTCTATAAATTAAAAATCGAATTTTTATTCTTTCTAAAATATAAAAATCATATTTTTATAAATAAAAATATAATCTTTTCACTTTTCAAATCAAATCCTTTCCACGATAAAAATCTCTTCTTTCTCATGATAAAGATTTCGCGTTTTCTTACATAAAAATATCGACTTTTCTTACATAAAAATATCGCCTTTTCCTACATAAAAATATCGACTTTTCTTACATAAAAATATCGACTTTTCTTACATAAAAATATCGCCTTTTCCTACATAAAAATATCGCCTTTTCTTACATAAAAATATCGCCTTTTCTAATGTTAAAGAAAAATCAAATCTTTATAATGATGTTCATGAAATAAAAATCAAATCTTTATAATGATGTTCATGAAATAAAAATCATGTCTTTCATACAATAAAGATCCGAACTTTCATGAATACAAATTCAAACTTTCCCTAAATAAAAACCATGACCTTTCAATACATAAAAATCGAAATTTCAGAACTAAAATAAATAAAAACAAACTTACATTTTAGTATTTAGATCGTGGAAGAGCAGGGGGTGTGTCTGCGCACCGGAGAAGGGGGTTTTGGGGCTTCATCGTTGGGCGCAGGGGCTTGGACGTGGGCGCAGGGCTTGGGGAGGTCGGGGTCTGGAGGTTGCGCGGGGGAGGGGGTGCTGAATCGGCGCGTCGGAGGTGGCTGGGCAGACCGAGCGTGGCGGCGGTGGGGCTTTTCTGACGTGGAGGGCTTTGGGGGCGGATGCACAGCTAAGGAAGAGGGGAGAGAGGAGAACGGCGGAAGGGGAGAGGGGACAGGATCGAGAGGAGGGGGAGATCGTCAGTGGCGCGGCCGGAGGGTGGGCATCGCCAGCGCGCGGCGGCGCTCGAGGAATAGGGGGCGTCGATGGTGTCGGGTTTCCTAGGGCACAGTTTTTTTTTATATTTTCGATCTGAAACTTATGAGAGAGAAGAGGGAAAGGGCAAGGTTTTATAATATATATAATTTAATTATTTTATTTATTTAATTCTCTTAGATGTTGACTTTTCATTCAAACTCTAATCGGGACCCAACGACTGTCGTCCCTAGCTAATTACCCTCATTCCGAGCACAGTGGGATATGTATCATGAGCCAATTCGACCGTTACGATCAGTTTCCATTGAATTTAAAATATAAATCTTTATATATTCAATTTGAACGTACATTTCAAATTACCGAGGTCACATACGGAATCTAAAAATTATTTCTAGATTCGTACTGACGATATGGTCCTAACAAAACTAATTTCGTCGAATTCTGAGACCGTTTGAAAAATGGCCCTTTTCTGGTCGACCCAATTTGACTTAAACTGTTAAAAACGCGTTTGGCTTCGCCACGCTCACATATTGATTCAGAAAATTATGCAAAAATAAACTTGGCAATAAATTGACATCCCGGATCCAACAAAAGTGGTTTCGTCGAAAACCGAGGTCATTTGCAAAATTTTCATTTTCAAAGGCCTTTAAATATATTAAAATATATATAAATTCCACAGAGACTTTTCTGGATTTTAAACTGGACATATCTCTCAACTTTTAAAGTGAAATCTCAGTTTCTTACACCCGTTAGAAAGATATGATCAAACAGATTTAGATATTTCTTGTTTCGTTCAATTCCGACTTAAAATGAATTCTTTATATTCATTTGAAATTCGAAATCGAATTTTCGAACTGTAGGGCCATTTCAGGCTCGTTATATATTTAAAATAAATTTATTCGTTTTAATTTCGACGAAAATAAATTTTTCGTCGTTTTTATTTAAAATAATCCATTTTAAATATTCAAAATTCATTAAATTAGCCAAAATAAAAATTTTAAACTGGCTCAGATTTCCGGGTTGTTACACAAATCCATTCCAATTCGTATATTGGGAATTCTGCTTATTTTTAAAACCACTTCAAATCTAGTTCAAAACTAGTTCATTTCGATAAAAATATATTTTTATCTTTTAAAATAGGGAATTTTTCATCCCAGTTCTCTCTAAATCATTTATTATGATTTTACACAAATTATTAATATTTTTAATAATTTTATCAAGGCCCGTACAGTCGATTTCCAATAACGGCCACCGAACTGCACTTACAGCGACCTTTTCTAAATTTGATTTGGACGTATCTCCAAATCCAACCGTTAGATTTCAAATTTCTAATATTCATTGGAAAGCTCTTTTCGATACGAACCCAACGATCCCGGTTTCAGAAGAATCCGACGGTCGGATCTCCCGTAACGTCAGTTCGAAGTCAATGGTCGAAATTCGCGAACTGCCGCAGCGCGGCGCGTTCTATTCAGGCCATCTAATATATATAATATATATATTATATATATTTCATTGATTTCAATTTTAAACATATTTTATAAATCGTTTTAAATTCGTTTTCAAAACGATTTCAACTTCATATTCAATTTTAAATCAAAATTGGATATTCCATATCATCGATATATATATATAAATGATAATATTTTCAAAACGTTATATTTTGAAATCAATTCCTTTTCGATATTTGAATAAAATCGATATAAATATCGTACGCGTCATAATGACGCAAATCTAATCAACACGGCTTTATATATTTCAATAACTTCGTTATTCTATTCAACAAATGAATATTTTCTTCAACACATGAATATATATTTTATTTCAACACATGAATATATATTTTATTTCAACACATAAATATATATATATTTTATTTCAACACATGAATATATATTTTAAAATATTATTTATTTTCTAAATTGGAATGAGGCTCAATCAATTACCGTATAAAGTTAATTATATGGATTCCATACAACACATGTATATAACAGCAACGATAAATAATCAACCATCATCCAAAGTGCACAACACAACTGTCTGTCAACCTATCGGTCGACAAACCACTATTTATTGGGACTAGTGTACGTCAAATATTATCCCAATACCCGTGTGGGGTTTCACATCAACAAACGCAGATTTTATTTGTGCAGTTGGGCAATGTGTTAAATTTATCGGCCCAATCAATATCAGTCAAATCAGTGTACATAAACAAACCGTCTGGTTTGTAAATGAATATTTTATTTTTCTCACATACACGTTAAAAATTATATTTTTTTTTAACGATAAAATATTATTTTAACACATGAATTTCTATTCAGCTCCTTTACACAATAAAAATGATATTTTTATTTTTCTAACATATTTTAGAAAATTTCGGTGGCATAACGGCACGATACTAGAAACGGGACAAGGCCTAGCCTTATCCCCGGTCTAGTAATGGCCCACGCCATACACATATCAATCAATTTAATTCCATTTCACCAAACAATCGAATTCAAATCAAATAATCTAACCAACTACACAACCAAACAAACAAGTCCATGGTCTGTGGACGATGGTGTCGGGTGCTACTAAACACCGTCTGCATCCTAGTATATATTTCTAACTAGGAAATAAAATTTAAAGTGAGAACTTCTCACCCAAGCTAAACCACACTCTACGACTCTTCATATGTAGGAAATCTTCGTCGTTCTCGCCTTTTGTCACTTTCGCTGCCCGTATTCACTACATATATAAAAATCGAATTTTTATCTTCACCTCATATATATAAAAATCAAATTTTTATCTTCACTTTGTTATAAAAATTATATTTTTATATTGCTCTCCTCCTAGTAAAGATTATATTTTTATTACTCTACATGAATAAAAATCATATTTTTAATATGCCACTAGTATAAAAATTACATTTTTAACTTTTCTATATTATAAAAATTATATTTTTAACCTTCCTATATTATAAAAACTATATTTTTAACCTTTCTATATTATAAAAACTATATTTTGAACCTTCCTATAATATAAAAATTATATTTTTACTCTTTCTATGATATAAAAATTATATTTTTACAGTTATAAAAATCTAACCTTTCCATATTAAAAAATCTCACTTTTTATATTTTTGTCATTCATATACAAAAATCAAATCTTTCTTAACTAAAAATATAAATAAAAATCAATTCTTTCTATTAAATAAAATCATACTTTCCCTTCAATAAAACTCTAAACCTTTTACCGATAAAAATCTGACCTTTTACTTGCTATTATACATATTTAAAACTGAAATTAAAATTAATATAATTAAAAACTCACAGTTTTTCAGTTTAATCGGTGGTTGGAGGAGGTTTGTGGGGTGCTGGCGGTCGGCGCAGGGGTGCTGGAGGGGGTGAGGGTGTCACGGCTTCAGGTGGCGGATCCGGGAAGGGGGTGGCGCGGCTGTCTTCAAGTGAACAGGGGCGTGGGGCTCGATTTGGGTGGAGGGATTCATGAGCAAGAGGAGGGAGAGAGAGGAGGAGGCGGCAGTCCTCTTTGGTGGCGGCGCGTGGGCTGAAACAGCGGTGGCCGGAGGCTTGAGGCGGGCGGGGTTCACGAGGGCGACGGGGTTTTATTTTGGGGGAGGGCTCGATTGGAGAAACTAAACGGGGGAGGGGGGTATTTGCAAAGGAATATATATATATATATATATATATATATATTATTGAATTTTAAATTCTATAAAGTACCCTTTCCATTCGAACTCGAAATCGAACCTGTCGACTGTCATCCCTAATGTATTACCCCCATTCCGAACACAATGGGATATGTCACGTAAGCCCATTCAACCGTTAAGATCAGTTTCTGTCAAAATCAAAATATAAATCTTTATATATTCAATTTAAACGCACATTTCAATTTACCGGGGCCACATACAGCCTCTAAAAATTCCAGAAAATTATTTCTAGCTTCGTATTGACGATACGGTCCTAACAAAACTGATTTCGTCAAATTCTGAGATCGTTTGAAAAATGGTCATTTTCTAGTCGACCCAAATTGACTGAAATTGTTAAAACACGTTTAACTTCGCCACGCTCACATATTGATTCAGAAAATTATGAATTTTGAAACCTAGCAATAATTTGACATCCCGGATCCAACAAAAGTGGTTTCGTCGAAAACGAAGGTCGTTTGCAAAATTTCCATTTCTAAGGGCCTTTATATATATTAAAATATATATAAATTCCACAGCGACTTTTCTGAATTTTAAACTGGACATATCTCTCAACTTCTAAATTGAAATCTCAGTTTCTTACATCTGTTAGAGAGATATGATTAAACAGATTTAGATATTTCTTGTTTCGTCCAATTCCGACTTAAAACGAATCATGTATATTCATTTGAAATTTGAAATTCGAAATCGAATTTTCGAACTGCAGCGCCATTTCAGGCTCGTTATATAATTAAAATAACTTTATTCGTTTTTACTTCGTCGAAAATAAATTTCCCGTCGTTATTATTTAAAATAATTCATTTTAAATAATCAAAATTCATTAAAATAGCCAAAATAAAAATTTTAAATTGGCTCAGAATTTCCAGGTTGTTACACAATTCATCAAAAATAATCAAAATAATGTTTTAATGTTGAATTGACAATCTAATTCAATTCAACAAAAATAATCAAAATAATTTATTTTATTGAAAGGGAATTTTAATCCAAATCAATAACACAACAATCTGATTTATTTTTATTGAAATGGAAATTCTAATCCAAAACAATAAATAAACAATATGATTTATTTTTATTGGTATGGAAATTCTAATCCAAATCAATAATCTAACAAAAATGATTATTTTAAGGAACACATACAAATATGTGTTTATACATCACCAACAAATAGATAAATCATCCACAATATCATCACATAACAGATCAGAATCATACTCATTCAATCGTCACATAACAAATAAATTAAATAATTAATTAATTATATAAAAAGAAGAAATCTCACAGTTGTGTTGCAAATTTGTCCAAAATTCAAATAGCTCGGAATTGTCCCTTTTCAGTCGTAGATCTCGTCTCTACGATTGCACAGGATCTGAAATCGTTAATTTTGGTTGTCGTATGAATTAGTTATGGCTTAAACAAGATTGATAATAATTTTAAAATTAAATTAATAAAATAGTTAAAGGATTAAACCTTTCTTCCCAAACATAGACCAAGGCCATAAGAAACCCAATACTGTTCAATTCTAGGTCTGACTTTTGCGCTCGAATGGTGTAATGGTTTGATGATCGGAAGGTGGCACTTCAACCGGCTAGGGGAGGCGCGCGTACGCTGGTGAAGGGGTCCACTCGGTGGTGCTATGCTGACGTGGTGGCGGTGGGTTTGGCGTGGGTTTGGGTGCACGGTTCTGAGAGTTCGGGCCACTAGAAAATGATCCAACCGTATAGAAATGTAGAGGAGGAAGAGAGCTTCGATAAGGTATAAAGGGTTGAGTCTAATTCATGGAGAAGAAGGAGATTTTAGTGGAAGAAGGAGGAGCAAATTCGGCCTTGGATTTAAGGGATGGCGGCTGAACACGACGGTGAATAGTGATTTTAGGGTTTTCTCCTATTATTTATATTATTTAGTGTAAAATTTACAATTAAATCCCTAAGTCCTAAAGAAATCTAATTTCAGTCCAACCAGAGTTGACCCCACCCAATAACCCCCGTTCCGGATCCAATGGGTCAGGTCCCGTCAGCCCAAACGACTGTCTGTGGCCTGAATTATTTAATTTAATATTTAAATCCTTTATTAAATAAATTCTATCGCATATTTAAATTCACCGGGGCCACATACGAGCTCAGAAAAATCCAAAAAAATTATTTCTGACTTTGTTTTAACGATACGGTCCTAACAAAACTAATTTCGACGAATTCTGAGACAGTTTGAAAAATGGTCATTTCCTAGTCAATTACATTTGACGAAAATGAACAAAACACAATTTCTTCTGCCATGCTCACATATTAATTCGAAAAATTCTGAAAATTGAAACCTAGCAATAAATTGACATTCTGGTTCCAACAAAAGTGGTTTCGTCGAAAACAGAGGTCGTTTGCAAAATGGCTATTTTTAAGGGCTGTATATTATATTAAAATATATATAAATTTTACAACGACTTTTCTGAATTTTAAACTGGACATAACTTTCTATTTTCAAAGTGAAATTTCAGTTTCTTATATTCTTTAGAAAGATATGATTAAACAGATTTAAATATTTCTTATTTCGTCCAATTCTGATTTAAAATGACTTCTGTATATTAAATTGAAATTAGAAATCGAATTTTCGACTGCCGCGCCATTTCAAACTCCTTTTATAATTAAATTAAATTTATTCGTTTTAACTTCAATTAAAATAAATTTTTTGTCATTATTATTTAAAATAAATTATTTTAGATATTAAAAATCCATTAAAATTTCTAAAATTAAAATTTTAAATTGGTTCAGAATTTCCGGGTTGTTACATTTCTAATACTCGCCCTGTCTATATGAATCCTATAAACTAATTCTATATTTTATAATTTCTCCCCCTTTGGCATTATAAAAAAGAAATTCTAAAACTACTCTTCCTAAATCCTGTAACTATCTAAATAATTCCTATACCAAAGTAAAATACTCCCCCTTAATCCTAAATCTATATAATCCTATAATAGTTGTTCCTAAATTCATGATTATCAATCATCAATACAAATTATATAAACATACTTATCAAGTAATATAATTACATATGTCATGAGTTATATATATACAAACCAAATCAAGCACACCACACCATATTTTTTTAATATATACAAGTTTTAAGTCATAGAATCCAAATCAAACAAACTCAAATAAATCAAACATATCAATCATACCAAGCAATTAAACGTTTCTTGGGACTTCTACCCAACCTCCAAAGATTGGATCCTTCTTGATGACTTCCCGATCTTCATCTTCTTTAGTAGGTGGTGCCTTAGCGAGATTGTTATCTTCATCTCTGAAAAGACAAGAGATTAGCCACCGAATTGCATCAAAATGCTTCTCTTGCTATTCAAACATCTTTATTTGGCTTAATTCGAGATGGCACTGGTTTCGTAGAATTATAGAGAGAATGTTCTTGAAGGGGTTCAATGTTTCTTCAAGATTTTCGCTTAAGTTATGGATTGGATTTTCCATGGATTTAAGAAGAAATGAAATAGAGAAGAAGGAGAAATAGAATAATGATTTTTTTTGGAAGAAATAGGCTTAAATAGGGTCTGGAATTCGTTAGATTTTGAATGGACATGAATTAGTTATTTAATTTTAAAATTTGAAAAGTTTTGAAAATCTGGCAGTTATATGTCGACATATACAATTATGTATGTCGACATAACTATTAAAAAAAACTGAAAATTTTCAAATTTTGAATCTTTTGATCTTATATTATATTATATTTAATTCCAAAGTTTTTGCAGTAACTTAAAAACAATTTTAACATAAATAAAACTCCATTCATTACTACATAAGAAGCAAATACATCCAACTAATTTAAGACACACTAAATACGAGATTCGAAAGCAAACATAAGGAAATACAAACGAATGCATAAAGATAAATTAAACTAGATAGACTAATTTTCAGTAGATGATGATGAGGAAGATGAGATTCCAAGCTTTCTTCCAATACTGACCATGAACTTGGTCATCTTTGAAAAATTCTTTTTAAGCTTCTTTTGATTATTGGCAATCTTCACTTGGTTTTGAACAATCGTCTCTTTGGAAATGTTTCTAGTGTTGGTTGGACACTCAACACTTTCTAAAGAAGTTTCTTCTTCTTCTTCTTCGACTTCCATAGGTGTTTGTTCTTATTGCATTCGAGCTTGTTTGGCTTCGAATTTGTCTCATATGGTTGGAAAGTGAGAGGAATTTGCATGAGATGTAAGTTTGAGGAGTCAAACACTTTTCTAGGCACAAATTCTTCTTCGTGAAGATCAACTCTAAAGTATTTGAAAATGCGAGTGAGATAAACACCACAGTAGAGAGTGTTTTCTGTTGATGACAATTCTGTGGGCTTGATTTTCTTAAGATCATGTCGGCCCAATTGATGGTATAGCCACCAATAATAGCAAAGAGAGCCTTTTGGACCTTGAGAGTTGGGTTGTTAAAATTTCCGAAACGGGGAATGATGGTATGTTGAAGGAGAAGGTTTACGATTCTTGTTTTTGGACGGAAAAAAGATTTTTGAAATCCATTTGAACATCGTCTTCAAATATGTAGTGATAAGTCTCTAAATTGGTTTCATCGATTTTGAAATCCGAAAAATCCGAGTTTGTGCTTCTACAATTTAAAATAATGCCTAAAAGTTCGGCATCAAGAACAATTTGCATGCCTTTGACGCTATTCCAAATTTGATCTTCGTTGCCTTCGTAAAATCCGCGATTAAGGTTCGCATAGAACATCTTGACAAGCTTGGGATAACACACTTCGTCGTTATCATGAGAGTCAAATAGACTCAAGACTTCGTTGTGTTTGAAGAGAGAAATAAGATCATAGGAAGGAAAGTCTCCAAAGACAGCGAAAGCACCCGTGTTAATTTTAGCATTTGCTAAATAGTTAGCATAGGTTTTGATAGCCTCTTTGTCATTGTGAAGATAACCTTTGATGGCTTTAGTTATCTTCAATTTCTAAGATGAACTTGAGGAAGCCATTGAATTGATAGTTTTAAGGAGAACATATATGAAGAATATGATTTGTGTTGTGAGTGAAAAGGTAGAGAGAATAGTTGTATATATAGAATTTGAATGGATATGAATTGAATAGGCACAACTTTTCAGAAGTCAATGACACCTTTTCAAACCTTGGGAGTTGGTGAAGAGTTGGAGGGAAGTTTGAAAGTTTAACCTTTGAAATTCAAAATTTAAATTTCAAATTTCAGGCAGATATGTCGACATATGACCATATGTATGTCGACATATGTACTTATTTTCAAAAGAAATTTGATTTTGTGAAATGTGATCAAAATTATCGATTTATATTTCAGGTTTTAACGATTTCCTAAAATAATTCTAATCCTAACAAACATCCAAAAAATCTGTTTGATTATTTTATTTATTATTTATTCTTATATTATTATTGAGTTTCAAATTTCAAATTTCAAATTTGAATTTCAAATTTCAAGTTTTAATTTTAAAGTTTTAATTTAAAAACAAGGCAAACAAACAAAGCAACCATTCAACCAAAGAAAATTTAAAAATTAATTAAGGTGTACCCGGTTTTTAGATCCTTTTCTTCGAAATTTTCTGAATTCTGAATTGCCGTGAAGCACATATTTGAATTTTCGGTTTCTGGCCCTTCATCACTTGATGTTGAATTTGAATCATCTAACATTGCTGCATATGCTTTCTTTCTCTTCCTTGACGAATTGCTGTTGTCTGTTTGTTGAGTAGATATATCTGGATATGGACACATTTTCCTTATATGGCCTGGTTTGTTGCAATTATAACATCGACCATCATTTCTTCTTGAATTTCCTTGGTTATCATTTTGAAAATAATTTTTCCTTCTATATTTCAGAAGTTTTCTAAAATGTCTTGTCATAAGGGTTGTTTCTTCATCGTCTTCACTAATCGAGTCAGAATCATTTGTTGTTGCTTTAAATGCAATGGATTTCTTCTTATTTGACCTGTTTTCTTTTCTTTTCTTCAATTGGACTTCAAAAGACATCATATTTCCGATTAAATCCTCAATCTTCATTTCATTGACATTATTGGCTTCTTCAATTGCCAGAGTTTTCTGATCCCATTCTGGAGTCAATGAACTCAATATTTTTCCGACTTGATCTTCTTTAGAATAAGTTTTTCCAAGTACTGTTAACGAATGCACTATCTCTTGAAATTTGCAATACATATCGGAGATAGACTCATTCTCGTTCATTTTGAATAACTCAAACTGATTAACTAACATTAATATCTTAGTTTGTTTAACTTTACTAGTTCCCTCATGAGTAACTTGTAAAGTTCTCCAAATTTCATAAGCAGTTTTACGTACTGACACTCTATTAAACTCATTCCTATCTAATGAACAGAATAACATATTCATGGCTTTAGAATTGCTTTGTGCACCAGTCTTTTGTTCATTTTTCCATTGTGCAAAAGCAGTTGTAGATTCAACAAACTCATTTTGTGTACTATTTCATGTGTCTAATCCTACTGATTGTAAATATATTTTCATTCTATATGCCCAATATGAATAATTACTACCATTAAACAGTGGTGGTATAAAAGTGGATTGACCCTCTACAAAAGAACTATTATTGCTACCAGTGTTGGTTGTCATTATCGCTATTTTCAAAAATCAGATTATGAACTTTTTGAAAGACCTTGCTCTGATACCAATTGTTATGGATTGCGGAATGGATCGTTAAGGCAAAACTAATATGAATAGTGTTTTTGAAAGACCTTGCTCTGATACTAGAGGGGCGTTAATAGTGTTTTCGAGATTTTAATCAAAATCAAAACTTATATGATCTACTATATGAATCATACACCACAGAAACAATCACAGACACAGAATCAAACACAAACATAAACACAAAAATAAATAGAAATAAAGTGCAGAAAAGGAAAGAACATACCGGATTTTATACTAGTTCGGAATTGCTCCTACATCCAGTCCCACACAACGTTGGATTGCGTAGAGTTTTTATTACTATATCCATATCCAATATCCAAATACAACCTCCTTAATTTCACGGCTATAATGGTAACACCGATTCCAAACACTTGATCAAGTATACTCTCTTTGATTTCACGGCTACAAGGGTTACACCGGTTCCATTCTCCTTGATTTCACGGCTACAAGGGTAACAATGATTACTCAAACACTTCCCAAATGATTACAATAGCCCTATAACACTTCAATAGCACTTTAATTCAGAGCGTAATGAGAAGAGGGTGAGAAGAGAAGAAGTTTTATGTAAATAGAATTGAATTTGGAAGAGTATAGGTGTAGAACTCATAAAAATGAGAAAATATAATGGCGTAAAGAAAGGGGGATGAAGATGGAGAAAAAGAATAATGAAAAAGTTCGAAATCAGTCCCCATTTATAAGATTTGAAAGGTTGCAACGCTTCTAGAACGTTACAAATAGTGAAATGACGCTTGCTTTCAATTTTGAAAAAATAAGAACTATATGTCGGCATAGACATATATGTATGTCGACAAATCCTTGTTCAAAATTGATTTTTGAGCATTTTTCAAGTGTTTTGATATATATATATATCTTCTTTTTTTTGAAAATTTGTACTCCTTCATTACTTTTAAAATCACTTTACATACGACTTCTCCAAAACAAAACAAATAGCAAAGAAAAACTATAACAGACACATATACCACCATCACAACAACACATAAAAAATTACAACTTTACCCTGTATCTATCAATTCTGTACCCCATCTCCTCAAAAAATCTTCATTCCCCGTTGTTCTTTCAGTTTTGCTTCCATTCCCATTCACTAGATAAAAGATCTCCCTCTCAATCATCTTTAACTTTACACATTTGTCAATCAAAAGATTGTTGAATTGCTTCGAAATTCTTTCCCACCAAATGTGATAAACTACACAAGTTAAACTTGCAAAAGCCACATCACTTACTTGATTCTTACCTTTAAAGTTTTGTAACAACAACCCAGCCTCGTCTTCAATAGAACCAACATCAGAATTCATCAAGCCCAACTTTCTTCTCAAAGAACTCCAAATATACTTTGCATAACTGCATTGAAAAAATAAATGCCTAACAGATTCTTCATGATCATCACAAAAAACACACTTATTATCTTCAATTACTCCATGCCTGACCAACCTGTCCTTAGTATTCAATCTATCCATTGCAGCTAGATAAGTGATGAAAGCCATTCTTCTAGAATTCTTATTATGCCAAATAACACTAAGAAACTGTCTGACAGTATGTTTATTTCTTAGTTTATAACATGCTTGATGAAAAGAAAAACCACCACCATCACACCATTCATATTTATCATGATGAATATTCTGGCATAGCTTCACACTTTCAATATCATTATGAGCTTCTCTGGTTGCTGGGTGCAGGTTGCTAATAATTCTACCCTCCTGGATTATAGAAGACACCAACTCATTTTGTCTACCAACCGCTTGAAACCTTGAAATGCCTATAAGATCAACTAGACATTTGCCATTAATCCATGGCTCGAACCACAACAGCGTAGTTGCACCATCATGAAGAGCTTTATTAAACAACTGCTGACCTCTGGACCAATCTCAACATAACTTTCCATGTACATGAAGAGTTATTATCAATTTCCATATTCCAAAACAATTTCTGCTTGCAATACCTCGCTTTCATCCAATTGCCCCATAATGAAGATTCAAATAAAAATTTCCATAGCAATTTAACACCTGCAGCCTTTTTCAACTCCTTAAAAGATCTGAGTCCAATACCACCCTATTGCTTTGGAGTACAAATCTGATTCCAACTGATCTTATGTTTAGACCCTCCCCAAAAAAAATCTGAACACAATATGTTCAATTTATCAATTGTAAATTCAGGCAATTGGTACAAAAACAACCGATATAACACTGTAGGGGTAATAACTGATTGTATTAACTCAGCTCGGCCTGCAAAGCTTAGGAATTTAACATCCCAAGACTGAATTTTCTTCTGAATTATATCAATCAAATCTTGACAGTCTCTATAATGAATGTATTGTGAGGATAATGGGACTCCTAAATATTTTATAGGGAGATTTCCAATATTATACCTTAAAATGCCAACCATTTCTTGTTTAAACTTTGCAGAAGAACTAAAATAAATTTTAGTTTTGAGAACACTAACTGATAAACCACTATGATGCTCTAATTTATCAAAAACTGATTTCAAAGATAATGCACTTGATATAGAACACTTTCCAAACACCATGAGATCATCAGCGTATAATAAATGTGAAAATATTGGATCAAATTTGTGCACAGGCAAGAAGGATTTCATTAATACAGCTTCATTCATGCAGAAAGAGAAATACTCCATAGCAATCGAAAAAAAGATAGGGAGACAGTGGATCCCCTTGCCTAATTCCCCTATTAGATGTAAAAAAACCTCTCGGTACCCCTTGGATCATTATGGAAAACGATGGAGTTGATATGCATTCAAATATAACATTGATAAAATGCATAGGAAAACCCATACACTTCATAATGTGACAAATAAATCTTCGATTTATCCTATCATAAGCCTTATGTAAGTCAACCTTAACACAAAATTTATTTACTCCATGTTTTCTAAAATCTCTAATCAATTCATGTGCTAATAATACATTATCTCCAATAGATCGTGAAGGAATAAAAGCACATTGATTAGATGATATAATATGTGGCAAGAACCATTTGATCATATTGCAAAGAATTTTGCTAAAAATCTTGTAATAAAGATTGCAACAAGAGATGGGGCGGTAATGAGAAATTTCAGTTGGCATATCTATCTTAGGAATTAAAGTAACAAAGGTATGATTACAACCTTTCGGAAGCTTTGCAGAAGAAAACATATCTTGAACCGCAGATAGCAAATCAGTCTTCAAATCTTCCCAATGTAATTTGAAAAACTTTGAATTAAACCCATCAGGACCAGGGCTTGTATCTTCATGAACAGAAAATACAGCTTTCCTCACTTCTTCTAAAGAGATTGATCTTGTTAAATTTGGTGATACAAAATCACAAATTGATTGGAGCAAATTTGCAAAGAATGGAAAGTAGATATTTTTATAATGGGAATGCATTGATTGCATTTGATGAGATGGCAGAGAAATAAATGAAGGGATTAATTTCTTCCATCTATGCTAAAGAAACATATTGATTTACTTCTTATGTTTGCACATTTGTTGTTATGGTAATTTGCCTCCATTATATTATTACCATATGTTAGTAATTTAATTGATGACTCACATAGATTTGCACTGGCTATATATTGAGGGGTACACTTTAGTGTAAACCCATCCTGGCCTAGAGCCAGTGATCCCCAATGGTGTCTCTTCTTGTTAAACCTGATTGAGGTTTGGATATGTAAACTCTTATTTTGTAATATCTTGTAATTCTCTCATATGGAATAAAATCTCTCTCTGTTGGACTGGACGTACACTATCTCGATAATAGTGGAACCAGTATAAATGTTGTGTCTCTTTGTTTCTCTGTTATAGTTATTTACTATTTTGTTGATGTAATAGAATAATTGCTATCAGATTGGATTGATGTTCAATTGGAAAATCTAGATCATGCTTATTGTTCTTCCGCAAAGGCGCAATAAACCATAACAGATTGGTATCAGAGCAAGGCGATTTATTTTAAATTGTGCATCAATTATTTCTACAAAGGTTGGTAGATTCAGTGGTGATTATGCTATTACTATTTTGGAGAAAAGGAGACTTTGGTGGAGGAGATTATGTTGAGAGTGAAGAGCATTCCAATCTGGGAAGTTTGACATGATATGGAGTTTATTGTGAAGAAGCCCTCTGATATGGATGAGGGAAGATGGAAGAAGACGAAGAAGAAGGCGGGTAACGGTTGAAGAACCTAGTCCACATCAAGGTGGAGAGGTTAATATGGTCACTGCTTATGGTCCTAAGGTGGAGGATCATGGTATCGACAAGGGTCTAGATGTGATGATGCTCGAGGGATCCCGGAGATGAAGAGATCATGTCAAACGGAAGACGGATGTCGAGTTTTGAAATCCACAAAGACGATGGAGATCTTGTGGTATTGCAAGCATTTTTTTAGACCATTGGTGTATGCACGGTGCATCTCAGGTGGTAGATGCGTCTTTGGCAGGCGGTGGGTTGTGCTTATAATTGAGGTGTGGTCGTAGTCCTTTCAAATCGACTGGGTGTATCTCGTTGCCCTGAAATCGAGGTTGTTTTTAATTGAGAGAATTAAATTTTGGCCTTGGCGGTGTTGAGATTACTTTGGTGTCTGCCTTCTTTGTTATTTTGGATATTTGCAACATTTTGTTGGTGGGCGGGGACGTAGTCTGAGCTCGTTAACATGGTGTGATGGGAGGTAGCTTTGCTGGAACCCATTAGACAAATATTCATTTTTGGTTTCTATCTCATGGTGAGATTTTGATTGAAGGTGGAGTTCTTTTTGAAGAGTTTTATGTTGTGAAGAGAATTTGATTGGAGATGGGGTGTTGCAGATATGTGATTTTGCATCAAGGTGGAGTGTTAAATTTGGTGATACAAATCACAAATTGATTGGAGCAAATTTGCAAAGAATGGAAAGTAAATATTTTTATAATGGGAATGCATTGATTGCATTTGATGAGATGGCAGAGAAATAAATGAAGGGATTAATTTCTACCATCTATGCTAAAGAAACAGATTGATTTACTTCCTATGTTTGCACATTTGTTGTTATGGTGATTTGCCTCCATTATATTATTACCATATGTTGGTAATTTAATTGATGACTCACATAGATTTGCACTGGCTATATATTGAGGGGGTACACTTTAGTGTAAACCCATCCTGACCTGGAGCCAGTGATCCCCAATGGTGTCTCTTCTTGTTAAACCTGATTGAGGTTTGGATATGTAAACTCTTATTTTGTAATATCTTGTAATTCTCTCATATGGAATAAAATCTCTCTCTGTTGGACTGGATGTACACTATCTCGAGGATAGTGGAACCATTATAAATATTGTGTCTCTTTGTTTCTCTGTTATAGTTATTTACTATTTTGTTGATGTAATAGAATAATTGCTATCAGATTGGATTGATGTTCAATTGGCAAATCTAGATCTGCTTATTGTTCTTCTACAAAAGCGCAATTTTGCATAACAGATCTCAATAAATCAGTTTGACCCTGCTGATTAATTATGTAAGAAGACTGAAAGAAAGGAAAATCATTTGTCTGAGAACCATTAAACATCTCTTTAAAATAAGATATAGCTTCTGCTGCTACTTCCTCTTGATTATATAATAGATTTCCATCAGAATTTATCAAAGCTTTCAAGCAATTACCATGTCTTCGAGCTGACATTTTTGAATGAAATTTTTTAGAATTAATATCACCTTCCTGCAACCACGCCACTTTTGCTTTTTGTTTATAGCTCCAAAACTTTATCTGTTTTTGAATCATGTATTGATGTTTAGCTTCAAGCATATCTTCATACAATAAAATATTTTCTGGATCCATATCTAATTCAGCGTCCCTGACATTGAATCTATCTTCAGCCCCTTTGAGCAAAACATCATCTTTTGGCCTCACACAATTCCATTTTTTCAGCTCTCTTTTACATGCTTGTAACTTCTGCAAGAAAGTGTAACTTGGAAACCCCTATGAACAATCATTTAGACCCCTCATAATACTATCCATATATCCATCTTTGTAACACCAATCATTCGAATACTTGAAAGGAAATCCTTTTTGTACTGATGTAGGAATGAGATCCAACAATAATGGATTGTGGCCACTTGATAGTTGTGATAGCGATAAAGCCTTCAGATCATTAAACTTTTGTAAACAAGAATGATTTACAAAGATCTTATCAATATGGTTATCAAGAATGATTCACATGTTTTGATATATATATATATATATATATATATAATTCTGGAAATTCTTGAATTAAAACATAGTGTTGTAAATGAATATTATAAAGTAAAAAACCATACGGAAACATAAATATAAGCTATATAAACATATTTATAAAATTATAGAGTTTAAAACTTATAAATATAAAGTATAAATATATAAAATTTATAAAGTATAAACTTATAAAACTTAAACTTAAAATCAAAGTAAAGTGAGAAAACAAAATAGAGAAGATAGAGATTGAAGATAGAATTTGAAATCAGAAATTGAAAATCAGAATTTGAATTAGAACCTGGAGTGCTATTTAGAGCCTTACATTAACTAGACTCTATTAATATATTTATCTTGAAATCTTGATTACTCATAAGTCTTGAATCATCTCTGAATTCTGAGTCTCTAGAAGCTCTTAAACTGTACAGTCTTCAGTAATAATTCATGTATATAAATCCTGCATATGTGTGTATATATATTTTCTAGATAAAAGTGTTAGTATATATTTTATAATCAATTAATATTGAAATAAGGTTGTTTTCATCAAAACTCCATTCTCCAACACTTTAAATTCCAAAATTTTAAAGTTTAAATTTGAAGGAAATCAATTCATAAAATCTCATTTATACTACTTTTAAAACATATTTCAAATTTCGTAGTTTAAACAAAATTTATTTAACTAATCGGTGTCCCTATATAATTTTCTATCCTATGTCCAAATAATACTTAAAATTTAATTTTAGCATTTGGGAAAGGATATATATCATTTCAATTTAAATCAGGGTCATGGGTATTTATCATTTCAACCTACGTTCTTAATTCATTTCAACGATTAGTCTCGGGTTTATTTGATGCCTGTAACATCTAGGGTAATGGTTGGGATTAATCAACAAAAATCAATAAGCGTATATAACTAATGTCGATAATCAAGATGAATTAAATATCAATACATTAAATATATAAATCAAGGCATCCATCAAAATTAATACGTCTAAATAGTTCAATGTAATATCAGTTTACTAGTCATCAGGTATGAGGTTTTTTTAAACTAATACTTAAATTTAAACTGTACAATTTATATTAACAGTTAAATTAAATTACACGGTCTATGCAGATTAACACAAATAAGCAATTTAAATAATCAAACAACAAACAATACAATCATATCATAACCTGAATTTAATTCAACTAGCAATCAAATATTTTAGTTAGGTGTGAGTGGGTTTAATCACTCACCTTTGATTTCAAATGAGATTGAAATCCAAAATTTAGCCCAAAATTTAACAGTCTCTGAATCAGACCGCGACAGCTCCATGTTGCCTGGAATTTCGATACAATCCTAACGGATCCAACCGCGCGTCAAACTGAATTCGTATGAAGAAGTTGTCAATGTTTTACCATTTGAAAAACAAATTATATAAAATAATTAAATAAACAAAACTAAAATTCCTCACCACATATATGCCGCCATGTCAACAGCTAAAAGATCCGCTTCTTCTCCCTAAATGCAATTCGCGTTTCAGTCGAGAAGCATGAACCAAAAGTCGTGATTTTCAATCCCAAACCGCACCCATATCGAAGCACCGAACTACGATCTGTCGTCACCAGCACCTCCACCACATTGAACACCACCATCCTCCACAGCGTGGCCTACCCAGGTGTTGTACATCGCGCCCACAAAAGCATAAACCGCGCTGCGTTCATGGCTCCTTTCTGTCAATTTATCAAACCATGGCATGATCTAACCGTATGAATTCAAAGGGCTCGAGGCGATCTACGATTTTCCTTTTGAAAGCTTATTGAATCGTTAGCGATCAAAGTTTGAACATTTCTGGCCATTCGAATTGATAGTGCGGAGGCCATGTTTTAGGGTTTTAGGAAATATTATTTTAATATTAAATTTCTCGTTTTGCGTGTATTTAAGCCAAAATTGTGACTGTGTCCAAATCAAACCTGCTTACAGCCAACCGATAGGTTTTGGCACCTTATGAACGCAATGGAATAGGTATCAAAGCCCAATTCCAAAGTCTCTAGCAGTTTCTTCTAAACTTGATTATTAACTTAAATTATACACATAAATTTCTACACGTTTTAATTTCTTACGATCAAACGATAAATCCGATGGCTACGGAATTTTAGATCATATAATAATTTATAATTACGGATCTAATAAAATTAATTTCATCAAATCCCGAGATCGTTAGCAAAATGACAATTTTAACCAGTTCATTAATATATTGAAATATTCATTTATGTTTATTCAACTTTTAATTAAATTCTATTCAAATCAAAAAAACTTCATATAAACTTATAAATCAATAATCGTTATTCAATTTTCATTATTTACAAATTCAAATTTTATCCAATTATTGATTACACCAACCAATTTCATTAAAATATATTAATATTAAATTCCAACTTTCAATGTTAACCAATATAAACAAAATCACAAATTTATCTACAACCAATACACGTTACAATTACCAAAATAAGTTAAACTGAATTTCTTCAATAATTTGTTTTAGTTTCCACCGTACATTTTCACAATCAAATCATTAAAATTTAATTATGAATTTATTAACTCAATTTAATATAAATAATTCAATATTAAATTTCAAATCTCAATATTTGACAGTACAAACCAATCATAGTTACATTTTCAATCAATGCAGGCTATTATAGTTAGAACAGGTTTACAATTCATTATACAATCAAATGGATATATATTATTATCGTATTCAATACATTAAAATTTTCAATGTATAAGGAATTCCAAAAATTAGTTAATCCATTTTATATTGTTAGTTCAATATAAATTTCAAACTCCGTTATCATATATAGCTATTGAAATTCATTGTTTAACAACTCGATTTTGGTTCATACCTTATCGATATACGACATAAATCATAAATTTTAATATTTAAAACAATTTTGTTCAAAATCACATTTAAATTTAATATTTTAAATTATTGCAAATTCTCAGGATGTTACATATATAAATTCAAAAGATTACGAGCATGCAAAATCAGATAAAAAATAAGATAAAAGTTATGAGACAAATACGCCTCCAGTGAGCTCTCTGACAACCATAATGTCAAACCCCTCGGCGACCACTTTCTTTAATGTAGAAGCATCCACAAGCTATAAAGCATAGGGAACAGAAAAAGAATATATTTACAATGGTTAACATATTCTTATCGTGCACAATACTGAAACCTTATTGCATAGGCTGCAGCAAAACCTGACGAAAATCATGTTTAATATCCATAACTTGAGTAAATAACAAGAAGCAACGAAGACAACAAACAGATATAAAAAAGGTTATCATTCATGGAAAATGTTAATATTCACTTGATGTCAAAAAAATAACCAATTAGCCATAAAAAGAACAAACCAAGAACAGATCTTAACCAAATAACAACAAAATATAATTGACCTGCACCTGAAAATTAATTATGTAGATTTAATCAAATAACACATTTTCGAACCTTTCAGTTCGACAATGAGGAGCACCTGCAAATATTTTGTTCTAAGAGGCATTAAGATAAATTATTTTTAGCCATTAATTGAGTGCAAGTCATTTGTAAATCCATCAGCTTAACACACAGTTATTAAATGCATCACATAAATACTCTGGTATGGTTTCCATATTATCATGTTCAAAGCATCAAGTCCTAAAAAAGAAAAATAAAAATAAAAAACAACAACAAGATATAACTTGGTATTTGCGTGTATTATGAACAGATATGTCGATCAAACATTACTTGTGGTAATACAGTTGCAGGCCTTACATTAGCAAATACTCCAAGCCCAGCTCGCACTTGCAGCAAACCTGTATTGGGTTTCAATCTTCTCGTTTGCATCCCATTTATAACCAAGATTGCCACGTAGGCAAACCTGTATTATAAACAAGCAAACCTGTATTATGAACGGATATGTCTGAGTAACAACTTTATCCTTATTTTGTTTTAAGAAAATAGTTTAATTACTGCAATTCTACTATGAGAAAAAACAAACGGTTACAAGGGTGGAATAGGGTATAGATAGCCACTATTGTAAAGCCAAAGTTCCTATATATGTACCTGGATGCCAAAAGAAATGATATAGAAAGTAATTGCAATTTATCTCTCTCGAATGCTTTTCTTCTTCCTTCCAATAATGTCTTCCTTTTCTTAGCTTTTTCCTATTTCCTGTTTATCCACTACCTATCAATCTTCCATTTATTTGTCCAATGGCGGCTGCATTGAGAGCAAGGTATTTCTTTTTTTTGAAGATGGCAAAATGTAACACCCCGCCTCCGCCAGGGTGGCTCTTGCAAGCACTCTGACTTTGGTGGGGCGTTGAATCGGGTAAACATGCATAATGATATATCAAGGCAGAACAAGAACATAAATATATGTAAACAGAGTAAATACGATAAGTAAAACAGCGGAAGATTTCAAAACTACTTCAAAACAAGTCAGTTACAACATACTTTCCAAAATAACAAGTCTGGATAAACAACATCACTGAGAAACAGAAATACACAAGTACTATCCCCAAAAATAGAGTGATAAACCATAGCCAGCTTCATGTGCACCCGTACATGAGCCAAAAATCCCACAAGCAGCTATCAGATGTCCGAGCTAAGATCCACTGTTCCCACCCTGAGGACCTTGGGGGGGGGGGGGGGAACGGAAGAAGCGAAACAAAACAGGTCAGTCAAAAAGACTGAGTAAGCCCTACTACGATCAGTCCATAAACTAATAAAGTTAACTGGCATGATGGAAACTGAGATGAATACAAGGATAACAACATACTGGCATGATAATTAACTAACAGGATAGATAAAGGTGCCATCGCATAATCAGGATTAAGTCTTGCACCACAGATGTACTAGCAAACTAACATGACTTGAATAAACAAGTATTGATCCCTTGGCCCAAGCTTTGGCCCAATAACATGAGGTGACCCGAGTCATACGGTCTAATCGATTGGCTCCCTAAGCCTAACTCGTCACGTGTTGGTGTCAATACGGCTAAAACATAATTGTAGACAGACTGTGCTGGGTCCACCCGTCAGGTGTATCAAGCCCTAGGGTGTAAACCCCTGGACACCATAAACATGAGTGCACAGTCTCAGCCTACTGGTACCCATGCTTGACTTCTCCGCTAACGGACTACATGCATGGCCCTAGTCCGTCCGGAACTACATCGGCGTGCCACATTGCCGTCGTCTTTTGGCCCCTTACATCACACCCAGTAATCGTGCCCCCACCCTAGCCTAGTCCCTAGGGTCATGATGATACTAACTTGGGATTACTGCTGGAACGGACCCCCGTTGCTAGGATTTTCTAGTGGGTTAAGTGTGGTTTAACCCCCTTCACTAATCATGGATTAACTTGGTTAAGTGTAACGATGGGTTCACGACTTAACCCCGATTAATCACCAACCCCAATTTGATTAAGTATAAAGTGGACCATGACTTAAACCCTAATCATGAGGCATTGATTAATTCATTAACGCACCCAACCTCTCACATTAGACTTTCGTTGTGGTTACCTGGGAAGATTTACACCACAATTAGGTCTAACCTCGGGTCTGAAAGTGCAACATGACCAACTACCCACATTAGACACCCGTTGTGATTACCTGGGAAGATTTACACCACAACTAGGTCTAACCTCGAGTTGGCCATTTCATATTATCTAGTGTCATGTCCATTATGTTTCCAAAACATAATTACAAGTTAATAATTACTTGGGTAGACCTAACTTAATAGGTAAATTCCCAAGGGGTAGACCTAACTTAATAGGTAAATTCCCAATCTTATATTTTCATGTGTTTTAAGTTTACCTAACCCCACGCAATCCCATCGCTTACATAATCGCAATAGCGCTTAAAGGATAGAAAGAGTGAACTTGGCATAATCATGACATGAAGGTGTTAAAGCCACAAATTTAACATGGTGGCATATGAAATGTAAGAATGGCCACAAGTTCGCATAACATGTTAACATGTATAAATGTTCAACCCAAACTTGCATACTTAACTTGGCATACTTGCATACATATCATGTCATAATTGCATAACACATTATGGCATACTTGCATACAATCATAGCATTATAAACTTGCATATAATAGCATCATAAACTTGCATATAATAGCATCATAAACTTGCATATAATAGCATCATAAACTTGCATACAATAGCATCATAAACTTGCATATAACCCAATCATCATCATTCATTAACTTTATAGTTCATAAAGAAGGTAAAAGGGCTTACTATTCCTATGAAGACACAAAACAAAGATTGAGACAAGCCCACAAAACCCAATAAGAAGATCCAATAAGAAAACCCTTGCCAAAAATCACCAAAAACTCTTGCTTTGAAAATAAAGCTTGCAACTTGATAATGAATGCAAGCTAATGATCACTCATACAACTCAAAAACACTTGTATGCATGTAAAATCTCTCATGGAAATGACTTAGAAATTTTAAGAAGAAAGTGGAGGCCATGAGAGGAAATTTTTTGCCATAGTTTAGTTACTAGAATGAATAATGGGGATTTAGGGGTAGGTTAGGGTCTTATTTATAGAAGATTAGAGTGTTTTAGGCCCTTAGATCAACCCTAGGTTAGATTAGGACCATCAGATCTCGGAAGCTTCCAGAAACAGCCCCAAAACCCAGCCCAAAGCCAAAATGGTGCACCAGGCAAAATTGCCCGTGCACCCCTTGTCGACAGCCAAGTCGACAGGGCTGTCGACTTGGTGGTCACCAAGTCGACTCCTAAGTCGACAGGGCTGTCGACTTGGGTGCTCTGGCGGGAAATTTCCCGCCTGCGCCCAACTGCCCAATTTCAAAATCTGAATTCGAATTTTAAATCTGTTTTTACTTTGGAATTTTCTAAAAACTTCATTGGGCCTTAATTGGGTCATACGGACTCCGATTTATAAAATTTCGGACTCTATTTCGCGTATTTTTCCGAGACGAACGCAATGGCACAGCCCGTTTCCCTTGATTCTGATTTTTGAATTAAATTCTGCCTCGATTTATGTTATAACAGGTTATTGAAAATACGGGTTGTTACATTCTCCCCTCCTTAAAGGATTTCGTCCCCGAAATCTCCAAGTTAGGAAGAATGTATCCTACCATCCAACATCCATCTACTCAAAACATCATCCACGAGCAATCATTGTCCTTACAAGATTCTAAATGTTGTATGAACATATGCAAAGGTGTGTATATATGTACTTATCTAATGCAAAGATCAATGCAAAGTATGTTAGTGAAATGTATCCATATGTATGCAAATCCCTAACATAATGTTTAACATCTACATGTGTGCACATAACATACATCCATATGCAGAATCCATGTGATAGCATAACATATTCAACCATGAATAAGCATAAACACTCATGCATATGCAATATGAGGAGTGTGTGAGTCGATCTAGTGCCTAATGTGTATAATGCATCCACGAGTAACCACTTGCAAACACTTGCAACCACTTGCAAACATCAAGCATAACATGTTTCAAACACATGTTTCAACCAAAGGGTTTCTACCTAAGGTTCTCATGACACGATAAACTAGATAAACTAGATAAACACGAATAGCAAAAGAAAGATATGCTAAAAAGAGATTTGAAAGATAAGCAAGATAAACTCCTTTTTGGATTACAAGAAATGCCTTTTTAAATTCAAACTCATCTCCTATAAAAGCCCAAAAGGTTTTAGTCAACCTAACGGACCCCTTCAAACCTTGACATGTATTGCTAACCAATGAGTCATACCTCCTGACAGAAAAAGAACCGAGAATGGGACCGAGAGGATATACGTAAGAGATAACTTGCGAGCAAGTTCCACAGGAAAACAAGGATCAAGGATATATCCTTAAAAAGAGATATGATGCACGTGTCTAGCCTTTACTTTTCCAAGTCACGTTTCCTTGAATTTAACTTCACTGTGCTTTGACCGTCTTTTACTTTATGATTTCTTGGCTTCTTAACTCTTATTTCCAAATATGAGTTGGAATCCATTTCGTTGTCGCCTCTCGTCTTCCTCTTTCGCTTACTCTTCTATCATACTTGACTTAAACTTAACTGTAACCTCATGGTTTCCTGCAAGCTTTCCAAAATTCACCAGTGAATCCTGGATCTCGTTTTCTTACTATAAAGCATTCCACGCAGCAGAACTTTTCTTGAAGATACCAATCCATGTTGCCAATTGCTCTTCCTAACGTGATTTTCTATAACTCATGCTTGAACTAAATGAACCATCCGCCTATGAATGATAGGCCATACTTAGGTTCAGTCGCTTGCCCATGGCTTCCCGTAGATTATCCCAAAACTGGCTAGTGTAGATTGAGTCACGGTTACTAACTATACTTGAGGGAACCTCGTGCAACCGCTTCATTTCTTGAAAGTAAACTGTCACTAGCTATGATGCAGTCCTTTCGCTCTTTACCGGAGTGAAATGAGTACTCTTCGTGAGTCTACCTACTATGACCCACATGCTCGTGTTACCTTTCCTTGATCTAGGTAGTCCATCCACGAAATCCTTCGTGACGCTTTCCCACTTCCATTGCGGGGCCTCCAATGGATGCAATAGCCCACCGGGCTTCTATGACTCGGCCTTAACCTGTTGGCACAACATGTACCTTGGGACAAACTCGGCCACTTCCTCGAGTGATGCGCATCTTCAAGAACCTTCTTTACTAAGTCTTCCACTCGAGGAACACATAATCTCTCATCGCGTCTTAGCCATCCCTTGTCTTCTATAATATATCTAGCGAGGTGATTTAACATCTCGTCTCGAATCAACTTGTCCATGATCTCGCCTAACTGCGGGTCTTCTTTCTATGAAGTCCCTACTTGACTTAAAAAGGGTAGGTCTAAGCTCAAGGGATGCTAACTAACTAGTCGAACGGAGAAAGCTACTTCCTTCAATTGCCCTCCTCAGAGTTTTCCGGTCTTGAACTGCAACTACCTTAGCGGGATCCACCGCTAAGCCTTGCTTAGATACTTTATGCCCAAGAAGTCTAACTTCTTTTCTCCAAAATGACATTTGGAGGACTTGGCTTCCAACTGATGCGCTCTAAGCGTATCCATCACCTCCACGAGATGCCTTGCGTGCTCTTCCTCATCCTTAGAGAAGATCAGAAATATCATCTACGAAGATCACGACAAACTTGTTCAAGAACTCTTTAGACACCCTACTCCTTAAGTCCACGAAATAGGCGGGTGCATTAGTCAAACCGAACGTCATGACAAGCCATTCGAAGAATCCATCTGGAGTTCCGAATGCGGCCTTGTCTATACTATCTTCAGCCACTCTGGGCTGATGAAATCCAGTAGCAAGATCAAGAGAAAACAGATGTTCCAACGAGCTGATCGAACAAATCATCGATCCTTGATAACGGTTATCTATCCAACTTACAATAATCAACAAACAGATGAAGCGAACCATCCACATTAGTAGCAAATACTACTGGAGCATCCCACTCGGAAATGCTTCGTCTTATGAAGTTATTCTCAAGCAACTCCTTGACCCTCATCTTGCGGGGCCATGTGCCTAACCGGCCACGAAACTGTCTTGGCATTATCAACCAGATAAATGCGGAAATCTATCTCTCGTTTAGGGGTAACCCCTTCACTTCACCCAAGACATCAGGATATTCTCGGACCACCCTCACCGATTTGCAAACTATCGATAGACGAGTCGAGGGATTCAAGATAACACAACATGACGGGACCCATAGGGTTACAAGAAATTTCTAGGGTATTACTGAGGCAAGTCCTGAGCCTCACAACCCTACGCTCAAAAATCAAGGATGGCTCCAAAACTGGATAACCCATCCATGCCAAAAATCAATCCATATCCCAAGAAACCGAGAATATAAGCATCACACGAGAACTCTACACTTAAGCTAGAGATTTTCAAATCCACATAGATAATAGACAAATGGGCGGTAACCCCAATTGGATTTGAAACACACACGGGATCATTAACTAGACTAGTACTTAGGTGCAAACTTCCAACTAGATCAGATGAAATAAACTATGCGATGCGCCAGAATCAAACAAAGTATGAACTGGAAAATCAGAAATGTAAACAAGGCTTTTAACAGAAACACTACCTCGATCATGAGCTGGAAGAACGATGTTGAGGGAATGAACTCGCCCTCCAGATGGTCTTGCACACTGAGTCTGACCTTGCCCTTGCTTCTTCGGGCAATCTTTGCTGAGATGTCCAAACTCACCACAATGAAAGCATTCACCACTCTTCCTTTTTCTCTTCCTACAGTCCTTAATAAGATGCCCAACTGAACCGCAATAATGGCACTTCCTCTTGTTGTTATTGCCCTTGTTGTTGTTCCCCTTATTGCCTTGACTCTTGTTCTTGTTCTTGTTGCCTTGACTGCTTTGACCACTTGAATTTCTCTGATTTCCTTTCCACTGGGAATCAGTCTTCTTGGCTTGAGTATCACTCAACTTGATCTCTTTCTTGCCATCTCCCTGAAGTAACGCCATATTAACTAAGCTCTCAAAAGTTGCCCCCAAGGGTATATGAAACATGGCCAAACTATGTAATGGCTCGTTTAATCCTAGAGCAAAGTACAGGGCCTTCTTCTGAGCTGTGTTCACCAAGTCTAAACCGACTCGAGCCAGTCGATTAAACTTATCTACGTATTCTCTAATAGTCATGCCCCCTTGCTTCACTGATAGGAACCTTAGTCCAAACTGTCCCTTAAAGTCATCCCAAGTCTCAATTGGCCTAGTAATGGTGGTGACCACCCACCAACGTGCAGCTTCTTCCTTTAGCAACCATACTGCCAACAAAACCTTCCTACGGTCGTCTATGTCAAAGATGGCGAAAAGATCTTCGGTTTCTTTCAACCAATTCCTTGCCTCTTCAAAAGTCTCTGTTCCAATGAAATTCTTGCCACCCATCGTCTTAAAGTTCTTACAAGTTTCCGCAAAATCCGCTTGTGGATGCTGAGAGAGAGGAGGAACATCAGCCATGGGAGGAGGAGGAGAAACGTTAACTACTGGAGGAGGAGTAATATTTGCGGGGCCGGCTTTGGTCGCCCTAGCCTCTAAAAGTCTCCTATACTAACCAGGTACTTGTACACCCTCCGGAATGGCAAAGTTATCAGCCATACTGAAGACGAAGAAAAAGATAGATTCAGAATGGGGAAAACGAAAGGAATTTTTGCTAATGGCTTTTTGGGGAATAGCCTTTAAAATAAACTAGACTTTTCTTTGGAAAATACTTTATACTTGATTTTGAAAATAGTTTTCCAAAAGTTTTTCGAAAACCTTTTGTTCCTTCTCGTAAACCAAATGCTCTGATACCAAATGTAACACCCCGCCTCCGCCAGGGTGGCTCTTGCAAGCACTCTGACTTTGGTGGGGCGTTGAATCGGGTAAACATGCATAATGATATATCAAGGCAGAACAAGAACACAAATATATGTAAACAGAGTAAATACGATAAGTAAAACAGCGGAAGATTTCAAAACTACTTCAAAACAAGTCAGTTACAACATACTTTCCAAAATAACAAGTCTGGATAAACAACATCACTGAGAAACAGAAATACACAAGTACTATCCCCAAAAATAGAGTGATAAACCATAGCCAGCTTCATGTGCACCCGTACATGAGCCAAAAATCCCACAAGCAGCTATCAGATGTCCGAGCTAAGCTCCACTGTTCCCACCCTGAGGACCTGGGGGGGGGGGGGGAACGGAAGAAAAGAAGCGAAAGAAAACAGGTCAGTCAAAAAGACTGAGTAAGCCCTACTACGATCAGTCCATAAACTAATAAAGTTAACTGGCATGATGGAAACTGAGATGAAAACAAGGATAACAACATACTGGCATGATAATTAACTAACAGGATAGATAAAGGTGTCATCGCATAATCAGGATTAAGTCTTGCACCACAGATGTACTAGCAAACTAACATGACTTGAATAAACAAGTATTGATCCCTTGGCCCAAGCTTTGGCCCAATAACATGAGGTGACCCGAATCATACGGTCTAATCGATCGGCTCCCTAAGCCTAACTCGTCACGTGTTGGTGTCAATACGGCTAAAACATAATTGTAGTCAGACTGTGCTGGGTCCACCCGTCGGGTGTATCAAGCCCTAGGGTGTAAACCCCTGGACACCATAAACATGAGTGCACAGTCTCAGCCTACTGGTACCCATGCTTGACTTCTCCGCTAACGGACTACGTGCATGGCCCTAGTCCGTCCGGAACTACATCGGCGTACCACACTGTCGTCGTCTTTTGGCCCCTTACATCACACCCAGTAATCGTGCCCCCACCCTAGCCTAGTCCCTAGGGTCATGATGATACTAACTTGGGATTACTGCTGGAACGGACCCCCGTTGCTAGGATTTTCTAGTGGGTTAAGTGTGGTTTAATCCCCTTCACTAATCATGGATTAACTTGGTTAAGTGTAACGATGGGTTCACGACTTAACCCCGATTAATCACCAACCCCAAATTGATTAAGTATAAAGTGGACCATGACTTAAACCCTAATCATGAGGCATTGATTAATTCATTAACGCACCCAACCTCTCACATTAGACTTTCGTTGTGATTACCTGGGAAGATTTACACCACAATTAGGTCTAACCTCGGGTCTGAAAGTGCAACATGACCAACTACCCACATTAGACACCCGTTGTGATTACCTGGGAAGATTTACACCACAACTAGGTCTAACCTCGAGTTGGCCATTTCATATTATCTAGTGTCATGTCCATTATGTTTCCAAAACATAATTACAAGTTAATAATTACTTGGGTAGACCTAACTTAATAGGTAAATTCCCAAGGGGTAGACCTAACTTAATAGGTAAATTCCCAATCTTATATTTTCATGTGTTTTAAGTTTACCCAACCCCACGCAATCCCATCGCTTACATAATCGCAATAGCGCTTAAAGGATAGAAAGAGTGAACTTGGCATAATCATGACATGAAGGTGTTAAAGCCACAAATTTAACATGGTGGCATATGAAATGTAAGAATGGCCACAAGTTCGCATAACATGTTAACATGTATAAATGTTCAACCCAAACTTGCATACTTAACTTGGCATACTTGCATACATATCATGTCATAATTGCATAACACATTATGGCATACTTGCATACAATCATAGCATTATAAACTTGCATATAATAGCATCATAAACTTGCATATAATAGCATCATAAACTTGCATATAATAGCATCATAAACTTGCATATAATAGCATCATAAACTTGCATACAATAGCATCATAAACTTGCATATAACCCAATCATCATTCATTAACTTTATAGTTCATAAAGAAGGTAAAAGGGCTTACTATTCCTATGAAGACACAAAACGAAGATTGAGACAAGCCCACAAAACCCAATAAGAAGATCCAATAAGAAAACCCTTGCCAAAAATCACCAAAAACTCTTGCTTTGAAAATAAAGCTTGCAACTTGATAATGAATGCAGGCTAATGATCACTCATACAACTCAAAAACACTTGTATGCATGTAAAATCTCTCATGGAAATGACTTAGAAATTTTAAGAAGAAAGTGGAGGCCATGAGAGGAAATTTTTTGCCATAGTTTAGTTACTAGAATGAATAATGGGGATTTAGGGGTAGGTTAGGGTCTTATTTATAGAAGATTAGAGTGTTTTAGGCCCTTAGATCAACCCTAGGTTAGATTAGGACCATCAGATCTCGGAAGCTTCCAGAAACAGCCCCAAAACCCAGCCCAAAGCCAAAATGGTGCACCAGGCAAAATTGCCCGTGCACCCCCTGTCGACAGCCAAGTCGACAGGGCTGTCGACTTGGTGGTCACCAAGTCGACTCCCAAGTCGACAGGGCTGTCGACTTGGGTGCTCTGGCGGGAAATTTCCCGCCTGCGCCCAACTGCCCAATTTCAAAATCTGAATTCGAATTTTAAATCTGTTTTTACTTTGGAATTTTCTGAAAACTTCATTGGGCCTTAATTGGGTCATACGGACTCCGATTTATAAAATTTCGGACTCTATTTCGCGTATTTTTCCGAGACGAACGCGATGGCACAGCCCGTTTCCCTTGATTCTGATTTTTGAATTAAATTCTGCCTCGATTTATGTTATAACAGGTTATTGAAAATACGGGTTGTTACACAAAATTTGCAAAAAAGGGTACTATAGTCACATTTAGGCATGCATGCTCGATCTATCCAAAATGCTTATGATACTTAAGAATAATAATGCAAATCATTATGATGAAATTATGACTTAAATGTATGACAAAGAATTTTGGACTATTGTTGCAAAGCCATTTTTTCAGAGGAAGAGCAGAAGATATGGAAAGCAGGTAAAAAGAATAAATGAACCTTTTGCGTTCTTGCTTTGTACAAAAAAAGATAGGATCGGAAATGGAAAAGAGCGAGAAGTGTTTTTTTTCTTTTTTCTTTTGTGTACATAAACTGAGTCAACCGGGCCAAAGTAGTGGTCACGGACTCCAACTGGAAAGAAAAAAAAAGATGTAAAGGAATCGTTTGACTAGCAATGCCATTTATACCACATCCATGTGTTTGGGACAGCGTTCAAGGCAAACTTAAACCGAGCCAAAAAAAGGACCAGGCATGACATGAACACTTCAATATCAATTTTGACTTGTTCAAAAGCACCATAAGCAATTTGAAACAGATACATATAAATAAATATTATTCTTTCGTTATAAGGGAAATAAAAACACATAGGGTGTGTTCGCCGCAAGCGAAAGCGGAGAACTTAAGCGGAGTATTTCAGGGGAGTATTTCAACGGAGTATTGTAGTTAGCAGAGAATGCGTTTGGCGCGTTAGGCGGAGTATTTGAGCGGAGTATTTTATTTATATTTTGTTATTTAATTAATTACCGATGAAAACATAACATTATAATTATTGCAGAATAACACAGTTAACAAAACATAACAGTCCATTACATAAAAACAGTACAGAAAGTGATACATTGCGGAAATACAAGAAAAAAGTAGATAAAGTGATACATTGCAGAAATACAAAAAAAGTAGATAAAGCGATACATTGCAGAAATCTATTAGTGCAATCCTGCTGCAACAAGCTCGTCTCTTATTCTATCGCGACGCACTGCCATATCAGCGCTGCCTTGATAGCGTTGAGCCGATGCTAGGTCATTATTGCCTATGCTTCTCACGTCGGCGTATTCTTGTTCATACTCATCTGGAATAAGATCTGGATCATCGTCATACGCCATAAAATCTGGATCACCCATATTGTATTTGCGTATATAATTGTGTATAGCCATCGTAGCAACAACAATTTTTGTTTGAGCTTCGAACTTGTAGGTTGCCATATTTCAGAGTATAACAAATTTCTTTTTCCATATTCCGTAGGTCCTCTCAGTTGCCAGACGTAAACTAGAATGGTAGAAATTAAAATTTTCATTATTCGATTTCGGTTGATTTGTGGTCACACGAAACTGGGGGATGTGATATCTAACATTTCGATATGGTGGTATATACCCAGTTGTAAGTGGAAAACCAGAATCCACAACATAATACTATCCAGGAGGAGGATGAAGAAAATTGGAACTTCTGTCATTCACCACGGAATTAAAAATCTGACTGTCGTGTGCAGTACCTTCCTAACCAGATACAACATACGTAAATAGTAAATCGAACGAGCATGCAGCCAAAATATTCTGTGTAGCGTAAAACGGAACAATTCGATCTGGAGGTAAGTGTGCCATTACATGTGTACCGTCTATGGCACCAATATTGTTTTTAAAGTACGGATAGTAACGGTTATCATTGCTAATTTCAGCTGGAATTGAGTTAAATTGAGGATCAACCGGTTTTATAATAGCGGTAGATAATACTAGGAGGGCATTCAAAACAGCATGAAAATAATTAAAGATTGTGCAACCTGACCTTTGAAATCTTTCAGCCACTTGTCTGTTCGAATTAGAGGTGGCAATAGTCCATAAAGATATTCCAACCGCTTCTCGAACAGTAACGTTTTCCGAAGTAGTCAATCCGCAACTTCCAGCCTATCGCATAACGAAAGAAAACATAACCGTTTCATACGAAACTGCATTTGATATCTCCCATGATGACCGTTAAGTATGTCGTCTATCCACATCAAACCGGTATACGTCGAAGTATGCATCCGACGTCCTATTTCGTGTCGTCTATCACGTAAGTACGCTCCAATTAGTACAATATTTTTCATCTCTTCTGAATCAAAATCACCATCATATGGAAATGGATTTTCCATTACTATCACTTCAAGGTTGACATAAACATATAAGAGGAAGAGGTGGGGATGGAAGAAGAGTTGGAAGAAGGGCTTATAAGGGGGTAAAGAGGGGGGGGGGGGTAAAGTGGGGAAGAGAAGAGCCAACAGCTCAACTTTGAGCCGTTGGCTCAACGGTCCGTTTAGAACCAAAAGAACACACCCATAATCAAACAAGTTCAGCAGTGTCAAACTTTACATGTGTGCAAATTGCAATGAACGGATGTTCCACTAGTTTCATATGCATATCTTTGCATATATGCAAAGAACGGACGTATTACTTGTCTCATGCCTATATCTAGTGTCAACTAAAACCACCTCTAGCAAAACTGACGACTCGAAGTTCATTCAAACTCACAGTTTCATGGTGGATTTAACCAAAATGCAGTATCCATTCAGATGCAAATGTAGCGGACAGTTTGTATAAGCCAAGCTTCGTTAAGAAGATGGGCAAACTTTACAAACAATATTACAATCACATTAGCCAAGCATGCTCTATCTCTATCCAGTATGCTTGCTATACTTACAAATAACCATGCAAACGTAAATATATAACAAAGAAATGTATCATCACTACAAGAAAATTACCCTTTTACAACTGGCGTTCTGGAACAGTTTGATGAACCGTTGTAAATATTTAGGGCTTTTACAACATGCAACTGAGTAAGTGTCGTGGAAAACATACTTGAACAAAATTTGAAGGCAAAAAGTTGTAAAATAAATAAATACCTTTACTACTATTTCAAAACGTTGTGGAAACATATCTTTAGTAACAAAATATTTGTATCATGAAAGATTGTTTTCTTCAAACAACATTTATTATAGTAAACTGTTTAAGCCATGAAACTTGGTTTAATAAAGAGAAACTGCATCGTCAAATAATAAAACAATCATGTATTATTATGAAAATTCATAAAATCAATTTTATTTTACTCATTGTAAATAGATATGCTTCAAAAATATTCAAAAATATATTTTAAAAATAGTCAGAGAATGTAAACAACCTACAAAACTAGTTCATTGAAAACCATAAACCCCTAAAAGTTTTGAATTTGCAAAAGCGATGCAACAGAAAATTAGAAAAATACAAATGTTTAAAAAAATTAGATTTTAAAAATTGTTTAAATTTCCAAAGAAAAAAAATCGTTTTTGAACATTGAATTTGAAGGAAAATCTAGAAAATATTGAGAATCCTAAAAGGTAAAAACTTGAAAAAAATAATATTATATTAGGTTTGTTAGATTTGACATCCAAAAGTTTCAAATCTAGAAAAAAAAATTGTTTTAAAATTGCATTCAAAATTTTCCTGTATTTATCAACAAACTTTGAGTTGTACTTCTCAAAATATCTATCCCCGAATCCACAAACATCATTTAACCGTTGATGGCGCAAATCATTCCCACTATCTCCTCACCAATCCACGTGCTAAGATTGGAGGAGCCTCAACCGCTAGATCTGTAATCAAACCAGCGATCTGAGCCGTATGAAGAAAGCACGCTTTTCTAATATTGGAGGAGTAGGGCTGTAAATTTTGTTCGAATGTCCGACGTCCGTTCGTGTCCGTGACCGAAATACGTCCGTCCGAGTCCGTCCGATTTTCATTTAGGACACGAGTTAGGACAACAAAATTTGTACGATAAAAAAATCATGTCCGGTCCGAGCTCGTCCGAATTCGTCCGAATTACTTGTAATTCGACATATAGTTGAGAAAATATCTAGTAAAATGTACAAAATGTGATATAAATAGCCATGTCCGACCGAGTCCGATCGGTCCGAACATGTCCGTGTCCGACCGATTTTATTTAGGACACGAATTAGGACAACGAAATTTGTCCGAGAAATTTTTTGGTCCGGTCCGTGTTCGGTCCGATTTTTTTTAGGACAGAAACTGAACACACCTCCGTCCGGTCCGGTCCGACCGATTTACACCCCTATGGAGGAGCCTCAACCATCAGATCTCAAACCCAACAAACAATCTAAGTCATCCAGAGAAAGCCGCCCCATTTTTTTTTCCTCAGATTTCTTATCGTTCGATCTTCCTCGTTCACCGAACCCTATCTTCTCCTGATTCCCAATCATCTCCAATGAAATACGACAAAGATTACGGTTTTAGATCTGGAGTAGCCTAAGGTCTATTCATTCTTCCATGAGTTTGTATTATTTCGCAGTTGTTGATTTCTACGTTCTCTCAAATGACCGATGAAAGATTATTTCTACTGAAGCATTTAATTGCTAAAATGGAAAGAAGGATCAGGAAAAAGTTTCGCTTTAGACTTCCTTTGATCAAAATTTAGGTAATTTTCACCAGCTAAGACCAATTACTGTCTTTTTCTCATAATTGTTGGAAGTTTATCTTCGTTAATACCATATCCTTAAGAAGTTTATATCGATAACTGAGTTGTCTTATGCCGAACATATTTTATTGCAATTGTTTCCACATGTTTCTATTAGCATTTTTGACATATATAGTATCATATCATCCATTCGTGGTATACATTTGGCTAGCAGTAACATTTATAAATATCCAATTTGATTTTGTGTCCTATATTTCCTCTTAGAAGAATTAGTTTTCCATTTAAGGACGAAGTAAATAGATACAATAATTTTTTTGATGATTTAGTTTGATTTATAGGTCTGATAGAATAAAAATTGTACAACTTATTTGGTATCTTTTTATTATTTGACACTGGAGACAATATGGTCATATAGCAATATGTTTGCTTATTTTCATGCTTTATACATGGCAAATGTGAACATGAAATGATATTTGAGACAATCAAAAAGTAAGGGTTGATTCATTTTTTATGTGCTTTGATTCTGTGCTCTATATTAGTATTAATTTCACCAAGCACCATTTTTTATCGAGGACCAGCGAAGTGGGCTACCTTGAGTATAACCTGTTGAACTTTTTTTATCATCTCAAGAGGTTTTAAATCTTACCCGTTTCAAAATACTTTTCAATTGATGTATAAGTTTTTTTTAAGCCTCTTATTGATTTACTTTTGAAGACGATGGTAGTGTTGGAATAAAACAGAGTTTTGTATGGATTTGATCGTGAGTATTTGTATTTCATATGTTTGCAAAGTTAACTTGGATCAACCAAGTTAAACATCTTGGGATTTTATATGTGCCTTTTTATGGCAATGTTTGTTTTGTATTTGCTTTATATTTTGCATTACACATAAATACAAATTAGAAGAATAAATCATAATTGTTGCTGACTGCAAGTTAAGTCACGTTGAATTTTTTTCCAATTTGATATTTGTGGATAAAATTCTTCAAACTTCTGATTATATGTCCCTTGCAAACCCATTTACTGTGAGAAAACTTGATTGAAGATTCACTTTAAAAGTAGTGGATGCACTTATTAGCCGGTCTTACTAAAAAAAAGGGTACACGTAATTTACTGGTTTGTCATATCTATACATTTTTAAATATTGATTGGTTATCCTGTATGCTCAGGATATGTGATGTTTGTTTCATTTGTTCCAGCTCAACTTCATAAATAATTCTTAAAAATAAAAATCAATGTATCACTATAAATTAAATAAGGTTTAAGCGGTTAATACAAAGTATGGTATTATCAACCAAAATACACTGAACTAGTGCAGGAATACAAATCATGATATAAATTATTATTTTACTATCAGTTTTTGTAGATTTATTGGATCAAGTCATTTGACAGATCATAACGAATTTCTCTTTAGTAGTAAATTATGTTGTATTTTTTTTTTAATGGGATATCCGGTGATCAAATATGGAACTGACACATGCTTTAGGAATTCTGCATTTGCAACTAGCATGTGTTTAGAGACCATTTTTTGTCTATGCAAAATAAAATTGCTAAACCAAGTATACAACATGTCCATTACGAATATAAAATATAATTTCACAGTGACTTCACGCAAGCGTCTTAATTTATTTGATGATCGACTAGGTGAAGTTTTCCTAATTTTCTCCTTCTGATGGTTAATTAATTGTGGACATACGGTGATTTCACACCAAGAATATGGGTTGTTCTTCTAAAACCAATATCATAATAAAATCATTAAGTTTGAGTTATACATGCACCTTCTCCAATTTTTATAAGAAATGTAAGTTCGGCTAAAAAATATTGGTTTGTCTATCTTTGTGTTTCATTCTAATTTGATTCTCATTCTTTGTACTCTTCATTTTTCTAATCCTTAAGAATTTATATGCAAATATAACCAAAAAATTGAGAGAAACAAGTCAGCCACATATATTCAATCATTGTGGTGCTAATTGATTTTTGATTTAGTCGTAGGTGAAGAAAATGCAGTATTGATATTGCTACTTCAAAACTATGATAGGGATTTGGGCTGATTTTCTCGGTGAACTATCTACCGTGAAACAATAAAGGTAGATTCAACTTGCTTTGGCCTGAAAAGATGACCAAGCAAGGCAAAGAAAAGGTACTTGAATCTTTCATGTTCTAGTGATTTACTTGCTTTTTTTTTTTGGTGCATTGTAGCTACATATATTATTATGTAAAGTAAAAGTAGCATTAATCATTGAATTAGGTCTAGACAAGATTGAGCAATAAAGAAATAATAAAACTTTCATGCAGGTATGTGACAACAGTTTTCGTGTATCTTCAAGTTTCGACCATTCTTAATGTCTGCTTTTAGAAAACGTGGGCAATTTCCATACTAATTTGTCAACTTGGAACAGTTGTTTTTATTAATTCGATTCAACTTTTTACAGTGGCAGATTTTCCTATTTCAAAAATACTTTGTCTATTATATCTATGTTGTCCCAGTATTATTCCATTTTGACTTGCAATTTGATATTGTAAAGTTTGATTAACCGAGGATAACATGATGCATAAGATCGATTTGAAGAAGGATTTTAGGGAAACAAGTGGTTCCTCTTGTGCGGCACTTGCAGCTGGTCTGTATACTCAATCGGTAATGATCGAATGAATTAATAATTGCTAATGTTAATTTTTAACCATGAAGTAGCATCATGCCTTGCCTTACAACTTTCTGTCATGTTCAAAAACTTCACATTATGTTAGTGTTTTATAGTTGCTTTGTCGATCGATGGTAAAAACGAAACTTGTTTATATCTATCTTTAATTCTATTGTTATAATTCCATAATTTAAGAGGAATGTACAAGTGATTAGGTTTGTGATATAAGATTGAATTTTAACTCAAATAGTGTTTTGTTTTTCCAGGCATTTTGCACATGAACTACATGCTGTAGCTAGAGCTGTTCAAATAGTGGTTTGTGATACAAGTGATTAGGTTTGTGATATTTCGTCCAGGTTTCAGGTCTTATAAATTGTGGCCACCATTCATCATTGCTCTAGCAAACACGTGGAATGGAAAACCTTCAAACCTCTATCGAATATGAATGTTCTTTATTCTGTATGAGTGGATGTTGTCTCTTATCAGCATAGTTCTGATTTATCTCATAGAGTGATAATTGCAGTATAAAAGGCAATTTCTTTGAGGACGACTTGCATGTAACTGTAACTTCGTTTAGATATTGTATCGTAATAATATGAACATTCATTTTGACATGTCTGAGACTCTGACTGTTGATTGGCACGTGCTATTATTGTTAAAAGTTATGTAAAGGGCTCACTTTTATTAAATGTTGCAAGTGTTATTTGTTTAGTATTGAAAAAATGCATAATAAGGTTGTATATGTTTATTGTGCAAACCAGAAAGAGCTTCTTTATAGTGTTTGATTTGTGTTGTAGAAGTTTACTGTTTACAATGCTGAAAAGAAATTGTGTTACTTTTTAAACTGTTTTAAGATACTTTCGCCACAATTAAGTATTGTTATGAATATAGAATCTACAATAGCTCACGGAATCGAACTGAGAAAAGCTGCAGCAAAGGAATCGTTTGACGTATTGGATCTGAAAAGGACATGGCGTGACATGAACAGTGTTCAAAGCAAGTTCATATTGGATCAGAAAAGGACATGCATGGCGTGACATGAACAGTTGAACACAGACCCAGTGCACAGTAACTTCAAAGCCAGCCGCTACTTTTACACCATATATATGTTTGTTTACTCACAGCAATAAAAATCAAAAGCATGGTAATTTTTTTCATCTATCTACAGTTTCCATCAATTTAGTTGCTACTGATGCCAAAAAAAATCTAACTAATTATATGATTTTCGCTGTTGTTGCCAAGCAACAAACTTCCTATGTAACCAGGTCTTCTAGACGAGAAGAGAAATTAGCAACCTTGCCGTGTATTTCATTGCTAATCATCAAAACTACTTGATAGAATGACTCAATTTCAATTTGGTAAGTTATTCAATTGTTTTTCTTTTATCCGTATTATTAGCATTGCACAGTTGTAGTAGTGCCTTTTAATCTATGCTTCTTCCAAGCCGTAGTAAGCAGCAATGATCGTATTATACGCCGACGCCGTAATGTTCAATTGCCTTTTATCATGAGGTCCATCCTTAAAATGCATTTAACAATTTCATGCAGTTAACCCACTTATCTACGTAAAGAAGCATAATCATTTAAATTGTGGTCAACAATTTCATGCTCTTGTAACATTGTAATGATACCTCCATCATTCTTTTTGGTACGTACATTCAACAGCTACACAAGAATCATAGCAGTAACTTGAGAGTTTTGAGAGATAATGTATCTTCCTTCCGACGCCGTAGTAAACAGTATATGCCGACGAGAAGAAATGATATAGAAAGTAATTGCAATTTATTTCTCTCAAATGCTTTTCTTCTTCCTTCCAATAATGTCTTTCTTTTCTTAGCTTTTTCCTATTTCCTGTTTATCCACCACCTATCAATCTTCAATTTATTTGTCCAATAATGTACCTTTACAACATAGTTTCTGTCTCTAGGTTATTTCTAATGAATACTTTATGCTTGGATACTTGCATTTTCCAGTACCTTTACAACATAGTTTCTGTCTTTAGGTTATTTCTAATGAATACTGTATGCTTGGATACTTGCATTTCCAGTACCTTTACAACATAGTTTCTGTCTCTAGGTTATTTCTAATGAATACTGTATGCTTGTTTCATAGTTGTGAGGTTAAAAACTTAAACTTTGCGCTTGGATACTTGCAGGATTACAATTTAGCGTTCACCAACCTCAGACCAGCTAAAGCTTAACTTTGACGGGGTGGTATGGGAAGGGAGAGCGGGGTGCGGCTATGTCTTGCGGGACAGCAAGGGTGGCATTTTGCTTGCGGGGGGTCACCGTGTAGTTGTCGATACCTCCGTGATAGATGCCGAAACAGCAGGCCTCATGGCCGGGCTATGAGCTTCGATGTTGCGCCATCATGGTAAAGACCTCTGGATAGAAGGCGACTGCCTGGATACCGTCCATAACTTGAGGGGCTTTTGGTTGAACCATGTTCTCACACCCTCCAACCACAAACGCATCTAGTACGTGCTAGATCAGTTCAATAGCGTGTCATACACACACATCTACAGAGATGGGAACAAGTGTGCTGATTATGTGGCTAAACAAGGGAAGAATTCCAAGAAACCTTTCATATGGACACCTCCAATATACAATCCCACCATAATTGCACTCAACAATGAAGACCTCAAAAATTTTCAAAACAATATATGATATATGATTAGGTATATGTATCCGTTGTATGCTTTTAGAAGGTAGCATGTTTGAATTATTATCAGTTGTATGCTTTTAGAAGATAACTTAAATGAATTTAGGAATGAGAATGATTATCTATAGAACTAAAGATGGAAAGCTGAAAGAGCAACAATTTACAATCCGAAAACCATGATTTACTTTGCTGCTTACAGAGTATTCTAGAGAAGCTTTGGGATTATCAGTTTTTGCGCTTTGTGAAAAAGGATTATACAAAAATATGTGTCAACGATTTTCGAAGTATTTCTTTTAGTGCAACGATTATATCAAAGAAATACCGTGTCAACGATTATATCAAAGAAATGTTTCGAAGTATTTCTTTCAGCTTTCCATCTTTAGTAAATTGTTGCTCTTTCAGCTTTGATATTAGGAAGAAATATAATCCTTTATTATTTTTATATATACCGTGCCTCCCTAATTTGCACTAAAAGCAATGGTTCCAAGTATTTCTTTTAGTGCAAATTAGGGAGGCATCTATTGATATGGTTTAATATTAAATTCACAGTATGGTAGTCCAGATTATATAAAAATATGTGCCTTATTATTTATATATCACTGAAAAACTACTCTACGTAAAAAATCTCCGCAGCCATAAGGGGAGATAGACTAGTATCATTATATCCTATAAATTATGCTTTGAACGTTGACACGGTTTCCTAACCCAGTTTGGAAACTGGGAACTCGTGGGAATTGAATTTCCTAACTAAGCTTGGAAACACAGTTTCCAAACCAGTTTGAAAACAGGGAACTCTGTTTTCTAAACTAATTTACGAAGATGTATAAAAAAGAAAAGAAAACACGTTGAACATGAAATAAAATCATCAAAAAAATAACTATTTGCATAATCCATTTTAATGGACATTGGATAAAACACTAATTTCAGGTTAAATGTATTGTTATAGATCGCCAAATTTTTGTTCACGTCGTTACAACAGAGGTAACATCATTCTAAAAACTCAAAACATTTTAAAGGCCCAAACTTTTTGTTCACATTGATAATTAAATCCATCACATAACCAATAAAACATGTAAGAAAAAAAAAGTACTATAATTAGCCCCCAATCCTTTATGAAAAACACATAGCCCAATTTCCTTTATAATAAACAAAATATACCGTTGTAAAAAAGTATTCTCTTCCTTTACATTAAGTAGCCTTAGCATGAATTGAACGTTCCTATAATTATTTCGGCTGTAAAATTATATCAAGTTGAAGAAGGCATTCGTTGGTTGGCCAAGGAGTGGATGATAAGTGCAAGCGCTTGTTTAGCCGTAAATGTTGGCACTTGATGCCTGCTCCTCCGATAGTGACAAACGTTAGCCCTCCATACTCTATAGTCCATCCACCAACCTACGTATGAACACACAAAAGTCATAGCACAAATGCATTCCATGAACATACAGTTTCTATATACACATTATGATTCATACCTGTTTACTATACCAAGGTTTTCGTTCATGATTTGTTTTCAGTCCTGACTTTTTCAGTGTCAATCACGTTGTTGTCACCAGTATTCTTCCATCTGTGTCTCCACTGCATTACATTATGTTTGGTTAATGATTCATTTAAAGGAATGCAAAACACTGTTAGCTTTATGATTGGATGTATTAGGTTACCTGTAAATCCAGACTCTTATCCCACCATTAACGAGTTTGTGAATAACTGGAAGCACTGAGGGAGATGCATCATACCATTTGTGGAGTACCTCACTATAATTATTTGCATGCACGTAAGTGTTTATGTGAAATATTCAAGTAGAATTAAAGAAAAATAAGTAAAAAGTCACCTGCAATGAGTCCAGTTGCAGTGAATTCCTGTAACATTAGCATGTAATGCTTCTTGTACATCCTTCCTATTGGAGTAAGCTTCTGTGTAATCTAATATGCAGGGTCATAGCCCACTGGCTTCTGATGCCATGAACTCTACATAAAGGTAATCATTCTCTTATGCTTATAACGTTGACTTATATATATAAATAAACTTTGATTTGTTAAGAAGAGACTTTACATGTTTAGAGAAGCGTTTGGGAACAAAACCATTGATCATTAATGACCTTCTAGAAGATGATGAGTTTTTGATGCATGTTCGAGTGTACACTACAAAATATTTTTCCGCGTCATTGCAAGCCTTAGTGGCGTTTTTCTTCACTGAAGTTGCATTTTTTCTTTACTTCATTGTATGTTTGGTCTGATATCACTGCATGATCCATGCATAATCCACCATCCCTGTTTGACCGGTGGCATCGTCCATCAGAGCATTTCCAATCTGTGATACAAATAAAGCTTAGCTATCAAATTTGTTAGAAATTATTTTGGTGTTAAAAAAGAAATATGTAAGTTATTGGCAATGTAAATGTACACCAGAAATTAAAGTGACCTTATTTTTTTTTGTTATTAAATTTAAACTTCATGCAAGTTGAGAACCTAAATAAGATACGAGAATCACACTTTTCATAATTTATTCCCTCCAAAACTGAAGACGGGTGAAAAATTGTCTCTGATTGATTAGAAACGTATGAAATAATCTAGTAGTCATAAAATGAGAGAATTAATTTTTTTTTACTGAACTAGAACGTCGGGTCGCGATTCAAATACTATTAACAGAACACTAAAAGGACAGGGGGTTTTCTCCAAAATAATCCATTTGCAATCTGAACGATGTACCATAGACTAAAATTTGTGATTTGAGTAAAAATCTGAACGATATTTGTGACGACCCAAATTTTCGGTACCTTTTGAGCTGACCAAACAACACCAGTTCAACCCAAATTGTACTGGAAACCCAGATGTCAGTAGAAAGAATTTAGAAGATGAGATAAGAAAGAAAGAAATATTAGAATAGGAGAATAAGAAGAAGAACCGACACCATACAGAGTTTCACATCGCAGCGGAATAAAATAAAATATAGAAATAACTTTTATTAAGAGCTTGTATAATACTTACACTCATCAGAGTACATCAATACATCTGGACAGTTATAACAACTTGTCCTTATATACATCACATGGCGGAATAAATAATAATACGTCTGAACTCCTCCAGCACGTCTCCTGAACTTCGTAGTGTCCAATAACCTGAACTTGTACAACACGGTCTAACCCGAGCATTACAAATACCGGGTCGGTATGGTGAACCAGAGTGAGAAACCCACTAAGTTTAAATAACATCCATATTGATTTTTAAAGTTAACAAATCCTTTTTGAAATAAAAGGATAATCGTAAGACCAAATCCACACATAAATACAGACGCTTTTTACCTTACGATAACCCAAAACATTTTGAAATCATATATCTTCTGATATTATAATAGTGTCTAAATACAAGTAAATAAAAATCTAGCGGAACGCTTGCATCTCACGCTCCACATATATAGTATACAATCAAAACCGCGGGCGCTTATTGGAGATTGGATTTCGACTATGACAAGGTATGAAACCACCTGTCGATAGTGTATCTCTAGAGGGGAATACATTGGGTTCAATAAGAACGTCTTGCAACCCGACCCACACATGACTGACCACTCATTTCTCTTGAGTGTATCGAATGTATATCACCAATGTTTGGGATCAACAACCGTTTCCCGGAAAGGGACAACATCGGAATAGATTAAAGAAGGAAAATGGAATTTCTCTAGATAGGTGATTATACAACATAATGGGAGCGAACCACATAGCCATGCTGCCTGGCCGATTTTTGTCATTTCCCGGTTGATGAGGCTTGAGGTTTTAAATCTTCTGGGACATCTGGCCACAATTCACTTTGAATACCACATCGTCAGATCCATCAAATCACTAATTGGCGTCCTCGAAAATTCCCTGGGCATGTTTAAAGAAATCAATGTACGCGACCATTTGGAAATACTTTGTCAGACACTCATCCATACAAGTCATCCAAGAACAGGATGAACCGAAGGCACCCTCTTACCGCATCCCAAGGATCAGTAGCGAGTAGTCCTTGCAATCCGCAAAATCTCAACCACGACTGAATCAAAGTTTAAAAACCTCTGGTAACTAGCTAGAGAAATTCAACAGCAATCCTTCCGCTTTTGAAGATCCACGGTCTTCAATTGCTCCATCTCGATCAGCTTCTGAACATCTCCGACGTTAACGTATTTGTTGGTCGAAATAGTTTTCAAATATAAATTTGATCCCGGTATTTCCGAACCAACAACCGATTTGGCCAGATTTTGATAGTCGTTGATTTAACTATCAAAATAAACAAACATCACCCATAAAAAAATAAGGTGGATCCATTGGTCCAATATACAACATCACTTGGCCTTTTTAGTTAAACAGTTGTTAATTAAATTTCTAAATTAGAATATCGCTCTTTCACCTTTTATTTCAAAATCACTTTATTCAACTCATAATCTTTCGAATTATAGCTTATAATATCCTTTGCAGAAATATTCATTTAATCCCCTCAACTACCCTTGTTTCTAAACTAATACCATTCTTGGAAAATCATGAAGTCGTTCAAGTTAGGGTATTTTATTTACCTCTCAGACCTTGAGTCGACAACATTCTTATCTTCGGAATGGATAGTAGTTTATTAACGAAATCTCAAATTCCAATAACTATTCCCACACTTCCATTTACTATATAATCCTTTTAAAAAAAACCACTGATCTTAATTTTGAATTAAATTGCTCCATTTTACATTAAAATACTTATCTTAAATATTATCGGCGAGACCTCAGCTATCGGGCAAAGAATATCTCCAGAGTTTTACTTTAATAATCAATTTAAATCCACTTAGACCTCCGTTTGATTTCAACCCAGATTAAATCTTGTTTAAACTTTCTTTTTTATAAAATTCCTTCTAGGCAATAAATCAAAATTCTGACTCAAATAAATATGAGTAAAGCTTATTAAAAATCCTTTTTAAATATAAACGAGTCTCACTCAACTAATTCCCTTTATCACCATTTCCATTTCTCCTTGGTTTCCTTCAACCTTATTCACTTTAAAAGTTAAGATTATTCTTTTTATAGAAATCGTGACTCGGTATATCAAACAACTTGGTTTCATTTGAAACCACTATTATATATTCAAATCTTATCCCTCGAGTCACTTTATGAATTCATATTCATATTCATACTATACTTTTAAAAATCCCGTTACAAGTCAACTCCTTGTTACTTGTCTAACATCATTTACATCGAACAGTTTACTATATTACCAATTATAAATAAAATTAAATAATTAATCTTTCTAAAAAGGTTATTCTAAAATGATATTTAATTTCAATAATAATTAATAATCCAATAATAGTTTTTAATAATCAAATCTCGTTCAAATAGTTGACTCGGTCATCTCAAAACAAGGTTACTTTGTTAACCATTTCCGCTTGGTTATTTCTTTTAAATTAATAAATAAAATTAATTACATTTGATTATCTAATTAAATAATCCCATTTAATTGTTTATTGAAAACGATTAATTCAATTCTTAACCATTTTCTTAATTGCTGCTCAATTGCTTGCAAAACTCATTAACCTACAAATCTCGCTTTATATACTCGTTTTATAATCAGAAGATAAAAATAATTATTTATTTTCTTAAATAACTTCATTTAAAAATATTCTATATAAAATAGATTTCAAAACCTGTCTTTAGTTATAAAACAAATTTTATAATTTTCTTCCTATTGATTTACCTTACGGTAAATCAATCTCTATAAAACGATTCATTTACAGGCCATCTGCCGATAATCACCCAACCAATGTCACCCATTGGTTAACGTCATATAAGTGTCAAATTTAAATTCAACAATCAACAATAAATCAGACCAATTAAACGGTTCATATAAATAAACAACGTATTTGAGGAATCTGGTTGGGTTCTTCCAACCTGTCCTTCCCTGCATTACAATGGGTTACTTCAAATACGACAATATATTTATTCATCATGATAACAAAAATAAATAGTTCAACTAATAACAATCAACAAACAATTCATAACATCCAATCAAGCATTCCATTATTTATTTAATACGTTTATATTATTATAAACGTAACCAACAAGGTAAGTTACCTTGTTTGGAATATAATCGTTAAAATGACGATTTAATCCGATTAAATTAAACAAACGTTCAATTTAATCAATGCATATTAAATAATATTCAATATACAACAAACAGTCATCCAATTATTAACCATTAGCAAATATTGCACACAAAAATAAAAACCCAACTTAAAAAAATATAAGTGGGATAAACTGAGTGAGTTAAACTTACCTTGATCTACATCTATTGTTGAAACAGTTTGTTTAACACGCTTCCAGCTGCGTTCAAATCCGTCCATTCTCATTCCAAATCTGAAGTCCACTGAAATGGGTTCGCTGCTTCGTATTTGGTCTGATTCTGTATATGGACGACACGGTTATAATTTTAATACGGTGTTCACTATATGAATCAATATTGTTAATATACTTAAAAAATATTTTATAAATCTAATTTTCTATCTGCATTTATGTAAATCCGATTAGGCTGCAAAACGTAAATAGGCATGTTCGAATGGTTAGGTAAACGCTCCAAAATTTCCAGGCTTCCTTACATCAAAGGATCAGCATTTTATATTTTAATTGACCATCTTTGTTAACTATTCTTCACTAAATATTAAACAAACCTAAATGTTAAACAAATCTTTAATCAGATGTTTTTAAATTGATTAGGACTCACGTATACATACCTCGTTTCCATCTGTCCTTCATTGCACCGTGATTCTCCTATTTATCTCCGTGATGCCACTGCGCCATGTCCACCTTCACGTTTTGTCAATTCTTCTTTTCTATATTTTTTTTTCTTTTTAGTGTTAAGGGCCGAAAGCCCAATGCACCCAGCACATAAGTTAATTCCATGCTCAAGCTGACCGGACCCATGCACGCACATGACCCGGTTGGAACGTGCCATCAACACCCCTCGCTATTATCAGAATGGACCTCTTATAACCAATTCAGTAAGCGTGCCCTGACCCCTACCTAGTGTTGGGTCGTCGTTTGATACCAGAAAGGGTTACTGTAACACCCCTAAGTCCCACATCGTGGAAACCTGTGTGAAGTGGGTACTTATATAGTAGTGCCCATCTCTTACTAACGCCGAGGCCTTTTGAGGAACAAAACCCCACACCTATATAGTGGCTAAGTTGGGGACAATATCTTGTGCGAACGGAGGTGCAGGCTGTTACAGTGGTATCATAGCCAATACCCAGCCGGAATTGTGGCTCCTGTGTGGACCACAACGCCTGGGTGAGGTGTTTGTGAGCCAACGGGGACGTTGGGCTCTGTAGGAGGGGAGAATGTAACACCCCTAAGTCCCACATCGTGGAAACCTGTGTGAAGTGGGTACTTATATAGTAGAGCCCATCTCTTACTAACGCCGAGGCCTTTTGAGGAACAAAACCCCACACCTATACGGTGGCTAAGTTGGGGACAATATCTTGCGCGAACGGAGGTGCGGGCTGTTACAGTTACTGACTGATATGGGTCCCACACAACAGATGACACAAGCAAATACCCCTCACAACCTTGTGTCCCCAGACTAACGGATTTTAGATGTATAGATTTCAGATTAACACGTTTGCAGACTAACAGAGAAGATTTACATATTCACAGGTTTATACATTAATATAGTAGATTTACGGATTAACATGCTTACGGAATAACGGGTTCGCAGATCAGATGTACGGATTATCAGTTTTACAGATTAACAGATCAGATTGTACATATTCAACATATACAATAGGTTAAGTTTATCGGGTCTATATACACATAACCCACCCCATCGGTTTATTAAGGTTAACTTAACCCCTCCCACTTATTCAAGCAAGTTTACTTAACCCTACTCAATTTAACAGGTTCATGTAACCCCTACAGATTCAATTAGGTGAAGTATTCCAAGTTGACAAATTATTATCATTTCTGGTTAATGCACCAGACCTCTCACATTAGATTTACCACCTGTGGACGCTGGATATGCCGGGCGGTTCCGGGCAGACTTATACCACAAGTGTAATCTAACCTCGTGTCTGAGTACTATTTCACATGTACGCACCAGGCCCCTCACATTAGATTCACCTCTTGTGGTTGCTGGATATGCCGGGCGGTTCCGGGCAGACTTATACCACAAGTGCAATCTAACCTCGTGCCTAGGCACAGTTCAGATTTAGGCATATTCATCCCTATTCAATTAAAGTGTTCGGTTTTCAACAGGTTCCAACAGATTAGTCATTTTAACAGATTAAACACCTACGCAAGTTACAGTAGATTACTCACAATTCCATTATCATGTTTTGTTAAATCTTAAATTAAGCCTACAGACTTATATACTTGAAATAACGGTCATAATTCGCAATATAACATTTGCCCCTAGTTTTAGTCAATTTGTACAGTACAAGTTGTGCCCAAAAACCCCAGTCATGATTCATCATACATGTTATGCCCAAATTAAAGTTTTTAGATCAAAGTATAGATTATGCCCCTTTGTTATAGCATGTACCAGTCCAATCCCCACACATATTATGTCCATAATTCTAAATAAAAGTTATGCTCCAAATTCCCAAACATAGGTTATGCCCCAAATTACCCAAACATAGGTTATGCCCCAAATTACCCAAACATAGGTTATGTGTAAAGGCCCGTAAATCCGTACCAATTTGAGCTGACTAATTACAACCCAAGTAACATGAAATTACGAATCTTTAATAGAGAAAAGTTAGAGGATGAGAAAGATAAGATAAAACTAATAGAATAGAAGAGTAAGAAGAACATCAGAATCTCACAACGGAAGGAATAAAATATAACATGTCAAATCTCTTTATACAAAAAGAATATGTATATATACATACCAATCATCAGAGTACAACATATATCTGTCACAGCGGAAAATAACTAACGGTGAAGCCTCCTGCTTCCAGCTCCTGAAACTCCAGCGAAACCTAACCTGGAAATATGCTCGGTCTGACCCGAGCACATTTGATTTAAAACAAAATTCACCTGGATCAGTCTGGAATACTTTCCGTGATAAATTCACACACACACAACTTATTTACTTTGGAAATCCTTTTCGAAAGAAATGATAATAGTAAGACCAGCCAACACATAAACACGAACAGTTTTTACCTTACTATAACCCAAAACAGTTTTGATATATCAAAATACAGTGATATTATAATAGTGTCTATCAGTCACAAATAAATAACCAAGTAGTAGAACGCTTGCATCTCACGCTCAACATATTTATTATATAATCAAAAACCGCATGGCGCTTATTGGAGATTGGATTTCAACAGACAAGGTATGGGAGCACCTTCCGATCATTGTTATCTAGAGGGTATACACTGGGGTTCAACAAGAACGTCTTGCAACCCGGCCTCACATGACCGACCACTCATTTAGCTTGAGTGTGTCGAATATATTGTCACCACGGTTGTTGGCCATCCAACCGTAATCCGAAGATATAGAATCGAAAAGAAGAACAAATATGAATTTTCTCTAGATCGATGACAATAAACCCTGCTTGGGTATGACCCAACTAGCCATGCTGCCCTGCCCAACTTTTGTCTCTTCCCGGCTGATGATGCTAGAGCTACGTCTATCTTTTTAGAATATCTGGCCACCATTCACTTTGAATGTCACATCGTCAGATCCGTCAAATCACTAATTGACGTCCACAAATACACCCTGGGTGTTAAGTAAGAGAATTTCTCCACCACCGAACTTGGTATATTTGTACAAATCAATGTACGTGATTCTTAAGGAAATACTCTGTCAGACAATCGTCCATACAAGTCATCCAGGAACAGGATGAACCGAAGGCACCCTCCTACTGCATCCTCGGAACCACCCTCTAGATCAGTAGCAAGTAGTCCTTGCAATCCATAGATTCCAAACACGACAGAGGCACAGTTTATCTCCGGGCGTGAACCCGCGATTATAAGTAGTTCTTTAGTTTCATGAAGATCTGCGATCTTCAATGCTCCATCTTTAATATCTGCAGATCGTCTCGTACGCCACGTTGGATCGAAACGGTGTTGGGTCTAGTACCCATCCCGGTTTCTTCGAAACAACACGTCAAAAGGTCCAAAAGAATATTTCACTGATAGTCGGTGTTTTAACTATCAATGTCAATAATGTTGTTAAGTACATTGGCAGCTCCGACCCTTTGATAAAAACCATTCATTTAAACCATTATACCGGTTTAATATCGTTATCGTATCATAAAACCTTTCAATTTCTTTTATCTCGGAAATATCACTTCATATTCTTTAAAATCCCTTTTTAACTTTACTTTGGAAAATATCGATATATTATCCGCTTGATGGTATAATTCCAATTATTAATTCTCGTATGGCCAAACAATGTTAAACGACACTTTAGTTATTATATAACTCAATTGGTTTTATTAAACTCAGGCTTCCAATATTACTTTCCATTCAAGTCATTTTGGAATATGTAATTCAAATTCAAACATTTACTTTTGTTTCCCATTCGACATATCCATTTCTATTTCTTCGGCAAACATTCGTTATTTACTTTATTACTTAGAATAAGTATCTCGATCCATATTATTTTATTTCACTTCAAACTCGGGCCAAACAAATGTTAAATTATACATTTGTTTACTTCTAAAGCAAATCGTTTAATTATAATTTAAAAACTTTCCAATCTTGCAATATGATGAACTAATCTCAAATCCTTTATCACTACAAACCAATATCCTCTCTCGATAATAGTGACACCGTTCAAGTTGGGGTATTTTAATTACCTCTCATACCTTGATTGACAACGTTCTTATCTTAAGAAAATAAAAGTTTGCAATTCAAACTCCACTATATTATTCCCATGATACTATTTAATTGTTTAAATAAACAATTATTCCAATTCCCTAACCCGTCGGTTTATACTTTCCTATTTATAAAATCGTAATAACGACACAAGAATTCGTTATATATATAACGCTTAGTAATTTCTACAATCCATGATTGTAAATAAAAATATATTTATAATCCTTTTATTTCAATAACTTTTATAAAAAGTATACATCAGCTTTGATTCAGTTATAAACATATATTTTATAACATAAACTTCGTCAGTTCGCCTAATGGCAAAACGACGTCTTTTAAACGATGGATATTAGGCCATCTGCTGCCAATAACTTAATCAATACGGTTTATTGATTAAAAAACAACAATCGTTGAACATACGTTCAACGATCAGCATCCATTTAACCATAAATGTCCAAACAGGTTATAATATCATTCGGGGTAAATAATTCAGGTGTGAGCAATAATGAACAATCAATAATATATAATTTATTTGAGAAATCCGGTCGGATCCCTCCAACCTGTTCTTCTCTGCATATCAGATCATAATATATTTTATAACAGTATGGGAAACCATAATTTAAACTAAATTATCTAATACGACAATCAAGCACTACGCAACCACGGCATCCAAACAACCAATTTAACGGTGAATTATATTTGTATGAATTTAACACATCATGGTAATCCAGAAAAGTGTGAGAATTAAATCCCCTTTGTTTTCGATGATCAATTTCAGCATTGTTCCATCAAACGAAAACTGGACTGCTTCTAATCCCTTCCAAAATAGCTCAGCAGTGTAGCCTCTGTCTCAGTGATCCTAACGGATCATGTTTTCGTGAAATTCTGCGTATATATGTGAACGTTATACCATCGAATAATTAATGTTTTAAATTTAAACACTTATATCATTAATTAATATTTAATTATTTCCTTAGCCTAAAATCAACCGTAAACCAATGGTTCACCTCACGGTCTTCCACGTTATTTACTCTGGCCCATTTCCTTTTCAAACCATGATGTAAATTTCAGCCTGCCTCTTATTTGCCTCTTCTCCGTTTTACGTTATTTCCTCCCTGAATTAAAGAGCAGCTCCTTTTGTGAAAACCATCACTTTCCCCACTGAGTTTGCCACATCCGTTCTCTTCCTACTCTCCTTAATTATTTTCAACAATCACTGCTCCTTCATCAGCCATTCCACTCGTTGACCTCATTGTGCCTACATTAACTCTAACCGGTCCCTTTTATTTCACTGACTTCTTTATACTCCAAAATTCAACAGTATGGAATCCATGCAAAAGCTGCTCCAACGCTGAATGCTTCTTCCCTGACTGGCACCAAAAACCAGCTAATACCCACACATGTGTTTCACTTGTACCACCCATCAAACCATCACCGCCCCAGGCTGTCAAACCACGGCTCCCCCATTATTTGTTTCTTTCCATCACGTCATACTCATTTCCCCTGTTTCGTGAACTGCTTATTCACGCATGTTCCCAAATTCCTTTCAGCACTTCTAAACAAACCCAGGCCAATGTTCTTCTTGATTACTTCGTTCCTGAATACCGGTCTTTTACTTCATTTGTTCAAGCAGTTCCGCCATCTTCGTTAGTTCAGGCAAAACCGGATACACAAACTCCATCATGTTTGTCCCTTCAACAACGTTAGAGCTTGGTTTCCCTTCATGTGTCCTTGTTCCGAGATGTTCTACTTCCCGGCTATTTTATTTCTACCCTTCACCATTCATGGCTTCACGTTCAAATCATTCCCATGCTTTTACAGCAACTAATTTAAGTGTTCACAGGTCCAGAAAATACACCAGCAAACTTCTTCCTCAATCTGCCTATCATCCTTCTTACTGAACGCTCCTCTGGCGCTTACCCGAGCTCCTGTCTCCAATCCGCTTCCTTTCGCTCCGCCACTTCGTCCATGGTTCACTTAAAAAGTATTTCGTTTCTTGCCTTGCTGTCTCCCTCTCGCTTAAATCCCGTACACACCGAAACATCCTGATCATCCCCACGTACCTCCCTTTTTAAATTATACAACAATTTTCCTTTTTTTATAAACCTGCTGCTCCTCTTCAGAACCCTACTTACTGTCTTCATAAGCTCACCACTCCTTTACAACCGAAAGTACAAACTACCCTTTACTTGCCCTTTTACCTCACACCATTCTTTAGAACACCACCACTAATCGTTTCTTCTTCCCATAAATAACAATCTCTCCAGTGAACCGACTTCACAAACAATGCCGCCCCAATGCTCAGTTCACCGATAAGACCACAGCGTTGTCTCCGTCTCTCCACGCACTACTGCACAAACCAGATCCCGAACTCCGTCACCAACTGTAGCACCGCCAGTTCACCCTTTAGAGGGTCGCCACCGCCAATAAAGGCCACCGAAAGCGCTGTGCCTCCGGCTGCAGGAACGCCTCATCACGTTGAACAATTTCGGTTCAGGAATCATGTCGGAATCTTGAAGGTAGGAGATTATTGGACTGTTAATTGTGAGGAGGAGCATGGACCGTTCGTTTGATATGGTGAAAGCTGCTGCGTTTGGTCAGTTTGTATATATGGACGGGAAAGTTTTTTTCTCAATTTGTATGAAGTTTGATATCACGGCTTTCTTATATATTTCTTTCAGTGGAAGATAAAGGAAGAAAGCTTCCGTTGGTTTTGTGTAAGGATGGAGAATGAAAATGGGCGAGTGGTTTTTATACAGAAGAAGACTTAATAGCAAAGTAAATATCTCGTTCCTTGAAAACATGCGCAAATTGAGGAATTAGGTGGAAATTTTCCTCACTTAGGACGTGCGCTATTATGTAGGGAAATGGCCTTCGAGATTTTTAAAATAAGTTTGATTTAACATTTTGTTTTATACGGTAAGATATTTTAGGGTGTCGTACTCTGTACAATTTTATCATTCCAGGATCGCTGTCGACAAAAATAAAAATACCGTTGTGTCGAGCAACGCCCCACATTCCTAAAAATATAATAATACCGGTAGATCAACTTATATTTTGAAACCCCAAAATACTGCTACAGGGTGCAAAATACTCCAAATAAAAAGTGACATATTTAATTAATTAAAAATTATAGTAAAATTCTAAAATTTAAATTATCCCTACGCCTCAAAGGTCTTGTCCCAATTCGAAACCGATATTTAATTATAATTAAATTATCGTTACGGTTTATAAACGATTCCACAACGACTTTCTGAAATTTTGAATTGGACATATCTTAACATCTATACGATGGAATCTAGATTTTCCTCTTACATTAGAAAATTATCATCTAATCGATTCAACAGTTTCTTGTTTCACTGAAATCCGACTTATATCGGATCCTGTATAACCCATTGAAGTATAAATCGTAAATTTCGAACTGTCACGCCATTTCGAGCTCGTTTTAATTAATTTATAATATATATAAATTCGAACTCCATTTTAAATGAATAAAATTCGATATAAAATTCAAGTATATCACCAAATCAAATATTAAAACAGATTGTAATATTCGTAATTAACGCGCGAAAATCTGGGACGTTACATACCTTCCCCCTTAAAAAAATTTCGTCCCCGAAATTACAAGGTAAGAAGAATGATCCAAAACTAATTATTTTAAAATAATTATATTTGAATTATTATCAAAATAATTTCAAACTCTTAAAAATTTTCGAAAATTTCGCCAGCACCTCCTCTGCTCGTCTCGATCATAACAACTACAACTGCCACACTGGGCCTCAACTTCTCCAAAAGAAAATCAAAACCAAATGACTATCCAACTCAGAGATATAAAACTAATCACCAATTAATAATATTAAGGTTTACCTTTTTGTCGGGCAACTCAATTCCAATTCCGACGTAATCATCTAACTGCTTGTAACGTCCCGTATTTTTCGACGATTAACGTTGAATGATTAAAACGATTAAATATTTGATTTGAATTCAAATCGGAGATTTATATAGGGTTTATTTATTTAAATTATTAAATAAGAATATTTTTATTCGATAAATATAAAGTGTCTGAAATCAATTTATTATTTAAACGACATTGTCGATGTAGTGATATTTCAAATGATTTCAGAATTCGACAAGGTAAATTCCATCAGTTTAAAAATAGTGTATTGTTACTGAATTATGTATTCTCGTAATTGATCAGTGAACGTCTAAGGAAAATTAAATCGAATTTAATTTTAATCGTCAGTTTAAATTATATCATCACCGTACGACCAAATTGGACTTCGAAACCTGTTCCAGGGAGTTCAGAACAGTGGCATAACCCTAGAGATGCCGTTTGTTGCGTTTAAATAGGAGATCGAAATGAACACGATATTTTAATTAAATCACATCTGTTCAAATAAATTGGGTAGCAGATTTATATACTTTCCAACGCAAACACCATATCACCAAAGATATTCTAAGAACCTAGGCATGCTCCAGCTACCTTCCTCTTTTCAAATCACGTACTCCCTACTCCTTTCGAACCAAGTTTCTTCTGAACCCTATCCTAATGTAGCTGCTCTCTCCCCTCTTTTCAGCTACGTCATGTTCCTTGCATATGAAGAAAATTCTGTAAAGCTATCCTAACTTAGCTGCTTCGTTATTTCAAATCCACTCACCATCATCTTCTATCAACTGAGTTTGCCAATACACTGCAGCCCTACCGCTTCCTAATGTCAACGCCTAAGCTAGTTGAAATGGACATTCTTCTTGTCGCTTTACTCTCACACTATATAAACGAAGCCAAGCAACCGATATCTCTCCATCCTCAAACAAATTAAGTTCAGTCCCTTCGTTCTTTTTCTCTTCTAATTAATTGTGGAAACTAAAACCGATCGCTTCATCCATGTTTCAATTATACAAACCACAAAAAACCCATTCAAGCCACTTCATCAATTCTCTTTTCTCCAGTAATTCGAAGAACCAGATTTGCTTAGAAAGGGGAAAAATTGGGAAGCTCAAATCCTGGATCGCAATTCAAATTGCAAGGAGCACCGGAGCTCGACACTAAGACAACCATCGTCGCGAGATCTAAGAACTCGACTCAATGTTGAAGACGCGGTGATTCCAAAAGAGTGCGTCGGGGTGGTTTGTTGGGGTTGCCGATGCAAATCTGGGTGGTTTGAAGGTTGCGACAGTGGGATTTTGGGGAACGCGGCCTGGAAGCCAGGTCCGTGAATTGGAGTAAATGGATGAAGGCGCGACAAGGATGAACGAGACAAAGTGGATTTAGCAGTAAGTTAATTTTAATGTTCGATCTTTATTTTGGGATACAGAAGCATTACTGTAAATGAAATGGGAGTATCGATGTGGGTTTTGAACACAACTGGATAGTGTGTATATGAATGAATTGAGGCATGGTTGCGATTCAATGGCAATGAGAGAAGTTGCTGTTACATTGTACAGTGGAGTGACTGGAGTACGGCTGAAGGGAGACTAGGAGTTTTGGGGTTCAACAAAATTGCAAACAGGAAATTTGATTCTTGTGTTGTGGAAATGGGATTGTCGAGAGTTACAATTTGGAAGGAGAAGGTGAGTATTATTATGGGTTGCCATTAAGAGAAGTTCTGTGTATGGATAGATGAGAGGGGTGCTGTTGAGGGAGAGGCTTTGAGACAGTAAGAACTGGAGATCAACTTTGAAATTTTGGGTTTATGGGACTGTCATTTTAGGAGGAGGTTGAGCGCTGATGAGCGAAGGCATCGTAATGATTTTGGGATCGAATTGGGTAGTTTGGGATCAACACAACATTGTGAATGGGTGATTTTTGTCAGTAACATATTCAACAAATTGTCAAAGAGGGATGGAAAGGTTTCGGGGCTGATGGAAGTTTTGGGTCTGTTTGAGGATGTACTCCACTGCATCAATTAGTCAGGTAGTTTGCAAGTCCGTAAGGTACGTTGATTCGAAATTTAATTTCATAGAATAATTTAATTGTTAATTTATATTAAATAATAGCTTATCGATAAATTAAATTAAAACATCGTAGGAACACAATAAAATTCATTCGAGTAGATTCGTAGCTGATGATACAGAATTAAATGGAATATTCAGCAAAAGGAAACCCGAGATGAGTTAAACTCACTCAGTTAAATTATTGAGAACTATTTTTAATAGTTCAAATTAATTTTATTGCATGTTGGTTGCTAAATTGCTTGATATAAAGTGATAATATTATATAATAATATTATATAATAATAATATTGGTGATTGGATATGCCCGCAGTATCATTAGCGGATGCCCGCAGTACCATTAGCGGATGATTTCCCTATACGCCCCGCAATATATATATAGTGGATGACCTTCTATACCGCGATATCCTGTCTCGAAGCAGGATGGGTATTATTATTATTTGACTAACATCTGTGGATGCAGGAAAAATAGGTTGGAGGGATCCAACTGGATTCCCCAACATCTATTTATTTATTATTTTCACATATATGCTGTTACATGACATGATTAATAACCTGTACGACATGGTTGGGTGTGTATTAACCTTGGACCTTGATTTTTGGTATTTTTGGATGTTAAAAATGATATATGGTTTTTAAAACCAGAATTTAAGAAAAAAAAATATAAAAGTATAAAATGGGAATTTTATTTTCAAATATTTGTTTAGAAACCGAATTATAAAGGGAATTGAAAAGTAAAGTTTTATTTTAAACAAATAAAACGAGAAGTTGATTTTATAAACAAATATTTTGAAAACGGGAATTGTAAAGAGGAAATTACAAATAGGGTTATGTGAAATGGGATTGAAACTGGGAACTTGATTTATGAAGTCGAGTATAGTATGGAATTGTATTGGAATTATTATTCACAATTAAAGTGAATAAGGAGGATAAAATAAGTGGTGAGGGAAAATAGGAATTTATAAAAGTAAGTTAAAAAGGGTTTTTGAAATTATAAATTCTTATTGAATAATATAATATAGGTTATATTAAAGAATTTTACATAGGGATTATAAATAATAAATATTAGAATTTGCAAAGAATAGAAGTGATAATAGAATTAAAACTTGAAATTGACAAGTTTAGAATCAAATTGACAAATTTAGTCAAGAACGGATTTGTATTAAAAGTTATTATTCACGGGTGAGGTGAATAGGGGTTGAAGCGAATATTTTGCAAATGAGAATATTGGGAAGGAAGCTAGAAAGGGTTTTAAATTATAAATAATAATTGAATTAAAGATGAACTAAGTTGAGTATTACAATATGGATTATATTAAAGATTTTTATATACAGGTTATTAATATTATTAGTAATAATTTGCAAAAATTTATATACGAATAGTTTGAATAGAAGTTAAAATAGAAATAAATGAAGCTTTTTGAAACAAAACTAGGATGAGTGGAATAAACATATACAGATGTTTATAAAGATCTATGAAATCAAGATGTTATATGAAACTTAGTTTACAAGGATTAAAATGAGATTGAGTTGGGTAATGGATATATATCGTTACAAGGAAAATCTTTTTTTAGTTTATAAATGAATATTTAGCAAACATGTTGCAAATCAAACCTTTAAGGGAATATTTTATAAAGTTTGTAGGAATGTTTTGTAAATGCTATTTATAAGTAAAATATATTTGAATAGTTATGATTTGAGATAAACATTTCATTTAAAATGGTAATTGATGTTGGAAATTCTTTTTGTTTAGAAACTTAGAAATGGAGTTAATGGGATTAGAAACTGACTAAAGGTTAGTCGAGATGAATAATTTTCGGAATATCAATCTGTTGTTGATTTCGGTCTTCGGGTTTGATATTTAGTAAATTTTTCACTTACTTGTTTACGGTTGGGAACTAATGACCAAGATGAGAAGTGCGTGCTAAAGTATTTAAAATGAACGGTTTTGAATATTCTTATACTAATATAAGAAGAGAATGAGTATTTCGAAGTGTTGTGATAATTAAGAAGTTTGAGAAACGAATAATCAAATCAAGAGGCAATTATTGAATCAATAAATTCAATTTTCTTTCATGAATGAGTGGTTGTTTTATTTGATAGTTAAATAATCGACTATCAAATCTGACCTATACGATTGTTGGTACGGAAAGACCGGGATCGAATTTATATTCGAAATCCATCTCGACCAGCAAATACGAAAACGTTGAATATGTACCCGATGCTGATCGAGACGGAGCATTGAAGACCGTAAAGTTTCATAAAGCGGAAGAACTACTTAAAATCTCTGGTTTAGCGGCCAGAGATATACTATGGTTCTATCGTGGTTGGAATTTACGGATTGCAAGGATTTCTCGCTACTGATCTATAGGGTGATTCCTAGGATGTGGTAGGAGAGTGCCTTCGGTTTGTCCAGACCCAGGACAACTTGTATGGACGAATGTCTGACAGAGTATTTCTGTAAGAGTCACGTACGTTGATTTCTTCAAACGTACTATAGTTGGTGGCGGAGAAGGGCACTTCTCTTAGCTTAACTACTAGAGTATTTTTGTGGACGTCAATTAGTGATTTTCTGACGGATCTGACGATGTGGCATTCAAAGTGAATGGGGGTCAAATGATCTAGAAAGATGATTATAACCTCAAGCCTCACAACCGGGAAATGACAAAAATCGGGCAGGAAGCATGGCTATGTGGGTCGCGCCCATTAGGGTGTATTGTCACCATCTAGAGAATATTCATATTTGTTACTTCTTTTTATTTCTGTATCTCCCAGGAACGGTTATGTTGCTAGCAACCGTGAGGTGACAATATATTCGATACACTCAAGAGAAATGAGTGGTCGGTCATGTGTGGGCCGGGTTGTAGGACGTTCTTGTTGAACCCAGTGTATTCGTCTCTAGAGATACACTATCGGCAGGTGGTCCCATACCTTGTCATAGATGGAAATCCATTCTCCAATAAGCGCCCGCGGTTTTGATTGTATACTATATATGTAGAACGTGAGATGCAAGCGTTCTGCTAGATTTTATTTATTTATATTTAGACACTATTATAATATCACAACAAGATATTGATTTCAAAAATGGTTTGGGTTATCGTAAGGTAAAAACCGTCCGTGTTTATGTGTGGATTGGTCTTACGATTATCCTTTTCTTTCGAAAGGATTTTTAACGTTAAAAATCAAGTTGGATGCTACCAATAATTTAGTGAGTTTTTCTCACGCTGGTTCACCAGACTGACCTGTGCGTTTGTAATGCTCGGGTCAGACCCTACTGGGTCAGACCGAGTTTTACAGGTTCAGGATAAGGTACGAATTTCAGAAGACCAGATGGAGGAGTTCAGACGTATGATTCATATATTATTCCGCTGTGTTATAGACAAGGATAGACTGTTATAACTGTCCAGCTATGTTGAATGACCACTGTACTCTGATGATTGTAAGTATTATTTCAAGTCTTTCAATAAAGATTTATTTCTGTATTATATTTTATTCCGCTGCAATGTGAGACTGTGTGTTATTGTTCTTCTTCTTTCTTCTATTCTTAACTTTCTTTCTTTCTATTTCTCATCCTCTTATTTCTTTCTATTAGCTTTCTGGGATTTCGATACTTGAATTAGGACATGGAGTGTATAAATGTCTGGATTCGAGAGTCGAAATTTCAGGGTCGCTACAGTTGGTATCAGAGCAATGGTTTAGGAATAACCTTGGCTCTGTGGTATAACTCGATAAAGATGGGGTTAATAATACCCTAGATTGAGTTTGAGTGTATAAACGTTTATATATATGAGAGCGTATTTGTAAATTCAAATTATAAAAATGTTTTGTATTATGTTATTTGATCGGTTCAAGTTTGAACTGGTGACTGACACAGTATTGTTTTGCAAAGCGGGTAAATGAAATAATTTTGCCCAAATTATATTTTTTATAGAAAAAATAGTTTTCTTATATTATACTGGTATTTGATTGTTTGATTTGTTTGAATGAAATTCAAATACGATTATGGAATTGGATTGGTTTAATATAACCAGAACAGGAACTAATAAATGGTTTTTGAAATAAAAATCAGAACTTGAAAATAAAGTTGAAAGCTAATGGAAATAAGAAATATATTGGATTAGAAATCAATCTGATATTAACAAATTGATAAAATGATATGTTGGGCCAAAGTAAATATTAAAATTGAATATGAATTCAATTTGCTGTGCGTTGTTTGTTGATTGATTGTTAGATTGGTCGAATAGGAATCCACCAACAATTAATGAAGTTAGATGAATAAATTGGATGCTAAGGAAGAAAAATCCAATTAAATGAGTTGAATGAATCAGAACTTGTCCTAAAAACAAGTTGAAATGGATTTGAATTGGAATTGAAATTGAAATTAAATATAAACTCGTCGTGTCGCGGTAGTTCGTAAATTAGCGATTTGAACTTCAATTGGATATATAGGATTTAATATGAGTCGGAATTCTTTAAAACAAGAATCGTCCGGACTTATGGGATTATAATTCTCTAATGAAAGAGAAAAATTGAAATTTCATATTATAGATTTTGAGTTATGTCAAAATTAAATTTTCAAAAAGTCGCTATGAAATCGTTTATAAATTAAAACGATTTATGAATTAATATGGAAGAATTTTAAGAGATTAAAATTTGATTTCCTTTGATAAACTTGAGAATTGAGTTATTAAATGAATATGGAATGAAATTCATAAAAAAACAAGTTGAAATGCCAATAAATTGATTATTGATAATCCAAATTGAGCTCGATACTTATAATTGGAATATGTCGAGTATGATAAGACATAAATTGTAACAAATCCACTTCGAGTAAGGGTGGTTGAATATGACTTAAAGTATTATCCAACTAAGTTGGATTAAACCTTGAACTCAAGTAAATGTAAAATGGACTCGTATAGTGAAAATTTAACTTGGAACTTGGATCATAAGTAAAACCTAACTTGATTAACAACAAACGTATACTTATTTGAACATGGATGTTTAAACTATCATTAGTTAAAAATGAAAGCAAATTGATGGATGGATTGGTAGATTGGAAGTAAGAAGTTAAGTTGTTTATGATCAATTAGAAATACAGGTGCATATGATTGAGCAGGTTTATGAGATGGAAGCAAGTGTGAAGAAGTAATATGAGATGCCTGACAAAAAGGTACATGTTTAATTCAATACGGGATTTTATGAGCCTTTTTGGCTAGCCGCTTGGCTTTTTCCTTTTCTTTTTGATTGGAGAGGGTCTGTGTGGCAAGGTTTGAATTTTTCCGGTAACCCCGTACAAAGGAGGTGCTGGCGAAATTTATCAAAAATTTAGGGAGTTAGAAAATTTTTCAACAAATTTGAAAAATTTTGTTAGAAAAAAAATATGTTCAATTGGAAATTGAAGTTAAGGATTTTTGAGTGAACTGATGAGTTGGTTGTTGGAGACTAAGGATGTTGAGATCAGTGTTGAGTTGCATGAGTAGATTATGGGAAGTGAATAAGATGTAGCACCTTTTCTACTTAGTAATTTCGGGGACGAAATTCTTTTAAGGGGGAAAGAATGTAACATCCCGTATTTTTCGACGATTAACGTTGAACGATTAAATATTTGATTTGAATTCAAATCGAAGACTTATATAGGGTTTATTTATTTAATTTATTAAATAAGAATATTTTTATTCGATAAATATAAAGTGTCTGAAATCGATTTATTATTTAAACGACATTGTCGATGTAGTGATATTTCAAATGATTTCAGAATTCAACAAGGTAAATTCCATCAATTTAAAAATAGTGTATTGTTACTGAATTATGTATTCTCGTAATTGATCAGTGAACGTCTAAGAAAAATTAAATCGAATTTAATTTTAATCGTCAATTTAAATTATATCATCACCGTACGACCAAATTGGACTTCGAAACCTGTTCCAGGGAGTTCAGAACAGTGGCATAACCCTAGAGATGCCGTTTGTTGCGTTTAAATAGGAGATCGAAATGAACACGATATTTTAATTAAATCACATCAGTTCAAATAAATTGGGTAGCGGATTTATATACTTTCCAACGCAAACACCATATCACCAAAGATATTCTAAGAACCTAGGCATGCACCAGCTACCTTTCTCTTTTCAAATCACGTACTCCCTACTCCTTTCGAACCAAGTTTCTTCTGAACCCTATCCTAATGTAGCTGCTCTCTCCCCTCTTTTCAGCTACGTCATGTTCCTTGCATATGAAGAAAATTCTGTAAAGCTATCCTAACTTAGCTGCTTCGTTATTTCAAATCCACGCAGCATCATCTTCTATCAACTGAGTTTGCCAATACACTACAGCCCTACCGCTTCCTAATGTCAACGCCTAAGCTAATTGAAATGGACATTCTTCTTATCGCTTTACTCTCACACTATATAAACGAAGCCAAGCAACCGATATCTCTCCATCCTCAAACAAATTAAGTTCAGTCCCTTCGTTCTTTTTCTCTTCTAATTAATTATGGAAACTAAAACCGATCGCTTCATCCATGTTTCAATTATACAAACCACAAAAAACCCATTCAAGCCACTTCATCAATTCTCTTTTCTCCAGTAATTCGAAGAACCAGATTTGCTTAAAAAGGGGAAAAAAGGTGAAGCTCAAATCCTGGATCGCGATTCAAATTGCAAGGAGCACCAGAGCTCGACACTAAGACAACCATCGTCGTGAGATCTAAGAACTCGACTCAATGTTGAAGACGCGGTGATTCCAAAAGAGTGCGCCGGGGTGGTTTGTTGGGGTTGCCAATGCAAATCAGGGTGGTTTGAAGGTTGCGACAGTGGGATTTTGGGGAACGCGACCTGGAAGTTAGGTACGTGAATTGGAGTAAATGGATGAAGGAGCGACAAGGATGAACGAGACGAAGTGGATTTAGCAGTAAGTAAATTTTAATGTTCGATCTTTATTTTGGGATACAGAAGCATTACTGTAAATGAAATGGGAGTATCGATGTGGGTTTTGAACACAACTGGATAGTGCGTATATGAATGAATTAAGGCATGGTTGTGATTCAATGGCAATGAGAGAAGTTGCTGTTACATTGTACAGTGGAGTGACTGGAGTACGGCTGAAGGGAGACTAGGAGTTTTGGGGTTCAAAAAAATTGCAAACAGGAAATTTGATTCTTGTGTTGTGGAAATGGGATTGTCGAGAGGTACAATTTGGAAGGAGAAGGTGAGTATTGTTATGGGTTGCCATTAAGAGAAGTTCAGTGTATGGATGTATGGATGTAAGAACTGGAGATCAACTTTGAAATTTTGGGTTTATGGGACTGTCATTTTAGGAGGAGGTTGAGCGCTGATGAGCGAAGATATCGTAATGATTTTGGGATCGAATTGGGTAGTTTGGCATCAACACAACATTGTGAATGGGCGATTTTTGTCAGTAACATATTCAATAAATTGTCAAAGAGGGATGGAAGGGTTTTGGGGCTGATGGAAGTTTTGGGTCTTTTTGAGGATGTACTCCACTGCATCAATTAGTCAGGTAGTTTGCAAGCCCGTAAGGTACGTTGATTCGAAATTAAATTTCATAGAATAATTTAATTGTTAATTTATATTAAATTATAGCTTATCGATAAATTAAATTAAAACATCGTAGGAACACAATAAAATTCATTCGAGTAGATTCGTAGCTGACGATACAGAATTAAATGGAATATTCAGCAAAAGGAAACCCGAGGTGAGTTGAACTCACTCAGTTAAATTATTGAGAACTATTTTTAAATAGTTCAAATTAATTTTATTGCATGTTGTTTGCTAAATTGCTTGATATAAAGTGATAATATTATATAATAATATCAAATAATAATAATATTGGTGATTGGTGATTGGTGATTGGTGATTGGATAATGCCCGCAGTATCATTAGCGGATGCCCGCAGTACCATTAGCGGATGATCTCCCTATACGCCCCACAATATATATAGTGGATGACCTTCTATACCGCGATATCCTGTCTCGAAGCAGGATGGGTATTATTATTATTGTTTGACTAACATCTGTGGATGCAGGAAAATCAGGTTGGAGGGATTCAACTGGATTCCTTAACATCTATTTATTTATTATTTTCACATATATGCTGTCACATGACATGATTAATAACCTGTACGACATGGTTGGGTGTGTATTAACCTTGGACCTTGATTTTTGGTATTTTTGGATGTTAAAAATGATATATGGTTTTTAAAACCAGAATTTAAGAAAAAAATATAAAAGTAGAAAAAGGGAATTTTATTTTCAAATATTTGTTTAGAAACCGAATTATAAAGGGAATTGAAAAGTAAAGTTTTATTTTAAACAAATAAAACGAGAAGTTGATTTTATAAGCAAATAATTTGAAAACGGGATTTGTAAAGAGGAAATTACAAATAGGGTTATGTGAAATGGGATTGAAACTTGGAACTTGATTTATGAAGTCGAGTATAGCATGGAATTATATTGGAATTATTATTCACAATTAAAGTGAATATGGAGGATAAAATAAGTGGTGAGGGAAAATAGGAATTTATAAAAGTAAGTTAAAAAGGGTTTTTGAAATTATAAATTCTTATCGAATAATATAATGTAGGTTATATTAAAGAATTTTACATAGGGATTATAAATAATAAATATTAGAATTTGCAAAGAATAGAAGTGATAATAGAATTAAAACTTGAAATTGACAAGTTTAGAATCAAATCGACAAATTTTGTCAAGAACGGATTTGTATTAAAAGTTATTATTCACGGGTGAGGTGAATAGGGGTTGAAGCGAATATTTTGCAAATGAGAATTATTGGAAGGAAGCTAGAAAGGGTTTTAAATTATAAATAATAATTGAATTAAAGATGAACTAAGTTGAGTATTACAATATGGATTATATTAAAGAATTTTATATACAGGTTATTAATATTATTTGTGAGAATTTGCAAAAAATTATATACGAATGATTTGAATAGAAGTTAGAATAGAAATAAATGAAGCTTTTTGAAATAAAACTAGAATGAGCGGAATAAACATATACAGATGTTTATGAAGATCTATGAAATCAAGATGTTATATGAAACTTAGTTTACAAGGATTAAAATGAGATTGAGTTGGGTAATGGAAATATATCGTTACAAGGAAAATCTTGTTTTAGTTTAGAAATGAATATTTAGCAAATATGTTGCAAATCAAACCTTTAAGGGAATATTTTATAAAGTTTGTAGGAATGTTTTGTAAATGCTATTTATAAGTAAAATATATTTGAATAGTTATGATTTGAGATAAACATTTCATTTAAAATGGTAATTGATGTTGGAAATTCTATTCATTTAGAAACTTAGAAATGGAGTTAATGGGATTAGAAACTGATTAAATGTTAGTCGAGATGAATAATTTTCGGAATATCAATCTGTTGTTGATTTTGGTCTTCGGGTTTGATATTTAGTAATTTTTTCACTTACTTGTTTACGATTGGGAACTAATGACCAAGATGAGAAGTGCGTGCTAAAGTATTTAAAATGAACGGTTTTGAACATTCTTATACTAATATAAGAAGAGAATGAGTATTTCGAAGTGTTGTGATAATTAAGAAGTTTGAGAAAGGAATATTCAAATCAAGAGGCAATTATTGAATCAATAAATTCAATTTTCTTTCATGGATGAATGGTTGTTTTATTTGATAGTTAAATAACCGATTATCAAATCTGACCTATACGATTATTGGTACGGAAAGTCCGGGATCAAATTTATATTCGAAAACCATCCCGACCAGCAAATACGAAAACGTTGAGTATGTACCTGATGCTGATCGAGACGGAGCATTGAAGACCGTAAAGTTTCATAAAGCGGAAGAACTACTTAAAATCTCTGGTTTAGCGGCCAGAGATATACTGTGGTTCTGTCGTGGTTGGAATTTACAGATTGCAAGGATTTCTCGCTACAGATCTATAGGGTGATTCCTAGGATGTGGTAGGAGAGTGCCTTCGGTTTGTCCAGACCCAGGACAACTTGTTTGGACGAATGTCTGACAGAGTATTTCTGTAAGAGTCACGTACGTTGATTTCTTCAAACGTACTATAGTTGGTGGCGGAGAAGGGCACTTCTCTTAGCTTAACTACTAGTGTATTTTTATGGACGTCAATTAGTGATTTTCTGACGGATCTGACGATGTGGCATTCAAAGTGAATGGGGGTCAAATGATCTAGAAAGATGATTATAACCTCAAGCCTCACAACCGGGAAATGACAAAAATCGGGCAGGCAGCATGGCTATGTGGGTCGCGCCCATTAGGGTGTATTGTCACCATCTAGAGAATATTCATATTTGTTACTTCTTTTTATTTCTGTACCTCCCGGGAATGGTTATGTTGCTAGCAACCGTGAGGTGACAATATATTCGATACACTCAAGAGAAATGAGTGGTCGGTCATGTGTGGGCCGGGTTGTAGGACGTTCTTGTTGAACCCAGTGTATTCGTCTCTAGAGATACACTATCGGCAGGTGGTCCCATACCTTGTCATAGTTGGAAATCCATTCTCCAATAAGCGCCCGCGGTTTTGATTGTATACTATATATGTAAACGTGAGATGCAAGCATTCTGCTAGATTTTATTTAGTTATATTTAGACACTATTATAATATCACAGCAAGATATTGATTTCAAAAATGGTTTGGGTTATCGTAAGGTAAAAACCGTCTGTGTTTATGTGTGGATTGGTCTTACGATTATCCTTTTCTTTCGAAAGGATTTTTAACGTTAAAAATCAAGTTGGATGCTACCAATAATTTAGTGAGTTTTTCTCACGCTGGTTCACCAGACTGACCTGTGCGTTTGTAATGCTCGGGTCAGACCCTACTGGGTCAGACCGAGTTTTACAGGTTCAGGATAAGGTACGAATTTCAGAAGACCAGATGGAGGAGTTCTGACGTATGATTCATATATTATTCCGCTGTGTTATAGACAAGGATAGACTGTTATAACTGTCCAGCTATGTTGAATGACCACTGTACTCTGATGATTGTAAGTATTATTTCAAGTCTTTCAATAAAGATTTATTTCTGTATTATATTTTATTCCGCTGCGATGTGGGACTGTGTGTTATTGTTCTTCTTCTTTCTTCTATTCTTAACTTTCTTTCTTTCTATTTCTCATCCTCTTATTTCTTTCTATTATCTTTCTGGGATTTCGATACTTGAATTAGGACATGGAGTGTATAAATGTCTGGATTCGAGAGTCGAAATTTCAGGGTCGCTACACCGCTCTTCGTTTTCCAATTTGCACTTCAATCTCTGTATCCAAATTGATTCCATAGCCTTCTGAAATCTGCACTTATCTCAATTTACACCGCAAATAACAAACACAAGTTTGAACTTCATCTCATAACTGATTTTACTCCCGATTCATTATACTGGAATTTATTTCCTTGCTTTCCATTCCATTTAATTTCTTATCAATTGATAATAAGTTCTATTCGACCAAACTAACGTCCCATTAATCACGATACACAATTATCTTAATTGTTCAAGTTTAATTTAATTTGTCTGGTTAAATTCAATTATTTAACTCCATTTTACTGGGTTAAACTTCTTTCCAGATCCAATTAACTAATTTATCAGTTTTATTTCATACTTCAGTACCTGCTCTAACCATGTCGTTTAAATTCAAACTTTCAAGTCATTTATTTCGAACATTTACATACCATTCGATTAACATGAATTTTGTTTATAATCGTTTCTTACCAATCTATTTGGATTTATTTTAACTTCAACTCGTTTATTCAGGATTGGTTTAAATCAAGTTTTATTCTGCAATCAATCATTCAATCAAACAAGGCATAGTCAACATAACCAGATCATTCATTCACTTTAATATTCATTTTGATTCCATATTGACTTTTTATTTAAGTTTTTATTTTCAAATTTCATATTTGAAATTCTTCCTTGGATATCTTTCGATTTCATAATCAACCACATTCAAATCACCCAATCGAGCCAATAATCAAATTAATAATCTGAGGGAATTATTTCTTTTTCTATATAAATATGGTTCAGGTAAATTGTTTTATTTACCCACTTTCAAAACATATTGTGACGATTAATCGTATTCGAGTGTTTAGAAACTCCTATCGACATTGTGGCGCCCCAACGTCGACCAGAATTTATATACCACTCAACCCATAAATCTCCACAATAAAAATCATTTTTGTACAATTTACAAATACGCTATCTCGTATATATATACACTCAAACTCAATCTAATATATTACTAACCTTATCTCTATTGAGTCACGCCATAGAGCCAAGGTTGTCACTAAACCAATAGCTCTGATACCAACTGTAAAGGCCCGTAAATCCGTATCAATTTGAGCTGATTAATTACAACCCAAGTGACATGAAATTACGAATCTTTAACAGAAAGAAGTTAGAGGACGAGGAAGATAAGATAGAACTAATAGAATAGAAGAGTAAGAAGAACATCAGAATCTCACAGCGGAAGGAATAAAATATAACATGTCAAATCTCTTTATACAAAAAGAATATGTATATATACATACCAATCATCAGAGTACAACATATATCTATCACAGCGGAAAATAACTAACGGTGAAGCCTCTTGCTTCCAGCTCCTGAAACTCCAGCGAAACCTAACCTGGAAATATGCTCGGTGTGACCCGAGCACATTTGATTAAAAACAAAATTCACCCGGATCGGTCTGGAATACTTTCAGTGATAAATTCACACACACACAACTTATTTACTTTGTAAATCCTTTTCGAAAGAAATGATAATAGTAAGACCAGCCAACACATAAACACGGACGGTTTTTACCTTACTATAACCCAAAACAGTTTTGATATATCAAAATACAGTGATATTATAATAGTGTCTATCAATCACAAATAAATAACCAAGTAGTAGAACGCTTGCGTCTCACGCTCTACATATTTATTATATAATCAAAAACCGCATGGCGCTTATTGGAGATTGGATTCCAACAGACAAGGTATGCGAGCACCTTCCGATCAGTGTAATCTAGAGGGTATACACTGGGGTTCAAAAAGAACGTCTTGCAACCCGGCCTCACATGACCGACCACTCATTTAGCTTGAGTGTATCGAATATATTGTCACCACGGTTGTTGGCCATCCAACCGTAATCCGAAGATATAGAATCGAAAAGAAGAACAAATATGAATTTTCTCTAGATCGATGACAATACACCCTGCTTGGGTATGACCCAACTAGCCATGCTGTCCTGCCCAACTTTTGTCTCTTCCCGGCTGATGATGCTAGAGGCTAAGTCTATCTTTTCAGAATATCTGGCCACCATTCACTTTGAATGCCACATCGTCAGATCCGTCAAATCACTAATTGACGTCCACAAATACACTCTGGGTGTTAAGTAAGAGAATTTCTCCACCACCGAACTTGGTATATTTGTACAAATCAATGTACGTGATTCTTAAGGAAATACTCTGTCAGACACTCGTCCATACAAGTCATCGAGGAACAGGATGAACCGAAGGCACCCTCCTACTGCATCCTCGGAATCACCCTCCAGATCAGTAGCGAGTAGTCCTTGCAATCCATAGATTCCAACCACGACAGAGCCACTGTTTATCTCGGGGCGCGAACCCGCGATTATAAGTAGTTCTTCCGTTTCATGAAGATCTATGGTCTTCAATGCTCCATCTTCAATTTTTGCAGATCGTCTCGTACGCCACGTTGGATGGAAACGGTTTTGGGTCTAGTGCCCATCCCGGTTTCTTCGAAACAACACGTCAAAAGGTCCAAAAGAATATTTCACTGATAGTCGGTGTTTTAACTATCAATGTCAATAATGTTGTTAAGTACATTGGCAGCTCCGACCCTTTGATAAAAACCATTCATTTAAACCATTATACCGGTTTAATATCGTTATCGTATCATAAAACCTTTCTATTTCCTTTATCTTGGAAATATCACTTCATATTCTTTAAATTCCCCTTTTAACTTTACTTTGGAAAATATCGATATATTATCCGCTTGATGGTATAATTCCAATTATTAATTCTCGTATGACCAAACAATGTTAAACGACACTTTAGTTATTATATAACTCAATTGGTTTTATTAAACTCAGGCTTCCAATCTTACTTTCCATTCAAGTCATTTTGGAATATGTAATTCAAATTCAAACATTTACTTTTGTTTCCCATTCGACATATCCATTTCTATTTCTTCGGCAAACATTCGTTATTTACTTTATTACTTAGAATAAGTATCTCGATCATATTATTTTATTTCACTTCAAACTCGGGCCAAACAAATGTTAAATTATACATTTGTTTACTTCTAAAGCAAATCGTTTAATTATAATTTAAAAACTTTTCAATCTTGCAATATTATGAACTAATCTCAAATCCTTTATCACTACAAACCAATATCCTCTCTCGATAATTGTGACACCGTTCAGGTTGGGGTATTTCAATTACCTCTCATACCTTGATCGACGACGTTCTTATCTTAAGAAAATAAAAGTTTGCAATTCAAAGTCCACAATATTATTCCCATGATACTATTTAATTGTTTAAATTAATAATTATTCCAATTCCCTAATCCGTCGGTTTATACTTTCCTATTTATAAAATCGTAATAACGACACAAGAATTCGTTATATATATAACGCTTAGTAATTTCTACAATCCATGATTGTAAATAAAAATATATTTATAATCCTTTTATTTCAATAACTTTTATAAAATATATACATCAGCTTTGATTCAGTTATAAACATATATTTTATAACATAAACTTCGTCAGTTCGCCTAATGGCAAAACGACGTCTTTTAAACGATAAATATTAGGTCATCTGCTGCCAATAACTTAATCAATACGGTTTATTGATTAAAACACAACAATCGTTGAACATATGTTCAACGATCAACATCTATTTAACCATAAATATCCAAACAGGTTATAATATCATTCAGGGTAAATAATTCAGGTTTGAGCAATAATGAACAATCAATAATATATAATTTATTTGTTGAATCCGGTCGGATCCCTCCATCCTGTTCTTCTCTGCATATCAGATCATAATATATTTTATAACAGTATGGGAAACCATAATTTAAACTAAATTATCTAATACGACAATCAAGCACTACGCAACCATGGCATCCAAACAACCAATTTAATGGTGAATTATATTTGTATGAATTTAACACATCATGGTAATCCAGAAAAGTGTGAGAATTAACTCACCTTTGTTTTCGATGATCAATTTCAGCGTTGTTCCGTTAAACGAAAACTGGACTGCTTCCAATCCCTTCCAAAATAGCTCAGCAGCGTAGCCTCTGTCTCAGTGATCCTAACGGATCATGTTTTCGTGAAATTCTGCGTATATACATGAACGTTATACCATCAAATAATTAATGTTTTAAATTTAAACACTTATATCATTAATTAATATTTAATTATTTTCTTAGCCTAAACTTAACCATAAACCAACGGTTTACCTTATGGTCTTCCACGTTATTTACTCTGGCCCATTTCCTTTTCAAACCATGATGTAAATTTCAGCCCGCCTCTTATTTGCCTCTTCTCCGTTTTACGTTATTTCCTCCCTGAATTAAAGAGCTGCTCCTTTTGTGAAAACCATCACTTTCCCCACTGAGTTTGCCACATCCGTTCTCTTCCTACTCTCCTTAATTATTTTCAACAATAACTGCTCCTTCATCAGCCATTCCACTCGTTGACCTCATTGTGCCCACATTAACTCTAACCGGTCCCTTTTATTTCACTGACTTCTTTATTCTCCAAAATTCAACAGCATGGAATCCGTGCAAAAGATGCTCCAACGCTGATTGCTTCTTCCCTGACTGGCGCCATAAACCAGCTAATACCCACGCATGTATTTCACTTGTACCACCCATCAAACCATCACCGCTCCAGGCTGTCAAACCACGGCTCCCCCATTATTTGTTTCTTTCCATCACGTCATACTCATTTCCCTTGTTTCGTGAACTGCTTATTCACGCATGTTCCCAAATTCCTTTCAGCACTTCTAAACAAACCCAGGCCAATGTTCTTCTTGATTACTTCGTTCCTGAATACCGATCTTTTACTTCACTTGTTCAAGTAGTTCTGCCATCTTCGTTAGTTCTGGAAAAACTGGATACACAAACTCCATCGTGTTTGTCCCTTCAACATCGTTAGAGCTTGGTTCCCTTCATGTGTCCTTGTTCCGAGACGTTCTACTTCCCAGCTATTTTATTTCTACCCTTCACCATGCATGGCTTCACGTTCAAATCATTCCCATGCTTTTACAACAACTATTTTTAGTGTTCACAGGTCCAGTAAATACACCGGCAAACTTCTTCCTCAATCCGCCTATCATCCTTCTTACTGAACGCTCCTCCGGTGCTTACCCGAGCTCCCGTCTCCGATCCGCTTCCTTATGCACTGCCACTTCGTCCATGGTTCACTTAAAAAGTATTTCATTTCTTTCCTTGCTGTCTCCCTCTCGCTTGAATACCGTACACACCGAAACATCCTGATCATCCCCACGTACCTCCCTTTTTAAATTATACAACAATTTTCCTTTTTTTTATAAACCTGCTGCTCCTCTTCAGAACCCTACTTACTGTCTTCATAAGCTCACCGCTCCTTTACAACCGAAAGTACAAACTACCCTTTACTTGCCCTTTTACCTCATGCCATTCTTTAGAACACCACCACTAATCGTTTCTTCTCACCATAAATAACAAACTCTCCAGCGAACCGACTTCACAAACAATGCCGCCCCAACGCTCAGTTCACCGATAAGACCACAACGTTGTCTCCGTCTCTCTATGCACTACTGCACAAAACAAATCCCGAACTCCGTCACCAACTGTAGCACCGCCAGTTCACCCTTTAGAGGGTCGCCACCGCCAGTAAAGGCCACCGAAAGCGTTGCGCCTCCGGCTGCAGGAACGCCTCATCTCGCTGAACAATTTCGGTTCAGTAATCATGTCGGAATCTTGAAGGTAGGAGATTATTGGAGTGTTAATTGTGAGTAGGAGCATGGACCGTTCGTTTGATATGGTGAAAGCTGCTGCGTTTGGTCAGTTTGTATATATGGACGGGAAAGTTTTTTTCTCGATTTGTATAAAGTTTGATATCACGACTTTCTTATATATTTCTTTCAGTGGAAGATAAAGGAAGAAAGCTTCCGTTGGTTTTGTGTGAGGATGGAAAATGAAAATGGGCGAGTGGTTTTCCTCACTTAAGACGTGCGCTGTTATGTAGGGAAATGGCCTTCGAGATTTTTAAAATAAGTTTGATTTAACATTTTGTTTTATATGGTAAGATATTTTAGGGTGTCGTTCTCTATAAAATTTCATCATTTCAGGACCGTTGTCGACAAAAAAAAAAAAAAAAACCGGTGTGTCGAGCAATGCCCCACGATCCTAAGAATATAATAATACCGGTAGATCAACTTATATTTTGAAACCCCAAAATACTGCTACAGGGTGCAAAATACTCCAAATAAAAAGTGGCATATTTAATTAATTAAAAATTACAGTAAAATTCTAAAAATTAAATTATCCCTACGCCTCAAAGGTCTTGTCCCAATTCGAAACCGATATTTAATTATAATTAAATTATCGTTACGGTTTATAAACGATTCCACAGCGACTTTCTGAAATTTTGAATTGGACATATCTTAACATCTATACGATGGAATCTCGATTTTCCTCTTACATTAGAAAATTATCATCTAATCGATTCAACAGTTTCTTATTTCACTGAAATCCGACTTATATCGGATCCTTTATAACCCATTGAAGTTTAAATCGTAAATTTCGAACTGCCGCGCCATTTCGAGCTCGTTTTAATTAATTTACAATATATATAAATTCGAACTCCATTTTAAATGAATAAAATTCGATATAAAATTCAATTATATCACCAATCAAATATTAAAATGGATTTTAATATTCGTAATTAACGCTCGAAAATCTGGGATGTTACATTATGCCTTAAATTACCCAAACATAGGTTATGCCCCAAATTTTAGGTCTTGAATTACAACATGTATTATGCCCCCAAATTTATCTTTCACAACGATTCCCAATCTCGCGCGTTCGCATATTTCAGCGTTAGGCCTAGGCTCGAAGGTAGCTTGGCTATAAAACTAAAAAGGGAAAAAGAGGGAGAGAAGAGAATAATAAATCAAGCATGTAATGGAAGAAATAGGCATGTAAGAACAGATCTGATAAACAGAAATAGGCATGGTCTCAGAATCAGATTTATTAACATGTCAGGATTACAATTAAATTTCATTTCTAAAAGTAACATGAACTCACCGTGGTTGGATTTAAAAGAAGAGAAATAGGCGTTGTAGTTGTAGATCTATTCTCTTTTAATTCTAATCTGACTTGAAGAAGGACTTATTTTAATTTAGATTGGAGCAGCATGGTGATGCCATGAATTTGTGTAGAGAAAATAATTGGTCTAGGGTCCTTTATATAGTTGTAGGAGAAGGCCCTGAACCATCAGATTAAGTTAAACAAAATCTGAGCTGCTCACATAAAGAAAAAGACGTCACAGCAGAAAATTCGGATCTAGGGGGGTGTAAACACCCATGTCGACACCCCTAAGGGGGGTCGACACCCATGTCGAAACCCTTATAGGGGGTGGGCACCCATGTCGACATCCCAATAAGGGGGTCGACACCCTAGAGCGGGAATTTTCCCGCTCAGCCTGTTTTGGCTGATTTTGAATTTCGAACCCATTTTTGATTTTCTGGACCTATTTCTGAAGTACTGAACCCAATATATATATATATATATATATATATATATATATATATGTATATATATTCTTCCTGCGCGTATAAAACTTCAAACCTTAATAACTTCTTCATACGGTGTCCGATTTACGCAAACTCGGACACTATCCCAAGCAAAATTCCGAGACGAACGCAATGGCGCAACCCGTTTCCCTTAATTCTTCTTCTAAAAATTAAGTATTCTTTAATTTGTTATTTTAATATTCTTAGAAAATACAGGGTGTTACACCAATGTTAACGTATTTGTTGATCGAAATGGTTTTCGAATGTAAATTCGATCCCGGTCTTTCTGAACCAACAATCGATTTGGCTAGATTTTGATAGTCGGTGATTTAACTATCAAAATAAACAAACCACATCCATAGAAAAATAAGTGGATCCATTGGTCCGATATACAACATCACTTGGCCTTTTTAGTGAAACACTTGTTAATTAAATTTCTAAATTAGAATATTGCTCTTTCACCTTTTATTTCATATTCACTTTATTCAACTCATAATCCTTTGAATTATAGCTTATAATGTCCTTTACAGAAATATTCATTTAATCCTCTCAACTACCCTCGTTTCTAAGCTAATATCATTCTTGGATAATCATGAAGTCGTTCAAGTTAGGGTATTTTATTTACCTCTCAGACCTTGAGTCGACAACATTCTTATCTTCGGAATGGATAGAAGTTTATTAACGAAATCTCAAATTCCAATAACTATTCCCACACTTCCATTTACTATATAATCCCTTTTAAAAAAACCCACTGATCTTAATTTTGATTTAAATAGCTCCATTTTACATTAAAATACTTGTCCTTAAATATTATCGTTATAGTTTTACTTTAATAATCAATTTCAATCCACTTAGACCCCCATTTGATTTCAACTTAGATTAAATCTTGTTTAAACTTTCCTTTTTATAAAATTCCTTCTAGACAATAAATCAAAATTCCGACTCATATAAATATGAGTAAAGCTTATTGAAAATCCTTTTTAAATATAAACGAGTCTCACTCAACTAATTCCCTTTATCACCATTTCCATTTCTCCTTGGTTTCCTTCAACCTTATTCACTTTAAAAGTTAAGATTATTATTTTTATAGAAATTGAGACTCGGTATATCAAACAACTTGGTTTCATTTGAAACCACTATTATATATTCAAATCTTATCCCTCGAGTCACTTTATGAATTCATATTCATATTCATATTCATATTATACTTTTAAAAATCCCGTTATAGGTCAACTCCTTGTTACTTGTCTAACATCATTTACATCGAACAGTTTACTACATTATCAATTATAAACAAAATAAAATAATTAATCTTCTAAAAAGGTAATTCTAAAATGATATTTAATTTCAATAATAATTAACAATCCTATAATAGTTTTTAATAATCAAATCTCGTTCAAGTAGTTGACTCTGTCATCTCAAAACATGGTTACTTTGTTAACCATTTCCTAGGGGTGAGAATTATTTGCTTAAACCAAATAAACCATCCAAACCAATTTATTTTAGTCGGTTTGGTTTGGTTTTGAAATTAATTCGGTTTGTAATCAGCACGGAAAAATATTAAGTTCGGTTATCGGTTTAACCAAATTAACCAAACTTTTACTATATTTTCAAAATTATCGATATTGTAATACATATTTTAGGTTTGTTTAAGTAAATTTTAATCTTTGCCTGTGTGTCAAAATTAATATTAGAAAGCATAAGAATCATAAATAATAATACTCTAGTCATATAATTATAATTTATTTCAAATTGTGGTGAAGATTCTAAACACAAATTGTAAAACATTTTTTGTTTGGTAATCGGATAACCAACCAAACCAACCAAACTTAATTTTGTTGGTTCGGTTTGGTTTTCATTTTTATTGGTTAAAGTTTGGTTTGACGAATTTCATCATTGGATAAACCAAACCAACCAAACGCTCACCCCTACCATTTCCGCTTGGGTATTTCTTTTAAATTAATAAATAAAATTAATTACATTTTGTTATCTAATTAAATAATCCTATTTAATTGTTTATTGAAAACAATTAATTCAACTCTTAACCATTTTGTTAATTGCTGCTCAATTGCTTACAAAACTCATTAACCTACAAATCTCTCTTTATATACTCGTTTTATAATCATAAGATAAAAATAATTATTTATTTTCTTAAATAAACTTAATTTAAAAATAATCTATATAAAATAGATTTTAAAACCTGTCTTTTGTTATAAAACAAATTTTATAATTTTCTTCCTATTGAATTAATATTATTAATTTACTTAAATAATATTTTATAAATCTATTTTTCTATCTACATTTATATAAATCTGATTAGGCATGCAAAACGTAAATAGGCATGTTCGAATGGTTAGGTAAACGCTCCAAAATTTTCAGGCTTCCTTACATCAAAGGATTGGCATTTTAGATTTTAATTGACCATCTTTGTTAACTATTCTTAACTAAATATTAAACAAATATAAATGTAAAACAAATCTTTAATCACATGTTTTAAATTGATTGGGACTCACGTATACATACCTCGTTTCCATCTGTCCTTCATTGCGCAGTGATTCTCCTATTTATCTCCGTGATGCCACTGTTCCTTGCCCACCTTCACGTTTTGTCAATTCTTCTTTTCTATAATTTTTATTTCTTTTTAGTTAGGGGCCAAAAGCCCAATGCACCCAGCACATAATTAATTCCATGCTCAAGCTTATCGGCCCATATCCACGCATCATATACCCATCTTCACAATGTTTCTTCTTTCCCCACACCCTGAACGAAACTCCCCTTCCTAACTTCTACTGTTTCGCCCCTTTCCCCATTCTCCTTTTCACCCGCTACTTCACTGAAAACAAATGCCCACTTCTTCATGAATCCTTAACAGGCCTCATGCATGCATTCTTCTTGGCTATGAAAATACATTCTTTCCCATCAATGTTCCTCCCTCTCACGTATTTTTGTTTCCAGATTCCGTTCGTAATTGTTTTTTTCCTATTTCTGTATTTCGAACCTCGCAACAATTCCACCTTCTCAGCGCGTACGCCACCTTGCCAACCCCTCGTCACCGCCAGTTTCCGGCTTCAACCCCAGCGCCTACACCGCCCTTCACGTAAGCCCTACTGCAAAAGCCTTCCTCCTAAAACATACCCCTCATGCACTGCTGTTGAACAAAAGCCTCCCTATCATACATTCTACGTGCTTCAGCTTTCCCATGTCTCTGCAATGTTATCCATCATGTTCCACCGCGGCTCAAAGGCCACGTCTCCGACCACCCTATCTCTCACAACAGCATGCCGACAATAACATGCACAAACCCCTCGTTCCAGCGTGAACTCCTTGTTCACCCATACCCCGTTCACGCACCACACACGAACTCCCGCCTCAACGCTCCATTCCTTCGTCAGTTCGAACAGCATCTCCACTACTTCGTACACTGCTTCACACAGTTCTGTTCGAGCACACGACTCTGCTCTTTTTTTATTATTATTATACATACATAAATAAATATACTGCTATTGCGATGATTTGTTTGTGTGGAGGGGACATTTGCGCGTTGTGGGGAAGATGAAGCTCGTGTGTATTTACAAAGGAGACTCCTTGGGTGTCAAGGCTATTAGATTGGTAGTTGCAGTATAAGAGGATAGGTTGGTATTGTGTTTTCATTTCAGGAGTTTACATTGTGATGTTGACAATATATGTACAGTCGTTGTAGACACATAGTAGCTGGGCTTCTAGCTTTTGCAGCCTATTCTATTCACATATATAGGATAGCTGTGAACTGTTAAAATAGGATTAAAGAGAAAAGGTTGGTTTGAGATACGAGAGGAAAGGGGTAGCTTTTCCTTCTATTTAAAGTAACAGACATGATGCATTTGATAGGGATTGAACAAGTGACCATTTGTACGGTTATACATTTCATCGTTGAGCTAATGAGAGACTTGAGATTGGAAACAAATAGTAGAGAAAACATGTGATGCCTATTTTAAGTGTTATAGGATAGCTGTGTTGAGTTACGGTGTAGCTGTGACCTGTGAGGCTGCGTGAGTTGTCTTATATCTTTCATTCCATTTTGACATAAGTTGGCAAGGGGTAGCATGCAGAAGAACAGGATATGCATATGGTTTTGGTGTACTATTAGTGTAACAACCCGGAAAATCAGAACTAATTTAAAATTTTTAATTTGCCTATTTTAATGAATTTAGAATATTTAAAATAATTTATTTTAAATAATAATGACTAAAAATTCATTTAAATCGAAGTTAGAACGAATAAATTTATTTTAATTATATAACGAGCCTGAAATAGCACGGCAGTTTGAAAATTCAACTTTGAACTTTGACTGAATGTACATAATTCAAAATAAAATCGGATTTCAATAAAACCAAAAATATTTGAATCTGTTTAATTATATCTTTCTAACGAATCTGGAAAATTGGAATTTCATAGCGGGAATAAAAAGTTATGGCCAGTTGAATATTCAGAATAGTCGCTACGGAATTTAATATAAATATAGCCCTTAAAAATAAACATTTCGCAAACGACCTCCGTTTTCAATGAAACCACTGTGGTTGGATCCGGAATGTCAATTTATTGCTAGATTCCAATTTTCATAATTTTTGGAATTAATATGTGAGCGTGGCAAAGGAAAACGCGTTTGGTAATTTCAGTTTGAATTAGATCGACCAGAAAAAGGCCATCTTTTAAACGGTCTCCAAATTCGACGAAATTAATTTTGTTGGGACCGTATCGTCCAAACATAGCTAGATTTATTTTTCTGGAATTTTTGGAATTAGTATGTGGCCCCGGCAAATTAAAATATACGTTCAAATCTGAATTTGAATGTTTTATATTTTAATTTGAAGAATAACTAACTGAAACAGTCGAATGGGCTTACGAAACATATTCCATTGTGTCCGGAATGGGTGTATTTAGCTACGGGCATCAGTCATTGGGTTTGATTTGGAGTTTGGGTAAGAAAACACTACTTTTGGAATTTATATAAATATCGTCCAATAATAAAATTCCTTTTATTATTTTATTTTCTAAAAAATTGTGAAAAACCCCCGATCCTCTCCAGTATCGACGACGTCAACTTTTCCTTCCTTCTCTCCTTGTTTCCTCCCAATGCACGCAATAAAATCCGTTGCTCCAGTTGAGGTTTTTGTAGATCTCCTCTCCAGCTTCAAATCTGTATAAGTTGCACCTCCTATCGTCGTGTATTCTAGTCGAACCACCTGCTCAAAGTCGCATCGTTTGTCGCGCCGCCGAGTCCACTTGGCACCATCGATCTCGACCGCACCACCACCCCCTGGTTCGCCACTCCTTTCTCTTGGACATGGTAAAGGCTGATCAGCTTCATACTACACGGATTGCAAGAAATTTCCTGACCTAGTTTTGAACGAAAAAAGAAAGGTACGATTATATATTTTAAACTGATTATAACACTATAAAGCATTGCAAAATTGAATTTAATTATAAAAATCATAACTTTTTCGTATGTTGTTGAAATCTAGTGAACAAGAGATATTGGGACCGTGACATCGTGCGCTACATTCTAGAAGTGACAGGAATTTTTTTAGAGCTATTTACAATTTTTGGAGGAGTGGAAACCAATGTGAGCAATCTAAATTCAAAAATAAATAAATAAAAATATATAGGTTGCAGATGGAGCTTAGTAGCTCCAGACACCATCGTCCATAGACCATGGACGATTTGTTTGATAGAATTGTGTTGTAGGAATTGGTTGTGGTTGTGAATGATTGATTGTGGTTGCAACATAGTTGATTGTTTGTGGTGAATTAATTATATTATAAAAATGAATGTAATTATGGAAAATGAAAGTATTGTAATGCTGCAAGGCCTAGGATAGCAGAGGAGCCGTGCTGGACACGGTGCCGGTGCTACCTACCCTGCCGTTGTAATGCCGAAATTTTCTGAAATGATTATATAAAATAGTTGTTGTGTTGAAATAAATTGTTTGGACAATAAAAATCATATTTTTATTGTATGTATGACTATATAAAAATATTCATGTTTGAAATAAATTATTTGAACAATAAAAATCACATTTTTATTGTATATTTGAATCACTAAAAATATTCATGTTTGAAATAAAATGTTTTAACAATAAAAATCGCATTTTTATTGTACGTAGCGTTATAAACAACCAAAGGTTGAAATAAATATTTGTTGATTGAAAATAATATTTTTAACATGTATATGAACTGTTAAAAATAGTCATAGGTTGAAATAAATATTTGTTGATTGAAAATAATATTTTTAACATGTATATGAACTGTTAAAAATAGTCAAAGGTTGAAATAAATATTTGTTGATTGAAAATAATTTTTTTAACATGTATATGAACTGTTAATAATAGTCAAAGGTTGAAATAAATATTTGTTGATTGACAATAATATTTTTAACATGTATACGAACTGTTAAAAATAACCAAAGGTTGGAATAAATATTTGTTGATTGAAAATAATATTTTTAACATGTATATGAACTGTTAAAAATAGTCAAAGGTTGAAAGAAATATTTGTTGATTGAAAATAATATTTTTAACATGTATATGAACTGTTAAAAATAACCAAAGGTTGAAATAAATATTTGCTGATTGAAAATATTTTTTTTAACATGTATATGAACTGTTAAAAATAGTCAATGGTTGAAATAAATATTTGGTGATTGAAAATAATATTTATAACATGTATATGAACTGTTAAAAATAGTCAATGGTTGAAATAAATATTTGGTGATTGAAAATAATATTTATAACATGTATATGAACTGTTAAAAATAACCAAAGGTTGAAATAAATATTTGTTGATTGAAAATAATATTTTTAACATGTATATGAACCGTTAAAAATAGTCATGAGTTGAAATATATTTTTATTCACCGAAAATATTATTATTATCACGTATATGAAGTGTTAAAAATAACCATGTATGGAAATAATTATTTGTTCGCTAAAAATATTATTTTTAGCGTAGATATGTATATATGTACATATGCTGAACAAGAAAAATGGATCAGCTGTTGAGTAAAGAATTTATTTGCGTGCCCGACAAATAAGTAAGCCTTAATGAGTTGGCTACGCAATTTTATTTATTTTATAAACTCCTGTGAATGCCATTGGATGTAGTGTGCTGGTTGTTCTGTGTGGGATTATAAACAACACCATAGAATAGTAACAGTTAATTTTGAACTACACTGCATGGCATACTTCGTGAAGATAGCATACTCCATCATACACCACACAAGCATTTGGAGCTTATGCGACGAGGTTGGAATTACCATACACGCGAGATGTTTGTATGGAGATGACTGCATTTCATGTTGAACTGAAGACGAACTATTGATTACATAACATATCATATTCCATATAAGTATTTGGAGCTTGTACGACGAGGTTAAGATTACCATACGGGCAAGACGCTCTTATGGCGATGATTGAATAGCAGGTTGAACCGAGGACTGGTATGGACTAAATAAAATATAACGGTAAATTGCCAGATTTAATAAAAACCCCACACGAGTGTAGAGTTGACAATAATCACGTCTCTCTAGTTATTAGATACGAAACATGGATTATTTATTTCCAACACTAGACGAGGTGACGAGATTTATCTCTGGAGTAATTCTACACACTCCATCGGGCATAGAATAGGACACTAAAAATTATGTATGCTTATACTGGATTTATTGGGTGCCTAATACGGCCCAATAAATTTCCAAACCCCTCTCCGTACAAAGGAGGTTATGGCGAAATTTTTTGAAACTTAAAGGCGTTAGCCAAAATTTTAAAGTGAAAATGGTTTGGAAATCATCGAATTAATTATATATATATAAATATAACTAAAATAAAAAGAAAAACGCTGCTGCTGTTCGCATTTTGAAATCGTAATTTTAAACGATTATACCGAGAAATTCGACCATCGGATTTCCCCGGAACTGAAACTGTTGGGTTCGCTTTGGAAAGATCTTTCCAATGATATAAAATTTGTTGAGATCCAACGGTTAGATTCGAAGAAATGTTCGATTAAAATATGAATAAAAATAGCGGCAGAACGAATTATATATATATATATAAATATAAACTAAAAAAAAAGAATCGCGCCGCTACAGTTCGTGTTTTGAAATCGTAACTTTAAACGATTATATCGAGAGATCCGATCGTCGAATTTTCCCGAAACCGGAACCGTTGGGTTCTTTTTGGAGAGATCATTCCAACGATATAAAATTCGTTAAGATCCAACGGTTAGATTTTGCGAAATGTCTATTTAAAATTTGGACGAGAGCAGCGCCAGCACTATCGAATGACCTGAAACGTCGTTTGATGAAAATGGACTATTTTTATATATACAAAATAGCGAAAAATCGTTATAGAATATCATAAGCGATATGAAATGGAAATAAACCGATTTTATTTGGTTTATTGGATATTCTGGTGGTTAGATGTATTTGACGTGAAATTAATATATTGAATTGAAACGTGAATGTCGAATAATTTAACCATGGGAAAAAAATTGATTTGAATTCCATGTATACGTGAATTATTTGAAAAGACCGAGTTAATTCTCATTTCAAATAATTGATCGACGATTAGAAGTCGAAGATATGAAGACGGTGCAAGACCGATGATCTTCACATCGAATGGATTACTACTGATGCCCTGGATCGGTTAGCTCCCAGAAGGGGTTACAGTGGTAGTGGTCCGGACGTATTTGTTGATTGTTCGGATGTGCGAGGGCTTCTCTCCTGTATTGGACATATGGGACGAGGAATAGGGTGCCTTCGGTTTTGTTCAGACCCAGAACGAACTAGTAAATGGATGTGTGTCTGACGTTGTATTTTATTCTATGCTGATTGATTTCCATTAAATATATATCTGTTTAGTGACGGAGAATTTATTCTCTTTCTTAACACCCTTCTCTGAGACGTATAAGCTCAGAGGTTATATATCGATAGACATCAGCCGCATGGCGTGGAATGTCAATGTGGCATGCTGAGATGCAAGTGATCAAGGCTTTTGTTAAAAAGCAGAGCCTTGTGGTTGATGATCAAAGCACGACTTTAATATAGCATAGCTTTGTGTATGGCGTTAATTCACGAGCTTCACACCCCGGTATGAACTAGAAACGGGATGAAGGACTACCGGAAGGACATGCGTTTCTTTCTAGCTAGAAGTGGTGTCATGGTATGAAGCCCAGATATTTTTACTTATGTGGATGATGCAAAGCAAGGCAGCTCGGATATATTGATTACTACGGAGCCGATGGATATTGAGTCATCTGGCTCATTTATGCCCCATAGGGTGGGGAAACGTATTGTTCAGGAATAACCAATCCTCAAACGTAAGAGAGGACCGGACCTGAAGATCCTAGGTATAGTTGCGATTGTAGCCTGAGACATGGTAGGCTAGTGTAATGACCCGCATTTGCAGAGGTATAATAATTAATTTATTTAATTATTTAAAAGGTGAATTAAAGGATTTAATGGTGGTTTAATTAAATAATGGTGAATATTTAATTAAAATAATAAATTAAATAATATATTTAATTCTGAAATAATCAGAATTGGCGGAAATGGCGATATGGTGTGAACTGGATCATCTGTGATATTAATTCAGTTTAAAATTGAATTTGAATAACGAATATATTATTTGAATGACAGTTTGAACGTATAATTATATTATAATTAAAATTGAGTTTGAAATGGCGCTGCAGTTCGTAATTTGGCGATTTGAAGTTCAACTGAATGTACAGGATTCGTTTTAAGCCGGATTTCTGTGAAAAAGAAATGTGTGGAGCTGGTGGAGTATATCTTTCTAGTGGAAGAGAAAAATCTGGATTTCGTCGTGTAGATTTTGAGATAAGTCCAAATCAAATTTTAAAATAGTCGCTATAGAATCGTTTATCGACCGTAACAGTTTATTCGATATAACTAGATATCGGGTTTGAATTTAGACAAGGTTCTTTTGGGAAGTAGTGATAATTTAATTTTTAGAATTTTACTGAAAATTTTAATTAATTAAATAAGCAACTTTTTATTTGGAGTATTTCGCACCCTGAAATCAACATTTTGAAGTTTCAAAATATGAGTCCACCTACCGATATTATTTTATTTTTGGGATCGTGACACCAAGCTCATCACAACGGTATATTTATCTCTGTCTGGGGCAGCTCATATATTGATGAATTTTACGTAATTGAGTATGTAAAACTTTAAATTTAAAAATATCAATACAAAGTGATATTTTCATTCCATTCATTGGTCAAACTAAAGGCCACGTATCCCTCATTTTTCAGCCGCACAGAAACAAAGAAAATATCTCCTCCCTGTTCACGCAAATGGTTCGATCTATATAATACACCATAATTCTTTTTTGATCATTTCTTTAAAGAGTTAAAGCAATCCCAATTCACTTGGTTCTGAAGCCACCACATACTTTCTGTTTGCTTACCAACGAAGTAGTACACGTTCCATACCTCATCACCAAGGAAATCCCATCATCCATCAAGTGATCCTCCTGCATCCACGTTGGTGTTTACTTAGCTGCTAAGAATCTTTTGTTTATAAATACAACCGTGTATCGCCTCCAAACATTTTTGCTCGAGCAAAACATCAAACCGCAGAAACAAATACAAAGAAAAAATGGCAAAAGGAAAATCACAAACAAATCCAAACAAAATGAAGAACAATCCTTAAGTCTCGAAAGTGATCTCTTGGTTTTACTGGAATCATGCTCGTCGTTCTGACCTGAGTTTCATAAGGCTCGATGGGGTTTTTGTGTCAGGTCGCGGTTCAGTAGGAACTAGGGCACATCGTTGTCGAAGCATAGGTGGTCGGATGCTCGATTAGCTGGCGTGGGTGGACTCCTGACAAGGAGGCGCGTGGGGTTATGGTGTCGAGAGGGATTCCGGTTGGCTCTGGCAGGAAGCGAACGCGGATTCCGTTAGTTCAGGCAGCAGGCCGGGTTTCGATTTCTGACATCGGAGCATCAGAGAGTGGGTCGAGCAGATGCGAATTCAGATGGGGAGTGGATTGGTGGAGGCGGCGCCGGAGTTTAGTGACCGAGGTGGTGGTGAGGCATGGTCAAAGTCGGGCAAATGGTGTTCGATGGTATACTGGAACACAATGGAAATTAGGATTTGAGGAAGAAGAAAATGTAAACGGGTCTGGTTATATGCTTAAGGGAAATGGGTCGACTTTGAATGGTAAGGCCCAAAAGGAGGAATCAATTAAGTTTTTAGTTTTTATATATTTAAAAGTGTATTAACTTGTTTAGATCATAACTTATCCATACGGTATCGAAATTCTGCGAAACAAGATCTGACAGGTTCGTATGGACGAGCACTACACCATGGAATAGACGGGGAGCGAATCGAAGCTCGTTACAATTTATTTCAAAATAAATTGTTGTCCGAATCAACAACGGTTGTCGATATTTAACGATAAACTGCCAATGTGAGTAAAACTCATCAACTCTGAACAGTTCTATTTTTATAACGTATATTTAGAACTGATAAATGATGACTGATTGTTGTATGTTAACTGTTTGGTTGAATTGTTTGTGTATTGGTTGAAATTATTAATAACGATATATATATATATAAATCGTTAATCGAATATTGATTCTGTTTATCAGAATATGTTATACTCGTACTATCTAACATCTGTGATGCAGGGAAACAGATCGGAGGAATCCAACTGGATTCCTCAACATTTATTTTACTGTTATTCACATATGTTGATATATGGTGTGATATATAATCTGCTGATGATTATTTGTGTTTGGACGATATTTATCGGTGTTATATGGTATGTTAAATATCATAAGGAATACCAAAAATGGATAAAAGGGATTTTCAAAGTATATTTTGAAAATAATTTATTTATATAAAATCACCGGATTTTATATATATAAAGGAAAAGGGTTTTTACAAGGAAATAATTATAAAATCAAAAGAGTTAAAATAATATATTTGTAAATCAAATATAGAGGAAATATATTGGTAAATCAAGTAAAGAGGAAATATATTGGTAAATCAAATATAGAGAAAATATATATGTAAATCAAATATAGGGGAAATATATTTAAATCAAATATAAAGGAAATATTTGCCAAACAATTAGAAAGAGAAATATTTGTAAACCATTTACAGATAGAGTAGAGATCAAGAAGAATATTTGTAGAACATGTACAAATAGATTAAATGGGATTTATTTATTTATTTAGGAAATAAATAAAAGTATTTAAGATCATTTGTTTATAGAAATATAAATAGAATAAAGGATTTATTTATTTAGTAAATAAATAGAATAAAGGGATATTTATTGGGAAAATAAATAGAGGAGTTAATCTAATATTAGTTATTCGAATTTGATTAATCGATTAAAGTAAGATAATCAATTAGAGTTAAGCTAATTATGGAGTAAATCGAAATAGAAATCGATAAGAGTTAAATCGAATTAAGTTAACCAGGTTAGAGTTAAATCAAATGAGGTAAGCTAGTAAGAGTTAATCGAATCGAGTTAATCGAAAGGAGTTAATCGAAAGGAGTTAATTGAAAGGAGTTAATCGAACATAGTAAATCAAAAGGGAGTTAAACAAAAATTAGAAACTGACTAGAGATTAATAAGTTGAATGGTTTCTTAAGTATCGATCTAATGTTGGTTTCGGCCTTCGGGGTTTATACTTAGGGAGTTGTTCTCTTGTTAGTTATAGTTAGAGTCTGGTAGATGTGGAAGAATAGTGATACGTAATTAAGCCATGGAAATGTTTTCCAGTGTTAATAACGTATATTTTCTGAACATAGAAAATGAGGATATATATATATATATATATATATGTTTGGTGATTGATCGGTATAATTTCCATCTGGAGATAATATCGTTGTTTGCACACTTGTTTTTCTTTGATAGTTAAATCACAGACTATCAAAGTTTTGACCATTTTAACGTTGTTAATATGGAGAGACCGGTTGGATTATTATCCAAAGAACCACTCTGTATTGGCATAAGCGTTGTGAATCATATATGCCAAAGAAAATTGAAGACGGAGTAAAGTGCAAGGGCTATTGTATAAGTCTTAGATAACAGTACCTAAGATGGATGTACTGAATAGTGCCTTCGGCTCATCCTGTCCCTGGATGACTTGTATGGATGAATGTCTGACAGAGTATTTCCAGAAAGGTCACGTACATTGATTTCTTCAACCATACCAAGAGTGGAAGCGGAGAAGGAAACTTCTTTTAGCTAACACATAATGTATTGTTGTGAAAGTCAATTAGTGATTTTGATGGATCTGACGATGTAACATTCGAAGTGAATCTGATGTGATGATAAAGCGTAACCTCAAGCCTCATCAACCAGTAAATGACAGAAATCGGGCAGGCAGCATGGCTAAGTCGATCGCACCGAAGTAGGGTGTATAATCACCTATCTAGAGAATATTCATTTGCTTCTTTAATCTATCAATGCTGTCTCATATATATACGGGAAACGGTTGCTGATCCCAACCGTTGGTGATATACATTCGATACACTCAAACAAAATGAGTGGTCGGTCATGTGTGGCTGAGTTGCAAGATGTTCTTGTTGAACTCCAGTGTATCGTTCCTAGAGTACACTGATCGGAAGGTCGTTCCATACCTTGTCATAGTTGGAAATCCATTACGCAATACGTGCTTGCGGTTTTGATTGTATACTATATATGTAGAACGTGAGATGAAAGCGTTTCTGCTAGATGATTATTATATTGTGGTTGATAGACATTATTATAATATCAAAAAGGTTTTTGATATAAAGATATTTTGGATTCTCATAAGGGAAAACCCATTCCGTTATACGGCGTGGTCTTATGATATATCGTTTACTTGTTCAAACCGTTTTAAATTGTTTACTCATACCAGTCCCATGACTGACCCGGAGTTTATTTTGTTTTGTTTCCCTAAACTCTTGGGTGCCCAATTTTGTACGGGCAGTCAAGTAGTCATGAACTTACAAATACTTGAAGAGCTGGAGCAGGAGGCTTCAGGATCATATAGCTATAGTTTATTTCCGCTGTGTTGTAAGTGCTGTACTCTGGTAAAGTGCTATTGTATATATAACTGTTTACTTCAAAGTTATGTTATATATTATATGTTATTCGTTCCGCTGTGAGATTCGTGTTACTCTGATGATGTAAGTTCTTCTCTTCTTCTTCTATTCTAAGTTTCTATCTTATCTTTCCTCACCCTCTATCTTCTTTCTATTAGTTTCTTGAATTTCCAGTGCAATTTGGGGTTGGACTTGTGTTATTTGGTCAGCTCAAATTGGACCGGATTTTCGGGTCACTACAGTTGGTATCAGAGCCTAAGTTAAGTTATTACCTTGGCTCTGTGGTGTGACTCAGTAGAGATGGGGTTAGTAATACCCTAGATTGAGTTTGAGTGTATATATACGAGTGAACGTATTTGTATTTGATATAAAAATTTGTTTTATATTGTGGAGATTCATTGGTTGAGTTGTTTATGAGTTCTGGTCGATCAGTTTGATCCACTGTATCGGTAGGAGTTACTAAACACTCGAATACGATGGGTCATCACGAGATGTTTTGAAAAGAGGGTAAATTAAAATAAGTTTACCCAAGGTATATCTTGATATAGAGAAGATATATATATCAAAATTATAATATAGTGGATATATATTGGTTGTTATTATAATCGAGTAAGATTATAAATTAAATGGTTATGTAAATAACCAATCAGAATTCATATAAGTGAAATGTGTGAAATCAGATGAGTTAAATCTGAAATTTAAACCAGAAATTGAATTAAAATTCTGGAAAATTGGATAAGTGTTTGTAAATGGATTTGGATTAAAAATAAGGAAAATTTAAGATCCTGGGAGATTTTAAATTGTTTTACAAGTAGTGTGAATCATATTTTGAAATGAATTTCAAAGTGGAAATGTTTAGAAATGGTTTTATAGTATTGAACTCACTTTGATCGCTGGAAAATAGATTCTGATGATGACAGCTGCATCATCAGTGTTCATTTTCTAGTTGTAAGTGACGAATTACTACCAGAGATACTATTTTGAAATTGTTATGGGAAAAACAAGTTGTGTTGAATTTCAAAAAGAAAATTTTGATTTTTGTAAAGGGTAAACTGTTTAAAAACTCCCAGAATTTGGTTTGTTTAATTTAAAAACAAATTTAACAGAAATTTGTGAAAGCAAAATTGGAATTAAAATAAAGTCAGTTAAGTGGTAACTGAGATTGAACTAGAATGATATCAAGGAAAATTGGATTGTGGGATTCAAATTTGAAGTGTAATGTGACAATCAAATTAAGAATTGGGAATCGAGAAGAAACTCGAGTTGAAATGATATTTGGCTCGGATATAAGCGAATGGCAAAAGGAAAATCACAAAGATAAAATGGCAAAAGGAAAATCACAAACAAATCCAAACAAAATGAAGAACAATCCTTAAATCTCGAAAGTGATCTCTTGGTATTACTGGAATCATGCTCGTCGTTCTGACCTGAGTTTCATAAGGCTCGATGGGGTTTTTGTGTCAGGTCGCGGTTCAGTAGGAACTAGGGCACATCGTTGTCGAAGCATAGGTGGTCGGATGCTCGATTAGCTAGCGCGGGTGGACTCCTGACAAGGAGGCGCGTGGGGTTATGGTGTCGAGAGGGATTTCGGTTGGCTCTGGCAGGAAGCGAACGCGGATTCCGTTGGCTTAGGCAGCTGGTCGGGTTTCGATTTCAGACATCGGAGCATCAGACAGTGGGTCGAGCAGATGCGAATTCAGATGGGAAGTGGATTGGTTGAGGCAGCGCCGGAGTTCAGTGACCGAGGTGGTGGTGAGGCATGGTCAAAGTCGGGCAAATGGTGTTCGGTGGTATACTGGAACACGATGGTAATTGGGATTTGGGGAAGAAACAAATGTAAACGGGTCCGGTTATATGCTTAAGGGAAATGGGCCGGCTTTGAATGGTAAGGCCCAAAAGGAGGAATCAATTAAGTTTTTAGTTTTTATATATTTAAAAGTGTATTAACTTGTTTAGATCATAACTTATCCATACGCTATCAAAATTTAGCGAAACAAGATCCGACAGGATCGTATGGACGAGCACTACACCATGGAACAGACGAGGAGCGAATTGAAGCTCGTTACAATTTATTTCAAAATAAATTGTCGTCTGAATCAACAATGGTTGTCGATATTTAACGATAAACCGCCAATGTGTGTAAAACTCACCAACTCTGAACATGTAAAGACCCGAAAGTTCCCGCCCTTTGAATCGACCATAAACCACACAAGTCAGATCCAAAAGTCGGAAATCCTCGGTTCTCTAACTCTGGGAATACAACACATCAGAACAAATAACAGAAGACTTTTATAAACATCATAATAATGTTACATCAGAGTACAGAATATCAGAGTATATCGAATAAATACAATACAGCGGAAGATAAATTTACATCAAATGTAATACAGTGCACAGCGGAAATATAAACTAACACAGCGGAAGACGAAAAATGCTCTGGACACAGCTTTAAGCTTCGATCCAGAAACCTGCTTAAAATATCTGCAAAACAAGCTACTCGACTGCCCGTGTAGAAAGGAGGGCACCCGAGTTTGCAAAGTGAAACAAACATCGAGTCAGTCGTGGGACTGGTATGAGAAATCTACTTAACAGTTTAAACAACAATAATATGGCAATTCATAGGACCACGCCACTTTCGCGGAACGGGTTTACTCCAGTGATTGCCAGTGCATAACAGTAAGTTATTTAAAACAGCGCAATGCTAAAACAAAGAACAATGAAGCTATTATAAGACCCAGGTCCCATCACACAATGCAACACAAGCCAGAGGATAGGGTGTTACCTTATAATAGCCAAAGAATGCTTGATACGCGAAATTTAATCTTTTGTTTTTCTAAATCAGACTCCAACTGGAAATTAGTTAGAGAACGATCTCCTAAGTATTAACCCCGAAGGCCGAAACCAACATCAGACCAATACTCAGGAAACCACTCATCTTAGCTCGTTTACAGTTAGTTTCTAATTTTATATACAATCATAAGTATCAATCCTAGACGGCATGGGTACCATATATCATGTCGCCATACTAGTAATACAATCAAAACCGCACATGTCGTATTGGAAGTTTGGATTTCCATCATGAACCAAGGCTAGGGGCAAGATCCTTACCGAATTCGAGACTCTCTAGTCCAAGCCTCAGGATACAGCCGCAACCGCACCTGGATCGTCAGGGCCGGTCCACACAGAGTGGATTATAGTGCCTGAACAATACGTCTCCCCGCCCTATGGGGCGTAAATGAGCCAAACGACTCCACATAACCGAGGCCTCGCAATTCCATCATCCACATGAGTCAAACTCGTCAGCCAGTTTTAAGCACTGACGCCACTCCTAACTAGAAAGAGACGCATGTCCTCCCTGAGGTCCATCTCCCGTTTTTGGTTCATACCGAGGTGTGAGGCTCGCGAATCAACGGTCATCAACCACAAGACTCTGCTTTGCAACAAAAGCCTTGATCAAAGCATCTTTGCATGTCGCGTCGTCGATACACAACGTCCGACACACATCCATTTACAAGTCCGTTCTGGGTCTGAACGAAACTGGAGGCACTATATACCTCGCATATCCGGTCGATCTCCAAGTACGTCTGGACAACCACTGCTTTTCCATCTTCTTGGGTGGCCACCCAATCAAGATATCAGCAATCAACCAAACGACGTGAAGACTCCCGGTCTTCAACCATCGTTTTCATCTTCGACTTCATATCGTCGTATCAGTTATTCAGAATGAGTATAAACCCGGTCTTTCCGAATAACCCGCTTATATAATAACGAGTGTTATAAATACACAATATATATCTTAGTTAAAGGTTCTCATTAATTTTATCAAAGATAAATTATTTTAAATTTATTCTTTAATCTCTTTTTGAATCACAATTCAAAACATGTACTGGTTCAGTTCATTAATGTATTTCTCGTGTCAAACACATTCAACCATCAGAACATTCAACAAACCAAGTAAATTCGATTTATTTCCATTCCATGTCGTTAATAATATTTTATAACGATTTTTCACTATTTTTTTATTTATTTAAAAATAGCTCGTTTTAATTAAACGACGCTTCAGGCCATAACGCGGCCCTGGCGCTGTTTTTCTCTAAATTTGATTTACACTTATCTGCAAATCTAACCGTTGGATCTTTACAAAGTTTATATCGTTGGAAAGAATTTCTCAAGGCGGATCCAACGGTTCCAGTTTCGAGAAAATCCGACGGTCGGATCTCTCGGTATAATCGTTTGAAGTTAAGATTTCAAAACGCGAACTGCACGGCCTTAATTCGTTATAAATTAATTTATATTTATATATATATATAAATATAATTCGTTCGTCGATTTCTAATTCGTTTTCACTTCTAAAATTTGGCTAACGCCTTTAAATTTCGAAAATTTTCGCCATAACCTCCTTTGTACGGGGCTACCGGAAAAATCGCAAGTGGCCTCCCAGGGCCCTCGCCGGTCCAAAAGAAAAAGAAAAAGCCAAGCGGCTAGCCAATCGGCTCATAAAATCATCACCCAAGCAAAACAGTAAATATGTACCTATTTGTCGGGCATACAATTTTATTCCTCTGCTCTAGCCTCTTTGCTATAACCTGTTCAATAAATATGCATGTACATGTGTGCAACTCTAATCACTTACCAATTTTCAATTCAGTTTCATACTTGATTCGGTTTAATTTAATATCACCATTCAATCAAATGTTGCATACAAAAGTTAAAAATCATGTTGTTAGCTAACAAATGAATATTTCACTCCATTTCAACCCATGGTTATTTCTAGTACTTCACACTTCGTATAAAAATGATATTTTTGGCAAACAAAAATATATTCCAACTCATGGTTATTTTATTCAGTTCATGTTCATGCTAAAAATACTATTTATAGCCTACAACCATTATTTCAACACTAATGTATTTTTAGCGAGTTGTATACGTGATAAAAAGGATATTTTTATCATCAAAAATATTTATTCAACACTTGTACATTCTTAGCAAGTCATATACATGATAAAAAGGATATTTTTATCATCAAAAATGTTTATTAACTACATGAATGTTATTAGCACTTCATACACACAATAAAATGTAAATTTTATTGTTCACTTCATATATTCAACACACAAATGTTTTAACTTCACTTATACGATAAAAATATGATTTTTATCGTTCTAGTCATTTATTCTATATGTGGATATTTTTCTAACTTCATTCAAGTGATAAAAATGTGATTTTTATCGTTCAAGTATTTTATTCAACACACAGATATTTTTAGAGGTTCATTCAAGTGATAAAAATGTGATTTTTATCGTTTAGCGATTTTTATCCAACGCATGAGTGGTTTCAACCAAATAATTATTCACAATCACCAAAGGGTATTTTTCAACCACTAGCGGGTATATTTCAACCACGATTAATCAATGTCAACCACAAACAATAATATTCAACCATTCGATTATTTATATTCAACCATTCGCATTACTCATTTTCAACCATTCGGATTATTTATATTCAACCATTCGATTATTTATATTCAACCATTCGATTATTTATATATATATATATATATATTTACTATTCGTATTATTCATATATATATTTACAATTCGCATTTCATATATATTTTCACAACACAACTCAAACAAGCCATCCATGGTCTGTGGACGACGGGTGTCGGGTGCTACTAAACACCGTCTGCATCCTAGTATATATTTATAACTAGAAAAGAAGAGTTAAAGTGAGAAGTTCTCACCAAAGCTAAATCCAAACGCCTCGACTCTTCATATGTAGGAAATCTTCACCGTGCTTGTCACCTTCACCGTCCGCATACGCTACATATATAAAAATCGAATTTTTATCTTCACTTCGTTATAAAAATTATATTTCTATATCGCTCTTCTTCTAATAAATATTATATTTTTATAACTCTACTTAAACAAAAATCATATTTTTACTATCATACCTTAATAAAACTTATATTTTTATCTTCATGAACACCTATAAAAATTATATTTTTATCTCGCTATGTTCATACAAATGAAATCGAATCTTTCTTCGTTATGTGAATGTGTAAAAATCCAATCTCTTTATTAAAGAAAATCTAACCTCTTCACTAAAGAAAACAAATCTTTTCATTAAAGAAAATCAAATCTTGTTATTCAAAGCAAGATCACATTTTTATACAAGGCAAGATCATATTTTTATACATAGCAAGTTCATATTTTTATACTTAGCAAGTTCATATTTTTATACTGTAAGCATCAGAATATGAATTTCAATGCTAGCAAAAAGAACTGAAAAGAAATCCATGTTTTTTTTATACATTAAAAATCACCTTTTTGTTCGGAGGAGGGGTGCTGGTCTGCACAGATTGAAGGAGGGGGGGTATCGACTGGAAGGAGGCGCAATTTGGTCTGCAGCGGCGTCCGGAGGTGGCAGCCCTCAGGGTGGTGGCGATTCGATTCGCCTTGGCGTTGGATCTTCCATCTGGACGAGGTGAGAGAAGGACGAAGCTTGGTGAGGACTGCAGGTGGTCCAGCAGTGGTGGGGGAGGCAATTCAGGTCGGCGGCGTCGGTCTTCAATCGATTTAGGGGCTAGGGTTACGGGTTGGGTCCAAGGGTTATACGAAGAGGATAGAGGCGCGAGTAGAGGAGGGTGGTCGGAGCTGCTGTGGGAGGGCGTCGTGGCGATGGGGGAGGGCGATGGGGCGGCGCGACTGGTAGGCCGACCGGTTTGCTGCCATCGGGTTTTTTTTATTTGACCTAGGTTTGACTTCTGAAGGGAGAAACTAACGGGGGGAGGGGGGGGGGGGGTTATATAATTTATTAATCTATTTTGAATTTTAAATTCTCCAAAGTACCCTTTCCATTCGAACTCGAAATCGAACCTGCCGACTGTCGTCCCTAGCGTTTTACCCCCATTTCGAACACAATGGGATATGTATCGTAGGCCAATTCGAATGTTTGAATCAGTTTTCGTTGAATTTAAAGTATAATTCTTTATATATTCAATTTAAACGCACATTTCGATCTGCCAGGGCCACCTACTGATTCTAAAAATTCCCGAAAAATTATTTCTAGCTTCGTATTGACGATACGGTCCTAACAAAACTGATTTCGTCGAATTTTGAGACCGTTTGTAAAATGGTCATTTTCAGGTCGATCAGATTTAACTGAAACTGGTCAAACGCGTTTTCCTTTGCCATGCTCACATATTGAATCGGAAAAATCCGAAAAAATAAACTTGGCAATAATTTGACATTCCGGTCTCAACAAAAGTGGTTTCGTCGAAATCCGAGGTCGTTTGCAAAATCGCTATTTTTAAGGGCCATTATATTATTTAAAAATCCAATTTTTAAATCCTAACTCAATTTCTAATTAAATTAATCAAAATAAAAATTTTAAACTGGCTAGGATTTTCCGGGTTGTTACATTCTCCCCCGCTTAACACTTTTCGTCCCCGAAAAGGAACGAAGCTACATGTTGTTTAATTAACCAACCCAATTCTCATTTCATTTATAAGTTTCAATTATTTTATTAGTTGAACTAATAATCACACAACACAATCATCAATCAATTTGTTGATTAGCTTTTCAAATATATAAAACTTTTATATATATATACTTAAAATTCTTATTTTTCAATATCAAATTATATATATAATCACAAATACGTTAACTTATGAGCTTGGCACTCTCAACTCGTTCTAGGGCGTTACTAACCCCATCTCTAACGAGTTTTCTCATTCTAGGATACTACTGATCCTATCTCTAATGAGTATTCTTATTGGATATTACTAATCCAATCTCTGATGAGTCTTTTATTATGTTCTAACGAGTTGTACCCCAAAGATTTGAGCTTAACCAAAGCTCTGATACCATATGTAAAGACCCGAAAGTTCCCGCCCTTTGAATCGACCATAAACCACACAAGTCAGATCCAAAAGTCGGAAATCCTCGGTTCTCTAACTCTGGGAATACAACACATCAGAACAAATAACAAAAGACTTTTATAAACATCATAATAATGTTACATCAGAGTACAGAATATCAGAGTATATCGAATAAATACAATACAGCGGAAGATAAATTTACATCAAATGTAATACAGTGCACAGCGGAAATATAAACTAACACAACGGAAGACGAAAAATGCTCTGGACACAGCTTTAAGCTTCGATCCAGAAACCTGCTTAAAATATCTGCAAAACAAGCTACTCGACTGCCCGTGTAGAAAGGAGGGCACCCGAGTTTGCAAAGTGAAACAAACATCGAGTCAGTCGTGGGACTGGTATGAGAAATCTACTTAACAGTTTAAACAACAATAATATGGCAAATCATAGGACCACGCCACTTTCGCGGAACGGGTTTACTCCAGTGATTGCCAGTGCATAACAGTAAGTTATTTAAAACAGCGCAATGCTAAAACAAAGAACAATGAAGCTATTATAAGACCCAGGTCCCATCACACAATGCAACACAAGCCGGAGGATAGGGTGTTACCTTATAATAGCCAAAGAATGCTTGATACGCGAAATTTAATCTTTTGTTTTTCTAAATCAGACTCCAACTGGAAATTAGTTAGAGAACGATCTCCTAAGTATTAACCCCGAAGGCCGAAACCAACATCAGACCAATACTCAGAAAACCACTCATCTTAGCTCGTTTACAGTTAGTTTCTAATTTTATATACAATCATAAGTATCAATCCTAGACGGCATGGGTACCATATATCATGTCGCCATACTAGTAATACAATCAAAACCGCACATGTCGTATTGGAAGTTTGGATTTCCATCATGAACCAAGGCTAGGGGCAAGATCCTTACCGAATTCGAGACTCTCTAGTCCAAGCCTCAGGATACAGCCGCAACCGCACCTGGATCGTCAGGGCCGGTCCACACAGAGTGGATTATAGTGCCTGAACAATACGTCTCCCCGCCCTATGGGGCGTAAATGAGCCAAACGACTCCACATAACCGAGGCCTCGCAATTCCATCATCCACATGAGTCAAACTCGTCAGCCAGTTTTAAGCACTGACGCCACTCCTAACTAGAAAGAGACGCATGTCCTCCCTGAGGTCCATCTCCCGTTTTTGGTTCATACCGAGGTGTGAGGCTCGCGAATCAACGGTCATCAACCACAAGACTCTGCTTTGCAACAAAAGCCTTGATCAAAGCATCTTTGCATGTCGCGTCGTCGATACACAACGTCCGACACACATCCATTTACAAGTCCGTTCTGGGTCTGAACGAAACCGGAGGCACTATATACCTCGCATATCCGGTCGATCTCCAAGTACGTCTGGACAACCACTGCTTTTCCATCTTCTTGGGTGGCCACCCAATCAAGATATCAGCAATCAACCAAACGACGTGAAGACTCCCGGTCTTCAACCATCGTTTTCATCTTCGACTTCATATCGTCGTATCAGTTATTCAGAATGAGTATAAACCCGGTCTTTCCGAATAACTCGCTTATATAATAACGAGTGTTATAAATACACAATATATATCTTAGTTAAAGGTTCTCATTAATTTTATCAAAGATAAATTATTTTAAATTTATTCTTTAATCTCTTTTTGAATCACAATTCAAAACATGTACTGGTTCAGTTCATTAATGTATTTCTCGTGTCAAACACATTCAACCATCAGAACATTCAACAAACCAAGTAAATTCGATTTATTTCCATTCCATGTCGTTAATAATATTTTATAACGATTTTTCGCTATTTTTTTATTTATTAAAAAATATCTCGTTTTAATTAAACGACGCTTCAGGCCATAACGCGGCCCTGGCGCTGTTTTTCTCTAAATTTGATTTACACTTATCTGCAAATCTAACCGTTGGATCTTTACAAAGTTTATATCGTTGGAAAGAATTTCTCAAGGCGGATCCAACGGTTCCAGTTTCGAGAAAATCCGACGGTCGGATCTCTCGGTATAATCGTTTGAAGTTAATATTTCAAAACGCGAACTGCACGGCCTTAATTCGTTATAAATTAATTTATATTTATATATATAAAAATATAATTCGTTCGTCGATTTCTAATTCGTTTTCACTTCTAAAATTTGGCTAACGCCTTTAAATTTCGAAAATTTTCGCCATAACCTCCTTTGTACGGGGCTACCGGAAAAATCGCAAGTGGCCTCCCAGGGCCCTCGCCGGTCCAAAAGAAAAAGAAAAAGCCAAGCGGCTCATAAAATCATCACCCAAGCAAAACAGTAAATATGTACCTATTTGTCGGGCATACAATTTTATTCCTCTGCTCTAGCCTCTTTGCTATAACCTGTTCAATAAATATGCATGTACATGTGTGCAACTCTAATCACTTACCAATTTTCAATTCAGTTTCATACTTGATTCGGTTTAATTTAATATCACCATTCAATCAAATGTTGCATACATAAGTTAAAAATCATGTTGTTAGCTAACAAATGAATATTTCACTCCATTTCAACCCATGGTTATTTCTAGTACTTCACACTTCGTATAAAAATGATATTTTTGGCAAACAAAAATATATTCCAACTCATGGTTATTTTATTCAGTTCATGTTCATGCTAAAAATACTATTTATAGCCTACAACCATTATTTCAACACTAATGTATTTTTAGCGAGTTGTATACGTGATAAAAAGGATATTTTTATCATCAAAAATATTTATTCAACACTTGTACATTCTTAGCAAGTCATATACATGATAAAAAGGATATTTTTATCATCAAAAATGTTTATTAACTACATGAATGTTATTAGCACTTCATACACACAATAAAATGTAAATTTTATTGTTCACTTCATATATTCAACACACAAATGTTTTAACTTCACTTATACGATAAAAATATGATTTTTATCGTTCTAGTCATTTATTCTATATGTGGATATTTTTCTAACTTCATTCAAGTGATAAAAATGTGATTTTTATCGTTCAAGTATTTTATTCAACACACAGATATTTTTAGAGGTTCATTCAAGTGATAAAAATGTGATTTTTATCGTTTAGCGATTTTTATCCAATGCATGAGTGGTTTCAACCAAATAATTATTCACAATCACCAAAAGGTATTTTTCAACCACTAGCGGGTATATTTCAACCACGATTAATCAATGTCAACCACAAACAATAATATTCAACCATTCGATTATTTATATTCAACCATTCGCATTACTCATTTTCAACCATTCGGATTATTTATATTCAACCATTCGATTATTTATATTCAACCATTCGATTATTTATATATATATATTTACTATTCGTATTATTCATATATATATATTTACCATTCGCATTTCATATATATTTTCACAACACAACTCAAACAAGCCATCCATGGTCTGTGGACGACGGGTGTCGGGTGCTACTAAACACCGTCTGCATCCTAGTATATATTTATAACTAGAAAAGAAGAGTTAAAGTGAGAAGTTCTCACCAAAGCTAAATCCAAACGCCTCGACTCTTCATATGTAGGAAATCTTCACCGTGCTTGTCACCTTCACCGTCCACATACGCTACATATATAAAAATCGAATTTTTATCTTCACTTCGTTATAAAAATTATATTTCTATATCGCTCTTCTTCTAATAAATATTATATTTTTATAACTCTACTTAAACAAAAATCATATTTTTACTATCATACCTTAATAAAAATTATATTTTTATCTTCATGAACACCTATAAAAATTATATTTTTATCTCGCTATGTTCATACAAATGAAATCGAATCTTTCTTCGTTATGTGAATGTGTAAAAATCCAATCTCTTTATTAAAGAAAATCTAACCTCTTCACTAAAGAAAACAAATCTTTTCATTAAAGAAAATCAAATCTTGTTATTCAAAGCAAGATCACATTTTTATACAAGGCAAGATCATATTTTTATACATAGCAAGTTCATATTTTTATACTTAGCAAGTTCATATTTTTATACTGTAAGCATCAGAATATGAATTTCAATGCTAGCAAAAAGAACTGAAAAGAAATCCATGTTTTTTTATACATTAAAAATCACCTTTTTGTTCGGAGGAGGGGTGCTGGTCTGCACAGATTGAAGGAGGGAGGTATCGACTGGAAGGAGGCGCGATTTGGTCTGCAGCGGCGTCCGGAGGTGGCAGCCCTCAGGGTGGTGGCGATTCGATTCGCCTTGGCGTTGGATCTTCCATCTGGACGAGGTGAGAGAAGGACGAAGCTTGGTGAGGACTGCAGGTGGTCCAGCAGTGGTGGGGGAGGCAATTCAGGTCGGCGGCGTCGGTCTTCAATCGATTTAGGGGCTAGGGTTACGGGTTGGGTCCAAGGGTTATACGAAGAGGAGAGAGGCGCGAGTAGAGGAGGGTGGCCGGAGCTGCTGTGGGAGGGCGTCGTGGCGATGGGGCGGCGCGACTGGTAGGCCGACCAGTTTGCTGCCATCGGGTTTTTTTTTTATTTGACCTAGGTTTGACTTCTGAAGGGAGAAACTAACGGGGGGGGGGGGGGTTTATAGAATTTATTAATTTATTTTTAATTTTAAATTCTCCAAGTACCCTTCCCATTCGAACTCGAAATCGAACCTGCCGACTGTCGTCCCTAGCGTTTTACCCCCATTTCGAACACAATGGGATATGTATCTTAGGCCAATTCGACTGTTTGAATCAGTTTTCGTTGAATTTAAAGTATAATTCTTTATATATTCAATTTAAACGCACATTTCGATCTGCCAGGGCCACCTACTGATTCTAAAAATTCCGGAAAAATTATTTCTAGCTTCGTATTGACGATACGGTCCTAACAAAACTGATTTCGTCGAATTCTGAGACCGTTTGTAAAATGGTCATTTTCAGGTCGATCAGATTTAACTAAAACTGGTCAAACGCGTTTTCCTTTGCCACGCTCACATATTGAATCGGAAAAATCCGGAAAAATAAACTTGGCAATAATTTGACATTCCGGTCTCAACAAAAGTGGTTTCGTCGAAATCCGAGGTCGTTTGCAAAATCGCTATTTTTAAGGGCCATTATATTATTTAAAAATCCAATTTTTAAATCCTAACTCAATTTCTAATTGAATTAATCAAAATAAAAATTTTAATCTGGCTCGGATTTTCCGGGTTGTTACAGAACAGTTCCATTTTTATAACATATATTTAGAACTGATAAATGATGACTGATTGTTGTGTGTTAACTGTTTGGTTGAATTGTTTGTGTATTGGTTGAAATTATTGATAACGATATATATATAAATCGTTAATCAAATATTGATTCTGTTTATCAGAATATGTTATACTCGTACTGTCTAACATCTGCGATGCAGGGAAACAGGTCGGAGGAATCCAACTGGATTCCTCAACATTTATTTTACTGTTATTCACATATGTTGATATATGGTGTGATATATAATCTGCTGATGATTATGTGTGTTTGGACGATATTTATCGGTGTTATATGGTATGTTAAATATCATAAGGAATACCAAAAATGGAGAAAAGGGATTTTCAAAGTATATTTTGAAAATAATTTATTTATATAAAATCACCGGATTTTATATATATAAAGGAAAAGGGTTTTATACAAGGAAATAATTATAAAATCTAAAGAGTTAAAATAATATATTTGTAAATCAAATATAGAGGAAATATATTGGTAAATCAAATATAGAGGAAATATATTGGTAAATCAAATATAGAGAAAATATATTTGTAAATCAAATATAGGGGAAATATATTTAAATCAAATATAAAGGAAATATTTGCCAAACAATTAGAAAGAGAAATATTTGTAAACCATTTACAGATAGAGTAGAGATCAAGAAGAATATTTGTAGAACATGTACAAATGGATTAAATGGGATTTATTTATTTATTTAGGAAATAAATAAAAGTATTTAAGATCATTTGTTTATAGAAATATAAATAGAATAAAGGATTTATTTATTTGGTAAATAAATAGAATAAAGGGATATTTATTGGGAAAATAAATAGAGGAGTTAATCTAATATTAGTTATTCGAATTTGAGTAATCGATTAAAGTAAGATAATCAATTAGAGTTAAGCTAATTATGGAGTTAATCGAAATAGAAATCGATAAGAGTTAAATCGAATTAAGTTAACCAGGTTAGAGTTAAATCAAATGAGGTAAGCGAGTAAGAGTTAATCGAACCGAGTTAATCGAATCGAGTTAATCGAAAGGAGTTAATCGAACATAGTAAATCAAAAGGGAGTTAAACAAAAATTAAAAACTGACTAGAGATTAATAAGTTGAATGGTTTCTTAAGTATGTGATGTTGGTTTCGACCTTCAAACGAATCGCTCCGCTGCAGTTCATGTTTTGAAATCGTAACTTTAAACGATTATATCGATGAGATCCGACCGTCAGATTTTCCCGAAACCGGAACCATTGGGTTCGTTTTGGAGAGATCTCCAACGATATAAAATTCGTTAATATCCAACGGTTAGATTTTGCGAAATGTCTAATTCAAATTTGGGCGAGAGCAGCACTAGTGCCATCGAATGACCTGAAACGTCGTTCGATGAAAATGGACTATTTTTATATATACAAAAATAGAGAAAAATCGTTATAAAATATTATAAGCGATATATGGAATAGAAATAAACCGATTTTATTTGGTTTATTGGATATTCTGATGGTTAGATGTATTTGACGTGAAATTAATATATTGAATTGAAACGTGAATGTCGAAAAATTTAACCATGGGAAAAGAATTGATTTGAATTCTATGTATACGTGAATTATTTGAAAAGACCGAGTTAATTCTCATTTCAAATAATTGATCGACGATTAGAAGTCGAAGATATGAAGACGGTGCAAGACCGATGATCTTCACATCGAATGGGTTACTGCTGATGCCCTGGATCGGTTAGCTCCCAGGAGGGGTTACAGTGGTAGTGGTCCGGACGTATTTGTTGATTGTTCGGATGTGCGAGGGCTTCTCTCCTGTATTGGACATATGGGACGAGGAATAGGGTGCCTTCGGTTTTGTTCAGACCCAGAACGAACTAGTAAATGGATGTGTGTCTGACGTTGTATTTTATTCTATGCTGATTGATTTCTATTAAATATATATCCGTTTGGTGGCGGAGAATTTATTCTCTTGCTTAACACCCTTCTCTGAGACGTACGAGCTCAGAGGTTATATATCGATAGACATCAGTCGCATGGCGTGGAATGTCAATGTGGCATGCTTAGATGCAAGTGATCAAGGCTTTTGTTGAAAAGCAGAGCCTTATGGTTGATGATCAAAGCACGACTTTAATATAGCATAGCTTTGTGTATGGCGTTAATTCGCGAGCTTCACACCCCGGTATGAACTAGAAACGGGATGAAGGACTGCAGGGAGGACATGCGTTTCTTTCTAGCTAGAAGTGGTGTCATGGTATGGAGCCCAGACATTTTTACTTATGTGGATGATGGAAAGCAAGGTACCTCGGATATATCGGTTACTACGGAGCCGATGGATATTGAGTCATCTGGCTCATTTACGCCCCATAGAGCGCCGAAACGTATTGTTCATCAGGAATAACCAATCCTCAAACGTAAGAGAGGACCGATCCTGAAGATCCTAGGTATAGTTGCGATTGTAGCCTGAGACATGGTAGGCTAGATTTTCTCGAATTCGGTAAGGACGATCCCTTGCCTTGGTTCATGATGGAAATCCAACTTCCAATATGACATATGCGGTTTTGATTGTAAACCTATATATAGCAACAGGATATATGGTACCCATGCCGTCTATGATTGATACATTATGATTGAAATTGTTTTGAAACATATATGCACTAGTGATAATATCAAATGATTTTGATTTATACGTATCAAGCATATTTTGGCTATTATATGGCAAAACTCTATCCTGCGGCTTGTGTTGCATTGCGTGATGGGACCTGAGTCTTATAATGGCTTCATTTTCTATAAAAAGCATTGCGTTGTTTAAATGATTATTTTATTTATGCACTGGCAATCCAATGGAGTAAACCCATTCCGCGTTAGTGGCGTGGTCTTGTGATTGGCCTTATTGTTAAATAGGATAAGTAAAATTTCTCATACCAGTCCCATGACTGACTCGTAGTTTGTTTCACTTTGCAAACACGGGTGCCCCTATTTTCTACACGGGCAACCTTGTATTCAGGTTTTAGCTGGTTCATTCTGGATAGCTATGGATCTGAAGATGGATTCTATCATTTCTATTATGCTGTTCAGACCTCATTATGTATATTATGTTTGATTCCGCTGCAGACATTTTATATTATGCTGAAACTGTGTTCTGTACTAAGTATGATCCTGTTATGTTGTGTAACTCTGACGTTGACATTATTTACAGTGTAATCTGATGTACATTACCTGGTGTAATTCTATATTTCTTTTTTGCTGTTATTGTTTATATGTTATATTCCAATGATTATCCTTGCTTCCGTGGCACGGGAGTTTAGGGTCATCACAGCTAGCATAGGTAGGCGCTGTGCTTAGCTTCCCTATAGCTTGCATAAATATAATTTAGGATATGCAGTGATTTCTCTTCGTATATAGGGTAGATATCATTTCATATTTAGGATAGGTAATAGTTGTCGTATTGTTGCAATGAATCAGAATATCGCATGTATATTTTTATTTATTTTGATGAGTCTCGAGTAAGTTTGGTTATTGATTTATACCGCGTACCGTCGTTTATTGGTAACCATTAAATTCATGTTGTTTTCACAAAAACTTCAAGCATAGTGAAAAATGGTCATACCGTTAGGTCTCAACGTTCCGGTTCCAATGAAACTGCTTTCGTTGGAAACGGACTCCGTTCGCAAAATTGGAGCTAAAAAGATCCCAATTTATTCCCTGGTTCACCCTTAAATTTCGCGCACCGACCAAACAACTCCGTTTAGCTCCAAATCGGAAACGCTGCAATAACTAGTTGTACGCATTTCAATAAAACTCGTTTCATCGAAAACGGTGGTCGTTTGAAAAGAAAACTATTTTTAAAGCCTGAAATATCGATAAAATATATTTAAATTCAAAACAAATCTTATTTAAATAAAATAAATAAATTATTATTATCGTATTTATCCAAACGGAATGGCCCATATAAATTTTAAACTCAAATATTCAGAAATTCGGGTTAAAACGGTATCCAAATATATAGAAATACCTTTTTATTTATTCATTAAATCCTTATAATTTATTAACGATTCCATAGCGACTATTTGTAAATTTGAATTCGACATAAATTTAATATGAAATCTTCATTTTTCTCTTCCATTAGAAAATTATAATTAAATCGATCCGGACGATTCTTGTTTCACCGAATTCCGACTTATGTCGGATCCTGTATGTTCAATTAAAGTTTGAAATTCAATATTACTAAGTGCAGCGTCGTTTCGAGCTCGTTTTAATTATATTATAAATTATATATATTCGAACTCCATTTTATAAAATAAATTCGATATAAAATCCATTATAATTCCAATATAATATATAAACAGATTGAAATATTCCAATTTAAATGGCAGAAAAAACCTGGGATGTTACAATATTGGTAAGGAGGAAGATTTTGATCCGATAAGGTGCACCTCTACTATAAGGCTCTGAATCAGACTACTTCCCAACATGTTCCGCCAATAAAATTTGGGATTAAATTAAATTGGACAAAATGAGTAATTTCAAGGAACTCTACGTTGGTAATCTCCAATTAATCATATTCAATTGGCTTTCAATCCCAAGTGTCATATTCACATTTACAGAATTCGCTGGGTGTTTACCGATCCAACCTCATATTGGTACCACTCCGCTTTCCTTATACTTTGCTGGTTTCAACTATAAAATTTTCATGCATCTATTTGCTGAAGTATATCAAATTGTAGAAGATAAAATCTTTAGTGAACTCTTGGGTTTAAATAAACCAAAATGAGCATAGAGCCCTCAACCAAAATGAGAATAAACATATAGATAATTTATAAAAGGAGCTTTATAAGGTTATGGACCAACCAGAACTCATGTAAATTAGAGATCTTGACTTTAATGGTCTAACGAGGGAGATAATAGCACTAAATTATACCACAGAAGACATAATGGTAGGCATAAAATAAAATAATTCAATCATTTAGGGTTAAACAAACTAAATTTCAAAACCAACATAGTCACAATGTTATTTCGATATTTCCATTGGTTATTTCAAAAAGTTATATAACCTCCATAGTAAACACACAAAAAGTACGTATTAAAACAATGTATACCCGGTAACTGACCCTTCCTATATGATTTGGATTGTCACTTTACAAAGGAAGAAGAATATGATCTGATAAAGTATACATCTAGTACTAAGCCTCTGAATCAGATTACTTCCCAACGATGTTCCACCAAAAAAAAAATGGGTTTAAATTAAATAGGATACAATGAGTTATTTCAAGGAACTCTACGTTGGTAATCTCCAGTTAGTCATATTCAATTGGCTTTCAATCCCAAGAGCCAGCTTCGCATTTTCAGAATTCGCTGGGCCTTTACCGATCCAACCTCATATCGATACCACTCCACTTTTCCTATGCTTTAATACGTTCAACTATAAAATTTTCATGCATCAATTTGTTGAAGTATATTTACGTCCCAGCGTGTAGGATTTGAGAAAATGTTACTTCAGATTTGTTGATTTGGTGTTTTTCTCAATCTGATTAAGTGTGATGTGTGTGTAAATATATAAATTTGTCATATTCATTTCATCACGGGCTGAAAAGACTCTGAGGATTAAATTTTATTTATAAAGGGCGCTATAGTAAACAAATCTTGACTTCTTCTTGGTTGGATACAGTATATTTTTACAAGTTTCTTGCTTTCCTCGTGCAACACTCCTTCATTTTCGTTATATGTAAGAATCAGTTCCGCAAATTTAAATACCTGGAAAAAAAATGAAATTAATGCAATATTTTGCATTGGCTACTGTATATACAATGTTCAAACAAATATGCAAGTATACGAAAAGCTTAGCTATCAAATTTGTTAATATTATTTTGGCGTTAAAAAAGAAATATGTAAGTTATTCCCAACGTAAAAGTACACTGGAAATTAAAGTGACCTTTTTTTTGGTTATTAAATTTAAACTTCGTGCAAGCTGAGAACATAAATAAGATACAAGAATCACACTTTTCGTAATTTATGCCCTCCAAAACGGAAGACACAAGGCGAAAAACTGTCTCTAATTGATTAGAAACCTATGAAATAATCTACTAGTCATAAAATGAGAGAATTAAAACTATTATATTTTACCGAAACTAGTACGTCATGTCTTGATTCAAATACTATTAACAGAACACTAAAAGGTCACGAGGTTTTCTCCGAAATAATCCATCCGTAATCTGAACAATGTACCATAGACCAAAATTTGTGATTTGAGTTAAAATCTGAACGATATTGGTTTAGTTAAAATCTGAATGATATTAGCTATTACAGATATTGGTTTAGTTACTGAACACAAAATGGTAGCAAATGCTGCATGAAGAATAATGATATAAAAGTTTGAGCTTGCAAATGGGAATCATACAATTTTCGTTTTAGGTTTTAAATTACAAATTCTGCATTTTCGAAAAAATGATCATTGGTTTCAGAGGAATTCATCCAAGATCCTAAGCTGAACATTCCAATGACCTTACCACTTCAAAGCATAACATATTTTTCAGATCCATTACTGCTCTAATATTGCAAACAGAATCAACGATCCTTCCAATTATTGTATAATTCGGATTAAAATATCAAAATATACTGTGACAATTCAATTATTAACCGTACCTTATTTCGTGAACGAATTATTTTTTGCAAGTATCAACACTATAGTTTTGAATGTAAACGAGAAAATAAAATTAAGCGTACCATATTATCAATCGCTGGTGAGCTTGATTTATGGCTGAGGAGGAAGGTTGTAGAGGCTTCTATACTAACCTCTTTGGCCAGAAGACCAAACTCTTTCTTTTATATTAGGATATTGAGGAGATTCAAGTTGGTCCTCCATCTCTGTCATCGATGTGCAGCCGGACACTTACGATAATTCTTAGAAGCGGTAGAGGTTTGGATGCATGACATCGAGCAAAGTCTTTTTGTGCCACTCTGAACCACATTTACAGTTTGGTTTCCCCGATATTGATGAGACAACTGAGGGTTCAAACGTTACTACTTTTCCAGTTTCCTGATGATACAACCCCTATAAAAGATTCAGTAAAAGTCCTACCGAAATTACTTGTAAAGACAAGATTTAAGTTAACTTCAAACCGAAACATAAGTTTTAGGTTTTAGCACATATTGTAACAAATAAAATGAATAAATAAACAAACAAACGCTAGTTTCAGTTAACTAAACATACAAGAGATTTCTTGCACCAGTTCATATGATGTTGGGAAAGCAACATATATGAAATTATAATTTTAAGCTAAATGTGAATAAATAGTTATAACTATATCTATGAAATTCATGTTACTTTATAGGATCAAAAACTTCAAAATCACATTTGTATTGGTTACCCATTCCAGATGTGGTACCCTACAGGCTTATCTAGAAATTCAGCCTGTAGTTACATCATTTTAACTTACAAAATTAAAAAGAATTCATTTTTTTTAAATTAACCAGAAAATGCGATTTTGGTTAGATCGTTTTTCTAAATGTACGCCAATCACATAGAAATTCATGTGAGTCGTTCACGTAAAGTTTTTGTCTTAAAAAAAATTCAAATCAACAAAGATCATTATTGAAATTTTATTTTCACCTAAACCTTATAAATTGGATTTTGTTAAAATCCAAAATTCTTATATATAATATCGGGTTATTGGTGAAGCTGATATTAATAACTCCAAAGTAACTTGATGACTCATAGAGTGGTCAAAGTTACCTCAAGGAGACAAATGTAGGCAACATCAATGGAGTTAAACTCTAGCTGACTGGCAAAAACTTGTTTTATTGGGAACTGTTATATACGAAACTGGTTCATTTATACAAAACTTTTTATCTCCAAAAAACTTGAAATGCTCAAAATTGTATATGATATATTTTGAAGCCTTAACTACATGAAATCCTTCACATTAAAAATCATATGTTTTCAAAATTAATCATTATATATTCGCAAGTCACTCATTTTTTTTCCTCAAACCATTTAAGTAAATTGCGTATGTCTGAAACAATACGTATACAAGACTTAAGTTCTCAAAGCCTACGTTTACAACTGAAACCATATATAATTTTTGAAAGCTTGTGCACATGGGTCTATTTCGAAAACTTGGCTAACTTGAGGTTATTACGTACAAACGGACAAACATTATATTTAAAAGGCCAATATTTTCAAAAACCTATATATAAACCTGTATATTTTCAAAAACATTGTTTATGAAACCATACTTATAGCTAGTAGTAAAATATGACAAATGAATTTTAGGCATTTGTGGTTATAAAAATAAAATTGAGATAACGCACATGCAGAACTTTCATATTTGAAATCTTTATTCTCAAGTTTCGTACCTATGCAGTTCTGTAAACTAAAACACCCACAACCTTTGTTCTTAAAGCTTTATGTTTATGAAATTACCTTGGGTTTGGAATCTTATACATGTAGACTTTGGATGCATATATTTCTATATATCTGAAAAAATGACAATAATTGAAAGCTAAATTATCATACACTTGTATTTTAATGTTATATGCACATGAAACTGTGTATATATCTGAAATCATATATTATTCGTGACCATATATATGAAACTGAGCATGTTCAAAATTTAGTGTGTCCAAAATTGTGATACACATAAAATTACTACACTTATTTTGAAACTGACATACAAATGTTTGAAGCATATACTCAAATTTATACTCTTATAATTTGATGCATTTGAAATTGCTATATTCAAAGACCCTTACTCATATACACAACAACACATTTATGGAACTCGTAGAAACCATATTATTTGATAGATCTGATGGTTACCTGATGTTTTGGGATTTCAAAACCTTCTTATTTGAAACTTATGTAAAAAGCTGGAATTTGCTAATCTTTTAAGTAATTGGCATGAATTTCTATATTTGAAATTGACGCATTTGAAGCAAACTGACAATGATATGTTTGTTTAAATCTGACATATTCGATGCTTACATATTCAAAACTTGAAAACATATAATGGATTGAAATCCATATTTTAATATCTAAAAAAGGATATGCAATAACCCATAAATACAAAACTTTCGTATACTTCAAAATCATCAAATGCTTGAAGACAATATATGTGAAACTGACATAGAATTGATGTTCTCATGGTCAACTTAAATAATTTTGAGATGAGCTATTTGCCTACCAAAACTGCTACATAGAATCAGTAGCAACGAAAGTGAATATGGATCGTTAAACTATAGACAATGTTTTCAACTTACATAGAATCAGCTAGTTTTCAAAAATACGTAAGTCGAGGTGTAAAAATGTCAAACATGTATTACTGTTCAATCATGACTTTACTATGAAATATAAATTTCATTATTGCACATAGTTATTATCAACCGAACTTATAGTTACCAAAAAAAATTTACTAAGCCAAACCCCAATAAGTTTTTTTCATGAAGTGCGTTAAAGTACTTCCTGCACTTAACTTTTGTTTTCCTACCTCCTTCCATGATATAAGTTTTTCAATCCCAATTTGACTGTAAGTAAATACAGTTCAATTATGACCTTTGAATACTTCATTAGCTATAGACGCAATGGCATGACTGAAGATATCATTTCTTTGACTTGTTGGTCCAAACACCTATTTATATTTAGTAAATTAGAAAACATTCGGATCTAGATGAAACAAATACAAAAAAAAATGGACATTTGGGAACTTGTTAGCTTTGGAAATCTGTATTACCTTGTCAAATTCAAATGTGCTATCAATCTGCTTGTTACACTGTTTTGCATGATAGAGACTTCTCGTTTATTTCCGCTGCAAGCTAGGTTGCTAGGTGTTTGCCGTCTCATCTCTTCATTGTTTAAGGGCGAAGTGTTATGATTCATTTAAAATGAAAGAACAACCAGTAAAATGCTAATTAACTGGCATCCATCAAAGAAAATTGGTCATTTAGAATGAATACCGAATGTTTTGTCTAAATTGAAAATTTTATGATAAACAATAACAATCAAGCTCTGTAACATATGTTAAATGGAATAATTGAGTATGATTACTATATTTGGTTTAATTATACCTAAGATTAATCAGTAAACAAGTTCAGAAATAACATTAATAAATTTGGTTAAGCAATACCCTAGTTCAGAAACAACTAACAAAAATTATGTGAATCCTATAATAAATCAAATAAGACATGAAACAGAAGAGTTTAAAGATAAAAAAAACTTTGGATTATTTAGGGAATTAATTTTGGGACAGGCGATGTCGTAGGATTGACTATTGGTGATGAAGGACAAGCCGACTTTGGATCAGTGATGTTGAATTATCGACAATGATGGTGAAGGACATGCCAAAGGTGATAGCCAATGTAACGACCTTGAAATTTTGGCATATAAAATATAAATTAAATTAAGATTTAACACAAAATAAATCTTTATATTTGGAATTTTGCCTATTTTGAACGATATTTGAGTAAACTTTGTCTATGGATATATAAACATTTTTAAAAACAAGATTTACATTTGTAACCGATTTGAATATTTAACGCTAGAGTTAATATGAACATTTTTGGAAACAAGAAGTATTACCGTATTAATTTTGCAAAATTAAAAACTAATCGTGTATTTCAGTTTAAGGAAAATGTATGCTTTTATTTGAAATCCAAAATGGAACTGGACCTTTATGTTTAATGCTTTTGCTAATAAGAATTAATTGCATACTTTAGCAATCAATGGTGCATTAATTGTCAATATATTCTACTTATTAGATATTTATGGATGATTTCTATTATTTTAATTTCATATATTATGGAAAGGTTAACTGCATATCTTGCAATTAATCAATATAAATTTGAATTATCTTATATATGTATACATAGAAATGTCTTTAATTTTATATATCGCAAAGGTTTAATTGTGCATGTAAGAAATTAACTGGGCAATAATTGACACATATGTCAATTAATAGGTTTTAAAATATATCCAGTTATTACCGTTTTAAATGGTGTATTCAGATTAGTTTTTGTCATAGACTGGATGAAAACAATAATGAACATATAAAATACATTCTAAAATCTTACTTCTCTACAAAGTAATTAATATAGCGGTTGTGATGTAGCTTAAGAATTCCTAGTTTTAACATAATGGACTAAATTAAGCTTTAAATATATATATATATATATATGTATTATTTTGTAAATTTAAATTCTTAAATATGAATGTTTTACCAATAGAAAACGTTTTAACTTTATATGTAATTTAACTTTGAATTACAGGAAAAGAAAAATATTAAGAAAGGAAACTTTTATCGTTGGATTCCTCGTTCAATTATAAATAATGCGCGTAGCTTGCTCTCTGTTCATACATATTTCTTCTTCCTTACCATAAAACTCCTCCTCACCAAATTCTCAAGTCTTCCGCCATTTCAATTTTTTAGAAGAAAAAGGAAAGATGATGAAATTTTTGGCGTGAGGGTGCATGGCCTGCACTTCTGTTACTCGTTGTTGGAATTACGGGTGTTGATCCGGTTCATTTGGTTCGAAGTTGTGCTGATTCATAGCATCGTCCATCGATTTATTTACAGTCAATACAGTGAAGCGCGGACAAAGAAGATTGGAAGGCAATTTTGGGTGAGAACATTAATTTAAATTATTCTGATTAGAAACGTTAATCTCAATTTGTTGATTAGTCTATGATTGTTGACTACTCATGAATTGTTGTTATTGTTGTGATGGTTGATGCATGTTTGGAATTTAACACTGAGCTCTAAGCGTTACTTAACGTAACGCTTGCGCACCATTTTAGTTGTTTGATTTGTTGCCACGTTGATGAATGTACTTGTGTTCATATAGATTGATTTGGTTGCATCGCAAACACACTACAGCCGTGGAGTATATAGGTTGTCGCTTTAAATATCCTTCTTATGTGAACAACGATTTTTAACATAATAAATAAAATTTTAAAGTTAATTTTTGAATTTAGATTTTTTTATAATTTTAAATCTAAGTCACGAATGATTAAATGATTTTTGGAAATGTTTTAAAATTATTTGGGACCTTTAAGGTTAAGGTTGAAACAAGTTTGGAAATTTAACTAAAAACTTGACTTTTGAGTTACATTTGTTTGCGTAAATGATTAGTTTCATAACCATCCATAAGCTTTAAAAATTTAATTTTAGAAAGTTGATTTGAGTATGTAACTAAACATTGATTTTATTCGTATACTTAGTACTATTATTTAAAAAGAAGGACCATTTGTAAGATGTAAATAATAAAACAAATTTGGTAATTTTATATCAAGTTTCCAACGTATTTTAAATTATGGTTTTAATTAAGGATTGGAACTTTTATTATGAATCTAAAAGGATTGGACAATTTATGTTTGAACCGTTATCGAATGCATATATATTGACGTTTCAATAATACACATGTATATACATACCAGAACATTCTAGGGAGATAGAGAGGATAGTGTCTAAGGCTTGGGTTTGGAAAATACAGTTTCCTGCTCTCCCTGGCTATCCCTAACTGATCCAACGAACGGGAAGGTTATCTTAAAATCTAATTTGAAATTTAATTAAAACCCTTGAATTTAGAACAATTTTGGAATGTTAACAAGCGTTATTCATTAATTAAAATGATTTGAGTAAAGGATTTGAACCTTTGAATGATGTTAAACCCATTTGGTTTAAATAGCTATTCTATATAACTTTAAGTAACGTATTAACATTTCCTTGAAATGACTTTGTTTTGAGATTTCTAAATCAAGAATTTTTATTTACACTTTAAAAAGGGTTTCTAAATTATTGGAAGGTTTTAAAGTGACAAATATTTATGTATGAAACCTTAAATCTATATTTAGTTTTGGAAATGACAACAACAAATGAAGGAATTTTGAATATAGAATTAGTAAAAAAGAAATAAGATGGTAATGAAATTCGAGGAATTTGAAATAAATCCAACCTTATGAATTGATAATAATTGGGAAGGAGATTTGGATTGAAACCGGTGTAGTCCACAACTTTTGTTTTAAAATACGCCTATTATTTGGAAAGACCGGGATCAGATTTAAGTCCATAAACCATTCCAAGTAATAATACGATGCTATGAAGCAAATTGAAGACTTGGAAGTGACAAATGAAGACCGAGAATCTTTGGATTTATTTGGATTGAATGTTGATATCTTGAATCGGGCTGTACACCTGAAACGAGGTTTTAAGTGGTACGAGGTCTGAATATATTTGAGGATTTTCGGATTTTTTTCCGTTCAGACCCAGAATGAACTTGTATAGATTGTGTGTCTGACATTGTAATTGACTGCGTAGCACTGATTCCTATTGATACATATCGGATTTGGGGTAATTAATTATTCTCGTCTCTAAGTTTTACGTGCTTAGAGGTTATGTACGGATTGAAATCAGTGATATATTGCGAATTGACAATGTGGCATACTCAAGTTATGGAATGAGCTAATGATGATCAAAGCATGGCGTATTGAAGTGTAGCTTTGTGTATACCGTGACATCACAAGCCTCACACCCCGGATGATGAGAAACTGGCAGTTCGATCTACACTAGGAGTCTCGATTTGAGTTTTGGAAGTCGTTCTGGAAGTCGTTTTGGAAGGCTCGAACTCTAAAATGATGAACTCGAAATCGATCTGCACTGGAACTCGTTTTGGAAGTCTCGAAGTATATTTTTCATATAATATTTTTGGATCTGCATATATGTAGCCAAGTACAAGTGGAAAAAGCAAAAGTTGAGCAATCAGGTTCAACATGTTAAATATGATTTACCATTTTGCAACCAGCTACAAGCGGAAAAATCACTTCATATTGCGGCCAATGAGGTATGTCAGTACATATTTGAAATTTATCCATATGTATTAGTTAGAAATTTCAAATTATATATGTATATTTATTTATCAACTAGTTCGACTAGTCTACAACTAGTCCGCTAGTCGACTAATTGGACCTCTATCAACTCGACTCGACTTACCGCTGTGATAACCATGATAAAAATGCAAAAAAAGTTCATATTATTTACTGTTAAGAGAAGGAATAGAAATTCAAATTTATGTCTTGTTTATCTTACACCAATAACAGTCAATGATGATGATAGTTTATACATCGACTAATACAGTCCCTACCACTACTCAAAATTTTTAATTATGTCAAGTTGCCAACGGTCATAGGTCAAATAAAATTTTGAAATTGGAATGAGATATAGAATGGGGAAATCTAAATTAATAACAGATTCAGTGGGAAACATATTAGGAAATCATGAATAACCATAACATACATCTTGATATAAGCTCTTAGAAATAAGTCAAGACGTACCAGGCTTGCTCTTGCGCGGTACACCGATGATGATCATCGGGCTTAATCTTGCCAGCTCCATTGATGATGATTCTCGGTATCTTTTAATCTTCATAGGGCTCGTAAAGTGTAACTCCTGATGCACATGAAATTTATTCTTGTAAATTAAGTTGTTAGGTTGCCTTGGAAAACAATTATAATGTATGATACAAGTTCAATATCAAATATTTTCATAAATATCTGTAAAATCTATAGAAGAAAAAATTAACCATGTTCTGTATGAATATGTTATTTACAATGTTAAATATGATGACTACAATTGTTACTTCATTAATTTTGCAAACATACATAACTATAACATTAGTCTAAAATAAAATATGCTTTATTGGATGCAAACCATGTGTACCAATACCCAATATAAGATAATAAAGTGGGAACCTTAAGAAGATTAGAAGAAACATTTACTTGTAGCCAATGAAAATTTCTACCTATAAATGATAGGGAGATATGAAAAATACACATTAGTATAAGATTTACTTGTAGACAATGTGTACCAAAAGTGTGAGAACATTTTCCTTGCTCTCCTTCTTATTCTTGTTTTTCATTGGACATAGGACTGCATAATGTCCCTCTTTATGATGTTTATAATAGCAAACACCTATAAATTTTCCTTTATTCTTATCTTTCCTGGAGTAGTTATGAATACTTGCATAGGTCCAACCTATTTTCTTCTTCTATCTGCTCATAAATCCTTCTCGTTTGTTTTCGAGTCATCTTTCTAGGTTTGCAGTTATCCATACCCTACAACATTTAATATTTTATCAAAAGATTTTTATAATTCCTTGATAAATACCTCGACTGTCCAAAATCATCGAGAATTCAAATTTCTTAATTAGTTATACTAATTATTATCTCTAGCAATCAATTAGTGGATTAAATTTTCCAAAACATAACTTCCATCAAAACATATCCTTTTTACGAAAATATACTTTTGGACAAAATTATTTCATAAAAACTAGGTTAGACTGCTATGTTTAAGTGTTTAGAAACACATATCGCTACAATGGTACCTTACTGCACCGACCAATGTTCATAACTTACTCAACAAATTAATCCAACACAAAACCATTTGTATATCAAATTACAAATACGTCTCTCATATTTATATATATACACAAACACACACCCAACTCATTCTAGGATATCACTAACCCTATCTTCAATAAGTCACCTGTCCTAGGATACCACTGATCCTTTCTTTGACAAGTCTATATTCCACAGAGCCAAGGTTATCGCTTAACCTTAAGCTATGATACCAGCTGTAATAACCCGTATTTTTACTCACTTCAATCCGACTATAACCCAACCCACGTCGATTCAACGCAAGCAGAAATATGTTTCATTAGGGTTCATCGGAGCAAAACACAGCGGAATACAAAACTCACAGCGGAACAAATAAAATATAATATGAAAATAACATTGCTGCGGAATTTTTTTTGAAACATAAACACTTTAAATCAAACTATTTCTTTCTCCAGATGCTTGCAGATCTTAGCCTAAGGTATATAGGTCCTTTCCTTAGCTTTTCTCCTTCCTTTCTTCTTCTTTTCCCATGAAAATCCCTTCTTTTTTTATTTGATAAGGGGGAAAAAACGTGAGCAACAAGTGGGAGGTGGGAGGAGATTTTATGGAGGAGGAGGTGATTAAATGGAAGAGCTTGGTTCCCCTTTACTTCTTCTTTCTTTTCCCTTTAATTTCTCCTTTGATTTTCTTCTTTATTTTCCTTTTTTTCTAAACCACCATGATATTTTCGGCCATGGCAATGGAGGAAGGGAGGAGCAAAATTCTTTCAGGAAAATGGAGGGATAAGGATGGTATATGATATATATAATAAAGGGTTAGTGCATGGATGCTTGACACGTGTCTTGTGGATAAGCATGAAAGGTCTTATGGCTTAAATTCATCCTTATCTTCACGAATAGTAACTTCTGTTTTCTCAAGCACCTTCAGGCCTTGTGTCGGAGTATCAAACAATAACGTTTTTCAGAAATTCTTCAGCCATAAGGTCCGGTTTCTAACGTACTTCAATCCTATGTGTTTAAATATAAAATCTAAGTTCGTTTTCATTTTCATATAATTTATTTTAGTTTTGTTTTGTTAATAACTTTTTATATTCGATAAAGAATTTTCCCAGACTTTATATATAGCTAATATCCTATGTTTAGAATTTTCATAGATAGGTATCAGGTTCCAGTTTTGCCGTTAGCACTATCAAATTCCAATTACTGTCAAAATTTAGTTCAAATTTTGGCCTTTTATTTTTCCTTTTTCCACATACGGATGTCGTTTTACGCAAAACTTCCTTGAGTACTAAAATTCACTATTCTGGATCCAATGCAGGTGGTCTCACGTCTAGCGACATCCCGTTCTCAAGATATCCTCAAAATCATTCGTTTTTAGTTTAAATTTTAACCTTTCAATCTTTAATCAATATTAAACGGATTCTGTTTTTGACCAAACTTGGCTAGTTACCTATTTCATTATTCCGGATTCAATGGAACCAGTTTCAGGGTCTGGAAATAAATATTTCTTATACTTCCTTTGTAAACATGCTATTTTTATATCAAAACTCATTATTATAACCCTGTTCCAATTATATCATTATCCATTTTCAATTTTATTTTGATTCTTATGAAATTTGGAAGTTCTAAATTGGTTCCCAATTTCCGGGGCGTTACAATCAACAATACCCCATATAATAAGATTGAAAATTTTAGTGAAGAATGGTTCGGAATTTTATTCAATTTATGATTTTCGAAAACCAAACTAACATGTAAAACATAGAATTAAAAGAAAATGTCTATTTGCTTTGTTGAACAAAATTTACGTTACATATGCTTTCTTGGGTAACTAATCTTGCTTCTTTCTCTTTTGGAATTTCATTAACATGTTTGTTTAATTTCTCCATCGATTATTGATTGAAATTACAATCTAAAGAAGATGAATAATAATGGAGATTAATGGATAAATTGGTCAATTTACAATATATTTGTATGAGGGAGCTATTTTTGTTGGTACCCCTCTTAGTAATAATCTTTTTAAGGAAAATATGGTTTCCTCAACCAAAACTGAAGTGCTAGTAATAATCCTTTTTTTAATTGAATAGGCTTTGTTTGTAGTATTTGTACGAATATATTGTTTAGTATTCCATAATATTGTAATTTAAAAATATTTATTAACTAATTTATACAACTAAATTGATTACACTACATTGGTCACTAACTAATTTGTAACCACTAAAATTTATTCACATTTGTTTGATTAATTGGAATGGTTATATCATTTTCATAATATTGTGAAACATTAGTATTTACGTTACACTGTTACTCTTTTTTTTCCAATTCTATCATTTCCCCTTTTTTCTAATAACTTTACATACCATGCACTTCGTTCACTTATATTTTGTGTAATATTATTATCTCTTTGTATGTCTTATAAAACATTTCATTATTCCATACACGCACACACACACACACACACACACACACACACATATATATATATATATGTATGTATATGTATACATCATACATGATACATACATATACATATACATATACATATATACACACACACATAAATATACCTATATGTGTGTGTACTTATTTATCCATTAAAATATATGATAATCCGCTTAAAATTTAAAATTCTTCATTAGTCAAATAACCTACTCTAATAGTTAATAGGTTCAGTTCCATAAGTATTAATTTATTTCCATTCATTCACAAAGCATATTAACATAACTTAGCAATCAATGTTTTACGCATTTCTCACCATTGACTGAAATTTTTATACGTACTTTAGTGAAGAAACTCAATCAACATTTATCATTCCTTACTACAATTATTAAACCTCATTCTATATATTTCGCTTTAGTTCTTATTTGTATTTCACATTCTAGATAATGTAATTTTTTTTTTGGTTTTCATCAATTTGATAACAATAAAATATGGCCAGTTTCTTTACGTTTGTTTCTTTTATTTATTATTTATATCTAGATTGTTTTCGGATTTAGAAGTAATGGAAGCAATGAGTTAAAAAATTAAAAGATTAAATTTAAAATGATTGTTTCAATGTTGTGGCAACTTATTTCTAATTCTACACATTATGATTGTTTTGTACAGAATTAAATTCATCATTTAGTACTATTTTGTTAATCGCTTTCTTTTATTTTAGTTCTATTTATGATATAAGATTAGGGTAATGCCAATTTATGTATGCTTGAAATGAAATATCATATATTCTTCACACACACACACACACAGATATATATATATATATACACACACACACATTATTATAATATAACCTTACATGTATGTATGTATATACATAGATATACACATATCTCAAAAGAACACACATGCACACACACATACATACACACACATATACATATATGCAAGCTAAAGGCAATTTATATCTCAAGAAATATGCGCTTGAACATCCAAAGTACAAATTCCCTATCCAATCAAAGAATTTTACACATGTTTTACTTTTTTATACTACATGTGACTGATGACAGTAGACTCAAAATACATTATTTTCTAACCGACATAAAGGTATAAAGCCATACTGAGCTTAGTGTGTATTACGTTTGCAATTTTATGCTACTAATCGAGCTAGCATTCACATTCTCAATTTATCCACTGTTATTTGAAGACTAATCAAAATCGAAAGCTAACCAACGTACAATCTATCTGTAAAAAAATTGATAAAATAATAATATGTGAGAGTTTAATTACTAAAATGCTAGATCGATTGTAACGCCAACAAAGTTAGGGAACTATTTAGATTATTTGTACAAGTTAAACGAACCAAAACTGTGTTCAAGTAGTTGCAATTACTAAAGCTTTAGTATGCTTAGTTGACGATTCAATCTTTTTTTTTGTTGGAAATTGAGTACTTAGAGTGGCTCAAATCATAATGCACGTTGACATATGCTAACATATGCTTAGTGGCTCAAATCATATGCTATGCTAGATTCAGTTTTCTTGGAGAAGCCTAATATAATTAAAAATACGTAACTATTATTTTGTAATATTATATAATACATGATTTGTAAACCAAATTTTCTACATATCAATCACTCCCACTATACAAAATACTTCACTCCCGAGCAACTTCCTCATCAACAAAGCTAAAATTACCTTTATTTCTTTCTGAAATGTAAACATATAAGCAAACCGAATAGGAAGAAAAACGTGATTTGAAGTGCTATGCAGTATTAATAAGCAACAAAAATTTATGGTTACCCATCATTGTGATCTTACTGTGCAGTAAGGTAATTACCCATGTTTTTTCTAGATGTTTTTATGTTATTTTTTCTTAGTTGGGGTACTTTTGTAAATAATCATATGTTGTAAACATATAGTAATTTATAGTGTGCATGAGAGAAGTATAAATAGAAAGGGTAATTTTAAATAATGAAATCTTGCAATAAATAAAAGGAATTACTTACTTTTAGTTGTAATCGATTTGAATTCAGAGTAATCAGGGAGATAAATTGTAGTTTAATTTAATTAAAGATTAATTACGTTGATTTTATTTAATGTGAGTCAGAGAATTAACGTGATCATTCAATTCCTTTTGTCAACAACACATTTTATATTTATTTTTTCCACATTCCGGTTCAGTATGTAATATTATGAACTGAGGTTCCTGCATTTATCTGATAGAGAGTTATACATTTTAGGTATGAAAATACCAAAAGCCTTAAATTATTTTGTATATTCAAATAGAAGTAAAAGTTGATCTTTGTTTTATTCGCAAACATACATATATAATATAATCAACTTGATCTTTGTTTTGTACCCAAACATACGTATATAATATAATCAAGTTGAAAGAAAAATTTATATAAGAAGTAAGTGAATATATTCTAATAATAAATTTTCATAATGTATCTTGGGGAAAATGGTAACAGTATAAGCATACTTTTAGTGGAAATTGTAAAGAAATAAAATAAAAGTTCTTTTAGTAAGTATTTTGTAAGTTTATTATTTATTTTTAAATGCATTATGCAATATTTGTCAATCTAAACCTATTTTTTGCACAGTCTGGCACTATCCTTATTAATTTTGGATTTTAGTATTATTTGGTTGTGTAGTTTAATAGACTATGAAATATTCACAAGAAACATGCATTCATGGTTATCACCAAAATCTTGATCTCATGAAACAATAAAGTAAATAATTTATGATTTAATGTGTTTTCTCGTTTATAGATGTTCACAAGTAGGTAACGTAAACTGCATATATAACATGTTAGTATCTGTACGCGTACAATTGAACTATTTTTATATGTCAAGGACAATTTCAAATGGGTAAATTTTATTCATGCGCTGCAAATTACTTAATATACACCAAATTTTTTTGCAAAAAATATATGAACCATTATTTACTTAATATATACCATACGCATTACAAAATCACCCTTACTTAAAATAAAACAAAGCACTTAATTCATTTCACTAACTCTCTCATGTATACAACTAAGGTTTCTAAATGCATGAGAGTTTACTTACTAAAATGCTAGATCGATTGTAAAACCAATAGAGTCAGGGAACTGTTTCGATTATTTGTAAAGTGTAGTGCAAAATCAAAGATCTAGGCAGCGGAATACAAATAAACCCAATGATCTAGCCTGCCAACTATTTCAACAACGCCAAAAATAAAAACAAGTGGCACAAAATTACAGAGTGAACAAAAATAGAAAATAGAGGAAAGAGCACACCAATTTTTAACGTGGTTCGGCTTTGCTTACGTCCACGGAGACCCAACAACTTTTATTTCTCAATGAAGAAATGAGTACAAAAGATTACAATAGAGAGAAGACTAATAGTGGATTGCTTCATACAATAACATGACCCCTATTTATATAGAGGGATTTGTTGGAGATAAAGAAGAGAAGTTTCTAGATGAAGATAAGTAAATATAGTATCTTCCTTGATTTGATTGAAGCATAAACGGATGAAGCAATTATGGTATCAATCACTTTCCCTAAGTAAATTGATTCTTCATTAACTGATTGATTGATTGGCCTTTTATTTTTCTTCCAAAAAGAAAACTTTCTCTTATCTCTTTCCATGTACGAGCCAATTAATTGATTGACAATCAATCAATTTCTTTCCTTCTCTACAAATATTTGAATCATTAATTTCAACACTCCACCTTGATTCAAATATGACAATATTTCTTCATCATCTCATCTTCAACAATCAACATAGAAGTTGTTGGGCCCAGCGCCCCATGGCGCTCAAGTAACAGGAAGCAAACTGATCAAGTTTGAGCAATGCTCAAACTTGTCTTTTGGAAGTGACTTGGTCATCATATCTGAAGCATTATCCGAAGTACCCACCTTCAATAATTTGATCTTGCTTCGTTCTTCCTCAAGCATAAGAAAGAAGCCTCTAACATCAATGTGCTTCGTCCGTGAACTATAAGCCTGATTCTCAACAAGATGAATCGCACTCTGACTGTCTGAAAATAGCTTCACCGTCCGCTGCGCCATCGAAAGATCATCCAACAACTGAAGTAAGTACAATTCTTCCTTTGTTGCTTCCACAATTGACATTAACTCTTCTTCGGTAGTCGACAAAGCTACGATAGACTGCAACTTTGATCTCCATGAAATCGGGCCTATGCCAAGTGTAAAAACATAGCCTGACACCGACTTCCGGCCATCTCTATCCCCAGCATAATCTGAATCACAGTATCCTCTAAGAGAGATGTCTCCATCTACTCCACCATATAACAAGCCAACTGAAGAAGTTCCACGAAGATATCTGAGTATCCACTTCACTGCTTGCCAATGCTCTTTACGTGGGTTAGACATATATCGACTGACAACACCAACTGCATGAGCTAAATCAGGCCTTGTGCATACCATAGCATACATAAGGCTTCCAACCGCACTAGAATAAGGAATATTACACATATCCCTTTTGTCTTCATCCGATGTGGGACACATATCTCTGGATAGCTTGAATTGAGAGCCTAATGGAGTAGCCACCGGTTTAGCATTCTCCATACCAAATCGAGATAGGACTTTCTCGATGTATTGAGTTTGAGTGAGCCTCAAAACTCTTTGCTTTCTATCCCTCTGAATCTTCATCCCCAAAATTCTCTGTGCGTTTCCCAAATCTTTCATCTCAAATTACTTACTGAGCTCCATCTTCAACTCCGAAATTTTGGACATGCTCTTAGAAGCTATCAACATATCATCAACATAAAGCAACAAATAGATGATGTCATCACTACATTTTTTAAAATAGATACATTGGTCCTTAAAGCTTCTAGAGTAACCGTGTGAGATCATAAACTTATCAAATTTCTTATACCACTATCTAGGAGACTGTTTTAAGCCATAAAGAGATTTGTTAAGTTTACAAACATGACCTGGCCTGCTGCTATCAATTATAACAACCCAGAAAATCTGAGCCAATTTAAAATTTTTATTTTGGCGATTTTAATGAATTTTGAATATTTAAAATGAATTATTTTAAATAATAATGACGGAAAATTTATTTTCGATGAAGTTAAAACGAATAATTTTATTTTAATTATAATTCGAGCCTGAAATGGCGCGGCAGTTCGAAAATTCGATTTCGAATTTCAAATGGATATACAGAATTCGTTTTAAGTCGGAATTGGACGAAACAAGAAATATTTGAATCTGTTTGATAATATCTTTCTAAAGGATGTACGAAACTGAGATTTCACTTTATAGAGTGTAAGATACGTCCAGTTTAAAATTCAGAAAAGTCGTTGTGGAATTTATATATATTTTAATATATATAAAGGCCCTTAAAAATAGAAATTTTGCAAACGACCTCGATTTTCGACGAAACCACTTTTGTTGGATCCGGGATGTCAAATTATTGCTAGGTTTCAAAATTTGTAATTTTCTGAATCAATATGTGAGCGTGGCGAAGTTAAACGTGTTTTGACAGATCAGTTAAATTGGGTCGACCAGAAAATGGCCATTTTTCAAACGGTCTCAGAATTCGATGAAATTAGTTTTGTTAGGACCGTATCGTCAATATGAAGCCAAAAATAATTTTTTTGGAATTTTTAGAGACTGTATGTGGGCCCGGTGAATTGAAATGTGCGTTCAAAATAGAATATATAGATTTATATTTTAAATTCAACGGAAATTGATCGTAACGGTCGAATTGGCCTACGATACATATCCCATTGTGTTCGGTACGAGGGTAACACGCTAGGGACGATAGTCGGTGGGTTTGATTTCGAGTTCGAATAGGAAGGGTACTTTATGAAATTCAAAATTCAAAATAAATAATAAATAAAATAAATAAAACCCCTCTCTCTCTCCCTTTCCTCTCTCATTTCAGAACGAGATAAAAAAAGGGAAACTGACGGAGCAGCGATGCCGCTCCCAGGCCTGGCACCGCAGCCGGAGGCATGCCTCCACCACCGCGCCTTCTCTCCTTCGTCGCCTCCCTCTTCTCTCGCTCCCCTTTCTCCAGTTGAACCCGCAGTGCCCCAACACCCTGAACCAGCAAGCACCCGCCGCTAAAAGGTGAATCGCCACCACGTCGAGGTCTCCAGCCCAGTTGGCCACCGTGCGGCACCCCCTAGCCCCTGCGCGAGCCCTAGCCCCCCTGAAACCCAGAACCGTACCACCCAAATCACCACAGCCCTGAACCAACGCCTGAGCACCGCCCTGCTCCTCTCCTCTGCCTCCTCGATCCGTGCACAGAAAATCTCCCTCCAATTTCCACAGTGAGTTTTGTTTTCAGTTTTATTTTTATTTATTCTTGCAAATATAAAAATATACGATTTTTAAGTAGATGGTTTCAATGTAAAAAATCAGTTTTTATGTGTATGGAATTAGGATAAAAATTCGATTTTTACAACAAAGAAACTTTTGATTTTTGTTTATATAGAAATATGTTTTTATATATATAAGAATAGAGGTAAAAAGATTTGATCTTTATCATAAAAGACTTGATTTTTAAGCATAGAAAGTGAAGATAAAAATTTGATTTTTAACTATAAAAAGGTTTGATTTCTACTCAATGTATGAAATATTTTAGATAATAAAAATATGATTTTTATATAGTGGCGATAATAAAAATATGATTTTTAAAAGACAGAGAAAATAAAAATTCGATTTTTATATGAGTAGCGAAGTAAAAATTTGATCTTTGTATAGGTAGCGATACAATAACAAGGCGATTTTTATTATATGTATAACGATATAAAAATACGATTTTTATATATGAAGTAGCGATGTAAAAATATAATCTAAATATAAAATGAAGCATTGTAAGAATATATAATTTTTATATATAAAGTGCCATTATAAAAACGTGATTTATAAAATGAACATCATATTAAAAATATGATTTTTACTATGAACAGCGTGAAAAGAAGTGAGATGGAACGGATAGAAATCAAAAGGGAATTCAGACAGTTCATAAATAAAATGGCGGAGTGGAAGCCCATGGTGAGAACTTCTCACTTTAAATTTTATTTCTAGTTAAATTATATACTAGGATGCAGACGGTGCTTAGTAGCACCTGACACCCGTCGTCCACAGACCATGGATGACTTGTTTGTTTGGATGTGTAGTTGATTAGAATATTGGTTTGAATTTGGTTGCTTGGGTGAAATGAAATTGATTAGATTGATATGTGTATGGCGTGGGCCATTATTAGACCGGGGATAAGCCTAGGCCTTGTCCCGTTTCTAGTATCGTGCCGTTATGCCGCTGAAATTTTCTAAAATATGTTAGAAAAATAAAAATATCATTTTATTGAATGAATGAACTGAATTGAAATTCATGTGTTGAAATAAAATATTTTATCGTTAAAAACTTAATTTTTAACGTGTGTGTGAATAAAATAAAATATTCATTTACAAATCAGACGATTTGTTTATGTACACTGATTTGACTGATATTGATCGGGACGATAAGTTTTACACGTCGCCCAATTGCACAAATAATATTCAGTGTTTGTGGATTGAAACCCCACACGGGTGTTGGGATGATATTTAATGTACACTAGTCCCAATTGTATAGTTGTATGTCGATCGATAGGTTGACAGACAGTTGTGTTGTGCACTTGGGATGATGGTTGATTATTTATCCTTGCTATTATAGACATGTGTTGTATGGAATCCATATAATTAACATTATATGGTAATTGATTGGGTCTCATTCCAATTTAGAAAATAAATTAAATTCATGTGTTGAATAAACAAAATGCTCATGTGTTGAGAATGCTTATGTGTTGAGAATATTCATGTGTTGAAAAAAAAATATTCATGTGTTAAAGAAAATATTCATTTGTTGAATAGAATAACGAAGTTATTGAAATATATAAAGCCTTGTTGATTAGATTTGCGCCATTTTGACGCGAACGATATTTAAATCGATTTTATTCGAATATCGAAAGAGAAGTGATTTCAAAATATAACGTTTTGAAAATATTATCATTGACGATATGGAATATTCAATTTTGATTTAAAATTGAATGTGAAGTTGAAATCGTTTTTAAAACGAATTTAAAACGATTTATAAATTACGTTTAGAATTGAAATCGACGAAGTATATATAATATATATATTATATGGCCTGGAAAGAACGCGCCGCGCCGCGGCAGTTCGTGCATTTCAACCATTGACTTCGAATTGACGTTACGGGAGATCCGACCGTCGGATTATCCTGAAACCGGGACCGTTGTGTTCGTATCGAAAAGAGCTTTCCAATGAATATTAAAGATTTGAAATCTAACGGTTGGATTTGGAGTTACGTCCAAATCAAATTTAGAAAAGGTAGCTGTAAGTGCAGTTCGACAACCGTTATTGGAAATCAACTGTACGGGCCTTGATAAAAGTATTTAAAATATCTATAATTTGTGTAAAATCATAATATATGAATTGGAAAGAACTGGGATGAAAAATTCCACATTTGTAAAGATAAAAATATATTTTTATCGAAATGAACTAGTTTATAACTGAAGATTAGTTGAGATGAATGGTTTCCTGGGTATTGATCTGATGTTGGTTTCGGCCTTCGGGGTTAATATTTGGGGAATTGTTCTCTTACTAATTTACGGTTAGAGACTGATAGAATTGAATGTGATTTTGGGGTTTATCGTGAACCGTGTTTTAAATGACATTGGTTCTTTAACCCAATTAAAGATTAAAACTAAGTGGAGTTTTAATGAATCTTTAATTAGATTGAAATGATCGAGAATGGAGTATCACCAGTTTTGCTCCAAGCGATAGTTAAATCTTTAACTAGATTTGAACGTGAAATGGTAATTAATTTTACCGATAACACTGTGGTGTTAGATATGGAGTATTACCAGTTTTTCTTCATGGGATGGATAGGTTGGGATTGGGAAATAAAATAAATAATTACTTCGGTGTGGTTCGCTAATCCCGACTAGTTTGAAATGATATTCAAAGGAAGATTAAAGAATAAATTTCAAAGAATTTATCTTTGATAAAATTAATGGGAACATTCCCCTAAGAATGTGAAATTTAGCAACTAACTGAAGATTAGTTGAGATGAATGGTTTCCTGGGTATTGATCTGATGTTGGTTTCGGCCTTCGAGGTTAATATTTTGGAAATTGTTCTCCTACTAATTTACGGTTGGTGACTAATAAATTGGAATGAGGCGTATGTTGTGTATGTGTAACATTTGTTATTATATACGCGGGTTATTTGGAAAGACCAGGTTTATACCCATTCTGAATAACCGATTTGACGATAAGTCGAAGATGAAGACGGTGGTTGAAGACCGGAGGTTTTCACATCGTTTTTTCGGTGATTACTGATGATCTTGATTGGGCTGTACACCCAAGAGGAGGGAATCAGTTGGTGATCGTCCAGACGTACTTGGAGATCGACGGATATGCGAGGACCTCTGCCCTGTATTGGACATACGGGGGAGGAATAAGGTGCCTCCGGTTTCGTTCAGACCCAGAACGAACTTGTAAATGGACTGTGTGTCTGACACTGGATTTTATTCTGTGCTGATTGATCTCTATTAAATATATATCTGTTTGGCGGCAGAGAATTTATTCTCTTGCTTAACGCCCTTCTCTGAGACGTACGAGCTCAGAGGTTATATATCGATGGACATCAATCGCATGGAGTGAATTGCCTGTGTGGCATGCCTAAGTGGCACATGATCAAGGCTTCTGTTGCAAAGGAAAGTCTTGTGGTTGATGATCAAAGCACGGCCTATGTGGCACAGCTTTGTGTATAGCGTTAATTCGCGAGCCTCACACCTCGGTATAAGTCAAAAATGGGATAGTGACTGCAGGGAGAGCACGACGTTTCTTTCTAGCTAGAGGTAGTGTCAGTGCTTAAACTGGCTGACATTTATATACTTTTTACCCATGTGGTTGTTGGATGCGAGGTGCCTCGATTTTAGGTCTGTTAGGACCGGGAAACATGTATTCAGGAAGACCAATCCTCAAACGTAAGAGAGGACAGGCCCTGAAGATCCAAGGGTTACACAGAGAGAGTAGTCCTGAGACATTTTCTAGAGTGTCTCGAAGCGGAGAGGAGCTTGCCCCTTGCCTCGACTCATGATGGAATCCAATTTCCAATACGTGATATTTCGGTTTTATTTGTAGAGCCTAGTATGGCGACATAGTGGTATGGGGCACTATGCCGTCTATGATTTATACATTATGATTGAAGTTGTTTTCTTCACTTATAGTAAGAATTAAAAGATTAAATTTCCTGTATCAAGCATTATTTGGTTGTCATAAGGTAAAACCCTATCCTCCGGCTTGTGTTGCATTATGTGATGAGACCTGGGTCTTATAACAGCTTCATTGTTCTTTATTTTAGCATTGCGCTGTTTGTTTATGCACTGGTATTCTTGGGGTAAAAACCCGTTCCGTGTTAAACGGCGTGGTCCCTTGATTTACCGAACTTTAAAAATAAAGATTAATAACTGTTTTAGTTCTCACACCAGTCACATGACTGACCTGGAGTTTATTGTTTTGACCTAAACTCTGGGTGCCCTTATTTTCCGCACTGGCAGCTAGTAGTTGGGTTTTGCAGATTTATATTCATATGATCATGGTTTATAGCTGAAGTGATATTCGGAAAGCTCTGTATCCGTGTATTTCTTTCAGTTATGTTTTGTATTATTTCCGCTGCAGTAATGTATTTAAATCTCTGATATTTATCAAATGTGTAATATTTTTTCATACTCTGTATATTCTGGTACTCTGATGGAATTGTGGTAATAAGCAATGAAATGTTGTTCTGTTTGCGTTCTGATTTGTCGTGTTCTCATTACGATCAGGGGTTTCGAACGGTCTTGGTCGGTTTAACGATCGATTAGGATCGAGCGAAATTCCTTGTCGTCACATTTGGTATCAGAGCTTTGGTTTACAAAGCTCGAGAACAAGACCCATTAGAACCAAACGAAAGAATTCATCAGAAATTGGATTAGCAATATCCAATGAGAATGACTCGTTAGAGATAGGATCAGCAGTATCCTAGAACGAGTCGAAAGAGAGTTATTTTTAAATTAAAAATGAAAACAAGTTAGTTTTGAAAATTTAAACCATTTTATACATATTTGAATATTCATTTTATTTTGAATATGGACAATCCGATATATAAAGATTTTGCATATACGCCTTGCAAACGTGTATTCGAAGTTCTAATATACTGGATAGATATAGAATCACACTCTAGTCGCCCGGAGACGATTCTGATGGTCAGTGCACCATCATCAGGGTTTGTGTTCGAGTTTCGAAAGTGTGATATCTATATATTTCCTTTAGACTGGTGTGAGAACCAAAATTTAGATAGGTTTATTGTTGTGATTTGGCATCAAAAACATGATTTACAGTATAAATATCAAAATTATGAATTTGAAAAGGTAATCAACTAACTGATTGCTGGTTGTGTTGTTTGATTTTTGGTTGATTAATTTAAATTTTAAACCATTATGTGAATGTAAGGTATATGTAGCCAAATTAAACCAAATATTAAACTGAATTGCAAATTGGTTGAAATTGCATACATGTACATGTGATTACATTGAACAGGTCATAGCAAGGAGGCTAGAGCAGAGGAATAAAATTGTATGCCCGACAAATAGGTACACATTTACTGTTTTGTGTGGGTGATGATGATTTTATGAGCCGATTGGCTAGCCGCTTGGCTTTTTCTTTTTCTTTTTGAGATGATAAGGCTGTGTGGCGGTTTGGGGATTTTCCCGATGCTCCCGGTGTAGGGGAGGTTATGGCGAAATTTTTCAAAAATTTAGGGTGTTAGCCAAATTTTTGAAAAATTTGAATGTTCTTAGAAACTGAAAAGTTGAAGAACTTACCATAATTAAAATAACGAAAGTTGAGTTGATTAGTAAACAACTTCCAGCTTCGTTCCTTTTCGAGGACGAAAAGATTTTAAGTGGGGGAGAATGTAACAACCAGGAAATTCTGAGCCAATTTAAAATTTTTACTTTGGCGATTTTAATGTATTTTGAATATTTAAAATGAATTATTTTAAATAATAACGACGAAAAATTTATTTTCGACGAAGTTAAAACGAATAATTTTATTTTAATTATAATTCGAGCCTGAAATGGCGCGGCAGTTCGAAAATTAGATTTCGAATTTCAAATGGATATACAGAATTGGTTTTAAGTCAAAATTGGACGAAATAAGAAATATTTGAATCTGTTTAATAATATCTATCTAACGGATGTAAGAAACTGAGATTTCACTTTATAGAGTGTAAGATACATCCAATTTAAAATTCAGAAAAGTCGTTGTGGAATTTATATATATTTTAATATATATAAAGGCCCTTAAAAATAGAAATTTTGCAAACGACCTCGGTTTTCGACGAAACCACTTTTGTTGGATCCGGTATGTCAAATTATTGCTAGGTTTCAAAATTCGTAATTTTCTGAATCAATATGTGAGCGTGGCGAAGTTAAACGTGTTTTGACAGTTTCAATTAAATTGGGTCGACCAGAAAATGGCCATTTTTCAAACGGTCTCAGAATTCAATGAAATTAGTTTTGTTAGGACCGTATCGTCAATACGAAGCCAGAAATAATTTTTTTGAAATTTTTAGAGACTGTATGTGGCCCCGATGAATTGAAATGTGCGTTCAAAATAGAATATATAGATTTATATTTTAAATTCAACGAAAATTGATCGTAACGGTCGAATTGGCCTACGATACATATCCCATTGTGTTCGGAACGGGGGTAATACGCTAGGGACGTCAGTCGGCGGGTTTGATTTCGAGTTCGAATAGGAAGGGTACTTTATGAAATTCAAACTTCAAAATAATAATAAATAAAATATATAAAACCCCTCTCTCTCCCTTTCCTCTCTCATTTCAGAACGAGATAAAAATAAATAAAAAAAGGGAAACTGACGGAGCAGCGACGCCGCCGCCGGAGGCGCGCCTCCACGACCGCGCCTTCTCTCCTTCGTCGCCTCCCTCTTCTCCCGCTCCCCGTTTCTCCAGTTGAACCCGCAGCGCCCCAACACCCTGAACCCGCAAGCACCCGCCGCCAAAAGGTGAATCGCCACCACGCCGAGGTCTCCAGCCCAGTTGGCCACCGTGCGGCATCCCCTAGCCATTGCGCGAGCCCTAGCCCCCCCTGAAACCCAGAACCGTATCGCCCAAATCACCACAGCCCTGAACCAACGCCTGAGCACAGCCCTGCTCCTCTCCTCTGCCTCCTCGATCCGTGCACAGAAAATCTCCCCCCAATTTCCACAGTGAGTTTTGTTTTCAGTTTTATTTTTATTTATTCTTGCAAATATAAAAATATACGATTTTTATGTAGATGGTTTCAATGTAAAAATTCAGTTTTTATGTGTATGAAATTAGGATAAAAATTCGATTTTTATAACAAAGAAACGTTTGATTTTTGTTTATATAGAAATATGTTTTTATATATATAAGAATAGCGGTAAAAAGATTTGATTTTTATCATATAAAAGACTTGATTTTTATGCATAGAAAGCGAAGATAAAAATTTGATTTTTAACTATAAAAAGGTTTGATTTTTACTCAATGTATGAAATATTTTAGATAATAAAAATATGATTTTTATATAGTGGCGATAATAAAAATATGGTTTTTAAAAGACAAAGAAAATAAAAATTCGATTTTTATATGAGTAGCGAAGTAAAAATTTGATCTTTGTATAGGTAGCGATACAATAAAAAGGCGATTTTTATTATATGTATAACGATATAAAAATACGATTTTTACATATGAAGTAGCGATGTAAAAATATTATCTAAATATAAAAGGAAGCGTTGTAAGAATATATAATTTTTATATATAAAGTGCCATTATAAAAACGTGATTTTTAAAATGAACATCATATTAAAAATATGATTTTTACTATGAACATCGTGAAAAGAAGTGAGATGGAACGGATAGAAATCAAAAGGGAATTCAGACAGTTCAGAAATAAAATGGCGGAGTGGAACCCCATGGTGAGAACTTCTCTCTTTAAATTTTATTTCTAGTAAATTATATACTAGGATGCAGACGGTGCTTAGTAGCACCCGACACCTGTCGTCCACAGACCATGGACGACTTGTTTGTTGGATGTGTAGTTGATTAGAATATTGGTTTGAATTTGGTTGTTTGGGTGAAATCAAATTAATTTGATTGATATGTGTATGGTGTAGGCTATTATTAGACCGGGGATATGGCTAGGCCTTGTCCCGTTTCTAGTATCGTGCCGTTATGCCGCCGAATATGTTAGAAAAATAAAAATATCATTTTATTGAATGAATGAACTGAATAGAAATTCATGTGTTAAAATAAAATATTTTATCGTTAAAAATATAATTTTTAACGTGTGTGTGAATAAAATAAAATATTAATTTACAAATCAGACGATTTGTTTATGTACACTGATTTGACTGATATTGATTGGGACGATAAATTTTACACGTCGCCCAATTGCACAAATAATATTCAGTGTTTGTGGATTGAAACCCCACACGGGTGTTGGGATGATATTTAACGTACAATAGTCCCAATTGTATAGTTGTATGTCGATCGATAGGTTGACAGACAGTTGTGTTGTGCACTTTGGATGGTGGTTGATTATTTATCCTTGCTATTATAGACATGTGTTGTATGTAATTCATATAATTAACATTATATGGTAATTGATTGGGTCTCATTCCAATTTAGAAAATAAATTAATTTCATGTGTTGAATAAACAAAATGCTCATGTATTGAGAATATTCATGTGTTGAAAAAAAAAAATTCATGTGTTGAAGAAAATATTCATTTGTTGAATAGAATAACGAAGTTATTGAAATATATAAAGCCGTGTTGATTAGATTTGCGCCATTTTGACGCGAACGATATTTATATCGATTTTATTTGAATATCGAAAGAGAAGTGATTTCAAAATATAACGTTTTGAAAATATTATCACTGATGATATGGAATATTCAATTTTGATTTAAAATTGAATATGAAGTTGAAATCGGTTTTAAAGTGAATTTAAAACGATTTATAAATTACGTTTAGAATTGAATTCGATGAAGTATATAAAAAATATATATATTATATGGCCTGAATAGAACGCGCCGCGCCGCGGCAGTTCGTGAATTTCAACCATTGACTTCAAATTGACGTTACGGGAGATCCGACCGTCGGATTATCCTGAAACCGGGACCGTTGTGTTCGTAGCGAAAAGAGCTTTCAAATGAATATTAAAGATTCGAAATCTAACGGTTGGATATGGAGTTACATCCAAATCAAATTTAGAAAAGGTCGCTGTAAGTGCAGTTCGACGACCGTTATTGGAAATCGACTGTACGGGCCTTGATAAAAGTATTAAAAATATCTATAATTTGTGTAAAATCATAATATATGAATTGGAAAGAACTGGGATGAAAAATTCCACATTTGTAAAGATAAAAATATATTTTTATCGAAATGAACTAGTTTATAACTGAAGATTAGTTGAGATGAATGGTTTCCTGGGTATTGATCTGATGTTGGTTTCGGCCTTCGGGGTTAATATTTAGGGAATTGTTCTCTTACTAATTTACGGTTAGAGACTGATAGAATTGAATGTGATTTTGGGGTTTATCGTGAACCGTGTTTTAAATGACATTGGTTCTTTAACCCAATTAAAGATTAAAACTAAGTGGAGTTTTAATGAATCTTTAATTAGATTGAAATGATCGAGAATGGAGTATCACCAGTTTTGCTCCAAGCGATAGTTAAATCTTTAACTAAATTTGAACATGAAATGATAATTAATTTTACCGATAACACTGTGGTGTTAGATATGGAGTATTACCAGTTTTGCTTCATGGGATGGATTGGTTGGGATTGAGAAATAAAATAAATAATTTCTTCGGTGTGGTTCGCTAATCCCGACTAGTTTGAAATGATATTCAAAGGAAGATTAAAGAATAAATTTCAAAGAAATTATCTTTGATAAAATTAATGGGAACATTCCCCTAAGAATGTGAAATTTAGCAACTAACTGAAGATTAGTTGAGATGAATGGTTTCCTGGGTATTGATCTGATGTTGGTTTCGGCCTTCGGGGTTAATATTTGGGAAATTTTTCTCTTACTAATTTATGATTGGTGACTGATAAATTGGAATGAGGCGTATGTTTTGTTTGTGTAACATTTGTTATTATATACGTGGGTTATTTGGAAAGACCGGGTTTATACCCATTCTGAATAACCGATTTGACGATAAGTCGAAGATGAAGACGGTGGCTGAAGACCGGAGGTTTTCACATCGTTTGGGTGATTACTGATGATCTTGATTGGGCTGTACACCCAAGAGGAGGGAATCAGTTGGTGATCGTCCAGACGTACTTGGAGATCGTCGGATATGCGAGGACCTCTGCCCTATTTTGGACATACGGGGGAGGAATAAGGTGCCTCCGGTTTCGTTCAGACCCAGAACGAACTTGTAAATGGACTGTGTGTCTGACACTGGATTTTATTCTGTGCTGATTGATCTCTATTAAATATATATCTGTTTGGCGGCGGAGAATTTATTCTCTTGCTTAACGCCCTTCTTTGAGACGTACGAGCTCAGATGTTATATATCGATGGGCATCAATCGCATGGAGTGAATTGCCTGTGTGGCAAATGATCAAGGCTTTTGTTGCAAAGCAAAGTCTTGTGGTTGATGATCAAAGCACGACCTATGTGGCACAACTTTGTGTATAGCGTTAATTCGCGAGCCTCATACCTCGGTATGAGTCAAAAACGGGATAGTGACTGCAGGGAGAGCACGACGTTTCTTTCTAGCTAGAGGTAGTGTCAGTGCTTAAACTGGCTGACATTTATATACTTTTTACCCATGTGGTTGTTGGATGCGAGGTGCCTCGATTTTAGGTCTGTTAGGACCGGGAAACGTGTGTTCAGGAAGACTAATCCTCAAACGTTAGAGAGGATCGGCCCTGAAGATCCAAGGGTTACCCAGAGAGAGTAGTCCTGAGACATTTGCTAGAGTGTCTCGAAGCGGAGAGGATCTTGCCACTTGCCTCGACTCATGATGGAATCCAATTTCCAATACATGATATTTCGGTTTTATTTGTAGAGCCTAGTACGGCGACATAGTGGTATGGGGCACTATGCCGTCTATGATTTATACATTATGATTGAAGTTGTTTTCTTCACTTATAGTAAGAATTAAAAGATTAAATTTCCCGTATCAAGCATTATTTGGCTAATATAAGGTAATACCCTATCCTCCGGCTTGCGTTGCATTGTGTGATGGGACCTGGATCTTATAACAGCTTCATTGTTCTTTATTTTAGCATTGCGCTGTTTGTTTATGCACTGGTATTTTTGGGGTAAATACCCGTTCCGTGTTAAACGACGTGGTCCCTTGATTTACCGAACTTTAAAAATAAAGATTAGTAACTGCTTTAGTTCTCACACCAGTCACATGACTGACCTGGAGTTTATTGTTTTGACCTAAACTCTGGGTGCCCTTATTTTCCGCACGGGCAGCTAGTAGTTGGGTTTTGCTGATTTATATTCACAGATCTTGGTTTATAGCTGAAGTGATATTCGGAAAGCTCTGTATCTGTGTATTTTTTTCAGTTATGTTTTGTATTATTTTTCCGCAGTAGTAATGTATTTAAATCTCTGATATTTATCAAATGTGTAATATTTATTCATACTCTGTATATTCTGGTATTCTAATGGAATTGTGGTAACAAGCAATGAAATGTTCTTCCGTTTGCGTTCTGATTTGTCGTGTTCTCATTACGATCAGGGGTTTCGAACGGTCTTGGTCGGTTTAACGATCGATTAGGATCGAGCGAAATTCGTTGTCGTCACATCAATAAACCCCTCTGGCTGTTGTAGGTAAATTTCCTCCTCAAGATCACCATGCAAGAATGCTGTCTTGACATCTAGTTGTTCCAACTCAATGTCGAAGTGAGCAACTAATGCCAAAAGAATGCGAATGGAAGTGTGTCTAACAACTGGAGAAAAAATATCATGAAACTCCACATCTTTCTTCTGAACATAACCCTTCGCCACTAATCTTGCTTTGTACCTCAAGTCACCATTGCCGTCATCTTTCACCTTATATATCCATTTACATCCAATTCCTCTCTTGCCGGAAGGAAGTGGCACTAAATCCCAAGTGTGATTTTTGTGCAAAGACTCAATCTCCTCCTCCATTGCTACTAGCCAACTGGAATTATCAACTAGACTAATGGCATCTTTGTAGTATCTTGGTTCATCATGAAATATGCTTAATGCATAAGCTGCCATGTCATCAAAGTCAATATCTTCAATGCTTAATCCCACAAAATCATCGAGCCATGTAGGTCTTTCCTTCTCTCTCGTTGGTCGAGTTTGAATTTGAGCTCCACCTTGAGATTGATCTTCTGTCTCTTCCCTATCAACCACGATGTCATCGGAATCACCATTTTTACTCGTATGAAAGTCTGATGATCTGCCTTGTGTTTGGTATTCTGAATTTGTCCTCTCAACATCATCATTAACTGAAGAAGAAGGCTCCACCTTCAACATAGCCTTCTCATCAAATGTAACATGCCTGCTAGTAACAATCTTCTGGGTAGTAGGACACCACATTCTATACCCCTTAATTCCTTTCTTATATCCAAGAAAAATACACTTGCGCGATCTTGGATCCAACTTCCCTTTGTTCTCATGCACATAAGCTGGACAACCAAACACTCTGAGAAAGGAATATGATACAGGCCCTCCCTTCCATACTTCTTCAGGAATCTTCATATCTATGGCGGTAGAATGTGTGCGGTTGATAAGGAAAACCGCCGTAGATAATGCTTCTGCCCAAAATCTCTTATTTAATCCTGCAGTCAGCCGTAAGCAACGAGTTCTTTCCAACAAAGTCCGATTCATTCTCTCTGCAACCCCATTTGACTGAGGGTCTCCTGGTGTGGTGTAATGTCTTTTGATTCCCTCGGACTCACAAAATTTGATGAATTTTTGAGAAGTGAATTCACCACCATTATCTGAACGAAGAACCTTCACTTTCTTTCCAGACTGCTTCTCAACAAGAGATTACCAACTTTGAAACCTATCAAAAGTTTCATCTTTGGACTTCATAAAGTAAACCCGTACTTTTCTAGAAAAATCATCAACAAATGAAACGAAATACCTGGCTCCTCCATAAGATAGGCATGGTGCGGGGCCCTAAACATCAGTATGAACATACTCTAAAATATCTTTAGACTTATGCTCTGCAATGCCAAAAGAAACCTTCGTCTGCTTTCCAAGTACACATCCTTCACAAAAGTCAAGTTTTGAATGATGAACACCGTCAATCAAGCCTCGCTTTCTCAATACTTCTAAACTGCGCTCTCCAATGTGGCCCATACGAAAATGCCACAATCTGGTAGAATCGGAATCAACTGAATTGATAACTGAAGCAGACTCCGCAACAGCAGTTGTACCCTTCAGCAAATATAGATTTCCAGCTTTTACCCCTTTCATTACTATCAATGAGCCATTTGTAATTTTTAATGAATCCTTTTCTATTACACACTTTAAGCCAAAATTGCACAATGCTCCAATGGAGATCAAACTACGCCTTAAATCAGGCACATGCCTGGCATCACATAAAGTATGAAAAACACCATCAAACATCCTGATTTTTACTGTTCCAACACCAATCATGCGACAAGAAGCATTATTTCCCATGAGAACCTCTCCTCCATCAAGTTGACAATAAGTGGAAAAGGAGTGCCTATCAGGTGTCACGTGATAGGATTCTCCCGAGTCAATAATCTACATAGTACTCTCTATAGGAGAGGCGGAAGCTGTAAAAATGCCAGGATCATTATTTGAATCTGATGTCTCCGTTGTAGATGCTGAAGCCTTCTGGGGAACAGCTTTGTTTTTATTCTCCAACTTTGGGCAACTTGCAATGTAATGTCCAGGTTTTATGCAATAATGACAAACTCCCTTTCGGGCTCCTCTTGACTAAGATCTGGACTTTGCTCTATCTCCACCATAATTGGATCTACTTTTACTTCTTCCTCTCTGTGCAACAAGGCTTTCAGAATCGTTCTCCGTGCTCATGCTTGCTAACTTTCCTCTCAACATCTCGTTATGCAAATTTGTCTTCACGTCCTCCAAGCAAATAGACGAACGTCCATAGATCATAGAGTTAACAAAAGTGTTATATTCTGCAGGTAAAGAGCATAAAAGAATAACAGCTTGCGCCTCATCCTCAATCTTTACATCAGCCGCTCGAAGATTCATGATAAGTGTGTTGAGGGCATCTATATGAGCAAATACATCTGTTTCGGGCCTCATTTTGAAAGAATAAAGTTGTTGCTGTAAGATGATGCAGTTGGTGAGAGACTTTTCGTAGAACTTTCTCTGAAGAGCATCCCACAATTCCTTAGCAGTTTTCACATGAGAAAGCTCTCTAAGTACTTCATCAGAAAGGCTAAGTTGGATGGTAGTAAGAGCATCCTCTTCCAATTCTTCTAACTCTTCAGGTGCTAATTTCTTCAATTTCTCTGGATCTGAGACAACCTTAAATGTCCTCTCTTTCTTCAACACCGCTTCCATCTTCATCTTCCATGTGCCAAAATCCCCCTTTCCATCAAATCTAGCGACTCCATAATTTGTAGCGCTTCTACCACCATTATTCTTTGCGGAATTTGACATGGTTGAAAAGTCTTTGAACAGGACGACTAGCTCTGATACCAATCTGTAGTGAAAAATCAAAGATCTGGGCAGCGGAATACAAATAAACCCAATGATCTAGCCTGCCAACTATTTCAACAACGCCAAAAATAAAAACAAGTAGCACAAAATTACAGAGTGAACACAAATAGAAAATAGAGGAAATAGCACACCAATTTTTAACGTGGTTCGGCTTTGCCTACGTCCACGGAGACCCAACAACTTTTATTTCTCAATGAAGAAATGAGTACAAAAAATTACAATAGAGAGAAGACTAATGGTGGATTGCTTCATACAATAACATGATCCCTATTTATATAGAGGGATTTGTTGGAGATAAAGAAGAGAAGTTTCTAGATGAAGATAAGTAAATATAATATCTTCCTTGATTTGATTGAAGCATAAACGGATGGCGCAATTATGGTCTCAATCACTTTCCCTAAGTAAATTGATTCTTCATTAATTGATTGATTGATTGGCCTTTTATTTTTCTTCCAAAAAGAAAACTTTCTCTTATCTCTTTCCATGTACGAGCCAATTAATTGATTGACAATCAATCAATTTCTTTCCTTCTCTACAAATATTTGAATCATTAATTTCAACATAAAGGTCAAACAAATCAAAATTGTCTTCAAGTTGTTGCAATTGCTAAAGCTTTAGTATGCTTAGTTGGCAATTCAATCTTTTTTTAAAGGAAATTGAGTGCTTAGAGTGGTTGCACATAGTTGTGCTATAAGTCTTAACTGGCATATAACACACTGCATGTTGACATATGCTTAGTAGCTCTAATCACGTGCTATGCTAGATTCGGTTTTCTTGGAGAAGCCTAATATGATAAAAAAAATACATAACTATTATTGTGTAATATTATATAATACATGATTTGTTAATCAAATTTTCTACATATCAGTCACTCCCACTATACAAAATAATTCACTTCTGAGCAACTTCCTAATTAACAAAGCTAAAATTATCTTTATTTCTTTCTGAAAGGTAAATATAGAAGGAAACCAAATTGGAAGAAAAACATGATTTGAAGTACTATGCAATATTAATAAGCAACACAAATTCATGGTTACTCATCGTTGTGATCTTACAGTGCAGTAAGGCAATTATCCATGTTTTTTCTTGATGTTTTTATGTTATGTTTTTATAGTTGGGGATACTTATGTAAATAATCATATGTTGTAAAGATATAGTAATTTATAGTGTGCATAAGCGAAGTATAAATATAAAGGATAATTTTAAATAATGAAATCTTGCAATAAATAAAAGGAATTAATTACTATTAGTTGTAATCGATTTGAAGTCAGAGTAATCAGGGAGATAAATTGTAATTTAATTTAATTAATGGTTAATTATGTTGATTATATTTAATGTGAGTCAGAGAATTAACGTGATCATTCAGTTCTTTTTGTCACCAACACATTTTATATTTTTATATTAATTTTTTTTCCATGTTTTGTTTCAATATGTAATATCTTGAACTGAGGTTCCTGCATTTATCTGATAGAGAGTTATACATTTTAGGTATGTAAATACCAAAACCCTTAAATTATTTTGTATATTCAAATAGAAGTAAAAGTTGATCTTTGTTTTATTCGCAAACATACGTATATAATATAATCAAGTTGAAAGAAAAATTTATATATGAAGTAAGTGAATATATTCAAATAATAAATTTTCATAATGTATTTTGGGGAAAACAGTAACTGTATAAGCAACTTTTGTTTTACTTTTGGTGGACATTGTAAAAAGATAAAATAAAAGTTCTTTTAGTAAGTATTTTGTAAGTTTATTATTTATTTTTAAATGCATTATGTAGTATTTGTAAGTCAAAACCTTTTTTTTTGCACAGTATGGCACTATCCTTATGAATTAATCTTGGATTTTAGTATTATTTGGTTGTGTAGTTTAATAACTATGAAATATTCACAAGAAACATTCATTCATGGTTATCACCAAAATCTTGATCTTACGAAACAATAAGGTAAATAATATATGATTTAATGTGTTTTGATGTTTTTTTCTCATGTATAGATGTTCACAAGTAGGTAACCGTAAACTATAGAGATGAACTTAGTATTTTACTAATTTTTGAATTATACATTCTATGTGTATTTTGAAGCAAAGAAGAAAAGGAAAAGTTGACTATGCATGAATAAAGTTTGAAATTACATGAACGCAAATTCTATTTATACACCGAAAATCACTTAACATACACCAATATTTTTTCTATAAAATTCTATTACTAAATTACCCTTTTCTCATAGTTGCTTTTTTAAAACTTCTGCTTATAAAAAGTCAAATTATTCTTAAAAGCATTTAAACTTGATACAAACTTGATATGTTAATGAAGATGTTAGTGAATTGTTTAATCGTGAAATCTAAATTTCAAATAATAGTCTAATTTAGAAGTGTTGATTTATTTTGTAGAATTACAGTAATTTTAGTGAAATTGATTTTTTTTTCCAGAAAATTTATAAAAGTTACAATATTAGTATAAGAAATAAATTTCATTTTGTTTAATTTTACTCAATTTGATGCAAAGAATTTTTAATTTTGGGTAATTGTGTTTTAAGTTTGAAAGAGGAAAGAAAAAGAAGATGAGAACATGGATAATTTAGTAAAAGAAGTGGTGTATGTAAAGTAATATATGGTGTATAGTAGTTTATTATAATTTTTGGTATATATTTAGCAATTTTTGGTGTATAAATAGAATTAGCCTTACATGAATAGAATTTGATACTGTAAAGATGCATGTCATAAGAAGCATGCATATTGGTGGAAAACCGAGAACTGAAATAAATATATGTTTTTTTGTATGAGTTAGGAGTTGATGGACATTAATTTATTAATATAAATAATTTCTTCAATCATAAGTAACTTCTCTATATAAAAACAGCCATTCATTAAAGGTATTACTGTTGAATTTACGTGATTCAAACATTTGTTTAAGAGGGAAAGAAATTAGCTAATTGATTCAATCAATCAATTATGTTATACGTGGAAATATTTGAGATAATATTTCGATAGGGAATAAGTTGATTACATAATCAATTAATCAATCAATGGATTTATAAATGGGGAAAGATGTATATTCATTTTGTAATATGAAGAGATAAATGATTGGCTTGGAGAATCATTCAAGGAAGCAAATGTATGGAAACCAAGATCTTTACTTTCCATTTACACTGCATTGAATCATGGACATTTGGAAAGGTTTCAAGGCAATCAAGAAATTAATTTTTTTCATCTTCAAGCAACCTTTCATCCTGAAGACTAATTATATATTCATATTTGTGGAGCATGAATGTGAGCGAACATCCGTCATTATCCTTTTCTTCTTCAACATACCCTAATTTCAGTAGTCAATCAATTAAGGGTTTTGAGTGCAACAAGTCATTGAAGAAATTGATATTCAATTTGTCATTTTTGGGCAGTCTCTCTAATTTACTACCTGTTATTTTGTAATCTCTTTTGTGCTCTCTTTATTCAGTGAAATAAAGAAATGTTGTTGGATCCCTAGACGTCGGCATAGCCGAACCACGTTAAATCTTTGCGTCTTCTACTCTTCTTATATTATTTTTATTTGGTGGTTTTTTTTCATTGAGTTGGCGGTTGATTATTAATCGACAAGTTAGATATTTTTTTGTATTGCTCCTGCGCCTTTTGTATTCTACTCTGCAGTTTTGAGGTTTGAGCAAATCAAATCAATATTTTGCACAATAAATTGGGTATTGGAGCAATTTGTGCAATTATTCGCACATCACTTGTAATGGGTGATCAATCCCTTTCAGCGGAAAAACCTCAATAGGATCTTGCAATGATGTTATAGAACAAATAGCTTGAAATGATTATCAATCACAGATCACAGAAAAAATTAAAGGAAACAGAGAACACACAAATTTATAGTGGTTTCACTATCGCTAGATAGTGTACGTCCACTTCAATGGGGAAGAAATTTTACTAATATTCAAGAGATTACAGAGTTTTTAAAGTAGAACAAAGAAATGAAGAATACAGATGATCTCTCATGTCATAGGAATAACATACTCCATGCCTCTCTTTAAATAGAGGGAAAAAAATTACTTGGGGATAAGGCAATTGATTTATGTAAATAAATCAATTTATGGAAGACTAATATTCCTATTAATTTTATTGTCATGTGATTGATTGATAACTTTCCCTTTTCTCCATCAGTCAATCATTTTCCCAATTTTATAGGATCTTTCCGTTTCTTCTTTCATGAAACATGGCAACAAAATAAATCGCGAATTTCCAATATCCCTTTCTCCTTAATTTTCCTTTCCATTTCTTTCTTCCACAAAACGGGTAACCAAATTACCCTGAATATCTCCAAAAAAATCTAATTGATTTTTGGAAATATTATATCACAAATAATTCTAATAATCTCCACCTTGATACAATATCTCTTACAACCAAGAGTCTCCAATGTGAATGCTTCCCAATAAGTTCCTGCAAAAGCCACCCCTTATTGCACTTTGTCAGTGAACTCCGGCAAGGCCATCGCCTACCAACAAAGTGTTGGAAGCATTCAAAAAACAAGGTAGACATTGTGCAACCAAACTCCTATCTCTTCATACAAGAAGAATACCACATCTTCTCTTGACTTCAACCAAGTCACTCTCTTCCCCATAGTGCCACCAAGTGGCACTTAGCACTTCATCAAGTGAATCAAGTTCAAGCAATGCTCGAACTTAGTAGCAGGTAATGCCTTCGTAAACATGTCTGCTGCATTTTCATTTGTGTGAATCATCTGAAGATGAACTAACTTCTCCTCATTCATATAGATAAGGAAAGACTCTCTTACCTCTATATGTTTTGTTCTATAACTGAAAGCCATATTTTCAGGTAAATGAATTGCACTTTGACTTTCACAATTCACCAAACAAGCATCTTGTATGAAGCCCAAATCACACAATAACTTCTTCAAGTAAAGTGCCTCCTTAGCTGCCTCAACTACACCTATCAACTCTGCTTCTGTTGTAGACAAAACAACTATAGTCTGCAACCTCGCTCTCCAACTAATAGCTGTTCCTCCAAGTGTGAACACATAGCCTGAGGTTGACTTTATTTTATCTCTATCTCCGGCGTAGTCTGAATCACAAAATCCGACCAAGTTGAAATCCTTATTTCTGCCGCAAAAAACAAGCCCATAATCTGATGTTCCTCTAAGATATCTAAAAATGTACTTCACTGCCTCCCAATGCGATTTTCCCGGACTTGCCGTATATCTACTAACTAATCCAACAGCTTGAGCAATGTCAGGTCTAGTGCACACCATAGCATACATCAAGCTACCTACTGCACTGGGATAAGGCACCTTCTTCATATAGGCCTTGTCTTTTTCTGGGATCGGAGAGCCCTGATTAGAAAGCTGTATATGCAACGGCATGTGTGTACTGCCAGCCTTTGCTCCATCCATGCTAAACTGTGCAAGTACCTTTTGAATATATTCCCTTTGAGTAAGTCTCAAAAGTCCAAGCTTTCTATCTCTTTGGATTTCCATCCCCAAAATTTTCTTTGCTTCTCCAAGATCTTTCATATCGAATTCCGCTTTTAATTTCAACTTCAACGCATCAATTTCAGCTTTATCCTTGGAAGCAATTAACATATCGTCCACATACAAAAGCAAACACACCCAATTATTATTCTTTAAATGCTTAAAATAAACACATGCATCTTTAGTACTACGATTAAAATCATGCGAAAGCATAAAAGAATCAAACCTTTTGTACCATTGTCTAGGCGACTGTTTTAGACCATAAAGAGATTTCTTTAACTTGCATACTCAATCCGATTTTCCATCTACAATAAATCCTTCTGGCTGCTTCATGTAAATGGTTTCCTCCAAATCACCATGTAAGAAAGAGGTCTTCACATCAAGTTGTTCTAACTCCAAATCATAAGCAGCAACTATTGCAAGTAGGATTCGAATTGAAGTTTGTCTAACAACTGGAGCAAATATTTCATCATACTCAAACCCCTTTCTTTGTGAAAACCCTTTGGCTACTAATCTTGCCTTGTATCTACCATCATCTTTCACCTTGAATACCCACTTGCGACCTATGGCTCGGCTTCCTTGAGGTAGTGGTACCAAATCCCAAGTCTTGTTCTTTTGCAAAGACTGTATCTCCTCTTCAATAGCGCAATTCCACTTCGAGTTATCACTCAACTTCATGGATTCTTCAAGGCTCAATGGTTCGTCATGAATTACATGTAAAGCATACTCAAACTGATCATCAATGCTCAAATTTGCATACTGCCAATCTCCATATCTAATTGGTGCTCACTTTGGTCTCTGACTATCCCGAATGGCTATATCGCCAACTCTCCTTCAGCTCCACCTTTAGCTGAATCATCTCTAGCTTCATGACCCTCACCATCACTACTAGAGAAAATCCGTGGAATATCATGTGATGTATCATCAACTGCTCCGTCACTATTAGATAATAGCTCTACTTCGGGTTTGAAAACTGGGAATCCCGGTCTTTTCAGGCTTCTCATCAACTGAATCTGAACTCTCTGATAAACCTTCCAAAGGTTTAAACATTGCTGAATCATCAAAAGTCATATGTCTGGAATGTATAACTTTCTTTGTAATTGGATTCCAAATTCTATATCCTTTTATACCATCTGTATAACCAAGAAAAACACATTTGGAGGTCCTAGGCTCCAACTTATCATGCCATGTATTGTGAACATAAACTGGACATCCAAATATACGAAAATAACTTAATAAAGTATTTTTACCTCTCCATAACTCCTCTGGAATCTTCCCATCAATGGATGAGCATGAATCCGATTAATAATATGTGCTGCAGTCGAAATAGCTTCAGCCCAAAGATCCTTAGACATACCCGCAGTCAATATCAAGCAGCGGGCCTTTTCAATTAGAGTCATATTCATTCTCTCAGCAACCCCATTGGATTGCGGATCACCAGGTGTAGTAAAATGTCTTCTAATACCACGCTGTCTGCAGTAGTCGAGGAACTCTTTGGAGACATATTCGCCACCATTGTCGGATCTAAGAATCTTCAATTTCTTTCCTGTTTGGTTTTCAACAAGAGCTAACCAAACCTCAGACTTCTCAAATACTTCCGACTTAGCTTTCATTACATACATCCAAACCTTGCGCGAGTAGTCATTAATGAATGAAACAAAATAATATGCTCCACTAATAGAAGCTGTAGAGTATGGCCACCAAACATCTGAATGCACATAATCAAGTACCCTCTTAGAAGTATGCACGTCATCACCAAAAGAAACTCTGGTTTACTTTGCCAATACACACTCCTTGCAAAAGTCCAACTTGTTGAAGATTTCTCCCTTGATATTTTTCTTCTTACGAAGAAACTCTAAGTTCTTCTCCGAAGTATGACCTAATATCATATGCCAAAGCTTGGTAGCATCCAAACTTTTAGAACTATCGACTCCAACACATAATTCTCCATGGGCAGTGATACCCATTAGTAAATACAGATTTTGCACCATAACACCCTTCATCAATACAAGTGCCTCTCTAGAAACTCTCAAACCATCTTTAACAATGGTTATCTTGCATCCCAATGATGCCAATTGGCCTAATGATATCAATGACTTACGAAGACCAGGGACATAGCGAACATTTGAAAGTGTGCGAACAATCCCATCATACATGCGAATGCGGACTGAACCAACTCTCATAGACTTACATGTAGCATCGTTTCCCATAAGGATGGAACTTCGTTCTTTGGCATCGAACGAAGAAAAATAATCCTTATTAGGGGTCATGTTAAATGATGCTCCGAATCTAGAATCCAGTGGTCTGCAACATCTGATACAACCGCTGTCAATAGATCGCTACCATCTTTCTCCATCACAATAGATGAAGAACCATCAGTCTTCTTCACCAAATCTGGACAGTCTCTTCTCCAATGGCCTGACTTCTTACAATTATAGCACTTTCCATCTTTAGACTTACTCCGCGAATTAGGCTTCCTAGAATTGGAACGCCCCCTATTATTCTTCACTTTCTTCTCTGCTCTTCCTCTCTCAACAAATAAGCCTGAACTACTACTTCCTCCACTACTATCACCAACACCAAACTCTTTCATCTGATCTCTCAACTCTTCACTGAGCAAAACTGTCTTTACATCATCTAATTTCAATATGTCTCTACCATAGATAAGGCTATTAGCGAAACCAGTGTATTGCTCTGGGAGCGAGCACAACAGAACCATTGCTCTTTGTTCTTCATCAATTTTCAAATCAGCAGACATCATCTTCATCAACAGGTCATCAAACACACTTAGATATGTCTTAATTGAAGTACCTTCCTTCATCTTATAAGTGAAGAAGGTCTTCAATAGGATCAGACAGTTAGTTAGGGATTTCTTCATGTAGAGGTCCTCCAACTTCTTCCAAATGCTTTTAGCTGTTGTTTCCTGACTGATTTCAGAAATTACATTCTTTCCCATAGCAAGTTGAAGAGTAGTAAAAGCCCATTCTTCCATCTCTTCTAATTCCACTGATGAAATATTAGTAGGCAATGTCTTTGTATCAAATACTACTCGACGAACGCGATTTCTTCTCAAAACTGCTTTCATCATCCACTGCTACTTTTCAAAATCAACTTCACCATTCCACTTCTCTATCGTCAGCTGTGATCCTGACGCCACATAGGATCCTCTGACATATGGAGCAACTACTGGCACTGACGTATTATTTGCATTGTTTTCATCTCGTCCTGCCATTCTACCAAACACCTTCTTTGCGAATCTAGCTTCGATACCAGTTGTATGGGGTGATCAATCCCTTTCAGCGTAAAAACCTCAATAGGATCTTGCTATGATGTGATAGAATAAATGGCTTGAAATGATTATCAAACACAGATCACAGAAAAAATAAAGACAATAGAGAACACACAAATTTATAGTGGTTCCAATATCGCGAGATAGTGTACGTCCACCTCAATGTGGAAGAGATTTTATTAATATTCAAGAAATTACAGAGTTTTTAAAGTAGAGCAAAGAAATGAAGAATACAGATGATCTCTCATGTCATAGGAATAACATCCTCTATGCCTCTCTTTAAATAGAGAAAAAAAATTACTTGGGGATAAGACAATTGATTTATGTAAATAAATCAATTTATGGAAGACTAATATATATTCCCATTAATTTTATTGTCATGTGATTGATTGATAACTTTCCGCTTTCTCCATCAATCAATCATTTTCCCAATTTAATAGGACCTTTCCGTTTCTTCTTTCATGAAACATGGCAACAAAATAAATGTCGAATCTCCAATATCCCTTTCTCCTTAATTTTCCTTTCCATTTCTTTCTTGCACAAAACGAGTAATCAAATTACCCTGAATATCTCCAAAAAAATCTAATTGATTTTTGGAAATATTGTATCAAAAAACATTCCAATATCACTAACATCCTTTCAAGTTCCATTTCTTTTACATTCTTGTATTAAATTTTATAACAATGGTTACATCAATCTCTTGTATATCTTTCTGAAAATATTAACAAAATCTCTCTCATTCAAAATGGATGTATGCCATCATGTCAATAGTTGAACTGCTATAAATATCTACATACATCTTATTTTCCTTTATTTGTTTTGATTATGGATTATTGAATTAATTCATGTTCTTCAACTTCTTATTTATCTCATTAATAGCCGGTCCTACATTAACTTCAGCTGAGATTTGCGATAAATTGATGTTATAAACAATTTTTCCGTAACAAACACACACATGCACGCATGTGTGTGTATATATGCATATGTTATATGTGATCAAGTAATGCCATAGAAATAATAGTGACAAAGCAATTGACATGCTTATAACAAGTTAGAATATTAGTATAGTATGCCAAAACATCATATATTTATTAGTATTTTTGAGGTATTGTCTGTTAAGCTTTAAGTAGGAAGCTTTAGTTTATTTATTTGCAACTTATTTGAACTAAGTTGAACCATAAAACATTTGTTTGTACCTAATTGTCTGAAAATTATGATTCACATTTCTATAAAACATGTATTTGTAACTAATTGTCTCAAAATTATAATTCACAGTTTTATTAAGCCTTAAGTAGGAAGCTTCGGTTTAATTAATTATGTGAAACTGAAATTAAAAACATAGAAAATAGGACTTAACAAGATGATTGTAATATACCAATGAATTCTGAATTTTGAGTAGAGAAGAGATATATGATTTACACAAATCAAGCTTAAGAGGAAAAAAATTTGGGAGAAGCATTCCTGTCTAACTGAACAGGTATTGATGGATGAAAATGAAGTGCACTGCACGTAAATAATACTTTAGGGTGTGCCTGTCGTAGTTTACTGCATTAAACGCGAAAATTCAATTTATCAATACTTACCTATTCCCACAACAATGTGTATACATGTGAGCACCACATGTCTTAACCAACTGAATTAGCATTGTGAGTTAAATTCATACACTTTACGCATAACTTCTGCACTACTGTAACAATTTTAGGTATTTAACTACTTTTTCTTTCTTTCAAAACATGAAGTAAGATATCAATCACACCGTCGATACTCTTGACTGATATTTTAAAGTAGACCTTTCAGAGGTCGATATCTGATGTTCTGCAGAAATTTCGAAACTAATAACTTAGTGATAAACAAAAAAAAGATACACGGCTTCATGAAGACCATTTGGAAGTAACTGTTTCTTTTCAGAATATTACAACTAACAGTGTGAAGTAAGAACTGTCTTTTCTCTCTACTTAAATTAAGATAACTAGATTCAAGATGTACATGAATCGTTATACATGCCAAGAAAAAATTGTCCTCTCTTATTAATTCAGTGAGGATGAATCGGAATTTTTTTCATAATTTCTTTTCCACTATGTTATTAAAATAAATTCATTTACTCCAATAGAGAACCCTTGTTTTCTAATTATCTTACGAGACAATAGGGCTGTAAATTTTGTTCGAATGTCCGACGTCCGTTCGTGTCCGTGACCGAAATACGTCCGTCCGAGTCCGTTTGATTTTCATTTAGGACACGAATTAGGACAACAAGATTTATACGAGAAAAAATCATGTCCGGTCCGGGCTCGTCCAAATTCGTCCGAATTATTTGAAATTCGTCGTATAGTAGAGAGAAAATCTAGTAAAATGTACAAAATGTGATATAAATAGCCATGTCCGACCGAGTCCGACTAGTCCGATCATGTCCGTGTCCGACCGATTTTATTTAGGACACGAATTAGGACAACGAAATTTGTCCGAGAAAAAATTTGGTCCGGTCCGTGTTCGGTCCGATTTTTTTTAGGACAGAAACTGAACATACCTCCGTCCGGTCCGGTCCGACCGATTTACACCCCTACGAGACAAGTAGAAGTGAGAACCGGGCATATGTATGGTTATTGATTTGAGCTATTGTCTTGGCTTATTAGTTCCAATTTGGGTGATTTCCATGGTATATTGGGTGTCAACGGTTTATACTTATTGCTTGCCATATGCAAACATATAGTTTAGTTACAATTATCTTATGACTTTCCAGCTTTGTCTATAACTGCATTATTCCTTATAATGGACTAGACCACCTAATTATATCCATATAAATTACCCGACGTTAGAACATGTGATCTGATTTTTATTGACATATTTTGTCCCTAATTTGCAACTTCACTATGAAACACTAGTAACTGTTTTAGAAGACCTTATTTTACTTTCTTTTATTTTCACTAAGCTCGTAGAAAATCACATCAACCAGTATTCTTCATTGCTACGCGACATTGAATATTCATTATTAGAAAATTTATTATTATAGCTTGATGTGTAATTCTTGTTTTAATCTTAAAAACTATTCCAGGTATTGCATGGCTGATATGCACTTTGTAATGCCATGGCACTTTGATGATTGTTCTCACTCGAAGAAGAAATTAGAGTTTCAGGTTTATTACCCAAGAAAAACTTCTTATTTATCTTTCCTCTTTTTTGGGAAAATATGACATTATAATTTGAACATTTTGGGGATAATTTAATTTCCAGACCGTAATTTGTATTTGTTCAATTAAAGAAAATGATTTAAAAACAAACTAGATTCTTCTTCCCTGTCAATTTCTGTTTTCCATGAAGTAATTTTTGTGGCAAAATTCTGGTCTTAGAGCTATTTAAATAGAAAATACGCATGTATCGAACACAAGACCTGAAGGATCCAACGCATGAACACAACAACCAACCACACTACTGCCATATTACGCAATAAACATCATTAGCCTTTTTCTTATATAACTTAACATTTACCTCCACTTCGCACCTGAGTCCCAGACCGTTGCCCTGACCGAAGGGGGTTGCCCCAGGCGGCCGCCTGCTCCGCTTGTCGTGTAGCCGGCCTTGCCTCCGATTTCTTCAACCTCTGACTTCTTCAATCCTTTTGCTCTCCTCTTCTCCTTCCCATCAACCTTGCTTTCGTTTGAATGGAAGCCCCACCGAAAATTATTATATGTGGTAAATATAAGCCTTTTCCCCAAATTTTCCCTCTTTTTTCAATCCTCACCGCAATTGCTTTCTTCTACTCAAATTTGATCTTGTCTTCCCTTCTTACCATTACGTGGCGGCCTTTCCTGGAAATCATTTTCCCTCTACCTTCTCCGTGGTAGCTTGATTTTATGAATATCCACTCGTGCAACTTCCAATAATGTGCTGCGTAAGGAGTCCAAGCGATTTTTTGCCTCATTTCTTGGTGATTTAATGACTCATGTTAGTCTGACTTTCGTCAGGTGGAATGGTGGCGATCTGGGTGTTTGTTGGATCTTCTGTGATAATTACAACAGCTGGTTTTGTTTTTCAACTGGTCCCGATTTCGACTTGCATTGGTCTGGAAGTTTTGCTTCCATCATGGAGTGTCTATGGCTTGCAACAAAGTCTAGCTTCTCAAGTAGACTCGCGAGTCATCAATCTTTTTGCCCGGTATGTCGAGTTGCATATCTTTATTTACTAAGTTGTGTGCAATGTCTTAAGCTCGGTGGGCCAACGTGAGAGAATTTTGGCATCAACGGTCTTTTAGCTTGGTTGTGTCGGTTCTCTTTGTGGAGTTGGATTTTCAATGTGCTCATAAATTTCATCTTGTTGGATGCAAAATGTTGGTTGTGTTTTTGTAGTTTGGATAGAAGTATTTGTTGTGTGTGATCTTGGGTTGTATTTCCCAAGATGTTTGGGCACGTCATTTTGTCAAGGTTACATTGTTATGTGAGTTGTATTGTGGCTCTTGTTTGGTTAGGTTATTGAGTGTGGCGTGCTGGAATTTGTTTGCATCACCATGTCCTTTCAGCAATACAAGTGAAGCAAACGCTCCCGACATTGTTGTTTTGATTGGTTATATTCATTGCCTCTCTCACTCTCTTTCTTTACTAAAGTTGGCCATTCTGTGGTGATTTCTACGACACCGTACCATGGCTGCTTCAAGTCATTTTATATGCTGTGTCATTTCAGTCCATGCCAAGTTCTGCTGCTGTTTTCGTAGCATGTCCTGCCTGCTGGGTGTGCGGATCACCTGGACCCAATTTCCCCTGGTTCGGTGGTCCGCACCAATTAAATCACCCCATTTGGGGTGATTTACACATAGCCCCCTGAAATTCGGGTGTAATTCAGGGGGGCTATGTGTAAATCTCCCCAAAATGAGGTGATTTAATTGGTTGGGACAACCGGATCAGGGAAAATTGGGTCCAGGTGATCCCAACCCCTGCCTGCTGTAGGCATGGTTGCGAGAGTAGCTCAAGAATTGGGATCTTGTTGTGGGGTCCAATATAGGATGAGGTCTAGTACAACACGTGCTGGCGGAAATGAGTGCGAATCCTCTGGACCCATTCCCCCCTATTCCCATGGACCGAACCAATAAAAATCCCTGATTCGGGCGATTTTTCATTTTGCCTCCTGAAATTCGGGTGTAATTCAGGGGGACAAAGTGTAAATCACCCCAAAATGGGGTGATTTCATTGGTTCGGTCCATGGGAACATGGAGGAATGGGTCCAGGTGATCCCACCCCGACGGAAATATACCTTGGTACTGCTGCACTGACTTTCTTTTGTCTTGTGTAGGCTATAGTTGCTATTTTATTAACGGTATATGTAATTTGCTCCCTCAGTGTAGAATGTAACTTGTAGTTTAGAATTTTATTAACCTAGATTTGATGGTGGTGGACCTTAAAAACTGATTGTTTAGTAGGTTGATACTCTATCAATCTCTTGTTAAAATGTAATTATTATTTGTTATGGTAATAAGTGTTTGCGACCACTTTAAAAACCGGTCGGTTTTGCCATCAAAAATGATTTTTTTTAAAAACGAAACTAGTATATGCTTATCAAATGAAATGGTGGCTTATAAGAAAGGTTAATGTGAAATAATTTTGGCAAAGCCGACCAGTTTTTAAAGCGATTACAAACACGTATTATTATAACAAATAATACTTACAATAATTCTAGGAGGTTGGCCATTTACCAGCCTAATACATAATCGGTTTTAAGGTGTACTGTCATCATTGATGATTTTTATAGTGGATCAACCACTTCTTTTATCCTAGCTAACAAAACTGGAGCTAATCAGAGTAATTAGACTACAATAGCATTCCCACGCAGGGGAAAAGAGTTACAAAGTGCATATACATAGCCTAGATTCTATACAATGAGTACAACAGCCATACTACATACACGACAGTCCAAAAGCAACTACATAAGCAAATTACAAATCCGGTTTCATACCAGCGGAGTAGCATGGAGCTAATCCAGAGGCAGCAAGTACATCCAACAACTACCAAAAAGAATACAAATCCACAGTTTGCCAAAGACAATACCAACCGAAGCTCAAAACCATCTCCAAGTAATCACCTATTAAGTCACCAACAACATAACTAACAACTCAATAGAAAGATCATTACTACTTCAAAACCTAACAGATCAACTAATCAACAATGACCCCCAAGACCCTAGCACAACAGCATGCCAACAATCTTGGCACCAACAAGACAACCCCCAACCAAAGGAATACAACTGCATACCTCATACGGCCCAACAAAACCCAAACACAACACAGCCAGAGAGCTAATACTTACATCCTTGACTCACCAAGCTAGAGTAATGCACCTGCCACCCTAAGAAAACTTGGTCGAGTAATGAAAGTCCGGCTCCAGAAGGGAAGGAAGGGCTTGTCGCAAAACAGGACAAATGTAACAACCTACCTTTGTTGACCGCTCCAAATCGGTAATTAAACCAACTCAGAACGTTCAAAATGACGGGTAGTTAATTTAGCTTACGGGTCTAAACAGAATAAACACAAAATCACAGACACAGAAAAGATAACAATAGTTCACAACAGAATTTTATATATTAAAATCAGAGTTGTACAAAATTGTACAAAATTTATTTTACGGCGGAAGAATAAAATGTATACATGAAATTTTTTAAAGAATAAAAGCTTTACGGTTTGGTCGGGCTTTGCGTGCGCATAAGCGTCTTGCGTGTTGACGTTCTCCAAGCGTCGATAGTTGAACTTAAGATCTGCAACACTCGTATCTGACTCGAGCGATCCATGCAAACATAAAACACTCGAGTAAGGATTAATCATTTATTCAAGTAGATTAACTTCAATAAACACTAAATTATAATAGTTAATCCTACCAATATTTTTAAATGATGCGAATATAAATAATCCGGTTATCATAACAAAAGGGCCAACAATTAGTTACTATCAGGTCAAGGCCACAGCAGGACATGGAAGGAAAAAAAATTATTAACCAAAGGGACAACAGCAAATAACAACAAGGCCATTATCAGAAGCCAACACAAACTAATAAGCAACGAACAACAATGATCGTCCCATAGGAGACATTCGGTTATCATAACTAGGAACTAGGAACGAAGAATATTGCATTAGTGGCTTCTATTCAAAAATTCAAGTAGTAAATTTCATGTATACATGCATGGGCCCATGCAGACCACTATCGTTTGCCTTTAACTATACTGCTCATTTATGAAAGTGAAGAATACTTCCACTTCAACCCTTGGAATATCGCCAATCATTGTATCATATAAATTTTTGCTTTTACAAATCGAGGACGAAAATATTATTGTTCATACAGTTCTGTGTTGATCGAGCATATTTTATACTATATAAGTTCACATGTACAAGCTATTTATAGTAACACAACAGCATCTCTGATATGTCAAATTACATGAATACCCTCCACTCTTATTTACCAATCCCATGTTATACTGACGCATGTTATACTTTGATTTCCAATACTCTAATATATGTCTTTCTTTTGTAGTATTAGGTGATCAAGAAAACATACATGGTCCAACCTAATTGAACCAGCTACTGTCTACGTTCATGGTGTAACAGTAGTTTATAGACTTAGGAGTTATAGATTTCGGTCTCTGTTTTTAATGTACCCACTTCATATACAGCACCAAATATTCATTTATTGTGAATTAGTGCTATTTCTTAGCAGGAATGTGAAGTATGTTAATATGTGTAAGTGGAAAAGCAATAGGTTATTGGGAACACTTAACAGATCGTACATATTGTATTCCAAAAAGATTTATTTCATGTTGCATCACACATATAACAGAAGTTAGAATATTTATCATGGTGCACTCAGTTCAGAAACCAACTTGATGAAAGTGCTTATTGCTTTCAACAAAAAAAAACAACGACAAGAGAAATACAGTTGTTTATTAATTTTTTTTACGGCAACTTACCCATGTACACTTGCAGTAACGCAAAGGCATTGTTAAAGGTCATCAACTATTCAAGTCATTCAGGTGATCAACCTTGAAACCAAAGTGACAACAAAAAGACGAAAATTGAACATCCCACAAACAATTATATATTCAGTGGATTGTTTTATTCAAACTACTTCTTTAGGCTTCAGTTTTTATATCAGAATGTCAGAATCAAACCAATCCATATGGGTAAATAAATCAAATAAATGACTGTAAATATGATACTTAATTAGTATAAGGGGTGTCATACTATTACACAATGACTGGATTTAAAGTTATGAGCTCAACCCCAATGCAAAAATAACCCATGCAACTATTACCACTACACTAGCGTAAACCGAAGTCAATGAACTTGAAATAAATGGAATCGTGAGTTGAACTCACCTTAGAATGACAGTGGCGAAGAGGAGAAGGCGGCTTGGGCTTCGATAGAGGAGCTGCAGCGACGCAGTTGCTCGACACGGCAAACGGCTTCTGGTGCTCGGTCTACTGACCCGGTTGGCGCAGTGCTCGAGGTAAAGGTGGTGACTTTTGGCTTTGCGAGGCAGCGCCGGTTCGAAACAGCGGTGGAAGACCGAAGTTGGAGGAAAAGCAAGTTGTGGTGGCCATTTGGGACAGAGCGACGCTGACCTGGAGCGACGGCGGTGGAGCAGTTTCTGATCTTGAGTGGCGCGGGCTCAGGTTGAACGGTGGAGGAAACCTTCGATCTAGCGGAGGAGAGGTAGCACCGATTGAGACAGCCATGATTTATTGGATTTGGGGATGAAGATCGAATTAATTTTGTTTTGGGAAAAACGATTTTGGCTGAGAGGCCAAAGATAGAGGGACGGTAGGAAAGTAAAATAAATGCAGATGGACCATGAAGCTTGACAAGAAAGACACAGTGAAAATACAAAGGTAGGATACCTGTGTTAATTTTCAGCAAGCGTTAATTTCTAGCTAGTTAACAAATGGCACAACTCTATTAAACAAAATTTTCTCAAATGTGTATACAAATTGTTTTATACTATGTATATACAGTAATACATACATATATACATATATATATATATATATATATATACATATATACATATATATATATATATATATATATATACATATATATATATATTCAAATACAATCTAAATAAATTTTAAAACAAGAAAATTCAACTAAATAAAATAAAAGAAATAAACTCATGTTTCAAATTTTTTTTTTAAAAAAAAATATTAACATCGTTAAAATTTACGTAACTATTTTGATTCAACTAAAACTTCAAAATATACAAAATTATTCAAATAAATTTTAATACCAGATTCTATTCTAAATAAATTTGTTTAAATTCAATTTGTTTTTTTAAAAGCATTACCAATGTTTATTTATATTTTGCCAAATACAAGTCTTAATTTAATTTATAAATCAAAATTCAAAACTAAAATAAATTATAAATAAAACTAAGGTCTAAATTTTTTAAACAAATCTCTAATTTCTCAAATAGTGTATTTTTCAAGAAATTAAATACTACTATCATTAAGTTTAATAAAACAATTCAAACTCAAATATTAAAATTTAAAATCACACTTATAAAATCAATTTAAATCTACAAGATTGTAAAATTATAAACAAATATAAATTCTAAAATACTGAATTCAAATCAATCTCAAATATATATAAACGGTGAAAAATTGGTTCGTTACAGTCTCCTCCCCCCCCCCCCCCCCAAGGTTTTTCATCCTCGAAAAGAAGAGATTGTTAAAATCCTAAATATATAAACAAAATATTTACCAATCCAAGATTTAATTTAAAACAAAATAAACAATAGAACTTAAATTTTGAAAGTCAAATCATGGTATTATTTCTTCGACTTAGAATCCCGTTTACATTTTCCAACCATTTGAAATATCACATTTTCTTTTCATATCGAATTATACTCGCTTCAAGATTTTAAAACCAAAAAACGTTGCGAAAATTTCAAATATTTCACGATAAATGACATAAATAATGTCTCAAGTCGAGAGGTTTCTCCCAATGACAAGACCACGAGGCACGACCTACGCACGTATCGATAAAGCGCTAAGTATCTCCCGGCTAACATCCAGACATCGGACACCAAATACCAAGCACGAAGTATATACCATTCTTTAGTCACGGGTTTTCTCGAATCTCGGCAACAAATCATTTCATTTCATATCCCGAAGTTATAAATCATTTCACAACAATTATAATTTTACAAATATTTTCAAATAGTAGTATCGTTTCTACACATCTCAAAATATTAGGATTTCAAGTCTTCGAAATTTCTTTACAAAATTCCACTTGTCCATGGTTTGGTCGATGTAAGGAAAAAATTCGGGTAATAAGAATCAGACAGTTCCAAAAAATTAAGCATGAATGATTCGAATGATAAACGAAAGGTGGCGGCATGTCAAAGGAAAACTAAACGCGTCAACATGCGAAGGGCCGATAATATATTTTCCAAATATTCGTTTCTATTCAAATTATATTCAAATTATTCTTTATTACAACTTATTAGAACAAAAATAAGTTATAAACTTCTAGAACTTGAAAATTTTTCTAACGTCCGGATTTACGGAAAATTTCGGCAGCATCTCCCCTACAAGATTTAATTGGGAAATTTTTCCCGTACACAAAAACAACAAAAACACAAATGTACATCTCATCTATACGATGAGGCATCCGTAACCAAGAGAAAACAACACAGAAGCCGAATACGGTATTAAATCTGAGATGCGTACCTTTTATTAGCGTTTTATAAGCATGTTTACTTAATATTTGAGGGAGTATTTGAGGGAGTTATATAGCTGCCCGACACAAAATAATGTTTAATGCATACGTGGACGACCCACACTTTTTAACTCCTACGTGCATTTTTAAACTCCTACATGTATACAAACTTTATGTTGGAGCATCATACGACCCACATTTGTTAACATTACTCAGAGCATCATACGAACTACAATAAGATAGTTTTAACATAAACATAGGAACTGCAATATTACAACACTAAGAAATGCCAAACTACAATAGTACGAACCACAATAGTACAACACTAAGAAATACCAAACTACAATAGTACAAACCACAATATTACAACACTAAGAAATGCCTAACCACATCAAACTCAAAGTACAATAAAACACGATAAGATAGCTTCCTCATGGACTACCACGGACGAGGGAAAAATCCAGTTCTAGTTGGCTCAACAACAATCTTTATCAAGTGTTTTATTTTAGCTTGTGCTTCCAAAGCATATTGAACTCCGCGTTCGCACATCGGAGGGTCAATCCACTGCTTAAAGTTACAACAACCGGTTTCATCAGGAAAAACCTTGTGGTCTTCGTAGGCTTCACAACCGAAAAATCGACGACCAACATGTTTTTGGGTTTTCGAAACAACGACCACCGAAACTTCTCCACAACAGCATAAGGGGTTGGATCCACCCAGACCCAGTGGCTCAACAACGCCCCCTTCAACTACCCTTTCCTTTACAGGTCGTCGATTTGATACCACCTCATCGTCATTTCCCAAGTTGGCCATGTTTGAGCCTACACTTTCTTTTCCTTTTTTCGGCATACTTAAGTTGGAGCAGAACACAAATGGTTATAAATGAGGAAATAGGGAAAGTTTATACAAACCAAGGCCCTCCCGCGCCATACTTATAGGCGCTGGGGCCGCACGAGCCAATTTTATCGGCTCGTGAGCTTGCGAGCCGATAAAATCGGCTCGCCCCTGTTGGGAGATATCACAGATATCTCCCAACATGTTATGGGTCGTAATATTACGATCCGTAACTCTGTTGGAAATGCTCTTAAACAAAATTTTCTCAAGTGTGTATACAAATTGTTTTATACTATGTATATACAATAATACATATATTTTTAATATTTCAAATACAATCTAAATAAATTTTAAAACAAGAAAATTCAACTAAATAAAATAAAAGAAATAAACTCATGTTTCAATTTTGTTTAAAAAAAAAAATATAAAAATCGTTAAAATTTACGTAACTATTTTGATTCAACTAAAACTTTAAAATATACAAAATTATTCAAATAAATTTTAATACCAGATTCTATTCTAAATAAATTTGTTCTAATTCAATTTGTTTTTTTAAAGCATTACCAATGTTAATTTATATTTTACCAAATACAAGTCTTAATTTAATTTTAAAATCAAAATTCAAATCTAAAATAAATTATAAATAAAACTCAAGTCTAAATGTTTTAAACAATTCTGTAATTTCTCAAGTAGTGTGTTTTTCAATAAATTATAAAATACTACTATCATTAAGTTTAACATAACAATTCAAACTCAAATATTAAAATTTAAAATCACACTTATAAAACAACTCAAAAATCAATTTAAATCTACTAGATTCCAAAATTATAAACAAATATAAATTCTAAAATACTGAATTCAGATCAATCTCAAATATATAAAAATGGTGAAAAACCGGTTCGTTACAAGAAAGCTACAAAACTTTGCTCCGGAACACCACATTGGGGACAATACGATACAAATCCAAGCAAGGCAAACACAAACAGACCTTAACCAAATCCATAAACATATACCGCAACCTGTACGCGCCAAAAATAACCAAAGACACCTACCTCGGTCTGATAGAGGTCAGACAACGGCGGACAAAAATATTCTAAGCAATGAATATGCACTAACTCTCTTAGGTACCTGACGTTGCAGATGTTAACATATGGGAGGAGGAAGGATCTCTGGGGAGTCACGAGGCAAACTAGAATTGGCAACGCTAAGGAAGAGGATTACAACCTATATGCGGCACCACGCTTGGCAGTGAAGTGTGACCCGGAGTTGGAAGGGTAGTGGGAAGTAAAGGATTGGAGGAACAGGAAAATGAGGGGTTTTGAAGCAAGAGGAGATCTGATCTTGAAAAAAAAAGTAGGAAATAGAAACCGATCCAAATATGAAAATGGTTCGAAGAGCAACCCCCACGCAAGCAAAAACCGAGCAAGATCGAAGATGGGAAGAAAGACTGTGAGTCGAGATTGAAAGTGAGAGAGACAGAAGATTTAGAGGGAAAGAAAACGAAGATAAGGAAGAAAGGCAATTTGCTAGATTGCCATTAATAGAGGTTTCTTTGAAACCATTGAATTTTTCTTCTACTTTTCTTTTTTTGTCCTATCGAAAAGCTAATGTAAATTAGTAAAAATTAAAAACTTTTTTGTTATTATGAGTTTAAGTAATTTAGTAACCATTTAATATCCAATCATGTTTTTCTTTATTATTTAAATATAAAAGCTTAAGTATTATTATTTAAAATGTCAATCAAGACTTTTACTTATAAAAATTAAAATAATAAATTAAATGAGTGTTGAACATTTTATTAATAAATACCAAATCATGTTTTATAAATAAATAGATAAATATGTAGATATATACATTTACTTATTAAAATTGATAAACATCAACTTAAAAATCTTATAATGTAAAAGTTTCAAATCGTAGTATATATATTATAACATAAAGATATATGTGTAAACTTATACAAACATTCCTAAAGTCTTAATATACAAATCTACATATATATATAAATAATTTGTAAAATAAATAAAACTGGGTTTTTCTATCGTAATATTTAAAAGGATAAATTGATACCATTAATCTGAAGTTCACGTGTCTTCCCATATTAATCCAGAGTTTGAGTTATTTTTTAATAACCCCAAGTATGGGGGTCCCTTCCCATATTGATCCTATTTACCGGTTTACTTGTTAAGTAGGTTTCAGTTTTTAATCTTCCCTTTTTTTTTGCTAAACGCATTTTTAAAAACGCTTTATAACAATAAACCAAACCTTATGCTACTGATTTTTCAACTTCCCCAGCTACTTTTATATCAACACCTTCCTCTCCAGTTAGAACTAGTGATGCTTCGGCCTTCTTGTCCACTCAGCAACTCACGTTTCCCCCTTATCTCCAGTTCTCGAGCAAACGTCCACTCAGCTACTCTATTATTGTCACTACCTCTCCCATCATCTTACCCTCCTTATCACCTACAAACTACATGAGGCAAAAGCCAAAAACATGCAGTAGAATAAGAATTTCATTTGCAAATCTTCTTAACACCACAAGGAAATGCAAAAAAACATTGCAGACCATAAAGAAAAATTTCATACTCCGAATCATTCACATCAACCTCAACACACACGCAAACTCCGGTGCGCAAGGTAGGAACACTACAACAAAGATATTGACATTTACAGCATCGAACAGAAACCACATATAAAAACAGTAAGGATTGAAGAGGAGGCGATAACACTGGCACAGACGAAGTAAAACACACCTTAATCCTAAAAACCGCTTCAAAATGCACAAGTCTTAAATTGTCCAAAACATAGCTGGATACAATGACATAAATGAGCAAGATAACATAGGGCAGCAGGTCACAGGGAAGATTGTCACACAACACTAACACCACCAGAAGACTTCATAGCATGCCTATCACTTTAGCTGTAGCGTCCCTGAAATATGACTCTCGAATTTAAACACTAACACATCCCGTGTCCAAACTCAAGTGTCAAAAACCCAGAAAGCTAGAAGTATGAAATAAGAGGGTGAGATAAGAAAGAAAAAAAAGTGAAGAATAGAAGAATGAGAAGAAGAAACAACATAGAATAAGAGTCTCACATCGCAGCGGAACAAAATATAATATAGAAATAATCTTTATTGAGAGCTCGAAATAAAACTTGCAATTATCAGAGTACATCAATACATCTGGACAGTTATAATAACCTATCCTCATATATAACACATAGCGGAATACAAAATATGAATCATACGTCTGGACTTCTCCGACTCATGTTCAGAATTCACATCATCCAATAACCCGGACTTGTAAAATTTGATCTGACCCGAGCATTGAAAACGCCCAGATCCGTCTGGTGAACCAGCGTGAGAAAACTCACTAAATTTAAGGTATCATCCAACTTGGTTTTGAAGTCAAAATCTTTTCGAAAGAAACTGGATAATTGCAAGACCAAATCCACACATAAATACAGGTGGTTTTTACCTTACGATAACCCAAAACATTTTTAAAGTCATATCTTTTCTGATATTATAATAATGTCTAAATACAAATAAATAAAAATCTAACAGAATGCTTGCATCTCATGCTCTACATACATAGTCTACAATCAAAATCATGCGCGCTTATTGGAGAATGATTTTTATGGCAACATATGGGGAACCACCTTTCCGAAAATGTACCTCCGGAGATGAATACATTGGGGTTCAACAAGAACATCTTGCAACCTAGGCTAAACATGACCGACCCCTCACTTCGCTTGAGAGTACCGAATATATCATTACCATGCTTGGGGGCCAGCCAACCGAACCGATAGCATATATAAAAAAATAAAGGGACAACCGAAGGCATTTGAATTCTCCAGATCAGGTACTGGTATACCCTTTTGATGGGTGCGACGCACATAGCCATGCGACCTACCCGATTTTATACCATTACCGATTGATGAAGTTTGAGGCTAGAATTTACCTTTTAGAACATCTGACTACCATTCACTTTGAATGCCACTTTGTCAGATCCGCCAAATCACTAATTGACGTCCACAAATATACCCTGGATGTAAAAGAAGGGACATTCTTTGCCATCAACTTAGTATATTTGTAAAAATCAACGTACATGGTTTTTAGGAAATAGTTTGTCCGACATTCATCCATACAAATCATCCAGGAACAGGATGAACCGCAGGCACTCTCCTACCACATCCTAGGAATCGCCTTATATAAATCAGTAGTGAGTTGTCCTTGCAATCCGTAGATTTCAACCATGACAGAATCACAATATATCTCTAGGGATCAGCCAGAGATTTTTAAGCGATTCTTCCGTTTTATGAAGATCTACGGTCTTCAGTTCTCCATCTCGATTAGCATCTTCCACGTATTCGTATTTATTGGTTGGAATGGTTTTCGAATATAAATTCAATCCCGTTCTTTCCATACCAATAATCGTATAGGCCAAATTTGATAGTCGATTATTTAACTATCAAATAAACAAACCTTCATCTGTAAAAATGAATTCACTGATTCAATACCCAATATCATTTAGCCTCTTTAATTAACTCATCGTTAATTAAACTTCCATATCGTCCAATATTTGGAAAACATTTCACTTTTCTTGTATAATATAAGAATATCATTTCACTCTACTCCATTAGATCATTAATGTAAATTGGTAAGTGAATGAATCACTCAGTATCAACCCCGAAGGCCGAAACCAACATCAGATTGACACCTCGAAAGTCACTCAACTCAACCAATGTACGACAAGTTCCAATTTCTTAGAAAAATACACCATAATCCTTTTATTTTTTACCTTTTAAAACGATTATATTGCTTTATAATCTCACAAATCATTTTCATTTTTATTTTAAATATCATTTCATAAAATTAATTACAATTCAACTCAACCTTTGTAAATAAATATTACATATTCCATTTACAAAACCATTCATCCTTAAATTTACAAAACCGTTAACATTTAATTTAAAAAAATCCTTAATCTTCCATTTATAAAATCCTTTACCATTTATCAATATTTATATTAGTTCAACAAATTCCTTTATTTAGATAAAACAATTCCACAACTCTCTCCATATAATTTAGTTTATATGAATTTCCATTTATAACTCTTTTTGGCAATCTTGCCTTAAAATCCCATTTATTAGACATTCGTCTCATTTCCCCAATTTACGCAAAAATATTCATATTCTATTTCCAATTCCATTTATTCGCTAATTTCATTCACTTTAACTCATTTTATCACATTTTGCATATTTATAATCAACACTGCAAAAACGTTCATTAATTACGAAAAATCACTTTTCAATTCCTTTTAAAAACAATCCCTATACGCCTCTAATTCCATTAATCCCTTTCAACATTTTAAGATCCAATAAACTTATTTCAAATCTATTTTAGTTTCATCTTTAATAAAAACTTCATCTCTTCTTTAGATATGCGACTTTAGATTGACTTCTTTGCTTGTCTAACCATTTCATGTAATTTTGGAATTCTATTCCGATTTCCATTTCACATTTCATACTTCTACTTTTCCATTAATTTCATGAACTATTTAAAGTTTATAACTTTATTAATTTGTTTCAATAACTGAAATCATCTTCGAGTAGCCAATAAACTTGGGTTTTAACACTTCGTCCAATCTTTGATTTTATAAATCCAATTCAATATAATTCGACTAAGTATTCCTTCAAATTTCATTTTAAAACTTAACTTATTTTAATATTAATATCAATTTGCTCAAGATTTCTTTTAAAAATAAGCAAGGCCGTATGGTTTTACCAACCACCATTAATTTAACTTTTAATTCATCACTTTGATTATCTATACTATATTATAATTACTGAGTTCGCTTTCGAGGCCTCACAGTGCTTCTTGCTAATTTGAAGACCAAAAGTCCTGTTATTTTTTTTTCTTATTCCTTCAACATTCTGCACTCCCTTTCCATTCCCAATCTTTCTTCCTCTGCGATCCAGATCATTTCCTCAAATCTAAATCATTCTTTCTCCGTACTTTTACTATCACACTTATACAGATTTTTTAGAAATCAACTGTCACGCTTTCTATTATTTTTCTGTTCGTACATCTCTCCACTTCATTCCTTCCCGAATCACGCGTGTTCTTCCTCTTTTCAGCTCCATCTTCAAACCTCATCTCTTCTCTCTTCTCCTAAATCAAGCAATTTTTTCCTACATCGACTGATTGGTCACGATAATTAGTTCTTGAATGTCTTCTTTGTGCCCCTAACTCGCGTTTCCCTTCGCACCCTAAAAATCGCCTCTCCCTCTCAACCTAATCATTCAAACTAAATCGACCAGCCAAAAAAAGCCTTGCTTGGCCTTCATTACACGAGCGATCTTCATGGTTGAGGATGCTACGCTGGCATGCGTTTCAAGGTAATTTCGAATTCTCAATTTTATTTGTTTCTTCTGATTGTTTATTTTAAATGGTTTCGAATCTTCGCCGTTAATTTTACAAATTAAATCCTAAGTTGATGCTTTCTTCTCTGAAATCAAACGCTTTTCAGATGTTAACTCAATTGTTTTGATATTTTTTTCCCTCATGCTTTGACATTTGATCATTGTTGATGAATAGAAATTTATAATTTGATGGTTAAATTTAACTTCTGCTCTATTTTATCATGAGTTGATGAATATATAAATTTTGGAATTTAAAGGATAAGCTTAACTTACGCTCCATCTCTCTTTAATATGGAATTACTTCTGTGGTTTAATTACGTCAGCTATTTTTAACGAGATTGAGTTGATCTGATCTGTATTTGTATGAATGTTTTGTGTGATTCAAACCATAGGTTAAACTGAGGTATCGTTCATGGAGTATTGGGCACAATTCTTCCAGTATCTTTTGATAGATTTACATTATTGTGCAGCCCAGACACCAAGATTATAATTATAAGACACTTTTATAGATTATAATTATAAGACACTTTTATGGTGCAATAATTTATTCTTGCTATATGTTAATCTTGGAGACTAATATAGCATAGGTTAAAAGGTGTACAGTACAATACGGTATTACTGAAAAATATTTATTGACTGAAGGAATTATCTGTAGCAAACATTAAACTTAATTTGATTGCCAATGTTTCGCAAGTGACATCAACACAAAGAATTTAGGTCTGCGATGTTTTCAAATTTTAATTATGTACAACTATTTAGATGTTAGAAAACATAGGAAATTATTCTTTACTAGGATAAACAAGTCAATTCTAAGAACATCAAGCCTCTTCGAACTAACATCTCCAAACGAAATACATGATCTAAGTAAAAAAGATGCTGAAATCATCTAAATTGATGAACTTAACCATCTTCATCATCTTTGAAATTGTTTTTCTCCTCTCTTCCTTCTTCGTATCTTTACTCCAAACTTGGGGGTAACCATAACCTAGATCCTTGATATGGTTAATTGTTTGTTTCTTTATTTTTCACTGTTCCTAGATTTTCTTTGTTTTGTAATCAGATCTTTAACAAGCACCTTGATTTATAATCTGCTAAAGATAAAATGTTTTATTTTTCAGTTGATAATTGTCTAAGCATTACCAAATAGCTCCCACAATTTGTTTACCCCAACACTTAGTTGTTTCCCAGATCTTATCTTTGAAAGGAAGCATTAAGTGATAGTATGAACCTGTACTACATATGCATTTTGATTCACACATACTCTAGACTGATATTTTACTTCATGTTGATTAAGATCCATATAGTCTAATTGTACAGATCATTAATATGTGTTTTTCCCCATAACAAGATCAACTATACATACATTTTGTTACCGGATCTATAAATGAATTATATGCTAGACCCGCAAACATGAAAAATTAAATTGTACTGAATACAAATAGTCTTATATTTTATCACTATTGATAATTGATTTTTTTTTCAAATGATTTATTTCATAGTTAAAGATATTCACTACCCAATAAGAGCCAACATTACGTTAACTGATTAGTATCTCTGCAGTTGGCATTGCTTTTTATGATGCATTAGCAATACATACAGCATAATATGAATAATAGCTACTTATGATATAAATATTTTACATGTATAGTTTGAGTAACTTAAATAGTTATGTGCAAAATAGTATGAGTACCCTCAATATTGTCTACAGGGTGTTGCATATTTTACATTTTGACAAAGAATTCATTTAAGAATGAAAAAAGTTATTTGTTTTTTCTAAATTTGAATTTCCATTGTATGAATTTTGGTAATAACTCAGTGATATAGGAAGCACAGTTTGAATTAAGAATTTTTGATGGTTTGGAACATTAATTTGTTTGTGTATCAATGAGCGTATGTAGAGTGTGCACTTTATATAGAAGACTAAGTGTAGAAGATTTAATTTTCCTACAATAACATGTCATTCCATTGAAAAAATAGGCAGTGAAATTGATCATGATACTAGGTCAAAAAAAATAAAGGACATAAAAATGTAATACCTCTTCTCCACCCAATGTGTAATATATCCAGAGGCACAGTTAGTTTGGTTTAAATGAGAAAATGTTTCTGATTTATAAATTAAATCCAATCGATGCACATTTAACACTCACTTTAAAAAAGACAATGTGTATCATCTTCATTGTATTGTCTTTCATTGCTGATACGAAATATGAGTTGATCTTAAAAGATTCAGAGGATGAAATTTTAAAGACGGAAATAGCTTGAACTGTAGCCTTAAGCATGAGTGACCAAAACATTATAGTATACAATTCAGATACGTTTAAATCAAGCGTTAGGGAATTTATTCAATGGCCGAATTTGCATTAAATCTTCTTTAAATGCGCTCAATCTGATTAAAATGTAAGCTCTACTGAAGTGTTCTTCACTATCTTTTTGGCTATGAATTCAGTCTTTGCAATCAAGGTAAGACTTAATTTTAGGAACATGGTTTTCAAGGTAGGTCTCTATATTGTGGTTTAGGCGACAGTAAAGTAATTTAACATATGAAATCTCCAAGCAGTTGATTTGGATCTAACATTTAAACTTGATGAAACAAATAACTGATAGAAAATTCCGCTTGGAAATAACTAAAAGATATAAGAATAGTCAATACGTCATCATAAATGCTACTTAATTCTCAATAATATATTCAAATGATCCCAGAAACATAATTCTATGGTCATAGTGTAGTTGTATCCTCTTCCCATCTATTAAATAAATACCAATATACAAATTTTGAAAGTTCGTTTTGGTTGATTTTATATTTCAAGTATGTCCACACAACTATAATTAAGATTAAGCATAAGAAGTTCATACTTATGGGCAATATTTTTGTTAGGTAAACATAAAAAAATTTCCATTCTAAGTTTACCGTCATATAAACCCAAATCAATGCAAATAAACTATTCCAATCGACAAATTTAACTGATCAGTCTCACGATTCCAGTACATCGTCACAAAGAAAAATGAACGATTATTTATAAATTTCCTTTGTTTGGAAGGAATTTAAAAATAAAAAACCTTTTAACTCTTCCACTGGCCATTTATAAATAAAACTAACAATCAAAATTGATGGTTGTACTGTACAGCCATGAAACACTTTCAAAAGTCTCAGCTCATTATCACAGAATTAAAAATAATAATCACAGTTACAAGGACTGCGATATTATTAGAACTATATAACCGGGAATATATGCTGTAGATTAACTACTATATGCAGCTTTTAAACATTAATTGTTACAACTATCTCCAATTTCTACATTTTGATGCAAATAAGTTATGTAAAATTTGAATAATGCTTAAAAAGTTCTATTTTTGCTCTTTGACACAGCGAACGGATGAATGGTGATAATAACTTTAAATTCTGCCATTTTCGCTGAGCAATTAATATATAGTTAGTCTGGAGTAGTCATATATTGAGTTACATTAATTTTGTTTTGTCTATGCTTGAAAAATTCCTATAAAGGAATGTTTCATGATTATGCCTGGAGCGAGATTATAATTGTTAAAATTAGTATAGCTATTGCTTATATCCCTGCATATTAGTAGTCAGCAACTTTGTTTATAGAGTACAAAATTTCCTTCATGAAATATGCAATATCATAAATGAGTGTTTAAAGAAGCATGAAACCTTGAACCTTCCAATAGGTGGAGATAGCTGAGCCAGAAGAAGTTTGTTTCATTATTGAATGCTAAGGTTGAGTTTCATCACGAAGATTGACATATTTGGAGCAAGAGAATTGGAAACAAAAAAAGAAGGATGCTCAGCAAGTTGTCAATAACCATTGGTCTTCTCCAATGTTTGAGCAACATGTTAAAAGATGACTTTGTAATTAGATAGAAATATCCAGTAAATTTATATTATATATTTAAAAAATGTGCATTCTATTGCATGGCAATTATTACCATAGAAATTTTACTTTTATTTGAATATCATGATTTAAATTACACCAGATTATTCATTGCGTAATCATTGAAAATCCGAGGGTCATAAGTTAATAAACTCATAGAGCTTTCTATTTGACCATTATTACTGATCATATGCAATAAGCTTATGAGTATACCGTTTCTCTATTTAGAGCGGCTACGAAGCTTAGGGAACCCCTTGAAGATCACCTTAATGTTTAAATTTGCTTCATATTGATTTATAACATGGTTCAAATGAGTGTGATTTAGCGGTTTGGATGCACAATGCTGCTCGGTTATACTTATAAGTATCAAACCTATAATTGACAGTATTACAAAATAAATGTTCTGTATAGAAGTAAATATATGCAATTTAGATTCCCGTTTTTTGCCTATTGTTCAATAAGGCGTACAAATACTAATTTAGCCTACCTATAATGACAGTAATTTTAACCTTTACTGTGAAATGTCTTCACTATCAACTATAATGTATTGTTTTCAGATACAAAGCTTAATTAGAGCTGCTTTAGGGAATAAGGTCTCAGGTGCACATGATTTTTTTTGTTAAAAAAAGCATATGATAACTTGAACGCCACTGCACTTAATTAATGCATTCTAATTGTTGTTGCTGCCATTTTCTAGATAATTTAATTTGGTTTCTACTGCATCATCGCGCTCATATTATCTTTTATACTATATTTGTATGTAGATATTGCTGGGTTGATTGTGACATGAAAATTAAAGAATATTCCTTTAGATATGGCTTAAGGAAGTGGTCAAAATTAAAAGATATGAATTCATATTAGCGGATAACGAAAAAAATTACCTAATAAGACAGTAGCAATGTAAAAACGGGTTAAAAAGGAAATATATTTAGTCATTTATTGGTTCCTTCTAACCTTTACCGACATGAGCAATGATACCGAGTATTAAAACTTAGCAAAGCCAAAACCCTGTGTGTTGCATATAATAACATCGTAAAATTTTGAATCGTACTAAGTATGTATTTCAAATTTGGAAGTAGGAATGCTTAAAACTTGAAAGATCTGAATTAGTATTTGTACAAACAGTAATATACTAACTAACAGGATGTTGTTACTATCAGAACGAGGACTATAGTGGAAATATATTTCATGATTCATAGCCGAGTATCATATTTTTCTAATTAGTTTATTTAGGATCCATGAAATAATTATCCTTTTCAACCAATTTGTATTAGCATGTATAATAATACATTGACTAATTAGTTAGTCATTAATTTCCGACTGACACTCAGCGAGGCAAGATACTTCATAAATCATTGTTAGGCTATTATCTTTTCCTAATTGTTATTTATTTGTGACTATATATAGGATTCAATTTAATGTGGACTTATTATCCTTTCCAATCAATTTGTTTATTTATGTAAAAAAGTGATACTAGGATCACTATGATAGTCTTTACCATATTACACTGGGTTTTAAGGATTAAATTACCACACCAAGAATTTATTGTGGCAAAATTAGATGCTTTTACAGATTTCATCTTTTTTTTAGAGTATTTGGTATGAATGAAGAATAGTAATTATTTCCTTTAATATTTAATTGTTGTTTTTTCCACTTAATGTTTCTTATGGTGCCTTTTTTATGTTTCAGGCTGATACTGATACCTATCCATGAAGGCCTTCCTTGAAGAGATTTTTGGAGTTAAAATTTGTGGGTGACATCTTAACATGTGAGGAGCAACTGCGTATCCTTAAGGTATGTGAGAATACTGTTTAAATAACCAAATTTTACTCGATTATTTTTCCTAAAAATAAGCACTTGATGTTTATAATATTATCATTCTTATTTGCTTAGTTTTGTCCTCAGGAATTGACTTAAATATTTTCCATATGTGATTAAGTCATAAAGTCATGACATTTTGATTTGTTGTTTACGCTTAGTAGTTCTACTATTTGAGTTGTTTCTTATATTATTCTTTGCAAATATGGTCATAATGTCATATATTGTTTGTGTTTCTATTTTATATGTTACATACTGCAACACAATCTTAATTATTGATTCTGTATATCCCTTTAATTGAAGTTATGATAAAGGTTAGTACTTAAACAATTTCTTTTTATAGCCTAACAGGCTACACAATTAGACAAATTGATCCTACAAAAATTAAGAAAATAATCTTGCATATATTCGACTGTTGATTAATAGTTGCTTATAACTAATAATATACATATTACAATTATAAATTTCAGAGATGATAATAGCTTGCTCTGTAATACTACAATTTTTCAAGACAAAGCAGATATCTTTTAAGCCATGGGGAGATCAAAGAGGAATGCATCTGCACTTGGTACACCGAAAGTAAGTATGGATAAGTACACATTTTTATATAGTTTATACTTCATAGTCTTTTTTTCATGTTTACATATAGAACACCTTTTTAATGAATTTAGCACATTTCCTTAGTTTGGACTGTTGCAATTTAGGTTAACAATGTAAAATGGGAAGAAGTTAGTGCGCATGAGGAAGTGAAAAGTCAATTCAGGATTTTGTTCAAGTAGCTTTTCTATGAGCTTCATTTGGTGAGAAAATTGATCATTAATAAGAAACTTTCCTTTATTATGTAACTTGGAAGCACATCAAATGGCTAATTTATATGTGCAAGAGGTCTGATATACTGCAATATTGTCCCACCAGCATAAAGATTTGCTTTCATTTGGTTTACGCAAGAGGTCTGGTGTACTTCAATATTGTCCCTTTGGATTGAAAATGTTAGTATACTGTGGATACTGTGAGTCCTACCTTTTTGGTCTCTAAGGCAACCACTATTTCATGTGTGTTATGTGCATTAATATGTTTTGGAATTTTAAATTGTCATCATCAAATTGTTCTAATTGAGTAGTCAAATATTTTTAACATTAATTTTTAATGGGAATGTTAGGAAAGGCGTTGGCGTTTTTTTTTAAATAACGATAATGATTGCACTGTGTAGAAAGTCACTAATTTTTATTTATAATGGCAGAAATCGATGACAATTTAGAAGGCCAATACATTAAATTTTAACATATTGGCATCTTTTGAAATATATACTAAAGACATTTCAAATATTATTGGTTATTGTTTCCAAACGTGGCGTCGACATGGCCAAAAATGATTTATATTTGTAAATATTTTCGAAACTGACATATTCACTTGATACGTTTTTAAATTTGGCTTAAATTTAAAACCTCTGTTAGTAAACAAAAAACAGTAAAGATGCAACATCTTCATTCTAAAGAGCCTTTATTGGCAAGTGATATCAAATGTGACCTTATCTTCAAACCTTGAGAATGTATATCATGTCCTAACAATTGATAATCAATCTGTCATATTCTTTTAGAACAATTATATTTGGTTTGTGAAGTTTTATATTTGATTTGATTCCACTTTTATTCTTATTATTATTCATGGTATTTGAGTTATTAAATTTAACATTTGAAGACTTAATTAATTTAGTTTCACTTTTTATGCATAATTATATTTTTAATTTTGTTGCTTTCTTGATTTGACTAACTAAATTTATTTCCTTTACAATTCACTTAATATATCATAAAATTTAACATGTTTAATTGATTTCATGTATTTAATGGTTATCTTTGTTATCTTGGGAACAAAATCAACTTTAAGTGTAGAAAAATTCAACTTCACATGCTAAGAGATTTGGAAAACCATATATAGTTTTATATTTGATTTTGTTTCACTTTTTATGCTTAATTATGTTTAATATTTTGTTTGCTTCCTCATGCAGATAATTAATTTTTTTAACTTTGGAATCTTATCCACACTCAAGTGATTGTGTTTTAGTCTGCTCTTTGTTAAAAAAATATTTGATTTGTAGGTTATCTTTTGTAGTAATCAATCTACATATGCTACTCATGGACAAATTCACCAACGATTTTATTTTGGCTTCTGCACGAACCATCTAAATTCTCTCATAAGGTATATTTTCGAGCTCACTGTTTAGTTATTCATCCATGATAATTTTTTGTTCAGTTTAATATATTAGAAATAGTGATAAACTTCTATGGTGTCGTTACTCGACAATGTTGATTTTTTCCTATAAAGAGGACTTCTGTTTCTTTAATATTGCATTGAATTTTGATGTTTTCTCGAAACTATGGTGAAGTTGCTTTGGTTGAAACTGGGTTATCTTTCATATATATTTATATGTATTTATCTTATATGCTTTTACTATCCTAATGTGGACATCAAATGATTGTTGACTAGATATGGTAATAACTCTGAAGACCATGGCATTCTACGGTGATGGATAATTGATAAGGGCGGTAGGTAGCAAAATGTGATAGTAGAGGAAATATAATGTGAGTCATGTTCAAATTTTCTTTTGCAATTGTAATAATAGCTCTCATGAAGGAAGAAGACATGTTCATACTCAGTTATTTCGGCATGCAAAACCAAGGTAGACGTGGCTTCAAAATGTTACATGGACTGATGGACCTAATTCAATGGATTATTTTGTAATTGTACTATATTTTTGTTGTGCATTAGGATTAAGTGGGTTAATAAATGTGTACTCTTTTGTACTGTATTTTTTTCCCTTTATGGAGAATTAATAAAGAACTAAGTTTATGCATTTCAAATTTTCAATTTTGTCTTACAGCAACAATAGTATTCGTGTGTAAATATCTACATTGATTTATTGGATAGGGACGTTGCTGTAATTCTTACTTTAACAAATAGAGCATTGTTAAATTTCTAATTTCATATGGAGCATATACCTCAAAGCTACTAAGAGTTTCAAGGAAGACAGTAATGTGGGAAGTGCAACTGTTATGGTAACCAAGAAAATTCTCTACATATATATGTGGTGATCTTTTACTTTTTGAGACTGTTACAACTTACAACAAATTTTCTAGGATTTGGATTACAGGAAGTATTAATTTTATTTTTGTTGGCATTTCTCGAGATATTTTTTCAATAACTAATTTTTTTCCCTATTCTATTATATTCTAAAATGTTTTAATCTCATCCCGGTTTTGACAAATGTTTGATTTTTGACACTAAGAAAGTTCATTGAGGTCTATTTGAACCTTTATGAAGCACACGGTCTTCTGTTCGGAAAATATGTTATTTTGATAATTCTCATATGGTGCGTATTTAAATATCGTGATATCTACACCATGTTCCTATGCTTTTGGGAACAAATATTTTGCATTATTATGCAAATATCGAAAGTACTTCTCAACAGTAATATTTCAGTAATCTGATGTTTATAATTAACTTTCAATTTATTTCATTTTATATGACGTTGGCTACTGTTCCCATGTATATTTTATTAAGCTATTTTCCATTATCAATTATTACTAACGTGCTTACTATAATTTACTGTAATTCACATATTTAACTTTCCCTTCATTTACTGTGCATCCACAATATTTTTGCAACTCCGTGTGCGAAGCACGGGTACACACTTGTTATTAAATAAAAATCAATTTCAACTTTTATGGAAAATAAAAATGGTTTACTCTATCATTAACAACTTCCATTAAATTAACTTATAATAATTAACCTAATAATCAAATTTCGTTAAACCTATTAACTTAGTCAAACCAAACATGGCTTACTCTATACTCAAATCCCACTTAGTCCTTCTATTTAAATTAATTAACCGATAATGTAATTAATTTAAATAATCCCATTTACTTTGATTATTTTATATAATAAAAATTCATTTTTCAATAATTAATAAAAATGGTTTCCTTCATCATTAACCACCTCTATTAAATTAATAAATTAATTTAATAATCAATTCAATTAACACAGTTGACTTTTGATTAACTGATAAATCAATTCCAATCAGCCTCTTCAATTTAAATTAATTATTAATATAATTAATTTAAATAATCTCATTTAATCTGATTATTATTAAATAAATAATAATTAATTCAATATAATCCCATTTCAAATTGTTCTTTAAACAATCCATCCCAGTTATTCATCGTAAGGTAATTTTTACTCATTTGCTTATAAAACAAAAGAATTTGCTTTATAAAAATAATTTTATAATCACTTATAAAATTACATAAATATTTGTTTACTTTAAAGTCGAGCATCGTACTTTAGTTCATATAACTTTTTGAAAATAATTCAGAATCGATTTAAAAATCGACTCCGTAAATCTTTTATTGTGTACTTAAAGAGACAGTGTTACTTAAGTACCCAACCCGTGAAATATAATCCAATTTCACATCAAATCAAACATATCAAATCATATTGATAAACATTATCAATATCAGTGAGGAATTTTCCTACATCACAGATTCAACATCCAACATACACTATAATATCTTGAATAATTAACGGTCAACTAACAACAACAATTTAAGCATCCAATTATTAAATTAAATACGTTCATTTTATTATAAACGTAACCAACAAGATAAGTTACCTCAATTGGAAATAATCGTTAAAAATAATGATTTCATTTTATTTAAATTAAACAACCATTTGATTTAAACAATATATAAAAATATTCAGCAAACAACCAGACAATCATCAATCAGTCAATAAATAACAAATATAACACACAAACAATAAACCCAACTTATAAAAATTAAAAGTGGGACAACTGAGTGAGATTAACTCACCTTGATATGATTCTTCGTTAAAACGGTTGGTTTTGATAAATTTAAACATGCTTTTAATTTTATCAATTTCCAGTTGCTTCCAACCTTGACCAAACCAGCTCCATCACGAACTCTTCGTCAACACGGTTCCAAAGTGACCAACAGTTCGAAAATATGATAGAGTATAATCGAAATATTACATTAATAAGATTATATAACATTTAAATTAATTAAATTTTAATTTTTTTTATAATGGTCCTTATCCAATTATTCTCGGCCGGACGTTAACCAAAACCATTCGTTGCACCTTCCCAAAGACAACATTCACTCCTGCTACGTATATTCCCATCTCCACATTTCACCGTTACCATTTCATTTTTTTTCTTTTTCTGAAAGCCCAATCGGCCTAACTCCAAAGCGGCCCAATCCCCCACCGCTGCCTGCTCCAAAATCCACAACGTTTTTCCTCATCCCCTCCTTTCCTTTTTTTTTCATACATGCGATCTCCTATATATTTTACCTGCTGCATGATTTTCATGCATTTACCCCCACGTCACCTTTATTTCTCTTTACCTTTTTTTAAAGGACCGCAAGCCGATTCAGCCCACGCCCAAAAATCCAAACCATATACACAGTATTGTCTTCCTCAGAAGATAGTTTCTTCCTGAAACCATTTCATGACCAAATTGTGTACACACAAATAGTGATACCACTCAAAACTCCATGAAACTTCAACTACACTTCATCATACGACTTCACTTCCATCGCTTGATCTGGTAGTGCCTTCATCTTCCCCTCTGACGTCCTCCTTCACCGACCGATGTCGAGTAGTAACCCCCCAAGTCCGACAGAAATTCATTCCAGAATTTGCAAAAAATACACACGTGAGCATCTTGCTCCATTGATCACAAATCCGCATTCGAATTTGCGTATTTCTCCTTAAATTTTGAGATAATAGTAAACCTAAATTCCGACATTCCACTTTGAACCACTTCGTTTGATGATTCAAGACTACGAAAATGTAGAGGTGGGATTTTGGGACTGGTTGCAACATGTTTTTAGATCATAGGATGTATACACTAATTTTAAAAAATGGAAGAAGATCAAAAATACAAAAATGGAGGCTCTGTCTCATTTTTTTCCAAGCATCAGGAACGAACAAAATGACTTCGTATTTATAGAAGAAGTAATCGTGGCCATCACGGTTTGAAATTTGGAGAGCACGACAATGTATGGGTAGGTCTATATATACAGGGGAGGTAGCTATATTGGTAGTAGTACTCTATAGTGTCCTCTCCTTGTCATAGTGCGTGGGGTGTCCTAGGGCCGGTTGTGTGTACAGATAGGTAGGAAGAATTCCACTATAGACATGTGTGTATTTATTCTTTCCGTTGGTAGGGTGTATAATTTCCTTTTTCTTGCCGCCTATTTCTTAGTCCTTAAATTTTTTATATGCGCAAAAGGCAGGTTAGGCGGGGGTAGGCTGTGCATATGGATTTGAAAGCATAGAATAGAATACCTATAGACATAGACATGTACAAGCAATATTGTTGGTCTGCATATATAAATATTGGGCTGTGCGTGAATATATATACAAGTACTTAGGTCTGTTGTGCGTAAAATTCTTAAGGTGAGCCATTTTCTCAGGCATTAAGCTTCTATATTAATTTATTTTAATAGGGTATTTAATTCTACCGCTATTCACCACTATTTATCTGGATCGTTAACTATGTGCACCGCCGTGTACGAACTCAATCTGCATTGAAAATAGACACAATGTTATGTCTTAACATTCCGGATCCAATGAACTTTGTTTCATTGAAAACCGACTGTAACACCCCGCCTCCGCCAGGGTGGCTCTTGCAAGCACTCTGACTTCGGAGGGGCGTTTGAACCGGGTAAGCATGCATAATGATATATCAAGGCAGAACAAGAACATAAATATATATGTAAACAGAGTAAACAAGATAAGTAAAACAGCGGAAGATTTTCATAACTACTTCAAAACACAAGTCAGTTACAACATGCTTTCCAAATAAAAGTGTCTAGATAAAAACATCATAAACAAGAAAACTGAAATACATAAATGCTATCCCCAAAACAGTGATAAACCACAGCCAGCTTCATGTAGGAACCGTACATGAGCCAAAACTCCCACAAGCAACGATCGATCAGATGTCCAGGCTAAGCTCCTATGTTTCCTCCCTGAGAACCTGGGGGGGGGGGGGGGAACGGAAGAAAAGAAGCGAAAGAAAACAGGTCAGTCAAAAAGACTGAGTAAGCTCTACTACCATCAGTCCATAAACTATAAAGTTTACAGGCATGATGTAAACTGAGATGAACATAAAGATAACAACATGATGATTAACTAACAGGATAAAGGTGTCATCGCATATTCAGGATTAAGTCTTGCACCACAGGTGTACTAGCAAACTAACATGACTTGAATTAACAAGTATTGATCCCTTGGCCCAAGCTTTGGCCCAATAACCTAGGGTGACCCGAATAACATGGTCTAATCGATCGGCTCCTTAAGCCTAACTCGCAAAGTGTTGGTGTCAATACGGCCCAAACATGATTGTAGTCAGACTGTGCTGGGTCCACCCTTCGGGTGTATCAAGCCCTAGGGTGTCAACCCCGGACACCATAAACATTAGTGCACAGTCTCGATCTACTGATACCCGTGCATGATTTCTCCGGCTACGGACTATGTGCACGTCCATAGTCCGCCCGGAACTACACCGACGTACCACTCGACCGTCGTTTTGGTCGCTTATATCAGCCCAGTAATCGTGCCCCACCCTAGCCTAGTCCCTAGGGTCATGATGATACTAACATGGGATTACTGATGGAACGGACCCCCCGTTGCTAGGATTTTATAGTGGGTTAAGTGTGGTTTAACCCCTATACTAATCATGGATTAACTTGGTTAAGTGTAACGATAGGTTCACGACTTAACCCCGATTAATCACCAACCCCAAATTGATTAAGTATAAAGTGGATCATGACTTAAACCCTAATCATGAGGCATTGATTAATTCATTAACGCACCCAACCTGTAACGACCCGGATTTTTCGGCCATTTGAATTCGAATATTTAAATTGGTTTTAAATATTTTATTTGAATTATTTATGGCATTTAATATCGAAATCGTTAAACGACGACCGAGTGTTTATATTTATTTTAATTATAAAACGAACTCGAAACAACGCAGTAGTTCGTAAAATTTAATTTCAACTTCAATTGACTATACTGAATCCGTGTTAAGTCGGATTTCAGTGAAACAAGAAGCGTCTGAATCTCGTTGATAATATTTTTCTAATGGAGGAGAAAAATCGAGTTTTCGTATTATAGATTTTATTTTACGTCCAAATCAAAATTTCAAATAGTCGCTATAGAATCGTAAATCGACCATAACAGTTTATTTTAAATAACTGCATACTGGATTCAAATTTAGACGAGGTTCTTTTGAGGCGTAGTCATAATTTAATTTTTAGAATTTTACTGTAATTTTTATTTCATAAAATAAGCAACTTTTTATTTTGGAGTATTTTGCATCCTATATCAACATTTTGGGGTTTCACAGAATAAGTTAACCTACCGATATTATTATATATTCGTGATTGTGGCACACTGCTGGACGCAACGGCATATTTATTTTTGTCGATAGCGAATCGTATGCGGACGGAGTCTTGTATAACGGGGTATGTTAACTTTAAAACCAAAAATCCTTAGTCATTGTCACCGAAATCAAATCATGATGATTTAAAAATTTAGTGAACAATGTCAAACGCCATAACGTGCACACTACCCTATTCTCAAACGCACATTACCCTATAGGTATACACATAGCAGCCTATAACTGAAAATGACCATACATGGAGCCCTTGAAATGAAATCACGAGCTACCCAAAATCTCAGCTAGGAAATGAAATAACACCATGCCATGTTCCTTTTGAAGACTACCAGCCACCCTACAACCGACAATCACAGTCTATGTAGTGATTTTTCACATGCTAAGAAACTGTGCATCCTAAAACTAGCCTGAAAGAGTATAAAATCTAACCCCATGTGGACTAAACGGGTGACCGATGGATATGTGACTAGTGACAACAGTTATCTCAGGGTACACTGTTCTACACCATATAGCCGCAACCTACCCTATAGTTTCGCACATGCAAAAGGGCTGTATACAATTAATACTTCACAGCTACCCTACCCAACCACATGTACCTACCTTGCTAACCGTGATGGTCAAGCCATCGATGCCTTGATTGCCAAACTACCTTCACCGTGCCAACCAAGGCATCTTCCATATAAATACACAGCATACTCTTCAATCTGTCCAACACAACTCCTCCGTCCTTCTTCTCAAATGCTTCCTGTTTGTTGTTTTCTGAAACTAGAAATACCACCCTCATAGTATGTTTGTATATTTATACAAATAGATAAATAAATAAAGAAACAACATGGTGTTTGGAGCGTGGACCAGCGGGCAGTGGCACGCCTGAAGTCGAGGAGCAGTTCGACGGTGGAGCGGGGTCGGTCGTGGGTGCTTGCGGACGTGGTCTGGTCGACAGGAGTGCGGGCGGGCTGTTTTGGTACGGCAGTGGTTGATGGGTGCTACGGAGTCATTGTTGAGTGGATGATATTGGTGGAGAACGGTTTCTAGGGGAAAGCAGACTTGCGTTTTTGGGAAGAAGAGAGAAAACGTGGGTAATGAAGATCACAGAAATTATATGGAAAGCTTTCCTGGAGAGGTGACGTGAGGCCTTTGTGTAAAGCAGCGTGGTGTGAACAAAATATGGGGTACCGGAAGCATGAAAACATCGGACTTCAGACCGATGTGAAGAAGAAAGGAGCTTTGCATGCCATGTATGTAAGGAAGAGCCGGTCAACGGTTGATGGACGTGTAGGCTTCGGTGGGAAGGCTGTTGCATGCGTTTTGGTCAATACTAAGTAACGCGAAGGGGAAATCATGAAGCATTATTGGATCTAGTTGGTCTACTGCGTGGCCAAAATGAAATGTGGCGTATGGTTTTGAGAAGGCCAAAAAGAAAAAAAGAAATGTGGTTGATGACAAACCAGCAGGGAGTATTGGTGTGACATGCTTGGAATGGTTTTAAAGAGTAGAAAACAAAAGCAGCAAAGGGAATTGCAAGGCTAGAGATAATCGAGATTTCATGGACATACAAAGAGGAACATCGTGAATATGTTACTGACGAGGCGGAAGTTTAACGGTAAAACTTAATTACTTTTTAAATTAATAATAATTAGTTAATTAAACTATTTAATTTGTATATACATACGGTGTAATAGCTGTAATTACTCCATACGTTAACAGAATTTCCGAAAAAAAAAACCGGGAATGATGGAATCACAACGAAGGGTATGGCGTTGCTAAGCGGATGTAGACATGACCGAAAGCAGTCAAGTTTCAGTTAATTTTAAACGTCAGTTTAAAACGCGCGAACCACCGACCGAAACAAGGTGAGTTAATTCTCACACATTTCTGAAATACTTTGAGGTGCTAAATTCATATAAATTTAAATTGGTTGATTGGATGCCTTGGATGCCTATGGTTGCTTTAATGGTTGACGTTAATTTTATTATCGTCATTTAAATTATTTCTGTCTACTGATATGAAATATTTTAATGACCTGTGTTGCAGGGAAGAACAGGTAGGAGGAATCAAACCGGTTCCTCAAACCTTTAATGTGCTGTTATTCCATATTTTATATGAATTGTTTGAAAACCCATTGACTTTAAAACCCCGTTGATTGTTGGTTGTTGATTGTTGTTGAACTTTGAATCAATATATAGTATTGATTGTGGAATAAATAGCAGATGGTCATGATGTACACCGTTTTATAAAAGATCGATTCACCATCAGATGAATCGCTAGAAAAGAAGTTATGAAATTATTTTATAGCCAATATAGATGTTTAACATACATTATTTTCAATAAAGTTCTAATAAGGAGAATAAACCAACTACATAAATACGTTGGTTGGTTTAACCAAATTGACCGTGCGCGAAGCACGTGCTTATTAAGTAAGTGTTAAAACGACCTTATTTAGCTAATTCAAGTGGCCAGATTTGACGTAACAATTAAAATGGGTTTATATTGATAGGAATCCAAGTGAATAAAATTATTTAGATTAATTAATTATTAATTAATTTAAATGACAAGATCAATAACGATTGATCACGTTTAAAGTTGAACAGTTAACGACGTTAACTGGAGTTGTTTAGTTAATTAGTTCACTTAAGGATAGTTAATGGTAAAACAAACCATGTTATTTTGATATAAAGGTTGAGGGATGATTATTATTATTTATATAACGATAATAATCAAATGGGATTTATTTAAATTAATTATTTTGGTGATTATTTTAAAAAAATGGAATTTGTGGTGACATAGGAAATGAGTGTCGGGTTTTATTACAACTGATATCTATCTTAAGATAAGAACGTTGTTGATCAAGGTATGAGAGGTAACTAAAATACCCCAACTTGAACAAGTTTAGGATTATCAAAGGATGATATTAGTCGTAATGATAAAAGTGATAGAACAAAGTATTTTGGTCAAATAATAAAGTATCGTTATTAGAAGGATTTGGAAATGTATTTATAATGAGATTCTGAAATTAAAGGAAATAAAAGGAGCTTATGGTATGGAATGATATTCCCATACATAAAGAAATAAAAAGGGAGATTGGTGAAAGTTTAATGAAATTGTCAAAGTATTGAAATGAGATTTAAATGGGTTTATTCTAAAAGAATGAGTGGTGGTTTTGGTATTCAAATATGAAGCCAAAGAAGATGTTGTAATAATCATTTTTCGAATGATAAGTGATTCGATAAGATAATAAGAAATGTATGGCCAAGTGATGTTGTGTAACAAACCAATGGATCTGTTATTTGTATGGCTATTTATATTGATAGTTAAATAACCGACTATCAAAATCTGACCCAACGTTATTGGTACGGAAAGACCGGGATCGAATTTATATTCGAAAACCATTCTGACCAATAAATACGAATACGTCGAAGATGCTGATCGAGATGGAGCAATTGAAGACCGTAAGTCTCCATGAGCGGAAGAACTATTGTTAAATATCTTTAGCTGATCCCCAGAGTTAACGATGATTCTGTCGTGATTGGAATCTGCGGATTGCAAGGACTACTCGCTACTGATCTATAGGGTGATTCCTAGGATGTGGTAGGAGGGTGCCTTCGGTTCATCTTGTTCCTGGATGACATGAATGGACGATGTGAATGGTGGCCAGATGTTTCAAAAGTCGATTATAGCCTCAAGCCTCATCAACCGGGAAAAGACAAAAATCGGGCAGGCAGCATGGCTATGTGGGTCGCACCCATTAGGGTGTATTGTCACCATCTAGAGAATATTCATATTTGTTACTTCTTTTCATTTCTGTATCTCCCGGGGATTTCGGTGGTCGCGACAAAAAGCCGAAAGGGTGACAATACATTCGATACACTCAAGAGAAATGAGTGGTCGTTCATGTGTGGGCCGGGTTGCAAGATGTTCTTGTTGAACCCAGTGTATTCGTCTCTAGAGGTACACTATCGGCAGGTGGTCCCATACCTTGTCATAGTTGGAAATCCAATCTCCAATAAGCGCCTGCGGTTTTGATTGTATACTATATATGTGGAGCGTGAGATGCAAGCGTTCTACTAGATTCTATTTACTTGTATTTAGACACTATGATAATATCAGAAGAAGATATTGATTTCAAAACGATTTGGGTTATAGTAAGGTAAAAACCGTCCGTGTTTACGTGTGGACTGGTCTTACTATTATCCTTTTGTTTCAAAAGGATTTCAAAGTTAAACAAGTTGGTTGCTATATGAATTTATCACTGAAAGTATTCCAGACTGATCCAGGTGAATTTTGTTTTAAATCAAATGTGCTCGGGTCAGACCGAGTACATGTACAGGTTAGGTTTCGCTTGGAGCTTCAGAAGAGGAGTTGAAGTCGAGACGTATTCCATATATATACTGGTACTAGTTTATTTCCGCTGTGTGTTGTATTGATCTGAATGTATACTCTGATGTTGTGATATCAATTCTTTGATAAAGTATTATTGATTATTATATTTTGTCCATTCCACTGTGAGACTCTGATCCTCTTATTCTTCTATTCTAATATTTCTTTCTTTCTTCTCTCACCCTCTAACTTCTTTCTATTAGCTTTCTGGGTTTTCGATACTGGAGTTTAGACAACGAGATGTATTAGTGTCGGAATTCTAGTGTCAAAATCTTAGGTCGCTACAGTTGGTATCAGAGCAATGGTTTAGGAATAACCTTGGCTCTGTGGTGTAACTCGATAGAGATTGGGCTAGTAATACCCTAGATCGAGTTGAGTTTATATACGAGTGTGCATATTTGTAATTTGAATATAAAATTATTTTTATATGGTTTTGACCCAATATATTTTATAGGAAGATCAAATTTATTATTTTATCAAATTATTATTTGATTTGGATGAAATAGAATCATTTCAGATATGAAATGAGAATTAAATTCAATTGTATGAATGAATCTTATGAATTGGAACTGAAACAAGTCAACTGAAATATGGCTTGCGTTGGGTAAAATAAAAGTGAATGAATCCAAACAGAATGAATGAGAATTGGTTAGATTGTATGTTTGGAATAAAATCCATGAATATGGATTTGAGTTGGACTTAGAACCAATGAATGAGTTGGGCTCGTTAAAATGAGACTCAGTGGTAATAAATTTGAATGGTTTAATAAAACCATAAGGAAATTTAAATTATAGTATTAGTGGATACAATTTGAATATGAAATTAAATATTTGACTAAAGACAAGTTAGATAAAAATTAAAAGGGGAAATGAAATGTTTTGGTTGAAATGATTGGGTTAAGTGATTGTTGCTTACTTGGTTGGATTGGATTAAATTGAAACCATTAGCAGTTAATTAAGAAGTTGAATGGATTGGAAGGAACGGAAATCCAGCATAACGGCTTTTGGATGGGATTAGATGACATAACCCGGTATCAGTTTTTGCATTGGAAGTTGAGTAAAGGGTTGACTACCAAAAGGCAATAATAATTGTTTTGGTCATGGAGATTGTAGTACAGGTTGAAAATGGAAGAGCTGTTAATTGCCGAACTTCGTGATTCGAGTATTGGTTGCCCGACAAAAAGGTAAACCTTAATATTATTATTTGGGTGTTTGAATTTATACCCGAGATGGGTAGCCATTTGGCCTTTACTTTCTTTGGATTGATATGAGAAACCCAGAGTGGCGTTGGCAGTTGTAGTTGTTTGGATCGAACAGTACAGAGGAGGTGCTGGCGAATTTTTCATAAATTATTAAGACTTAGAAATATTTTAAATTAATTATTTTGGTAATATTTGGAGTTTGAACATTCTTCTTACCTAGCAATTTCGAGGACGAAATTTATTTAAGGGGGAAAGGATGTAACGACCCGGATTTTTCGGCCATTTGAATTCGAATATTTAAATTGGTTTTAAATATTTTATTTGAATTATTTATGGCATTTAATATCGAAATCGTTAAACGACGACTGAGTGTTTATGTTTATTTTAATTATAAAACGAACTCGAAACAACGCAGTAGTTCGTAAAATTTAATTTCAACTTCAATTGACTATACTGAATCCGTGTTAAGTCGGATTTCGGGGAAACAAGAAGCGTCTGAATCTCGTTGATAATATTTTTCTAATGGAGGAGAAAAATCGAGTTTTCGTATTATAGATTTTATTTTACGTCCAAATCAAAATTTCAAATAGTCGCTATAGAATCGTAAATCGACCATAACAGTTTATTTGAAATAACTGCATACTGGATTCAAATTTAGACGAGGTTCTTTTGAGGCGTAGTCATAATTTAATTTTTAGAATTTTACTGTAATTTTTATTTCATAAAATAAACAACTTTTTATTTTGGAGTATTTTGCATCCTATATCAACATTTTGGGGTTTCACAGAATAAGTTAACCTACCGATATTATTATATATTCGTGATTGTGGCACACTGCTGGACGCGACGGCATATTTATTTTTGTCGATAGCGAATCGTATGCGGACGGAGTCTTGTATAACAGGGTATGTTAACTTTAAAACCAAAAATCCTTAGTCATTGTCACCGAAATCAAATCATGATGATTTAAAAATTTAGTGAACAATGTCAAACGCCATAACGTGCACACTACCCTATTCTCAAACGCACGTTACCCTATAGGTATACACATAGCAGCCTATAACTGAAAATGACCATACATGGAGCCCTTGAAATGAAATCACGAGCTACCCAAAATCTCAGCTAGGAAATGAAATAACACCATGCCATGTTCCTTTTGAAGACTACCAGCCACCCTACAACCGACAATCACAGTCTATGTAGTGATTTTTCACATGCTAAGAAACTGTGCATCCTAAAACTAGCCTGAAAGAGTATAAAATCTAACCCCATGTGGACTAAACGGGTGACCGATGGATATGTGACTAGTGACAACAGTTATCTCAGGGTACACTGTTCTACACCATATAGCCGCAACCTACCCTATAGTTTCGCACATGCAAAAGGGCTGTATACAATTAATACTTCACAGCTACCCTACCCAACCACATGTACCTACCTTGCTAACCGTGATGGTCAAGCCATCGATGCCTTGATTGCCAAACTACCTTCACCGTGCCAACCAAGGCATCTTCCATATAAATACACAGCATACTCTTCAATCTGTCCAACACAACTCCTCCGTCCTTCTTCTCAAATGCTTCCTGTTTGTTGTTTTCTGAAACTAGAAATACCACCCTCATAGTATGTTTGTATATTTATACAAATAGATAAATAAATAAAGAAACAACATGGTGTTTGGAGCGTGGACCAGCGGGCAGTGGCACGCCTGAAGTCGAGGATCAGTTCGACGGTGGAGCGGGGTCGGTCGTGGGTGCTTGCGGACGTGGTCTGGTCGGCAGGAGTGCGGGCGGACTGTTTTGGTACGGCAGTGGTTGATGGGTGCTGCGGAGTCATTGTTGAGTGGATGATATTGGTGGAGAACGGTTTCTAGGGGAAAGCATACTTGCGTTTTTGGGAAGAAGAGAGAAAACGTGGGTAATGAAGATCACAGAAATTATATGGAAAGCTTTCCTGGAGAGGTGACGTGAGGCCTTTGTGTAAAGCAGCGTGGTGTGAACAAAATATGGGGTACCGGAAGCATGAAAACATCGGACTTCAGACCGATGTGAAGAAGAAAGGAGCTTTGCATGCCATGTATGTAAGGAAGAGCCGGTCAACGGTTGATGGACGTGTAGGCTTCGGTGGGAAGGCTGTTGCATGCGTTTTGGTCAATACTAAGTAACGCGAGGGGGAAATCATGAAGCATTATTGGATCTAGTTGGTCTACTGCGTGGCCAAAATGAAATGTGGCGTATGGTTTTGAGAAGGCCAAAAAGAAAAAAAGAAATGTGGTTGATGACAAACCAGCAGGGAGTATTGGCGTAACATGCTTGGAATGGTTTTAAAGAGTAGAAAACAAAAGCAGCAAAGGGAATTGCAAGGCTAGAGATAATCGAGATTTCATGGACATACAAAGAGGAACATCGTGAATATGTTACTGACGAGGCGGAAGTTTAATGGCAAGACTTAATTACTTTTTAAATTAACAATAATTAGTTAATTAAACTATTTAATTTGTATATACATACGTTGTAATAGCTGTAATTACTCCATACGATAACAGAATTTCCGAAAAAAAAAAACCGGGAACGATGGAATCACAACGAAGGGTATGGCGTTGCTAAGCGGATGTAGACATGACCGAAAGCAGTCAAGTTTCAGTTAATTTTAAACGTCAGTTTAAAACGCGCGAACCACCGACCGAAACAAGGTGAGTTAATTCTCACACATTTCTGAAATACTTTGAGGTGCTAAATTCATATAAATTTAAATTGGTTGATTGGATGCCTTGGATGCCTATGGTTGCTTTAATGGTTGACGTTAATTTTATTATCGTCATTTAAATTATTTCTGTCTACTGATATGAATTATTTTAATGACCTGTGTTGTAGGGAAGAACAGGTAGGAGGAATCAAACCGGTTCCTCAAACCTTTAATGTGCTGTTATTCCATATTTTATATGAATTGTTTGAAAACCCATTGACTTTAAAACCCCGTTGATTGTTGGTTGTTGATTGTCGTTGAACTTTGAATCAATATATAGTATTGATTGTGGAATAAATAGCAGATGGTCATGATATACACCGTTTTATAAAAGATCGATTCACCGTCAGATGAATCGCTAGAAAAGAAGTTATGAAATTATTTTATAGCCAATATAGATGTTTAACATACATTATTTTCAATAAAGTTCTAATAAGGAGAATAAACCAACTACATAAATACGTTGGTTGGTTTAACCAAATTGACCGTGCGCGAAGCACGTGCTTATTAAGTAAGTGTTAAAACGACCTTATTTAGCTAATTCAAGTGGCCAGATTTGATGTAACAATTAAAATGGGTTTATATTGATAGGAATCCAAGTGAATAAAATTATTTAGATTAATTAATTATTAATTAATTTAAATGACAAGATCAATAACGATTGATCACGTTTAAAGTTGAACAGTTAACGACGTTAACTGGAGTTGTTTAGTTAATTAGTTCACTTAAGGATAGTTAATGGTAAAACAAACCATGTTATTTTGATATAAAGGTTGAGGGATGATTATTATTATTTATATAACGATAATAATCAAATGGGATTTATTTAAATTAATTATTTTGGTGATTATTTTAAAAAAATGGAATTTGTGGTGACATAGGAAATGAGTGTCGGGTTTTATTACAACTGATATCTATCTTAAGATAAGAACGTTGTTGATCAAGGTATGAGAGGTAACTAAAATACCCCAACTTGAACAAGTTTAGGATTATCAAAGGATGATATTAGTCGTAATGATAAAAGTGATAGAACAAAGTATTTTGGTCAAATAATAAAGTATCGTTATTAGAAGGATTTGGAAATGTATTTATAATGAGATTCTGAAATTAAAGGAAATAAAAGGAGCTTATGGTATGGAATGATATTCCCATACATAAAGAAATAAAAAGGGAGATTGGTGAAAGTTTAATGAAATTGTCAAAGTATTGAAATGAGATTTAAATGGGTTTATTCTAAAAGAATGAGTGGTGGTTTTGGTATTCAAATATGAAGCCAAAGAAGATGTTGTAATAATCATTTTTCGAATGATAAGTGATTCGATAAGATAATAAGAAATGTATGGCCAAGTGATGTTGTGTAACAAACCAATGGATCTGTTATTTGTATGGCTATTTATATTGATAGTTAAATAACCGACTATCAAAATCTGACCCAACGTTATTGGTACGGAAAGACCGGGATCGAATTTATATTCGAAAACCATTCTGACCAATAAATACGAATACGTCGAAGATGCTGATCGAGATGGAGCAATTGAAGACCGTAAGTCTCCATGAGCGGAAGAACTATTGTTAAATATCTTTAGCTGATCCCCAGAGTTAACGATGATTCTGTCGTGATTGGAATCTGCGGATTGCAAGGACTACTCGCTACTGATCTATAGGGTGATTCCTAGGATGTGGTAGGAGGGTGCCTTCGGTTCATCTTGTTCCTGGATGACATGAATGGACGATGTGAATGGTGGCCAGATGTTTCAAAAGTCGATTATAGCCTCAAGCCTCATCAACCGGGAAAAGACAAAAATCGGGCAGGCAGCATGGCTATGTGGGTCGCACCCATTAGGGTGTATTGTCACCATCTAGAGAATATTCATATTTGTTACTTCTTTTCATTTCTGTATCTCCCGGGGATTTCGGTGGTCGCGACAAAAAGCCGAAAGGGTGACAATACATTCGATACACTCAAGAGAAATGAGTGGTCGTTCATGTGTGGGCCGGGTTGCAAGATGTTCTTGTTGAACCCAGTGTATTCGTCTCTAGAGGTACACTATCGGCAGGTGGTCCCATACCTTGTCATAGTTGGAAATCCAATCTCCAATAAGCGCCTGTGGTTTTGATTGTATACTATATATGTGGAGCGTGAGATGCAAGCGTTCTACTAGATTCTATTTACTTGTATTTAGACACTATGATAATATCAGAAGAAGATATTGATTTCAAAACGATTTGGGTTATAGTAAGGTAAAAACCGTCCGTGTTTACGTGTGGACTGGTCTTACTATTATCCTTTTGTTTCAAAAGGATTTCAAAGTTAAACAAGTTGGTTGCTATATGAATTTATCACTGAAAGTATTCCAGACTGATCCGGGTGAATTTTGTTTTAAATCAAATGTGCTCGGGTCAGACCGAGTACATGTACAGGTTAGGTTTCGCTTGGAGCTTCAGAAGAGGAGTTGAAGTCGAGACGTATTCCATATATATACTGGTACTAGTTTATTTCCGCTGTGTGTTGTATTGATCTGAATGTATACTCTGATGTTGTGATATCAATTCTTTGATAAAGTATTATTGATTATTATATTTTGTCCATTCCGCTGTGAGACTCCGATCCTCTTATTCTTCTATTCTAATATTTCTTTCTTTCTTCTCTCACCCTCTAACTTCTTTCTATTAGCTTTCTGGGTTTTCGATACTGGAGTTTAGACAACGAGATGTATTAGTGTCGGAATTCTAGTGTCAAAATCTTAGGTCGCTACACAACCTCTCACATTAGACTTTCGTTGTGGTTACCTGGGAAGATTTACACCACAATTAGGTCTAACCTCGGGTCTGAAAGTGCAACATGACCAACTACCCACATTAGACGCCCGTTGTGGTTACCTGGGAAGATTTACACCACAACTAGGTCTAACCTCGAGTTGGCCATTTCATATTATCTAGTGTCATGTCCATTATGTTTCCAAAACATAATTACAAGTTAATTAATACTTGGGTAGACCTAACTTAATAGGTAAATTCCCAAGGGGTAGACCTAACTTAATAGGTAAATTCCCAATCTTATTATTTCATGTGTTTTAAGTTTTTACCCAACCCCACGCAATCCCATCGCTTACATAATCGCCAAAGCGCATAAAGGATAGAAAGAGTGGACTTGGCATAATCATGACATGAAGGTGTTAAACCCAAACTTACATACTTAACTTGGCATACTTGCATACATATCATGTCATACTTGCATAACACATTATGGCATACTTGCATACATATCATAGCCTCATAAACTTGCATATTATAGCCTAACTAACTTGCATATAATAGCATCATAAACTTGCATGTAATAGCATCATAAACTTGCATATAATACCATCATAACTTGCATGTAATAGCATCATAAACTTGCATATAATACCATCATAAACTTGCATAACATACTATGTCATACTTGCATACATATCATGGCAACTCAAATTTGCATCATACATTTATCTTTGGAGTTTATAAAGATGGTAAGAGGCTTACAAATCCAAAAGAAGACACAAGTGACCTAAAGATTGAGAAAGCCCAAAATGCAAGCAAATAAAACCCAAATGAATGATCCACTAAGAAAACCCTTGCCAAAATCACCAAAAACTCCAACTTTGAAAATAAAGCTTGCAACTTGATGATGAATGCAAGCTAATGATCACTCATACAACTCAAAAATACTTGTATGCATGGAAAATTCTTCATAGAAATTATTTAGAGATTTTTGAATGAAAGTGGAGGCCATGAGAGGGTGGATTTTGCCATAGTTTGGTTGCTAGAATGAATAATGATGATTTAGGGTAGGGTTAGGGTCTTATTTATAGAAGATTAGGGTGTTTTTAGGCCTTTAGATCAACCCTAGGTTAGATTAGGGCCCTTAGATCCCGGAACCTTCTAGAGATTAGCCCCAAAACCCAGCCCAAACAACCAGTGGTGCACCAGGCCAGAATGGCCCGTGCCCCCCTGTCGACAGCCAAGTCGACAGGGCTGTCGACTTGGGGGTACCCAAGTCGACTCCCAAGTCGACAGGGCTGTCGACTTGGGTGCTCTGGCGGGAATTTTCCCGCCTGCCCCAACTACTCCAATTTTTGAAACCTGAATTCGAATTTTAAATCTGTTTTCACTTTGGAATTTTCTGAAAACTTCATTGGACCTTAATTGGGTCATACGGACTCCGATTTACAAAATTTCGGACTCTATTTCGCGTATTTTTCCGAGACGAACGCAATGGTACCGCCCGTTTCCCTTGATTCTGATTTTAGAATTAAATTCTGCCTCGATTTGTGTTATAACAGGTTATTTAAATTACGGGTTGTTACATTCTCCCCTCCTTAAAGGATTTCGTCCCCGAAATCTTCAAGTTAGGAAGAACGTATCCTACCATCCGACATCCATCTACTCAGAACATCATTCACGAGCAATCATTGTCCTTACAAGATTCTAAATGTTGTATGAACATATGCAAAGGTGTGTGTATATGTACTTATCTAATGCAAATATCAATGCAAAGTATGTTAGTGAAATGTATCCATATGTATGCAAATCCCTAACATAATGTATAACATCTACATGTGTGCTCATAACATACATTCATATGCAAAGTCCATGTGATAGCATAACATATTCATCCATGAATAAGCATAAACACTCATGCATATGCAATATGAGGAGTGTGTGAGCCGATCTAGTGCCTAAGGTGTATAGTGCATCCACGAGTAACCACTTGCAAACACTTGCAACCACTTGCAAACATCAAGCATAACATGTTTCAAACACATGTTTCATCCAAAGGGTTTCTACCTAAGGTTCTCATGACACGATTAGCACGATAAACTAGATGAACTAGAGAAACATGGATAGCGAAAGAAAGATATGCTAACAAAGAAAAGAGATTGAGAGTGTACCCTCAAAAAGGAATGGATAAAGCCCACGCATCTTCTCTTCGGTCTCCCAAGTTGCGTCTTCTTCGGCTTCACCCCATTGAACCTTCACCAACTTGACCTCTCGATTCCTTAGCTTCTTGGTCTCCGTCCCCAAGATACGAATCGGAGCTCTCCTCAAGATAGCCTCTTTCTCTACTTCCACATCCTTCAGAACACTTGGCTCAACTACCTCTGCTGATTCATGTAAACACTTCCGTAGATGCGAGACATGAAAAACATTATGTACTCCATCAAGCTTCTCGGGCAACTCCACTCTATAAGCCATCTGCCCGATCCTCTCTATAATAGGGAATGGTCCCACAAACCTCGGTGCTAACTTCCCAACGGCTCCAAATTGGACCACATTCCGCAAAGGAGAAACCTTCACGAAAACCATATCCCCAACATCAAACTCCAAATCAGACCTCCGCTTATCAGCATAGGACTTCTGTCGGTCTTGGGCCGCTTTCATCCATCTCCGAATCAACTCGACCTTCTCGGATGTATCTATGATCATATCAGGCCCAAGTATAAGGTCATCAGTCGTCTCCCACCAACAAGTAGGTGACTTGCACGGCCTCCCATATAAAGCCTCAAATGGTGCCATCCCTATGCTCGCCTGATAACTGTTATTATATGCAAACTCAACGAGAGGAAGATGGTCTTCCCAAGTACCACCAAAATCCAGAATACAAAGCCTCAACAGATCCTCGAGTACTCTATTCACCCTTTCGGTTTGACCGTCCGTCTGTGGGTGATAAGCCGTACTTAGATTCAACCTTGTCCCCATAGCTTCCTGCAAGCTATTCCAAAACTGACTTGTAAAGATGGGGTCTCGGTCACTGACTATACTGGAAGGGACTCCATGTAGTCTCACAATCTCACGAAGATATACAGACGCTAGCCAAGATGCAGTCCTCTTGCTCTTCACCGGAATAAAGTGAGCACTCTTTGTAAGTCTATCCACAATAACCCAAATGCTTGTATTCCCTTTCCTTGATCTTGGTAGTCCATCGATAAAATCCATGGAAATACTCTCCCACTTCCATAGCGGAACATCTAGAGGATGCAATAGCCCACCGGGCTTCTTCGATTCGGCTTTAACTTGCTGGCAAATGATACATCTGGAGACAAACTCAGCCACATCCTTCTTCATCCCCGGCCAAAAGAAACTGCGCTTCATATCTTTATACATCTTGTCTCCGCCTGGATGTATAGTCAACTTAGAGCGATGCGCTTCTTCAAGGACTTTTCTCACTAAATCTTCCACCATTGGGACACAAAGTCTCCCATCTCTCCTCAGCCAACCCTTGTCATCAATAGAATATCGAGCGAGATGACTAGAAGTCTCTCCTCGAATCAACTTATCCACAATCTCCACTATCTGAGGGTCTTCTTTCTGCGAAGCCCCAACTTGATCAAGAAGGGTAGGTCTGAGGTCCAGTGATGCTAAAGAACCGGTCGTCGCCTCAACCGCCAAAGAGAAATCAAAGGTTGCCACATACTCTAAATTCTTCATCTCAACAAATAGAGGACTCAGGGTCAACCTTTTTCTACTCAATGCATCTGCTACAACATTCCCCTTGCCAGGGGTGTAAGCTATCTCAAAATCGTAGGACGCCAAGAATTCCATCCACCTTTGTTGCCTCAGGTTCAGATCCTTCTGTGAAAAGAGGTACTTCAAAGACTTATGATTTGTATATAACTCGAATCTCTCTCCCAGAAGATAATGGCGCCAAGCCTTGAGTGCATATACAATTGCCGCCAACTCCAAGTCATGAGTGGGATAATTCTTCTCTTGCACCTTGAGTTGTCTACCACCAAAGCATATCACTCTTCCTTCTTGCATCAGAACAGCTCCTAACCCCGTGCCACATGCATCGGTATAAACTGTAAACAACTTCCCTCCATCGGGCAAAGCTAGAACAGGTGCTGATGTGAGAGTTCTCTTGAGTCTCTGGAATGCAAGCTCGCACTCTAAGTCCCAAGCAAAAACTAAGTTCTTCTTCGTCAACTTAGTGAGAGGAGCGGATATCTTCGCGAAGTTCTCAATGAACTTTCGGTAAAAGCCTGCAAGACCTAGAAAACTCCTTACTTCGGTTGCATTCCTCGGAGTCTTCCAATCCTGAACTGCAACTACCTTAGCGGGATCCACCGCTAAGCCTTGCTTAGACACTATATGCCCAAGAAATCTAACTTCCCTTCTCCAAAAGTGACACTTGGAGAACTTGGCCTTCAACTGATGCGCTCTAAGCGTATCCATCACCTCCATGAGATGCCTTGCGTGCTCTTCCTCATCCTTAGAGAAGATCAGAATATCATCTACGAAGACCACGACAAACTTGTTCAAGAACTCCCTGAACACCCTACTCATCAAGTCCACGAAATATGCGGGTGCATTCGTCAAGCCGAACGGCATGACAAGCCATTCGAAGAATCCATCTGGAGTTCTGAATGCAGTCTTGTCTATACTATCTTCAGCTACTCTGAGCTGATGGAATCCCGTAGCAAGATCAAGCTGAGAGAAAACAGAAGCACCAACAAGCTGGTCAAAGAGATCATCGATCCTCGGTAACGGGTGTCTGTTCTTCTTAGTCAGCTTATTCAACTCTCGATAGTCTACACAAAGTCGAAGAGAACCATCTGCCTTGGTAGCAAACACCACAGGCGCTCCCCATTCAGATATACTTCGTCTGATGAAGTTCTTCTCAAGCAACTCTTTCACTTGCTTACTTAACTCCCGTCTTTCACGCGGAGCCATGTGCCGAACAGGCAAAGAAACCGACTTTGCATTATCCACCAGATAAATGCGGAAATCAATCTCTCGCTTAGGGGGCAATCCCCTAACTTCATCAAAAACATCCGGATACTCTCGGACCACTCTCACAGACTGAAGAGTTTCCTCTGACGAGTCAAGCGATTCAAGATAGCACAACATGACGGGACCTCTTGGATTACAAGAAATTTCTAGGGTTTTCCCGAGGCGAGTCACGAGCCTCACAACCCTATGCTCACAATCAAGGATAGCTCCATATCTGGACAACCAATCCATGCCAAGAATCAATCCGTATCCCCTGAAACCAAGAACATACGCACTACACGAGAACTCTACACTCAGTATAGAGATCCTCAAATCCTCACATAACATGGACAGATGGGCGGAACCCCCGATAGGATTTGAGACACAGACGGGATCATCTACCAAGCTAGTACTAAGGTGCAAACTATCAACAAGATCAGATGAGATAAAGCTATGCGATGCACCAGAATCAAACAAGGTACGAACTGGAAAATCACAAATATAAACAAGGCTTTCAACAGAAATACTACCTCGATCGGGAACTGGAGCGGCATTGAGAGCATGAACTTGCCCTCCTGAAGGTCCAGCACGCTGAGTCTGACCCTGGCCTTGCCCTCGCTTCTTCGGGCAGTCTTTGCTGAAATGTCCAGTCTCACCACAGAAAAAGCACTCACCATTCTTCCTTTTCCTCTTCCTACAATCCTTGATAAGATGTCCATCAGAACCGCAATAATGGCACTTCCCCTTGCTGTTATTGCCCTTGTTGTTGTTCCCCTTGTTGTTGTTCCCCTTGTTGCCTTGACCTTTGTTCTTGTTCTGATTGCCTTGACTGCTTGAACTACCCTGATTTCCTTTCCACTGGGAATCAGTCTTCTTGGCTTGAGTATCATTCAACTTGATCTCTTTCTTGCCATCTTCCTGAAGAAATGCCATATTAACCAAGCTCTCATACGTGGCCCCATGGGGAACATGCGACATAGCCAATGCCTGCAACGGCTCATTCAATCCTCTAGCAAAACGAAGAGCCTTCTTCTCAGGAGTATTCACCATATCCAAGCCAAAACGAGCTAACTGGTTGAACTTGTTCACATACTCTTTAACCGACATATCTCCTTGCTTCAAAGCAACAAACCTCTCCATTTGCAAATTCTGCTCAGCAGAAGATAGAAACTTAAGCATAAATCTGGCCCTGAAATCGGCCCAATCCTCAACAGGCCTAGTACCATTGGTGACTTCCCACCAATGAGCGGCTTCATCCTTCATAAGCCAAACCGCCAACAGGATCTTCCTCTGATCATCTAACCCAAAGATAGCAAACAAATCCTCAGTTTCTTTCAACCAATTCCTGGCCTCTACAAAAGTCTCGGTGCCTTGAAAGTTCTTGCCACCCATTGCTTTGAAATCCTTGCAAGTCTTCGTGAAGTTAGCTTGAGGATGCTGAGGGGGAGGAGGAGGAGGAACCTCAACGACAGGAGGAGGAGGAACCTCAGCGACAGGAGGAGGAGGAACATTAACCACTGGAGGAGGAGGAGTAACATTTGCGGGGCCGGCTCCGGCCGCCCTAGCCTCCAAAAGTCTCCTATACCAAACGGGTACTTGCACTCCCTCCGGAATAACAAAGTTACCAGCCATACAGAAAACGAAGAAAAAGATAGATTCAGAATGGAGAAAAACGAAAGGAATTTTTGCTAATGGTTTTTTGGGGAATAGCCTTTAAAATAAACTAGACTTTTCTTTGGAAAATACTTTATACTTGATTTGAAAATAGTTTTTTTTTTCCAAAAGTTTTAAAAACCTTTTGTTCCTTCTCGTAAACCATATGCTCTGATACCAAATGTAACACCCCGCCTCCGCCAGGGTGGCTCTTGCAAGCACTCTGACTTCGGAGGGGCGTTTGAACCGGGTAAACATGCATAATGATATATCAAGGCAGAACAAGAACATAAATATATATGTAAACAGAGTAAACAAGATAAGTAAAACAGCGGAAGATTTTCATAACTACTTCAAAACACAAGTCAGTTACAACATGCTTTCCAAATTAAAGTGTCTAGATAAAAACATCATAAACAGGAAAACTGAAATACATAAATGCTATCCCCAAAACAGTGATAAACCATAGCCAGCTTCATGTAGGAACCGTACATGAGCCAAAACTCCCACAAGCAACGATCGATCAGATGTCCAGGCTAAGCTCCTATGTTTCCTCCCTGAGAACCTGGGGGGGGGGGGGGGGAAACGGAAGAAAAGAAGCGAAAGAAAACAGGTCAGTCAAAAAGACTGAGTAAGCTCTACTACCATCAGTCCATAAACTATAAAGTTAACAGGCATGATGTAAACTGAGATGAACATAAAGATAACAACATGATGATTAACTAACAGGATAAAGGTGTCATCGCATATTCAGGATTAAGTCTTGCACCACAGGTGTACTAGCAAACTAACATGACTTGAATTAACAAGTATTGATCCCTTGGCCCAAGCTTTGGCCCAATAACCTAGTGTGACCCGAATAACACGGTCTAATCGATCGGCTCCTTAAGCCTAACTCGCAAAGTGTTGGTGTCAATACGGCCCAAACATGATTGTAGTCAGACTGTGCTGGGTCCACCCTTCGGGTGTATCAAGCCCTAGGGTGTCAACCCCGGACACCATAAACATGAGTGCACAGTCTCGATCTACTGATACCCGTGCATGATTTCTCCGGCTAGGACTATGTGCACGTCCATAGTCCGCCCGGAACTACACCGGCGTACCACTCGACCGTCGTTTTGGTCGCTTATATCAGCCCAGTAATCGTGCCCCACCCTAGCCTAGTCCCTAGGGTCATGATGATACTAACATGGGATTACTGCTGGAACGGACCCCCCGTTGCTAGGATTTTATAGTGGGTTAAGTGTGGTTTAACCCCTATACTAATCATGGATTAACTTGGTTAAGTGTAACGATAGGTTCACGACTTAACCCCGATTAATCACCAACCCCAAATTGATTAAGTATAAAGTGGATCATGACTTAAACCCTAATCATGAGGCATTGATTAATTCATTAACGCACCCAACCTCTCACATTAGACTTTCGTTGTGGTTACCTAGGAAGATTTACACCACAATTAGGTCTAACCTCGGGTCTGAAAGTGCAACATGACCAACTACCCACATTAGACACCCGTTGTGGTTACCTGGGAAGATTTACACCACAACTAGGTCTAACCTCGAGTTGGCCATTTCATATTATCTAGTGTCATGTCCATTATGTTTCCAAAACATAATTACAAGTTAATTAATACTTGGGTAGACCTAACTTAATAGGTAAATTCCCAAGGGGTAGACCTAACTTAATAGGTAAATTCCCAATCTTATTATTTCATGTGTTTTAAGTTTTTACCCAACCCCACGCAATCCCATCGCTTACATAATCGCCAAAGCGCATAAAGGATAGAAAGAGTGGACTTGGCATAATCATGACATGAAGGTGTTAAACCCAAACTTACATACTTAACTTGGCATACTTGCATACATATCATGTCATACTTGCATAACACATTATGGCATACTTGCATACATATCATAGCCTCATAAACTTGCATATTATAGCCTAACTAACTTGCATATAATAGCATCATAAACTTGCATGTAATAGCATCATAAACTTGCATATAATACCATCATAACTTGCATGTAATAGCATCATAAACTTGCATATAATACCATCATAAACTTGCATAACATACTATGTCATACTTGCATACATATCATGGCAACTCAAATTTGCATCATACATTTATCTTTAGAGTTTATAAAGATGGTAAGAGGCTTACAAATCCAAAAGAAGACACAAGTGACCTAAAGATTGAGAAAGCCCAAAATGCAAGCAAATAAAACCCAAATGAATGATCCACTAAGAAAACCCTTGCCAAAATCACCAAAAACTCCAACTTTGAAAATAAAGCTTGCAACTTGATGATGAATGCAAGCTAATGATCACTCATACAACTCAAAAATACTTGTATGCATGGAAAATTCTTCATAGAAATTATTTAGAGATTTTTGAATGAAAGTGGAGGCCATGAGAGGGTGGATTTTGCCATAGTTTGGTTGCTAGAATGAATAATGATGATTTAGGGTAGGGTTAGGGTCTTATTTATAGAAGATTAGGGTGTTTTTAGGCCTTTAGATCAACCCTAGGTCAGATTAGGGCCCTTGGATCCCGGAACCTTCTAGAGATTAGCCCCAAAACCCAGCCCAAACAACCAGTGGTGCACCAGGCCAGAATGGCCCGTGCCCCCCTGTCGACAGCCAAGTCGACAGGGCTGTCGACTTGGGGGTACCCAAGTCGACTCCCAAGTCGACAGGGCTGTCGACTTGGGTGCTCTGGCGGGAATTTTCCCGCCTGCCCCAACTACTCCAATTTTTGAAACCTGAATTCGAATTTTAAATCTGTTTTCACTTTGGAATTTTCTGAAAACTTCATTGGGCCTTAATTGGGTCATACGGACTCCGATTTACAAAATTTCGGACTCTATTTCGCGTATTTTTCCGAGACGAACGCAATGGCACAGCCCGTTTCCCTTGATTCTGATTCTAGAATTAAATTCTGCCTGGATTTGTGTTATAACAGGTTATTTAAATTACGGGTTGTTACACCGACTCTGTTTGGAAAAATAGCTTTATTTTGATTCCAATTATTTATTGGTTCACGTTTGAATTTCGTCTACCGAAAAAATAACTCTAATTGGCTCCAAACTGGAAATTTAACAATAACTAGCCACACGTATTCCAATAGAAAATTTTTCGTCGAAAACAAAGGTTGTTTGAAAAACAGCTATTTTTACGGCTTATATAATATCGATATAATATAAGTTTAAAAACAATATAATAAAATAATAATAAATTATTATCAAATATATCCAATTAAAATAATACATCACTTCCAATTGTACCAATATGGATCTACAACTCGATATTAATATTTTCGTGTTAAATAAAATCCAAATATATAGAAATTCCTTACTATAAAAATTAAATAAACGTTATAATTTATAAAGGATTTCCATGTCGACTATTTTAAAATTTGATTTGGACATAACTTATAATATATAAGCTGAAATCTCTATTTTTCTCTTCCATTGGAAAATTACAATCAAATAGATTCTAACGTTTCTTGTTACACAGAATTCCGACTTAAAACGAATTATGTATATTCAATTGAAGTTCAAAACTCAAATTTTCGAACAACCGCGACATTACGAGCTCGTTTTAAATATAAATATAAATTTAAACATTTAATGGTCGTTTAATTTAACGAATTCAATATTGAAATCCGTTAATATTCCAAATATAATATTTAAAATAGATTTAAATATTCGAATTCAAATAGCCAAAAAAATCCAGGTTGTTACATTAGCTAGTGAAAGTGAACGAGAGACGAGATAAACGAAAATCAAAGCGAGCTATAACAAATTGACACGAGGAAGAACAAATGAATTCACGATTATAACACATGTGTGTCCTCCTTTCTTTCCTTGTCTTCCTTTTGTTTTGTTCTAGGCACTTTCCTCTAAATCACAAATGTTTTTACTGAAACACAGCAACTTCAAGAAAAAATTTGCTCGCTTCTTATAAAATAAGAAAACTGAATCATCCACTGAAAAGAAAAAAACAAATCTATGATTTTTGAACTATTATAGTCATCCACTTCAATTCTATACTCATCTTTAGTGTTGCAGCATCGTTTTGTAACTGACAGGGCCAATTTGTGTTGCATTATTTGAAGCTATTGGAATGATATAATCTAGCTATGGTTGTCGCCTGTTTCTCTAAGCAAGGTGAGAGAATGGCGATGTTTCGATGAAGTCCGTTGGTGTTCTGAGATTTGTGACATGATAAGAGGAATACTGTAGATGGTTCAGTCCATTTTCCGAATCGGTCGAGCGTGAGTTGCGGAAAGGCGATGTGGTGAACGTGTGAAGTGATGCTAGCTGAAGGAATTAGATTTGGGAATCATGGAGTGAGGTAGAAGATTATGTGCATGAGTGGGGAAAAGGGGTGTTGAAGTGGATGACACATGCGTGTTGGAACTTTAAACCGGCTATAACAAATGAGTATGTTAGTGGGATCAATATGGGAAGGGACCCCCAATACTTGGGATTAACTAAAAATAATCCAAACTTGGGATTAATATGGGAAGACATATGAAACTTGAGATTATTCATGTTAATTTTTCCTATTTAAAATGGCTATTTAATCATTAAATTTTATCATTTGAATGATAAAATAATTTTTTATGTTATAAACTTTAATTTAAAAGGAATTTTAATCGCCAAATGAATACTTAAAATAAAGAAAATATTCATGAATTAAATTGACAGATTTCCGCATAGTTACATATTCATAGAGTTAAGAAATAATCTTTCAATTCAATATAACATTGTATGTTTTAACCTTTAAGTGAAAACAACATGCATTCATAAATTAATTTTTAATGGAAGGAATTCTCTGTTTCATATTTTATATGAGTTCAAAATGAATGGAACCATAACTAGAAGATATTACGTCAAAATCAAATAAAAAACGGACCATTTAAAGATTAGTACATTGATTTGTATTTTCTATCAATCTTTTGATGCGATGCAGAAGCAGTTTGAGCTATAAATCACACCAAACCGACCTATGCATAACCCTCAACGTAAAATCTAATCTGCGTAGATTATGATATTCCTCATTTTTAATATATAAGATTAAGAAATATTCCTTTTTTCTATAAAATTTATATGATACCGGGAGCAGAATAATTTTATGTTATTGCTTTTATATCTAATGAAGCTTTTTGTACCTCCGTTATTTTTTCTATATCCCCGCTATAACTTTCTGCACCTACACCAATATAGAACTATTAAGTGCTTTAATTGCATGTTTATATGACATATGTTTCAAGAATGTAGATCTACTCATTCACCAAGCTCTTCATCTTCTTGTCATAAAGTAAGAGCGGGGGAGGCGATGGCGGTGGTCCATCATAGGTATAACATCCCATTGTCATAATAGTACATAAGACAACTGAATAAGCATCAAATTTATTGTAACAACATAAATATTTTATATGTGATAAATTTATCATGGTATATTAATGGTTTATACCATAATTAGTACAAAAGCTTTGAGTCGGAGGCCTTAGATATTGTTTCGATGTTTCCAATTTTTACTTATAAGAAAAAAATGACTGTGTTCGAGCTTAGGTGAGATATATCACTTCACAATTTAAAGTGTATTTGGAAAATTTTCAACGTAAGAAAAAATCATCATTTCATTTTATATGTAACAATGTTACAATATTTAACTAATTATAAATGCATAAATTTTTAATGTGCAAGGGGTAGCAGGCTTGTAGGAATCCAACCCTGCCCTCTGCAGAAATTACTGGATGAAAACGATATGGAAATATTACCATGATTTTATGTCAAACATCAATCAAGGAGGGAAAACCTCGACTAGATGTGTGCAAGCATATGATAAGGTTGTGTTGATACAACTAGGGCATCTCAACAATATTTTCTTATCCTAGCAAAATATCTTAGTATAGTTATAGTTTAAAAAATTCATATCCAATCCCAAAGCCCACAAAAGCCTGCACATACAAACTACAGGAAAAAACATAACTTAGTAACTCAATCTTCGGATGGTCACATCTCATTCCTACAGTTGCATTACCTCCTATATGGTTAGCCACCCTAAAGGAAGTAACAAGGTATGTTGGTTCTAAAGATAACTTATCTGCCAACACTGGGAGATAATGAATGTAATGCACCAATATCAAACAATAATCTAACTGGTGTGATATAAACCAAAAGCATACCCTCCATCACGGATTTAACTCTCTTAGTGGTAGTCGATCCAGATGACGATGGTTCCAAAGCAAGGACCTTCCCTTTTAGTTATCGTCCCTTCCTCTGGACACCGTTCATAAAATGTCCCACCTGATTGCAATCGAAGCACTTACATTCTACTTTCCCAATACTGTCTTCCCATCACCTAATCGACATTCATTAGCAAGTGACCCTTCTTACCACATTTACAACAGACAATATTAGTTTTCCTTCCTTGTCAAAAATATCTTTTCGATCTCTCTTTCTCTTAGAAAAGAATCTTCTTACCCAAAGAAATATGGGTTCCCACTGGCTTAACACACCCAACAGTGCCAAGAATCTCTTCATTCCGAAGATCCATACCTACTCTAACATTACAAGGATCTCTACGTTGTGGCATAATTTCCCTAGTAATCTCTGGCTTCAATCTAACATAAACATCTAATTCCTCTTAATTACTGTATCAATAGTAGTGTACCTACTTGGGACAACTCATCAAACTTCATAACATAATTAATCACATATATCTCTCTTTGGACCAAATTAGCAAACTTCCTAAGTATTGTAGACTTTGCAATATCAGATAAAACCCTTTCTTCGAATCTCCTTTGAAACTATGCCTAAGTCAATTCCTCATTTAGCACTCCAACAGTCACTTCATTCTGCCAAAACAGAACAACTCCTTGACAATAGCCAAGAAGCTAACCTTCTCTTATGCTTACCAATCAAGACGAAATCAACAAAGATTCTCTGATAGTGCAACAATCAATTCCCAAGTTCAATAACATCTTCTATTCCAAGAAAGGGGTTGTAACGACCTACTTTTTCTTACCACTAATAATAAAACAAACTCAAATCGTTTCGAATCAGAAGATTGTTTTAACTATGGGTTTTAATAAATCAAATCACAGATAGACACGGAAAAGAAGAATATCTCACAATGGAATAAATAAAATACAATAGTAGTTCATGAAGCTACTAAATAACACTCAAACTTACACATAATATCAGAGTTAAAGAAACGAATACAGCGGAAATCTAAATACAAGAATTTCTAACATAAAGGAGAAATAACCAGAACCAATAGATAGAGATGATGTCTTCAACAATATCCAACTTCGAAAGGTGAAATCTATATACTGAAATACTCGATCTGACCCGAGCAGTAAAGAAAAACAACATAACTCAGATCAGGACTAACGTTCTTATATAAATGAATCAACTCAAGTGAAATATTCAGTGGAATCCATTGGTAACTTGAAGTATGTTTAGGATCCCCATCCTCTAAGGATCTGTTAAACCTGATGTCATATAATACAATACACTATTATAACAGTGTCTATGGTTAAATATACTATTGAGGATAGCGTAGCAGGATTACCATTATTATCCTTACATCGTTTATACCGTTGTCGCATAGTTTGCATATAACACACCAGTAAGCAGTTGGTGAAAAAGTATGCGCCGTGATACAATAATGTTGACTTAAAATATTAAAGTGATCGACCAGGATAATATGACAAGGCACACGAAGAATACCCACGGTAGGATTCTACCGAATTGCGAATCCAGGATGATGGTAACGCATAGCCGCAAATACCGTTCACCTGGAACAACACACCTGTAATCAAGGGAGGCCACCAATCAATCACAAAGTAAGAGATATAGTATTGAAGAAGCATGTTCGATGGGAGGAGCGACCTCACTTGGCCTGGGTATGGCACATGTTTTAATCATTTTAATTATGATCGAAGGTCAAAGCTATCCATTATCATTTTCTTACTTCATTCCGGTAGTGTTCGCCAAACCAACCTACTTCATTGTGGATTCTCCAACACATGCACAGTTGTTAAAGGGGTATCGGTATTGACAACACTGCTATCACGGTGCTCGACGAGTCGCGACTAGTCGAGATTGAAGCCTCGAATGGAAGTCTAGACTTGCTAATTATCGACCGAAAGCTGCAGTAGAAGGAAGAAAACAAAAAAACGTAGTAGTTACAGGAAGAAAGAATAAGAGACAAGAAAACAAAATGAAAGTGGAATCAAAAGGAAAATTGGAGAAATAAATAAATAAAACTTACTGCATACACCTTCAGCAAATCACTTTCAATTTTTACATCAAATCGAGCATCGTTGAGGATAATCTGAGCAGATTTGAGCATCTGCTTCAACCAAAATCGAGCAGTCGATGTTCGATTTGATGTCCTTTTTTGTTTTGTTTTCTCTTTTTTTGCTTTTGTCTGATTGGATCTGATGTTGTATTTTGATTTCATTTCTTTTTGTCACTTTTTATCCGATAGAATATGATATCGTTTTTAGTTTCATATGAATGGATAAATAGATTTAAGGTTAAAATTTTAGGTGTTGGTGTGGGCTGAATACTTGTGGACGGTCAAAATTGAATTGGTTAATTATTAGATTTGCTACTTATTTTTCAAAGCTTTACAGCGAAGTAATTATTATTCAACTTCTACTGTAATTACTAGAAACTTTAATGTACGTCTAACTGTTGGACTTATATCTTTTTTAACCATTAAAAATACAGAATTTAATATTACTTCAATTATTGGAGAATTCAATGTTTGTATTTATTTATTTATCTACTAGACTACGACTAGTCCACTAGTTGAACCTCTATCGACTCCACTCGACATATCGCCGTAACAACAATGATTGACAGAGAGTATTAACATACCGACTCTGGTCTCTTTAACAGTCAAACGCTTATTTCAGACCATGGTCATTTATATTTGAAATAATATCTTAAAACATCATAAACCACTTAACTCAAAATATTGGTTCTTTATTTAAACAATTAAGTTCAAATACTCCAACTAAATCATACATCCAAATTACGGGTTTCATATTTATAAACGAACAAAATTATGTTTGATTTCAAATTTCTACCACAATTATCGTTATTCAAAAATCCTTGTACTAAACATTTCGTATCTAATAGCTCTGATTGAAAATAGACTCTTATTTAAAAATAGTTAATATAATATAAACAGTTTAATATAAAATAAATAAATTTATATAAAATGATTTGAATAAAATGATTAGAATATATATATATATATAATAAGTAAATATTTGAGAAAAATAACTTAAATTTTAATATAGTTATAAGACGTTTAATAGTTAAGTTAAATATAAATAATTATAAAATAATAATTATATAAAATAATTTAAATTAGTTTTGTATAAAATAATACTGATTTAAAATAGTATAGTTTTAAAAAATAATCCAATCTGAACCATATATCCATACGTTCAAGCTCAACTTATAATCAATTCAATTATCTAAAACTTCCCCTCGAATTAATTCCAACTTAACCGTATATTCTGAATCCAATAAATTTCAAACATTATTCAAGTTGGGTTTAGATTTTATTACTTCAATCAAATTCTTAAAATTTCAATTCTACTTTAAAACTCCTTTTAACAATTCCAAGCTAATTAAATATAAATTTCCAAGTTTAAATCGATTCTAAATATTTAACTTCTAGTATATTTAGATTCAAAAATTCATTTAACGAATTATTACTAAATCGACTTATTAAGTTTCATTATCCTAACGAATCTTCATATAAACTCATTTCATAAATTTCTAAATCACATCTTAAGTAAAATTAACTAAATTTAATAATTCCATTTCAATTGAGTCCTTAAACATATTAGGTTACAATTTAAATTCCAAATCTCTCTTTTAAACCTTTCTTAATTTAAACTACTAAGAAAATCTATGTTTATATATTTATAAAATCTATAGTTGTATATTAAATTTTAAAATTTAAACAATATTAAACTATAATAAAAGATTTAATAAATTACTATAAAATTATTTAAATTATTTAAATTTTAAAATAATATTATAATTAAAATATATTTAAAATGGCTTTGTTAAATCAAAATATATATATATTTAAACTTAGAAAAATATTTTCTAAATAGACTAACAGTGTCAGTATATAATTTTCTACCTAGACCAAGTAATACAAATACATATCATTTCAATCCGAAATTTTAAAACTCGAATCCTAGGTATATATCATTTCAACCCACATCTCAAATCGATTCAATTCATTTCCTAAATCTATACAGTGATTTTGGTATGTATCATTTCAACCCATAGGGAACTTGCAAATGTGAGAACAAATAAATAAATATAAATAAACTCAACATGTCAAACATATACATGAATTAATACATGTCATATGTGCACATTTATATCATATATATCAATCGTGCCATAAATGAGTGTCATCCGTGCATAACATATAATAAAATTTTCTAAAACAATCCTATACATTCCATATCATATCTAATGTGTTGAATTTCACTTTTGTAAAAATGAAAGTTAAGTGTGAGATAAACTCACCTTTCGTGGCACTGAATGAAGACGACAAATGAATGGACACACAATGAAACGACGACATCAAAGCATAACTCAGAATTGATTCAAGCTTGATAACTACTCACAATATTTTATTTTATAAGGAGAGGAAGGAATTTCTCAGCAAAAAAGCCTGGCAATTGGATTTTTGAAACTATGAAACTATGGAAGGAACCAACACTCTGCAAACCAAACACCCAGCTCAAGAAACACAAATAAAATATATAGTGTGGTGCTAAGGGCACCCCAATATGTTCTTCCTAATACCGCAATTAAAAAAATAAAAATCATTAAATTTGGTATGCTTCCTAATACCATATTACCTTTTATTCTAATCTCACACTCAATCATTATTTGCCGAACCGATCACGTACTAACCTAATCCAAAAACCGTAATCTCTTGTAATCGCTGTCTTCGCATCTCTCGCGGGAAAATTCAAATTCGTACGGTAATCTCTCAATTGTTTAATGATCTGAAAACCCTAATCTCTCACTTCCTCTTCTAGTTTGTTTAATTCAAACCTTATTAACGTCTATTGTATATTCCTCGGCATTATGGCGTCAAATTCGTTGGTCGGTTATAGATCTAGGGTTTAGCTCGTTGATCGGTTTAAGAAATGAGGACGAACGAATATCAATCGAAATAGAAATAAGGTAAAACAGTGTGGTAGCCCCTATTTTTTAAGTGTGTGGTATTAAGAAGAGTGTAATACTAATTTTTGTGGTATTTTTTAGTCGTGGTATTAGGAAGAACAAATTGGGGTGCCCTTAGCATCACACAATATATGTTCACACCAAATAACACACATAACAAATAATATACATATTATATATAAACATACAAACACACAACATAGCTAAAATAAATCACAAACAAAACTCGTGCATAAACACATATAAGAAACGCCCTTTCACAAAACCTTTATGCACACACACACACACACACACACACACACACACACACACATATATATATAATGTTGAAACACACGCACAGGCAAACATAGCCCAAACACCACGCATACAACAAGCCTTCACATCTTTTATTTATTTATTTATAATATAGAAAGAAACACAATACGAAACCCAAATCAGCAAATGAACCATATGCATACATCAATACACCCCCAAAAAGAAGAATACATAACACATATATTTTTTCTTTTAAAACACAACTCAACACAACACTGAAATCTCAACAAAACACACGCACACACACGCACTCAACAAAACACACACACATACACCCGAGCCGAAGAAAGGTCGGAGGTGCTGGTTTCGGCAAGGCGGAGGGCTGGAGTCAGAGGCGAGGTCTGGTAGGATTAAGTTGGCACGTCGGAGAAGGGTTGGTTCTGGGAGCGGGTTTGGGATCAAGTGCGGTCGACTGAGGCTTCCATGGCGTCAGTAGTGGTCTTTAGGGGAGGCGCGACTACCATCGGGTCAGAGCAGGGGAATGATTTGGTTTATTTTAGGTCAAAGGCAGAGGGGGTAATGATGGGTTGCGACCTCGGTTGGAGGGGCTTGGTGAGGAAGTCAGCTCGAACTTGGGTTTCATGTCAGAGGCACCCACGTCGCTTCGAACATTACTTATAAAATGAAAATGGAGTTATCCACCAACAAGCTTAATGTTTTCAATTAGGAGAGATACCAATATGTATTGATCCTCTATCCTAGATGTTTATGCTAACAATGATATCTAGGTCTAAAGCATAGTCATCAACATCCTATATGTTGGGTTTCCACCTTTAATTCATTTTATTTATATAAAAAGGGATGTATCGTCTCTTCTTATCAAGCTTAGAGGCGACAACATCAACTTTCTTTAAAATAAGTAAGAGTACACCTTGATATACTATGAAATCAATAAAGGCGAGAACCTCGATTTTCCTTTAAAATGAGAAAGGACAGCCCCATTATACTTCAAAAACTATGGAGCCGATAACATCTTATAAGTCTGAGAAGCGACAATATTGTTATAATGTAAGGGAGATAAGCCTTGGTGAAATGAAGTTATAAAAAGCAGTAGGCTTATTTACATGATTAAGGCAATAGAGCCAAGTCGATAGGAATTGGAGCGACACGACAATTGATGCATCATATATCATGAATCATGGTATTCCATGCATCAAGTTATGCCAACCTCATTTTGAATGTGATGGACAATATCTCCCCCTTCATATATGGGTGATGGTCTACTTATAGTTTGTTTTGAAATGGATTTTGACTTTTTAAGAGTAGTTTTTTTCCACCAACTCCACCTGTTTGTTATAAACTTATTGGTTGATCATTTCTTAGACAATTAATTTTCAAAAACCTGACATATATATGTGATTTTAAACTCAAAAAACATATTTAAACCCTAATTAAGCCTCAATAACATAATTGATCAATTAAGCTTTTGTAACTTAGAAAATTCATATTAATTTGTAAAAACATGATAAAACTCCCTAAAATCAAATAAGTTAGAGAACATCCTTCTCTTCATCATATAAAAATTTCAGGTTAAAAAGAACTATTCAATTATTTTAGATAATTAAAACCCGAATACTGGCTAATTTCCACATTAGGAAACTCAACAAAATATCCAAACTAACATGGAAAATTACGAAAATTGAAACATGTTTGCAAATTAATGTCAAGTATAAAATATCCAAATTTCTAAATCATACGTTCCTATCCAAAATCTATTTAAATAAAATCAAAACAAATCTAATAAATCACTGTTCAATCCAAACAGTGGTTAAACATCCATGAGTTAGCCAATTCAAATTCCTAAAACTTAGGTATTATCAATTATGGAATTCAATCAAGGTAAAAAGAGGGTTTTCAATATTACTCTCCTTATAATTGATGATTCAATTGATATTTAATGTAGCTTTAATTTTTCTAAGCCTTTCTTTTGAATATTTCCTAGATCCCCTTTTCTTAAATGCGCTAATGGTCGACCTCTATCATATTTATTTGTTTGAAAATTTAAAATGATATAGAAAATGGTAGATTAAAGAGATACGATATTAAAAATACAGGCTTTACCATTTTACCCTAGTCATAAGCCTTCTCTCATGTTATCTTGAAACAATTAATTAGCTAAGGCCAAACATTTTAATTATTAACTCTCATCTCATAATTCCATTGTATTATTCTATTTAGTCTATCCAATTTATATTTTCTGGATAATGTTCTACTAAAAATTGGGGGTGTTACAATTATAGAAGGAATAAAAGAGGGAGCATAATATGAAGACAGTAACTAGTACAAACTCGGCTGAGAGGGTTGACTTAGTAAGGATGGGCGTTTGTTTCTTTTCCGATATCGATGGGTTACACGATAAAGCGCTAAAAGGGTGGCATCATTCCACATCGGCTATTCATCCTAGTAGTAACAAAATATTTAGAGATATGAAGCAAAATTACTACTGGGAGGGCTTGAAGATGGATGTTGGGAAATTCATCTTGAAGTGGATGAACTGTTAGTTAATGAAGGCAGAATAGAAGAACCTAGTGGACTACTACACCAATTAAATATTCCTAAATGAAAATAGGAGCAAATGTACATGAATTTTATAGATGGACTAAGAGTATTGAAGCACATAAGTGGGAGTTGATTGGCTAACCTAGAGTCCAATATTTATACATGTTAAGTCAAATATAATGACATCGAAGATGATTGAGTTGTCGCTATTGGAGAATGAAATGTTGATAATGTTTTGATGATAACAACCTTGTTTCAATCATTATCATTATTGATTATAAAATATATACTAACATTTTCATCTGGAATATATATACATATATGTATATGCAGGATTTATTTGTAGGTAATAGATATTGAAGACTGTACAATTAAGAGATTTAAGATTTCATAGGAGAATCAAGATTCATAAGTATCAATATATCAAAAGTTCAAGAGTCCAAGAATATCCAGGTAATAGAGTCTATATATGATGTAAAACTCTAAATAGCACTCAAACTCTGCTTTCAAATTATCTCTTTTCAAATTGATTTTAATCTATTTTCAAATTGATTTCAAACTACTCTCAAAATGATTTTTAATCATCCAAGGATTTCAAACTTATGATTTCAAATATATACTTCCTAGTTTATAAGTTCTTACTTTTATAGTTTTATATATAAAATCATTTATATAATTATACTAATTTTATATTTGATTATAATTTCAAATATTCTTATTTAATTCTAGGCTTTCATATAGTCTTTTATGTTTATATAGTTTATATATATCTCTTTATATATATATATATATATATATATATATGTGTGTGTGTGTGTGTGTGTGTGTGTGTGTGCGTGTTTATAATTATATAATATAGTTTTTATATCACTTATACATATATAGTTTTTAATCATACGTTTAAATAATATTTTATTATGTTTTTATACTTGAAAAATAATATTTTAACAAATAGTTTTATTTCAGGAATTTCTAGAATACATAATTAGTTTAAATACTTTAAAATTTATTTTAATTTAAAAATACAAGGTGTATGTCGACATACACAAACATGTATGTCGACATATAACAGTAACATTTTTTTAAATTTAAAAAGTTGTGTCTTTTCATTTTTGAAACGTTTTAGAAACAGTTACACCCTCTGGAACACTATAAAAAGGCCTTAAATTCTATTTTTTATAACTTATTATCATCTTCTTCCTCCCTTAACTTACCACCATTATTATTCTCAAAATTCCAAGTTTATACACTTATACTCCGCCGATTACAAGAAAATTTATATCATTCTTCTTCTATTTTCATTCTCTATCAAATACTCTCTGTTTGGAAGTATTAGTCAAGAGTTCTAGGGCAGTTGTAATCAGAAAGAGTGTGAAAAGGCGTGGATGTGTTCCTTGCAGCCCTGAAATCAAGGAAAGGCGGGGGTGTGTTCCTTGTAGCCTGTGAAATCAAGGAAAGGAGGGGTGTTAACCTTGTAACCCGTGAAATCAAGGGTGTTGTAATTGGATAGTGAAATTTATAAAACTCTGAAAATCCAGCGTTGTGCGGGACTAGACGTAGGAGCAATCCAAAGCAGTATAAAATTCGGTGTGTTCTTTCCTTTTATGCACTTTAGTTTTGTTTATATTTGCATCTGTGATCATTTTTGTTATAATATTCATTATGTGATTCATATAGTAGTTCGAGTAATCAATAATTGGTTAAGATTTCTTTTCAAAACCTGAAAAACAAAATAAAATAGAACATAATTCTCTGAATGAAAAGCTAATTATAATTGAAAAACAGCTAATAAGAAAGCACTTACCACTTAGTTTACGAGCCTGAATCAAAATATCATGATATGAACATCTACAATGAGTTTGAATCAAAATGAAACTCACAACAAATGCACTAAAGGCTATAAATAATACTTGATATTCATATAATAATATTCTATTACAAAAACGACAACTATTGGTCTTTTCAAACAAAATAACTACACAATAATTTAAAGTTGTCCACGTCGAGTTCTCATGTTTTGAAAATGATTGATAATTGCATCATTACTAACTTGATTAAACATATCTTCCTCGATGTATGCAACACAACTATCATTAAATCATTCATCACTCATTCAATTACGTAGATTGTTTTTCACTATATTCATTACAGAAAATGCACTCTCCACACTTGTGGTAGAAACTGGAAGAATAAGTGACAAAGTTATGAGCTTGTACACAAATTTGTATACAATATTTTTTCTCGTTAATACCATTATCTTAGCCAAATCACCAATGCATTTTGCATCTTTAAATCTGTCATTGGATTTCGTATCAATCTCATAAATTTCCAGCTGATTAGAAAGATCCATGCGCTCTACTTTGGAAAAATCATCTAAATAAAATTTGGATAAACAAACCAACTTTACTTTATCAAAAGCAACAAATGAATCAATCGGGCTAAGTGCCGACATAGAAAGAAAAAGCTCAGAAGTCACTTCATCGAAACAATTATTAATTTCAATGATTTTCTTATCTAAACATAGGTAGAACAAATCAACTCGATAATGATGTAAGTTTTCAATAATCGAACCTCTTCTTGATCTACCCAAAAGAAGATAATTGTCATCCATATTTGAATGGGAATATTATATTTCCTGCAAAAAGATACCACCTCATCCAAAAGAATATCCCACCAATCATCTCTCATTTTGTGCAAGCATTGTTTGGATATTTTCACCAACATCAAAGCATTTACAATATCTTGATCTTTTCGCTGTAGTGCTTTGCAAAGATCATTAGTAATGGCAAGTACATTCTTCATCAAATGCAAAATAAATACGAAATCATAAGATTGTAGCACTTTTATCAAATTCAAAGGTTCTCCTTTTTTATCACCAGACAAATCATCTACAAGATCCATAAGGACATCAATAACCGAAGGAAACATAACAATCAAATTAAGTAATGTACCATAATATGATCCCCAACTTGTATCAGCCCATCGTTTCAAACTCCGCTCTTGATTCAACCCCCTCCCATTAGACGATTCACCACTTTCAAGCTGACTAAATATTCTACTTGCTTCTTTGTCTCTAAGAATGTCTCGTTGCTTGCATGATGCTCCGGCAAGGTTAACCAAATTATTAACTAAGTAAAAAAACTCGGAGATGTGACCAATATCTTTAGCAACACGAACAAGTGCTAACTGGAGTTGATGTGCAAAACAGTGAACATAAAATGCGGACTTGTTCTCATTAAAAATAAGTTTTTTAAGACCATTGAACATACTTTGCATATTACTTTCACCATCATAACATTGACCACGTAATCTTATCATGCTCAGTTTATGTTTGCTAAAAAATTCTTCAAGTGAAGTTTTAAGAGAAATTGATGTTGTATTAGGAACATGAACAATGCCTACAAATCTTTCAACAACACTTCCCGTTTCATCCACAAATCGCAAGACAATTTCCATTTGCTATTTAATTGAAGAATAACGAGCTTCATCAATTAACAATGCAAATAATCCTTCAGAAAGTTGCTTTAAATTAACATCTACAACTTCAACTGCAATACAATTCACAGTATCCTTCTGAATATCCGGTGATGTCAAGATTTTGTGGTGCATTTTTTAACACAACTGCATTGACCGTGTCTTTTTCATTAGCTAACCACTGTAGAAGTTCAGGAAAATTTCCCTTATTCATTGATTCATCGGATTCATCGTTACCACAAAATGACAAGCCTTGATGTAAAAGATATCGAATGCAAGAAAGAGTTGATTCTAAACGAATTCGATAATCAATTTGACTTTGGCTTGATTGTCTCTCAATTACCGTCTCGATATGTTGATTTTTGATTAATATAGAAATGTGTTTATTTTATGCTCTTATATCTTATCTTTTGTATATAAATAAATATTACTGGGTATTTTTTTGTCACTTTTACAGATATGCCGACTTAGCCACATGCTGTCATAAACAAAAAGAATAAAGATCAAAATGCTGTGTATATACATATGAAGACTTGCTGATGAAGATCTCACATCCAGTTGCTTTTTGGACAAGAAAATAATTGGTAGAAAGGCTATGTATATCACAAATCAATGAGGAATTACAAGGAAGCAAGAATAAAAGAAGAAAGGCCCAATTTCAATAAAATTAACTAAGGCCAATTTGTGATTGTATTAGGGTTTAGGTTGGCTATCTATCCTATAAATATCCTCGTAATCTCATTGTAAAGATCATCTTGGAATTAATAAAGTTTTCTTTGTTTTTCTCTTTTCTGCATTTTTTATTTTCTTAGAAATTAGTGTTGTTTACACAATTAGATTTGGTAGAGCACTATTTTTATTTTTCACTTATTTTCATTAGTGATTGACCGTCTGATTAGATTCAGCGGTAATCCTAATTTATTTTCTGTTTGTTATTTAATTTCTGCAATTTTAATTTCTGTCCTGTTTATTGCTTTCCTAGGTCATATTGGATTGAATATAGATTTGATTAGATTCAGATCTGATTCAATTCAATAATAGCTTTATTGTTTTTCAACCGAATCATTAAAATTTCATCTAGCTCGCTTAATAAATTATATAAATAATTTAATTTAATTTACCTCCCTGTGATTCGACCTGCATATTACACGATCTGTGCACTTGTAGTGTTATTACATAATTCGCGCTTTTCTAGTTTCTAGAAAGCGTCAATCAAGTTTTTGGCGCCGTTGCCGGGAGGTAACAATTAAATTTTATTATTTATTTAATTCACGGTTCGTGTTAGTTTTATTTTTATTTTTTTCCTTTTATTTTCTTGTATTTATAAAAAAAATCTTGATTGCTTTGATTTGGTATTATTCAATGATACCATAATCTTCTAAACAAGAGAAAAAAATACTTGCCATTTTTTTTTCTTATTTTTTTCCTTTTTGTTTCCTGTTTTCCCATCAATTTCCTTCCCTTCTTTATACAAATCCTTCTTTCTTTACAAGAAAAAAAAAACAAATTTTCCTTCTTTCTAGTTTCTTCTTCCTCTTTGTTTTCTGTCTTCTTCTCTTCCACTGTCACAATCAATCACCCAGTCCATCCTCACCATAATATCCGTCCATCATAATCAACACCAAACCTTCCTACTTCTGACGAACTCCTCCATCCAACCATCAACTCCTTTGCGTCAACCTGAAAACCCCCTACAACTCCTAGTCACCAATTTCATCAACCATCCCGCAACCAAGTTGCCACGTCCATAAACTAACTGCCACGCTAATTACCTTCATCCCACTGTCAAACACTACCACGCTCCACCTTACAACACAATTCTTTCATCAGTTCAGAAAACCCTGTTTGAATTCCCAAATCGCATAAACCCAAACCACAGCCAACCCAATCATCGGATTCAAAACCACACTGGCAAATCCACTAGCCCACATCACTACTGCTCCGATTCACCTCTCCTTTCACATATTGCTACCACATCCTCACGCAAACACATATCCAAATTAACTGCAAACCCCACAAAATCGCATGGTTCCATTATCAATACCCACCGTCATCACCAAGTTTGCAACAACCCCTCACGGACCCCGAAATACGAGAAAACCTGAACCCAAAATCGCTCCCAATTCAGAGTTAAACTCCCTAGCCGATTCAACCAAAAAACCACAAAATCGTATTCACCAAACCCAATTCGTAAACCTAACCTGAAAGCCAAACCCCTTGTCTCAAACGCTGACCCCAATCACCTCGTTAAAACCCAAAACCCCCAAAGCGATATTCGCTCAGCTTCGAAACAATTCAATCCGATTAGCAAATCCCAAGGTATTATTTCGTGATTCGTTCCTGAGAAAGGAAGTTTTTTTTGTGATTAGTTGGCCACTGATTCCATGCTTTAATTTATTTGAGGGTAAGCTGGTTTGTTACAGAGTGAATTTGGGCATATCTGATATTTTGCCCTTGGCGTGTTGAGCATGCCAAAGCACACAAGGAAAGAAGGATTTTTATTTGTGCGTGCTGTGTGACTTGTGCTCCTAAGTTCTTATTTCCTTTGGTTTGTAATCTGGTGTGCGTTTTTGTTTGTGCGTCTGTTTTGTTTATTTCAATTTTTCTTCTTTTCTTTTCAGTTTGCAAATTTACTTGCTAAAAAAAACAAAAAAAACAAAAAATGGAAGAAAAGAAGAAGAAGTGAAATCTCCAAAACAAATCGAAGATCAAAGTGAAGGAACAAATTCGGGCAAAAGAAGAAGAAATTCAAAGGTCAACCGACTTCAAATTGCAAACAATTGATTTGAATTGTCAGTGCTACTCAACTGCTCTGGATGGACTGCCATACACCACTGTAAAATTTTCTGAACTCTACAGGGTTCTGCAGCTGTTGAAAAATATAGAAATTGCTTGTAAAAATCTTCTGTAGGGGCAGCGGCTTGCTTGTACAATATTTTAAATTTCTACAGTTATTATTGTCTGTTTTTTTGTGGTTGACTAATATTTCCATAACTGAAATCTTCATTCTCATTGTCTTCAACAATAAAAATAGACATTGCAAAATAATATAATTGAAAAGTGGTGCTTTGTGAAGTTGACTGTTTCGTATAATTGGATCGCAGATATATAGTAGTTCAATTTATTGAACTATTAGCAAAAGAGGTTGCATACTACCCATAAAACATTAGTCGTATCCCTTAGTATTTATGCTATACGTGAACGGTCATAAGACCCTCTTCCCCCTTCTAATTGAGTCAGTTAATTAATAGAGCACAACTTAGTATTTTATACTTTTTAGAGTGAGAATAATTTCTGTCTTGCCTTGACTTCATTCAAATGTCTGATTCAAAAAATCCTTGAGAGAATTGTGGGATAATAATCGGAGTAGACGTCCTCTTGAAGAGCATGAGTATGAATTACAACTCAAGAGGCAAAATTTTCCAAAATTTCATGAGCCCAATGCCAACAATTTTCAAAATGTTTCAAAATCATAGAAATGATCGAAATTACGATTTCAATTCTAACTTCAATGATGTCCATTATGGGCCACATCCACTTCAAAACAGCTTTGAATCCCAATATAGCTTTGATCAACATCAATATGGGGTTGTAAACCAAAATTTTCAAAATTATAGCCCATATCCACATCTTGAAAATAACCAAAATTGCAATTTTCCATCGTATTTCAATAGTTTTGGTTATGAACATAATTTTTACAATCAAAATGATTTCCAATATCACTGTCATTTTTTTGAAAATTCAAACAACCACCACATACGAAATAATGTTGATCGTGAAATTGATGTGGACTATAATTTTGAGAATCAAGAAATCCAAAACGAGAACTCTTAAATCAACGATTCCGAAGAATATCAGCTTAACATTCTTAGAGAGAGGGAAGAAAGGCTAAATAAAAAGATGGATGAACTTCTTTGTTTAATGACATATTTGAAAGAACGTGAACAACAAAATCAAATTCAAATAAGCGATGAATCAGAAAATAATCCTTTCTTTACTGATAGTGAAAATCTTCAAATTACAAGTTTGGAAATTGAGAATAACGATCTAAATGAAGTTGTTCAAAATTCAACAAATGATTTGGACTTCGATTCTTTTTCGAAAAAAAAATTTAAACTCGGATTTTGATCTTCCTCTTTCAGGCTGCGAGAAACTTGAAATTCTAGAAATTGAACAAAATAAAAATGTTGAAATTTTCAATTCAAATTTGGAGGATTTTAATGAATATGAATTTTTTGGATTGTTTGAAGATGAGTTGCCAAATGAGGATGAAGTAAATTCAAGTCACGAGTTCGAAAATTTTAACTTTGAGAAAATTTCAAACGAACATGAAATTGTTAGTGTCAAAAATATGTTATCAATTGAGAAATGTGATTACATAGTCTTGAACAACACTCAGAATTTAAATTTCACGAGTACAACTGAGTTTATATACGATCACAAATTTTTGGACAATTAAACCAATAAATTTGTGAAACACATGAATCATCTTGGAAACGCTGTTTCTGTGCGAAAACTTTGGGTTAGGATGACACTGGACAATTATCTACTGGGCTATAAATCTAGGTACAAAGATGAGATGGTTTTCAAAAACCTTTGCTTATTAGAAAACATGCCTAGACATAGTGGGAACGAGACTCATCGGGCTAGAACCAAGTGTAGGGGAAAAAGTTGGTGGCATTCTTTGCATCGCAAACACATATATCATTGTACATATGATCCATTTTTACATATAGTTAGACTGCATTTCATTCTACAAATAATCTTGCATCTCATTCACCTTTGGGTACGATCTTTCAAATTTAGGAAACGTGTTTACAGTGTGGACACTGTTTACTTCTGGTGTGGGGTGAGTCTGCATTACATCCTTTTTCTGTAAAAAAAAATTCTTTCTTTTCATATAGGACCATCATGCATTTTAGATCATTGTAACATGCCATTTTTTTTTTGAAAATACGCCTCATTTTAGATTGATACAACAAATAAGTTAACGATTGTTAATCAGTTGATAGTATTTTTTTCTCTCAACTAAGATCGAATAAGAAATATAATGAAAAGTTGAATTTTGAGGGATAATAATGTAATCGGTACATAGGGAGATTCTTAGGTGATGGCCATGAAGTTTATTCTAAATTGTAGTCTTTGTTTAATGAGTGGAGGACTTAAAAATACTTATATTGGCTTTTCGAATCTTTAAAAACTAAGTTGTGTTAAGCTGAATTCGCGTAACTCTCTCTTATTCTTATAGTTTCAATAATAATAATAAAAGTAATCTAAGGGTATCCAACATTGCTTGTAAATCTAGCGTTGGTGTGCAAATCCGCCAAGCTCTATCCGACATGTTGTTGACAAAGTCAGCGTTGGTATATCTTGGTCTCATTTTATGAGTTGAACACCTAAGGATTACCGACATGTTGTTGACAAAGTCAGCGTCGGTCTGCACAATCCGCCAACCTCTGTTCCAACTCTCCGTCAGTCCGCAAGGCAGTGTGTGGGTGGTATACCTTGGTATTTTTAGTTAGGTGTATGTAATTAATCGTAAATTTCAATTTTTATAGAGATGGAGAATAAGCGATGATGCCCAAACACTTCTTGACCTTATTAATTTGACTAGCCATACACGAGGAAATAATAATACCACTTTACAAACTATGCCAAGCAAACCAAGAATCTATTTCATGGCTGCACTATGTTATCGACCGAACCAACTGGCCAAACAAGAGTTTAACATTGAAAACTTGATTTATGTTGAAAATTTGTGACAAGTTGAGGTATCTAAAATAAAATCAACCGATTAGGAATTGTTAACTTAATTTGTTTTACCACTTTCCTGAAATAAGTCGTGTTTTCATTTTTGTTTTCAAATGCATAAGTCCTCTGCATTCATGTAGTTACATTAGAGCCATAGCATACTGCATTTGGATTTTGTGGGTGGTATCCGCTGAAAACCCTCACGAGACACCACTCGTCCTACTAGGGACGCTTAGAGGTTTAACGGCTTGTTGCATACGCTCAATGCAACCGTGTTTCCTATGAAAGTGTGACCTATCTAGTTAGTTTTTAAATTTTGTTTTACTCGAGGACAAGTAAAAGATAAGTGTGAGGGTATTTGATTAACATAAAAATGTGTTTATTTTATGCTCTTATATCTTATCTTTTGTATATAAATAAATATTACTTGGGTATTTTTTTGTCACTTTTACAGATTTGCCGACTTAGCCACATGCTGTCATAAAAAAAAGAAAAAAAGATCAAAATGTTGTGTATATACATATGAAGACTTGCTGATGAAGATCTCACATCCAGTTGCTTTTTGGACAAGAAAATAATCGGTAGAAAGTCTATGTATATCACAAATCAATGAGGAATTACCAAGGAAGCAAGAATAAAAGAAGAAAGGCCCAATTTCAATAAAATTAACTACGGCCCATTTGTGATTGTATTAGGGTTTAGGTTGGCTATCTATCCTATAAATAACCTTGTAATCTCATTGTAAAGATCATCCCGGAATTAATAAAGTTTTCTTCTTTTTCTCTTTTCTGCATTTTTTTTCTTAGCAATTAGTGTTGTCTACACAATTAGATTTGGTAGAGCACTATTTATTTTTTCATTTATTTTCATTAGTGATTAACCGTCTGATTAGATTCAGCGGTAATCCTAATTTATTTTCTGTTTGTTATTTAGTTTCTGCAATTATAATTTCTGTCCTGTTTATTACTTTCCTATGTCATATTGGATTGAATATAGATTTGATTAGATTCAGATCTGATTCAAGTCAATAATAGCTTTATTGTTTTTCAACCGAATCATTCAAATTTCGTCTAGCTCGCCCAAGAAATTATATAAATAATTTAATTTAATTTACCTCCCTGTGATTCGACCGGCATATTACACGATCTGTGCGCTTGTAGTATTATTACATAATTAGCGCTTTTCTAGTTCCTAGAAAGCGTCGATCAAGTTTTGATTCATTAATTTCTCACCCTTCATTTATGCAGTAATATGAGCATCCACATTAGCAAGAACTTGAAGCCTTTGATAGTTTTTCCAGTTTTTAATCCCTCCTCGAATAAATGCGTCACTTGTATTTCTAATCGTTGACTGAGGACGAAACAAATAACATGGAAAGAAATATATAACATCTTCCTTCTCACTATATTCCAACCAATTTTTGAAATCGTTAAACCATGATTGATTAGAACGACGAGATTTACCACAAATCATTGTTTGGGAAAACGATTGCAAAGAAGGCTGACAAGGACCTTTCAATAAATATGCTTTTTGGACCATGTCTTGATCATTTTGACGTCGTAAGCTGGGATCAGAAGGAAGATCCGATAAATCAACTTCCAGACGACTTTGATTTACTATGCTAGGAAGAGCAGTGTTTTGACTATTATTTTTAGGGACATTATCCGTTGGAGTAGAAATTGTAGAAGAAACCACTTATTTGAGATGTTTTTAAATGATCTTTTGAAAAAAATTGGCAAATATGACAAACAAATAAATTAATTATAATCAGAAAATGGTTAAAATTTCGCAAATCTGACAAACAACTCAGACATTAAATTAAGTGGTAATTCATGTATGCCTGGCAAACAATTCATGTATCCAGACAAAAGAACTGGCATTCAATTAGGGCAAATCTGGCATACATGAATTGTTCCTCACATGAATTAAGGGACAGAGGGACCTCAAATTAGGCATACATGTCCAGGAAAACCAATCAGGCATTAAATTAGGGCTTACATGAACTAGCATACATGAATCCAGACATCAATAAAAATTCATTATAATCGGTTGGTTCAATAAACAAAATTGGCATACATGAATCCAGACATCCATTCTAGATAAATCCATACAAATTAAAACAATTAACATCAGAAATTAAATTAAGGCTTACCCATCAGCGAAGATTCCAAGAGAGAACAGAATAGTGTGCTCTAGAAGATTGAAGAGAAACAATGGGAGCAGTCGCCGCGATGTCTTTCGTGATTTCTTCCGTGATTTCTTTCTTTGTTCTTTTCTTTTGTGTGCCACCGCTTTGGGTTATGTGGTTTCCTTTTTTTATGTTGCTGCATTTCTGGTGAGGTCACGTGACCTCAACAGACATAATGTCCCTCCGTCCCGATATATATATATATATATATATATATATATATATATATATATATGTATGTATATGCAAGATTTATATTGTTAGACCAAAATTTGGCTCTAACACCCAAATTGTTCTGATATGTAGAGAATTATATCTAGAAAATGAAGAAAAAGCAGAAAACACACAAAGTTTATAATGGTTCGGCGTTAACGAGCCTACGTCCACTTTATATGCTATTGATTATACATTGAATGCTGGTACAACCAATGATTTCGCTCAATCTCCCTCTTACAATTATGATTCCCTCAGTAATTTTGAAGTAGTTCTGATAAGAAATAATGATAAGATAGTAATGGTGGAAACAATACTGAGAACTGCCAAAAGATCCTAAAAAATGCCAAGTCTGGGGCTATTTATAGCTGATTTCTTCAGGCAGATCGTGGTCATATGTGGCACAAATCCCGAGGATCTTGGACTAGTTCGTAGCTTGATGGAGAAATGGTCAATATAGCGGTTACTGGACAGGTGTTGCTATCCCCTTGAATTTCAGATCGTGATGGACTTGGTCTCGACCATTATCTTGGTTTCTGGATCGGATCGTGGGACATTGGCAAAGGGGGATCGGGTCGCGGATAGGCGTCACGAGCCGGAAGAAATGGGGCGACCACGATCGACTTTTTGAAGGTTCTAACGAATGAGGCTTTATATCTTCTTTGTATGAGAACCTCGGTGGCTTGGTCCAAAAGCTAACCAACATTTTGACCCCTCGAAGTATGTTTTATCAAAGATGAAACATGCTTCGAAATTACTGAGCTATCTTCTCATGAAGCGATGTGAATCAAAAGTCATGTCTATCTGAAACATCATTCCGCTCCAGGAATTCGCGATCTTTGGCGGGTATAAATACCGGATTAAATCATTAATCATTTCTTGAATCCTTAGCTACTTTCACCTCTTGAATTCCAGAAGATATCGTGGTCAAGTTACCAAGTAAGCTTTAAAACTTTTTGTGAGGAATAGCGTTTAATAATTTTTATATTTCTATAAACGTGGAACTCCATCTTTCCGATTCGCTGGTCACGTTAGGGTTTGGATCGTCATTCTACACCGCGGACCGTGGTGAACTGCGCAACGCGTCTGGATGAGGCCGCCTTATATGCCACGGACCGTTATCCAAAAAAGCCCACATTCGGATCATAGTGGGCTCCTTAGATGCTCCGTGGCCCTCTAGGCCTAGCGAGCCGCATAGGACAAGAAAGGGGATATCAAGAGTCTCCTTCTTTGGCTATATAAACTGATGCCCCCCCTTTTTTACCTTTTCCTTTCTTTTTTTACCGGCCGCCACTTTCTTCACCTTCCAACTCTAAAACCCTAATTTAGCTTTCTCAAAAATCAAGTGTTTCCTACAATAGAAAGGTAACGGTGTTAAACTTGTTTTCCATTTCGTTTGGCTTCTCTCTCGCTTCCCTTTATTTCCGCTCAGTTTTCATCGATATAGTTAAGGCGAGGGCGTTGGGTTTTGTGACGGCGGTAATGGGTCTGATTTCATGGATTTCTGGATGGAGAGGAGAAACGAGGTAGGAGAAGGAGCAGGTCAGGCCGGCTGGTGAGCGAGGTTTTGGCTCGAGTGGTGGCAATAGCGGGAGCAAAGGGAAAATAGAAGCGTGGTTCTGGACAACGGATCGGGTCGCTGGATAGGGATCGGACCGTGGTGATGGGAATTAAGGTGGATCGTGAAGGTGCTTCACGATTCACTTATATATTCTGAGTTGAACTGTATCACGACCCCAAAGCCCATCAGCTGGAAAAACTAGTGGGCGACCCGATCTTCACGATCCAACATGAGTCTCACGATCCGGGAAAATCGCGATTCGATCCAAAATTTTTAACGAATCTGACTTGTGGACGATCCCAAACACATATTAACTTAAGAAATGTATCGTAATCACCTTTTGTCGGACAGTTAGGTTAGACCCTTCAAGATGAATCTTTTGAACTGAACAACATCATAACCCAACAGCGGACAATAGCCAATATCTATTTATCTAATTGACTTCACGCTTTCCTTACTGTATGCACATGCACACACTTGCACTTACACACACGGGGAACGGGTAAATGTGTTCTAAGTTTTCATGTTTGCTCACCAACACAGCTATGTTTGATAAACAAGTAACTGAGACGCCAGAGAATGATGCCGAACTAGATTCGTCAAAGCATCATGATCCCGATGTGCTTCCTACAGATTCAGACTGGGAAAAATCCAACCCCGATTATGAGGCAAATACCTATGTAGAATCGACAGCCTCTGAAAGTACATCTCTTGAAGACGAAGATGATCGAGCTCCCGATGAGATTCCGGGTATTAAAGAAATAGATCTGGAGAAACTAAGTGACTCTAAAGCTTCCAAATTAGACAAACTAAAGCTAGAAAAAAATCTGTCTGAGGCATGGGATTCCTTGGGATGACGTGAAAATTCCAAAGGAAGGAGATAGACCCCATTCAGCTCCGGAAGAGTATATGGCCATCAGCAGGCTCATGTGCTGGGTAGGTGCCATTCGTTCGTTTCCTCCAATTTTTGTTGATCTCCTGAGACAATTGAGGATTGCCCCCATGCAACTTCATCCTAATGCTTACGCAGCTTTGTATACTCTGTACATTGCGTACGCGGAGGTCCTACAGACCGAGCTTACCTTCAAAGATCTGAAATTCTATTACCATTTCAAGCACCGTTCCGCGAGGACTCCCAATTTTTCCTTCTTCGAATCAGTTGCCAACAGAAAAGTTGTAACGGATAGTTATAACAATATAGGGGATGTCAAATCTGATTGGTTTTACATAAAGCATCAAACCGGATGTGCGAGGAAGTGGCTACAAGCGAGTATGCCTTTCATCTTCTCTACGTATACTTTGAATGCATAGTTTCAGTGCTAATGTGTCATTTCGTTCCGTGCAGATCACAACTTTGTAAGAACGGAAGGTTCGGTATATGAGGACCGAATGTACCGCCTCCTCAAAAGTGAATCAGACTTCTTAAGATTCAAGAAGTGTCTCAACGACGAGAACCTTCACAAGAACCACCTTCTTGATGTGAGATTCGAACTTGGCGCAGGTGGCAAACCTTACAAATATGTGCCCCCGACAGAAGGAGAAGGAACCTCCGAGGCCACAAAAACAACTGAATTCCATAGAAGTCCCTCACCAATAATCAATCAGGACGACGAGGATTTGAACGTGTATAAAGGAGGTGAGGCCTGATCGGATGAGCCAAAGGAAATTCCACCTTCAAAGGGGCAGTCTCCCTCAAGCACTCCACCACTAGATGAGCCTGCTGCTCATGATGAGCTGACAGAAGAACAGATACTTGGAGAATTAAACAAGATTCTTTTACCAGACGACATCTACACACAAGAAGACTTCGGAGGGGAACCATTCTTTCCTAGCTCTGAGGAAGCGAATGCCCCGGTCGAAGAAAAAGAAGTTACACAGACGAGCCTAACTCTGGGCCCTAGTCCGTTAGAGGGGATTATAGGGATGCACAGATCACATGCACCACCTGCCACAACACTTTTTACACCATTGGTATTCATGATTCTAATATACGCTTATTTCATTTGCAGGAAGAATGACTCGCATACAATCCTACTCTTATCGTTCCCTTCGCGCGAACACACCAGGTCTCATTTCCAACCCTGAGCATGCCCGCAGTGATAGTCGGGGGAGAGATAGTCATCGACCCCGTGATTCTCATCAATCTTTCTCCACACGATCTCGCTCTCCATCGAAGCAAGACCCCGGAAAGTCCCACAGTCGCCAAATGCCACCGGCGGGGGGTAAGCAACATCCCAAAGACTTAACTCCTCCGAAAAGTACACCTTCTCACAGCAAGTCTTCTAAGAAGCATCATGAGCCAAAAGACAAAAGAAAAGATCCAAGTAAGGATTTAGAGAAGGAGAAAATAGCCATTATCCCCTCTGGTCCACACAGCTTAGATACCCCCGCTGCACGGGACGTTGTACATGGACCTGATAATCAAGTTAAGCTGGAGTGCTTACGAAAACTATTTCCTGATATTTTCTTTGAAAGGATGATGTTCGTTCCAGATCTTGAGCCAGTCCCATAGGATTGGGATACAGAGGTCGTAGGATACGTGGGTCACGTGGCCAAACAATACAGGGTGATGAAGAAGCATGTCGTTCATCTCTCAGATGTCGTCCGCCGCCTAGAAACAGAAGCATCAAGATTCAGAGTGAAAATAGACAACGACGCTAGGGCCAGAATCAAAATGGAAAAAGAACTGGAGGATGCACAGTCCCAACTTGCTTTAGCCAAACGAGACGCTGAAAATTATAAATCAGAGTTAGAAGGTGCCAGACAGTGTTTCCGTAATGAGCTTGATTCAAATAGCTAAGAGCGTGTATCTCTGAAAAAGGAAATAGAGGATCTCAGGACAGTCAATACTGAATTAAAGACAGCGCAGGATCATTTCGCAGCTGAAAAGGCTACCTGGGAGAAAGAGAAAGCGAGCTTAAAGGACAACCTAGCTCTTGCTGAAAGAGAGAAAACAAATTTGAAAGAACAACTTGTCCATGCGGAGGAGCGTGCGGCTCTCGCTGAAAGTAACGTTGATAACGCTCTTCAATCGGCCTCTGCTACTGCTGATAAGCTCGCTGAAAAAGAGAAAGAGATTGAAGGTTTTAAGGAGTTGCTATTTGATTTCTTTGGTTAGGTTATCAAGACCCGAGACATCTCTTGGATTCAAGATTATCATGTGACTCTGGCCAATGTTTGGGATGCAATTGTCGAAGGCGAGAAGCGACGATTGGAGGTCGATACGAAAACCAGCTGATGCAGACCTTTCTCAAAGGTGAAGAGCCCGAGGCTTTGGAGAAGGGCAGATGCCTAAACCAAGAAGAGATCGAGAGGGTGAAAGTTAAAGTCAAGGGCAAAAATAAAATCAACGAAGGCTCGAGTTCAGCAACGGAGCTCAAGTCGTTCGAAGTTGAGGAATACAACCCTGATGATCCGTTGATTCCCTTGGTTCCAACCCCTCCAACCGTTGGAGTTCCTACTGTAAATCTGGGTGAAGAGTCGGCTGAAGGTATCTCCATTTTCTCTCCATAATTTGTCAAAGCAATTATAACTTGTCGTCGTCTTGCGAAGCATCCAATTGAAAAGACCACATTCTCTCCCGAATTAATTCCCTTTGCTTCTCATAATACAGATGATAAACCGGCCGAGAAGAACATGGAAGGAGAAACAGAAGCGGAGAAGAACAGCATATCGTTAGGTGATGAAGTTTCTAAGGCTTTGAAGCCAACTGAGGACACAACAACCGAGAAGGCCACCTTGGCTCCAAGTACCGATGTTCCCAAGGATGCTGAGGCCATTCATGCTCTAAGGGATATGGACGGCGGTCACGGAGATGACGAAGAGGAGGTCACCATTACAGGGGATGCTAAGGATGATGACAAGGAGACCCTGGCTGACATGGAGGCCAAGAAAGAGAAACAATTGGCCTTAAAAAGGGAAGAACAGGAGCCCCTATATATGCCCCCAATCTCAGAGCTCGACCCCAAAACGGGGCTGGTCTTAAAATTCTCCTCTAAATCAATAACTGCATAGGTTGCATCCCAGCCTTCCAACCTTCCACGGATCCTCCTTCTGATAAGAGGAAGAGGAAGAAGGGTGACCGATCTGATGCTGACAAAGAAGAGTTGGAAAAGCAGAAGAAGGAGAAAAGTCAAAGTCATCTCCCAAGCATAAGTAGAATGTATTTGTTAGTCCATATTTTGCTTTTAGGCTTTCCCACTGGCCAAGAAATGTAGTTGTGAGAATGGCCCTCACTTTTGTTTAGCTTTTTTGTCTTGTAGGCTTGCATTTTATGAATGAAATTTTGTTCCTTTTGCATCCTTGTGTACCTGCAAGTTTAACTTTTTGCACTTAAACACAAACAGTTAATTCATAACTAATTTAGAACCAAATCATAAATCACTTTAGCAACAAAAATTTAAAAATTTCCGTACTTATAAAGTAAATGTATGTATATGCCCCCAATCAATCTTTAATGCGATGCCTGGCCAGGGCTTATTGAGGATTGATTAGAGCCGTGTGTGTGATGCCCCTCATTCCCAAGAATGAGGGGTTAAGTATCCCCTTTCATTCTTGTTTCCAGTCGTGTGACGGGATAGGGGCTCTTGGGTGGCATATTACATTGTGACTTTATGCTTTCCCGATTCCTCCGTAGGAAAAGAGTTCTCTTGGCGCTAAGTCTCTAGCACCTTTATACTCTCGCGATCCTTCAGCGGGTTAGAGTTCGAGCTCGGTTCTTAGTCTGCTCACCGATCCTTCAGCGGGGCAGGAATTCTGGGCGCGCTAAGTCCCTAGCGCTTTTATACTCTCCCGATCCTTCAACGGGATAGAGTGTTGCCAAGGCGGTTTTTATCATGGTGCACCTTTATGCCCTGTGGACGTCATCTTCGCGTCCTTTATACTTTCTCTCGAATCTTGAGAGTTAGAGTGTCAATAGTGGTGTGATTTACATCATCGCACCTTCAGAGTTTTGTCTCTCGGTCACCTTTCATTCTGATGGAAGACACTTTGAATTACGTGTTTCGAGATGGTTGCACAATTTATAGCAAATTTCGTAACGATAATGATTCATGTTAACAAGAATAAAAGAGCAAATAAATAATGGTGCAGTAAAGATAAATGACACATGATATTTTTATAGTGGTTCAGTTGAATCATGACCTACATCCACTTTATAATCTTTTGCTCAAATAACCAGACTATTCTAGGCAGTCGTGCCTTTTACATGATCCAAAAAACAAAAGAGTAAAAGTGACAATTTCATGTCAGATAATGCCGCAAATGCTGGGCATTCCACACACTGGGGATTTCATCTCCATCCACTGTTGTTAGCTTGAAAGTTCCATTATCAAGCCTTCGCAGGATGGAATACGGTCCTTCCCATTTCTGGCCCATATGTGCTGGGGGAGGAAAGACACGTTTCAGAACCAAGTCTTCGGGTTCAAAGGTTCGGGCTCGGTCTTTTTTGTCATAGTACCGAGCGACCTGTTGTTTTTGCCTCAAGGCACGTAGGTCAGCTTTGTCCCTCTTTTCTTCAACCATGTCTAGAGATTCAAGGAGCAGCTCATTTTTGGTCATCGGGTCATAATAAGTGACCCGGTGAGATGGTACTTCTAACTCGACCGTGATGACCGCTTCGGCTCCGAAGGCGAGGGAAAAGGGGGTGTGTCCCATTGTCGACTTAAACATTATTCTATAGGCCCATAACGCCAAGGGTAACTCATCGACCCACATGGCTTTGGCCCGCTTCAATATTTTCTTTAGAATGGACTTAATCACTCTGTTCGTCGCTTCGACCTGCCCGTTCACTTGCGGGTGCGCCACAGAGGTGTACCTTTTCTCGATGTGGTATTTCTAGAAAAAAAATCTCTGAACTCAGTGCTATCAAACTGGGTTCCATTATCCATTATGATAACCTTCAGAATTCCAAATCGGCATATAATGTTCCTAACGAAGAAGTTTATCACTCTCTTGGTAGTGATTGTGGTCAATGGCTCAGCTTCGACCCACTTAGTGAAGTAATCCACGGCCACGATGGCAAAATTTGCTCCGCCCTTTGCTATTGGGAGGCTTCCAATAATATCAATCCCCCACATAGAGAAGGGCCACAGACTCGTCATCGTCTTCAACTGGCTAGATGGTGCCCTATAGATCTTAGAAAACCATTGGCAGGCATCACAACGTCGTGCGTATTTGGCTGCATCTTTGTTCATGGTGGGCCAGAAATAGCCATAACGCAATATTTTCTTAGCCAGTGTTTTTCCTCCCGTATGAGCACCACATTCGCCTTTATGTACTTCTTGCAATACACGCTTGATTTCGTCATGGGCGATACACCGGAGGAGGGGCATCGAGAATCCTTGTCTGTATAGGACTCCGCCTTGCAGAACATATCTGGAGGCATTTCAAATAACTGCACGCCTCTCACTTTTCTTTGTAGGAAGCATTCCATTCATCAGAAAATTCTTTAGAGGGATTATCCCCGAATCCCTCTCGGGCTCTATTTCCAGTATTGGATCAATTTCCATCTGATCTATACTAGGGAACTGTAGCACTTCAATTGGGACTAGCTCTGTATTTTCAGGATTATCAGAACTAGCCATCTTTGCCAACTTATCCGCCTTTTGATTCTCCGACCGCGGAATATGAGATATGCTGTAGTGATCAAAACCATCCAGCAACTTCTTCACTTCTTTCAAATATGATATCAGCCTTGGGCTCTTAGCCTGAAACTCTTTAGTTATTTGGTTCACGACTATCTTGGACTCGCAAAAGATATCTAACTTTGTGATTTTCAGCTCCTTTGCGATCCTCAGCCCTGCTATCAAGGCTTCGTATTCAGAGTCGTTATTGGTGGCATGAAAATCCAATCTGAGTGCATAGCATATTGAACGTTTTTCGAGAGTTTCAGGCACCACTCCGACACCAGATCGTCTGTCGTTCTTAGCTCCGTCAGTGTATAATCTCTAGGCACTGGGGTCGAAAAGTATTTTTAGTGGATCGGCTTCTTCGCTTACTGCATCATCCTCTAGAATAGTGAACTCAGCTATAAAGTCTGCCAACACTTGCCCCCTTATTGACCGTCGGGGCAGAAAATTCAAATCAAACTGACTCAATTCAATGTTCCATTTGAGCAGTCTACCTGACGCTTCTGGTCTTTGCAAGACTTGTTTAAGCGGGTGATCAGTGTACACAATGTTGGGATGAGCTTGGAAATAGTGGCGAAGCTTCCTGGATGCAATCAGCAAACTGTACGCAAGCTTTTCTATCCTTGGGTAGTTTCGCTCGGCTGCCGCCAATTTCTTGCTCACATAGTACACCGGTCTTTGAACCTTATCTTCCTCTCTTACCAAAGCTGAACTGATCGCATGGGATGACACTGCTAAGTACACAAACAAATCCTCATGATCCACTGGCTTGGACAGAATCAGAGGTCTTTCCAGATGATTCAAGAGGTTCTAGAACGCTTCAACACAATCAGGGGTCCACTCGAAGTTGCGCTTCCCTCGTTTTATCAAGTCGAAGAATGGAATACATTTGTCTGTAGCTTTGGAGATGAATCTACTAAATGCCGCTACTTTTCTTGCGAGGCATTGCACATCCTTGATTTGCCTTGGTTTCTGAATGTCTTTGATCGCTGCGATTTGATCTGGATTGATTTCAATTCCACACGAGCTGACTATGAATCCTGGGAATTTCCCTGATGCCACCCCAAATGAGCACTTCAAAGGATTTAGTTTCATTTCATATTTCCGGAGAATTTCAAACATCTCTGCTAAGTCAGCCGTGTGGTCGGATGATCGTCTGGACTTTACCAACATGTCATCGACGTATACCTCCATCGTTTTCCCGATTTGGTTGTAGAACATTCTATTAACCAATCGCTGATATGTGGCATCAACATTCTCCAGACCAAAAGGCATCACTACGTAACAATATAATCCCAGATCCGTTATGAAGCTAGTGTGTTCCTGGTCCGGGACGTGCATGGGGAATTGGTTGTACCCCGAGTAGGCATCCATGAAAGAAAGAAGTTCATGGCCCGCCATTGAATCTACCAGCTGATCAATTCTGGGTAGCGGAAAACTGTCTTTTGGGCAGGCTTTGTTTAAGTCTGAGAAGTCAATGCATGTACGCCACTTTCCATTAGCCTTCTTTACCATAACTAGGTTTGAAATCCATTCAGGGTATGTCGTGTCTCTAATGAACCCATTGCTTCTTAATTTTTCGACTTCTTCCTTCAAGGCAGCGGACCTCTCTGGGCCAAGAATTCGCCTTTTCTGTTTGATAGGAGGATGCTTCGGGTTGATACTCCGTGAATGACTCATGATCGAAGGATATATCCCACACATGTCAACATGGGTCCAGGCAAATACATCCAAGTTAGCTTTCAAGAAATTCGTTAATTCTCTGGCTCAAAATGGGTCCAACTGGGATCCAATCTTCAGGACCTTCTCTGGGTCACTATCATCGATTGGTATGTCCACAGTCGTTTCATTGGGAGTCGCCATCCTTCCCCCAAGCTCTTCATCCTCTTTGAGATCTATTTCCTTGGGCAGTTCTCTGGGCGACTCTCCTACAATTATTTTCTTTAGTTGCTACGACGTTTCCTCCCTTGCAGGGGAGGAAGCGCCTTTGGTCTCTACATCTCTTCCTTTGCGAAGCAACTTTAGCTCTGCAATGTATCATGCTCGAGCAACAACTTGATCTCCTCTTACTATGCCTACGCCAGCGTCTGTCGGAAACTTCAATAACAAACACCAAGGGGCTATGCAAGCTCTAAATTTTGCTAGGGCCGATCGGCCCAAAAAGGCATTGTACAGCGACTCGATGTCCAGAACCACAAAGCGGAGGATTCTCACTCTCTGGCGTTCTCCTTCCCCAAGTGTAACTGACAGTTCTACGTATCCCATCGGAGCAGTTGAGGCTCCGTTAAATCCGCGTATCCAGCCCTCACACGGTTTCAGATCTTTCGGCTTGAGTTTCATTTGATCGAATGCTTTCTTGAATAAAATGTTAACCAAACTCCCGTTATCTACTAGAACTTAATGGACTATAGCGGGACCGATGGTGACAGTGATCACTAATGGGTCTTCGGTTGGGGAGTGGACTCCAATACTCTCTCGATCACGAAATATGACGTCATCAGACATCGTCTTCTATTGCTTAACCGGGGCATTATCCTCAAGGTTGCTACATTCTCCTACTTCGAGGTGTTGCTTAGCTGCGTTCACATACTGATCCATCGCCTTGAAGCTATGCCCGGCTAGATAAAGCCCTCCGACTATGGTGTTGATGACGAGGTTCTTCCCTTTCTGCTGTGCAGTTGGTCTGGCAGCAGGTTGATTTTGGTTTTGGTTCAGGGCCTGTGCAGCTTGCCCCCTATCTCTTGGGACTACCTTATACTCGTCCAGCTTTCCCTCTCGTAGTAGCTTTTCAACCACATCTCTCAGATGGCGACATTCATTTGTGGTATGGCCATGAGTCTGGTGGAAAAGACAGAATTTTCTAGTCTCACATTCTTTCTTTGTCGAATCTCTCAGAGGAGGCCTCTTATACTGGAGGACATTATATGTGTCCAGGAAAATATTCTCCAACGTATCGTTTAACGGTGTGAAGTTCTCGAATGTCCTGGGCCGAGACCTTCTCTAAGAGTCATTCCCACGATTTCTCTTCCGATTATTATTGTTGTTGCTGTTATTCCCTGATTGGCGACCATTGCCTTGACTCTTGTTCCCGACATTAACTTCAACCTTTCCCGAGTTGTCCCCTGTCTGCTTGATGGCCACATTACTTTGAATATCCTCTTTGTCAGTAGCTTTCCTTTTCCGATTAGCATATATCTCCTCCTGACGTAAGCGGACATTGGCTTTTTCATAAAACACTTCTCTGGTCAGGGTGGCTTGCCGGCCAGATATCTTCCAAATTCGGTGTCCTTGTCTACTCCGTCGATCAAGGCCATCAAAACAGTTTGCTCGTGTGAGTCCTTGATCTCTGTGATAGCTAAGTTGAAGCAATCCAAATACGACCTCAGGCTCTCGTCAGGTCGTTGTTTGATAAGGGATAGGTCGATCACATTCTTGGTCCTCTGGGCATGAAGCCGGAACTGATTCACAAACTTTTCACTCAATTCCCTGAAACTGGATATCGATCGTGCTGGAAATCGGGTGAACCACAATAATGCCACATCTTCCAAGAATATAGGGAATGCTTTACACTTGACCGCGTCGGAAGCTGCAGCGGCAGTCATGGACCAAGAATACCTCATTAAGTGCTGGATCGGATCGGTCCTGCCTGAATAGCGATTCATTGTTGGCATATTGAAGCGCCTCAGGAATGTAATATCTAAGATATCATCAGTGAAGGGAGTATGACTACGGTCAATACCCCAGTCTTCGTTCCTCTGCCCTCGGCTGTCTGCCAGAATTTGTCTGACCATTATTTCCAGGTCTGCACTGGTCAATGTAGACTCACTCCTTGCCCTGCGGGATCCTCCAATATCTCTTCGTGGTACCGCTGCGAAATCTGGAGCTCGTACAGGGCTTCTTTGCCCACGGTTACCTCGGTCATCCACGCGGCAAAAAGGTTGAGCCGACCTATTTTCAACAGGTTCATTAACAACTGGAGCTCTGGGAAACACTGCAGGATTATTCATATTACGGTTGACGGGCCCCAGGTTGAGCGCCTCTTCTTCTCGCGAAGGAAGAGATCCAAATCGAAGCTATTTTATGTTTTCAGTCCTCTCCAACGATCGCCGTGGAGGTATTGGAGATTCCCCGGACGAAGAGGAATATTCCGGGGTAAGCGGACGAGCTGGAGGAGGTGCCCTTTGCCTTATAAGATCATCGAGCCGCCTATCCATTGCAGTCAGATTCTGTCGCAATACTGAGCTCTCTTGCCTCTGAGTGGCTAGTTCATCATATAATTTATCCCACATTTCAATAATGCGAGAAAGATCCCCTTCAGTAGCAGGGGTATAAGGATTGAACTGATCATCAACATTCTCTCTTATGCGTAAAGAACTCGAGCCAGGTCGAGCAGATGCACCAGCACGAGAAGAACGAGCCATAACATCCTTTCCAGGTCGAGTTGTGGTCTGATTATCACTTCGGATCGTGGTACCCTTGTGTCAATGGCTCGTGGTGGCTCCTGATGCTGGGTCATGGTGATGCGTGCAGGAGGGTTCGTGGTAAGGTCCTGAGAGCGAGTAGTGACGCCATCAGCAGTACGGGTCGTGGTACCGTCATCGGGTCGGATCACCCCCTCCTCACCGCGATCCAAGAGCTCTTCCTCGACCTCCTCGTTCACACTTTCTTCAATTGCTTCGTTTGCAGCTTCATTTGCTTGCGAAGCTTGTACTTCCTTAGACTTCTTTCCAGCCATGATATCTGAGCTTCGCTGAAGCTTTCGAAAATCAAAACAGTGGAGTTTTGGACTGTTTTCTTTGGACTTAAATATCCAAACAATAGAGCAACAATCCAATATGCTGAGACTCCGGTTCTCAGTGAAAGCACCAAACCAAAATTTGGCTCTGTAGAGAATTATATCTAAAAAATGAAGAAAAAGCAGAAACACACAAAGTTTATAGTGGTTCGGCGTTAACGAGCCTACGTCCAATTTATATGCTATTGATTATACGTTGAATGCTGGTACAACCAATGATTTCACTCAATCTCCCTCTTACAATTATGATTCTCTCAGTAATTTCGAAGTAGTTCTAATAAGAAATAATGATAAGATAGTAATGGTGGAAACAATGCTCAGAACTTCCAAAAGATCTTGAAAAATGCCAAGTCTGGGGCTAATTATAGCTGATTTCTTCAGGCGGATCGTGGTCATACGTGGAAAAAATCCCGAGGATCTCGGACTGGTTCGTAGCTTGATAGAGAAATGGTCAATATAGCGGTTACTGGACAGGTGTTGCCATCCCCTTGAATTTCGGATCGTGATGGACTTGGTCTCGACCATTATCTTGGTTTCTAGATCGGATCGTGGGACATTGCCAAAGGGGGATCGGGTCGCGGATAGGTTTCACGAGCCGGAAGAAATGGGGCGACCACAATCGACTTTTTGAAGGTTCTAACGAATGAGGCTCTATATCTTCTTTGTGTGGGAACCACGGTGGCTTGGTCCAAAAGCTAGCCAACATATATGCACATAATAGATATTGAAGACTTACAGTTAAGAGATTCAAGATTTCAAAGGAGAACTAAGACTCATGAGTATCAAGATATAAAGAGTTCAAGAGTCCAAGACTATCAGGGCAATAGAGTCCAGTTATTATGTAAAACTTTGAATAGCACTCAAACTCTATTTTCAAATATCCCTTTTCAAATTGATTTTAAACTATTTTCAAAATGATTCCAAATTCCTCTCAAAATGATTTTTAATCATCCAAGGATTTCAAATATATATATTTCCTAATTTATTAGTTTGTTATTTTTATAGTTTTATATATTAAATCATTCATATAAATATACTGATTTTATATTTGATTATAATTTCAAATATTCTTATTTAACTATAAGTTTTCATAAAATCTTTTATGTTTAATTATATAGTTATATATATCTCTTTATAAATTCCTATATATATATATATATGTGTGTGTGTGTGTGTGTGTGTGTGTTTATAATTAAATTATATAGTTTTTATATCACTTATATATAGCTTTTAATATGTTTAAGTAATATTTTATTATGTTTTTGTACTTGAAAAATAATATTTTAACAAATAGTTATATTTCAGGAATTTCCAGGATGCATATATTAGTTTAAATAATTTAAAGAATGATTTAAATTTAAAAATACAAGGTGTATGTCGACATACACAAACACGTATGTTGACATATAACAATAACATTTTTAAATTTTTTAAAAAGTTGTGTCTTTTCATTTTTGAAACGTTTCAGAAACAGTTACACCCTTGAAACACTATAAAAAGACCTAAAATTCGAATTTCTTTTATAACTTATTATCATCTTCTTCCTACATTAATATACCACAATTATTATTCTCAAAATTCCAAGCTTATACACTTATATCCCGCCGATTTCAAGAAAAAATATATCATTCTTCTTCTATTTTCATTTTCTATCAAATACTCTCTGTTTGGAAGTGCTACTCAAGAGTTCTAGGGCAATTGTGATAAAAAAACAGTGTGAAAAGATGTGGATGTGTTCCTTGTAGCCTTGAAATCAAGAAAAGGCGGGGGTGTGTTCCTTGTAGCCCGTGAAATCAAGGAAATGAGGGGTGTTAACCTTGTAGCCCGTGAAATCAATGGTGTTGTAATTGGATCGTGATATTAATAAAACTCTGCTCAATGCAGTGCGGGACTGGACGTAAGAGCAATCCAAACCAATATAAAATCAGGTGTGTTCTTTCCTTTTCTGCACTTTACTTTTGTTTATATTTTCATCTGTGTTTTTTCCTATTATAATACTCATCCTGTGATTCATACAATAGTTTGAGTAATCGATAATTGTTTAAGATTTCTATAAATTCGTTAAAATACTATTCACCCCCTTCCCCCTTTAGTGCTTGTTATGCTGTAAGATCCTTGATCCTCAACCCTAACATTCACTACAACAAAATAAGCATATTACAACTCTTATTTTACAATTAGCACAAACCAATTGTTGTAATGGGAATTTTTTAACAATTGTTTATTTTCAGCAGTTGTAACAGTGATATATAACAATTTTATTTATGGAAAAATTGCAATATGTGTCTATGACAAGTGTCTTTTTGTCCCTTTGTAAATGTTAAGTTAATGGAAACTACATGTTGCAGTTGTCTCTTCAAAAAGCGAACACTTCATAGCTTAATATAAAAATTTAAGTTCCCTCACTAACTTTTTGTTGGCCATTGAGTTCACAGAATTTCCTAAATTCAAAACTGCATAGAGCTATCTTCCTTTCCATCCCCGAAGCTAATCCCGCTCGCCATCATTGTGCTCGTCGTGGTTGCTTTCAATGAAGCTGAACTGCTCGTCGTCTTCCACAAAGCTATAAACTGCTCGTCGTCGTCCATGAAGCTAATCCACGAAGTCATCGGTACAATCGACAAACCTCGCAAACCCTAGATAGTTACTCTCTGCTAAATCGCACCCTGCTTGGATAACCCAAACCTAAGTCCTCTTCCAAATGATAGATGGCAATTCTTTGACATTTTCTTTTCTTTCCATTGCCGAAGACATAGGTATGACATTGTAGATAACCACATACTATATTTTCTCTTTCAGTTGCCACCAACTAGTGATCTTGTAATAGCAGTGGAATATATAAGAGAACATTATGTGTATATTAATTAGTTCATATAAGGTTTATTGTGAATCTGATTAACACTTCTCAAGTTTAAGTTATATACATGTCAACTTGTCATTTTAAGAATTTTTACAAATATACACCGATCTTAATGATACTCTTATATTTCATATATGTTGATGTGATGCAGTGAATAATTGATATTTTGCCTCTCAGCTTTTTAAATTTTCAAATTGTAGGCTTGGATCATAGATTTATGTTATGTAGTTTCATATCTATCAAACTAGTTCCTTTCTGTTGTTCTTGGTTTCTATTTTTTCAACTTGTGGGTAAGGTGTAACAACCTCAATTTTTAGAGTATTTTAATTAATAATTTAATTTAAAATTTTAGTTTATTTATTTTATTTATTTGCATTCACTCTTGAATTTTTATTTAAATATTTAATTCGTATAATTATATAATCCGTTTTCAAATATGGAATTATATATTTGATTTGATTTCAAAATATTTCTCTTTTAGATCTACAATGCGTATTGATTGTTGTTGGTGCAAACATTGCTAATTTTTCTTTGTTAGATTTATTCCTTTGATATCGTCTATTTTATATTTGATTTGCATACTGTCAAAATCGTTCATCCTTTAAACTAAAATTTTATATTGTTTTCCTCTTATTTGCAAACATATTTATAGTGTTTCCTTTTTACTTGCAAAACTGTTTTCTTGTTTCTATTTTAACCACGTCCGTTTGTTTTGAAATTTAAACCAAACATTTCTTTGAATAGGATAGCCTCATTCAACATAATTTCCGTAACCCCACGTTTTCTTTAATACCATAAATGTCTCATAAATTTAAACCTACTTCGTTCCATTGCCTTATCACCGTCCTTTTTTGTATTCGTGGCATCCATCCTCACGAAACAGCCGCATCTCTCATATAAATCGCCCTTCCCTTCAGTTTCCTCTCCATCGAGATTTTTCCCTTTCCACCACAATTTTGTTGCTTTCATCCATTTTATATTTGTGTAATAAAAGGAGCAGCTGCTCCTACTCCCTTCCGCATCACCTTCCCTCCGCCATCTAACACTGCTCCGTCCACCTGACCCTCCCCACGTCGCCAATTCTGCCAAACTGCCCTCGACCTTCTCCGGCTCGTCGACCAACCAACACCGAACCCTGCTCTTCCCAGTAGCCGCGCCTCTCTCCAATCTCACCCGCCTCCCTGAAGCCAACCGCACCCCTCGCCTCGACTTCTCCCTTCTTCCTTGAACCACTCCAGCGCCGCCATCTATAGTACCCATATGAACCCAAGCTCCGAACCCTCAGCCATCGATCCGCTCACACCCGACAGCTCTCCACCTGAAGCATCCAAGACCCGTTGATCCCACAGATCTGACCATCGACTTGCCTTTTCTGGCTTTTCATCGACCTCCGCATTTGTGTGCTTTTGGTGGTCTGTGTGTATACCGCATGTGTGTGAGTGTGCTTTGGTATATTGTTGTGTGTGTTCATGTCCCTTTTGTATCATGTATATGTTATTTAATTATGTATAAGAGGTATTTTAGGTGAGTGATTTACTGGGTTGGTAAACGTTAGAGGTGTGTACTTGCTTATAAGTTTTGGTGGGAGTAGGAATGGCTGTGTTGTGTTATGAATTTCATATATGTATATTGTTAGTTTTGTGTAAATGTTTTGTGACGTGAGTTTATTAAAGGGTGTGTGATAAATTTTTGTGTTATAATCCGTGAGTTGTTTGAAATTTATTAGTTTCGAAATTTATTTTGAAAGAAAATAATAATATGAATATGTGTATATGGTTTTATGTGTGTCCGCGTAGTGTTGTTTTTATATATATATATTCCAATTTTACTGTGTGTGTCTATATATATATACATAAAAATATATTTATATTCTGAAGAATATAGTGTTGTGTGAGTGTTGCGTGAATTCAAGTTTGAGTTTGTATTCATTCCTGCGTGTGATTTCGGCTTTGCGTGAGTTTTTAATGATTGTTTGAGTTTTATTCTTTTTGATTATATATATATATATATATAAATTCATGTAAGGTGAGTTTTGAAATTAGTTGATTTTGAAATGTGTATTATATATATATACTTATATATATATTTTTATATAAAACGGGTTTAGGTGGGTATACAATTTAATTATATATATAAATATATATTATACAGTTTTGATTGTGTAAGTTATAAGTTTATATTTATTTAAAGGTTATATATATATATATATATATATATATATATATGTGTGTGTGTGTGTGTGTGTCTATATAATGGTTTTAAAGTATTTCGTGTGTACTTGTTTAAAATATAAATTTATATATTTATTCGTGTTGAAGAAATTTATATGTACTTATAAATATTGTATATAATTTTACTATGCATAGCCGTCCATATAAAATATATTATTTTGAAAAAGTTATTGTGTTTATATTTGAGTCGGGTTGGTGTTGAGTCTGAAAACCCATTCCCAAACCCAACAGTTGTACCAATCCTTTGAAAACTCCCTAACATCCTCTTATGAAAATAAAATATATCGCGAGCGGTTATTAAGATATAAATCCATTCTGAATCATGCCTGCAAGTCGTCGTTTCATTTTGGGCCACGAAAGGTGAGTTTATCTCACACTTGACTCACATTACTTCATAGATGTTAGATCAACTAAATGAACTGTTATGAAATGTATAGGATTGTCAATAGAAATTGTTTGTTTAAAATATACACTTTCACATGTGACACGATATTCATATGACATGTATGTGAACTGATTATATATGACTATGATGTGATTGATGATATGTGATGATTTGTTATGTTGTAGATACCCATAGTTTAGGAAAAATCACTAAGGGTTGAAATGATACATACCCGAATGGACATTAGATTAGGGAAAAATCGTTATGGGTTGAAATGATAGACCTAAACGATTTTTACTGAATCTGGGATTGCGAGTTGAAATGATAAACCCGTAGAAATTTTATAAATTGCGGGTTGAAATGATAAATATCCGTATCACTTGACCATAGGGTAGAAAACTATATATGGACACCGTTGGTCATGTTTTTGAATTAAAATGATTTGGAAAATTTGACTGTAAAAATATTTATTTAAGATCTTATATTTTATATTTATATGTTAAAGATTTATAGTTAAATTTTGTAAATTCTAAATTATATGTTTTAAAACGATTTTATGAGTGAAAATGTATTCAAATGCATATTTAAGATTTTACTTATAATTTATTTATTTTAAACTATATAATTTAATCATATATGCATTTTTAACTTTAAATTAATATATTATAATAAATTATTCTTTTTAAACCTATTTCTAAATTAATTTAAACCTATATATGTTTATAAAGTTATTTTCTATATAAATTTATAAATTAAATAATATTTTCAATGCTTATTTTATATATATTATAAACTTTAATAATAAACTCAATAGGTAGACAAGTTTTGATTTTGCGATTTGAATTCGAGGTTTTAAAGGTTTAAATTTATATAATGATACTTGATTCAATGAATTTGATTTTAAATCAACTTAATGCGAATTTCGAATTGACTTATATATTGAACTGTATAGGAAATGAACGTGAACTGTGTAATTAATTGGAATTTGAATTTATAATTGATATGAATATATGAATTCGATTATAAATTGACTGAATATGAATTGAAATAATTTTATATATGGAATTGATTCATAAACTGTTTGGTTTGAATTAAAGAAATTTCTTAAATCAATTTATTTCAAGATATGATTTTATTAAAATGGCCACGATGTGAAAAATGTAAACGTTTGGTTGTTAAAGAGACCGGGATTGGATATTGTTATACTCTCTGCCAATACCGAAACCTACTTTAAAAACTGTGTACGCGATGGAGTTCCAGAATGAAGTGATGGTTTGGTGGCGATTATTGGATTGAAGAAAGAGAACGTTGATGGATAGCCTTGACCTTCGGGTCATAATTAAAATGACTAAAACAGGTGCTATACCGTGATTAAGTGAGGTCGCACCTCCATCAGACACACTTCTCCGAACTATATCTATTACTTTGTGATTTGATTGGTGGCCACCCTTGATTATGGGAGTGTTGTTCGAGTGGGCGGTTGTTGCGGCTATGCGTTACCACCGGTCCGGGCGTGCATCGGTAGAATCCTACCGTGGGTATTCCTCGTGTGCCTTGTCACATTATCCTAAGCGAGCTCCCTACGATTTTGATTTAGCGTTGTCGTATCATGGCGCATCCCTATCCGCCGACGTACTGGTGTGTTATATGCAAACTGTACGATAACGGTATAAACGGTGTAAGGGTAATAATGGTAATCCCCACTTACACTATTTTCAATAGTATATTTAAACACAGACACTATTATAATAGTGTATTATATTATATGATATTAGTTTAACGGATCCTTAGATGATGGTGATCCTAAATATTCTTTAAGTTACTGATGCATTTCATTGAATATTTCATTTAAGTTGATTTACTTCCATGAGAATGTTAGTCCTGATCCGGGTTGTTTTGTTTTGCATTATTGCTCGGGTCAGATCGAGTATTGCAGTATTGAGATTTCACCTTTTGAAGCTGGAGACTATTGACGATATCACCTCTACCTGTATATTCAGGCTATTTCTCCTTTGTATTAGAAATTCATGTATTTAGACTTCCGCTGTATTTAATTTTGTAACTCTGATATTATGTATAAATTTTGATTTTTATTTAGTAGTTTCATGAACTACTATTGTATAATTTATTTATTCAGCTGCGAGATATTCTGTTTTTCTGTGTTTGTGATTCTGTGATTTATTTTATTTACCTCAGAAGCTAATAACATTCTGCCATTTCAAACGGTTTTAGTTGGTTTAATTACCAGCTTGAAGTGGACGAAAGAGGGTATGTTACAGTTGGTATCAGAGCTTTGTTTTATCAAAGCTTTAGCCTATGAGGTAAAAGCTCATTAGAGATAGGGTAGTGATACCCTAGAATGAGTGGAATCAGTCACTGAATCCTTCTTGCGAGAGAGCATATTTTTAAAGTATAAATGGTTTTTAAAATGGTTTTAAATATTTTACAGAAATATTTTCGGATATAATTTTTTTATATATATTTAAATTCTTTTCTGAAATTTATTTTCCATTGATTCTATCTTCCTTCGTAGATCCTCTATGATTAGGTTCTTTCATTCGTTCAGCTTTTACCTCAAATTCTATAACTTATCCTTGTCTATAACAAAGTAAGAAGTAGAAGAAGAGTATTTTTATTTAATATTGATTTGAAATTTTGATATATATATATATATATATATATATATATATATATATATTCGTAAATAATATTATGTTTTGGTGATACCAATAGTTTGAGAGGATTTGATGTTTATACTTCAAGACTTTATATTTTATAAACTATACATTTTGAATAAGAGGTAAAGATGTAGATTTTGTAAAAAAAATGATATTATCTTAGTTGAAATTTATAACAATATAGTTTATAAAGTTACGCATATATCAGAATTATAAATTTAAATGGATTATAAAGATTTTAATTTGTGATATATATATATATATATGAGTATAAATATGAACCTTTGGTTTAAATATATTAATTATTTAATTACTATTTCTCTACCTCGCTCCTTTTCGGGGACGAAAAGGTTTGAGTAGGGGAGATTGTAACAACCTCAATTTTTAGAGTATTTTAAGTAATATTTTAATTTAAAATTTTGGTTTATTTATTTTATTTATTTGCATTCACTCTAGAATTTTTATTTAAATATTTAATTCGTATAATTATACAATCTATTTTCAAATATGGAATTATATCTTTGATTTGATTTCAAAATATTTCTCTTTTAGATCTACAATGCGTATTGATTGTTGTTGGTGCAAACATTGCTAATTTTTCTCTGTTAGATTTATTACATTGATATCGTCTATTTTATATTTGATTTGCATACTGTCAAAACCGTTCTTCCTTTAAACTAAAATTTTGTATTGTTTTCCTCTTATTTGCAAACAGATTTATAGTGTTTCCTTTTTACTTGCAAACTGTTTTCTTGTTTCTATTTTAACCACGTCCGTTTGTTTTGAAATTTAAACCAAACACTTCTTTGAATAGGATGGCCCCGTTCAGCATAATTTACGTAACCCCACGTTTTCTTTAATACCATAAATGTCTCGTAAATTTAAACCTACTTCGTTCCATTGCCTTATCACCGTCCTTTTTTGTATTTGTGGCATCCATCCTCACGAAACAGCCGCATCTCTCATATAAATCGCCCTCCCCTTTAACTTCTTCTCCATCGAGATTTTTCCCTTTCCATCACAGTTTTGTTGCCTTCTTCCATTTTATATTTGTGTAATAAAAGGAGCAGATGCTCCTACTCCCTTCCGCATCACCTTCCCTCTGCCATCTAACCCTGCTCCGGCCTCCTGACCCTCCCCACGTCGCCAATTCCGCCAAACAGCCCTCCACCATCTCCGGCGCGTCGACCAACCAACACCGAACCCCGCTCTTCCCAATAGCCGCGCCTCTCTCCAATCTCACCCGCCTCCCTGAAGCCAACCTCACCCCTCGCCTCGACTGCTCCCTTCCTCCTTGAACCACTCCAATGCCGCCATTTCCAGTACCCATCACGAACCCAAGCTCCGAACCCTCAGCCACCGATCCACTCACACCCGACTGCTCTCCACCTGAAGCATCCAAGACCCGTTGATCCCACAGATCCGACCATCAACCTGCCTTTTCTAGCTTCACCTCGACCTCCGCATTTGTGTGCTTTTGGTGGTCAGTGTGTATACCGCGTGTGTGTGAGTGTGCTTTGGTATATTGCTGTGTGTGTTCATGTCCCTTTTGTATCATATATATGTTATTTGATTGTGTACGTGAGGTATTTTGGGTGAGTGATTTACTGCATTGGTAAACATTAGAGGTGTGTACTTGCTTATAAGTTGTGGTGGGAGTAGAAATGGCTGTGTTGTGCTATGAATTTCATATATGTATATTGTTAGTTTTGTGTAAATGTTTTGTGGCGTGAGTTTATTAAAGGGTGTGTGATAAATTTTTGTTTTATAATCCGTGAGTTGTTTGAATTTTAATAGTCTCAAAATTTATTTTGAAAGAAAATAATAATATGAATATGTTAATATAGTTTTTTGTATGTCCGCGTAGTGTTGTTTTTATATATATGTATATTCCAATTTTACTGTGTGTGTGTATATATATTTACATATAAATATATTTATATTCCGATGAATATAGTGTTGTGTGAGTGTTGCGTGAATTCAAGTTTGAGTCTATATTCATTCCTGCGGGTGATTTTGGCTTTGCGTGAGTTTTTAATGATTGTGTGAGTTTTATTCTTTTTGATTATATATATATATATATATATATATATATATATATATATATATATATATATATATATATATATATATATATTCATGTAAGGTGAGTTTTGAAATTAGTTGATTTTGAAATGTGTATTATATATACATATATATATATATATATATATATATATATATATATATATATATAAAACGGGTTTAGGTGTGTATACAATTTAATTATATGTATATATTATAGAGTTTTGTGTGTGTAAGTTATAAGTTTATATTTATTTAAATGTTATATATATATGTGAGTGTGTGTGTGTGTGTCTATATAATGGTTTTGAAGTATTTCGTGTGTACTTATTTAAAATATATATTTATATAATTATTTGTGTTAAAGATATTTATATGTACATATTAATATTGTATACAATTTTACTATGCGTAGCCGTCCATATAAAATATATTATTTTGAAAAAGTTGTTGTGTTTATATTTGAGTCGGGTTGGTGTTGAGTTTGAAAACCCATTCCCAAACCCAACAGCTGTACCAATCCTTTGAAAACTCCCTAACATCCTCTTATGAAAATAAAATATATCGCGAGCGGTTATCAAGATATAAATCCATTCTGAATCATGCCTGCAAGTTGTCGTTTCATTTTGGGCCACGAAAGGTGAGTTTATCTCACACTTGACTCACATTGCTTTATAGATGTTAGATCAACTAAATGAACTGTTATGAAATGTATAGGTTTGTCAGTAGAAATTATTTGTTTAAAATATACACTTTCACATGTGACACGATATTCATATGACATGTATGTACACTGATTGTATATGACTATGATATGATTGATGATATGTGATGATTTGTTATGTTGTAGATACCCATGGTTTAGGAAAAATCACTAAGGGTTGAAATGATACATACCCGAACGGACATTAGATTAGGGAAAAATCTTTATGTTTTGAAATGATAGACCTGAACGATTTTTTTTGAATTTGGGATTGCGGGTTGAAATGATAAACCCGTAGAAATTTTATAAATTGCGGGTTGAAATGATAAATATCCGTATCACTTGACCATAGGGTAGAAAACTATATACGGACACCGTTGGTCATGTTTTTGAATTAAAATGATTTGGAAAATTTGACTGTAATAATATTTATTTAAGATCTTCTATTTTATATTTATATTTGAAAGATTTATACTTAAATTTTGTAAATTCTAAATTATATGTTTTAAAATGATTTTATGAGTAAAATGTATTTACATGCTTATTTAAGATTTTACTTATAATTTATTTATTTTAAACTATATAATTTAATCATATATGTATTTTTAACTTTAAATTAATATATTGTAATAAATTATTCTTTTTAAACCTATTTCTAAATTAATTTAAACCTATATATGTTTATAAAGTTATTTTCTATATAAATTTATAACTTATAAATAATAATTTCAAGGCTTATTTTATATATATTATAAACTTTAATAATAAACTCAATAGGTGGATAAGTTTTGATTTTGCGATTTGAATTCGAGGTTTTAAAGGTTTAAATTTATATAACGATACTTGATTCAATGAATTTGATTTTAAATCAACTTAATGCGAATTTCGAATTGACTTAAATATTGAACTGTATAGGAAATGAACGTGAACTGTGTAATTAATTGGAATTTGAATTTATAATTGATATGAATATATGAATTCGATTATAAATTGACTGAATATGAATTGAAATAATTTTATATATGGAATTGATTCATAAACTATTTGGTTTGAATTAAAGAGATTTCTTAAATCAATTTATTTCAAGATATGATTTTATTAAAATGGCCATGGTGTGAAAAATGTAAACGTTTGGTTGTTAAAGAGACCGGGATCGGATATTGTCATACTCTCTGCCAATACGGAAAACCACTTTAACAACTGTGTACGCGGTGGGGTTCCAGAATGAAGTAGGATGGTTTGGTGGCGATTACTGGATTGAAGAAAGAGAACGTTGATGGATAGCCTTGACCTTCGGGTCATAATTAAAATGACTAAAACAGGTGCTATACCGTGATTAAGTGAGGTTGCACCTCCATCGCACACACTTCTTCGAACTATATCTATTACTTTGTGATTTGATTGGTGGCCACCCTTGATCATGGGAGTGTTGTTCGAGGTGGGCGGTAGTTGCGGCTATGCGTTACCACCGGTCTGGGCGTGCATCGGTAGAATCCTACCGTGGGTATTCCTCGTGTGCCTTGTCATATTATCCAAATCGAGCTCCCTACGATTTTGATTTAGCGTTGTCGTATCACGGTGCATCCCTATCCGCCGACGTACTGGTGTGTTATATGCAAACTGTACGATAACGGTATAAACGGTGTAAGGGTAATAATGGTAATCCCGCTTACACTATTTTCAATAGTATATTTAAACATAGACACTATTATAATAGCATATTATATTATATGATATTAGTTTAACGGATCCTTAGAGGATGGTGATCCCAAACATCCTTTAAGTTACTGATGCATTTCATTGAATATTTCATTTAAGTTGATTTACTTCCAAGGGAATGTTAGTCCCGATCCGAGTTGTTTTGTTTTGCATTATTGCTCGGGTCAAATCAATTATTGTAGTGTTGAGATTTCATCTTTTGAAGCGGGAGACTATTGACGATATCACCTCTACCTGTTGATTCAGGCTATTTCTCCTTTGTCTTAGAAATTCATGTATTTAGACTTCCACTGTATTTAATTTTGTAACTCTGAAATTATGTATAAATTTTGATTTTTATTTAGTAGTTTCATGAACTACTATTGTACAGTTTGTTTATTCAGCTGCGAGATATTTTTTTTTCTGTGTCTGTGCTTCTATGATTTATTCTGTTTACTTCAGAAGCTAATAACATTCTGTCATTTCAAACGGTTTGAGTTGGTTTGGTTACCAGCTTGAAGTGGACGAAAGACGGTATGTTACATAAGGTGCTCTCAATGAAATTTAGTATTTGTTATTGTTTTGGATTCATTATATTGTTCAATTTGGTTCTTGTACTATTTTACATTACTCAACTTTATTGCTCCCTCTTTTCATCAATCTCAAATCTAGCATTGCTTTACTACATATTGTTTTTTGATCCATATGATTTGTTTTGGTATATTGGAGATGCTCTTAAGATTGGATTCTTGCAAACACAGTATAACTATGGAATGACACTAATTTCGTAATGTCAACCATTTAGCAAATTAGTGTACTTAAAATATATGTACACATACACACACGCGGCCACACACACGCACACGCGCGCGCGCGCACACACACACACACACACACACATATATATATATATATATATATGGGAAAATACAAAGAGACACAAAATTTTGACACAAATTGTGACACAACTGATTTGGGACCATTGGATCACTCCATGAATTACACCTCTCTATATAAGGACAAAAGGATCCAATGGTTGAGGCTCTGTGTCTCTTTCTTTGTGTCTAATTTTGTGTTCAAATATTCGTCCCTTATATGTATATATATGCTCACGAATGATGTATTCATATCTTATATGTGTGTTTCATGCACCCAAAGTTAAAAAAAAAAATTGAATTAAAGCTGTAGTTTTTAACTTTGATAATATGTTTATTGCATTTCTAAGCAAAATCAAAACTAAAAAATATAGTATATCGGTTGGCATACAATTTTCTTGAAGTAAGAGAAAAACAGGTTTTCATCAACTTACCTCAAGTTGTATTCTATTTAATTTATCACTAGTATCTGATTTGTGCAGGTGAATGTGATGATAAAGCCTATGGTTTAACATTGATTTTTTTTTTCTAATTTTCTGCCTTTATGTTGGCCATCGTACTATTTTCATGTTTAGAACAAATTATTTTTTGTTTTATTTCCAAAAGACGTGTTATAGATTAGATTTATTATCTCTCTTTTTTCCTCTGTTTTTATGTACTTTTCATTTGTTATTGAAGGATTGCATATCAATTTAATAAATTATATAAATTAACCAAGGTTTAAAATTCTGATTTTCATTTTTGCTTCGGTCATTTGCAATTATCAAATTTTGTTCCAAATTCGAAATTCCAAAATCACCGCTTTATTTTTTTTCTAGATTTTGAAGCTTTTTGTTCTGCTTTGTTTGTAGATACACTAGTAAATATCATAAATTTATGCACTTGTAATAAAAGTACATATAACAATTATAACTGAAAGTGAAAATACAACTTCGTATGTTTTTTAATTTAATAAGTAAAAAATACGCAACCTAGTTTATGTCTACTAAATACAGCAAAAGCCTAGAAGAAAAATAAAAAACTAGTCCAAATATCATTTCGACGGTCCTTTGATTATTTCAGCTGAAACTAATTCCATTCTCTTTCCCTAAGTAAAACTCATAACGCCTAAGTATATCTAAACGATTACGTTGCCCGATATTGCATGGAAGATCATCCATGCGGAGGTCCTTAAGCTTGATGCTACATTCCACTGTGTGCATATATGCATATGTTTTTGTTTCAAATTTAGAAATCACAATGTTTTTACGGTGAATGATGGGCAGGTCAACATGGGAACCAGACCGAAATTGTTGAAATTTTGATGTCGCAGCTGGAACCTTGAACCATAAAATCAACTTCAAACTCTAATTTATGGGGCTTATTTGGGACAGATCATTTGTATGCTTATGTAAAAATAGTTTACATGATGTTCCGAATATAACACATTATCCGTTTCAGGCCCATGCATGTAACTTCGAATGATCCTGGAATTTTAATGCTACCCATTTAGCTGACTATTGTCTTAGGATTTATGTTAAAATTCTTCAAGACATGATATTTACCAACCTATAATACTTTATGGAAAACAAAAATTATGAAATCTAGATAAACTAAAATTTCATTTGTCTAAAGTTCTGGATTAGGATTTTTTTTCAAGTTGTTTATATATTCTTCTTTAAACCAAAGATTGAAGGATATAATGGAAAGTGGTTCATTTAGTGCTAAAAACGATGAATTTCATCATGTAATAAATGTTTACATTTTCAAAATAGGTAATAAATTAGCTTTATTTGTGAACACCATTTTACCCAAGTACACAAGGTTTGTGTTTCGGTGAGATTTGGAGAGTGGAAGTTGCATACAGCCTTACTTCCAAACTAAATAAATCATAGACCGAGACCTTTGGCTAGTTAATACTGATAACATCAAAAATTATGCCAATCTTTTTTACATAAAGTTCAATAAATAGCATATGTTTACATCATTGTATCACATAAAAATTAGAATTGTGATATATGTATATTTCCTCTAAATATTATTTAGTATTTTGAAACTCTTAATAATCACAAAAAGAAGATACTAATACAAGTACTAATATTCATATTGATTTAAAATTGAAAATAAACAATTAAATCATTAAATATGATTTATTTGAAAGATTAATATACAACTTGATCATATGCAATAATTTCTCCAAAAATCACAAAACTGCAGTTGCAGTCCCATCCACTTGCGATAATCCTCTTTTATTACAACCATTTTATGATCATCATTTCCATTACTGTATTTTTCACATAGTATACTTATTTCCAATAGGCTCTATTCCAGTTGTTGATTGTTGAGAAATTGCTAAATATATGCTTTCTTTCTTTTTTGCAAAGAGATTGATAGAAAAATTTGAAATAGTTAATAATCTATATATGCTAAATATGGATTTTAAACTTGATTATATATATTTCATAGCTTCCCATATGAAGTTGAATTTTAAATCACCATAACATGTTAATCAGCTTTACTACTAACAGACTCAAAGTGGTCGTGACGTAATTACTATAAATTTCATTTTGTATATCATGCTTTTGATGATGTAATTGCTATAAATTTTTTGATAATCAAAGATTATTTTCAAATCTTTTGGTGAGACTACAATTTAAAGTATTTTCACTAAAATTTAATTAATTTAATTTTAGTTCTATGAGGCATGATGTACAATAAAAAAAGGTAATACTATTTACAGTTTTACAAAAAAACATGTATCTGTACTAGTTCCCAATTGGATCCACGGAAGGTATGGACAAAACATGGGTCAATCTACCATGGTTTTGTAATTTCTGGTTAATTTCTCCGTACTTATAACTCTTCAGGGATAAATATAGACTGGTTTGATTTTTTGTAGAATGAAAAATTAATATAAGCAAGCCATTCGAAATTTCATACATAAGCATGCAGAAAGTGAGGGCAACGCAAAAAAATTATTTGCCAATGTCATAAATGTAGGAATCTTATTTGGCATGCTTCAAGAGACATTATGACACATTTGGTGTATTTTGGAATTGATCCAATGTATGATATATGGATCTTTTACGAAAAAACATGTCATTCACAAAACGAAGCCAATAAAGTGACAAAAACATACAAAATGCACTTTGATGCAGAAATAGGTGATGAGGAGAATGAGTATCATGTTAACGATAAATTTAGAGAATGGATTAAGAAAATGTTGGAGATAGTTATAATTCCTTTATATCCTGGTTTTACAAGCCATATAAAGTAGTCTACTATAATATTTCTTTTTAAAAATAAGGTCATGATGGTATAACCAACACACAGGGCCGGTCCTAGGACTTTCGATACCTAAAGCGAAAAGTAAAAAAGAGGCCCTTTCAGAGAATCTAATATAGTTGGTTCACCATCGATTTTCATGAATGTATGGTCGGTTGCACCCTTGCAAAATTCAAAAACAACACTAATACTATGCTACAACCAGTCATTTTCAAACTCAACCATATTGAAGTTCTAATGCAGCTTGTTTCATTTTACTGATGCTCAAATGGATGCTATATGTTCAAATTGACACTTATACAAAATATTTATGATTACTAAAGCTTAGCCTGTTATTATACTAACTAAATCAATGAAGTGCAATTATCATTTTTAAAGAATTCTTTTCTGAAAATATCAGTACACAAAAAGAACATCAATTACTCATTAAAAGAAACAATATGTTTAATATCTACAGAAATGTATAATTTTACAAACTGCGGATAGGTTAAAAAAAAAAAAAATCTCCGAACAAAGTATATGTAAGCTTAATCATCCAAATATCCTTCTGCAAAGCAGTTGGGTTTCATGCTCACGAAGCATAGGCAGAATAGATCTTGGGGATTCATCTTCATTATAATTAACATAAATTTCTACAACAATCAGTTTGCTCTTCATTGTTCAGCAATTAATTCACTGATTTAATAATTCGGATATACTTCTTTGTGAATAATTGAAATGGAGATCCCAGGCTTTCCATTTCTAGAGACTGAGTTCCACAATCAGGATGTGTACCCCAAGAGAACGAATTACGAGAACTGCCAAATTTTCCAGTAATAGCGTAATACCCAAAAAAAAAACACAAATACATACAATTAAATTTAAATCATAAATCAAATTATCTAAATTAGCGAATTACTAACATATGAATAATATTCTTTGCAGTTTCAGGTCGGCTTCAAGCTCGACAAATACTGTCGTGCCTGGCGCATGGCTTCTGCTTTCAGCTTTTCCTGTTTGGAGAACACGATTTGGATCGTCGTTGTTTGTAGTCGATTTCGCGATTTGGAAATTTGGTTTCACCATTTATTGATTTCCCAGATTTGCAGATCGCCATTTCTTTTAGATGGATGATGGTGCCCCATTTTTTTGGGTGCCCCAAGCGGTTGCTTCTGTCGCTTGTCCAAAGGGCCAGGCCTGCCAACACATCATTTAAGGAAGTTCTTAAGCTCCTCAAGGATATGTTAATTAAGGAAAATAGCCTTCTTGATTCCATATACACAACAAAAAATTTGATCAAATCATTTGGGTTAGGTTATATAAACGTACATGCATGCACGAACGATAATTTCCTATTTAGAAAAGAGTTTGCATATTATGATTTTTTTTGGGGTCCTAAATGTAGTGAATCTCGTTGGAAAAAGTACAAGACAAGGGAAGAGAGAAAGCAATCTAAAATACATGTGAAGTTTTTGCGATACTTTCCACTTGTACCAAGGTTGAAAAGAATGATCATGTCACGAAGGCAACACCTAATTGATAAGTTTTGTTGATGCTTGATTTTGGTCAATCGCACGCCAACACCCAATTCGTATATGAATCAGATGATAACCGTAATAACAAGTCATAAAGAAATCCTAGAGCAGTGACAGAGTGATAAAATTAAAGACACAAGGTTTATAGTGATTTAGAAAATCATGCCTATGCCCACTTGTTGCATTCAAATGATTATACTTTATGATTACAAGATAATTCAATTTGTTTGCAAGAATGTAGAGAAAAGTTGTGAAAGTTAGGCTTGAGCAATGACCTAGTGTAGTAGCCTCCAAAAGATGAGAAAAGATCCCAAAAAATTTCATATGGAAGGGTAAAATATTTCTAATATTTGATATATTCAATTTGAATTTGATACATATTAATTTGCATGTATTTTCATAGTTGTCTCCAATATTCGATCAAATCATGTGAAGGTAAATTTGATATATTTTATTTTGTGTAAGAGCTAGTACTATATTTTATCCCTCTTTTATTTTTCCTTTTAAGAGTTTGGATCCGTGATTTTGAAATATAAGGAACCCAATTACCAATCGGGAGATACTGGGACAAAATACACAATATGCTAATGATAGCGGGTGCACTCGCACTTCATGCCACAGAAGATCAAGTGCATTCTCCTGCACCAGAACAAACAACACGCTAGAGATGGCAGTGGGGCGATTTGATGGTCCAAACCCAATAAACCTTCCTATGTTTTGACCCATTCAGACTCATCTCATTAGATCATTGTGACAGGTAGACTCGTGACCTGTTTTCTGTGTCTAGAGTCAGATCGGGCACGACTGACCCGCACTATTAAGATATCACGAAAATGCTTTATTACTGCACTAGTGATTTGTCAATCTTCTAAGATATAAGTGATTATGACATGAATTTTATATATTTCGATCAATAAGACATAACCTTTTTATAATATTAATTTGCATCTCTACAATTATATGAAAAGCAATCCATATTTTTTAATTATTGGTATTGTACACTTCATTTCTAGTATATTTTATTATCATTTGTATTTAGTATACCATTTTTTGACAAAATAAATGCTCATCGGTACAAAATTTTGAACCAATACGTAGAGCCTCATCAAATTTAAGGGCGGGTCAGGTCAATCCTAACCCATACGGGCTTGGATATAAAGGAAAATTTCAAGACTAACTCTGGCCACCAAAAAACTCGGAGTGGGTCCGAGCCACCAAAAAACCTGTACTATTGTCATTCCTATGACACACTGTTCAATACAGTATGGGGAATTAAATGATGTGATGCTCCACTTGAATACATCAACACACGTTGTTGCATCAGCCAAAAAAAGAGAATGTTGGAGGCTCATCTTCCAAAGTTCGTGGTAGAGAAGAACATATTTACCTTTCACAAACTGTGCAATTTTCGTTCCCTTTTTCAAATGCCCATTTCATGGGTTTCTTTCTTATCGTAAACAAACGGACCATATATGTACTAAATATAGGAATATATCTATTATTCACACTTATTAATGATTCAACTTCCCTTTTTTACTATTTGTCCACATAGCATGTATATTACACTGGTTTATTTATGTAAAAAAAGAATAAATAACTCAATTAAATAATTAAATTATACTACTCAAAAAATTTCAAGGTTTAATAGGAAGCATTAATGTTACATGGACACATGTCAAGATAAACTTTATTAAGTTGATAAAATTATCATAATTTGAAATCTAGTACACATGCCAGGATGCTCAAAATTTGTAATCTAGTACATATTTATGCAATTAGTGCCTTGTTATTACCCCGACACAACATCGCTATATCCCATAGTAGATTACTAACGCTACGCTTTTCCTAAATAGCTTCAAATATAGCTTTTCCCCTTTAGGCCCCAAGATATTCCGTTATTTCTGTTATATTAAGCTATTTCCATTGTATCTTTGATAAAAGTAATGAATTGAAAAATGATATTTATACATTATAAAAATTATAAAATTAGGTTTTTCAATTGAATTTTTCAACATATTTTTTTAGAAACAAAAATACTTTGACATTATATTAAATTTAATTAAGTTAATAGTAGTTTTCGTTTATTTATAGATATTTGCACATGCTTTTATTTAAAATTAAGAACGTACTTACAAGTGTTAAATTGAGCGTTATTTTTCACTCAATTATTGTTTATATATCCGTAAATATGTTAAGGATGAGTTTAACGTGCTATTGTAGAGTTATCTCTACTATATCTTGAAATTTTCTCGTTTTTCTCCTCACTGTGACTTTCTGGAGCCCAGCCGTATTAAATGAAATTTCTCGTTTTATCCTCACTGTGACTTTTTGGAGCCCAGTCGTATTAAATGCACTAGGCACTTTAACTGCACATGTATGTATATTAGCATGCTCAAAGTTTGGAATATACTAATATGCTCAAAGTTTGAAATCTAGTACATATACACTAGCATGAGACATGTTTGTTGTATAAGATAATGTTGTGAAAACGTCTTCGTACTTTAAATATTGTCAGAAATAAAATTTTGTTATGTAGTACATAATATGTCAATCATAAATTTGACTTTTTTATTATTGCTTATGCATACAATTTTTATCAAATGATTTATATAATTTTATATTTGATTGAAAGTTTTTTTGTCAATTCGTTAAAATGACCATCGTATACAAACTGAAATTTTTAGCTTATAAAGAAATTATTAGAGAAATTCATGAATACTAATTACTTGATGTTAGAAAAATGTTTGTATAAATAGTGGTTAATTAATCCAAATATATTATTTGAATGTAAAACATTAAGAGACAATCTAAGTCATATTGAAATTGTAAATCTAAGTTATATATATGTAAAATCATCGAAATATTTAACACGGCATTTTGGTTAACTATAAAATGACAATTTAATAAAGATTTATGAACAATCACGAATAATTAAGATGAGGGGTATAGATCTCTAATATTGTTGAGAGGATATGTAATTTCTAAGCCTTTTTGTTATTTAATCAACAATTTACTAAGCGAAATAAATTACATAATAAAATATTGAATTGTTATTACTTGTTGTACATATTTTTTTTTATTTCAATGAAATTTTATTTCAACATTTCTATTACTACGAGTGTGGCATGCACGTTAACATTGTGATTCTTAGTAAGTATTAGACAAATTGATAAATATTTGTGATATTCACAAATTCACCATTTCATTACGTTGTGCTTCGCAAATGATTTAATGATATTCACAAAACCAAATCTTAGGTCCTTGCAAGGATTGTTTACCTTTATGAATAAATTCAATCAACTCTCTGGACTCGACATTAATTTCAGTAAACCAACTATCACTATCTTAGGCTTAAACTTTGAGAACAAAAGTATACAAGCTTCATTTGTTAGTATTCCTCTAGGAAACCCGAATTTAAACTATATTGGAATTCCTCTCACAACTACTAAAGTTCAAACAAAGAATCGTCTCAGACTTGACGAAAAGTTAACAAGTAAGATGAATCTATGGGGTAACAAGACGCGGACTCATGTCGATAGATTGACAATTGTCATGTAGTTGTATTATTCAAGAATTCTCGTGTTGTCTAGGAATGATTCAAAAAGCTTATTGTCACTTTTTATGGACCGGGGACCCTTTCTCCAGAAAAACCGACCCATAGCCTTTCCAAAGATACAACAACAGCCTATGAAGAATGCATGCCTAGGTGTTATATACTTAGTTAAGTGGTATTCACTTGAACAATTTGATCAATGGGAGAAAATGTAGAATTTAAGAAGAGGAGAATACTTAATTTTGTTTGAGGAAGAACTCCTTTCAATTTCTTTACAACACTCTTACTTGGGTGCTTACATACAACAACTCAAAATGGTTGGCTTTATATAGCAGCCTTACATGACAATTCATACTTAATGGACACCATTTCATTAATGGACACTACCTTTTCACTAATAGACATAACCATTCACCTTTTTTAATTTTCCACTAAGAAAGCATTTAAAGTTTATCCCACAAAACTCCCCCGTAAACTTAAGTGCTTTAGTCTTTTAGGGCGGTTTGTATACGTCACCAGTTAGCTCTTTATGTTTCTCTTTCTTTATATTTGAGCCTATTACTCTGTACTGTCGGAACACACTGGCTGTACACCATTTCCACCATCCATTTGTTTTAAATTTCCAATTATGTGTGCCAACGTCCCTCAGATCAATGACATATTTGGGCAAGTCACTAAATGGTATCCTCCTTAAGGCACCTACTGATATCAAATAGTTTTTTACCTCTTCCATAACCTTCATCATACTATCATTTACACCCTTCATTATTTGTTCCCTCATTTTCATGTCCCACCAATCCTCATGGATCGGGACTTTCCTTTCCATCTCAGGTGCAAATCCAGCACCGTAACTCTCCTTTCTAATAGGTCTCCTCATGGCCGGACACCACTTGCTACTTTCTTTTCCGCTCTCCGGTCTTATCTCTTCTTGTCTTCCTAGTCCAGTATTTCTTCTGACCAAGGGTTGATATACTCATCAGGTTTCTTCGGACTTCTTACACTTCCACTTTTATCCTGACTAAGACTTCATTATTCTTATCAATTTTTGCAGCACTGCAATCTCTCTTTTCTTTTACATCGTCATCTTCATCTACCCCGTTTGTATTCTTTTAATTGTCCTCATTTTGCAATTCCTCCTTACTGTCAATATCTTCATTTTCAACTCCTTTATTTTGTCTTCTTCCTCTTCTTCGACCTCCTCTTCATCTTCTTTTTCTTTTATTTTCTCTTTAACCGTCTCTTCCTCTACTTCTGCCATCTCAACATTCTCGTTTGCATACACCTCTCCCAACAATTTCCATGAATCTTTTGCTGTTTTTTCTCCGTTAATATGACACCATGCTTCTTTATCGACGTTCTAACTCAGCACCATAAAAGCTTGAAGATCTTTCCTTCTCAAACTTGTAAATGTCTTACTCTCTTTCTTCGTCGTGTTTTTTTACATCTTTTTGCCATTCGTAGCCACACACAACAATCTCCCATAATTCTTTAGAAATTAACTCTTCTTTCTTTCTGTTACTCCATTTTACATAATTTTTTTTGTGAGAACAAACAACGAGAAAAATAGAAATGTCATAGTGTCAACCTGGCGCTCTGATACCAATTTGTTGAATTGAAGAAGAGGAGAATACTTAATTTTGTTTGAGGAAGAACTCCTTTCAATTTCCTTACAACACTCTTATTTGGGTGTTTACATACAACTCAAAATGGTAGGCTTTATATAGTAGCCTTACATGACAATTCATACTTAATAGACACCATTTCATTAATAGACACTACCTTTTCACTAATAGACATAACCATTCACCTTTTTTAATTTCCCACTAAGAAAACATTTAATGTTTATCCAACAGAAAATATTTATGGTTAAGTTGGTGCAAAAAACATTACATAGGCTCTAAGGACTTTTGTAGCATACAAAAGATATATAATGTGAGCTGGGATTGGAAAGAAGTCCTATCAGTCAGAGACAACCTAAAGCCTTATACGAACCTTATTATTTCCCCCTCCTCTAACGCGTCTTTATGGCATGCTCCTTGGACAAGGAAATGGTGCTTCCTCATAAGTTAAGGTACAACGAGGTTATTCAAAGTGGGCTATTACTCAACCCATTTATGACCCATTCTCTTTGACCCATTTATTACTCAACCCGTTTATAACCCAACCCTCTAAAAAGTGGGTTACCCATTTAACCCACTTAAGTATTTAAATTTGATTTAGCTAATAAAAACAAATGCTAAAAAAAATTGTTTTCAAAATATTCCATAAAATTTTGAATTCTCAAAATTTGAAGTTCAAGTGTTGAATTCCGTATTCGACTTCAAATTTTAAATTTTAAATCTTTAATTTCTGAATTTGAAATTTGAAGTTTTAGATTTTAAATTTCGTACTTCAAATTTAAAAGTTTTAAATAATAAAATTTTGGAATTTTAAATTTCAAAATTTCAAACTTTGAAATTTTAAATTTTCAAATCCAAAATTTAAATTTATAAAATTTCAAGTTTTAAAATTTAAATTTCAAATTTTAAAATTTAAATTTCAAATTTTAAAATTCAAAATTTCAAATTTCCAATTTCCAATTTCCAATTTTCAAATTTTCTGAATTTTTAATTTAAATTTAAAATATTAGGGATATACTATGTAAGGTTCAAATATGATGGCCTGTTATTTTCGAAGTACAACAGTCAGTCTCCACGGGGAAATACATTTTGCATTCGCCAAATGAAGTATCCGAGTGTCACATATTGTATGTAATTTAGGTGGGAGTTGATCGGTCGAAGTCTCATCTGACTCCGAGTAAGTATGAAGAAGTAATCGTAGTCTGAACAAAAAAATAGTGACTTCGCCACTAGGGAGAGTGCAAATATGGGATGTTACAGCCTATTATTTTCTAAGTACAATTGTCAGTCTCCATGGAGAAGTGCATTGTGCGTTCGCCTGATGAACTATCCAAGCGTCACATATTGTCCGTAATTTAGGTAGGAGTTTATCGGTCGAAATCTCGTATGATTTTGAGTTAGTATGAAGAAATTATCGCAGTCTGAACAAAAAAATAGCGGCTTCGCCACTAGGGAAACTACAAATATGAGGGTATGATAGACCATAATTTTGCAAGTACAAATGTCAGTCGTCATGTAAAAATGAATGTGTGTTTATAATTTATAATTTCAAATTTTAAGTTTTTTTATAAATGGGTTACCCATTTTTGATCCTTTTGAAAATGGGTCAACCTAACCCATTGCCCATAAAAATTCATAAATGGGTTAACCCAGCCCATTTATGGATAGGGTAAATGGGTTGGGTCATATTTTGACACCACTAAACCTAGGGCACCTTACGAAATTGAGATCCGTAGGAACACGAAATGTAATGCCCTACCAACGAAACATAACACCCCATTCTCTAAAGCCGGAAGTTAAACAATACAGATGCTGCAGTCACCTCTAGTTTTGACTTTCGGTGATAGAAAATCAAATATTATTCAATCTCAACATCAGATAACATGGAAATACGAAAAATTTCACCAACATTCATTCATACAACCCAATGCAGAACTCGTTCATATAAAATATAGATTATTACAAAATAATACCGAGAGCGACAAATGAAGAAGTCTCCTCGGTTGATCAGAGTATATAGATAACGACATTAGAAACATAAGTCGATACACAAAGCCAACAACAACACTAAGCACAACAATGCTTCCTAAGTAGCTAAATATCTTCATCTTTAGAAATTTATGTGTGGCTAACAACTGAAACCCCTAACCCTCATTCTGCTCAATTGAGCACCCGAGAGTTTAAGGGGAAAAACATAACTACAGATAAGTCAAAAAGATCAGTGTGAATAATAACTTATAATTCGACATCAATGATATCTAACGGGACCATGCCGCAAAGAAGAATGGGTGTCCCTCTAGTTATAATACTATACGAAAGCATATAATCCTGAATCCCCTGCACCACAATGGTTAGTTCATTTATCACAATATAACTTTAAACATTCAATAACAAACATAATATACATTAAGCAACATATTATAGATTCCCTCCCCAATTATTCTCCCATCTATGTTTTTGCAAAGATCTACTTTGTTAGGCAACAGAACCAGTCCTTCATTCTATTATTGGTTTACTTTAGACATTTTATGGCATCGTAAGCCATCAATATGGAATCAACATCCCTTTCGGTTCCCTTTAGTGCTTCCCACAGTGCATTCCCACTAACATGAAACCCGAGGTTCCTTTCCTAAACCCTTATGTACTACGTGAAGCAATAGATTCACATTCATTAACATTATTTTATTTACTGGTGAGCGTCAATTTCCCCCACTCTTGGGACCCTCTCGTCATTTCCCACACAAATGCAGCGACTTATCAATGGAAACAAACAATACATAACATTTCAATGGAAAGTAAAGAACACATACATTACATTGGACATACACCGATATTAGCTCCAATCTACTTTGATTTCCGCAATGATATTGAAGTCCATTTTCGAGTTATTACGAAAGGAATAACCCTTCCAGCTTCGATTGCTCAACAACAACCAACTTATGTTGCCCCGTGATAACGGCAAGCATTAGAGGAAATGCCTCTGTTCCATTTAGAAGATATATATATTCTATTATTTTGATAAAAGTTCCATGTTGTCATCACCGTCACTGACAGCCACAGAGGCAAAGTCTCAAAATATTTGATTTAGAAAAAGTTCCTTAACGGCTCCTTCAATGCCTAAGGAAGAATTTTATAAAAACAGTTTTATAAAGGAATGTCTGCGGAAGCAACGCCTCCAAGGGTTTCTAACCTTTCAGCAGCATGGGCTTCGGTATAAAGCCCCCTTCGATGCGAACGAAAGACCTGGAGGCATTCAACCATCATCCCATTGGGAGTAAGCGCCTTAAATCTTTCATAATACAAAAATAGATCTTTTATAGATCAAAATACCACCTTGGACATAAACCGAGAGAGTTCTAGTGGAGCGGTTTACTTAAAAAGGCAAAGTATTTATAATTATCAAAACCATTCTCCAAAACCAAAAGGTAGAGGCGAAAGCTTGAATACTTCAAATATCATACTTGTGATATTTCAAGTATCCACTGCTTTCGAAAGGGGTTCCGAGCATGTGTCGAAGTGTTTCTAGATCTGGAAATGGCACTGACAGTAATTTTATACAAAACAGATTTTTTTCTGTACAAACTATTTCTTTTCACCAACTCCACTATATTTGTTGAAAATCTACTGGTTTACAAAAAGTATTCTAAATAAAGTGTATACAATTTCTCAACACTTTGCACTTTATAAAAGTACAAAATACATAGTCTAATAGCTTATATGTTAATACTAGGATTAACGCATAATCTTTCCTAAAGCAAGAACCCTTAGGAAGTTCATAACAAATTCATACAAGTATAACAATCCATAAAATTAGAAACTCATCTCCAAAAGCATTCAACACGCATCATACAATAGTTTCACATTAGCTGGAGTTGCCTAAGGGTTACGACCTATTCTTAATCATTTTCACTTATTTTGACACCTAACTTATGAAAGCAGGTTATTCATATATAATTGTGAAATGCAAAACCATCCTTCACTTAAACCATAGAACAAGATGTTTGAAACCAACTTAGACCATAATCGTAGACATATGAAACGAATCTTATAACTAAGCATGAATGATTCACAACAACACATAACATCAAGATTGACAAGAAACCAAACTAAATATTTAACGCAACTTCTGGGTATAACATAATAAGCGAAACCGTAAGGGTAAGTAAATTATTTACCTTAATATGATAAAGATGATGAGATTTATTGATGATGTATTGCAAGCTTCTAAGTTTCCTAGTTTTATCTTCTTCTCCTTCATCTACTAGTAATGGCCAACCTTCTTAGGGTTTTCGTTTTAATTTAGATTTTAGAAATAAAAAGATTTAGAGAACCTAATATATTTATGTACACATTAAGGGCTGAAAGTTTCTCTATTTCCCTCCTTATGCCTTATGCATGTTTCATTTAATTTATTAGGTTACAAGGTCAACCTTCTAATTAATTCATCTAACACAAACTTTATTTCCACCTCCATCGCATTATTCCAAAATAACCTTACGCTTAAGTTCTTAAATAATGTTTTGCTGAAATCAAAATGGTTACACCCTCCATCCTTAAGGAACTTTGTCTTTGAAATTTATTCAAGGACTTATCCAAACATGGAAACAAGCAATCAAGATAATATGGGTCATACCACGAATAAATCTAGGTAAGCTTATCTAATTCTGCTTTCGATTTCTCAAGTGCAACCTCTTTTGCCCACACTCGACTGGATTTTCTCCAGTTTAACCGTCTTATTTCTTAATTTACTTTCATCATTTTCCACAATTCATACTGGCTTTCTTACAAAAATTAGATCAGGTTCTATAACCAGCTCCTCTGACGCATTCAGATCCAGAGTACCATCGGGATCATATACATACTTTTGTAAGTGCAACACATGAAACACATTATTAACTCCTATAGAATTTTTCAGTAACAACACTCTATAAGCAAGCTTTTCAATCCTTTTCGAGATGGGGAAAGGTCCAACATACCTTGGCATTAGCTTTCAGGATTTCCTGAAATGAACAATGCCCTTTATATGTGATACGTTAATAAAAACTTCACCTCCAACCAAAAACTCCAAGTCCTTACGCCTTCCATCCATGCAACTCTTGTGTCTGGATTGAGCTTCCTTCATTCGCTTTTGGATAATCTCAACCTTCTTATGGTTTCTTTTATTAATTTGGGACCACGAATCAATTTATTGTTTGTCTCCAGCCAACATGAGGGTGATTTACGTGGTCTTCCGTATAAAGCTTCGAAAGGCATCATTCCTATACTAGTTTGATAACAATTGTTATAGGAAAATTCTACAAAGCGTAAATGATTCTCCTATAACACCCCGTAAAAGACATAAATATTAACAATAAATAAATAATAAACAATTTAATACTAAGGTTGGAAAATGATATTTTCGCAGCCTTAGAAATTTGGCTACGAAAATCTTTTATTTGGATTCGTGGTGAAATTCTGAATCGTTTTCATATATAATATGCTGAAAACGGTGAAAGTATGAAGAAGTTACAAGCAAATGAAATTGAATAGTAAAACGCATATATATATATATATATTTATATATTTGTATATATATGTATATATATATCCAAAATATATTAAAATAAATAAAGGTGAATTAGAATTTCAAACAGAGGATAAGATAATGGGAATAGAGAATATTGTAAGTATGGAAAGAGATTAAGCAAACAAAGTAACGTATTATATAATTAAACACCTCAGTGCCACATAAATTCATTGGGCGTTTCAACGACCAGGAGGTCGACTGCCCCCTAGAAGGAGTGTCGACCGTCAGTCGACTGCCCAGGTCGACCGCCTGGCGGCTGAGTAGCCCAATGAATCTACGTTGGTTAGGGTTTTCTAAGGGAATATATATAAATATATGGCCACAATTTCATCTGAAAAATCTAACGGCCTGTGCTTACACAAACGACTATATATAGGCCCCCAAACCACACAAATAAATCCCTAGCCACTCTCTATCTCCATCTCCATATTATCCTTCTACCATTGTTGAATTCCAGAAAGGTTAGGAATTTCTCTTCTATTCTTCTAACCTCTATTCTTATCTTTTCTCTAATCTAAATTTATATAAAATTTAGAATGAATTCTGGAATTTAGTTTTATATATGCACAAGATTCTGAAGATGATTCTTATATATATATTAGAAGGATTGGAGTACATGTATCACGGAGGCTGAATCCAGATCTAAATCTACAACAAGAATTCTATTGTTCTTCCTTTTAGATCTATGAGTGTAATATTGTGTTTCTTAGGCATATTCTATTTTTTAATAGATTAACATATTGATAGCTGTGCCTAAGAGGATTCGGCAAATGATAGCATCAATATAAAAATCCCCAAATCCTCTATTTTTTGTTTGCATAGGAATTGTCAATTTATTGGGTTTTGGATTTGGATCTTAATATTGAATTGAGAATAAAAAGTATGTTGTGATTCTACTTTATGTAATTCACCCTTATGTAAATATTTGATTGTAACCTAAAAGGGTTCAAATTTGGTTTGTTCCATGATTTGATTAGGTTTAGGTTCTCTTTTGAATCTAAACGTAGTCACACTTGAAATATATGAAATATAAACGTTTTTATATGCAATACACCAGAAAGGGGTGAACTAGATAAAGTGGAGATTATAAATGTATATTATACCCTATTCTTGATCCATTATTAAAATCATTCCAATAAGCCTAGGATGTAAATTGAAATTTGTACTTATGTGTATTTCCATCCACTTCTATCTGTTATTATGTTATTATGCCATCATGCCTAGAATGTAGCGGTCAAAATATGGAAAATTAACTTGTATACCTTAATTTAGAAAAATTGACAGTCATTATCTCTTTAGAACGTTCTCTCGTTCAGACGAACATTAGTGTTATTTATGCATCATAATTATTATACTTATTAGCGTAATCAACATAATTAACGTAATAAATGTGATTAGGATAGAATTAGAATTTGAAATGTCCCTATAAATATTTATTTCTTGTGTGTGTAAAGAATGGCTTTACATATATAAATAGTGACACACATACATGAGGTAAGTTGCCATTTGTCATATAAGCCTACCCGGAACTGACCGACAAATTCCGCAACCACAAGTAGGCCCAACTAATGTGAGAGGTCTAGGTGCCATGGGCCATCCAAACTTAGTACACTGTGACATGAGATTAAAACTACTTGTAGTAGAAGCCTTCCCGGAACCGCCCAGCATATCCATCATCTACAGGTATATGGTTTAATGCGAGAGGTCTAGTGTGTGTATATATATATATAAGCCTATTATGTGTGAAAATAAGCAGGTGTACTACACCTTGAGAAGGTCTTATGTGGATGACTCTATTCTTATCAAATTTCTTAAGTGGTTAGGACTAGGATTCCCTCTGAAGGTTTATTCTATGGAGAGGAACCAAAGTCATGGGACCCACCCTTATTAGATTTACACTACGCCATAGATGACATACCGCAACGAAAATCCATGGTGTTGCTAGCTACAATGTTGCCTTTGCTATGCTGTTTTTTGTCTATTGCAATGCACGCTTAAATGTGTTAGCATAGATATACCATGTGTTGCGACAGCTATATATATATTCTAATTCAAAATATAAATAAAAAGGTTACACCTCAGCAATCCACACCTTTTGTTAAAATAAAATCTCAAGTGTCCATCCACTATCTAATCCATCCACTATCTAATCCACTATCTACTATGTTTCAGTTGTTCCCGCTAACATTTTCATTTACGCGCTTCTTTCATTTCGTTCTCCCCAAATTGCTAATTCTAGGGTTCTTTGGAGAATAAAAAATGGAGCCAGATCGTCACCCAAATTTCCCCAAATCAATCTAAATAAAAACCCTAACGAGATAAAATCGTCCACTTTAAAAGATGGCTCCTTCACTCTTGGGTCCTCGTCTTCTCCGCCAGACAATCCCTGCTCTCATGTCCGATTCCGCTGCGCATAAAGCAGACACCTTCGCTTCTGATTCTGACACCGTCGCATAAAGCATAAAGCAGACAATCCCTGCAACTTATGTTACTTCAGGAAACCCTAACCTCGATTTCTTCTTCTAAGTTGTTCAGACACCCCTTCTTCCACAGTAACGGATCTGCTGTCCAAATCATGGAACCACGATCCACTGAAATGGCAAAGAAGGTGATTGAGAGGTATACCATAGATTCGGATTTCAAATTTCTTTTCATGTATACAGTATTTAGGGTTGCTAATTTTGGATCGGGTGAGCATTAATTGAATTTTTGGGGATTGTAGTCATGTTAGTAGCATTGAAGAGATTCAGTTGTAAGATTTTGGTGGATTTCTGTGTGAGTTAGTGTCGCAGCCTATACTGTGATGGGCGAAATAGGTTAGACGACGTGTTTTGAAGGGGGGACTGGGGCATGATGGAGTGTTCAGAGGTGGAGCATTTGGTGATGTTGAGGTGGGTTTGTATAAAGAAAAGGAGGAAGGATTGGATGGAGCATCAATTGTGTTAGGCAGGAAAAGGGAGAACGGATTTGATTTCATCTGGGAAGACGTATTGTAAAACACGGGATTTGATGCGTGATCATGTTTAGAAAAGGGAGTTAAAAAGTATACTGTGTGATGGTTTCCATTTTTAACATGGCAGCAGTGGAAAGTAGTGCACTGAAATCATTGTTAAGTGGGTATACCATGTATGTTTTTTATTAAATCTCATGCAGTATTGGCGAATTGAATCATTGTTGGTATGGGTTTCCAGTGGAAAGTAGTGGACGTCTCAGGTGTAGTTTGGGTTGTGAGTAGGGTATGCTGTTGGCAAGAGTCAAGTGGTATATGTGGAGTTGAGTTGAATGGAGGAAATGTTGAACGTGGTTGAAATGAGAAGAGAGTTATTGATCAGGGGAGCATGAAGTATGTGTAAATAGTGGAGTTGTTTCGAACCTTGAAGCAGCATAACAAAGGAAGAGGAAGCTGCTGACTTAAATGTTCAGGTTGACAAATTATATTAAAACTTATTTCAACTATTCTTACTAAACATTTTATTATATCTTCAGGCATGATTGCATCTCCGATTTCTTTTCTTGTACGCCGGCATCTGATGTAGAGATGTTGAAATCGGGCAAGCTGAATCAGATCAGGCTTGCTGCCAAATGGAGCCCGTCCCTTGACTCAGAGTGTCTATAACTCGGTACATGGTTCGGGAAATGTATTAACACTGAGATGAGTTTTCTCTTTCAAAGTAATATAATTATGCATAGTGTTTATAATTCTATTATTTCAATTTCTTTATTGTTGTGTAGATTTATGTTTTTGTTCATTTACACTCGTAATATATGTCATTTGTGAAATGTAAGTGAAGCTTTATGTGTCTGGTGTGTTCATTTATGTGGAAAATGATAACTGCATATCTGTTCTGATTTTTAATTAATCCTATACTTAAAAAATATGTATATGCATATGACCAAAATATGGCCATTAATTTCCTTAAATATTGTGTATACAGGAGGGGTAGCATGAAGTATTGTTACACGGCCAGATGATAGTTTTGCCAAGACATGGGTAGCATGAGCTTAGCGAAGCAGCTACTAAGTACACTGGGATGTAGGTGATTTTCTAGTATTTTTTCTTGCTTATGGTTGTATGTGTGAATCTGCATATAAGTGAATCGAGTGACAATGTAGCGAGGAATGTATGTAAATATGAATGATTGTGTAATATACGAGTGAAAGTACAGTAGTGGAGTCAAAAAAATTGTACCATTTGAAATGTTGAAATAAAATATTTATTTGAATAAAATACTGTGTTATAATAATATTTATTATAATATTATGAAATCTTTGATTATAGCCGTTGAGGTGTAATTACTTTTAGCAGTTATATTTTTTTTTTAACAACTGCTAGAAACAGTTGTAAAAAAGGCTGACTTTGGTACGTTTGCCAGCTGGACTAGACATATTACAACTGTTTTTGGCAGTTGTGAAAGAATATTTTTTTTGTTCTAGTGGTACCTGTGGCACCACTTGTACTGATGTTACCATAGGGTCGTAAAGGTGTTGCCTTTGACTCTAAGGCAACGCGGCAAAAGGCAACCCCAAAAAAGTGTTGCCACAGATTATTTTTTGCCTACAGCAACACTTTTTGGCACCTACTGCGACACTTCTCTGGGGTTGCCGTAGGCCATCTATGGAGTAGTGTTAAAATAAGTCTATGGGTCCTCCTTCTCTAAATGTGGTTAGGCATAAGCGGTAACGGAGTAGGTTAGTTCACGAGAGATGTCCACTTCCTCTAGAAGCTTGTAAGGGCTCAATTAGGGACAAGATTGGTATATAGAAGATATGTGGCCATTGCATGCTCACCAGCTGTCTAAGGGAAGTCTTAAGTGATATTGGTGTTCTACCGTAATATCAGTTAAGTAGTAACGTTTGCAATACTACTTCTCATATTACAAGTGAAAGTATAGACTCAGGAACGTTGACATATTAGGACGGGGCCTCAAGAGGCTAGGGTCCGCCTCATGGTTATAAGAGAACATAAGAATCCACCTTTAATAGGGCCATAAGTGACGGAGAATGCCCGTCTCGTTGGGTATTTACCCTAAAAATACTAATGAGCGATTGAATTGGTGTTTGTGTGAATATTGTGTGCTGCGTAGACATACCTTGACATATGTAACTTGCTAAAAATATAGGGTATGGACTTTAAGTAAATTCAGTCACACAGAACTTTATGTTCTGACCCCTCTCCTTAACATATCCAACAGGTCAGTAGGTGGGGTGGAATCTGTGGAAGAAATAATGGTGGAAGCTGAAGACGGAGACGAGTTCTTATTACTATACTTCTTATAAAAGCTTTTGAGAATGAATCAGTTGATGTACCTATGGAACAAATGTAATATTGACTATTGTATTGGAATTCTGTGATTTTTAATAAAGTGGTACATCTTATTTCAGTATTATATTTTCTCTGTCCGCTATGTGAGACTTTCATTCGAAGCGTATATATATATTATCTGTGCAAATGTAATTCCTTACAGCAATGACCCGTTTAGAATGGCTCTAAATTTCGATGGGATTTTTCTGGTATGAAATTTAGGTCCATTCCGGAAGGGTTGTTACATTTGGTATCAAAGCATAGGTTACCTGATTATAAGGGAGTTATACGTATGAGAGACATATTTGTAATTCGAAAAAGTTTTTTCAAATTATAGATATAAATAATATATATTTACCCCCAATAAGCATATGCATCAATACTAGGAAGCTTTACCATTTTCTTCTCTTTTCAGCTTAAAAACTATCTCAGGAGTATCCACTAAAGGATTCTTACCTTTCTTTTTAGATAGTAGAATGGATGATAATCCTACTGAGAAGGAAACCAGGCAAGGCCCCGATACTTGCCAGAATGGTTCCAACAGTACCTCCGTACCGTGGAACAGGTCCCCGTTGCTAATCATGCCCCAGCGAGGCCCGCAGCTTTTGCCGCTGAGGTAGCCTTGGACTTTTATCGTTTCTGTAAGAGCTTTGCGAATCTTAGAGGGACATCGTTCATTGGAAAGGAAAGTTTTACTAACGCCCAATCTTGGACAATGGACCGCAAAAGAATTTTCAAACCTACTGGCTGGCCCGATGAAGTGAAAAGGAGAATTGCAGCCTAGCACTTGAAAGAGGAGGCCCTTGAATGGTGTAATTTAGTATCTGAAGAGGAAGAGGGATGGGTATTTACCTGGCCCGAATTCAAAACCTTTTTCGAAGCAAAGTTTTTGCCAAGGGCGGAATGATTATCCAGTTGCAGAAACAAGGAAGCTTGAGCTTGCAAGAGTATGTAGCCAAATTTACTAAATTGTGTAAGTTTTGGAGAGGTTTGTTAGACACCCCTATGAACAAAGCCTTAGATTTGTTAAAGGATTGAACTCCCCACTCAAGGAGACTTTATTAGCCCAAGTAACATTTGGGGCAACTTTTGAAACAACTATCATATGCACGGATGAAGGTTCCAAAGAGGAAAAAGAAGGTGAGAAAGGGGAATGGAGTTCCAACAATAGTAAGAAAAAGGAATGGTGGAAGAACAAGAAGAAAGAGTGAAAATTCAAAAAGGAAGCGAAGACTTATACAAGGTGCAATCGCAAGGGCCATAAGGCCAAGGATTGTAGGACCTCGCTGGCAAAGAAGGAATTCAAAGGAAAGTGTTACAACTACCATGAAGAAGGACATATATCTAAGGACTGCCCAAAGCCCAAAGTTATTAGAAGTGGCCAGAATTATGCAATAGAGGAAGCTCCGATTCAAAAACGACCCCAAAAGACCAAGGGCAGTCCTTACTTGAAGGTATAATTTCTATTTTAGGAAATTTTGTATACACCTTATTCGATTATGAAGCAACCCATTCTTTTATCTCTAAAAGATTAGTTAATTTGTTAAACCTTCCCATGTCTATCTCTGATAGTACGATAGAGGTGGCCAACCCTATCGAAGGATCTAAGTATCTTAAGCTGTTTTGCAAAGAACTAGTATTGGAGGTCGACAATGTCGAGTTCCTTTGCGAAGTGTATGCGTTGGATTTTATGGGGTATGACCTTATCCTAGGTATGGATTGGCTATCATTTTCTGGGGTCGTCCTAGATTGTGACAATAGGATCGTTCGTCTTAGGAGTCGAGGAGGACGTAGCCTAAGTATTCCTTGTAATGTTAGGAACAAGGATAAAGCCTTATTATATTCCTTATCTTCTAGTTCAGAAGGACCATCTTCGGTCCCTATAGTATGTGAGTTCTTGGATGTTTTTAGGAGGTCACGGGACTTCTACCCTATAGAGAAATCTCTTCTCGCATTAACCTAGAGAAAGACGCTAGACCCGTAGCACTACCCTTGAAGCATATCGTGCCTAAGGAAAGAAGGGAGTTGGATAAGTAGATTTCAAAATTGTTACAAAAAGGTTTCATTCGGCGAAGTACCTCAGAATGGGGTGCACCTGTTGTGTTTGCCACCAAAGCAGATGGATCTTTAAGACTATGTGTGTATTATATGGAACTTAATAAGTTGACCAAGAAGAATAGGTGCCTTTTACCTAGAATCGATGACCTTTTTGACCACTTGGGGGGAGCTCGAGTATTTTCCCAATTAGACCTTACTACTGGATTTCACCAGTTAAGAATTGTGGAGGACAGTAAAGACAAAACTGCGTTTAGGATGCCAGATGGATTGTTCCAATGGGAAGTTATGCCCTTCAGACTGACGAATGCATCTGCCTTCTTTGTTGACCTTATGAGTATAGTATTTAGGGGCGTTCTAAATAAAATTCTGGTAGTCATCATAGATGATATCCTTATATTTTCAAAAGACCATAAAGAGCATGAAAATCACTTAAGACAATTACAGAGGATATTAAGGAAGAACCAATTAGAGGAAAAATTCTTGAAGTGCCATTTCTGGAGGGAAGAAGTTAGATTTTTAGGACACATTATGTCCAGTGAAGGCTTGGCCATAGAACCCGCAAAGATCGAAGCAATCAAGGAATGGAGGATATCTCGGAATGCTACGGAAGTGAGAAGCTTCCTTGGATTGGCCGGGTATTATCGGGAATTCATTAAAGACTTTGCAAAGATTGCTACGCCTTTAACCCAACTAACAATGAAGAATTTGGTATTCTATTGGGGTAATAAATGTGACATAGCCTTTAACAAATTAAAGAAATTGTTAACAAGCACGCTAGTCCTAATTATACCCGATGGTTCGAAATTGTTTACAGTTTATACTGATGCATGCGGGACCGATTTAGGAGCATTCCTTATGTAAGAAAGGCAGAGTAGTTGCTTACGCTAGTAGACAACTCAAGGATCTGGAGAAGAGATATCCAGTTCATGACCTTGAGTTGGCCGCCGTGGTATTTGCTCTTAAAATGTGGAGGCATTACCTATTAGGGGGGAAATTTTGAACTTTTTACCGACCATAAATCCTTAAAGTATTTATTTTCTCAATGTGACCTAAACTTGAGACAGCAACAGTGGATGGAATATATTGCCTCATTTGACTTCATGATCCAGTATACCTCGGGAAAAGGGAATATTGTGGCAGATGTATTAAGTAGGAAGCTTGCAACTTTAAATGCGATCTCAGATTGGAAACAATTAGAGTTCCTCTCTAATTTTAATTTGCAACCCTCGCCAACCACATCTAATGGTTTTCTTTGAGCCATGATAATTAGGCCTACTCTAAAAGAGAGGATTCAAAGGACACAAGACCTTGACGAAGAGTTGAGGAGACTAAGAGAGAAAGTGGGAAAGAAGGATACCGTTCCCTATTCATCTAGATATTTAATCGATGATGATGGGAGTTTGCTTTGGGACAAACGACTTTACATCCCTAAGGAAAGAAATTTTAGAGGGGTGCCATAGGTCAAAAATGAACTTACACCCCGATGGGGATAAAATGTACAAAGATATGAAGAGTAATCTCCATTGGGAAGGAATGAAGAGAGATATAGCCAAGTTCGTAGCCAAATGCTTGACGTACCAAAAAGTAAAAGTGGAGCAAGGAAATCTCGAAGGGTTATTACTACCTTTAGAGATTCCCATGTGGAAGTGGGAAAATATTTGCATGGACTCCGTAGATGGACTTCCTAGGAGCCAAAAGGGTAATGAGGTCATTTGGGTTGTGGTATATCGTTGAACAATAAGCGCCCATTTTATATCAATCAAGAAGGCAATGATTGCAGCCTCATTAGCCCAACATATGTCAAAAGAGATAGTCAGATTACATGATATCCCGTCGAGTATTGTGAGTGATAGAGACCCCTTGTTCACAAACGAATTTTGGAGAAGCCTACAAGTAGCGTTGGGAACGACCCTTAACCTAAGCACAACCTATCATCCGCAGACCGACGGACAAACAGAAAGAGTAAATAGGATCTTGGAAGACTTGCTTAGAGCTTGCATCGTCGACTTTGGAGGAGTTTGGGAGCAGTATTTACCGCTCGTAGAGTTCACCTATAACAATAGTTTTTAAACGACGATTGGTATGGTCCTATTTGAAGCGCTTTACGAAAGGCCATGCAAATCACCAACTTGTTGGCGGGAAACTACCAACAAGGTTCTACTTGGACCTGACTTTGTCCGTGATTCCACGGAGAAGATATCCTTGATTAGGCAGAGGATGAAGGCAGCCCAAGACCGTTAGAAATTGTATGCTGATAAACGAAGAAGACAACTTGAGTTTAATGTTGAGGATTTGGTATTCGTAAAAGTGTCCCCTCTCGAAAGGACTGTTCGATTTGGGAAAACTGGGAAGTTGGATACCAAATTTATTAGACCTTTTCGTGTTATTGAAAAGGTAGGATCTTTAGCTTATCGAGTGGATCTCCCAGAGCATCTATTGGGAATTCATAATGTTTTTCACGTATCTCATCTAGGAAATGCCTTTATGATTCTTTTGTCAGACTCGAGCTTGATGAAATTGGGGACTTAGAAAAACTCGAGTTGGAGTCCGGGGTGCCTCGTGCCACTACAAGTGTGTAGAGCACGAAATCAAGAGACTCCACAGTTCAACCGTTCGCCCTGTCCGAGTATAGTGGGGAAATGATCCCGCGGAAAGCATATGGGAAACCGAGGATAAGATGAGACAGATTCACCCAGAGCTTTACTCGGGTAATTTTTTGCTCAAAATAACGTTTACGGATGCATTATGACTACTATATTGGATGTTAGGAAATGGATGCAACACCGTTGCACAAGCACACTCATATAGAAATACATGCATAATTAGGTTGTTTGCGTACATATTACATCACTTACTACACCTACACGCTAGGATTGAGCTCACTTTAGTGGGACTGCAGTTCATAATCATTGCGAGTCATGTATGCTTATGATTATGTAACGGCCAGAAAAATTCGACGCTTGAATTTTCAGCAGTAAAACGAAATCCTGTATTACTTGTCAAAACTCAAGTATCGAACTCTGACTGTTAATAGAAAGAAGTTAGAGGATGAGATAGAAAAGATAGAACTAATAGAATAGAAGAATAAGAGGAACATCAGAATCTCACAGCGGAATTTCAACAAAATATAATATCACATAATATATTACATATCAGAGTTTGTTACATCATAGAGCATTATCATAATACATCTTACATGATTACGGGCCCAACATACAAACTTGATACTTAGGTATAGATAAGCCGACTCCGGAACTCCTCGTCAAAATACTTCAAAAGATCTGCACTTATCACCTGGATCACTTGTCTACCCATAACAAGTGTTATGAGTACCCAAGAGTTTAGGAAAACACAGAAAATAAACTCTGGGTCAGTCAGGGGACTGGTATGAGTAAACGATTTAAAAACACAGCTTTATTAGTACAGTATATCTCATAAGACCACGCCGTAAAAACGGAACGGGTTTTTCCCTTATGATATACAGAATAATTGGTTTAACTTTTCAAAAACGTTTTTGAAAGAAAAGATAATAGTAAGACCAGCCCACACATAAACATGGACGATTTTTACCTTATTATAACCCAAACATATTTGATATCAAAATAGTTTGATATTATAATAGTTTGTATCAAATAAATAACCATCTAGCGGAATGCTTGCATCTCACACTCCACATATATATAATATAAAATCAGAAACCGTGGGTTTTTATTGGAGATTGAATTCCAACAGACAAGGTATGGGAGCACCTGCCAATCAGTGTACTCCAGAGAGGATACACTGAGGTTCAACAAGAATGTCTTGCAACCCGGCCACACATGACCGTCCACTCATTTAGCTTGAGTGTAACGAATATATCATCACCTCCACGGTTGGGATCAGCAACCGCTACCGAAGGCTGCAGCAGCGAAATATATAGATGAGAAGACAAAAAGGAATTTCTCTAGATGGTGATAATACACCCTGCTTGGGAATGACCCATCTATCCATGCTGTCTAGCCCAACTTTTGTTACTTCCTGGTTGTGAGGCTAGAGACTATGTTATCTTCTAGATCACCTGTCCACCATTCACTTTGAATGCCACATCGTCAAATCCATCAGAAATCACTAATTGATTTCCACAAAAATAATCGGGCTGTTAAGTGTTTTAAGAGAAGGTGTCTTCTCAGCACCAAAGAATACGTTTGAGGAAATCAACGTACATGACCCCTTTGGAAATACTCTGTCAGACATCCGTCCATATACGTTGCCCTGAGACTGGACAAACTGAAGGCACTATTCTATAAAAATAGCCCTTGCATATCTCCGGTCTTCAATTATCTTCAATAATCTCTGACACGCGACATATAAATCGAATCGAAGTGGAATATAACTTCCGGACTCTTCGAAATGATCAGCGTAATGTCTTTTAAAGTCATATGATATTTAAGGAACTGATCATTTAAATTTCTAACTAGATGGCCCGTGCTTCACACACGGAAATAAATACAATCATATAAATAAACAACTATACACACATCATTTAATTTTATAACTAGAAGGCACGTGCTTCGTACATGGCAATTAATACAGTAATGTTAGTTCGTTAATTTGGACAATTATTCTGAACTGTATATGAGTTGTTCTTTCTGTATGGGTCCATAGTCGAATCATCAACTAATATTTCACTCATATTATATAAAAATATCTTTACATTTAAAATCCTTTTCCCCTTTCTTTTATTTTCTATTTTTATGATAAAATAACTTGTTTAATCCTAACAAAGTTGCTACGATGATTTTTGTTTGATCATTTACGTTTTCTATTCCAAATTTCAGTCCTCATGCTAGTCATTTTCTTTTGTCCCTTTTTAGATAGACATTTAAAAATATCTTTAATATTATATTTATATTTAAAGAAATTCTATTTCCTTTTACTTATTTCTCCTATTCTTTTCTTTTTCTTATTTCCTTAACTAAGCATGCGGCCGAATCCTACTTTAATTTCCTTGGCCAAAATGTATTTCAGCTCAGTACCCCGTCCCATACGTCCTTTACAAGTAGTTTGTGTTCACTTGCATGACATGAGTTCCGCACATCGTTTTGTATTATTTAATATATGACATGCCCATCTACTAAAACCTGTCATTACTATTTGTTACTCACCCAAATGTTTTGGCCTGATCCTATCCTTATGTTTTGGCACAATGGCACATGAGTTTGGCAAGGAAATTTTCATGATCACCATGGGTGATTACTTCAAAAACTTGCCCAGATCTTCCACTTATCTCAGCTCTTTCTTTCTTTCTTCCCGTGGGTTTGCAACTGCCTTTCTTTCCACTTTGTTTTTCTTTTGTATTTTATACACAAGCATCAATGCCACCACTTTCAATTTGTTCCAAGCAATCAATATCCTCCTACATTCTATTCTTACCTTCGTTACTTCTGTTGTATATATTTTTTTATTTTACTATGCCACTTCGATCCTTCTCTTCTTCTTATAATTTCTGCTTTCACCTCTTCTTATTCATCATAGCGCTACTTCTATTTATTTTTCCCTATATTTCTTGCTCAAAGTTTTTGTTATATTAGTCCAAAACTATATGCTGTTTTGCTATCATCAGTTCGGAATCCTTTTCGCAATTATATGATGAACACTATCCGATCATTCATTAACTCATCATCACACTTTGTTCCAGCTTGCTTCCCTCTTCTATTTGTCTGCGGCATTCTCTCCTTCTTCTCCTCTATTTGCTTACACCCTTTCTTTACTCTGTTTTTTCCTTCTACTGTGTATCCTTCTTTCACCATTCACGTGTGCTGTGTGCACATGCACACACATTTCACCCCATTTCAAGTTGCGCTTAACATCGCCATCCATGCCATCAATACCTACTGAGACTGTCCACGCACTCCGATCGCCGTATTGGACTTTGGTACTTCAACACAGTATCTTCAACGCATTATCATTAAACAGCAAATAGATCACAGTAGTGTAGCATCATAACCCATCTAAACAAAGAATAGCAGTACCGCTCTGCACTTCACTATTCATTACTATTCTATACTTCACTATTCCACCCCCTATCATCCTAAAACATCACACAGTTTCATCACTACACTAACCATATTCTCACTCCTCTCTACTTCCAGTTATTTTAGCTCATGAACGCCCTCCTGTTTCCCCTTTCTTCTTGCCGTGCCTCTACGCATTATCCGTGTATCCCCTCTGATACAACACCCTCACCAGTCACCCCATGCGCCAATATGTATGAGCACACACAGACCTCCCCTTTCAATCCATCCTATGTATACTCTTTCGACAAATAATATGCATGAATCTATTTTTAACTTGCACCTATTACTCAGTACACTTCACGCAAAACTTCCCACGACCCTTTTGTTTATGAAATCCCTTTCATAGTAAAGTGTTTTAACATTTTCCCCTAGTCCACTAACGTCTCGCGTCGCTCCATGCCCCATATCCCATTGCTCGATTCAATTGATCATTAGAAAATACCCATATTTCCTTTTCCAGTCATCCCAAGAAATCTCGGCCATTACTTAGTTTAAAAAGGTGAAACATATACTAAAATTCACAGTTGATTAATGCAAACTTAGCCGTATACTTAGATTACAAAATTTATATGTTTGAAATTTTGTGATTTCGAACCCCCTGTTGTAAAATGGTTCTAGTCTCGGAAATATAAAGTGCTATTTGAATTACAGCATACATATACATATATATATATATATATACATATATACATATATATATATACATATATATATATATATACATATATATATATATACATATATATATATATGTATATATATATATATGTATATATGTATATATATATATTTTAAAACTTTCCTACAGAGGTAAACAAACAACCTTTATGGAAACCTTATATCCTCCTGGGATCACAGTTGTGTATTTTAAGTTAACAGAGTGATATATTTTCTTTAGTTAAAAACATGCAGAGGTGATTTTCAAAGAGAACTTCAACTTATCATACAACTCAAGTGTTGGATTTTAATGGATATAACCCATTCTCAGCTGATAGATCAATGTTTATAGAGGATACTTATCAGTCTAACATTCAAGAATACATTAAAAATAGAAGTAAGAAAATGAATGCGTACTCACCTTATAGCTCTCCCCGTTCTTCTAGTTATGCTCTGCTCTGTTCTAAGAATTGTTTGTTGTTGTAATTATCCTCACTGGTTCAACTGGTTTTTGTGTGAAGTGTATGGATTCATAGTGGTATATATATAGGCAAATTAAGCTTTAAACAATTCACTTATTTAATGATTATAGGTCCTTTACCCTATTGATGTAAAAATACACTTTAGCTTTCCTATTACTTTAGCCTTAACCTCTTTCCTATCCTATACACTTGCTTAAGCATGAAGAGAAGATTTGTTTAGTTAGATATTTTCCACTCTCTTGTCTTTATCCTACCTTCAAAGAACATAATATATCCAAGGCCATACTCTAATGAATGCTGCGGATTTCTTTTATTTAGTTTGCAACAAAAAATGGGTTTTGTTTACTAGATATTTTTGTCTACACCTAGCTTCTAAAACACTCAGCCATTACTTCATTAATGTCTCTGAATGGTCACATAATTCATGGGATTATGTTGTCACAAAAAAACAGAATTTGTTGCAGTTTTAAATATCCTAGCTGTAGCCTTGTTTAGGTTAGGTTGTGTTGTAGTATTTTAGGGAATGGTTAAGGTATCCTAGCTATACTATTGCACGGGTTACACGTTAATGTTTGACTTTTGCGTGTTGATATGAATAATACATTTGTTGTTTTGTTTGGATATTTTATCATACATGTTATGTTCATTATGATTTACAATTATACACATTCACGTTTGCTATAATTTTCTTCTTGCATATGTTTTCTACTGTCTTCACTTGTTTCTAAAACAAAGTTCATTTATATTTCCTTAAGCAATTAAATGCCATATTCATATATAAATGTATACATGTTTGTGTTTATTTTCTAGTGTAGGATTTTAGTTGCAAGCTTTTATTTAGTGTTATAACCCCAAATATATGTATTTAACCATATACGTACATTTATATACTCTTATATACTCGAAATTATGCTACACAAAAGTTTTAAGTTGCTTAATTTTTGTTTATTATTATAAATTAATTCCTTTTTAATTTAATTAACTCATAATAACCAATGTTTATTACTAAACAAAGTCGTCTAAAAACTGGGACATTACAATCCACCCCCCTTAAAAGAATTTCGTCCCCGAAATTAATGAGTACGAATAGATTTCAGTTCTAACTAAAGTCAAACACATCCGTAACTATCTACCACATCTTCTAGATAGATTTCTTATTTAATTAATTAATTAGAACTTAGAATATGATTTTCGTTCCAACGAATCCCAATTCAAAATGAATCTTATAATTCCAATTTAAGTTTAAAATTTCAGGTTACGAACTGCCGTGTCGTAACAAGTTCGTTTTTAATCCAATTAATACTCTAAAACTTTATTTCTTATATTAATTCCTCTTGATACTTTCAATTCCATTTTATCTTTAATTGACTTATCCTGGATCTGACCCTAATTCCTATAACTCCATCAAACTTATTCTGAGGCTGATTCTAATTTATTGACTCCTTTCATTGGTTGGTGTGGTTATCCTACAGTTTCCTCGGCCTCTTGTCCTATGAGAACCTATTTCAACTAATTGATTATAACAGTTTTATAATCGATACCTAACCGGGAGTAACTCAAGTCGATATCTTGAATTAAATTATACTAAGTATATAATATATTTTATACTTTAATTTTTTACAAAAAAAATACGCTCTCTCGATACTTACCCAAACTCAAATCTAGGGTGTTACTAACCCTATCTCTACTGAGTTATGCCACAGAGTCAAGATTACTACTCAACCAATAGCTCTGATACCAACTGTAACGGCCAGAAAAATTCGATGCTCGAATTTTCAACAGTGACACGAAATCCTGTATTACTTGTCAAAACCCAAGTATCGAACTTTGACTGTAAATAGAAAGAAGTTAGAGGATGAGATAGAAAAGATAGAACTTGTAAAGACCCGAAAGTTCCCACCCTTTGAATCGACCATAAACCACACAAGTCTGACTCAAAGGTTGGAAATCCTCGGATACTTTAACTCTGGGAATACAACATGTCAGAACAGATAACAGAGGACTTTTATAAACATCATAATAATGTTACATCAGAGTACAGAACATATCAGAGTATATCAAAAAATAAAACAGCGGAAGATTTATTTACATCAAATGTAATACAATGCACAGCGGAAACAAATAAACTAACACAGCAGAAGACGAAAAATGCTCTGGACACAGCTTAAAGCTTCGATCCAGAATCCTGCTTAAAATATCTGCAAAATAAGCTTACTCGACTGCCCGTGTAGAAAAGAGGGCACCCGAGTTTGCAAAGTGAAACAAACATCGAGTCAGTCGTGGGACTGGTATGAGAAATCTACTTAACATGTTAAACAACAATAATATGGCAAATCATAGGACCACGCCACTTTCGCGGAACGGGTTTACTCCAGTGATCGCCAGTGCATAACATAAAGTAGGTTATTTAAAACAGCGCAATGCTAAATAAAGAACAATGAAGCTGTTATAAGACCCTGGTCCCATCACACAATGCAACACAAGCCGGAGGATAGGGTTTTACCTTATAACAGCCAAAGAATGCTTGATACGCGAAATTTTATCTTTTGTTTTTCTAAATCGGACTCCAACTGTAAATTAGCTAGAGAACGATTCCCTAAGTATCAACCCCGAAGGCCGAAACCAACATCAGACCAATACCCAGGAAACCACTCATCTTGGCTCGTTTACAGTTAGTTTCTAATTTTATATACAATCATAAATATCAATCATAGGCGGCATGGGTACCATTATATCATGTCGCCATACTAGTAATACAATCAAAACCGCACATGTCGTATTGGAAGTTTGGATTTCCATCATGAACCAAGGCTAAGGGCAAGATCCTTACCGAATTCGAGACAATCTAGCCCATGTCTCAGGATCAGAGCTCGAGTGACCCTTGGATCGTCAGGGCCGGTCCACCCGATGTGGATTAAACTTATATCCTGAACAATACGTCTCCCCACCCTATGGGGCGTAAATGAGCCTAATGACTCCATAATCGAGGCGCCTTGCAATTCATCCTCCACATAAGTAAAATGTCGGCCAATTTTAAGCACCGACACCTCTTCTAACTAGAAAGAGACGCATATCCTCCCTGATGTCCATCTCCCGTTTCTGGTTCATACCGGGGTGTGAGGCTCGCGAATTCACGTTATACACAAAGCTAGCTAATAAAGCTATGCTTTGATCATCACCACAAGACTTTGCTTTGCAACAGAAGCCTTGATCACAGCATCTGAGCATGCCACGTTGCCAATATACAATGTCAGACACACATCCATTTACAAGTCCGTTCTGGGTCTGAACGAAACCGGAGGCACTATATACCTCGCATATCCGGTCGATCTCCAAGTACGTCTGGACAACCACTGCTTTTTCCATCTTCTTGGGATGCCTCCCAATCAAGATATCAGCAATCAACCAAACGACGTGAAGACCCCCGGTCTTCAACCATCATCTTCATCTTCGACTTCATATCGTCGTATCAGTTATTCAGAATGAGTATAAACCCGGTCTTTCCGAATAACTCGCGTATATAATAACTAGTGTTATAAAAACACTATATACACCTTAATTAGACTCCAACTGTAAATTAGCCAGAGAACGATTCCCTTTGTATTAACCCCGAAGGCCGAAACCAACATCAGATCAATACCGAAGAAACCATCCGTCTTAGCTCGTTTCCAGTTAGTTTCTAGATTTCACATTCTTAGGGAAAGGTTCCCATTAATTTTATCAAAGATAAATTCTTTTAAATTCATTATTTTATCTCTTTTTGAATCTCAATTCAAAACGTATTCAGGTTTAGTTCATTTAGGTAATTCTCGTGTCAAACACATTCAACCATCAGAATATTCAACAAACCAAGGAAATTCAACTTATTTCCATTCCATGTCGTTAATAATATTTTATAACGATTTTTCGCTATTTTTATTTATTTAAAAATAGCTCGTTTTAATTAAACGACGCTTCAGGCCATAACGCGGCCATGGCGCTGTTTTTCTCTAAATTTGATTTACACTTATCTAAAAATTTAACCGTTGGATCTTAACAAATTTTATATCGTTGGAAAGAATTTTTCAAGGCGGATCCAACGGTTCCAGTTTCGAGAAAATCCGACGGTCGGATCTCTTGGTATAATCATTTAAAGTTAAGATTTCAAAACGCGAACTGCACGGCCTTAATTCGTTTTATTTTATTTTATATTTATATATATAAATATAATTCATTCGGCGATTTCTAACTCGTTTATACTTCAAAAATTCACTAATGCCTTAATATTCTGGAAAATTTCGCTATAGTTTCTCTTGTACGGATGGGCGTTTGGAAATTTATTGGGCCGTATTAGGTACCCAATAAATCCTAAAAAGCACGCACATATTTGTAGTGATATATTCTAGTGTCATAGGGGAGCGTGTATTAAATAACTCATGAGAATAAATTCTCGTCGCCCAAAAAAGAGATTTTTGTGCTTTACCAACTAGAGAGACGTGCTTATTGTCATCTCTAGACCCGTGTGGGGTTTTTATTAATCTGGCATTTTACAGTTACAATTTAAATAGTTCATATCCTAGTGTCATAGGAGAGTGTGTATTAAATAACTCATGAGAATAAATTCTCGTCGCCCTACAAAGAGATTTTTGTGCTTTACCAACTAAAGAGACGTGCTTATTGTCTTCGGTTCAACCTGAAATGTAGTCATCGCCATACAAGCCTCTCGCTTGTATGGTAAATCTTCAACCTCGTCACATAAACTCCAAGTGTTTATGTGGTATATGATGAAGTATTCTATCTTCAAGAAGTATGCCATGTAAATGTGGTTCAAAATTTAGTGTTACTATCCTATGGCGACGTTTTATAATTACACACAGAACAACCAGCACTCCGCATCCAATGGCATTCACAGGAGTTAATATAATAATAAAATTGCGCAGCCAACTCATTAAGGATTACCTAATTGTCGGGCACGCAAATAAATTCTTTACTCAACAGCTAATCCATTTCCCTGTTCAACATATTATATATATGTGCAAAACTGAGCTAAAATAATATTTCTAGCAATCTAAGGTTTATTTCAACTCACGGTTATTTTTAACGCTTCATACTTCGTATAAAAATGGTATTTTTGGCGAACAAAAATATATTTCAACGCATGACTATTTTATTTAGTTCATATTCATGTTAAAAATAATATTCATAGCAAACAAATATTTATTTCAACACTTGTGTATTTTTAGCGAGCCATTCATGTGATAAAAATGATGTTTTTATCCTTAAAAATATTTATTCCACACATGAATGTTTTTAGCACTTCATTTACTTAATAAGAATGTAATTTTTATTGTTCAACCTTTTTATTCAAACAAATGAATATTTTTACACACTTGGATAATTTTATATAGTTCGTATTATTTTAAAGATGTGATTTTTATTGTTAAACAATTTATTTACTACACGAATGCCATTCAACACACGAATATCTATTCAACGGATGAATTTCCATTCTACACTTGAATGCACTCTATACTTGATTATTTTTATTGTTTAATTCTTAATCAGCTTCTAACCGTAAATTAGCAGGAGAACGACTTCCTAAGTATTGACCCCGAAGGCCGAGACCAACATCAGATCAACACCGAAGAAACCATTCCAATCAGCCAATTTCCAGTTAGAATATATATAATAGAGATGTGAATTTTATTGTATGATTATTTTATTAACAACACGAATGTCATTCAACACACGAATATCAATTCAACGGATGAATATCTATTCCATACATGAATGCACTCTACACATGAATTTTATTTACTTCGTACTTGTGATAAAAGTGTTATTTTTTATCGTTATATGGATTTATTCTATACACGGTTATTCTTCAACACATGAATATATTTTCTCAACACATGAATACGGTTTCAACGAATGAATCCGGTTTCAACACATGAGAATAAAGTTTCAACAAATGAATATTTTCTATACTTCACTCAAGGGATAAAAAATGTGATTTTTATCGTTCTAATATTTTATTCAACACACAGATATTTTTAGAAGTTCATTCAAGTGATAAAAATGTGATTTTTATCGTTTATATAATCTATTCAACACATGAGTATAATTTTTTCTACACCAGTATATCTCAAACACAAACAACTATAATCAACCATTCGCAATAATCAACCATTCGTAATTCATATATATTTTCATTCGCATTTATATATATACCATTCGCATTTATATATATTTACCATTCGCATTTATATATATTTACCATTTGCATTTATATATATTTTCACATCACAACTCAAACAAGTCATCCATGGTTTGTGGACGATGGGTGTCGGGAGTTTCTAAACTCCGTCTGCAACCTAATATATTTTTATTTAAAATTCAGTGAGATAAGAAATCACACAATGGTTTGTCGCATCGCCAAAAATTGTAGGAGGCTCAGAAAAATATCCGGTCTTCTCTAGAATGTAGAGGACGTCGCCACGGTCCCGATGTCTCCTGTTTCATCGAATTTCGTTAACAAACGAAAAAAATACGATTTTTCAAAGCTAACCGAGTTTAGCGACGGTTTTATACTGTTGAAATCACTTCAGGTAATAAAAACCGTACCTTTCCTTAATGATTCAAAACTAGGTTTGGATCTTCACGCAAATCTGTAGCTTGTGGACCAGATCAGGCGATGCAGCGTCGAAGAGGGAGGTGGGGGCTTCACGTCGACGGTGGTGGCGCTGGGTTCGAAGCAGTGGTTGCGGCGGATTTTGGCTCGACGCCGATGATCTTCCTGGGCGCGATTCTCGGTGGAGACGAGGTTTGGGGGGTCGAGGATGGTATGGATCGGAATAGGGGGAGGAGGGCTTCTAAGGTTTAACGGCGGCGAAGTGAAACGATGCGTGGTGTGGCTGGAAAGTTGGAGAGAAGGGGAGAAGCAGTTATCGCCGTCGAGATCTGAAGAGAAGCGGGTTTTGAAAGTCAACGCGGGCTTGGGGAAATGAAATTCTATTGGCCCAGGAATTTTATATTTATATTTAATTTATTTAAACCCGAAAATATCCCTCTTCACATACGAACTCAATTTTACACCCAACGACTGTCGCCCCTAGCCAATTACCCCCCTCCCGGACACAATGGGTTATGTTTCGTAGGCCAATTCGACTGTTGGAGTCAGTTATTCTTCAAATTAAAGTATAAAACAGTTAATTTTAACTTTGAACGTACATTTTAATTTGCTGGGGCCACAAACTGATTCTAAAAATTCCCGAAAAATAAATCTGGCTATGTGGGGACGATACGGTCCCAACAAAACTGATTTCGTTGAATTCTGAGACTGTTTGTAAAATGGCCATTTTCTGGTCTACCTGATTTAACTGAAATCAACCAAAACACATTTTCCTTTGCCATGCTCACATATTAACTTCTAAAATTCTGGAAAAATAAACTTAGCAATAATTTGACATCCCGGATACAACAAAAGTGGTTTCGTCGAAATCCGAGGTCGTTTGCAAAATCGCTATTTTCAAGGGCTATATTAATTTCACTACGACCTTACTAAAAATTGATTTGGCCATAAATTTTGATTCCTGATATGAAATTTCGAATTTTCAGATTCGTTATAAAAATATTTTCAAACAGATTTAAATATTTCTTGTTTCGCTGAAATCCGATTTATTTTGCATCCTGTACATTCAGTCAAAGTTTGAATTCAAATTTTCAAACTGCCATGCCATTTCAGGCCTTGTTTTATAATTAAAATATATATTTATATTCAAACTTCGATTCAAACAACTTTTGAATCGTTATTATTTAAAATAATTTATTTTAAATATCTCAAATTCACTAAAATAGCCAATTTAAAAATTTTAAACTGGCTCAGATTTTCCGGGTTGTTACTGTCTCCCCCACTTAACACTTTTCGTCCCGGAAAAGGAACGAAGCTACAAGTTGTTTATCTAACCAGTTAAATTTTCATTTGTTAGTTTCAATAATTTTAATTAGTTGAACTAATAATCACACAACAGAATCATCATTCTATTTGTTGATTAGCTTTTCAAATATATATAACTTTTCCTATATATATACACTTAAAAATCATATTTTCTAATATCAGATTATATATATAATTAAAAATACGTTATTAATTGACTTGTCACTCTTTACTCATTCTAGGGCATTACTAACCCTATCTCTAACGAGTTTCTCATTCTAGGATACTGCTGATCCTATCTCTAATGAGTATTCTTATTGGATATTACTAACCCAATCTCTGATGAGTCTTTTGTTCAGTTCTAACGAGTTGTACCCCAGAGATTTGAGCTTATCCAAAGCTCTGATACCATATGTAAAGACCCGAAAGTTCCCTCCCTTTGAATCGACCATAAACCACACAAGTCTGACTCAAAGGTTGGAAATCCTCGGATACTTTAACTCTGGGAATACAACATGTCAGAACAGATAACAGAAGACTTTTATAAACATCATAATAATGTTACATCAGAGTACAGAACATATCAGAGTATATCAAAAAATAAAACAGCGGAAGATTTATTTACATCAAATGTAATACAATGCACAGCGGAAACAAATAAACTAAAACAGCGGAAGACGAAAGATGCTCTAGACACAGCTTAAAGCTTCGATCCAGAATCCTCCTTAAAATATTTGCAAAATAATCTTACTCGACTGCCCGTGTAGAAAAGAGGGCACCCGAGTTTGCAAAGTGAAACAAACATCGAGTCAGTCGTGGGACTGGTATGAGAAATCTACTTAACAGGTTAAACAACAATAATATGGCAAATCATAGGACCACGCCACTTTCACAGAACGGCTTTACTCCAGTGATCGCCAGTGCATAACATAAAGTAGGTTATTTAAAACAGCGCAATGCCAAATAAAGAACAATGAAGCTGTTATAAGACCCAGGTCCCATCACACAATGCAACACAAGCCGGAGGATAGGGTTTTACCTTATAACAGCCAAAGAATGCTTGATACGCGAAATTTTATCTTTTGTTTTTCTAAATCGGACTCCAACCGTAAATTAGTTAGAGAACAATTCCCTAAGTATTAACCCCGAAGGCCGAAACCAACATCAGACCAATACCCAGGAAACCACTCATCTTGGCTCGTTTACAGTTAGTTTCTGATTTTATATACAATCATAAATATCAATCATAGGCGGCATGGGTACCATTATATCATGTCGCCATACTAGTAATACAATCAAAACCGCACATGTCTTATTGGAAGTTTGGATTTCCGTCATGAACCAAGGCAAGGGGCAAGATCCTTACCGAATTCGCGACAATCAAGCCCATGTCTCAGGATCAGAGCTCGAGTGACCCTTGGATCGTCAGGGCCGGTCCACCCGATGTGGATTAAACTTAAATCCTGAACAATACGTCTCCCCACCCTATGGGGCGTAAATGAGCCAAATGACTCCACAATCGAGGCGCCTCGCAATCCATCATCCACATAAGTAAAATGTCGGCCAGTTTTAAGCACCAACACCACTTCTAACTAGAAAGAGACGCATGTCCTCCCTGATGTCCATCTCCCATTTCTGGTTCATACCGGGGTGTGAGGCTCGCGAATTCACGTTATACACAAAGCTAGCTAATAAAGCTATGCTTTGATCATCACCACAAGACTTTGCTTTGCAACAGAAGCCTTGATCACAGCATCTGAGCATGCCACGTTGCCAATATACAACGTCAGACACACATCCATTTACAAGTCCGTTCTGGGTCTGAACGAAACCGGAGGCACTATATACCTCGCATATCCAGTCGATCTCCAAGTACGTCTGGACAACCACTGCTTTTTCCATCTTCTTGGGATGCCTCCCAATCAAGATATCAGCAATCAACCAAACGACGTGAAGACTCCCGGTCTTCAACCATCGTCTTCATCTTCGACTTCATATCGTCGTATCAGTTATTTAGAATGAGTATAAACCCGGTCTTTCCGAATAACTCGCGTATATAATAACTAGTGTTATAAAAACACTATATACACCTTAATTAGACTCCAACTGTAAATTAACCAGAGAACGATTCCCTTTGTATTAACCCCGAAGGCCAAAACCAACATCAGATCAATACCGAAGAAACCATCCGTCTTAGCTCGTTTCCAGTTAGTTTCTAGATTTCACATTCTTAGGGAAAGGTTCCCATTGATTTTATCAAAGATAAAATCTTTTAAATTCATTCTTTAATCTCTTTTTGAATCTCAATTCAAAACGTATTCAGGTTCAGTTCATTTAGGTAATTCTCGTGTCAAACACATTCAACCATCAGAATATTCAACAAATGAAGGAAATTCGACTTATTTCCATTCCATGTCGTTAATAATATTTTATAATGATTTTTCGCTATTTTTATTTATTTAAAAATAGCTCGTTTTAATTAAACGACGCTTCAGGCCATAACGCGGCCATGACGCTGTTTTTCTCTAAATTTGATTTACACTTATCTAAAAATTTAACCGTTGGATCTTAACAAATTTTATATCGTTGGAAAGAATTTTTCAAGGCGGATCCAACGGTTCCAGTTTCGAGAAAATCCGACGGTCGGATCTCTCGGTATAATCGTTTAAAGTTAAGATTTCAAAACGCGAACTGCACGGCCTTAATTCGTTTTATTTTATTTTATATTTATATTTATATAAATATAATTCATTCGGCGATTTCTAACTCGTTTATACTTCAAAAATTCACTAACGCCTTAATATTTTGGAAAATTTCGCCATAGTTACTCTTGTACGGATGGGCGTTTGGAAATTTATTGGGCCGTATTAGGTACCCAATAAATCCTAAAAAGCACGCACATATTTATAGTGATATATTCTAGTGTCATAGGGGAGCGTGTGTTAAATAACTCATGAGAATAAATTCTTGTCGCCCTCCAAAGAGATTTTTGTGCTTTACCAACTAGAGAGACGTGCTTATTGTCATCTCTAGACCCGTGTGGGGTTTTTATTAATCTGGCATTTTACGGTTACAATTTAAACAGTTCATATCCTAGTGTCATAGGGGAGCGTGTAATAAATAACTCATGAGAATAAATTCTCGTCGCCCTACAAAGAGATTTTTGTGCTTTACCAACTAAAGAGACGTGCTTATTGTCTTCGGTTCAACCTGAAATGTAGTCATCGCCATACAAGCCTCTCGCTTGTATGGTAAATCTTCAACCTCGACACATAAACTCCAAGTGTTTATGTGGTATATAATGAAGTATTCTATCTTCAAGAAGTATGCCATGTAAATGTGGTTCAAAATTTAGTGTTACTATCCTATGGCGACGTTTTATAATTACACACAGAACAACTAGCACTCCGCATCCAATGGCATTCACAGGAGTTAATATAATAATAAAATTGCGCAGCCAACTCATTAAGGTTTACCTATTTGTCGGGAACGCAAATAAATTCTTTACTCAACAGCTAATCCATTTCCCTGTTCAGCATATTTTATATATGTGCAAAACTAAGCTAAAATAATATTTCTAGCAATCTAAGGTTTATTTCAACTCACGGTTATTTTTAACGCTTCATACTTCGTATAAAAATGGTATTTTTGGCGAACAAAAATATATTTCAACGCATGAATATTTTATTTAGTTCATATTCATGTTAAAAATAATATTCATAGCAAACAAATATTTATTTCAACACTTGTGTATTTTTAGCGAGTCATTCATGTGATAAAAATGATGTTTTTATCCTTAAAAATATTTATTCCGCACATGAATGTTTTTAGCACTTCATTTACATAATAAGAATGCAATTTTTATTGTTCAACCTTTTCATTCAAACAAATGAATATTTTTACACACTTGAATAATTTTATATAGTTCGTATTATTTTAAAGATGTGATTTTTATTATTAAACAATTTATTTATTACACGAATGCCATTCAACACATGAATATCTATTCAACGGATGAATTTCCATTCTACACTTGAATGCACTCTATACTTGATTATTTTTATTGTTTAATTCTTAATCTGCTTCTAACCGTAAATTAGCAGGAGAACGACTTCCTAAGTATTAACCCCGAAGGTCGAGACCAACATCAGATCAACACCGAAGAAACCATTCCATCAACCAATTTCCAGTTAGAATATATATAATAGAGATGTGAATTTTATTGTATAATTATTTTATTTACAACACGAATGTCATTCAACACACGAATATCAAGTCAACGGATGAATATCTATTCCACACATGAATGCACTCTACACATGAATTTTATTTACTTCGTACTTGTGATAAAAGTGTTAATTTTTATCGTTATATGGATTTATTCTATACACGGTTATTCTTCAACACATGAATATATTTTCTCAACACATGAATACGGTTTCAACGAATGAATCTGGTTTCAACACATGAGAATAAAGTTCAACAAATGAATATTTTCTATACTTCACTCAAGGGATAAAAAATGTGATTTTTATCGTTCTAATATTTTATTCAACACATGGATATTTTTAGAAGTTCATTCAAGGGACAAAAATGTGATTTTTATCGTTTATATAATCTATTCAACACATGAGTATAATTTTTTCCACACCAGTATATCTCAAACACAAACAACTATAATCAACCATTCGCAATAATCAACCATTCGTAATTCATATATATTTTCATTCGCATTTATATATATTTACCATTCGCATTTATATATATTTACCATTCGCATTTATATATATTTACCATTTGCATTTATATATATTTTCACATCACAACTCAAACAAGTCATCCATGGTTTGTGGACGACGGGTGTCGGGAGTTTCTAAACTCCGTCTGCAACCTAATATATTTTTATTTCAAATTCAGTGAGATAAGAAATCTCACAATGGTTTGTCGCATCGCCAAAAATTGTAGGAGGCTCAGAAAAATATCCGGTCTTCTCTAGAATGTAGAGGACGTCGCCACGGTCCCGATGTCTCCTGTTTCATCGAATTTCGTTAAAAAACGAAAAAGATACGATTTTTCAAAGCTAACCGAGTTTAGCGACGGTTTTATACTGTTGAAATCACTTCAGGTAATAAAAACCGTACCTTTCCTTAATGATTCAAAACTAGGTTTGGATCTTCACGCAAATCGGTAGCTTGTGGACCAGATCATGCGATGCAGCGTCGAAGAGGGAGGCGGGGGCTTCACGTCGACGGTGGTGGCGCTGGGTTCGAAGCAGTGGTTGCGGCGGGTTTTGGCTCGACGCCGACGATCTTCCTCGGCGCGATTCTCGGTGGAGACGAGGCTTGGGGGGTCGAGGATGGTATGGATCGGAAGAGGGGGAGGAGGGCTTCCAAGGTTTAACGGCGGCGAAGTGAAACGATGCGTGGTGTGGCCGGAAAGTTGGAGAGAAGGGAAGAAGCAGTTATCGCCGTCGAGATCTGAAGAGAAGCGGGTTTTGAAAGTCAACGCGGGTTTGGGGAAATGAAATTCTATTGGCCCAGGAATTTTATATTTATATTTAATTTATTAAAACCCGAAAATACCCCTCTTCACATACGAACTTTAATTTACACCCAACGACTGTCGCCTCTAGCTAATTACCCCCATCCCGGACACAATGGGATATGTTTCGTAGGCCAATTCGACTGTTAGAGTCAGTTATTCTTCAAATTAAAGTATAAAACAATTAATTTTAACTTTGAACTACATTTTAATTTGCTGGGGCCACAAACTGATTCTAAAAATTCCCGAAAAATAAATCTGGCTATGTTGGGGCGATACCGTCCCAACAAAACTGATTTCGTTGAATTCTGAGACCGATTGTAAAATGGCCATTTTCTGGTCTACCTGATTTAACTGAAATCAACCAAAACACATTTTCCTTTTCCACGCTCACATATTAACTTCTAAAATTCTGGAAAAATAAACTTAGCAATAATTTGACATCCCGGATCCAACAAAAGTGGTTCCATCGAAATCCGAGGTCGTTTGCAAAATCGCTATTTTCAAGGGCTATATTAATTTTACAACGACCTTTCTAAAAATTGATTTGGCCATAACTTTTGATTCCTGATATGAAATTTCGAATTTTCAGATTTGTTAGAAAGATATTTTCAAACTGATTTAAATATTTCTTGTTTCGCTGAAATCCGATTTATTTTGCATCCTGTACATTCAGTCAAAGTTTGAATTCAAATTTTCAAACTGCCATGCCATTTCAGGCCTTGTTTTATAATTAAAATACATATTTATATTCTAACTTCGATTCAAACAACTTTTTAATCGTTATTATTTAAAATAATTTATTTTAAATATCTCAAATTCACTAAAATAGCCAATTTAAAAGTTTTAAACTGGCTCAGATTTTCCGAGTTGTTACAGTCTCCCCCACTTAACACTTTTCGTCCCGGAAAAGGAACGAAGCTACAAGTTGTTTATCTAACCAATTAAATTTTCATTTGTTAGTTTCAATAATTTTAATTAGTTGAACTAATAATCACACAACAAAATCATCATTCTATTTGTTGATTAGCTTTTCAAATATATATAACTTTTCCTATATTTATACTTAAAAATCATATTTTCTAATATCAGATTATATATATAATTAAAAATACGTTATTAATAGACTTGTCACTCTTTACTCATTCTGGGGCATTACTAACCCTATCTCTAACGAGTTTCTCATTCTAGGATACTGCTGATCCTATCTCTAATGAGTATTCTTATTGGATATTACTAACCCAATCTCTGATGAGTCTTTTGTTCAGTTCTAACGAGTTGTACCCCAGAGATTTGAGTTTAACCAAAGCTCTGATACCGTATGTAAAGACCCGAAAGTTCCCGCCCTTTGAATCGACCATAAAACACACAAGTTTGACTCAAAGGTTGGAAATCCTCGGATACTTTAACTTTGGGAATACAACATGTCAGAACAGATAACGGAAGACTTTTATAAACATCATAATAATGTTACATCAGAGTACAGAACATATCAGAGTATATCAAAAAATAAAACAGCGGAAGATTTATTTACATCAAATGTAATACAATGCACAGCGGAAACAAATAAACTAACACAGCGGAAGACGAAAAATGCTCTGGACACAGCTTAAAGCTTCGATCCAGAATCCTGCTTAAAATATATGCAAAATAAGCTTACTCGACTGCACGTGTAGAAAAGAGGGCACCCGAGTTTGCAAAGTGAAACAAACATCGAGTCAGTCGTGGGACTGGTATGAGAAATCTACTTAACAGGTTAAACAACAATAATATGGCAAATCGTAGGACCATGCCACTTTCGCGGAACGGGTTTACTCCAGTGATCGACAGTGCATGACATAAAGTAGGTTATTTAAAACAGCGCAATGCTAAATAAAGAACAATGAAGCTGTTATAAGACCCTGGTCCCATCACACAATGCAACACAAGCAGGAGGATAGGGTTTTACCTTATAACAGCCAAAGAATGCTTGGTACGCGAAATTTTATCTTTTGTTTTTCTAAATCGGACTCCAACCGTAAATTAGTTAGAGAACGATTCCCTAAGTATTAACCCCGAAGGCCGAAACCAACATCAGACAATACCCAGGAAACCACTCATCTTGGCTCGTTTACAGTTAGTTTCTGATTTTATATACAATCATAAATATCAATCATAGGCGGCATGGGTACCATTATATCATGTCGCCATACTAGTAATACAATCAAAACCGCACATGTCGTATTGGAAGTTTGGATTTCCGTCATGAACCAAGGCTAGGGGCAAGATCCTTACCGAATTCGAGACAATCTAGCCCATGTCTCAGGATCAGAGCTCGAGTGACCCTTGGATCGTCAGGGCCGGTCCACCCGATGTGGATTAAACTTAAATCATGAACAATACGTCTCCTCACCCTATGGGGCGTAAATGAGCCAAATGACTCCACAATCGAGGCGCCTCGCAATCAATCATCCACATAAGTAAAATGTCGGCCAGTTTTAAGCACCGACACCACTTCTAACTAGAAAGAGACGCATGTCCTCCCTGATGTCCATCTCCCGTTTCTGGTTCATACCGGGGTGTGAGGCTCGCGAATTCACGTTATACACAAAGCTAGCTAATAAAGATATGCTTTGATCATCACCACAAGACTTTGCTTTGCAACAGAAGCCTTGATCACAGCATCTGAGCATGCCACGTTGCCAATATACAACGTCAGACACACATCCATTTACAAGTCCGTTCTGGGTCTGAATGAAACCGGAGGCATTATATACCTCGCATATCCGGTCGATCTCCAAGTACGGCTGGACAACCACTGCTTTTTCCATCTTCTTGGGATGCCTCCCAATCAAGATATCAGCAATCAACCAAACGACGTGAAGACTCCCGGTCTTCAACCATCGTCTTCATCTTCGACTTCATATCGTCGTATCAGTTATTCAGAATGAGTATAAACCCGGTCTTTCCGAATAACTCGCGTATATAATAACTAGTGTTATAAAAACACTATATACACCTTAATTAGACTCCAACTGTAAATTAGCCAGAGAATGATTCCCTTTGTATTAACCCCGAAGGCCGAAACCAACACCAGATCAATACCGAAGAAACCATCTGTCTTAGCTCGTTTCCAATTAGTTTCTAGATTTCACATTCTTAGGGAAAGGTTCCCATTAATTTTATCAAAGATAAATTCTTTAAAATTCATTCTTTAATCTCTTTTTGAATCTCAATTCAAAACGTATTCAGGTTCAGTTCATTTAGGTAATTCTTGTGTCAAACACATTCAACCATCAGAATATTCAACAAACCAAGGAAATTCGACTTATTTCCATTCCATGTCGTTAATAATATTTTATAATGATTTTTTGCTATTTTTATTTATTTAAAAATAGCTCGTTTTAATTAAACGACGCTTCAGGCCATAATGCGGCCATGACATTGTTTTTCTCTAAATTTGATTTACACTTATCTAAAAATTTAACCGTTGGATCTTAACAAATTTTATATCGTTGGAAAGAATTTTTCAAGGCGGATCCAACGGTTCCAGTTTCGAGAAAATCCGACGGTCGGATCTCTCGGTATAATCGTTTAAAGTTAAGATTTCAAAACACGAACTGCACGGCCTTAATTCGTTTTATTTTATTATATATATATATATATATATATATATATAATTCATTCGGCGATTTCTTACTCGTTTATACTTCAAAAATTCACTAACGCCTTAATATTTTGGAAAATTTCGCCATAGTTTCTCTTGTACGGATGGGCGTTTGGAAATTTATTGGGCCGTATTAGGTACCCAATAAATCCTAAAAAGCACGCATATATTTATAGTGATATATTCTAGTGTCATAGGGGAGCGTGTATTAAATAACTCATGAAAATAAATTCTCGTCGCCCTACAAAGAGATTTTTGTGCTTAACCAACTAGAGAGACGTGCTTATTGTCATCTCTAGACCCGTGTGGGTTTTTTTATTAATATGTCATTTTACAGTTACAATTTAAACAGTTCATATCCTAGTGTCATAGGGGAGCGTGTATTAAATAACTCATGAGAATAAATTCTCGTCGCCCTACAAAGAGATTTTTGTGCTTTACCAACTAAAGAGACGTGCTTATTGTCTTCGGTTCAACCTGAAATGTAGTCATCGCCATACAAGCCTCTCGCTTGTATGGTAAATCTTCAACCTCGTCACATAAACTCCAAGTGTTTATGTGGTATATGATGAAGTATTCTATCTTCAAGAAGTATGCCATGTAAATGTGGTTCAAAATTTAGTGTTACTATCCTATGGCGACGTTTTATAATTACACACAGAACAACCAGCACTCCGCATCCAATGGCATTCACAAGAGTTAATATAATAATAAAATTGCGCAGCCAACTCATTAAGGTTTACCTATTTGTCGGGCACGCAAATAAATTCTTTACTCAACAGCTAATCCATTTCCCTGTTCAGCATATTATATATATATGCAAAACTGAGCTAAAATAATATTTCTAGCAATCTAAGGTTTATTTCAACTCACGGTTATTTTTAACGCTTCATACTTCGTATAAAAATGGTATTTTTGGCGAACAAAAATATATTTCAATGCATGACTATTTTATTTAGTTCATATTCATGTTAAAAATAATATTCATAGCAAACAAATATTTATTTCAACACTTGTGTATTTTTAGCGAGCCATTCATGTGATAAAAATGATGTTTTTATCCTTAAAAATATTTATTCCACACATGAATGTTTTTAGCACTTCATTTACTTAATAAGAATGTAATTTTTATTGTTCAACCTTTTTATTCAAACAAATGAATATTTTTACACACTTGGATAATTTTATATAGTTCGTATTATTTTAAAGATGTGATTTTTATTGTTAAACAATTTATTTACTACACGAATGCCATTCAACACACGAATATCTATTCAACGGATGAATTTCCATTCTATACTTGAATGCACTCTATACTTGATTATTTTTATTGTTTAATTCTTAATCAACATCTAACCGTAAATTAGCAGGAGAACGACTTCCTAAGTATTGACCCCGAAGGCCGAGACCAACATCAGATGAACACCGAAGAAACCATTCCAATCAGCCAATTTCCAGTTAGAATATATGTAATAGAGATGTGAATTTTATTGTATAATTATTTTTTTTACAACACGAATGTCATTCAACACACGAATATCAATTCAACGGATGAATATCTATTCCACACATGAATGCACTCTACACATGAATTTTATTTACTTCGTACTTGTGATAAAAGTGTTAATTTTTATCGTTATATGGATTTATTCTATACACGGTTATTCTTCAACACATGAATATATTTTCTCAACACATGAATACGGTTTCAACGTATGAATCCGGTTTCAACACATGAGAATAAAGTTTCAACAAATGAATATTTTGTATACTTCACTCAAGGGATAAAAAATGTGATTTTTATCGTTCTAATATTTTATTCAACACATGGATATTTTTAGAAGTTCATTCAAGTGATAAAAATGTGATTTTTATCGTTTATATAATCTATTCAACACATGAGTAAAATTTTTTCCACACCAGTATATCTCAAACACAAACAACTATAATCAACCATTCGCAATAATCAACCATTCGTAATTCATATATATATATTTTCATTCGCATTTATATGTATTTATCATTCGCATTTATATATATTTACCATTCGCATTTATATATATTTACCATTCGCATTTATATGTATTTTCACATCACAACTCAAACAAGCCATCCATGGTTTGTGGACGACGGGTGTCGGGAGTCTCTAAACTCTGTCTGCAACCTAATATATTTTTATTTCAAATTCAGTGAGATAAGAAATCTCACAATGGTTTGTCGCGTCGCCAAAAATTGTAGGAGGCTCAGAAAAATATCCGGTCTTCTCTAGAATGTAGAGGATGTCGCCACGGTCCCGATGTCTCCTGTTTCATCGAATTTCATTAAAAAACGAAAAAGATACGATTTTTCAAAGCTAATCGAGTTTAGCGATGGTTTTATACTGTTGAAATCACTTCAGGTAATAAAAACTGTACCTTTCCTTAATGATTCAAAACTAGGTTTGGATCTTCACGCAAATCTGTAGCTTGTGGACCAGATCAGGCGATGCAGCGTCGAAGAGGGAGGTGGGGGCTTCACGTCGACGGTGGTGGCGCTGGGTTCGAAGCAGTGGTTGCGGCGGATTTTGGCTCGACACCGGCGATCTTCCTAGGCGCGATTCTCGGTGGAGACGAGGCTTGGTGGGTCGAGGATGGTATGGATCGGAAGAGGGGGAGGAGGGCTTCCAAGGTTTAACGGCGGCGAAGTGAAACGGTGCGTGGTGTGGCCGGAAAGTTGGAGAGAAGGGGAGAAGCAATTATCGCCGTCGAGAACTGAAGAGAAGCGGGTTTTGAAAGTCAACGCGGGTTTGGGGAAATGAAATTCTGTTGGCCCAGGAATTTTATATTTATATTTAATTTATTTAAACCCGAAAATACCCCTCTTCACATACGAACTTTAATTTACACCCAACGACTGTCGCCCCTAGCTAATTACCCCCCATCCCGGACACAATGGGATATGTTTCGTAGGCCAATTCGACTGTTAGAGTCAGTTATTCTTCAAATTAAAGTATAAAACAATTAATTTTAACTTTGAACGTACATTTTAATTTGCTGGGGCCACAAACTGATTCTAAAAATTCCCGAAAAATAAATCTGGCTATGTTGGGATGATACAGTCCCAACAAAACTGATTTCGTTGAATTCTGAGACCGTTTGTAAAATGGCCATTTTATGGTCGACCTGATTTAACTGAAATCAACCAAAACACATTCTCCTTTGCCACGCTCACATATTAACTTCTAAAATTCTGGAAAAATAAACTTAGCAATAATTTGACATCCCGGATCCAACAAAAGTGGTTTCGTCGAAATCCGAGGTCGTTTGCAAAATCGCTATTTTCAAGGGCTATATTAATTTCACAGCGACCTTTCTAAAAATTGATTTGGCCATAACTTTTGATTCCTGATGTGAAATTTCGAATTTTCAGATTCGTTAGAAAGATATTTTCAAACAGATTTAAATATTTCTTGTTTCGCTGAAATCCGATTTATTTTGCATCCTGTACATTCAGTCAAAGTTTGAATTGAAATTTTCAAACTGCCATGCCATTTCAGGCCTTGTTTTATAATTAAAATATATATATTTATATTCTAACTTCGATTCAAACAACTTTTTAATTGTTATTATTTAAAATAATTTATTTTAAATATCTCAAATTCACTAAAATAGCCAATTTAAAAATTTTAAACTGGCTCAGATTTTCCAGGTTGTTTCAGAACTAATAGAATAGAAGAATAAGAGGAACATCGGAATCTCACAGCGGAATTTCAACAAAATATAATATCACATAATATATTACATATAAGAGTTTGTTACATCACAGAACATTATCATAATACATCTTACATGATTACGGGCCCAACATACAAACTTGATACTTAGGTATAGATAAGCCGACTCCGGAACTCCTCGTCAAAATACTTCAAAAGATCTGCACTTATCACCTGGATCACTTGTCTACCCATAACAAGTGTTATGAGTACCCAAGAGTTTAGGAAAACACAGAAAATAAACACTGGGTCAGTCAGGGGACTGGCATGAGTAAACGATTTAAAAACACAGCTTGATTAGTACAGTATATCTCATAAGACCACGCCATAAAAACGGAACGGGTTTTTCCTTTATGATATACAGAATAATTGGTTTAACTTTTCAAAAACGTTTTTGAAAGAAAAGATAATAGTAAGACCAGCCCACACATAAACATGGACGATTTTTACTTTACTATAACCCAAACATATTTGATATCAAAATCATCTGATTTTATAATAGTTTGTATCAAATAAATAACCATCTAGCGGAAAGCTTGCATCTCACGCTCCACATATATATAATATAAAATCAGAAACCAAGGGTTCTTATTGGAGATTGGATTCCAACAGACAAGGTATAGGAGCACCTGCCGATCAGTGTACTCCAGAGAGGATACACTGGGGTTCAACAAGAACGTCTTGCAACCCGGCCACACATGACCGTCCACTCATTTAGCTTGAGTGTAACGAATATATTATCACCTCCGCGGTTGTGATCAGCAACCAGTACTGAATGCTGCAGCAGCGAAATATATAGATGAGAAGACAAAAAGGAATTTCTCTAGATGGTGATAATACACCCTGCTTGGGAATGACCCACCTAGCCATGCTGCCTAGCCCAACTTTTGATACTTCCTGGTTGTGAGGCTTGAGACTACGTTATCTTCTAGATCACCTGTCCACCATTCACTTTGAATGCCACATCGTCAAATCCATCGGAAATCACTAATTGATTTCCACAAAAATAATCGGGCTGTTAAGTGTTTTAAGAGAAGGTGTCTTCTCTCCACCACAGAATACGTTTGAGGAAATCAACGTACATGCCCCCTTTGGAAATACTCTGTCAGACATCTGTCCATATACGTTGTCCTGGGAATGGACAAACCGAAGGCACTATTCTGTAAAATAGCCCTTGCAAATCTCCGGTCTTCAATTATCTTCAATAATCTCTGACACGCGACGTATAAATCAAATCGAAGTGGAATATAACTTCCGGACTCTTCGAAATGATCCGCGTAATGCCTTTTAAAGTCATATGATATTTAAGGAACTGGTCATTTAAATTTCTAACTAGATGGCCCGTGCTTCGCACACGGAAATAAATACAATAATATAAATAAACAACTATACACACATCATTTAATTTTATAACTAGAAGGCACGTGCGTCGTACACGGCAATTAATACAGTAATGTTAGTTCGTTAATTTGGACAATTATTCTGAACTGTACATGAGTTGTTCTTTCTGTATGGGTCCATAGTCGAATCATCAACTAATATTTCACTCATATTGTATAAAAATATCTTTACATTTAAAATCCTTTTCCGCTTTCTTTTATTTTCTATTTTTATGGTAAAATAACTTGTTCAATCCTAACAAAGTTGCTACGATGATTTTTGTCTGATCATTTACCTTTTCTAATCCAAATTTCAGTCCTCATGCTAGTCATTTTCTTTTGTCCTTTTTTAGATAGACATTTAAAAATATCTTTAATATTATATTTACATTTAAAGAAATTCTTTTACAAATTCTATTTCCTTTTGCTTATTTATCCTATTCTTTTCTTTTTCATATTTCCTTAACTAAGCATGCGGCCCAATCCTACTTCAATTTCCTTGGCCAAATTGTATTTCAGCTCAATACCCCGGCCCATGCGTCCTTTACAAGTTGTTTGTGTTCACTTGCATGACATGAGTTCCAGGACTTCGTTTTGTATTATTTAATATATGTACATGCCCAACTACTAAAACCTGTCATTACTATTTGTTACTAACCCAAACGTTTTGGCCTGATTCTATCCTTATGTTTTGGCACAATGGCACATGAGGTTGGCAAGGAAATTTTCATGATCACCATGGGTGATTACTTCAAAAACTTGCCCAGATCATCCCCTTATCTCAGCTCTTTCTTTCTTTCTTCCCATGGGTTTGCAACTGCCTTTCTTTCCACTTTGTTTTTCTTTTGTATTTTATACGCATGCATCAATGCCACCACTTTCAATTTGTTCCAGGCAATCAATATCCTCCTACATTCTATTCTTACCTTCGTTACTTCTGTTGTATATATTTTTTTATTTTACTGTTCCACTTCGATCCTTCTCTTCTTCTTATAATTTCTGCTGTCACCTCTTCTTATTCATCATAGCGCTACTTCTATTTATTTTTCCCTATATTTCTTGCTCAAAGTTTTTGTTATATTAGTCCAAAACTATATGCTATTTTGCTATCATCAGTTCGGAATCCTTTTCGCAATTATATGATGATAACTATCCGATCATTCATTAACCCATCATCACACTTTGTTCCAGCTTCCTTCCCTCTTCTATTTATCTACGGCATTTTCTTCTTCTTCTCCTCTATTTGCTTACACCCTTTCTTTACTCTGTTTTTTCCTTCTACTGTGTATCCTTCTTTCACCATTCACGTGTGTTGTGTGCACATGCACACACATATCACTCCATTTCAAGCTGTGCTTAACATCGCCATCCATGCCATCAATACCTACTGAGACTGTCCACGCACTCCGATCGCCGTATTGGACTTTGAAGCATTCAACACATTATCTTCAACGCAATATCATTAAACAACAAAGAGATCACAGCAGTGTAGCATCATAACCTATCTAAACCAAGAATAGCAGTACTGCTATGCACTTCACTATTCATTACTATTCTATACTTCACTATTCCACGCCTTATCATCCTAAAACATCACACAGTTTCATCACTACACTAACCATATTCTCACTCCTCTCTACTTCCAGTTATTTTAGCTCATGAACGCCCTCTTATTTCCCCTTTCTTCTTGCCGTGCCTCTACGCATTATCTGTGTATCCCCTCTGATACAACACCCTCACCAGTCACCCCATGCGCCAATATGTATGAGCACACACAGACCTCCCCTTTCAATCCATCCTACGTATACTCTTTCCACAAATAATATGCATGAATCTATTTTTAACTTGCACCTATTACTCAGTACACTTCATGCAAAACTTCCCACGACCCTTTTGTTTATGAAATCCCTTTCATAGTAAAGTGTTTTAACATTTTCCCCTAGTCCACTAACGTCTCGCGTCACTCCAGACCCCATATCCCATTGCTCGATTCATTTGATCATCAGAAAATACCCATATTTCCTTTTCCGGTCATCCCAAGAAATCTCGGCCATTACTTAGTTTAAAAAGGTGAAACATATACTAAAATTCACAGTTGATTAATGCAAACTTAGCCGTATACTTATATTACAAAATTTATATGTTTGAAATTTTGTGACTTCGAACCCCCTACTGTAAAATGGTTCTAGTCTCGGAAATATAAAGTGCTATTTGAATTACAGCATACACATATACATATACATATATATATATATATATATATATATATATATATATATATATATATATATATATATATATATATATATATTTATTTTAAAACTTTCCTACAGAGGTAAACAAACAACCTTTATGGAAACCTTATATCCTCCTGGGATCACAGTTGTGTATTTTAAGTTAACAGAGTGATATATTTTCTTTAGTTAAAAACATGCAGAGGTGATTTTCAAAGAGAACTTCAACTTATCATACAACTCAAGTATTGGATTTTAATGGATATAACCCATTCTCAGCTGATAGATTAATGTTTATAGAGGATACTTATCAGTCTAACATTCAAGAATACATTAAAAATAGAAGTAAGAAAATGAATGCGTACTCACCTTATAGCTCTCCCCGTTCTTCTAGTTATGCTCTGCCCTATTCTAAGAATTGTTTGCTGTTGTAATTATCCTCACTGGTTCAACTGGTTTTTGTGTGAAGTGTATGGATTCATAGTGGTATATATATATATGTAAATTAAGCTTTAAACAATTCACTTATTTAATGATTATAGGTCCTTTACCCTATTGATGTAAAAATACACTTTAGCTTTTCTGTTACTTTAGCCTTAACCTCTTTCCTACCCTATACACTTGCTTAAACATGAAGAGAAGATTTGTTTAGTTAGATATTTTCCACTCTCTTGTCTTTATCCTGCCTTCAAAGAACATAATATATCCAAGGCCATACTCTAATGAATGCTGCAGATTTCTTTTATTTAGTTTGCAATAAAAAATGGGTTTTGTTTACTAGATATTTTTGTCTACACCTAGCTTCTAAAACACTCAGCCATTACTTCATTAATGTCTCCGAATGGTCACATAATTCATGGGATTATGTCGTCACAAAAAAACAGAATTTGTTGTAGTTTTAAATATCCTAGCTGTAGCCTTGTTTAGGTTAGGTTGTGTTGTAGTATTTTAGGGAATGGTTAAGGTATCATAGCTATACTATTGCACGGGTTACACATTAATGTTTGACTTTTGCGTATTGATATGAATAATACACTTGTTGTTTTGTTTAGATATTTTATCATACATGTTATGTTCATTATGATTTACATTTATACACATTCATGTTTACTGTAATTTTCTCCTTGCATATGTTTTCTACTGTCTTCACTTGTTTCTAAAACAAAGTTCATTTATATTTCCTTAAGCAATTAAATGCCATATTTCATATATAAATGTATATATGTTTGTGTTTGTTTTCTAGTGTAGGATTTTAGTTGCAAGCTTTTATTTAGTGTTATAACCCCAAATATATGTATTTAACCATATACATACATTTATATACTCTTATATACTCGAAATTATGCTACACACAAGTTTTAAGTTGCTTAATTTTTGTTTATTATTATAAATTAATTCCATTTTAATTTAATTAACTCATAATAACCAATGTACTAAACAAAGTCGTCTAAAAACCGGGACATTACAGATTAACTAAAGAAAACATGGATGTACAACATGGATGTTTCTAGCGAGTTGTATTTTTTGCCCCTTCAAACAGATTTCGGGACGAAATCTATTTTAGGGGGGGAATGTAACACCCCTTAAAAGACAGAAATATTAATAATAAATAAATAAATAATAAAAAATTTAATAATAAGGGTGGTAAATGAGATTTTTGAAGCCTTAGGAATATGGAGATGAAAAACTTTTATTTGGATTCATGGTGAAATTATGAATCGTTTTCATATATAATATGCTGAAAACGGTGAAAGTATGAAGAAGTTACAAGCAAACGAAATTGGACAGTAAAACGCATATATATATATAATAATAATATGAGTAATATATATATATCCAAAATATATTAAAATAAATAAAGGTGAATTTGAATTTCAAACAGAGGATAAGATAGTGGGGACAGAGAATATTGTAAGTAAGGAAAGGGATTAAACAAATAAAGTTGCATATTATATAATTAAACACATCAGCGCCGCATAAATTCATTTGGCGTTTCAGTGACCAGGAGGTCGACCGCCCCTTAGAAGGGGTGTCGACCGCCAGTCGACCGCCCAGGTCAACCACTTGGCGGTTGAGGATCCCAATGAATCTATGTTGGTTAGGGTTTTCTTAGGAAATATATATAAATATATGGCCAGGATTTCATCTGAAAATTCTATGGGCTTACACTTACCCAAGCGACTATATATAGGCCCCGAAACCATACAAATAAAACCCCAGCAACTCTCTATCTCCATCTCTATATTATCCTTCTACTATTGCTGAATACCAGAAAGGTTAGGAATTTCTCTTCTATTCCTCCAACCTCCATTCTTTTCTTTTCTCTAATCTAAATTCATATAGATTTTAGTATGAATTTTGGAATTTAGTTTAATATATGCATAAGATTCTAAAGATGATTCTTTATATATATTAGAAGGATTGGAGCACGTTTATCACGAAGGCTGAATCCAGACCTGAATCTACAACAATAATTCTATTGTTCTTCCTTTTTGATTTGTGAGTGGAATATATTGTTTCTTAGGCATATTCTATTTTTTAATAGATTAACATGTTGATATTTATGCCTAAGAGGATTTGTCAAACGATAACATCAATACCAAAACCCCCAAATCCTCTATTTTATGTTTGCGTAGGAATTGTCAATTTATCGGGTTGTGGATTTTGGATCTTAATATTGAACTAAGAATAAAAGGGGTGTTAGGATTCTACTTTATGTAATTCACCCTTATGTAAATATTTGATTATAACCTAAAAGGGTTTAAATTTGGTTTATACAATGATTTGATTAGGTTTAGGTTCTATTTTGAATCTAAACGTATTCATACTTGAAATATCAAATATAAACGTTTTTATGTGCAATTCACAATAAAGGGGTGGACTAGATAAAGTGGAACTTATAAACATATATTATACCCTATTCTTGATCCATTATAAAAATCATTCCAATAAGCCTAGGATGCAAGTTGAAATTTGTATGTATGTGTATTTTCTGTAACAACCCGTATTTTCCGATAACGTGTTAAGACGATAATCAAGGCAGAATTTAATTATAAATTCTGAATTAAGTGAAACGGTCTATGCCATTGCGTTCGTCTCGGAAAAATACGCGAAATAGAGTCCGAGTTTTCGAAAATCGGAGTCTGTATGACCAAGTTATGGTCCGACGAAGTTTTCAGAGTTCAAAAATGAGTTCGAATTTCGAAAATTAGGGCTGGAAGGCCAGGCGGGAAAATTCCCGCCAGGCACCCCCAAGTCGACAGCCCTGTCGACTTGGGAGTCGACTTGGTTAGACCAAGTCGACAGCCCTGTCGACTTGGCTGTCGACAGGGCGTGGCCAGGCAGTTTGCCTGGTGCACCTGTTTGGCTCACCTAGTCTTGTTTCTGGGCCTGGTCCGAAATCTGATGGTTCAGGTTGATCCTAGGGCTAATCTAAGGGTCCTAACTAATCCTAATCTCTATAAATAAGCCCCTAACCCCCTCCTAAAATCCCCATTATTCACTCATGCAACTAAACTATGCCAAAATTGCTCCTCTCGTGGCCTCCACTCAAAACCCTTGCCTCCACCCTCTTGCTATCTTCATTTCTATGAGAGGTTTCATGATCATGTGAGTGTATGAGAGTGTTTATGTTCATTTGAGAGCTTCTAAACATGGTTTCAAGGCCAAAGTTGAAACCTTTCCTCTTCTAAAGCAAGGACCTTCATTCATATGAGAGCTTCTAAGTTAAATGAGAGATTTTGGGTTCATACAAGTGTTTTCAAGCTTGTATGAGTGTTCTTAGCTCGCATTCAAGTCAAGTTGCAACGTTTCTATTTCAAAGCAAGGGTTTTTATTGATTTGGAGCTTTCATCTTTGGGTTTTTGGGTGATAGCATGAATAGGCTTCGTCTCCATCTTTGTATTTAAATCGATTTGTGCCTTCATAGCAATGTAAGCCCTTTCCCTACTCTTAGATATTAACTATGAAGTTAAGTGAATGTTGCAAGTTTGGGTTTTGAAAATTTAGAATGATACATGCTATCATAATTATGCAAGTTTGTATAGTCATTATCTTGATCTTGTGGGCTTAAAGCTTTAGGTTTTATGTTGAATGTTGCATTTTGGCAACATGAGAACTATCATACCCCTTATGATAGCTTGCATGTAATGCTTTATGCGAACTTCTAGCCATCTTTCATTGTCATTTATCACCATGATTCGCTTTTTGCCAAGTTTTGGGTTTATGCATGTTTTTGAGGCCTAGTAAGGTAATATGCAAGTTAGTGAACATATTCACGCCTCATTTTGCCACCATGTCAAACTTGTGGCTTCAACACCTTTTGTCATCTTATGCCAAGTTCCTTCTTTCTATCCTTTATGCGCTATTGCGATTATGTAAGCGATGGGATTGCGTTTGGGGTTGGGTAAACTTAAAAGACATGAAAACATAAGATTGGGAATTTACCTATTAAGTTAGGTCTACCCATTGGGAATTTACCTATTAAGTTAGGTCTACCCAAATTCTTGAAAACTTGTAATATGTTTTGGAAACATAATGGACATGACATTTTCTCCTTATAACCCATACTCCAGAATGTCTTAGGGTGACAGAGAGGATAGTGTCTAGGCTTGGGTTTGGAAAATCAAGTTTCCTACCCTCCCTGGCTATCCCTAACTGATCCAACGGACATGATGGGTAGGAGTTTAGGATAAACTTGATAAGATAAGTTTGAATAGGGTTAAGTTAATTTGATTAATGACGCTTAACCAAACATGACATGGATAAATGGGTTAAGTAATTTGATTAGGCTAATGATACTTAACAAAACAAGACAATGTTGGGTAGGTTAAGTAACTAGATTTGCCTAATGACACTTAACCGTTATTTTTATACGACTAGTGGACGGGGTTAAGTTAACCAACACTTAACCAAACCAACACGTGAATTTGATACGGTTAATTAAGCTTTCCTAATTACACTTAACCGTATAATACAGTTAGGGGATGTGGTTAAGTTAACCTAGACTTAACCCATCCAATTCAGTGATTTTGAAGTGGTTAAGTTAACCAATACTTAACCAATCTAACGTGATGATAAGGCTAAGTCACGAACCGCTTGAATACGCTTGACCGATTTGACCCAGCAATTTGATAGGGTCAAGTTAAGATATACTTAACCAATCTAGATTGATAATTGGACGGGGTTAAGTCGTGAATTGCTTAATATACTTAACCAACTTGAACATGGTTCGTAGGGTTAAGTCTTGAACTTGGATACTTAGCCAAATTTTGACATGATTTGTAGACGGGTTAAGTCATGAACTTAAGTGACACTTAATCCATTATGTAAACCCTAATTCGGAGGATTAGGTGGATAACCATAGTCAACAAGGATAACGGGAATAAGGCTAAGTAGAAAACCTTAGTTGAAGAATAACTAAGTAATAATTCTTAGTCAAGGAAATTTAGACCAGTTCATAGATAGATGAGTAAACTGATACGGTAGGTCATCGCTTAAGTATACGAGTAGGAGCAAGTATCTGATTTTGATAAAGGCTCCAGCAAACTGGTTAACGAAGCAGCGGCTTCGGGGAACGTGAGGATATTCTTGGTATCCCTCTGTGAGCTGCCAGGTAATCATACTAGGCTTAGGAGAGGTTAAGGTCTGTGTTAGAAGAACCAAGAGTATGCCTTGGTTGCTATACGAGCGACCTAAAGACGGGGATGGATAAGGGATAGTCGACGATACATGTAGTGCCCTAGATAGCATTTCGTCAGGCTACCTACCATCTTTGGTCAAGCGTGTATGTACGGAAAGGCAGAGAACACCCAAAAGACCATAATTGCTATCTAATTATGGTTGCGGTAAGGCCGTAGGATTGTGGGCTGGCCAGTAGTGTAGTTCTCATACAGGATTTATCCTGTCTTGTCTTTCACTAGTTGAGGGAGGGGTCTCGTGGGACCATAGCCACGTATAAGAAAAACAGACCTTAGCATCTGCATCGGCAGATAAATCAAAAGCTCCCGACCGAGTCCTGTATTTCTTGATTTGCCCTGTGACAGGACTCGGATGGCACGATGTGATACATGTGCATACAGTCATGGAAAAATGATTCACGATGAATGCGTGGGAAAAAGGGCGCGGTTGGTGGTCAGCGTAATTCCTATTGGCCCTAGGTTGTTGAACCCAAACCGAGATACGAAAACGTGCAATAGGTAAGCATAATCCCTAGTAGTCCTAGGTAGCATAAGTCCTAGTTGTACAAAAAGTGATTCACATGAAAGAACCTAGCTAGACCTAGAGTGACAGTCCGAAACGATCTTAAGGATCATGGAACTACGTTGAAGTAGAATCTCATGGGAAAGCCCGTACGATTTACGGCAAGGGACTGAACTTATACATGGAAGGAAACATACGAGTTTAGAAACCTACATAGGTTAAATGTTAGGTTGACATGGACCATTACACGACTTTTGGGTAAGGGTCATTCATGGTTAACACATGATACAGTTGGGATACTAGTACGGTAGGTGCAGAGCAGATATACATGATAGATACCGTGGGACGTAAGACTTGATAGATACCTTGGGATACTATACTTGATAGAAACCTGACGATGTGATACCTTGTTTTATCTTGACATCGTAATTTATCATGACACCTTAGTTTATCTGGGTACAGTAGTTCACCCTGATTTCTTAGTTTAGTCGATCTATCTTGTTAGTTATTCATCATGCCAGTATGCTATTATCCTTATGTTCATCCCAGTTCATCATGCCAGTTAACTTTACTAGTTTTTATGCTAATAGTAGATAGGGCTTACTCAGTCTTTTTGACTGACCCGTTTTGTTTCGCTTCTTTTCTTCCGTTTCCCCCCAGGTTACAGGGAGGAAATACTGTTGTTTAGTTCGGACTTCCTTTGCTTGAAGGTCATCATGGATGGCTTGGACTTTTTCTTGGCTATGGCTACTTTACTGTTTTACTTGGGGAATAATTTATGAAAAAGTTTTTATGCTTCTTTACTATTGCAAGACAGGTTTTAATGTACTTTGATGTAAAAGGCTTTAGACCTTATTTATTAATGTTATGAAGGTTTGATTTTACTTCCGCCATTTTATATGTTCTGTCTTGTGATATTTCTGTGCATGTTTACCAATAATGCCCCTCTAAAGCTAGTGCATTCCTTTGCGAGTGACCCTAGCGGAGGCGGGGTGTTACATTTGGTATCAGAGCAGAAGGTTACCCGACTGGGAAAAAGTTTTTAAAGACCTTCTGAAAACTATTTGAAAATCGTTTACAAAGAAGCATTTTTCAAGAAAATCTTCTTTTAAAAAGAAAAAGGCTATTCCCCAAATGCCATTAGCACTATCCTTGTTTCCTTGATTAAATCTCTTTTCCTTTCTTTCCTCCATCTGTAGTCACAGTGGTTTTAACTGCGACTAGTCTTTTCTAGCTACGTAAATGTTTTCCGTGCGATAAAGGTGGTTCTCGAGAGGCCAGTGGCCGCGTTATAAGAAAGGATAGTAAGAAAGAGGATAAAGGATACAAGCTTAAGGATAAGCAACCTGTTGGTATGGCTCAACCCAGGACATGACGAGAAAGTATCTATGGTGTGGTAAAACGGGACGGATAACTAAGTATTATGAACAAGGACAAGATCATCATACCCCACTAGAGTACCTGAGAAAGGGGATAACATCCTTGGGGAAAGTTTAGTTATTCTTTTCTATCATCCCGCCAAGACTTAGTTTTGATCATCATATCATTTAAGTCCGCTTCGATAGTTGAGTCCCTGCACCTTAGTACCAGTGTAATAGAGAATCCCATTTTTGTCTCAAGTCCTGTTGGAGAATCGGTCCATTTATTCATGGCTTGTTTGGATTTGAGAATGTCTATGCCAAGTGTTGTATTTGGAAATAATGCTTATGTTTATAAGCTATGGATGGATCCTAGGGATGAAGTGGTTATCCAGTAAGGGGTGCCACTCTCGGTTTTGATAGGAGGGTAGTTAGACCTTTGACTAGCCTTGGTAATACCCTCGAAGTCTCGTGTAACCTTTTGGGTTCGGTCATGATTAGTTACTTAGAATCCCTCGTTGTCTTTATTGGAAATTTGAAGCTCGATCGAGTGGTGTTCGCCGATAAGACGGATGGTTTATTTCACTTATGCATGGGTTATAGAAATCACCCTAGTAAGTGCGCTTGATAACCTGGTTGGCATCTGTTTACTTTTAAGAGAAAGTTCTTCTGCATGGAATACCTTATAGTATATAAACGGGATCCAAGATTCACTAGTGAATTTTGGAGGGCTCGCATGGAATCATGAGTACGAAGGTTTGAGCCAAGTATTCTAGAAAAAGGATAAGTGGAAGTGGAACGAGAGGCGACGAGGAAATGAGTTCCAACTCATGTTATGGAAACAAGAAAAATAAGGAGCTACGAAACCATGAATTTAAAGGATGGTCAAAGCACAATGGAACTAAGCTCAGGGAAATGCGACTCAGAAGGATGAAGACTAGATATGCGCATGATACCTCTTTTTTAGAGTATATCCTTGATCCCTGTTTTCTGTAGAGCTTGCTTGTAGGCTATCTTTTGTGGACATCCTCTCGGTCCTGTTTCGATTATAAACCCCATAAGGAGTTTATCTTGTTTATCCTCTCGATCCTATTTTGAGGATCTTAGGTAGAATTTTATGGATGTAAACATGTATTTGAAACATGTTATGATTGATATGGTTGCAAGTGGTTGCTCGTGGATGCGCGAATGCACATTAGATACTAGCTCGATTCGGTCACATTTCATATTGCATATGCATATTTACGCTTGTTTATGGATGAAATTGAATGTGTTATCATGCGGATTTTGCATATGAATGAATGATTGTGCACGCATATAGTATTTATATGACTAGGACTATTTGCATACATGCTGGATTCATGACACTAAACATATTTTGCATTAGAAAGAACACTCAGGCCTGATCATTAGCATTAGCTAAGGAACATGTACACACACGTTTTGCATACATTCATAAAGCATTAGAAGTCTTCTAAGGACCGTGTTTGCTTGTGGATGATGGTTTGAGTAGATGGTTGATGGATGGTAGGATACGTTCTTCCTAACTTGGAGATTTCGGGGACGAAATCCTAAAAGGTGGGGAGAATGTAACAACCCGTATTTTCCGATAACATGTTAAGACGATAATCAAGGCAGAATTTAATTATAAATTCTGAATTAAGTGAAACGGGCTATGCCATTGCGTTCGTCTCGGAAAAATACGCGAAATAGAGTCCGAGTTTTCGAAAATCGGAGTCCGTATTACCAAGTTATGGTCCGACGAAGTTTTCAGAGTTTTCGGAGTTCAAAAACGAGTTCGAATTTCGAAAATTAGGGCTGGAAGGCCAGGCGGGAAAATTCCCGCCAGGCACCCCCAAGTCGACAGCCCTGTCGACTTGGGAGTCGACTTGGTTAGACCAAGTCGACAGCCCTGTCGACTTGGCTGTCGACAGGGCGTGGCCAGGCAGTTTGCCTGGTGCACCTGTTTGGCACACCTAGTCTTGTTTCTGGGCCTGGTCCGAAATCTGATGGTTCAGGTTGATCCTAGGGCTAATCTAAGGGTCCTAACTAATCCTAATCTCTATAAATAAGCCCCTAACCCCCTCCTAAAATTCCCATTATTCACTCATGCAACTAAACTATGCCAAAATTGCTCCTCTCATGGCCTCCACTCAAAACCCTAGCCTCCACCCTCTTGCTATCTTCATTTCTATGAGAGGTTTCATGATCATGTGAGTGTATGAGAGTGTTTATGTTCATTTGAGAGCTTCTAAACATGGTTTCAAGGCCAAAGTTGAAACCTTTCCTCTTCTAAAGCAAGGACCTTCATTCATATGAGAGCTTCTAAGTTAAATGAGAGATTTTGGGTTCATACAAGTGTTTTCAAGCTTGTATGAGTGTTCTTAGCTCGCATTCAAGTCAAGTTGCAACGTTTCTATTTCAAAGCAAGGGTTTTTATTGATTTGGAGCTTTCATCTTTGGGTTTTTGGGTGATAGCATGAATAGGCTTCGTCTCCATCTTTGTATTTAAATCGATTTGTGCCTTCATAGCAATGTAAGCCCTTTCCCTACTCTTAGATATTAACTATGAAGTTAAGTGAATGTTGCAAGTTTGGGTTTTGAAAATTTAGAATGATACATGCTATCATAATTATGCAAGTTTGTATAGTCATTATCTTGATCTTGTGGGCTTAAAGCTTTAGGTTTTATGTTGAATGTTGCATTTTGGCAACATGAGAACTATCATACCCCTTATGATAGCTTGCATGTAATGCTTTATACGAACTTCTAGCCATCTTTCATTGTCATTTATCACCATGATTCGCTTTTTGCCAAGTTTTGGGTTTATGCATGTTTTTGAGGCCTAGTAAGGTAATATGCAAGTTAGTGAACATATTCACGCCTCATTTTGCCACCATGTCAAACTTGTGGCTTCAACACCTTTTGTCATCTTATGCCAAGTTCCTTCTTTCTATCCTTTATGCGCTATTGCGATTATGTAAGCGATGGGATTGCGTTTGGGGTTGGGTAAACTTAAAAGACATGAAAACATAAGATTGGCAATTTACCTATTAAGTTAGGTCTACCCATTGGGAATTTACCTATTAAGTTAGGTCTACCCAAATTCTTGAAAACTTGTAATATGTTTTGGAAACATAATGGACATGACATTTTCTCCTTATAACCCATACTCCAGAATGTCTTAGGGTGACAGAGAGGATAGTGTCTAGGCTTGGGTTTGGAAAATCAAGTTTCCTACCCTCCCTGGCTATCCCTAACTGATCCAACGGACATGATGGGTAGGAGTTTAGGATAAACTTGATAAGATAAGTTTGAATAGGGTTAAGTTAATTTGATTAATGACGCTTAACCAAACATGACATGGATAAATGGGTTAAGTAATTTGATTAGGCTAATGATACTTAACAAAACAAGACAAGGTTGGGTAGGTTAAGTAACTAGATTTGCCTAATGACACTTAACCGTTATTTTTATACGACTAGTGGACGGGGTTAAGTTAACCAACACTTAACCAAACCAACACGTGAATTTGATACGGTTAATTAAGCTTTCCTAATTATACTTAACCGTATAATGCAGTTATGGGATGTGGTTAAGTTAACCTAGACTTAACCCATCCAATTCAGTGATTTTGAAGTGGTTAAGTTAACCAATACTTAACCAATCTAACGTGATAACATGATAAGGCTAAGTCACGAACCGCTTGAATACGCTTGACCGATTTGACCCAGCAATTTGATAGGGTCAAGTTAAGATATACTTAACCAATCTAGATTGATAATTGGACGGGGTTAAGTCGTGAATTGCTTAATATACTTAACCAACTTGAACATGGTTCGTAGGGTTAAGTCTTGAACTTGGATACTTAGCCAAATTTTGACATGATTTGTAGACGGGTTAAGTCATGAACTTAAGTGACACTTAATCCATTATGTAAACCCTAATTCGGAGGATTAGGTGGATAACCATAGTCAACAAGGATAACGGGAATAAGGCTAAGTAGTAAACCTTAGTTGAAGAATAACTAAGTAATAATTCTTAGTCAAGGAAATTTAGACCAGTTCATAGATAGATGAGTAACCTGATACGGTAGGTCATCGCTTAAGTATACGAGTAGGAGCAAGTATCTGATTTTGATAAAGGCTCCAGCAAACTGGGTAACGAAGCAGCGACTTCGGGGAACGTGAGGATATTCTTGGTATCCCTCTGTGAGCTGCCAGGTAATCATACTAGGCTCAGGAGAGGTTAAGGTCTGCGTTAGAAGAACCAAGAGTATGCCTTGGTTGCTATATGAGCGACCTAAAGACGGGGATGGATAGGGGATAGTCGACGATACATGTAGTGCCCTAGATAGCATTTCGTCAGGCTACCTACCATCTTTGGTCAAGCGTGTACGTGGAAAGGTAGAGAACACCCAAAAGACCATAATTGCTATCTAATTATGGTTGCGGTAAGGCCGTAGGATTGTGGGCTGGCCAGTAGTGTAGTTCTCATACAGGATTTATCCTGTCTTGTCTTTCACTAGTTGAGGGAGGGGTCTCGTGGGACCATAGCCACGTATAAGAAAAACAGACCTTAGCATCTGCATCGGCAGATAAATCAAAAGCTCCCGACCGAGTCCTGTATTTCTTGATTTGCCCTGTGACAGGACTCGGATGGCACGATGTGATACATGTGCATACAGTCATGGAAAAACGATTCACGATGAATGCGTGGGAAAAAGGGCGCGGTTGGCGGTAAGCGTAATTCCTAGTGGCCCTAGGTTGTTGAACCCAAAGCGAGATACGAAAACATGCAATAGGTAAGCATAATCCCTAGTAGTCCTAGGTAGCATAAGTCCTAGTTGTACAAAAAGTGATTCACATGAAAGAACCTAGCTAGACCTAGAGTGACAGTCCGAAACGATCTTAAGGATCATGGAACTACGTTGAAGTAGAATCTCATGGGAAAGCCCGTACGATTTACGGCAAGGGACTGAACTTATACATGGGAGGAAACATACGAGTTTAGAAACCTACATAGGTTAAATGTTAGGTTGACATGGACCATTACACGACTTTTGGGTAAGGGTCATTCATGGTTAACACATGATACGGTTGGGATACTAGTACGGTAGGTGCAGAGCAGATATACATGATAGATACCGTGGGACATTAGACTTGATAGATACCTTGGGATATTATACTTGATAGAAACCTGACGATGTGATACCTTGTTCTATCTTGACATCGTAATTTATCATGACACCTTAGTTTATCTGGGTACAGTAGTTCATCATGCTTTCTTGGTTTAGTCGATCTATCTTGTTAGTTATTCATCATGCCAGTTTGCTATTATCCTTATGTTCATCCCAGTTCATCATGCCAGTTAACATTACTAGTTTTATTATAATAGTAGATAGGGCTTACTCAGTCTTTTTGACTGACCCGTTTTGTTTCGCTTCTTTTCTTCCGTTTCCCCCCAGGTTACAGGGAGGAAATACTGTTGTTTAGTTCGGACTTCCTCTGCTTGAAGGTCATCATGGATGGCTTGGACTTTTTCTTGGCTATGGCTACTTTACTGTTTTACTTGGGGAATAATTTATGAAAAAGTTTTTATGCTTCTTTACTATCGCAAGACAGGTTTTAATGTACTCTAATGTAAAAGGCTTTAGACCTTATTTATTATTGTTATGAAGGTTTGATTTTACTTCCGCCATTTTATATGTTCTGTCTTGTGATATTTCTGTGCATGTTTACCAATAATGCCCCTCTAAAGTTAGTGCATTCCTTTGCGAGTGACCCTAGCGGAGGCGGGGTGTTACATTTTCCATCCACTGCTATCTATTATTATGTTATTATGCCATCATGCCTAGAATGTAGCGGTCAAAATATGGAAAATTAACTTGTATACCTTAATTAATAAAAATTGACAATCTTTATCTTGTTAGAACGTTCTCTCGTTCAAACAGACATTAGCATTATTTGTGCATCATAATTTTTATACTTAGCGTAATCTACATAATTAATGTAATATTAATGTAATAAATGCGATTAGGATAGAATTCGTATTTGAAATGTCCCCACAAATATTGATTGCTTGTGTGTATAGAATTGTGACGACCGCCCATAACTCTTGCACTAAACAAGAGGGAAAAAATGCGCTGAAAGGTGTGCCAGGCAGCAATGGACGATCGTCAAGGTATGATAACTCAAACGGAACCTGTCGTAAAACTCACAACGCAAGGACAAAATATAATAGAACATATACGACAGGCTGTAATAGTGAAGCATAATTGAGCGGAATCTTAAACCCTTCCATAAAACCATAAAATATCCATACGATATTGGATAGCACTATAAGAGTATGTACAATAAGCCTCACTACAAATACTCCGAGATATCATCAAACTACGGAAACAACAAGTACTAGATATTAGCAAAATAATATGCCAGCCTACGGCTCGTCATCGTACAACAACATTGTCTCACCAAGATCTCTCACCTGTCACCTTCTACTCAGTCTTCCCATCAAACACATGGATGAACAACCCAAGGTAATAAGAGGAAACATAAAACCTTGAGTCAGGCAACAGTCTTAGTGAGCGATAAAACAACTATCTAACATCATCAATAAAACATAAGAGAATAGGCAGATTAATCAACTAATCTACCAACATCAACAGAGAAGAACCCAAACTTGTCTTCCCCACATCTTACAGTGATAGCCTTTACAAACAAGCATTCAGTAACAACAGTACATTCGTGGCAATTAGTTATCAAGCGCAGACCTTCCTAGCTGACATCGACATCTCCCAAGCACAATCCCTGAAGGCCTAAATCAACATCAGACAAGCACCCAAAATATATCTCCCTCGAAGTCGAATAATCTACACAAGATGATACAAGAAAAAAATCATCATCCATGGCTCTAGTTATCACCGCCAATCCTTCTTTGAAACCATCGTTAATCTTATGACTGGCTCAACATATTGCCATCCGTCAAGGGCTAATGGTAAACCGCGGTTCTAACAAAACTCCATACGCCATCATGACTTGTATCTCTAGGCCCATCGTGATTGTCCAGGGTATTTCTAGGCCCATCGTGACTGCCCAACTTTACCCCTGCTTTGAGTTCCCTAGAACCTATTACAACGATAATCTCTCGACCTTCAATATCTCTTGTCGTCGTCATCGGCGACTATCCATAAGCTCAAGCGCCTTCTCGAGCAACCATTATCTACTAACTCACCACCTTGAGTCGTCTTTACATTCGTTGCATTTTGACGATCAACGAACACACCACATCGCTTTGAACATTCCCACTTGAATATACTTCAAAGCCGCATTCATTATTGAACCAAAACATCACCAAACTATGGTTCTGCTCAATCAGGTCGTCACCCTTAGGTCACTACCGACCTAAGTCCATTTCATCATTCAGGTCGTCCCACCACCTAAGATCCTCGACCCGAACCACTGGATCCACTTAACAGACCCATATATTTCACTATGCAAGCCTACCCGACCTGACTAACCAATCGACCTAACCAGCTCGTTTCAACCCACGACTTAAAGCCACTCCAGCGACCTGACTCCTCAAAGTACCAATGACCTAAATTTGAAGCTCCATTCTCTGGAAACCAATCAGCTTGACTCTAACAGTTACCCAACGACCTGTGTTTATACGACCTAAGGCTCCATGAATGACCTGACCTTGTGTCTTGTTTTCCCAAGCAATCGCGTCCCCACGAGCAAAGCATCTTGACCCGACTCGACCCAAATCCAACGATCTGAGTATATACGACCCATCATTTCTTATCCTCCAAGCCAACGACCTGACCTATGAAAAATGACCCGACTCCAGATCTAATGAAAATAACTCCAAACTTGATCAAATCATCATCAAATGATAACATCTATTCAAACAACTCGTCCAAATCATCCAATTCAACAATCAACACTTTAAGAAATCATTAATAACATCAACATGACAATTATCATCAATAATCATATAAAATTCACCAAATCATGATAAATCAATGAATAAACGAAATTATGGATCTTAAATTTGCATAATCATATGAATTGACATAAGAATTTATCGATTTAAGTTGCAAGATTAGATCCTATGCTGATTCATATGAAAATACACTTACCATGATGTAGATCTAGGTGAAAACGACTTAATATGATGAAAATAAGCTCGAACAACCCATATACTCGATTGAATCTGTGTGAGAGATGCTTATCACTCACCAATTCTTCGAATTAACTCGAGATCACTACAATCTCAATTCGGACAGCAAAGAATATGCTTCAAACCTCTTGATTTGATGCAATCTCTCTTCACTTGACGTGGATCTTGTTGGAGAATAGAGTTTTGATGACACAATCTTATTTCAAAAATAATTGATTATAAAATATATACTAACACCTTTATCTAGAATACATATATATACATATGCAGGATTTGTATACAGGAGTAAATACTGAAGACCGTACAGTTTAAGAGCTTCTAGAGATTCAGAATTCAGAGATGATTCAAGACTCATGAGTAATCAAGATTTCAAGAGTTCAAGATAAAAATAGTAATATGGTCTAGTTTATGTAAGACTCTGAATAACACTCCAGGTTCAAATTCAAATTTTGTTTTTCAATTTCTTATTTTCAATGTCTATTTTTCGAACTTCAAATTTTATTTTCATTATTTTCAATCTTTATTAAGTTTCTTTATTTACTTTTTATTTTAGACTCAAGTTTTAATCTATAAGTTTTATATATATTTATATACTTTATATTTATGTTTAAATAATTTCGTAAATATGATCATATATTTTATATTTATATTTTCATATGATTTTATACTTTACGATACTTAATTATAACACTATGTTTTAATTCAAGAATTTCGAGAATGTTTTAATTCTTCTTCTTCGTCATCATCCCCTTTCTTTACACAATTAAATTTCATATTTTTATGATTTCTACACTTATATTCCGCCGAATTCAATTCTATTTATATAAAACTTCTTCTCTTCTCACTCTGTACTCATTACTCTTTGAATCAAAGTGCTATTGAAGAGTTATTGGGCTGTTGTAATTGTTTGGGTAGTGTTTGGGAAAAGATGTGTTCCTTGTAGCCTCGAAATCAAGGAAACAGAGCGGTGTTAACCTTGTAGCCGGGAAATCAAGGGGAATATACTTGATTAAAGGTGTTTGGAATTGGTGGTAACCTTATGACCATGAAATCAAGGGTGTTGTACTTGGATATCGATATAGTAACAAAACTCTGCGCAATCCAGCGTTGCGTGGGACTGGATGTAGGAGTAATTCGAACCAGTATAAAATCCTATGTGTTCTTTCCTTTTCTGCATTTTACTTTTGTTTATCTTTGTGTTTGTGTTTGATTCTGTGTCTGTGATTATCTATGTGGTGTGTGATTCATATAGTAGGTCATATAAGTTTTAGATTTTGTTAAATTTCTCAAAAACACTATTCAACCCCCTCTGGTGTTAGTTTTGCCTTAACGATCCATTCCGAAATCCTTAGCAATTGGTATCAGAGCACGGTATTTCAAAAAGTTCATAATCTGATTTTTGAAAAAAAAAATATTGTAAATTTTAAAATAATTGTTAACACCAGTGTCAATTCATGCATTGTACCAATGTTGAAAGAGTCTGCATATAATCATGTTGAAAAGTCAAATGATCTACTGAAATATTGTTCAATACAGGAAAAGATGTGTTATATGGGTTTTGAAAATTCAAAAGTTGAAAAGATGGGTAAAGTAGCCGCTGGTAATTCAAATTCTGAAATGGTGGCTATTGAAAATTCAAATTTTGAAAAGGTGGCTTGTTTACTCCCTAAGAAATCGTACACACATCGATGGATCCTTACATTGATAAAGTTTAGGCATCATAGCCGATCGTTCGAAGACATCTTCAAAAAACGCTAGTTCGACTCCCATTCAATAGTATCTATCGGTAGAAGCACAAGCACACTGGACAGAAGAAAAGCTAGAACGTTATGTATATGCAAGATGAATATATACCGATCGGTATGTGCGCAAAGGGATGTGATCAGTATCACGAAACTACACCCATGAAAGAACGGTGCACCGATCTGTCACAACACAAGTCCACCGATCGGTAGTGGGCCAAGGCCACCGATAATAGGGAAATTCGCGTGCATACCGATCGGTAGTGGGCCAAGGCCACCGATTGTATGAACTTATGAACTTCAGCCTAGTCATTTCAGATAGAGCAAAAAAAGGAAAGGCAGGACACCGGTCGGTTGGAAACAGGGGATACCGATCGGTCCTAGCAGGTAACTATTAACAGTTGGAGATAGTTGGCCAATGGTAGACTTGTAAATATCGTCAAATACCGATCGGTGGCCCAGAGTACTATATCACTACATTCTCCACACCTATAAATAGAGGTCCATCCCCACTTTAATGGGTTACGAATTCTCGCCACAAAGTGCTACTGAAATCTCTCCACAACCATTTCACATAGTTTTAACACTCATCCATTATCATCAAGTGAAGATTCATTCATTCATTGATCGTGGCTTCCATCAAATTCATCCAAGTGATCTAAAGGTTGGAAATCCATCATCCTAGTTCAAACACTTGAGGAAATCACTCCAATTCTTCTTCGATCATATCATATCTCCGCTGGTCATCCCATCTCTTCATCACTTTTTATGAATTCAAGTGTGATCTACAAGCGAGAGAGTGATAAAACTTGTTGTAAGAGTGAATCAAACCTTGTAATTGATAAACTGACAATGGAATCCTATGTGAAAGTGGATGTAAATCATTTTAGGATTGAACCACTCTAAAAATGTTTTACTTTAATGTTTTCTATGCTTGCGATTGTGGCTCCACGTACTTTTTATTAAAGTACTTAAAAGAATACCTTTGGTGTTTCATACTGTTTTTGGTTGACATATAAATAAGCTTAACCAACATATGAGGAAGGATATCAACCTGTTAGGAACACATGTATGGGAAATTGGAATAATAGGTATAGCCTATTAACGGGATTATAAGCATGAACATAAATTGGGATTTTTGGGAAAAACTTGGATTTGAGACCTGAAAATTGGATTTGCCGTTAAGATCCTAGAAATATAATTAAAAATGGAATATGTTGGACAAACCATGTTTTTTTTGTAATTATGGAACTCGACATGAAATTGACAATAGTGGCATAATTTAAACATGAAATGCTTGTGAATTGGCAATTGACATTTGATATCTAGAATGAATATGAACATGATTGTAAATTTATAATTGGCCTATGGCACCTAGAATAGACATGAATTGTTAATTGGATCTAAAAATGCAAGTTCATTATCCTATGCCAAATCTATATGCCACATGTTTTTATGCTGTTGGAATATTTCATGTTCTTTACTTTCCCCTTTTGTGTTTATGAGTTAGGCTAAAATATCGAGCCTAACATTCTACGTAATTTTGCGAACATACAACGGGAGATACGTTGGGGAAAACATGAAGATTACATGTAATTGGCGTGTTTGGCACATAACAATGATTAGTGACATTGAAATGGTATAATTTATAAATACCAAAAATTATGAACCTGATTTAGAGGGAAAGTTGGCCATGACAATAATTGATTGGTAATTTACATATAAACATGAAGGATAAATATGTAAACTTAGTAAAAGACGAATATGCCTAACCCGAGGTTAGATTGAGTTATGGTATAAGACTGCTCGGAACCGCCTGGCAAATCTAGCAACCATAACAATATAGATCTAATGTGAGAGGTTAGCGCATTGAGCCCAAAAGAACCTGAGGTTAGACTGAGTTGCGGTGTAAAGCTACCCGGAACCGACCGGCACATCCAGTGACCGCAACAATACATGTCTAATGTGAGTGGTTGGTGCTTTAATGAATGAATTAAAGCTAAGACAGGAATGGTAGGGTTAAGTCAACGTGAACCGCTAGATAACACTTAACCAATTTGACCTTATATATGGTAGGGTTAAGTCAACGTGAACCGCTAGATAACACTTAACCAATTTGACATGATATATGGTAGGGTTAAGTCAATGTGAACCTCTAGATAACACTTAACCAATTTGACATGATATATGGGTGGGTTAAGTCAACATGAACTGATAGAGAACACTTAACCAATTTGGCATGGTACATGGGTTGAATTGAATACGTGATTGGGAGTTAAGTCAACTTGGACACATGGGCAAACTTAACCAATATAACAGTATCAAAGCAAGGAAAAGTGGGGAATGATAAGATTAAATAATAGATAAACTTATCCTAGGGATAAGAAATGAATATGACTTAAGATGTAATACAAGACTCGAAGGGTGGGATGACTTATACCATGAAATAGGTTAATCTAAGCTGGAAACGTGGGAAAACACCCGTACGCTATCATTTGATGAAGAGAACTTAAGTCATGCTTGAATTCATTGGTAAACCTTAGTTAAAAAGGAACTAAGTAACAAACCTTAGTTAAAGAGAATTAAGTAGCAGAAACTAAGTATTAAACCTTGGTTAAGAGAATCAAGTAATAAACCTTAGTTAAGAGAACTAAGTAAATAACGAGAAAGAGAACTAAGTAATAAACCTTAGTTAAGAGGACTAAGTAGTAAACCTTAGTTAAGAAAGCTAATGATTCACGAAACTAAGTAGTAAACCTTAGTTAAGAGAACTAAGTAGTAAACCTTAGTCAAGAAAGCCAAGTAGAACACGAGAAGGAGCGAACGTCCATCTGATCATGAAGACGGCTCCAACGAACTGGGTTACGAAGCACGCGGCTTCGAGGGGACGTGAGGGTACTCTTAGTATCCCTCTATGAGGCTGCAGATGATCCTCCTGGACTCACCGAGGTTAAGGTATGCGTTAGAAGAGCCAAGGTTATGCCTTGGTTGCAATAAGCAACCTAAAGACTAGGATGAGTCAGCGTGAGGCGGCGATATCTTGTTTAGCCTTGTGATAGCATGTCGTCGTCTACCTACCATCTTGAGTCAATCGAGTACGTGAAGCGGAAAGGCGGAGAACTCCAACAGACCATAACTTGCTATCTTGTTATGGGTGAGATTTGGCCAATAGGTTTGTGTGGCATAGGGGCCTGCGTATAGTTCTCATTCTTGATTTTTCTTGGGTGCCTTTCATTAGTTGAGGGAGGGGTCAAGTGGGACCATAGCCACACACAGATAAAAACAGACCTTAGCATCTGCATCGGCAGATAACTCAAAGCTCCCGACCAAGTTTCCGTGTTTCTTGATTAGCCCTGCCATGGGACTCGGGCCGCACATATAGAGGACATGTGCAACTAGACATCGATAACGATTCACGACACGTACGTAGGGAAAGTCTAGGAACATATATCGCTCTGAGTAGTGTTTCCTAGACTAGGGGGCATCGTTCGATAGGTAGCATAATCCCTTGTTGGACCTAGGTCGCGTAAACCCTGAATCCGAGAAGCGTTCAATAGGTAGCATAAACCCCAGTGGCCCTGGGTGGCATAAACCCTGGTTGAATCTATGAAGCGCTCTATAGTAAACCTTAGATTAGATCTAGATGATACAGGGAATTTAGCAGGATCGAGAGTGGCAGTCCAAGCGATTTCGAGAATGGTGGCACTACACTAAAGTAGTATAGATTTACATGATGAAGCCCGTACGACATACGACAAGGGACTGTATATATACATGGAAAGGATCATACGAGTTGGGGTTATCTACATATACATTGTATTAGGTTAATATACTAGTGGGACATGAGTATAGCCTAGAGAGCTAATATCGCAAATAACCTAATAAGCAAGAAAATATAACTGAACGGTATATGCAGTATTATACAGAAGTTTATTCTAAGTCCACTCACACAGAACTTATGTTCTGACCCCCTCCTCATTACATACTTCCAGGTTAGGTTCATGGCAGAGATGGTATAACTTTGGATACTGGTTAGACAATATGATATATAAGGTAAAGCTATTTTCGAATATATTATATTTTAAATTCCTTCCGCTGTGAGATGCTTTACGAGTTCTGTCATGTTTCTTATCTCTGTCTTTTTCTACAGGATACCAGAGCACCCAACTCGGGTCTCGATGGATCGAATTTGAAAAAATTCGGTCTGTCGGAATCCGGGTTGTTACAAGAGTTGTAACCAGAAAACTTTTATTTTATTATTCATGATGATTATTGATGATTGCATTGTTTTAAGGACCAATTTTTTGAAAAATAATATGAAATATGACTTTCCATTAACAAATTCCCTTAGAAGTTGGTTAGGTTGTTCTAAATATTCATTTCATTAAAATTGGATAGAAGTAGTGGACATATATATTTATTTTGAATTAGAGGTTGTTAATTGCAAAAGTAATTTATATAAGTCCATTGTTAAATAATCGTATCTAAGTTATAAGAGTACTAAATCATGAAACCTTGAAAAGTTCATGGAAATTGGTGAAAATCTGAAGAATACACGCACAAATATGTGTATTTAAATTATATATATACACACGTTTTCATATTTAATATCATGCTTACTAAATCTGAAAACTAAAGTGGTACTAACAATATAGTGGCAAACCCAGGCCGTAGATATATATATATATATATATATATATATATATATATATATATATATATATATATATATATGATCTTATCGTATATGTTCATTTTGAAATAGTAACTTGAAAATTTTGCTCCTTCTTATCGTTAGATAGATTGTTTAGAAAAACCTTAAAACAATGTTGCAAAATTGTCATAAATAAAGAAACCCTTTAACATTAACTTCCATAGAGTCTAAGTCAATGACCATAGTTACAGCATAAAAGGGGAATACGGAACGGATTTTAAATCATATGTTGAGGTTGTTATTTATGTGTTCAGTTAACTATTAAGTAGGTAAGTCATCGGCTGTATCTATAATCGATTATTGATAGGAATAGTCATTGATTAGAGTGGAGCTACAACTACTATTATTTGGAGGAATTACTGAAAGTTTATGTTTTCGGTTTGTACTGTTGTTTGGAGGAACTAATGAGAAATTATGTTTTAAAATTATATTTATATTAGTTATTTACAAATAACTTATATATAGGTAGGTTTTAGAAACAAATATGGACTCAAAGGGGAAAAATCAAGTTAGGGAAAGTTTTCAACTGCGTAATTTAATACATACTTTTGCAATATAAGTAAACTTTAGTTTGTAGAAATACTCTCTTTATATTTTTTCATTACTTTTATTGATGCTTTAGTAAAACAATTCTTCTTGTTTTCTCAGTTTAAATATTTGGGAAGTGTTGATTAATCTGCTCTAACCTTACTCAAGGTGGCAAGCTAACTTTCCACAAACAACGTTGTACCCCTTTTCTTGTAGTAGACACAATGTTAATCTAAATACTGCATGTTGCACTTCATAAAATTGATTATTATGCACGAATTATATAGTTCAGGAGTGTTTATTAAAAGATTTGTTACAATAGAATTCATTTCTTTTACCATCTTTCTTTGACAAATGCTTATTAAGACATTAGATTCAATTTTCATGTGACTCTTCATGATATTAGGTATGGATTTTATTATACAGTTGGGATCTACTAAGCATAGCTACTGTTTTCCAGTGATAATCGTTTTTTTTTTTCAAAAATATGCAGTTTATACATGTAAATATATACATTTAAAATGCAAATATTTGCAAAAATTGCATTGATTTTTCTAATTTAGCTAAAATATATGTGGAAAGAAAATTGAAATGAGTTAATGATTGTATGGCATAGCATGTTGATTTTTGTTGTTTTCATGATTCATATTTTTTTTAGTGTAACTTAGAAGGTATTATTTAGAGAAGAATTTCATCCATTTTGAAACATTATGCGGGCAGTTGCCGTTTTACATGTAGCTATTAAACTCATGTACAATATAAATTAACTACTGCTATGCGCTAACTATTAGAAATATCTTTGTTTTGTTGTATACCTTTGTTATTTCAGTGTTACAAGTTCACCTTCAATCAGTACCAGTTTTGGAGTCTACGTTGCATCCTAAAATGTCAAGAAGATCTAGCCGATCGTCGTATACAAGATTGGAAAATGGTATATACCAGATACTGATAGTTTCAGCACTTCTTTGGCTACAAGAGATCCAAGCCCAACAGAGTATCCATTTGAGGTTGAATGTGGAGTTGGATTGGTGGCTTCTATGTCTTGCTTTACTGTTTTTAGTTCTATTTATTAAAAAAACAAGAGTACAATGCCGAGATGGTGTACTTAGGATCAACTGCAAAAGTGTATTTGATTCCTTTAAAATATCAGTGATCACTAAACAGTGATGGGATACATGCATTAATACCTCTATACGTTTCCATAGGTAACATACAACTTGCTTTAGGGTCTGGCTATGCTGCATGATATGAAGTGTGATATAGCTTTGTACATTCGTGTGGGCAAATGTCGTTGCTGCTACAGGGTGTCTTAGCAAGCAATGTATTTTATCATTTAAATGCGCCTGATTTACCGTAAATGTTCTTCTATCAAGTGGAATCTTTATTACGATATATAGCTTGAAAGACTGATTATTGGCATTGGTTAACTACGGTTTGAGATAGGAAATGAATGCAAGTACCTCTCATTCTTCTGTTCTTTTATAGGAGATGAAAATCTTTTCAATACCTAAATATCCATATGGCAGACCGTATGGCTGTGTATTGAAAATAAACAGCGAGATGGATACATATGTATTGAAAGTTATTACATGTGTATATTCAATGCAAATGTGTGGCTTAACTTTTTTGGACGGTTTGCGTTATTTCTTATGATATGGAGCATATTTTTTTTAAACATCAATAGACTAAATTTGGGCTTTATATCACTTCTGTCCTTATAATATAATGCCGTAACTTTTTTATCATGGTTTATCGCAAACCCGTGTGCGAAGCACAACTTTGCACTTGTAATAAAGAAAACAAAGGTATCAGATAAAAGGCGGGTGACGCATGGAATTAAGTGGCAGGAGGCATTTTGAAGCCTCCAGTGGAAACATAATGCACGCAGCAGGTAAGGTTATAAACATCCTTTTAATTAATGCCTATTTATAACAACCTAATACATGCGCAAATGGTTAGTTAACGTGAGTATTAAGAATTTTAAATATAGTGGCCGATAGTTTAGTATATGCTAGACATTGGACTGCATTTGAATTGGGAAGAAACAGCAAAGCATGACGTAAAATAGTGGGGCATTAGTGGGATAAATGATGTGTCTTGACGAATTAGAGAGCTGCATTTTTAACGTGGATAAGTTAATTCAACTGTTGATATACTAATAAGCATTATGAATTGGACATTAACGCCTTGGTGATCAACGTTAGTATTTATCTTCCAGGATTAATAATAGCCATCTATTGTCTGTTCTTACATTAAATTTGGATCATCCTTTATCTACCCATTAGAACAAAGTGATTTTATTATATGGATAACCAACGTGGCGAACATAAAAATGAAATGAGATTTTAGCTCGGACTTGTTAAAAACGGTCAGAGTAGTAGTTTGTTTAATTAAGGAACTAAGTTGACCTGGTTATACATAATTATAATTAAGAGAAAATAAAAATATTTGTTTAAATTAAATAGTATATTATAGTATGTGTAACTCGTTCATATGTTCACAGAATTAGACCAAATACGGAGCAGTGGACCCATATCAGTAGACGTAAGATTTTGGAATGGGAATGAACGGATCTGAACGCAGCGGGAAGCGTGTTAAACAAACCGTTTGACAACGAATGAAATCAAGGTGAGTTCAACTCACTCAGTTTATCCCGTTTATGTTTTATATAAACCGGGTATTTATTTTGCATGTAATGTTTGCTGATGATTGGTGATGTGATGACTGATTGCATGGATGTTAAATATTTTTAATATTCATTAAATTAAACGGTTGTTTAATTTAATTGAATTAAATAGTTATTTTAACGATTAGATTCCGATTGAGGTAACTTACCTTGTTGGTTACGTTTATAATAACAAACATATTAAATAAACCATTTGATGCTTGAATGGACGTTATAAATTGTTTATTAACTGTTATTAGTTGAATTGTTTGTTTCTGTTTATCATGATGAATAAATATATTGTCGTATTAAATCTAAGATAACCCATTTTGACGCAGGGAAGGACAGGTTGGAGGGATCCAACTGGATTCCTCAAATATGTTGTTTATTTATATGAACAGTTAATCAATCTGATTGATTGTTGAAACTAAATTCAACATTTGTTTGATATTAACCAATGGGGATATTGGTTGAGTAATTATTAGCAGATGACATGTAAATGAATCATTTTATAGAAATTGATTTACCGTCATGTAAATCAATAGAAAGAAAGTTATACAGTTTGTTTTATAACTAAAGAAAGACTTTGAAATCTATTTTATATAGATTATTTTTAAATGAAGTTGTTAAAGGAAATAAATAATTATGTTATAAACGAGTATATAAAGCGAGATTTAGACTAATGAGTTTTGTAAGCAAATGAGCAGCGATTAACCAAATGGTTAAGAGTTGAATTAATTGTTCTCAATAAACAATTAAATGAGATTATTTAATGTAATAAGATTGTAAATTAAATCAAATGAAATTGTTTAAATTAATTTTATTTATTAATTTAAAAGAAATAACCAAGTGGAAAAGGTTAACGAAGTAACCTGGTTTGAGATAACCAAGATTTAATTATTGGATTGTGAATTATTATTGAAGTTATATTATCATTCTAAAATAACATTTTTAAAAAGATTAATTATTTGATTTATAGTTGATAATAAAGTAAACTATTTGATATAAAGAATATTAGACAATTTACAAGGAGTTGACTGCAAACGGAATTTTTAAAGTATAGTATGAATGTGAATTCATAAAGCGACTCGATAGATAAGATTTGAATATATGATGATGTTTCAAATGAAACCAAGTTGCATTGATATATCGAGTCCAGAATCGTATAAAAAGGATAATGATAACTTTGAAAGTGAATAATGTTTGAAAGGAACCAGGTTGAAATGGAAATGGTGATAAAAAAGATTAGTTGAGTTAAGCCTTGTTATAATTAAAAAGGATTTTTTAACAAGTTTACTCATATTTATATGAGTTAGATTTTGGATTTATTCCTGGAAAGGAATTATATAAAAGGAAAGCTTTAACAAGATTGATGTGAACTGAATTCGAATGGAAACCTTAGAGAATTGAACTTAGTTATAAAAGTGGTAATCTAATGATAAAGGTCTAGGGATGAGTATTTTAAATCTGAAAGGAGTTGGTTGAACAAAATTAATAAAAAGTGGTTATTTAAAAAGGAATTCTAAATTAAATATAAGTAGAATGAGATTTCGTTGATAAGCTTCTATCATTCATAAGATAATAATGTTGCCGTCTCAAGGTCTGAGAGTTAATAAAATACCCAAACTTGTAACGACTTCATGATTATCCAAGAATGATATTAGTTTAGAAACGAGGGAAGTTGAAGGAGTTAAATAAATATTTCTATAAAGGATATTATGAATTTTAATTCGAAAAGTTGAATAAATTGATTTGGGAATAAGAAGTGAAGGGGCGTACTTCAAATGTTGAAAGATTTATAAATGAATTACCAAATGTTTAACAAAAAGGCCAAGTGATGTTGTATACTGTACCAATGGATCCACTTTATTTTATATGAGTGATGGTTGTTTATTTTGAAGGTTAAATCACCGACTATCAATATATGGCCAAATCGATTGTTGGTATGGAAAGTCCGGGATCGAATTTATATTCGAAAACCATTCCGACCAGCAAATACGAAACTGGAAAGATGCTGGTGAATATGGAGCAATTAAAGACCATAGATCTTCATAGGCGGAAGGATTATTTGTCGAATATTCTCTGGAATAGTTACCAGAGGTATTCTGATGAGATTCGGTCGTGGTTGAGGTTTTGCGCATTGCAAGGACATCTCTTTACTGATCCTTTGAATGCAGTAAGAGGGTGCCTTCGGTTCAATTTGTTCCTAGATGACGCGCATGGACGATGTAAATGGTGGCCAGATATTCCAAAAGTCGATTATAACCTCAAGCCTCACAACCGGGAAATGACAAAAACTTGGGCAGGCAGCATGGCTATGTGGGTTGCTCCCATTAGGGCGTATAATCACCTATCTAGAGATAATCCTATTCCTTATTTAATCTATTTCGATGCTGTCCCTTTTTCGGGAAATGGTTGCTGATCCCAACCATTGGTGATATACATTCGATACACTCAAGCGAAATGGTGGTCGGTCATGTGTGGCAGGTTGCAAGACATTCTTGTTGAATCAAGTGTATTCCCCTCTAGAGATACACTATCGGCATGTGGTTCCATACCTTGTCATAGTTGGAATCCAATCTCCAATAAGCGCCTGCGGTTTTGATTGTATACTATATATGTAGAGCGTGAGATGCAAGCGTTCCGCTAGATTGCTATTTACTTGTATTTAGACATTATTATAATATCGCAATAATATATGATTTCAAAATGTTTTGGGTTATTGTAAGGTAAAAACCTTCCGTATTTATGTGTGGGTTGGTCTTACTATTATCCTTTTCTTTCAAAAGGGTTTGAAACTATAAATCAATATGGTTGTTATATAAACTTAGTGGGTTTCTCACTATGGTTCACCAGACTGACCCGGTATTTGAAATGCTCGGGTTAGACCGGGTGGTACAGGTTTAGGTCACTGGATAAAACGAAGACCAGAAGACGTGCTGGAAGAGTTCAGACGTATGATTTTATCTAGTATATTCCACTGTGCGCTGTATTTGAGGACACGTTGTTATAACTGTCCAGATTTGTCTATTGTACTCTGATGTTTGTAAGTAATTTTTTTTCAAGCTCTCAATGAAGATTATTTCTATACTATATTTTATTCCGCTAAGATGTGAGACTCTGTATAGTGTTGGTTCTTCTTCTTATTCTTCTATTCTAATATTTCTTTCTCTTCTCATCCTCTAAATTCTTTCTCTTGACATCTGGGTTTCCAGTGCAATTTGGGTTGGACTAGTGTTTTTTAGTCAGCTCAAAAGTTACCGGAAATTTGGGTCGTCACAATTAGCATATTTTTATTTACTTATTTACTTCTTACAATTCTTAGTATAACCTTACGTTATATCCCTATGTTGTATTAACATTTCTAGTTAATGTTATCTTTTTATACAATCCATTCCCACGTTACTTAATATCCAATTAAGTTCAATCTATTCCACTTTACATGCTCTCTTATTATATGTTAAGGTTTTATCCCTAACTCACATTCCAATATGATTACAATACTTAATCGGTTTTAATATGTCCAAAAATTTATTTTTATTCAATTTCAACATTTTTCCAATTTAATGCACAAATAACGATAAAGGCCTAAGCTCTTTTCAGGCCTAGGCTCAAAGTTAAAAGAAAAAAAAGGAAATGGTCTAGGCTACTCGCAAGGTGTAGAATCAAAATAAACAAAATAAAATAAAATAGGCATAAGCTTAACTGTAAATAAACCATACGAAGAAGGGGATAAGAATAAAGAGAATTACTTATAAACAATAAACAATTGGAAATAAATAAACATAAACGGTAAATAAACTAAAGTAATTTACAGAAAAACTAAACATATGAATAATGTAAACGCAAAACTTGCAAATTAAAACTATATAACCGTCTAAACTTTCTTACACAAATATCTGATCTGAAAATTACCTAAAAACTACCTAAAAACTCACAGATCTGGTGAACAAAGCTTCCCCTACCACCCTCTTCTTAAATCTAGCAGAACTTCCATCTCTAAAAGTATTTATGAAAATAAATATTTAAAACTTAAGAAATTCTTTTATCCCCGTAAAAATTTGGTTATGTGGTCTTTCCTAATTTTGAGGATAGGCCTGAGGAAGAAGAAGAGAGAAGAAAGAACGGATGTATGAAATGAGAGAGGCTCTGATAGTCTATTTATAGGGCTTACTAGATGCCCTCAGCAATTTAAATTTAAGATTAGATCTAGTCCAACCATGTTATCGGACTAATAAGAAAGCGCAACGTCAGCCTTTGGCTTAGCCAACTCAGAAAAATAACATTAGAAAATAATAAATGATGCTGCGTAGTATGTGGGCCAAGGCATGCAAATTCCTCAATTTGGGTTAACCCACCCGCCTACCTGGGTCAACACATGGGTCGACACATGGGTCGACCCAAGCGAGCTGGGCCCAGTGATCTTTTGTTCCATATGTTTTGTTGACGACCAAAAATGTCGCAAACACCAAAGATTCCTAATTACTAGGAATTATAAATATGGTCACATAGACCAGAACATATTATAGTACATAAACAGTAAATAACACAAGAGATTTATAATGGTTCGGCCTCAGTGAGGGCCTACGTCCACTTTGAAGAGTTGTAGGAATTTTATTGATCACTTGAAAGATTACAAGGTTGAGATCCTCTCATTACATTCATTGACTATGATATATGAAGCTACAATAGTCATATTTGCAAGAAATAGTAAAATGGACAAGTTTGCCCTTCTTCTTCCTCAAAGAGGAAATGCCATTAATGAAGCTTTATGGAGGTCTCAAAGCCCAAGAATATATTCCTTTTGAAGTGTGAGGCCATGGGGTATTTATAGGAAGTGGTTAGGTAGGAGTAGGTAGAAATGGGGACCATCTTCAGGAAATTCGCGCCTCCAGCTGTCGGCCACGGAAAATTCGTACCTGGGTGGAGGTGCGAAATTTCACACCTCACAGGTACGAAATTTCGTACCTGCCAGGTACGAAATTTCTTACCTTCAAGGTACCAAATTTCGCACCTTCAAGGTACGAAATTTCATACCTAGGAGGTACGAAATTTCGCACCTTGGGAGGGTGCGAAGTTTATTTCGAGGGGATGTAGACGAGGTTTCGTTGGCGCGATCCCCTTTGGTCTTCCTCCTGGATTTCCTTAGTTTCGCCCTTGGCCCCGGCTTCACGCGATGAGTTGATTCGAGCGTATCTTGAGTACTTTTGGTAACCGGACGAAAAGGCCGGTTAACATATTTAATATTTTAATTTTTGATATCTTCTTTAACTCATAACTAGTTCATTTTAACACCGATTTTAACAAAAGAAGTGTCCATTTTGATCAGAAAACCACAATGGACCCAACGGTGCTAGCCCTGTTGCCTAATTCTGAATATTATTTTGATTAATATTTAGCTTATTAATCTTTTACATTTAATTATTGTTCATTAAAATTCAGGGAGTTATAGACTAATTTTGCTAATAGTTTAATATCATAAGTCAGGATGAAGTAGACCTTATTTTAGAGTAGTAGTTTGGAACTTTTAGCAATAATGCTTTATTATTGGCCTAAATGATACAGCCTATCTCTTCCGCAATTCTACTTCATATATGCTCCAATTATAATTGGCATGCCGGATACCTTGCAATTTTAGGATTTCTCCAGAGATATTTAGAGCACCAAAAAGTAGCTCTCATTTAATTTCTTATGAACTCTCACAATTACTTGACTTACATGGAATTTCTTGCTACACAACAAAGTAGACTTTATTTTAGAGTAGTTTGGAGCTTTTAACATTAATGCATTATTGTTAGCCTAAATGATACTACCTATTCCTCCTCCACAATTCAAATTCCCACTTACTCCTATTCCTATTGGTATGCCATATATCTTTCATTTTTAATATTTCTTTAGATATATTCAGAGCACCAAAATATAGCTCTCATCTAACGGATTACGAACTAATGCATTTACTTTACTTACATTTAAGTTCTTACCAAGCTAACGGTTCTTCCTTCCTTTGATGAAAAAGCTCTTTGTAATAACATGAACTTTTAATACATGGTAATTAATTAACTAATTAGTTAATAAAATAAAAATTTGTAAGATTTTCATAATTTAATAATAGCAGTTGCACCTTTGAGTCCGTTATGATTTTATGATTCATATGTGTTTTGCGACAAATGGACGTAAAACGAATAATTAATGTGTTAAAACCGAAAATCGATTTCAACACCAAGGATGCTTTATAAGCACTTAACCAAATGGTTAGACTAGAATACGGAACCGCGTAATCACAAAATAAAGAGCATAAAATGAAGACAAAGGAATTTTTGTAGTGGTTCGATCCAAAATGGATCTATGTCCACTTTTCAATTACTTCTCATTATGATATTTCATTTACAACATGCATAGATTCTCTCTTTACATTTGTTTCTCTTTTTCCTCTATTTTCTCTCTCTTTATGATCTAAATTGCACTTGAATTGGCAATGGAATGGAGAAATCTCTTCCTTTGTGATGGTGGATGCATGAATCTTCAATCACTTTAGCAATCAGATGATCTTCATGAATTCCATAGCGATTTAGTGGTAGCTTTAGGCTTTAGAGAGGATTAGAAGAGGTTGGAGATCATTCGCGTAATCACAAAATAAAGAACATAAAACGAAGACAAAGGAATTTTCGTAGTGGTTCTATCCAAAATGGATCTATGTCCAATATTCAATCACTTCTCATTATGGTATTTCGTTTACAACATGCATAGATTCTCTTTTTACATTTATTTCTCTTTTTCCTCTCTTTTCGCTCTCTTTATGATCTAAATTGCACTTGAATTGACAACGGAATTGGAGAAATCTCTTGCTTTGTGATGGTGGATGTATGAATCTTCAATCACTTTAGCAATCTGATGATCTTCATGAATTCCATAGCGATTCAGTGGTAGCTTTAGGCTTTAGAGAAGATTAGAAGAGGTTGGAGATCATTTGAATCGTGTTAAAGAGAAGTTCCATGGTGCATGAAGGAAATTAGAGGAGCTTTGATTAAATTGGAAAGAAGTCTAATGTTGATTGGAATGGATTTAATCCATTTGATGTTGGAGAAGAGTTGTTTGATCCTTGGAAGTCGTTGATGAAGTTGAAGGAGAGCTTCAAATCTGGCAGCACTTCGTTGTTTGAATGAAATTCAGTCCCCCTTAATGAAGGAATGAGGGTTGGAGCTTAGAGGGAGTGGCAATGTTGTAATTATGGTGCACAGGGTACCGATCGATCATCAGTGTAACACCCCGTATGTTGAGTACCTTGTTATAATAGAAATCGGGGCAGAATTAAATTTAATAATTTGAATCAGGGGAAACGGGCTATTCCATTGCGTTCGTCTCGGAAAAATACGCAGAATAGAGTCCGAAATTTTGTAAATCGGAGTCCGTATGGCCCAGTTATGGCCCAATGAAGTTTGCAGAAAATTCAAGGTTAAAAACAGATTTAAAAATTTTAAAATCAGATTTCGAAATTGGAGCCAGCTGGGGGCCAGGCGGGAAACTTCCCGCTCTACCCATGTCGACAGGGCTGTCGACAGGCCTGTCGACTGGGGAGTCGACTGCCCTGTCGACTTGCCTGTCGACAGGGGTGTCGACACAGGGTGTCGGCCCTGTTGATCTGGGTGCACCAGATCTGGTTTTTGGTTTAGTCTTGGGCTGGGTTCTAGAGATTTCCTAAATCTAAGGGTCCTAATCTAATCTAGGGTTAATCTAAGGGCCTAAAACACTACCTAATCCTATAAATAAGACCCCAACCCTACCCTAATCTATTCATAATTAGATCTTGTAACTAAACTATGGCAAAATGAAACTTGATCATGGCCTCCACAAATCAATGAAGAGAGTTGCAAGCTAATCAACCTCTAATCAACATCTTCTTCAACTAATTCCACTTCATAAGTTTGCTAATCTAGGTTTTGGTGAGTTTCTATCACTTTGATGATCAATTGTTAAATTAAGTAGATGAGATATGATGAGATCTATGGTTTTTGTAACGACCCGTATTCTACGCATCATAGGATCGTAGGATATTTATTTCTGTCACATACGAAGTCGTATGGTCATGTAACTTTGGGAGACGACAATTGGGGTCATTTCCCATGTTCATGATTTTTCCCGATTTTTAAATGACCATTTTACCCCTAGTTGGCACTGTTTTGGCCATAACTTTTGACTGGAAAGGAATTTTGACCTGAAACCACTTCCATTGGCTTCGGATGATGGTTTCTCTTTCCGTAGAGTGGTCACATTAGCCAAACGGACTTACCGTTTGGGAGATATGGCTGAAACAAGTTTCAGATGGTTAAAAACAGCTTAATTGGGCTTATCCGGGTGATTAGCAGCTAGGCCCAAGGGGAATTTCGGGTTTAGGGGTATATGGAGGCTGATTAGGGTTAGAAAACATTTCTTTAGACATTTCCCAGCCGCCACTTTCATTTCTCTTGACATAGCCATGGCCTCCACTCTCTAAATCTCTCTAAAACACCCAAAAATCACTCACTAATCAAGGATTAAGGCTTAGAGGCATCAAATTAAGGAGAAAAGCACCAAAGCAAGGTTGGAGCTGCTGTTGGACATCAGTACTCGCCCAAATCAGAGGAGTTTCAGTCCTGAGGATTTTGTTTGTGGCCAAGGTGAGTGATTTGCATAGTTTTTGCACTAATTACGGTGATTAGGGGTAATTAGTGAAGATTAGCGAATTTATACGTAAATAAATTCTGGAAAAATTCTTAAAATTCTAAAATAATGTTTTAAGGCTCTGTTAGAAATTTGGGTTAATTTCGATGTGTTTTGCTAATCATATGCTTAAACATGATTAAGAGGGATTATGGGAAAATGTGAGGTTTTAGTCACTTTTGATTCTTTTTGATTCATTTAAATTGTTGTTTGCTGTTTGTGGTTGCTATTACATGTTGCTATGACTCTATGGTATGTTTCATGATTGATTAGAATAGTTAAATTGCTCGAAAACGTCGTCGAATGGCGTAGAAAGCTCGCTGGAAAGTTGCAGAAGTGTGCAGGTTCCGAACCGGTTCGGATCGGAGAAAAGGGGTCGGATCGGACTAGGGAACTGACCAAGGGAATCCGAACTGGATGGGGACTCGCCACTGGAAGAAGTTTGGCAGGAAGGAAGGCCATTGCTTAGAGTTGGAGTTGGACAGAAGATCGGATCGGAGTGATGGAGCAGATCGGATCGGAACTATGGAGCGGATCGGATCGGAAGCATAATAGAGGCCAGATCGGATCGACTCACGAATGGGAGGCTACGACTGGAGCAAGACGAAGGGATCGGATCGGATCGGAGTAGATGGGAAACGAGGAAGCTGGTCGAAGGAGGAGCATGAACTCGAAGGGAAGCAGCAACCCGACCCGACCCGGAGAAGGACACCGACCCGACCCGGAGTGAAGAAACCCGAACCGAACAGACAAGGGCAATGATCACCGAACCGAACCGAACAGACGAGAGCAATGATCACCGAACCGAACCGAATTCTAGGACTGTTACTGCGTGACAACTCTTCTGAAGACCCACTCCAATTCGACCAAAACCCGAGATGCAAAGGAAGTCCAGATGAGAAGTTAGAGCTCAAGATTTAGATGGGAATCAATGAGTTCGCTTCATGGTTGGGCTTTGCTGCGGGACGCGTGCCAAGGAGTTATCGACGTCTATAGCTTTGAACCACTATGGTAGGAGGTACGAAGGCGGATTCAGGGCCGCTATGGTATCGGTAGAACCAAGGGCTAAGACCAATGAAGTGGGTCATTGAAATGTTTGGTCATGACTCCAAGTGTTTGGCTTGGTCATAGCAGGGTTTCTACAAGTCGGGATTCGTCGTTACCTCAGTTTGTCTAGTGTTCCAAAGTGGTAGATGTCGTACGCTTTACGCACTGAGTGAGAGATGTGAGGATGGTTGCTATGGATGATTTGTTTGCTATCGTTGCGACATACACACCCCACCCTCCCGTATTCTTACACTATTTACTATTGGCACCTTGGAGTATTGTACGGTATGTGGTACTAACTCTTTGGTTGCAGGTCCAGGTTCAGGTATGGTTTAGTATACCTGTTATTATTCTGTTTAGATGCTTATCGCTCATACCAGGCTTTATGTCTGACCCAGAGTTTTATGTCTCTTCTTATTACTCTGGGTGCTCACACGAGCAGACTAGAGACAGGTTAGCTGGTGATGCACGGGTAGATGATCCGGAGACGAGCAGGAGGCTTCCACGTAATATACATATATAGTATTCTCCCTGTGTTGTTGAAGATCACTGCTTGGGCATTGTTGGTGTATCTTCTACTTCAGCTTTCTTTTGTTTAGAGACAGTAAATTTGGAAAATTGTAATAAGCTGTATATGGATTTCCGCTGCTTTGAGATTGATGTTGGTTTTAGTTATCAGCTTATGCACTGTCTCGCTTGTTTTATGTCAAGTATGTTATTATTATATTTTATTCCATGCGCTGTGAGACATTCTACAGGTTCTTTGATTAGTTCGTTCCCTTCTTTCCTTTCTTCTGACGACCGTCTTGTGCTAGTCGGGCATGTGTACAGCGCACTTTTGGAAGAAATGCAGGCTGGTGCGAGGCGGGCCGTCACACTTGGTATCAGAGCTCTAGGTTGCGTAGTTAACCTAGGGAAGTTATCAGGGAGAGATACGATACGTATACGAGAGAGCGTATTTGTGATTACTTTGGTTTTTTTTAAAAAAAAACTATATATATACATATATATACTATTAGTAGTATAAGGATGAAGTCGTACTGCACTAGCACCACTATGGAATCGTTAATCGTTTCCTTTTTCAGATTGACGATGAGCCGAGATGCTAGAGGTGCCGGTAGGGGAGCCAATAATGGGAATGCTGCTGACATGAGGACGATGTTTACTGACCTCATGAGAGAGATGCTTAGAGATGTTCAGAGGGCAGCTCCCAATGGCGGAAATGGTGGTGGTCCAATAGTGCAGGCGCCGAGGGTCGACTTCGCCAAGTTGAATAAGGATTATACTAGCCTTGGTGGGAAACCGTTCCACGGAACGGAGTCGGCCACAGATGTTCAAGATTGGTTGGATAGTTGCGAACGTATCTTCGAGGATTTGGGTATCGAGGATGCGATGAAGAGAAAGCTAGCGTCCCGTCAGCTGCAAGGGCGGGCAATGAATTGGTGGAATGCTATAAAGGCAGCTACTCCCGAAGACCAGATTACTTGGGAGCAGTTTAAGGCTCGCTTTAGTGAGAAGTTCATTCCCGCTGCTCAGAAGTCAGTGTTGTTTAAGAAATTCTTGGAGCTCAAGCAGAATGGCAGAGCTGTCTCGGAGTACATTGCTGAATTCGACACTTTGTCAAAGTATGGGTTATCTCTTATTGATACTGCCGAGAAGAAGAATGAGAAATTCATAACTGGGTTAGATCAGTACTTAGGGGAAAGGCTTATTAACCACATCGATGAGACGTTTGAATCGATTGTGGGGAAAGCGTTAAGGTCGGAAAGTCTCTACCCTAAGTCGAAGACTGAGGTTGCATCCGCAGATGAGCCGAAGCCACAAGCTAGTGGTGGAGGCAAAGGTGGTTCCCAGAATAAGAGAAAGCAGAACCAAGCTAAGGATGGCCAGAAGAAAAAGAATAAGCAAGATGTGGAGTGCTTCAGCTGTGGTAAGAAGGGCCATTATGCTAGTAATTGTCGGGCCAAGCCAGCGGATAGGAAGTGCTTCAATTGTGGCCAATTGGGACATCACAAGGACAAGTGTCCACAGCCCCCTAAGGAAAAGCAAATGGTGAAAGCATATGCTCTTAATGCTATTCCTTCTTCGTCGAATGCCCCAACTGCGGCGGAGAAGGGAAAGACTGTCGTCATTCAAGGTATGCTTTCTATTTATGATGTTCCTGTTAGAGTTTTGTTTGATACCGGAGCTTCCAGTTCTTTCATATCTAGTGACCTGGTAGATAGGTTGGGATTGGAGCCCGAGATTGTCGATAGACCTTTGGTAGTGACGAACCCGATTGGTGGTTCGACTAGTCTTAGCATGATTTGTCGTAATGTGGTTCTATCGAGTCATGGATGCATGTTTGTTTGTGATTGCTTTGTTTTGGGCTTTACTGGGTTTGGCATTATTTTGGGAGTAGATTGGCTCCAAAGATACGGGGTGGTGGTAGACTGTGAGGGCTTGTTGGTGACAGCTAGAGCGGATGATGGGCGGAGGATAGTGTTTGGTGGTCTACCCAGTAAGGGGGTATTGGCTAGTTTTCTAAACTCCCTCGACATTCCGCATAGTGAGTTGTCAGGTTTGCCCGTGGTTGGCCAGTATCCGGATGTTTTCGAAGAAGTGACCGGACTTCCACCACACCGAGAGATTGAGTTTCGTATTGATTTGGTAAAGGATGCCAGACCTATAGTGATGCCACTTCGTCGTATGGCACCAAGGGAGCAGCGAGAGCTCGAGGTGCAAGTCAGCGATCTTTTGAAGAAGGGATTTATCAGAAGGAGTGTTTCTGAATGGGGAGCACCAGTTGTGTTTGCTACCAAGGCGGATGGTTCCCTTCGTTTGTGTGTAGACTACCGCGAATTGAATAAAGTGACGAGGAAGAACAAGTATCCTCTACCGCGGATAGATGATTTGTTTGATCAGTTGAGTGGCGCGAGAGTATTTTCTCAGTTGGATCTCGCGACAGGTTTTCATCAGCTTAGAGTGGAAGCTGAGAGTATAGCTAAAACGGCATTTCGGACGCCGTCTGGGTTTTATGAGTGGTTGGTCATGCCATTCGGGCTGACCAATGCCCCAGCATATTTTGTGGATCTTATGAATAGGGTATTCAGAGATCATTTGAATAAGTTTGTCCTTGTGTTCGTTGATGATATTTTGGTCTATTCGAGGACAGAGGAAGAACACAAGGAACATTTAAGAGTAGCGATGGAGGTGTTGAGAAAACACCAATTGAAAGCAAAGTTTTCTAAGTGTCACTTCTGGAAGAGGGAAGTGAGGTTCTTGGGCCATGTTGTATCAGAGAGTGGTATTGCCGTGGACCCAGCAAAGGTGGCTACGGTACAAGATTGGCCTACGCCCAAGAATGCAACAGATGTAAGAAGTTTCTTGGGATTAGCTGGATATTATCGTAAGTTTATCCAAGGTTTCTCCAAGATAGCAGCACCATTGACCCAGTTGACCAAGAAGAATCAAGCTTTTGTCTGGGATGAAAGGTGCGAGAATGCATTCAAGAGTCTAAAGGACAAGTTAACAAGCGCACCAGTGTTAGCCATCCCTAAGGGGGATGAAGAGATGACGGTATACACGGATGCCTGTGGTACCGGACTGGGTGCTGTATTGATGCAAGGCGGTAGGGTTGTAGCTTACGCAAGTCGGCAGTTGAAACCGCACGAGAGAAGATACCCTACCCATGATTTAGAATTGGCAGCGATCGTGTTCGCGTTAAAGATGTGGAGACACTATCTCTTGGGAGAAAGATTTGAGCTGTTTACAGATCATAAGTCGTTGAAGTATCTATTCTCCCAGAAGGATTTAAATCTCCGTCAGCAGAGGTGGTTAGAGTTCTTAGCTTCCTATGATTTTGACATCGCATACACACCAGGAAAGGGAAATGCGGTGGCTGATGCATTGAGTAGAAGACATGCCAGCTTAGGGGCTATGTTCCTTGAATGGAAGCAACTGGAGTTTATCGCGGGGTTTGATTTCAGACCAAAGTGCGAATTGGATCCAGAAATGTTAGCAAGTTTGACGATCAGACCCACTTTGATTGAGCGGATCGGCTCTAGTCAGAGGGACGATCCTAACCTATTGGAGATCATCTCCAAGTTAGAGATGGATATCGATGAGGAGATGAACAAGTATGGGCTTGATCGAGATAGATGGCTTAGAAAGGATGGAAGACTAGTCGTACCCAATGTTAATGGATTGAGAGATGAAGTGCTTAGAGAATGTCATCACTCAAAGCTAACCATACACCCCGGTGGTAATAAGATGTATCGAGATATGAAGCAGACTTACTACTGGGAAGGGATGAAAAGAGACGTTGGGAAGTTTATATCCAAGTGCATGAATTGCCAGCTAGTTAAAGCCGAGCAAAAGAAGCCTAGTGGGTTGTTGCAACCATTAGAAATTCCCGAATGGAAATGGGAACAAGTCTCGATGGATTTCATCGATGGTTTACCAAGGACTAGATCGGGATATGATAGCATTTGGGTGATTGTAGACCGACTGACTAAAAGTGCAAGGTTTATACCAGTCAAATCGACAAGAACGGCAGCTAAGTTAGCAGAATTGTATATGAAGTGGGTAGTGAGATTTTATGGAGTACCTAAAAGCATTGTGAGCGACCGAGACCCTTTGTTCACTAGTGGGTTTTGGAAGAGCTTACAAGAAGCTCTAGGGTCAGAGTTACATCTCAGTACCGCATATCATCCTCAGACCGACGGTCAGACGGAAAGGGTGAACCGTATTTTGGAAGATCTCTTGAGAGCATGTATATTGGATTTCGGTGGATCATGGGATGACCATTTGCATCTAGTAGAATTTGCATATAATAATAGCTACCAATCCAGTATCGGTATGGCTCCGTTTGAAGCTTTGTACGGAAGACCATGCAACTCACCATCATGTTGGATAGAAACTGGCGAGAAGTTTGTGCTTGGACCAGATGTGGTGAGAGAAACGTCGGATAAGATTAAGATCATTCAGCAACGAATGAAAGCTGCTCAAGATAGGCAGAAGAGCTATGCTGATAAGAGGAGAAGAGACTTGAAATTCTCCGTTGGCGACTTGGTGTTTGTCAAGATTTCTCCGTTGAAGAGCGTAATACGATTTGGCAGGAAAGGCAAGTTGGCACCAAGATTCGTTGGCCCATTCCCTGTTCTTGAACTAGTCGGGAATTTGGCATATAGAATTGACTTACCAGAGAAGATGGCGGGAGTTCATAATGTATTTCATGTTTCCCAACTAAGGAAGTTCGTTCACGACTCAGATATGACTATTTCACCTGATCAGTTAGAGGACTTCGAAGTAGAACCCGAGGCGGTTGGGAACCGCAGGCCGGCCCGTATTGTCGAGCACGACATGAAGCAACTTCGAAGGAAGGCGGTGAAACTAGTCAAGGTACAGTGGAGCGAGGACGAGAGTGATTATACTTGGGAGACAGAGGAGGACATTAGGAAGACACACCCAGAACTCTTTGCCTGGTAAGATTTTGACTTCGATTTAGTTTTCCGCATGCCAGGATAGGCTTATTTGCTTGTTTTGCATGTTTGATTGTTGTATGTGGTTGTTAGGCATGCGGGATCCTTTGTATGTTTTGGGTTAAGGAATTTCGGGGGCGAAATTTCTTAAGGGGGGGAGAGTGTAACGACCCGTATTCTACGCATCATAGGATCGTAGGATATTTATTTCTGTCACATACGAAGTCGTATGGTCATGTAACTTTGGGAGACGACAATTGGGGTCATTTCCCATGTTCATGATTTTTCCCGATTTTTAAATGACCATTTTACCCCTAGTTGGCACTGTTTTGGCCATAACTTTTGACTGGAAAGGAATTTTGACCTGAAACCACTTCCATTGGCTTCGGATGATGGTTTCTCTTTCCGTAGAGTGGTCACATTAGCCAAACGGACTTACCGTTTGGGAGATATGGCTGAAACAAGTTTCAGATGGTTAAAAACAGCTTAATTGGGCTTAACCGGGTGATTAGCAGCTAGGCCCACGGGGAATTTCGGGTTTAGGGGTATATGGAGGCTGATTAGGGTTAGAAAACATTTCTTTAGACATTTCCCAGCCGCCACTTTCATTTCTCTTGACATAGCCATGGCCTCCACTCTCTAAATCTCTCTAAAACACCCAAAAATCACTCACTAATCAAGGATTAAGGCTTAGAGGCATCAAATTAAGGAGAAAAGCACCAAAGCAAGGTTGGAGCTGCTGTTGGACATCAGTACTTCCCCAAATCAGAGGAGTTTCAGTCCTGAGGATTTTGTTTGTGGCCAAGGTGAGTGATTTGCATAGTTTTTGCACTAATTACGGTGATTAGGGGTAATTAGTGAAGATTAGCGAATTTATACGTAAATAAATTCTGGAAAAATTCTTAAAATTCTAAAATAATGTTTTAAGGCTCTGTTAGAAATTTGGGTTAATTTCGATGTGTTTTGCTAATCATATGCTTAAACATGATTAAGAGGGATTATGGGAAAATGTGAGGTTTTAGTCACTTTTGATTCTTTTTGATTCATTTAAATTGTTGTTTGCTGTTTGTGGTTGCTATTACATGTTGCTATGACTCTATGGTATGTTTCATGATTGATTAGAATAGTTAAATTGCTCGAAAACGTCGTCGAATGGCGTAGAAAGCTCGCTGGAAAGTTGCAGAAGTGTGCAGGTTCCGAACCGGTTCGGATCGGAGAAAAGGGGTCGGATCGGACTAGGGAACTGACCAAGGGAATCCGAACTGGATGGGGACTCGCCACTGGAAGAAGTTTGGCAGGAAGGAAGGCCATTGCTTAGAGTTGGAGTTGGACAGAAGATCGGATCGGAGTGATGGAGCAGATCGGATCGGAACTATGGAGCGGATCGGATCGGAAGCATAATAGAGGCCAGATCGGATCGACTCACGAATGGGAGGCTACGACTGGAGCAAGACGAAGGGATCGGATCGGATCGGAGTAGATGGGAAACGAGGAAGCTGGTCGAAGGAGGAGCATGAACTCGAAGGGAAGCAGCAACCCGACCCGACCCGGAGAAGGACACCGACCCGACCCGGAGTGAAGAAACCCGAACCGAACAGACAAGGGCAATGATCACCGAACCGAACCGAACAAACGAGAGCAATGATCACCGAACCGAACCGAATTCTAGGACTGTTACTGCGTGACAACTCTTCTGAAGACCCACTCCAATTCGACCAAAACCCGAGATGCAAAGGAAGTCCAGATGAGAAGTTAGAGCTCAAGATTTAGATGGGAATCAATGAGTTCGCTTCATGGTTGGGCTTTGCTGCGGGACGCGTGCCAAGGAGTTATCGACGTCTATAGCTTTGAACCACTATGGTAGGAGGTACGAAGGCGGATTCAGGGCCGCTATGGTATCGGTAGAACCAAGGGCTAAGACCAATGAAGTGGGTCATTGAAATGTTTGGTCATGACTCCAAGTGTTTGGCTTGGTCATAGCAGGGTTTCTACAAGTCGGGATTCGTCGTTACCTCAGTTTGTCTAGTGTTCCAAAGTGGTAGATGTCGTACGCTTTACGCACTGAGTGAGAGATGTGAGGATGGTTGCTATGGATGATTTGTTTGCTATCGTTGCGACATACACACCCCACCCTCCCGTATTCTTACACTATTTACTATTGGCACCTTGGAGTATTGTACGGTATGTGGTACTAACTCTTTGGTTGCAGGTCCAGGTTCAAGTATGGTTTAGTATACCTGTTATTATTCTGTTTAGATGCTTATCGCTCATACCAGGCTTTATGTCTGACCCAGAGTTTTATGTCTCTTCTTATTACTCTGGGTGCTCACACGAGCAGACTAGAGACAGGTTAGCTGGTGATGCACGGGTAGATGATCCGGAGACGAGCAGGAGGCTTCCACGTAATATACATATATAGTATTCTCCCTGTGTTGTTGAAGATCACTGCTTGGGCATTGTTGGTGTATCTTCTACTTCAGCTTTCTTTTGTTTAGAGACAGTAAATTTGGAAAATTGTAATAAGCTGTATATGGATTCCCGCTGCTTTGAGATTGATGTTGGTTTTAGTTATCAGCTTATGCACTGTCTCGCCTGTTTTATGTCAAGTATGTTATTATTATATTTTATTCCATGCGCTGTGAGACATTCTACAGGTTCTTTGATTAGTTCGTTCCCTTCTTTCCTTTCTTCTGACGACCGTCTTGTGCTAGTCGGGCATGTGTACAGCGCACTTTTGGAAGAAATGCAGGCTGGTGCGAGGCGAGCCGTCACAGTTTTGCATGAGGATTAATGGGTTTTCAAGTCATATGATATGATGTGAATATGCTAATCTATGTTTAATATTAATCCTATGTTTATGCATGTTGAATATGTGAGTTTATGCATGTTGTGTATGTAAGTTTATGCATGTTGAATATGTGAGTTTATGCAAGTTAAGTATGTGGGTTTATGCAAGTTAAGTGGTGGGTTTATGCATAATAAGTAATTGATTCTATGCATGCTAAGTATGTGGTTTTATGCATGCTAAGTGTTTGGTATTATGCATAAATCATGACATGCAAGTTTACCCTTTTAAATGTGATGCATACATATGCAAAATGACACCTTTATATGCTATGTATATATATATATATATATATATATATATATATATATATATATATATATATATATATGCATGTTTACCCTCCTTTAAGATGCAAGTCATAAATGCAAGTTCAACATGTTAAGCAAGTTATGTGTATACTTATATGCAAGAATGTGAATGCTTATGCAAGTTATGTGTATACTTATATGCAAGTTATGTGTATGCTTAAATGCAAGTTTAACATGATATGCAAGTTATGCATGCTTATGCAAGTATGTGAATGCTTATGCAAGAATGTGAATGCTTATGCAAGTTATGTGGATGCTTAAATGTATGTTTAACATGTTATGCAAGTTATGAGAATTCTTATACGCAAGTTCAACATGTTATGCAAGATGTGTGTATGATAATATGCAAGTTCATATGCAACATGTTATGCAAGTCATGTGTATGATAATATGCAAGTTTGGGTTAAATGTAGTTGGGTTAATATATGCTCATATATGCAAGTTGACCTCCTCTTAACCCATGACAAAGTTATATGCTAAGATTTGGTGAAACCCATGATATTTGTGATGGATCTTCCCTTTATTATGTCATGAATTGAGAATGATTTACGTGGGGAACGATGGGGTTAATAAATATGTTAATAAAAGTATGATTGGGTATGATTAAGCATACCATAAAAATAAATTAACATAAGTGGGAATTTACCTATTGAGTTAGGTCTACCCCATGGGAATTTACCTATTGAGTTAGGTCTACCCATGTTATGAAAAACTTGATATTAATTAGGGATAATTAATATAGGGGTGATTAATTAGGTGTAATTAATCGACTAAGACACGAGGTTGGACTCATTTGTAGTGTAAAACTGCCCGGACCCTACCGGCTTAACCAGTTGCTACAAATGTTAGCCCAATGTGGGAGGTCTTAGGCACAAATTAAATACGTGATTAAAGTAAAGACACGAGGTTAGACTCTGTTATGACGTAAAACTGCCCGGACCCTACCGGCTTAACCAGTTGTCATAAAAGCCAGTCTAATGTGGGAGGTCTTTATGGGAGATCACGGTCTTAATTAATTAAGAAACACTTAACCATATTAACATGTAGTGGGACATGAGGGGTTAAGTGGGTGCCTTGGGTGGCATGAGGAAACTAGTGGGTTGCCTTAGGTGGCAATAGAAAATACGATTAGAATACTTAACCAAAGTGGAACATGTAATTAAAACATGGTTAAAGGGTTAAGTAAGTGCTTTTGGGTGGCACGTGGAAATCTAGTGGGTGCCTTGAATGGCAATTAAAATATGATTAATGACTTAACCAAAATTTATAACATGTAAGTGGGCATGGTTAAAGGGTTAAGTGGGATTCACTAGAAATAACAAGCTTAGGTGGTAGCTTGTGGGGGCCCATTTCAACCAATATCCCAAACGTATCTTAGTAGGCTCGACTCTAGTCGAGTGACGGGACACGCATATTGGGCTTGACTATAAGAGGCCAAACGGGTTAGCGGTGGCAACGCAGGATCAACGGGTTTCATATGCGTGTGTGGAACCGGGCTGGTTGGTAAGTCGTTGTTGCATCGTGTAGATATAAAGCCGTGCACCGTTGATATTATCAGGTGGCCACTTTGGGAAATGATACACCCCATTGTGGGACCAGCACGGGTATCTACGCTAGGGAGCCGATCGTTTGGGAGTAGTGGGTACACCTAGTAAAGATAGGGGCAGACGGCACCTATGTAGGGGTACACGAATCTACTGGGTGAAATTTCTAAGTACACTTAGTGGGATCAACCTTTAAGTAGGAATTACCCTTGGGTGGGTAGAACTGGTGTGGTGCAGTGTAGGAATTACCCTTGGGAGTGTAGATCTGGGGTGGTGAAATCTAGGAATTATCCTTGAGTGGGAAAATGCGTCTTTACGGTTATCTTAGTTTGTCCTAAGTCTGCCAAGCTGCTTAGTGTAGCCATTCTTCCCCAGACGTTACCGTATATCAAGCTTATGTCTTCTCTGGTTACTTTAATGATTGTATTGTTAAAGTTATAGGACTCGCTCAGACTTATGTCTGACCCCGTTGTTTTTATCTTTTTTTCCAACCCTCAGGTTATCAGAGTGGGCCCAGTACGAGTGGGCTTTGATCAGGCTGCTTTATTCTCTTTTGGAGCTTGGACCATAGGTGTAGAGCTTAGCTTACCCTTTCTTTTATGGCTATCAGTTCATGTATTGGGATTATGTACTTTTATTTATCAGGATGGATATTTTGTACTTGACTCTTATTATGGTTTTGTGATGTAACCAAACATGTTTTACTTTCTGCTGTAATGAAATGACGTTTTGAAATTTTCAAGTATTACTTATATCTGTCTTGCTGTAACTTTTCTGTTCTATATTCACTTAAAATACTCCACCGATGTTATGGCATTCCCTTAGAGAGTGACCATAGCGGGTGTGGGGTGTTACACGTGGTATCAGAGCTTAAGGTTACCGGAACAGATAAAATTTCAAGAAAAACTATTTTCTAAGAATATTTTGAAAGGAGTATTTTCAAAAACATGTCTTTTAAGAGAAAAGTTTTTGAAAGAAAAGCATAATCCCCGATAGCCATATCTTTATCTTTTGAATTCTCCGTTTGAATCTTTCCTTTTTCGTCTCAGCATGGCTGAAGATCTTTATCTTCCGGACGGTGTAGCGGTACCAGTATGGTATAGGAGGTTGTTAGAGGCTAGGGCCGCCGCTGCAGGTCCCGCAAATGTTCCTCCTTCACCCGTTGCACCCGTTCCTCCTCGTACGGATACTTTTGCTATGACTTGTAGGAAGTTTAAGGCTTTGGGAGGAAAACCTTTTGTGGGAGCTAGGGATTGGCTTAATGAGACGGAAGAATTGATGGAAATCTTGGAAGTGGAAGAGGGAAAGAAAGTCAGGTTAGCCGCTTGGTTAATGGAAGGAGAGGCCTCGTTCTGGTGGGAGGTCACTAATGGAAAACGCTCTGTTGACTCTTGGATGGATTTTAGGCAAAGGTTTGAGGGAAAGTTTCTCTCAAAAGCGGAAGAAAGTATGCACGTGGAAAGGTTCTTGAACTTAAAGCAAGGGAACTTGTCAGTGAAAGAATATGTTAACAAGTTTAATCAGTTAGCGAGATTCAACGTGGATTTGGTAAACACACCGGAAGAGAAAGCTCTGAGGTTCGTTAAAGGCTTAAACGAACCGATGCACGGATTGGCTATGTCTCACTTCCCTATGGGGGCCACTTTCGAGAAGCTAGTGGACATGGCACTTATGCATGAGGAAGAGAAGGGTCCCAATGCTAATAAAGCACCTGAGAAGAAAGGAGATCAGAAGAGACCTCAACAGCAACAGGAAAACAAGGGTGGGAAAGGCAACGGTGGCAAGGGAAAGAAGAAGTGCTTCAGTTGTGGGACACTAGGCCACCTAAGCAGGGATTGTCGCAAGAAGAGGAAGGTTGGTTGCTTCCACTGTGACGAAGCAGGACATCTAGTGAAAGACTGCCCTAAGAAAGGGCAAAGGACGGGATCTACCTCAAGAGGACAGGTGCAAGTTCTTTTGGCACCAACTCAGGCAAGGGGGCAAGCTCAGGCTCTCGCGGTTCCACCGATTCAGGAAAGAGGTAGAACTATTTCCATTGAAAGTCTAGTTTTTCTGTTTGATTATCCGGGTCAAACTTTACTTGATTTTGACGCATCGAGTTCGTTTATTTCATTATTGTTAGTTGAGTCACTGCACTAAGACACCAGTTAGTAGATGATCCCTTAGTTGTTTCAAACCCAATTGGGGCTCCATGATGTGTTTGGGTTTGACAGTTGCTATACTTAGCGTTAAGTTTAGATGTGATGCTTTTTGGGCTTCACGGGCTATGGGTTAGTTTTGGGCACGGACTGGTTATCCAGTAATGGTGCCGTCCTTATTGTGGAAGGAGAGTTGTTAGACTGATGACCCGCTTGGGTAACACTCTCGAGGTCTTTTGTAATCCCATGGAATCTGTTATGCTAAGTTATCTAGAATCGCTTAACATGTCGGTCGAGAGTTTGCGGTCTGTTAGAGTAGTCCGGGAATACTCGGATGTGTTGAGGAGGTGAAAGGCTTACCTCCGGAACGGGAGATTGACTTCCGAATATATCTGGTAGACAATGCCCGACCAGTGTCTTGGCCAGTGTGCCACCTGGCTCCTCGTGAGAGGAGGGAACTCCATAAGCAAGTAGGCGATTTGCTTGAGAAGGGGTTCATAAAACGAAGTATATCGGAGTGGAGTGCTCCAGTAGTTTTTGTTACGAAGGCGGATGGGTCCCTCAGACTTTGTGTAGACTATAGCTCACAAAGAAGAATAGACACCCATTGTCGAGGATTGATGAACTCTTTGATCGGTTAGTGGCCGCCTCAGTATTTTCGCAATTGGACTTGGCCACGGGGTTTCGTCAGTTGAGAGTGACTGAGGATAGTATAGAGAAGACTACCTTTAGGACTCCGGATGGTTTTTATGAGTGGCTGGAGATGCCATTTGGTTTGACGTACGCCCCCGCCTATTTTGTTGATTTGATGAGAAGGGTGTTCAGGGAGTGCCTAAATAAGTTTGTGATGGTCTTTGTAAATGACATCTTGGTCTTTTCTAGGAGCGGAATAAGTTTTCGTGTGTGCTCAATAGGCTGAGCAAAGCCAGTATGGGATAAACGATGGTTTTGAAGCGATACTGGCGAGGACATCCAGAATTGGACAAGGGCTTAATTATTTAGCCGTTTTTACTAGTATCATCTCACGTAGGACGTCTAGGTTCGAGGGAGGCATCCCTTGGGTGTTTGTCTGATATTGGTTTAGGCCTTTGGGGCTTGCATTTGGGGGATGTCGAGTTCGACCAGGGTGGTCTGCGTGAGAGATGGATAGTTGTGACGATTTTGCATGGGAGAAGAACCTGCCCTACATCTTAGGGAAGTATTGGAGACTCTCCAGGCGTATAGTCTTAAGACAGCAAAAGTGAATAGGATTCTTAGCATCCTATGAGTTTGAGATAGCGTACACCCACGGCAAGGGTAACATGGTAGCGGACGCCTTAAGTAGAAAAAGGTTGTCCTCGAGTTCGTGGTTCGTTGAACGACGGAGCTTAGAGTTTATTTCTATGTTTGACTTTAGACCTTCCGTTGACTTTGTACCTGGTTTGCTAGCCTCCTTGGAGGTTAGGCCTACTCTTTTGGGGGTATGTTGGCGGAGCACAGCAGGACGACCCGCAGTTGGTTGAGTTAGAAGTTCATGAGGAGGGCGAGTCGTCCAGCCCTTTTGAGTAGGTACACCCTAGATGGTAAGGGGTGGTTGCGTAGAGACGGTAGACTTTGTGTACCGCAAGACGAGGGTTTGAGGAAGGTTATTCTTGATGATGCACACCGTTCTCGGATGACCATTCATCCCGGTGGGGACACGATGTACCAAGACAAGAAGCGAGTTTTCTTCTGGGCCGGTATGAAGAAAGATGTGGTCGAGCATGTCGCTCGATGCTGGGTGTGCCAACAAGTGAAGGCGGAGCAAAAGAAACCTGGTGGGTTGCTTCACCCATTGGAAGTTCCGCAATGGAAGTGGGATAGCATCCCGAAGGATTTTGTGGACAGGTTACCCAGATCAAGAAAGGGTAATACGGGAATTTGGGTTGTAGTAGACAGGCTTACTAAGAGCGCCCATTGTATACCCGTGAAGAGCAAGAGAACTGCTCCATGGCCAGCTTCAGTTTATATTCGAAAGATTATTAGATTGCATGGTGTACCCTCCAGTATAGTGAGCGATCGAGATCCAATCTTCACTAGAGAGTTTTGGAAGAGTTTGCAAGAGGCGGTAGGGACTCAGTTGTGTTTGAGTACCGCATATCATCCTCAGACGGACGGCCAGACCGAGAGGGTGAATCATATTTTAGAAGACCTTTTGAGGCTATGTGTCTTGGATTTTGGAGGTACATGGGAGGAGCCTCTTCCATTGGTGGAGTTGCCCGACAGACTTAGTGGTGTACATGATGTATTCCATGGGAGGAAGTGCCTACATGAGACCGCAGAGGTGGTAGAGCCGAGCTTGCTTAAAGAAGTGGAAGTAGAGCGTGATGCGACGATTTGACGAGCTCCTACTTGCATCCTTGGGTCAGAGATTTGGAAGTTGTGAAACAGAGAGGTTCAGCTAGTCAAAGTACAATGGGGAGATGAAGAGAGCGACGCTACCTGGGAGACGGAAGCGAAGATGCGTTCGAGGTACCCTTTTCTTTCGGAGGGTATATCCTTTTGCTTCTCCTTCATCGCATATCTTGTGCTTATCTTATCCTTAGTATGTCCTCTCGTTAGTACCTTTGACCTTCAGATAGGATAGTCCTATGGTTGAAACATGTGTTTGAGACATGTTATGTATGATGGATGCAAGTGGATGCAAGTGTTTGCTAGTGGTTGCTCGTGCATGCATATACACACACTTTAGGCACTAGATCGGCTCAGTCACTTCATATTGCATATTGCATATTTATGTGTGTAGGAAGCTATATTTATGGATGTATAATGATTGTGTTATCATATGGATGATGCATTTTGGTGAATGATTGTGCACTCATGTAGATATTGTATGTGTCGATAGGGTTCTCTCGCATACATAATGGATGCATGGCGCTATCATGGTTTGCATATGTTCATACATTAGATAGGGAACATATACACACACTTTTTGCATATGCTCATAAATCATTAGAAATTGTTTTAAGGACAATGGATGCTCGTGATTGATGGATTGAGTAGATGGTTGTTTGGATGGTAGGATATGCATTCTCCTTAAACTTAGAGATTTCGGGGACGAAATCCTTTAAGGATGGGAGAATGTAACACCCCGTATGTTGAATACCTTGTTATAATAGAAATCGGGGCAGAATTAAATTTAATAATTTGAATCAGGGGAAACGGGCTATGCCATTGCGTTCGTCTCGGAAAAATACGCAGAATAGAGTCCGAAATTTTGTAAATCGGAGTCCGTATGGCCCAGTTATGGCCCAATGAAGTTTGCAGAAAATTCAAGGTTAAAAACAGATTTAAAAATTTTAAAATCAGATTTCGAAATTGGAGCCAGCTGGGGGCCAGGCGGGAAACTTCCCGCCCTACCCATGTCGACAGGGCTGTCGACAGGCCTGTCGACTGGGGAGTCGACTGCCCTGTCGACTTGCCTGTCGACAGGGGTGTCGACACAGGGTGTCGGCCCTGTTGATCTGGGTGCACCAGATCTGGTTTTTGGTTGAGTCTTGGGCTGGGTTCTAGAGATTTCCTAAATCTAAGGGTCCTAATCTAATCTAGGGTTAATCTAAGGGCCTAAAACACTACCTAATCCTATAAATAAGACCCCAACCCTACCCTAATCTATTCATAATTAGATCTTGTAACTAAACTATGGCAAAATGAAACTTGATCATGGCCTCCACAAATCAATGAAGAGAGTTGCAAGCTAATCAACCTCTAATCAACATCTTCTTCAACTAATTCCACTTCATAAGTTTGCTAATCTAGGTTTTGGTGAGTTTCTATCACTTTGATGATCAATTGTTAAATTAAGTAGATGAGATATGATGAGATCTATGGTTTTGCATGAGGATTAATGGGTTTTCAAGTCATATGATATGATGTGAATATGCTAATCTATGTTTAATATTAATCCTATGTTTATGCATGTTGAATATGTGAGTTTATGCATGTTGAATATGTAAGTTTATGCATGTTGAATATGTGAGTTTATGCAAGTTAAGTATGTGGGTTTATGCAAGTTAAGTGGTGGGTTTATGCATAATAAGTAATTGATTCTATGCATGCTACGTATGTGGTTTTATGCATGCTAAGTGTTTGGTATTATGCATAAATCATGACATGCAAGTTTACCCTTTTAAATGTGATGCATACATATGCAAAATGACACCTTTATATGCTATGTGTGTATATATATATATATATATATATATATATATATATGCATGCTTACCCTCCTTTAAGATGCAAGTCATAAATGCAAGTTCAACATGTTAAGCAAGTTATGTGTATACTTATATGCAAGAATGTGAATGCTTATGCAAGTTATGTGTATACTTATATGCAAGTTATGTGTATGCTTAAATGCAAGTTTAACATGATATGCAAGTTATGCATGCTTATGCAAGTATGTGAATGCTTATGCAAGAATGTGAATGCTTATGCAAGTTATGTGGATGCTTAAATGTATGTTTAACATGTTATGCAAGTTATGAGAATGCTTATACGCAAGTTCAACATGTTATGCAAGATGTGTGTATGATAATATGCAAGTTCATATGCAACATGTTATGCAAGTCATGTGTATGATAATATGCAAGTTTGGGTTAAATGTAGTTGGGTTAATATATGCTCATATATGCAAGTTGACCTCCTCTTAACCCATGACAAAGTTATATGCTAAGATTTGGTGAAACCCATGATATTTGTGATGGATCTTCCCTTTATTATGTCATGAATTGAGAATGATTTACGTGGGGAACGATGGGGTTAATAAATATGTTAATAAAAGTATGATTGGGTATGATTAAGCATACCATAAAAATAAATTAACATAAGTGGGAATTTACCTATTGAGTTAGGTCTACCCCATGGGAATTTACCTATTGAGTTAGGTCTACCCATGTTATGAAAAACTTGATATTAATTAGGGATAATTAATATGGGGGTGATTAATTAGGTGTAATTAATCGACTAAGACACGAGGTTGGACTCATTTGTAGTGTAAAACTGCCCGGACCCTACCGGCTTAACCAGTTGCTACAAATGTTAGCCCAATGTGGGAGGTCTTAGGCACAAATTAAATACGTGATTAAAGTAAAGACACGAGGTTAGACTCTGTTATGACGTAAAACTGCCCGGACCCTACCAGCTTAACCAGTTGTCATAAAAGTCAGTCTAATGTAGGAGGTCTTTATGGGAGATCACAGTCTTAATTAATTAAGAAACACTTAACCATATTAACATGTAGTGGGACATGAGGGGTTAAGTGGGTGCCTTGGGTGGCATGAGGAAACTAGTGGGTTGCCTTAGGTGGCAATAGAAAATACGATTAGAATACTTAACCAAAGTGGAACATGTAATTAAAACATGGTTAAAGGGTTAAGTAAGTGCTTTTGGGTGGCACGTGGAAATCTAGTGGGTGCCTTGAATGGCAATTAAAATATGATTAATGACTTAACCAAAATTTATAACATGTAAGTGGGCATGGTTAAAGGGTTAAGTGGGATTCACTAGAAATAACAAGCTTAGGTGGTAGCTTGTGGGGGCCCATTTCAACCAATATCCCAAACGTATCTTAGTAGGCTTGACTCTAGTCGAGTGATGGGACACGCATATTGGGCTTGACTATAAGAGGCCAAACGGGTTAGCGGTGGCAACGCAGGATCAACGGGTTTCATATGCGTGTGTGGACCCGGGCTGGTTGGTAAGTCGTTGTTGCATCGTGTAGATATAAAGCCGTGCACCGTTGATATTATCAGGTGGCCACTTTGGGAAATGATACACCCCATTGTGGGACCAGCACGGGTATCTACGCTAGGGAGCCGATCGTTTGGGAGTAGTGGGTACACCTAGTAAAGATAGGGGCAGACGGCACCTATGTAGGAGTACACGAATCTACTGGGTGAAATTTCTAAGTACACTTAGTGGGATCAACCTTTAAGTAGGAATTACCCTTGGGTGGGTAGAACTGGTGTGGTGCAGTGTAGGAATTACCCTTGGGAGTGTAGATCTGGGGTGGTGAAATCTAGGAATTATCCTTGAGTGGGAAAATGCGTCTTTACGGTTATCTTAGTTTGTCCTAAGTCTGCCAAGCTGCTTAGTGTAGCCATTCATCCCCAGACGTTACCGTATGTCAAGCTTATGTCTTCTCTGGTTACTTTAATGATTGTATTGTTAAAGTTATAGGACTCGCTCAGACTTATGTCTGACCCCGTTGTTTTTATCTTTTTTTCCAACCCTCGGGTTATCAGAGTGGGCCCAGTACGAGTGGGCTTTGATCAGGCTGCTTTATTCTCTTTTGGAGCTTGGACCATAGGTGTAGAGCTCAGCTTACCCTTTCTTTTATGGCTATGATTTCATGTATTGGGATTATGTACTTTTATTTATCAGGATGGATATTTTGTACTTGACTCTTATTATGGTTTTGTGATGTAACCAAACATGTTTTACTTTCTGCTGTAATGAAATGACGTTTTGAAATTTTCAAGTATTACTTATATCTGTCTTGCTGTAATTTTTCTGTTCTATATTCACTTAAAATACTCCACCGATGTTATGGCATTCCCTTAGAGAGTGACCATAGCGGGTGTGGGGTGTTACAATCAGCGTATTTACAGAAATGTCATTGGGTACAGCTGTACGCAGCTAGAAAGGGGAACCGATCGGCCATGATATCAGTCCACCGGTCGGTCATATTATAAAATACCGGTCGCCTCATATGTAATACCGATCGGCATATCACTTTAGTATTGGTCGGTAGACACGTTGTACAGATGTCGCGCCATTCATTATTCTGGTTTTTCCTTTGAGTATTGCAGTGCCACATGCATACTTGGTTCATTATCTATCCACATGACCTTATATCATGCGAAGTTTATATTTATGGGAATAAGAATTACAGTCATGCCACTTTTATATTTTAGTGTTTCCTTTCCTTTATTCCTGCTCTGCCAACCACGTGGACTTCGCACTTGATGTCGATTAGTTCTTTTAGCTTGTATACCGGTCACATGTATTATATCTTTGCCATCGTTGGCTTTTAGTGCATGGCTCACAAACATATGGGAACATAATGTACGGTATTGCCAGTGTTTTATATCATGATACCGATCAGCTTGCCTATTATGTGGTTGAATACCGATCACACTACACTTTATATACCGATCGGTGCTTGGTTGATGCTGGCTTTATATCTTATGCTGACGCGTGTCCATAACTGAACCATGTTATTTACCCTTTCATGCTTTGTAATCATGGATTCCACATTCACTGACTTACTGCATACATAGTTGTACATTATAGATAATGAGCTGCCCCTTCCTTCTAGGCATAGGACCGATCCACTTGGTGTGTATACCATACACGTGAACATATATATGTTAATGCGCTCCCTTACTTTGTATTTTCAAATGAATGGATCCATACATTCAAGATGCTTCAGACTTAAGTATTCCAAGAACATCATGCCATGTGGCGTTCTTTGGTGCAGCCATCCCACTTTTGTAATGTGAACCTTATACTTTGTATAGAACACGTTCTTCTACCATGAACATTCCATGCAGTCCTCATGTCCAATGCCTTTCATGTATTATACAGTGTCTTTTATATTGTATACTTCACGTTTCATATATTAGAGTAAACGGAACCAACTCGACCAAGTTGCTTGCTGACATGAAATTTGCCGAAGCCGTCCATGCAACGTTGCACAATGCTTTGCTATTATATCGTGTCAGCATATGTTCTCTTCCATGTTGGTGTCCAGGTATAAACTTATATGATGGCTATGGTTCAGTCAGGCTATGCTCGACCGATCAACGTGTCTACCTTTTGATCGATCGGTATGACAGCTGATCGACCGACCAGAATGGTGCACGACTGATCGTTTCACTAGACTGTCGATGTATTAATTTCTGAACCACATTAATAACGGGGTTAACATTTGCCCCTCGAAGCTTGTTTTTTTGCTTGCGAGAAATGCGTGCTTCGAAATAAACATTGTTGCTGATATATTTTGCATTGAGACCCAGTTGTATCTTTTATTTGCTATGGCGAATCACACTTTGAATTCATATGCTTCATGCCACCTGTTCTGTAATTAAAACAAGCAATTGCACGATTTTGGATTTATACTTCACCATCAACTATCCACATCGATGGCGGATTAGTTAAATCATTAGTAAATGAATTATAGCTATTATATCTTGAATTGAATAAAATGTTTGTGCACGACTGTGCATGACTGTTTTACTCAATGGTTTAAAGCTCATCGACTATTATCTGCACAAACACGGTATTCTTATTTCGAATTCGCATTAAAGCTTGAGATCAGCTAATCGACAAAAGCTAACTGTGGATTTCAAACGTTATTGTTTTAACGATTTATGCGATGGCATACGATATTTCATATTTGGGAAATACGTATCTATGATTTGTCTTCTGCTTCCTTTCTGAGAAGCTTGGATATTCATACCCTTGCTTGGGATGAAATCTAACACTTGTCGTGTCTGAGATTTTCAGACACTACGCAAGTTAACCGGTTAAATCTGAACTCCGTTTACAATCCAACTTGGTTAATTCAGCCATTGGAGACTTTTGTCACTCAATTATACTGATCAATCCATGCGTTGGTAGATTCAGAACGGACGCCCCCAGTAAGGACTTTGGTTAGAATCCCAATGTTTGTCGTGATCAGATCAGGCACTTCCTGATACTGACGATCAATTGGGTGCCCCTGGAGAGGGCTTGGGATTTAACGCCCAATAATCTATCGTGCCTGAAATGATCAGATGTCACACGAATTAATTGGAGGTCCGACATTCTTCATATCTAAAATAATCATATGCTACGCAAATGGATATCATTCTTCACATCTGATTTTTCAGATGCTATGCAAATGGATTTCATTCTTCACATCTGATTTTTCGGATGCTACGCAAATGATTTCATTTTTCACATCTGATTTTTCAGATGCTACACAAATGGATTTCATTCTTCACATCCGATTTTTTAGATGCTGTGGATTTCATTCTTCACATCCGATTTTTCAAATGCTACGCAAATGGATTTCATTCTTTACATCTGATTTTTCAAATGCTACGCAAATGGATTTCATTCTTCATATCTGATTATTCAGATGCTACGCAAATGGATTTCATTCTTCACATCTGATTTTTCAGATGCTACGCAAATGGATTTCATTCTTCACATCTGATTTTTCAGATGCTACGCAAATGGATTTCATTCTTCACATCTGATTTTTCAGATGCTACGCAAATGGATTTCATTCTTCACATCTGATTTTTCAGATGCTACACAAATGGATTTTCACTCTTCACATCTAATTTTATCAAATGTTATGCAAGTGGTTTGACACTCTTCACATCTGAGATTCCAGATGCTATGCAAGTGGATTTTCATTCTTCACATCTGATTTTATCAGATGCTATGCAAATGATTTGATCGGTTGTTATATCGTTTCACGGGGCAGCTATCAGTTTCTTCGTCGAATTTTCGACTTGGCAGGCTATTTCCGTTTAGAAGTTGGTGCTTTGAACCTCTCATTTGAGAAGTTCCCCTTCGATAAGAGATACAACTCTCTCGTTCGTTTGTCGTGGCGCTTGCTTGCTGTTTGAATCTTTGCGACTCTTGCCATTCACTTTTCAAGGCGGTGCTTTTCTATCTTTGTATTTGTGCATGTCGATATTTACAGCATTTGCGCTCTTGAACTAGCATTGTTGGGGTCGCGATGTTATAGGAACAAGAGCTCGACAGGTGGCTTGCAATATGAAATCATCTTTTAAGAAAGTTCTGATTTAACATATAATTTAGCAAGTAATAAATTCATTCAGACGGATATGCTCTTAGTCTTAGAGCCACTGTTCAGTGCATCACTTACAGATTATTACAGATTGTTTATAAGAAGTTTTGAATATAACAGAAAGTAAAATGTGAAGTAAAGCTTGAACTAAAGCAGGAAATAGAGCATGAAGTAAAGCGATGGCGATGTTGATCGCTTATTCTTGGCCACTGAAATTGAAGCACAATCAACGGTAATTAGTTGATGATCAGCTTTGGAATGGTCTGAAGAGAAGTTCTGTTGTTTGGATCGGACTGATCATTTAATGCCTCTTGCCGTTGGGGAGTCGTGGAAGGATTTGCAGCTTAATGATTCTTTACATACTGCTACAGCCTGTTTTTCCTGATCAATTCCTCGATGAGGTTCTTCAGGTGTCGGCATTCATTAGTGTTATGACCAGGCTGGTTGTGAAATCAGCAGAATTTTCCCGAGTTTCCTGCTTTCTCGCTTATCCTTATTGGATTTGGCTCCGCATACTCTTCAAAATTCTTTATTGCAAGATAGATATTTTCAGGAGTGTCATTCAAAGGCGTCAGCTCTGATGAGTTGAAAAGGCGAGACTTCTTATTATCCTTATTGTCGATCCCATCATTGGCGCACTTCTGCCCCTAAGTATTCTTCTAATTAAACTGAGCAACAACATTTTTGGGAGCTTCAAGGAGCGGGTTAGCATCAATAATTTTAAGGGGTACAGGATTAGTGTCGACTCTCATGTACTCTTCGGCCTTTTTGTACAATTTGTCAAGCCTGTTTGGCTCTTTCATTTTTATCCATTAACCAAATTCGCTTTTCTCATCTATGGCACCTATTAGGGACGCTAAGATCATGCGAGGCTCAGGATTTCCTACTTCGGCCAAAGCATCGTGGAATCTGTTGAGGAAGGCTTTAACAGACTCTCCTGGATTCTGCTTCATCGATGTCAGAGAGATAACGTCCTTAGCCTTGGTAGCCTGCAGCCTGAACTGCTCCTTGAATTTTAGAATCAAATCATCAAATCGATCGATGGATTTAGGCGGCAGCCTTGTGAACCATAATGATGCAACATCTTCTAGATACAGAAGGAAGCACAAGCATTTCTCTCGTCTGTTGCTTTGGCTGCATTCATGTACCACTCATATCGATACAGGAAGTGATTTGGATCAGAAGTCATGTTGTACGGAGGCAGAGTAGGATGGGTGAACTTCTTGGGGAACTCAGCTTTGCGGATCCCCTTTGTGAACGGATTTTTGTTGGGGTAGAAGTCCCATTCTCTTTCATTATATTTGTGAGGCATATTGTCTCTCATGATTTGTTTTACCATATCCGCGATATATTCCTTCGAGTTGTGTCATTCCAGGGAGCAGACTTTGATCTCTTTTCTCGATGCTTCTCGTGGCGAGCGATCGCGTTTGGAACATCTAGGCCTCTTACTTCCACTAGGGAAGTTGACCCCTTGGCAGGACTTGCAACCCATCAGTTATTTTGATCGGAATGGTTTTTAGCTTTCAACTTTAAGTCTTCGATATTAGCATCGTCTTTGTTAGCAAGTCCTTCCATGTCGTCATCATGATGATGATCGAAAGTTGATGAGTTTGCATTCTCTTTAAGGTTGACATGGATCTACGGAGGAGGAGCGGGATTCGGTTGAGCATTTAGAAGAGCACTCATTTTATCCATTAAAGCTTGTTAGCGTCCATGAGAGTTTTATTAGCTTCCATTAAAGCTTTATTGGAGGCTTCCGTGCGTTGACTCAAGTCAGGGACGACGGCATCTAGTTCGGCTTTAGTCACTCCAGCTCCGGACATTGAATTTTCTCCGACTTCAAAGCGGTTGGTGAGTGGAGTAGTTTCGTTGTTAACAACATTGTCATTTTCTTCGATGGCTTTGCTAGAGGTCTTCTTAGATTTTGCCATTATTTCGGACAAGGCTTTGAATTTGGGAGAGTTCGTAGATTGGCCTAGATCTTAGATTTGTGGGATCTATGGTAGAAGTATGCTTAGAACTTCAATGGTAGGCTTCTTAAGATTGAGAGAAGTGTGAAGGAAGGAGATGCGAATGCAGCCCTGCAGTGGGCACCAAATGTTAAAACCGAAAATCAATTTCAACACCAAGGGTGCTTTATAAGCACTTCACCAAATGGTTAGATTAGAATACGGAACCGCGTAATCACGAAATAAAGAGCATAAAATGAAGACAAAGGATTTTTTTATAGTGGTTCGATCCAAAATGGATCTATGTCCACTTTTCAATCACTTCTCATTATGATATTTCATTTACAACATGCATAGATTCTCTCTTTACATTCATTTCTCCTTTACCTCTCTTTTCGCTCTCTTTATGATCTAAATTGCACTTAAATTGGCAATGGAATTGGAGAAATCTCTTGCTTTGTGATGGTGGATGTATGAATCTTCAATCACTTTAGCAATCGGATGATCTTCATGAATTCCATAGCGATTTAGTGGTAGCTTTAGGCTTTAGAGAGGATTATAAGAGGTTGGAGATCATTTGAATTGTGTTAAAGAGAAGTTCCATGGTGCATAAAGGAAATTAGAGGAGCTTTGATTAAATTGGAAAGAAGTCTAATGTTGATTGGAATGGATTTAATCCATTTGATGTTGGACAAGAGTTGTTTGATCCTTGGAAGCCATTGATGAAGTTGAAGGAAAGCTTCAAATCTGGCGGCACTTCGTTGTTTGAATGAAATTTGGTCCACCTTAATGAAGAAATGAAGGGGGTATTTATAGTTGGAGCTTAGAGGAAGTGGCAATGTTGTAATTATGGTGCACAGGGTACCGATCGATCATCAGCGTATTTACAGAAATGCCATTGGGTACAGCTGTACACACCTAGAAAGGGGTACCGATCGGCCATGATATCAGTCCACCGGTCGGTCATATTATAAAATACTGGTCACCTCGTATGTAACACCGATCGGCATATCACTTTAGTACTGGTCGGTAGACACGTTGTACAAATGCCACGTCATTCATTATTCTGTTTCCGCCTTTGAGTATTGCAACGCCATGTGCATACTTGCTTCATTATCTATCCACATGGCCTTATGTCATGTGAAGTTTATATTTATGGGAATTAGAATAACAGTCATGCCACTTTCATATTTTAGTGTTTCCTTTCCTTTATTCCTGCTCTGCCGACCACGTGGACTTCACCCTTGATGTCGATCGGTTCTTTTAGCTTGTATACTAGTCACATGTATTATATCTTTGCCACCATTGGCTTTTAGTGCATGGCTCACAAACATATGGGAACATAATTTACGGTATTGCAATTGTTTTATATCACGATACCGATCAGCTTGCCTATTATGTGATTGAATATCGATCACATTACACTTTATATACCGATTGTTGCTTGGTTGATGCTGGCTTTGTATCTTATGCTGACACATGTACATAACTGAACCATGCTATTTACCCTTTCACGCTTTGTAATCATGGATTCCACGTTCACTGACTTACTGCATATATAGTTATACATTATAGATAATGAGCTACCCCATCCTTCTAGACATAGGACCGATCCACTTGGTTTGTATACCATACACGTGAACATATATATGTTAATGTGCTCCCTTACTTTGTATTTTCAAATGAATGGATCCATACATTTAAGATGCTTCAGACTTAAGTATTCCAAGCACATCATCCCGCGTGGCGTTCTTTGGTGCAGCCATCCCACTTTTGTAACGTGACCCTTATACTTTGTATAGACCACGTTCTGCTGCCATGAACATTCCATGCAGTCCTCATGTTCAATGCCTTTCATGTATTATACAGTGTCTTTTATATTGTATACTTCACGTTTCATATATTGGAGTAGACGGAACCAACTCGATCGAGTTGCTTGCTGACATGGCACCTGCCGAAGTCGTCCATGCAACGTTGCACAATGCTTTGCTATTATATCGTGTCAGCATGTGTTCTTGTAGTGACCCAAATTTACGGTACCATTTGAGCTGACTAAACAACACTATTCCAACCCAAATTGCAGTGGAAATCCATATGCCAATAGAAAGAATTTAGAGGATGAGATAAGAAAGAAAGAAATATTAGAATAGAAGAAGAAGAACCAACATAACACAACTGCATCAGAGTCTCACATTGCTACGGAACAAAATGTCATGCAGAAATAACTTTATTAAGAGCTTGAAATAACTTACAATCATCAGAGTATATCAATAAATCTGGACAATTATAATAGCATGTCCTCACATGTATATCACGCAGCGGAAAAATAATGGTATAACACTGAACTCCTTTAGCTCAAACTTGGATTTCACATCATTCGACAACCTGAACCTGCAAACCGGGCTAACCCGAGCATTACAAACAACGGGCCAGTCTGGTGTACCAGAGTGAGTAAAACTCGCTAAGTTTATATAACATCCATATTGATTTTACAGTTCAGAAGTCCTTTTGATAGAAAAGATAATAGTAAGACCAGCCCATACATAAAAACGGACGGTTTTTACCTTACTATAACCCAAAACATTTTTGAAAATCAATACTCGTCTGATATTATAATAGTGTCTAAATACGAATAAATAGAATGTAGCAGAACGCTTGCATCTCACGCTCCACATATATAGTATACAAACAAAATCGCATGCACTTATTGGAGATTAGATTTCAACTACGACAAGGTATGGAACCACCTGCCGATAGTGTATCTCTAGAGGCGAATACACTGGGTTCAACAAGAACGTCTTGCAACCCGGCCCACACATGACCAACCACTTATTTCGCTTGAGTGTATCGAATGTATATCACCTACAGTTGGGAGCTACCCACCGTTTCCCAAAAGGGACAACATCGAAAGATTAAAGAAGCAAAAGGAATTTCTCTAGATAGGTGATTATACACCCTAATGGGAGCGACCCACATAGCCATGCTGCCTGCCCGATTTTTTTTCATTTTCCCGGTTGATGAGGCTTGAGGTTTTAATTACTTTTTAGAACATCTAGTCACCATTCACTTTGAATGCCACATTGTCAGATCCGCCAAATCACTAATTCACGTCCACAAAAATACTCTGGTCGTTAAGCTAAGAGAAGTGCCCTTCTCCGCCACTAACAGATTTTTTTTTGGAAAAATCAACGTACGTGATTCTTAAGGAATACTCTGTCAGACATTCGTCCATACAAGTCATCTAGGAACAGGATGAACCGAAGGTACTCTCCTACTGCATCCAATTTAGGAATCACCCTATGGATCAGTAGCGAGAAGTCCTTGCAATTCATAGATTTCAACCACGACAGAATCACAGTGTATCTCGGGCCGCTAAGCCAGAGATTATAAGTAACCCTTCCGTTTTATGAAGATCTACGGTCTTCAATTGCTCCATCTTCAATCAGTATCTCTTACATATTTGCTGGTTCGAAATGGTTTTCGAATATAAATTTGATCCCGGCCTTTTCGTACCAACAACGCATTGGCATGACTTTGATAGTCGGTTATTTAACTATCAAAATAAACAAACATAAAAATAAATAAATCCATTGGTTGGCCATATAGCATCACTTGGCCATTTAAAATAATATCTCTGTTTTAATATATTTATTCTCAATTCATTTAATTATAATACTGAGAAAATATTTCTTAAAATCATATCAATTTCTTCCTTTAAATATCATGTAAACATTTGCTACTCATTTTTCATCATTTGTTAATCGATTAAATTTTTCCTTTGTAAAATCATCGTTACGAAATCTCCTTTTTATTTCTGTTTAAGACACCATAATTTCCACTTCTATTTTTAGGATAAACCTATATCCAAATCTTGTTTCCATACTTTTGGAAATATCGTTATTTTTCATCAATCTCCTTCCTATTTCTTTCACCACAGAAATGCCATTTCATACTCTTAAGCCCCTTTTTAAATCCCCTTTTATTTTGAAATCCCAATGTATATATTTCCAAAATCTTCAAATAACGCTACATTATTATTTCCCAAAGTAATTTGTTTTAGCATCTCCACTATTACGACCAATATCATCTTTCGATAATCCTGAAGCCGTTCAAGTTGGGGTATTTCAATCACCTCTCAGACCTTGATCAACAACGTTCTTACCTTAAGATAATATCAGTTGTAATACCAAAACCGATATTCATTCCCAATATCCAAACAAATCCTCTTTTAATTATATCTTGATGAAACATCATTTCTTTTTATATATGGCAAATCTATTGCATCTTTATAACTTAACTTGTTTAACAATTCTAATTCTAATTTGGTTTTCCATTTGATTCCCATTTCATGTCCCATTAGTTCCTAACCATAAATCAGTAGGAAAATAATTTCCTATATATTAACCCCGAAGGCCGAAACCAACATCAGATAAATATCCAAAAAAAAATCGTTTACCTCAACCGTTCCCTACTTAGGTTCTAATTCTATAATTTTATATCCGATCTTTTATTTCACTCAAATGTCGTTTCTAACAACTTGTTCCAATAGTATATTCAAAAAAATCTTGGATTTTATAACTCCGCACAACATGAAAAATAAAACCTCAATAAGGATTTAATTTAAAATTCGAATTAAACTTAACTTATATCATTATTTACATAAACTTGCTTAAAACATCACTTTACTATAAACAATGGTTTAAAACTTTATAAGCCTCTGTTTTACACATTTTTAATCCCAAGATATCACTTTGATTATCCTTCAAAAAATATCAACATTTAAAAATGGTTTAATTATCAATTCTATTTCCACTAATTAAATAATTCAATTTCGAGTAACACAGTTGACTTAGTCAACTCTACACATGATTAACACATTAATCAGACCCCAGTTCGTCTTTTCATTTAAACTAATTTCAAATTAATTTAAATAATTCCATTTGATTACGAGTAATAATCAAATCAATATAATCTCATCTTAAATTTCTTCTTAAAATCAATTATCCTTGGTTATTAAATATCGCATTAATATCCACTCACTTTCTTGTGAGTATAAGAATCATTTTAAAAGATTATTTCATAGTTTAGATAAGGCATGTGCTTCGCACACAGATAGATTTTGGTACCAAAAATGGTTAAAATAATCGATGTAGGTATGGTTGGCCTATTTTCTTTTTATAAACCCAATAATATATTTAAAAAATAAATTTCACATCTTTATTACTATTGATTAACGGTAAATCTGCCTTCTATAAGACAATGTATATTTAGGCCATCCACTGCCAATTTCTTACCCAATACGGTATATTGGTTAATAACAAACAAATGTTGAATTTAGATTCAACAATCGATAACCAACTCAAAAATCTAATCATCACGATTCAACAATTCATATAACATTCATATGAAAATAAACAATAATCAATACAACTCATAGTGGTCAACCAATAATGATTCAAGCGTCCAATTTAATTCAAATACGTTTATGTAACCAACAAGGTAAGTTACCTCTATTGGAAATCATCGTTAAATAACGATGTCATTATATTTAAATTAAACCACGCTTAATTTAAATAGATGATATAACAATATTTATCAACACCAAAACAATCATCAAATCAACCAACACTTAGCAAACATGACATACAAATAATAAACCCAATTTATAAAAATTATAAATGGGAAAACTGAGCGAGTTAAACTCACCTTGACTTGGTTTGGTCGTTAAACGCTGGTTTTTAATTAAATTAAACAACTTTTAATTTAATTAAAAATTCTTCTTGCTTCCAGTCCTTCCTGATCCTGCTCCATCTCGAAATTATTGTTTCTACGGTTCCAAAGAAATTGACCGTGTTTAAATCTGTTAATGTGTGTTCGAGATATCGTATAAACAAATTAATAAACTAATTTACTTATTTAACTTCAATTTTATTAAATAAAATGGCCCATTACCTTGCCCGTTCGGCCCGCCTGATCCCCCAGCCCATTTCCAAACGTCAAAACCCTTCCATCCGATTTCCCAAATCCTCAGAAGAAAAAACTCCACCGCCTCCACAAAATTAATTCATGGCCGAAACCCTAACCTAATCTCCTTTCGGTTCTTCCACAGCAAGCGCCACCCGCTACGTCGAACTCCCCTTGCAACCTCTTCTCCGATCTCCCTTTGCTCCTTCTTTAATTGATCGACCAAAACTCCCAAACGCCCCTTCTCAACAACCTCACGTTACCATAGTTTCGCAAATCAGCCTCAGAGCCTTCCAGATCCACTGCAGAACCTCCACAACTCCACTCGAAGCTGTTATTCGAAGGTGATCGAAACCCTAAGTCTTTCCATCCAACAAATCGTCGGAGAATTCAACCGAGGCATTTTAAAACGTAGCGCCTGGATTCACAGATAAGTGTTTAACTGATTTTTGTTCTGCTGTATGAATTTTGTTTTGATTTTACAAGTGGTTTGAACCATTTTTGTTCATTGTATGGTTCATGTTGTTTCTGGAATTGATGAAATACCCATGCGGACACCTCTATTTATAGTAGTTTGATTTAGATAAGATCCACATCTATCCTATATAGGCTCGATTACCTAGTTCTTAGGCATTGGGTTTTCCTTTCTTTTACAGATTGTGTACTAGTGATTGTCGATAGATAGTGATCGCTGCGAAATAGTTTTGGTAGAGATTTGATGAATTAAAGTTCGATTTTCAATACAGTTTCTGTCCACAGTGACTGACTTGTATATGTTAGATTGGACTAAGTCTATGACTTGTTTATTCAATGCAGAAATTTAAATCTTTACGCAAAATCTTGGGTTCAAATCTGTAAATGTATATAAATACATTTTTGCTGTGTTGATTTGTTATATGAATATATATATATATATATATATATATCAGTTCATAGTCTATAGATTCTGTGTCCCATTTGAAAATATGGCAGCAGTGAATTGGTACATGAAATCAACTGTATATGTATGTATATATATATATATTATTTATTTCGACTTGTCTGCATAGATTTAATGGTGAATATGTGTATAAATTTGATGCCTCTTAGCTGTTCATGTACTTAGAATTGATATAAACATATATTCCCATATCTTTAGTTGTTCAAGTTTTATTTTCCTTAGCTGATTAGCTATGTATATGAATATAGCTGTTTAGCTATGTATTGTCTATTCCCTTAGTTGTGCCTACTCTGTTTTATATATTAGCTGATTCTATACTGTGCCTATGGAGAAAATCTCCATTTGCCTATGAATAGATGTACTAGCTGATCCCTTTACTTAGCTGTTCCTTACTGTTATTGATGTATAATGATATACATATACGTATTGTCCCTTTTCTTTAGCCGTTCATACCCTATTCCCCTTAGGTGTTACATGTCCCATTTAACTATTCCTTGATTATGAAAGTTGCTGTATATATATTGATCCTAGTTTTTCATTGTACTTGATGTATAAAAAATATATATATATATATATATATATGTATGTATATCTTTAGTTTTTGTCCATTGGTTACAGTGGCTGCAGGAAGGAAACAGAAAAGAAAGGAGTGGAAGAAAGCAGGACGAAAGAAAGAAAGGAAAAAAAGCGAAAGTAGAAAAGAGATATAACATAAGGGAACGCAATAATAATATGTACGGTTTCCTTTGTGTTTCGCCTTGTACAGACAAGAACATGTATACGTTTTCATTGTGTTTTGCCTTTGTACAACAATAATATATTTTGTTTTCTGATCTGTGCACATGTAGGACTTTGTGCTTTTACTATTCCTATAAAGAAAACGAGGCATGCTGAATTTGATTTTTAAATGAATTGTTATGTCCAATTTGTATTGTACAGACAATATTATGTATTGTTTTTTTCTTTGTACTTGTATTACCAACTTCCAGCTTTCATATGTATTCGTTCCCAATTTCATATGTGTACGTGTCTTCAGTTTTTTATCTATGTATATATGTATGAATACATACAGAGATCTGTATTGAAAATATGGTTCGTGTTTACACCAACTTTAGATTGGTTTAATATTTTTAGTCTCATATAATTTCAATACAAATTAAATTAGGTTTTTAAACGGCTGAATTAACGATAATAAATTAATACCATCGTATTAAAGCAAACAACTTCAATTCCAAACAGTATAAAATTTAAAACTCAACATTTAAATTTTGGGTTTAGTTGATATCCTATTTTTATAAAAACCCTTTTACATTTATAAATAAAACGTTATAATTTAAAAACAGTTCTATAACGACTATTTAAAAATTCGAATCAGCCATAACTAACAATCCATAAGTTGAAATCTCCATTTTCCTCTTCCGTTAGAAAGTTATAAACAAATCGACTCAAACGTTTCTGTTTTCACAAAATTCTGATCTAAAAAAGATTTCGTATATTCAATTGAAGTTCAAAACGAAATTTACGAACTGTCGCGACGTTACGGGCTCGATTTATATATATATATATATATATATATATATATAAATTATACGTCCATATATATTTAATAAACGAATTATATATTGTAAATCCATTTAAAATTCTAAAAATATATTAAATACGTGACTACCAAAAGTATGGGTCGTTACAGTTCTCTTCCATGTTGATGTCCATGTATAAACTTATATGATGGCCATGGTTCAGTCAGGCTATGCTCGACCGATCGGTGTGTCTACCTTTTGACCGGTCGGTGTGACAGCTGATCCACCGACCAGAATGATGCACGATCGATCGTTTCGCCAGACTGTCGATGTATTAATTTTTGAACCGCGTTAATAACGGGGTTAACATAATGGCAATTCATAGATTAAGAAAAATAAATGTACAGGTACAGGTCGACCCATCCCTTAATAAGGTCAACCTAGGCCGACGTGGGCCATGAAAGGTTGATTCGCCTCTTCTAGGCATGATTTCATGCCTAACATGGAACATATATAAGAACGTTAATTTTCCGGCACGTTCTTGATGAGTAGCAAGTTTTGATTGACCTATTTTTTAAGTTAAGCTAACTTGGAAAGCTCTGATTGGTCCGATGATATGGCTGGCCCAGATTTAATTCATAAATATGAAGACCTAGGATCCTCGGCCTAGCCTATGAATAGTCCTCCACTCCCCTCATTCTTCACAACAAAAATCTCCTCACTTCCTAGGCTAGTCTTCTATTTTGGAGACAGAATAAATTAAATTTAAATTTTAAGGGAATTGAGATTATATATATATATATATATATATATATATATATATCTTCTATTACCTATAATAGAAAGCAGAATAAATGAAATGTTGATGTGGCACCCTTCTTTTTTGTACATATCCAACGTGTCACCCTTGAGTGTCTCCTCAGGTTATCGAGAAGTTCAATTTTTGTTCGCTACTACTCCCTATCGTTAAAATTTGACCTTCCCCCAAAACTTAAGGTAGTGTTTGGTTTGCCATTTTAAGTTTTGGGTTTTCGTCCATACAAAAATGTGCACAACACATGCATATCATGAAAAACAACAATTTTAGAAAACAAAGTTAACACACAAAATAAAAAACAACTTTTATCCATTTTTCTTGTTTTGAGAAATGAGGGAAACATGGAGACCAAATCTTCATTCCATGATTGCCACATCCCCTCTGCGGTCCCCTCCATCTTTCATTCATTCTACCATTCCTCCTATTACACCTTTAAAGTTTTGTAATTAATTTTGAAAACTAAAAACTCAAAACTCATTTTTAACCAAACGAACCCTTAACTTTTCCAAACCGCCGAAGTTAATTTCTTCGACTTTATTCACTGTACCCCCAAATCGCATAACCATATGAAACTTATTCCGACCAGATTTCGTTTTCACGATTAAATCTTCGATGATTTGCCGCTCTGAACACCTGCTCGACTTGATCTTCAAATCTACCACGCTTTTCTTCACTCTGTATGTTCGGCTTACCGTGATGGAGGATTAAAGTAGGAACCTGAGCCGTTCCGAGTATGAGTGAGTAAAGTTAGATCTGCGCCATTCCCGGTGTAACTATGCTGTTCACGTCTTCTAAGTTGTGCCAAAGTTCATCGTAGGTTTGAATTGTGGTGCAAACTGGTAACTGTCTATTCCTGTTTATTTCTTCCCCCATATGTTTAACACCGTTTGTTCCGATTTAAAATTGTTAATATACGAGCCAACATGCATTATTTTCGACCATTTGTCGCTGAAGGAACAATTATATCCACAGGTTGAAATCTCAGTCCGTAGCTACTCCGCTGTGTAATACTGGCCCAGGTCGATCGATCCTAATTCATGGTATAGGCTGACAGAGAATGCTCAGGTAACAAAATGGTCATACAACGTCTGTACTTGCTTGATTTTGTTTTCTACATGTCGTACCAAAACTATAGTACACTTTAGCTTTCTGCCCGACAACATTAGCATTTTGTTTGGACGGTCCTGTTATTCATGTGATATATATATATACACACACACACACACTTCGATATGTTTACATTGCCGATAAGGTGGGCACCCAGTCTGTATAAATATGTGACGGTTGAAACGTATGTAAATATATAGTTATGTACCGTGCACACCATGCTGGGTGTTTTTGACTTCTTCAACTTGTCAAAATTTTGGAAATGCACACAGTTACAGCTAAATCTTTGTTTAATCAAGATGGTTTATATATTGTTTGTTCTTACAGTATGTGAATATGGTTTAGATCATTTGTGTTGCACCATGATCAGTTAACTTTTTTGTTTCACCACTTCTGTTAATAAATTCATGCTTTATTTTAATCTTTTCCCACAAACACTAAAATTTCATGTGGTTTCTCGCTTTGGTTGAGTGGAATGTGAAAGGAAAAAGGGCATCTTCCGTCCAAAGTATATGTAATTTTTGACGGGTATAAAAGAATTAGTTAATTTTGATATTGGGCACCGTTTTTACAAAACTATTGCCAAGTATTGAAGTTAATCCCTTATCAACTTCATTACCAGTTAATACTTTATGCAAACCTTTCATTACAATTAACTTGCTGATAATCCTGATTGAGCTTTCTTCTTAAATTACTGTGGGAAATTAATTCTTGCAATCTCATCATATATTCCAATCACTATGCTTTGACCATGTTTAAAAAATTTATAGGACTGATTGGGTGTTTTTGACTTCTTCAAGTTGTCAAAATTTTTGAAACGCACACAATTACAGCTAAGTTTTTGTTTAATAAAGATGCTATAGATATTGTTTGTTCTTACCGTATATGAATACAGTTTCCATCATTTCTGCTGCATCATGATCAGTTAACTTTTTAGTCTCACTACTTATGTTAATAAATTCATGCTTTATTTTATTTTTTTCCCACAAACACTAAAATTTCATTTGGTCTCTCGCTTTGGTAGAATGGAATGTGAAAGGAAAATGGAATTCGTCCGTCCAAAGTATATGTAATTTTTTATCGGTATAAAAAAAATCAGTTAATTTTGATATTGGACACCGTTTTTTTACAAAACTACTGTCAAGTATTGAAAATATTCCCTTATCAACTTCATTATCAGTTAATACTTTATGTAAAGCCGTGAAACACAAGAAGCCATGAATTTGGTATAATTTCCCTTTTTTTATTCCGAGTTTAATGCATGAATTAAAATTTTCAGTGCTAACTGTTTAATTCTGGGTTTAATTCGAGTTTAATGTATACGAGAAAATATATTGTGTTGGCTGTTGCAATTGAAAAAAAAAAAATCTGAATGAATTTGAAGAAGTGAATTAACAGTTGATATTGTTAATATTTTTTAATAAATTTAGTGAATTAGGCTGGATGAATATCCATTAAATGTTGAGTACTTATTTTATTTTTTAACCCAACTCAGATAATACTTTAAAATCGGTTTGGGTTCCAAAGGAAGAACCCATTAAACTTAGATTTGATAAGACTATTAGTATGACTAATGATTGAATATTTTGATTTTGGTATTGCTATGACTGATGAAAGTTGATTCACATGAACCCAACATCTTATTTGAAAAGCATTTCAATGTTGAATCAAAGTACCATCTTAGATATACTAAATATTTTAATCAGTATACAACTATTGGTTTGTGGTATGCAAAAATTAAATCTTTAAACAGTTATACATGGATCCATATGAACTCTACAGTCCTCATTTTCATATGCCTTACTGTGTCAAATTTTTGCATCCTTTTGCTCAGTATAGACAAGTTCCCTATTTTTTTATATGCGCACTGAAAAATAAAATTAAGCACAATGTTCTCTTACCCCAGCAAAGAGCATGTTAACATATCATTACAGTAATTGTCAATGTCATATGCCTGGACAACATGTTAACTTTAGCGAATGAATAATGGTGCTTAACTTCAATGAATGAATAACAGTTGCTTATTCGGTTACGGCTGAACCAACAAGTGAAATGAGATTGTGATCGATTCATAGTAAAATGAGATTGTGATCGATTGAATGAACTAACAAGTGAAAAGGTTATCACTGATGAAAGATATAAATGGTAGCAGGAACGCAAAGTAATGATTAACCTATCTATGAGGTTAAGGCTGCAAGTTGATTAGAATTTCAGATCAGATTTCATGACCGAATAACTTTAAGTTAAAAGTTACTAAATATAAGTTTTTTTTAATGGATATTGATTTGTTATGGTAACCAATGGTTATTTTTCTTTCATATCAAATCAATGGGCGAAAACCTTGGCTTCAGATAACTTTTGTATATCATAGATTAATAGCTCAGTTCCATGCATTTGTAATTGTCTTTATCTTGGATGGATTTTCAAAATAAATGAAACAACTATTTCAAAGGCTGACGTGATATATTGTGTTATTAAAAGAATGGAGTTTTTGATTCCGCCATTTTGTTTTGCTCAGTTTTATGTATGCATACAAAACCTTTTAAGCACTAGATTGTTGGATTACATCTATTTCGTACTGTAGAAGCGAATATAAGTAAAATGCATAGTCATTTACGAATATCGGACTTTGAAATAGAATTTGAACTAATCAATTGTCAGTGAGGTTTCTTTGAGTATTAAATATGGTCCAGCTTTTTCTTTTTTGCATCTATTAAGCTGCTAAAATATTGTGTAAATTATTTTGTCAAATTTTCCATACATGTTGCTTATTGTTATTTCCTCAAAGCATCCCAGTCAATAGCGAAAGAACAATCAATGAATGTGTCTTTTTAGATGGGATAACTTAGTAATAACTTCTGTATATACTCCTTAAATTTTACTAATCTCTTATACATGTTTTTTCCATTGTAATATATTAACCATGCTGGAACATAGAGATTGAATTGGAGAGGTTTTAAGAGTGTTATGACAACTATATGAGGTAATTTTTAGTCAACCGTACACTATTTGAATTTATGATCATTTTTAAAAATTATGTTTTGTTTTTATTTTTATTTTTAGATGGATGACTTGATTATTTTTGTGTCTTTGTTGACAAATTCCATAAAATATAAGAAACAAACTAACTACTTTATTCATCCATTTATGTCAAAGATTATTTTCCTTGGCAATTATGTAACAGTATTAAACAAATCTACAATTTTATTGTGTTGCAAAGTGGATATCTTTACTAATTTGTAGCGATTTGATTCCTAAATATAGCTAAATTATTACCATTTTTGAGAAGAAATAATATAGTATTTCGTTATACATGGATCCTCTTTTATCTCATGTTCAATCCAACCATTTTCTTTTGAGGTACATACGGGTATTGACTATTTAGTTACCTTCGCACAATTGAAGTCCTTATTGACTACATTTCTTCATTACACCTTAAATGCAAAACTCATCTCCATATCTTTTAAGATTTATAATCTTATTCTTATATTCACACTGTAATATTATACAATCATGTTTGAATACAACCATATTTAATTCTCATCACCAAAGCCTAGAATTTTTTGTGTTTAAACCATGTCGATCTAATTATCATACTGTAAAACATATATTGTTTTGATTATAGGTGTGTATTATTCCATTGTTCTTTATTTTAGACCGTCTCAATGGTTGAATATATGCAAATTTTTTATAAGAAAAGGTTCATCATTTTGTAATACTTTATGTACTTATTTATCACAAAATGAAGTTATTATGATTTGTTGATGAACACCGAAAGTTTAGCTTTATATGGACTGTTAATTGATGTGTTATTCCTTATGCATTGTTTTTCATTTGGAAAAACAGGTTCTACAATGCGTGCAGTATGAACAACATATAAAACCGAACATAATGGTAAGTACCGATTCTTTGATGTTCTGTTTTGATGATATAACCTGAGTGCAAGAATTAAAGCTATAGGACACTGACAAGACGAGAAGAATATTATATTTTAGTCTTAGGAGACTATTCTTTGACATTGAAACCTTTCACGTCAGAGTTTTACTATGCTAATACTCATATTCTAAGTTATCTAGGATCTATAAGAGTCTTACTGAGCTAATAATCATATTCAAAGTTATATAGGATCGTCAAGCCAATGTTGTTAACATAGCCCGATACCCGTATAAACAAAAAGTTGTCTAATAGAGATGCAGAATGTCAACAAAATATAATAGCAAGTAGCAACCCATAAAGATATAATTCAAGTTCGTTAGCTTATAAAGTTGTTTGAAACAAGAAGATTAAGGCCTCATATCCGCATCTCTAAAGCAAGTCAACTTACACATGGGAGACCCAACATAAAAGAGCAGAAGCAAGTGATGAGGAGATACAGTTCACACGCAGATCTACTCCAGCTCTTCAGGGTATACATGAGCAGGACGAGGCATTACAGATTGTATGGGTTCAAATGTTGTAATTGGTTGATGAGATTTAAATTTCAATATTATATGGATACTTAATCCATATACTCTTGAAAAATTTATTAGCTTTTGTGTAATTTACTATAGCTTTTCTGCCTACATTTTAGTGTTATTTTTTTTCTCCTTTATGTCAACATTTCCTGTTGCTTTTCTTTGTCTTACATATATGCTCTCGTGTTTATGGGTAAAATGATCACCCTTTATTTTAGAGAAATTATTTTGTTTTTATACGTTTATATAAGTTCTATATGTATGTTCTGCTGTTTTAAGTTGAGGTGTCACTCATTTTCTTTTTAGCTTACAACGGTAATACATAATGTACTGACATAGATTATGTTATCCTATTAATTTCACCTACACATTTTCCATTTTATATCCATGTTCTTGAATTTTTTACTTGCACTGCTCATGACTAGCAGGATGAAAAGTAAATTTTACAATTTTAATCTTTTCACATACATCCCTGCTTTTATCATTACCCAAGACATCCAAGCATATTTGGGATAATCAGACTCCACAAAACATAATATCTAAGCTTTATTACCAGCCATACTTTTACACAACCCACCCCACCATCCTCCCTTTTTCTTTGTCTGTAGAACTTTGAAGTTCTTCTAAATCACATTATTTCTACCAGTTTGCTCTCGTGTCTCACTTGATTGATATAGATACCTCTTTATTATGTACGATCTTAATGACAACATTCAAAATGGTTAAGAGTTCAGTGAATTTGAACTTGGTTCACTTCAAGATATATGCATAAAATTTTGCAATATGTTTGGACTAAAGATCCCTATTTCCTCTTTTTAACTGTTTTATTTATGGTAACATTTGCTTCTATATGTGTGTTTTGGGTTAAGCTATATAAAGTATAAGCATATGTTAGCTATGTTAGTTCAAAACCATAGGGGTGAAATTAGTGCTCGCTTTATCAAGTAGTATACTCATGTGTTATTATTTTCTCTTTATTGTCAGAATTCATATTATTGCTCAAGCATTACTGATATTTTTTCTTCTATTTTGCTACATAGAGAAGTTTGACTTAATATGCTCCAGAATCCCTTCGTCTATCGATGTTAGATTTTATGCTAATATGTCTTTTGTTATCAGCAACTAAACGATATTTTTGTCAGGTTTTATATACAAAACAAGGTAGTGTACTTGATGGAAATTTCTTCTTCTGTTGGCTAAACATAGGTAATCATTTAGTTTAAGTTCAAATTATGTGTTACTTTAATATTATGTCTTCTTCCTGTATATCTTTATGTTACTATAGTGAATGGCGGTTGTAACTGTTAGATAAAAGAACTGGAAATAATTATTGTACACGCCAAATATTTCACGATGAAAACAAAGTTCAATACATATACAAATTCTTATTGAAAACAGTGGCTTTGATTGTTTTTTCCGAGGTTTTAGTTATTTAATCTAACAAATGTTGATCATTTCACTTTGCTGCCCAGGTTCGGTTCAAATCCAAATTCTTTTGTAAAAAAACAAGTTGCTTTATTTATTCCTAATTTATGCAGAGTTAACTTTAATTCAATTTATTCCTTTTGAGCCAGCTATGCGTTCAGTAATTAGGTAAACCATTATCATTAATTTTCATACTGCTAATATTAATAACTAGATTCTTGATGTAGCTTGTGTACCTAAAAGATTAAAGTTCACTAAGTTGATAATGTAACAATTAAGATTATAGTTAGTTTCCAGCTTTTGTTTGTTATTCATCACCGACTATGAGTTGAATCCTTTGCATTTACAGGTTAACGCCTCTTATATGATACATGGACGCTCTTCATATCTTTACTAACATTACACTTTTCTGATACCAATGCGTCTAAGAGGAACACGACGGGCAATAATGGGTGTACAAAGAAATGAAAACCAAAGTAAGCACTGCTACTTTCTTTTATTGATTACGTACCAAAATTTTTCAAAGTATATAATTCCACCTTCAAACCTGCTGATATCGAGTGCTATAGGATTAGACTGGTTCGCATACAGCACAAAGTGAAAACAATATTAATCTTTTTAGCGTTAATGTCATGACAACTTCAAACATAGGCCAATGTCTGTGAAAATGTGAGTCTTTATATGTCTGCTTACCAATTTCGAACATAGGCCAATCTAAGTATGAGCAGGCTATAAAAGATCTTTATACACATCTTACGCCTATACAATGTGTCTCCATTGCGCGCCATCCTAATAGACCCACCTTTCTAGACCATGTGTTTAACATAACCGGAAAATTTGTTGAGCTAAATGGAGATCGTGCCGGATACGATGATCCAGCCATTGCGACTGGAATTGGAAGCATAGAAGGAAGAAGCTCTATATTTATTGGTCATCAAAAAGGCAGAAGCACAAAAGAAAAATATTAAACGCAACTTTGGCATGCCTCCACCCCATGGGTATCATAAAGCTTTGCAAATGATGTATTAGCTGATCATCATGAATTGCCAATTATCACGTTTATTGATACGTCAGGGGCCTTTGCAGAACTCAAGTCCGAGGAGCTAGGCCAGGGTGAGGCCACAGCCTTCAATTTAACGACTATGTTTGGTTTGAAGTTTCCAGTTGTTACAGTTGACATAGGAGAAGGTGGATCTGGTGGGGCACTTGCAATTGGATGTGCCAATAAATTATTGATGTTGGAAAATGCAGTCTTTTATGTTGCCAACCTAGAAGCATGTGTGGCGATATTATGGAAAACTGCCAAAGATTTCCAAAGGCTGCTGAGAAGTTGAATATAACTGCTACAGAGCTATGCAAATTAAAAATTGCTGATGGAGTTATACCTGAACCTCTAGGCGGTGCACACACAGATTTATCTTGGACATCACAACAGATTAAACGTTCAGTGGTAGAGGCAATGATTGAGTTAATTGATACGGATACCAAAAAATTATTGCACCATCGCTGTAACACCCCACGTCCATTAATGTCACTCACAAAGGGAATGCATTAACTTCCATGGAGGTTATGAGTGAATATAGAACAGAAAAATTACAAGGAGACAGATAATAAAATAATACTTGGAAATTAAAACTTCATTTTATTGCAGCGGAAATTAAACATGTCTGTTACATCACAAAACCATAGATCATAACCAAGTACAATATCCATCTTTATAAAAACAAAGTACATAATCCCATTACAATTAAAATAGCCATTAAAAAGAAAGATAACAAGCTGGACTTTACTTCAGCAGTCCAAGCTTCCCAAGAGATAAGCGATCCAACTAGACTCCACTAGAACTTGGCCCAACCTGAGGACCTGAAGGGAAAAAGAATGGAAAAGGGGGGGTCAGACATAAAGTCTGGCGAGTATGACAATTCTAACAATACTATTATCAAAATAACTGGACTAAGACATAAGCTGGAAAACAAGGAAATGTCTATGAAGGAACATATAAAGAACATAGACAATCGCTAAAGGCAACGTTATAGGCGCTCCTAATTACTAAAGGATAAACACTTTACTGCACCACACCAGTCACCCTAAAGGTTGATCCCACTTAGCTTCACTTAGAAACTTCTTAATGGCTTTACGTACTCCTAGCTGACTACATAGGTGCCGCATGCCCCTATCTCCACTAGGTGTGTCCCACATCCCATTTTTCGATCGGCTCCCTACTTGTAGATACCCGTGCTGGCCCCACAGTGGGGTGTATCATTCCCCTAAAGTGGCAACCCGATACAACGAATATGCACGGCTTATACCTACACGATGCAACAACGGCTTACCTACCAGCCCGGGTCCATACACGCATATGAAACCCATTGGACTTGCGTTGCCACCGCTCCCCGTTTTGGCCTCTTATAGTCAAGCCCAGTATGCGTGTCCCGTCCTCGACTTGGGTCGAGCCCACAAAGATACGTTTTTGGGATACTGGTTGAAATGGGCCCCCAATATTTCCCACAAGCATTCCTCCTAAGCTTGTCCCATTAGTTCATCCCACTTAACCCACTTAGTCATGTTCATTTGCATGAGTGTTTGGTTAAGTCTAATCGTATTTCAAATGCCTCTAAAGGCAACCACTAGATTCCTCATGCCACCCAAGGCACCCACTAGATTCCCATGTCCCACCACATGTTTTTCTTTCTAAATACAAGACCATCCCGTTCTTTGGGTCAGTTAGGGATAGTCAGGGAGGGCAGGAAACTGGTTTTCCAATCTCAAGCCTAGACACTATCCTCTCTGTCACCCTAGAACCTTCTGGTGCATGTAGATAGAAAGAATGTTGATCAATTAAGTGATTAATTGTAATTAATTAATCCCTCCTAAATTTGAATTAACTTCCCTATTCAAATTTATAATTTATTCACAATTTAATGATGTCCATAATTGACTCAATTATGGCATCTATTCATGGTATGCAAAATCATACAAAATTGCATCCAATTTATTAATTCCTAATATTTCACCACGTTTGAACGTTTATTCGCGCATAAAAGGAATTATCATCACAACAACATGTATATGTGACTAAATAAATCACAGTAGGGGATGAAACTTGCATAGGAATATGTGTGCATCAACATTATCTAACTTAACAATCTGGTTTAATATGGGTACACCTAACTTAATAGGCAAATTCCCATAATCAAGTTTTATTTAATGATAGATCTATGTTTATGGGTACACCTAACTCAATAGGCAAATTCCCATAACCAAGATCCATAAAAACATTGATTCATGTTTATGGGTACACCTAACTCAATAGGAAAATTCCCATAAACATGATCCATTTAATTTAAAAGAAAACATAAACTTAGACATGATCCAATTTACATAATTAACCACATCACGATTTTACAACTTGCATGATTCAACCCAACTTAACATTAATCATATAACATATGGATTCCAACATGGGTGATAATATGAGATCTATGACATATATGAGACTTTCAACATAGTATAGCATGATATCATGATTTACAACATATATAAAATTTACAACATATTATAGCATGGTTTATAACATAGCATAGTGTGATAGCATAACATAGCATGACATAATTTACAACATATGACATAGCATAATTTACAACATACAACATAGTATAATTTACAACATATGACGACATAAAATCATAACAAGAGATTCTCAATACATAGAATTTATAATTACAATCATATCACTTTCTTGTGATCAGTTTACAACTTAATCAAATTATTTTATAATATCATTGTGAGATTCATCATACTCACCAACAAAAGAAGAGAATTAGAGAGAGAGAGTTCTTTGGTTTGATTTGTTTTGTTGAGAAGAATTTAGTTGCAGTAGATTAGGCTTCCTCTTCTTTGTTTGTGACGGCTATGCTGAACTCCATGGCAGCAGCATGACGTTAGCTCTTCTAATTTTACAAATGATTTAGGTTTAGGGTCTACCCACTTATTTATAGATTTTAGAATGCGTTTAGGCCATTAGATTTAACCTAGAAATAACCGCAGCCGTTCAGACAAGATGGGGTTTATCTTGTTGACTCCACAATGAGTCAGAAGTGACTCAGCAAACACTCAGCAAATTAACAAACTTCTATTCATGTTTGCATTAACTGCCTATATATATATATATATATATATATATATATATATATATATATATATATATATTCTACAATGTACACATTAGAAACATCCCCCCCCTTTACACACTTATTATTGTTTATATATATATATATTAGATACATCCCCCCCTTTACTCACTTATTATTATTTTTATATATGCATATTAGATACATCCCCCCCTTTACTCACTTATTATTATTTATATATATGCATATTAGATACATCCCCTCTTTTACACACTTATTAATATATTATTTTTATATGCATATTAGATACATCCCCTCTTTTACTTATTAGTATATTTTTATATGCATATTAGTATTACTGAAATTCGGGGTGTTACATTCTCCCCTCCTTAAAGGATTTCGTCCCCGAAATCTCTAAGCTAAGAAGAATGTTTAACCTAACATCAAATCACCCATCTACTCAATCATCAAACATTGGCATCCATTGTCCTTGTAGACTTCTAATGCTTTTATGTTTAAATGCATAGTGTGTGTATATGCCCGTACCTAATGCAAAATCAGGCGGTCCACTGATTCAGTTGACCTCCTTAATGCAATTCATGATAGTGTCATGCATCCATTATGTATGCAAAAGATCCTAATTGCTTACATACTATTTCTATATGCGTGCACGTCCATTCAACCGAATGCAGCATCCATATGATGGTACAACCATTATACATCCATTATACTAAATACATTCACTTATGCAATATGTAGTGACTGAGCCGATCTAGTGCCTAAAGTGTGTGTATATATGCATCCACGAGCATCCACTAGCAAACACTTGTATCCATTTTGCATCCATCATACATAACATGTCTCAAACACATGTTTCAACCATAGGATTATCCTAACTAAAGGTCAAAGATACTAGCGAGAGGGCGTACTAAAGATAAGATAAGCACAAGCTAAGCGGTAAAGGAGAAATTAAAAGACATACCCTTGAAAAGAAAAGGGTATAGCGAACGCATGTTCTCTTCCGTCTCCCAAGTAGCGTTGCTCTCATCATCTCCCCATTGCACTTTGATTAGTCTGACCTCTCGATTCCTCAACTTCTTGATCTCCGACCCAAGAATGCATATAGGAGCTCGTCGAATCGTCGCATCACGCTCTATCTCCACCTCTTTAAGCAAGCTCAGCTCTACCACCTCCGCGGTCTCGTGCAAGCACTTCCTCAAATGTGATACATGGAATACGTCGTGTACACCACTAAGTTTCTCAGGCAACTCCACTCTATATGCCATCTGTCCAATCCTCTCCTTTATAGGAAACGGTCCTACGAATCTTGGTGCTAGTTTCCCAACGGACCCAAAGCGAACAACATTCCGTAATGGAGACACTTTGATAAAAACCATGTCCCCAACATCAAATTCGTGATCTGACCTCCTCTTGTCTGCATAAGATTTCTGCCTATCTTGCGCTGCCTTCATCCTCCTTCGAATCAAATCAATCTTTTCCGAAGTCTCTCTAATCATATCGGGTCCTAGCAAGATCTTATCCGTAGATTCCCACCAACATGTAGGTGATCGACAAGGCCTTCCATAAAGGGCTTCGAAAGGTGCCATGCCAATGCTAGACTGAAAGCTGTTATTATATGAAAATTCTACCAACGGAAGGTGCTCTTCCCATGTACCCCCGAAGTCTAGGATACAAAGCCTCAAAAGATCCTCTAGAATACGATTCACCCTCTCGGTCTGGCCGTCCATATGAGGATGATATGCTGTGCTCAAACATAGCTGAGTCCCTACCGCCTCTTGCAAACTCTTCCAAAATTCGCTAGTGAAGATAGGATCGCGGTCGCTTACTATACTAGAAGGAACACCGTGCAAACGAACTATCTCCCTAATGTATACAGAAGCTAACCATGGAGCAGTCCTCTTACTCTTCACGGGAATGAAATGGACGCTCTTAGTAAGTCTGTATACTATAACCCAAATCCCCGTATTACCCTTCCTCGATCTTGGTAATCCATCCACAAAATCCATCGAGATGCTTTCCCACTTCCATAGTGGAACCTCCAATGGGTGAAGCAACCCACCGGGCTTCTTTTGCTCCGCTTTTACTTGTTGGCACACCAAGCATCTAGCGACATACTCGGCCACATCCTTTTTCATACCAGCCCAAAAGAAAACTCGCTTCATGTCTTCGTACATCTTGTCCCCGCCGGGATGAATGGTCATCTTCGAACGATGTGCATCATCAAGAATGGCCTTCCTCAAGTCTTTATCTTGTGGTATACAAAGTCTATTATCTCTACGTAACCAGCCCTTATCGTCTAGGGTATACCTACGAAGATGGCTTGACGACTCCCCTCCTTTGAGCTTTTCTACTAACTCAACCAACTGTGGGTCGTCTCGCTGCGCCTCACCAATCCGTCCTAAAAATGTAGGTCTAACTTCCAAGGATGCTAACAGACCGGGTACTAGGTCAACGGAGGGTCTAAAGTCAAACATAGAGATGAATTCTAAACTTCGCCGCTCAACAAACAATGGACTCAAGGACAGCCTTTTCCTACTTAAGGCGTCTGCAACTACGTTACCCTTGCCAGGGTTATATGTTATTTCAAAGTCGTAGGACGCTAAAAATTCCATCCACCTTTGCTGTCTTAAATTCAAGTCCTTCTGAGAGAATAAGTATTTTAAAGATTTGTGGTCAGTGAACAATTCGAATCTTTCGCCAAGAAGATAATGGCGCCAAGACTTAAGCGCGAAAACAATTGCGGCTAACTCTAGGTCATGCATGGAGTAATTTTTCTCATGCACCCTCAACTACCTTCCACCATAGGCTATTACCCTTCCTTCTTGCATTAAGACTGCGCCTAGTCCTGTCCCGCAAGCATCGGTATAAACAGTAAACGGCTTACTCCCGTCTGGTAGCACTAAGACTGGGGCTGAAGTCAAAGCTCTCTTTAATCGTTGGAACGCATCATCACAATCTACGTCCCATGTGAAAACTAAGTTCTTCTTCGTCAAACGTGTTAATGGAGCTGATATCTTTGCGAAGTCTTTGATAAACTTCCTATAGTAACCAGCCAACCCCAAGAAACTCCTTACCTCGGTAGCATTTTTATGTACCTTCCAATCTTGAATGGACACTACCTTCGCGGGATCCACAGCTATCCCCTCTTTGGAAACCACGTGCCCTAACAATCGCACTTCCTTCCTCCAGAAGTGACACATAGAAAATTTAGCATTAAGATTATGAGCTCGAAGGGTCTCCAACACTTCCCTAAGATGTAGGGCATGCTCTTCTTCGTCCTTAGAAAAGATCAAGATGTCATCTACAAAGACTACCACGAATTTATTAAGGTACTCCCTAAGCACCCTACTCATCAAATCAACAAAGTATGCTGGGGCGTTTGTCAAACCAAAGGGCATCACTAGCCATTCATAGAAACCGTCCGGAGTCCTAAAGGCAGTCTTATCTATGCTATTCTCAGCCACTCTCAACTGATGGAAACCAGTGGCTAAGTCCAACTGCGAAAATACTAAGGCGCCAACTAACTGATCAAAGAGATCGTCAATCCTCGGCAGTGGGTGTCTGTTCTTCTTGGTGAGCTTATTAAGTTCTCTATAGTCCACACAAAGTCTAAGGGACGCATTCGCCTTTGTGGCAAATACTACTGGAGCACCCCACTCCGATATACTACGTCTTATGAACCCCTTCTCAAGCAACTCCTTCACTTGCTTATTGAGTTCCCTCCTTTCACGAGGAGCCATGTGGCGCACTGGCAGAGATACGGGTTTCGCATTATCTACAAGGTATATTCGAAAGTCTATCTCTCGTTTTGGAGGTAAGCCCTTCACCTCCTCAAACACACCCGGATATTCCCGGACTACTCCTACTGATCGCAGATTTTCTACAGACGCGTCGGGCGATTCAAGATAACTTAGCATAACGGAATGTATGGGATTACAAAAGATGTCGAGAGTGTTTCCAAGGCGAGTCGTGAGCCTCACAACTCTCCTTTCACAATCAAGAACGGCCCCATTTATAGATAACCAATCCATTCCCAAAATTAGCCCATAGCTCGTGAAGCCCAAAACATAAGCATCACATCTAAACTCAATGCTTAGTATAGAAATTTTCAAATCCAAACACATCATGGACAAATGAGCTGAGCCCCCAATTGGATTTGAAACCACTAAGGGATCCTCTACTAAACTGGTGTTTAAGTGCAGTGATTCAACTAATGATGCAGAGATAAACGAATGTGATGCGCCCGAATCGAATAAGGTACAGACAGGATGATCAAACAGAAAAACTAAGCTTTCAACAGAAATTGTTCTACCTCGTTCTTGCAGCAGTGGGACCTCAAGAGCCTGAACTTGTCCCCTTGCCTGCGCTGGTGCCATAAGAGCTTGCACCTGTCCTCCTGAGATAGACCCTGCCCTCTGCCCCTTCCTTGGGCAGTCCTTAACTAGGTGTCCTGCTTCGCCACAGTGAAAGCAGCCAGTCTTCTTTTTCTTTCGGCAATCCTTGCTGAGATGGCCTGGTGTCCCACAGTTAAAGCATTTTTTCTTCCCTTTGCCATTACTGTTTTTGCCACCCTTCTTATTTTGCTGTTGTGGTTTCTTCTGATCCCCTTTCTTCTCGGTTGCCTTATCAGTTTTAGCGCTCTTCTCTTCATGCATGTACGCCATTTCTCTTAGCCTCTCAAAGGTGGCCCCCATAGGGATGTGGGTCATAGACAACCCTTGCAACGGCTCATTCAAGCCTTGAACGAACCTCAGAGCTTTCTTCTCTGGCGTATTTACCAAGTCCATGCCAAACCTTGCTAGCTGATTAAATTTGTTAACATATTCTTTCACCGATGAGCTTCCTTGTTTTAATGTCAAAAACCTCTCCATATGTAGATTCTCTTCCGCCCGTGAGAGAAACTTTGCCCCAAACCTTCGTCTGAAATCTGCCCAAGAATCAACTAGACGCTCCCCATTAGTGAGCTCCCACCAAAATGAGGCTTCTCCCTTCATTAACCAAGCTGCTAAACGGACTTTCCTTTCGTCCTCCACCTCAAAGATATCAAGTAATTCCTCAGTCTCCTTAAACCAATCTCTGGCCTCCACAAACGTCTCTGACCCTTGAAAAGTCTTTCCACCCATAGCCTTAAATTCCTTGCACGTCTTTGCAAAAGTGTCAAAACGAGGAGGAGGAGGAGGAGGAGGATTTGCTGGACCCGCGGTGGCCCTAGCCTCGAGATATTGACGAAACCAACCGGGTATATGAACACCCTCTGGAATGTTGAGATCTTCAGCCATGCTGAAACGAAAAAGGAAAGATTCAAAATGGAGGACTCGAAAGATAAAGATATGGCTATTCGGGATTATGTTTTTCATAGAAACTTTCTTCTTAAATTTACTCATTAAGACATATTTTTGAAAACACTTCTTTCAAAAATACTTTAGAAAAATAGTTTTTCTAAAAATTTCATCTGTTCTGGTAACCTTAAGCTCTGATACAACGTGTAACACCCCACGTCCATTAATGTCACTCACAAAGGGAATGCATTAACTTCCATGGAGGTTATGAGTGAATATAGAACAGAAAAATTACAAGGAGACAGATAATAAAATAATACTTGGAAATTAAAACTTCATTTTATTGCAGCGGAAATTAAACATGTCTGTTACATCACAAAACCATAGATCATAACCAAGTACAATATCCATCTTTATAAAAACAAAGTACATAATCCCATTACAATTAAAATAGCCATTAAAAAGAAAGATAACAAGCTGGACTTTACTTCAGTAGTCAAAGCTTCCCAAGAGATAAGCGATCCAACTAGACTCCACTAGAACTTGGCCCAACCTGAGGACCTGAAGGGAAAAAGAATGGAAAAGGGGGGGTCATACATAAAGTCTAGCGAGTATGACAATTCTAACAATACTATTATCAAAATAACTGGACTAAGACATAAGCTGGATAACAAGGAAATGTCTATGAAGGAACAGATAAAGAACACAGACAATCGCTAAAGGCAACGTTATAGGCGCTCCTAATTACTAAAGGATAAACACTTTACTGCACCACACCAGTCACCCTAAAGGTTGATCCCACTTAGCTTCACTTAGAAACTTCTTAATGGCTTTACGTACTCCTAGCTGACCACATAGGTGCCGCCTGCCCCTATCTCCACTAGGTGTGTCCCACTTCCCATTTTTCGATCGGCTCCCTACTTGTAGATACCCGTGCTGGCCCCACAGTGGGGTGTATCATTCCCCTAAAGTGGCAACCCGATACAACGAATATGCACGGCTTATACCTACACGATGCAACAATGGCTTACCTACCAGCCCGGGTCCATACACGCATATGAAACCCGTTGGACTTGCGTTGCCACCGCTCCCCGTTTTGGCCTCTTATAGTCAAGCCCAGTATGCGTGTCCCGTCCTCGACTTGGGTCGAGCCCACAAATATACGTTTTTGGGATACTGGTTGAAATGGGCCCCCAATATTTCCCACAAGCATTCCTCCTAAGCTTGTCCCATTAGTTCATCCTACTTAACCCACTTAGTCATGTTCATTTGCATGTGTGTTTGGTTAAGTCTAATCGTATTTCAAATGCCTCTAAAGGCAACCACTAGATTCCTCATGCCACCCAAGGCACCCACTAGATTCCGATGTCCCACCACATGTTTTTCTTTCTAAATACAAGACCATCCCATTCATTGGGTCAGTTAGGGATAGCCAGGGAGGGCAGGAAACTGGTTTTCCAAACCCAAGCCTAGACACTATCCTCTCTGTGACCCTAGAACCTTCTGGTGTATGTAGATAAAAAGAATGTTGATTAATTAAGTGATTAATTGTAATTAATTAATCCCTCCTAAATTTGAATTAACTTCCCTATTCAAATTTATAATTTATTCACAATTTAATGATGTCCATAATTGACTCAATTATGGCATCCATTCATGGTATGCAAAATCATACAAAATTGCATCCAATTTATTAATTCCTAATATTTCCCCACGTTTGAACGTTTATTCGCGCATAAAAGGAATTATCATCACAACAACATGTATATGTGACTAAATAAATCACAGTAGGGGGTGAAACTTGCATAGGAATATGTGTGCATCAACATTATCTAACTTAACAATCTGGTTTAATATGGGTACACCTAACTTAATAGGCAAATTCCCATAATCAAGTTTTATTTAATGATAGATCTATGTTTATAGGTACACCTAACTCAATAGGCAAATTCCCTTAACCAAGATCCATAAAAACATTGATTCATGTTTATGGGTACACCTAACTCAATAGGCAAATTCCCATAAACATGATCCATTTAATTTAAAAGAAAACATAAACTTAGACATGATCCAATTTACATAATTAACCACATCATGATTTTACAACTTGCATGATTCAACCCAACTTAACATTAATTATATAACATATGGATTCCAACATGGGTGATAATATGAGATCTATGACATATATGAGACTTTTAACATAGTATAGCATGATATCATGATTTACAACATATATAAAATTTACAACATATTATAGCATGGTTTATAACATAGCATAGTGTGATAGCATAACATAGCATGACATAATTTACAACATATGACATAGCATAATTTACAACATACAACATAGTATAATTTACAACATATAACGACATAAAATCATAACAAGAGATTCTCAATACATAGAATTTATAATTACAATCATATCACTTTCTTGTGATCAGTTTACAACTTAGTCAAATTATTTTATAAAACCATTGTGAGATTCATCATACTCACCAACAAAAGAAGAGAATTAGAGAGAGAGTTCTTTGGTTTGATTTGTTTTGTTGAGAAGAATTTAGTTGCAGTAGATTAGGCTTCCTCTTCTTTGTTTGTGACGGCTATGCTAAACTCCATGGCAGCAGCATGACGGTAGCTCTTCTAATTTTACAAGTGATTTAGGTTTAGGTTCTACCCACTTATTTATAGATTTTAGAATGCGTTTAGGCCATTAGATTTAACCTAGAAATAACTGCAGCCGTTCAGACAAGATGGGGTTTATCTTGTTGACTCCGCAATGAGTCAGAAGTGACTCAGCAAACACTCAGCAAATTAATAAACTTCTATTCATGTTTGCATTAACTGCCCATATATATATATATATATATATATATATATATATTCTACAATGTACACATTAGATACATCCCCCCCTTTACACACTTATTATTGTTTATATATATATATATATATATATATTAAATACATCCTCCCCTTTACTCACTTATTATTATTTTTATATATGCCTATTAGATACATCCCCCCCTTTACTCACTTATTATTATTTACATATATGCATATTAGATACATCCCCTCTTTTACACACTTATTAATATATTATTTTTATATGCATATTAGATACATCCCCTCTTTTACTTATTAATATATTTTTATATGCATATTAGTATTACTAAAATTCGGGGTGTTACAATCGCATGCTCAAATTCCGTCATATTGGAGGATTCATAGAGGGAGAGCCTGTTGACCCAATTAAAAAAAAATGAAGAAAGAGGAAGCAGAAGTCATCGAAAAAAAAAGGCTAGCAATAATATCCACCCTTGACCTAGAGCAAGAAGTGGAAAAGCTCAAGGATCAAATACTAAAATCAGAAGAAAATCCTTCATCCAAGCCAATAGTCGAGAGTGTGGATGATTTGATTTCAAAACTGAACAAAGCTATCGATCAGGAACTTACAGAAACGGCTGATGTCACCTGAAGGATCTCATTAGAATTGGTCCAGCTGATGTCACCTGAAGGATCTTATCTAGATCCTTAATTTACTCTCTTAATTGAGATATTTTTGGCAACCTCATTTAAAGGATAAAGGAGATCTTTAATTTATTCTCTTGATTGAGATATTTTCAGCAACCTCATTTAAAGGATAAAAGAGATCCTTAATTTACTCTCTTGATTGAGATATTTTGCGCAACCTCATTTAAAGGATAAAGGAGATCTTTAATTTATTCTCTTGATTGAGATATTTTCAGCAACCTCATTTAAAGGATAAAGGAGATCCTTAATTTACTCTCTTGATTGAGATATTTTGAGCAACCTCATTTAAAGGATAAAGGAGATCTTTAATTTATTCTTTCTCTCCTTATTTGGCTGGATGAAAGTAGAATATAAATTCATTGCTATGGTTTGTATGAAAATAAGCTTGTAAAAACTCCATCAATTAATTAATAAAGTTTGCCTTTCTCCCGTGGTTTTTTCCCGCAAAGGGTTTTTCCATGTTAAATCTTGTGTGTGATTTTATTCTTTACTTGCTTCTTTGATCATTTATTTATTAACACTTTAGACCATCATTGAACTCCGTCTTCAATTTCTCAACCTTTTCAATAATCTCTGGATCATTAGAAACCTCATCTTTTGAAATTTCATTTCTGAGTGTATTGAGTTTATCTGTTGAAGACGGAGTTCAATGATGGTTTAAAGATTTATCCCAATGCAGGAAAATAGAAGAAAATGATGGAAACTCTAAGTAAAGTATCTGAAGCAAAGAAAATCGTTCCTCGTAACAAAGAGAAAAACAAAGGGATAAAAGAAGCCGTAAATTGCCCGGACTTGAAAATGATGGTAGATGCTATGAAGGAAGAAATTGAAAATGCTGGAGTATAGATTTTTAAGATACAAATGATGAACTTAAAGAAGTAATCGCAGACGCCAAGAAGGAGATAGCGTCTGAATTAACCAAAATGCTTAAGTCCAAAAATTTAATAGCGGAAATAAAACCAGTTCCACGAAACTTAAAAAAGAGAGCCGATGAATTTAACAAAGTAGTGAAGGATAAAATACATGAGGCAATTTACTCAGACAAACTGAAAAGCAAAGCAGAGGCTGTAAAAGTAGAAGTGGAGAAAGCAGGAGAATCACCTACTCCTGAAGCTAAGAGTAAAATTTCAGAAATGGAGGCGGATATCAGGAACAGCCTTGCTTATGGACTTGAATTCTCAAAAGGAATTGAAAGAGAAGTTTGAAAATTTAAACGACATTGCCAAGGCCTTAAATGGAGGTTTGGATAATGAAGTTTCCACGGAAGGTGATTATATGGTGAATATGAAGTCAGGCAGCTATAACTAATTGTTGGCTGAAAGGTGTTCGGGAATGTAAACTCAAGCAAAAACAATGCCTTGCTTTGTTGTTGCAGTATATTTTCGGAGCCTAGACTTCGTGACAGTAGCGAAGTTGTCCAGTAATCGAAAGAATTATATTTCTCGCTGGTAATTTCAATTTTCATATATTTGGTAATGTAGATGTTTGTAGTTGCGATGGTTGTCAAATTTTTGGTTTTTTTTGTGAAAGCAGGACACTTGTAGGCTGAAATTTTGGGTAACTTACTCTCTTTTCTCCCCTCCCTTTCTCTGTAGCAGATGTGCATTTGAATTGAGATGTAACCGATAATTCTTTTTCTTCTTTTTGGGTTGTTACACTGCTTTAGATTTTAGTCGGTTTGGAGCTTAAACTGCTTAACGGTTAACCAAAAATATTTCTATTAATCTTTCAAAAGGTTTGGTTTGGAAAAAAAACTAATGAACTGGCTGTAAGGCTTGATGAAGAAGCTAACATCAATCCGCCAGTTCCTGGGCAAATTTATTTCACCAATGAGGAATCTTTAAGTCAGGTTGGAAAAAAAAAGTTAGTTCAATATGATAATTTTGTTTTATTTCTCTAATGACCATGCTTGAGAAGTAATACTCTGTAATTTACAGAGTTAACCACTATACAAGGCTTTTCTGTATATTTGTAGGACATCTCGTTACATAATTTTTTTTGGCTTTGCACCCATCAGTAAAATACATGCATTTTAACAGAAATTGGGGTATTAACGTCCTTTTTTTGTCTTCAGTTTTACTCTATCAAATGTGTTAAACGTTTAAGAGTCGGTATTAGTCGGTCATATGAAGTAGCAATGGCGAAGTCAGTTATTTGTTTTCCAACACTGTAAACCTTATCCTAATTGGCCACTTCTACTACCTAATATTATGCATTATATAACTGTTATATTATTTCATCTTTTCTAATCTATGTATTGCTATATGCTCAGGTAACATTTGGCATAGCAGGAGCAGTGAATCTCTATGAACAAACAAGCACTTAAATAGGCCGCGTCTCAAGAATAAATATTATTTGTATGAGCAGAGCTGCTGCACGTATTACACTAGTTGCAATTTTTAAGTTGGACAAAGAATTGCAAAATAAAATTGTTCTTTTATTGTACTATGGACTTGGATGTGTTATATGTATTTTTTCCTCTATGTTATTTGTCTACAATACTTTGTTCACATGTACTAAGCAACTTCAGTTATCAATGACAGTAAATGAAATGTTACTTGGTTTGTTATTAATGTACTATTAGCGCCATAGTTAACAATTGTATTGCTGTAACCTGGTGCCTAAACAGCATGGATGACAAATATTGAGCTACTTGATTTCCCAGCTTACTTTATAGTTACCATAGAACTCATTATATTTTTCCTAAACTTTATCAAATCAAACATGGTCAGTTCAAATTATCCTATAAAGTGACAGCTATTGCTTGCTGGTGAGTATGTATTGACTGCACGGGATTGATGAATCTTTTGCCTTTCACAAAATATATTTCTTCCAGGTGATTTTTTTAAAGAAACTGTACTTAATTACAACAAGAGCAAAAATACGTAGATTTTGAGTTGGCCACAAATAAAACTTTCAACCTAAACAAATGCCATACAGAAATACAGTAGGCAACTCAAAATTAAACGATACATTACAGAAATGGCTACATCAACATACATTACATCCGGCGCAGCGCTAAACATAAAGCAAAAAAGATATCAGAAAGCACACCAAAGCAGGCCCACATCACCCGGAAAGACCGGAAAATAAGACGAAGAATCCAGCAGCTAATCCAGCTGAAAAGGTGAATATTTGTTGACTACACAAGATTAGTGAATGTATTTGCCTTTTACAAAATACACTGGACTTCGTCTGAACCATGCCACTTTCAAACTGACGATCATGCAAACCTTCGTATTGTACCATATTTGTTATAAGTTAAGTATTGTTACTAGACGTCGTTAAATATGTTTCAAGAGTATTATTTATACCCTCATTCGTTAGTCTTTAACATTTCTACTTTAAACCTTTTCTCCTTATTTATTGATTACCTTGGAAAAACTTGAGTTACTTAGCAATATTAGTTCAGCTGTTATTGGAATTCCTTTCCTCAACTGTTATTGGAATAAATAGAAAGATGACATACCAATTTAGAGCGTCACTATGTGAAAATTAACAGAAAATTTAGCACATGGCCTTACAATTAATTAGTCTTATTGAATAATTATTGGCTTATCTCTCTTATGTGTTTACTTTTTATCTTGAGTTCTGTAGTAAATTAGTAATAGGCTGATAGACATTGAAAACCTTGCCACTTAAACCTCATACTTAGAAAGCAGGTTTATCCAAAAGTTCCAACTCAGAAGACTATGCCACCGGTGTCAATCCAACAACACCACAAGCCAACCTTCCTCCACCATTACCAGTTCTGAGGCTGAGTTCATGTCCTCCTTTTCCACGTTCATCTGCTAGCCCTTTGAGTTACAAATGGTCTACCAATCACTGCATTTGGCTTCAGTAAGTGAAATCTGAATATCGATGAAACTCACCTCTGTCACTCCATCGGCATTTGCAACAACATTTCCTAGCTCGCCCGCATGGCCGAATTTATCTTCAGGAGCACCATGTGTCAAGCCATTTGAATTGAGTTGTGGAGCTGTTGCTATGCAAACATTGGCAGTGTCACCAAATTCATGAAGATGGAATCCATAAAGTCCAGAAGAGAGTCCAGTAACCCGTATATATATATACACACACACACACGCCTATCGACAGACTCTGACAACACGGTTTGTCTTCCACTTTGTAAATTCATTTCACCATGTGTAGTACATGGGATGAATTCCTCTGTCCCGCTGTACACTGTCTCCATATGCCCAATGGTCAAGATCTCTTTGATTTCTTCATTTTGCAAGTAAGCCCCTCAACATCGGTGGAGTTTAATTGCAAAATCTCGAAATCAGGGGTATCTTGGCCCTTGGTCACAGTGGACATAGCGTATAGCGGGACAGAAGAATTCATCCCGTAGTACACCTGGACAAATAAATATATAACTGCATGCATTCAAGCCAACGCACGTATAACTGTTCCCTCCTTTGCATCGCAACAACCTTAAACTGTTTTTTCCTATTAACTACCCTGCCGTGTAATACACAGTAAGTTAATATGAAAAAAAAATTGTTTCCTCCATTTTCTTGGTCAAGCAAGTTTGAATTTCAAATTAATAGTTATTTTCATTCACTTGGAGGTAGTAGTTATGAGAGAAGTTACAGCATCATCCACTCTTATAAATACAGTACAATACTTGGTGGCCTACTACATCGTGAAGTTTCACGTCAAAATCACCTCTATTCTGCATATTCTTTTATTCCATTCCAAGTTATAATCGTGAAGTTTAGACTTAGTTTAATATTATACTTATATACACACCACATGATGCCTACATTTACCACCAAATTTTAAAAATATATCTTATTTAAATCTACTTGTTTAATATTGGACATCATATTCAGCATCATGGTTAGCATGCAACAATATGCATGTGAAAACAGAGAGTAAGTTTGTGTACCAATCTTAATCTTTACATGCAGTGCTCCCAGTAGGAGTTTGCTTACACCACATTCTGTGGTGTCAACGTGACTCTATCTATCGATTGGTGGATAGAGGAGGGGACCACATATGGGGCCCCCTGAATTCCACCAATCGGTGGCCGAGGTCACCATGACACCACATAATATGGTGTCAACAAACTCGGTCTCCAGTGCTCCTACCTGCTGTTGGTCAGTAAAATAGATATGTGAGGAAGCTTTTCATCTGACAGTGATACTTAAACCAATACGGTAATATCACCTGACAGTGATACTTAAACCAATACAGTAATTTTAATTACCGTATATAGTACTACCACTGACAACTGTATCAGCCATTGACATTCATTGCCATTACGATAATTTATTATATATATATATATATATATATATATATTTACATATACACACAAGTGCGAACCCGTGCTTCGCATACGGGCTGCAGTTATGTATTTATTAATTATCAACTAATCTTTGTTTTGCTATAAATTTATTAATATGACAATTATGTTCAGTATTACATTAAGTTTATAATACGGAAAACCAATTTAAAATCTAATTTGTTTAACATTTTCACTACTAGGGAATACAATAATTGAGCAATTTCAGAAATGAATACCCATAGTTAAAATTCGCATACAAAATATATTATTATAATAATGTAAAAACATTAAACAATTTTCGTTTTAATTATCAATTTCCGTATAAATTATTTGTCGTAAGGAAAAATGTTCCACCTCTGACAATATCCATAAATACAACCGTACACACCAAAAAAAAGAAAGAAAAAAAACTAAGATCAAGGAACGAAAATATTCAAAAGAGAACAATCATGCATTAAGCAACCAACATGAACCATCAATATGAAGGAACAAACTGCATGATTCCCATGGCCTTGTTGCATGGATGTTGCCAACCCTTACTTGCTCCCTATAAAATGTACGTTTCATGTTAATAGTAAAAAGACAAAGAGTGGAGCATTAAAAACTCAACTTCAAAAGCTATAACATGATAATATATTTTGTGAACTAAAATGAGAACTATAAGATCTATAGTACTGCTCATTCACAAAACATGGACTATTGTGCTTATTAGGTTCAATACAAATATACACAACTCCGTAAGATACATAAACATCCTAGTATATAGGGCAACATTTAATTTATAGGGGACATACAAAATGTTGCTTATGCGATAAACTATGTCTAAGTCAAGGGATAAAAAATAAAATATTCTACAAATTCCATTTTGGATCATCACAGCAAATCACATACCCAAGACTTGCTCTGTATGTTAACAATTTTTAGAACTCAAAATCTACATCAAGTTAGTAATAGAACATACATTTTAAACGCAAGTTCTTCACTGGCCAAATGTTTTTTTGATTTTGATTTGCACTTCCTCTTGATCTCCCGGTCATCCAACACTCAGAATGATACAACATAACAGCATCTGATAAATGTAGATCGATTTACATGTAGGATGACTGCAATGTTTGATTTAAGCGCAAGATGAATGCAACATCAATTCAAACCAAAATCTAATCCAACACAAAATAAGCTTTATTTGCGTAAGAAAGCCAACAAAAAATAGAAAAAGAAAAGGAAAAAAAAACCTGAGGCTAGGGGGTTCATCTGGGATTGGAAAAGTAGGAGTTGATCGAGGGTATTATTTCAGGGTTTTTGCTGCGAACAAACTTCCTAAGCCTCTGCTTTTCATATTTATTCCCTTTACTGAAATTGTTAAGCACACCGCACTTCTTCCGTCTCTGTTAACCCTGCATTCATTTATGCATACATAATAAATCATCGATACTCTATTTTGTTGTATGTTTGTACTTTCTAGTAACAGAACACACATTTTAAATGCTACTACCACCACATTAGACAAACCATTAGTAAACAACTCTTATCTAAACTAAAATACCATGACACCACCCACAGCTTGAAAGAAACGTCATGTCCTCCTTGGGTCCCTTATCCCGTTTTTGACTCATACCGAGGTGTGAGGCTCGCGAATTAACTCTACACACAAAGCTATGCCATTTAAGGCCGTGCTTTAATCATCAACCACAAGACTCTGCTTTTCAACAGAAGCCTTAATCATTTGCTTCTCAGCATGCCACACAGGCAATTCACGCCGTGCGACTGATGTCTATCGATATATAACCTCTGAGCTCGTACGTCTCAGAGAAGGATGTTAAGCAAGAGAATAAATTCTCCGCCACCAAACCGATATATATTTAATAGATATCAATCAGTACATAGTAAAATCCAATGTCAGACACACATCCATTTACTAGTTCGTTCTAGGTCTGAACGAAACCGAAGGCACCTTATTCCTCGTCCCATACGTCCAATATAGGACAGAGGTCCTCGCATGTCCATCGATCTCCAAGTACATCTGGACGATCACCACTTATTACCTTGCCTCCGGCGTACAGCCCAATCAAGACATCGGTAATCATCCAAACGATGTGAAGACCTCCGATCTTCAACCACCGTCTTCATCATCGACTTATCATTGAATCAGTTATTTAGAATGGGTATAAACCCGGCCTTTCCGAATAACTTGCGTATATTATAAACAAATGCTACATAAACACAACATACGCCTCATTCCAATTATGAATATTCTTTCATTCAAATATTCATATCATTAGGGAAAGTTTCCCATTAATTTTACCAAAGATAAATTCTTTAGATTTATTCTTTAATCTTCCTTTAGATATCAATTCAAACCAAATTAAGATTTATCCAAACTAGTCGGGATTAGCACACCTTACCGAAGTAATCATTTGTTTAATTTCCCAATCCCAACCTATTCATCACATGGAGCGAAACTAGTAATACTCCATATCTAACACCACGGTGTTATCGGGAAGTTTAATTACCATTTCACATTCAAATCTAATCAAATATTTAACTATCGCCTGGAGTAAACCTGGTGGTACTCCATTCTCGATCATTTCCCAAATTTGATAATTTAAATTATCACATTCACATTCCAATCTAATTAAAGACTCCTTAAAACTCCACTTAGTTTTAATCTTCCCAAAAATCAATATTAATGATTATTTAACTTTGGGAAATCAAACATGTCGCATCGACAATCTACATCGTACCATTGATTTCTGCCGATATATAACCTCTAAGCTCGTACGTCTTAGAGAATGGTGTTAAGCAAGAGAATAAATTCTCCGCCACCAAATAGATATATATTTAGCAGAGATCAACGAATACAGTTCGAAATACAATGTTAGACATGTAATCATGTCTTTACTAGGTTAAAGAACTAATGTCAATTAAAACACAGTTCACGATAAACCCAAAATCACATTCCATTAATTATGGAATCTTCATGGAAAACAGATCAATATACATTATCGATATCAATTTCCGAATCCGACTAATAATATAAATGGAATAATGACAAAGCCTTTTAAATTCCATAAATATTAACAGTCTTCCTCCATAGAAGCTCACTTCGAGTATTACCAATCGAATTCCATTCAATTCCAGTATATTAAATTGGGAAACTTTACTTTGAAAAATTCCATTAAATCTTAATAAAAGATGTATATATTCCAAATCACATTTCACTGTTAATCGGGTTAAAGAACGATTGTCGTTAAAAACACAGTTCATAATAAACCTAATTCACATCCCATTTTATTCCAATTAAATGTTAATTAATTGGAAACTCTAATAATCTTAATTAAAAGATTTATTATTTTCACACGGGGTTCAAGAACAGTGTTATTTAAGACACCATTCACGACAAACCCAAAGTCCAATTCTTTTATTCAATTCCAATTAAATAATAATTAATTGGAAATCTTCACTAAATCTTAATTAAAAGATTTATTCTTTTCTCAACTAGGTTTAAGAACAGTGTTATTTAAGACACCATTCACGACAAACCCAAAATCCAATTCTTTTATTCAGTTCCAATTAAATATTAATTAATTGGAAAACTTCACTAAATCTTAATTAGAAGATTAATTCTTTTCTCAACTGGGTTTAAGAATAGTACTATTTAAGACACCGATCACGACAAACCCAAGATCCAATTCTTTTATTCAATTCCAATTAAATATTAATTAATTGGAAAACTTCACTAAATCTTAATTAAGAGATTTATTATTTTCTCAACTGGGTTTAAAAAAGTGTTATTTAAGACACCTTTCACGACAAACCCAAAATCCCATTTGATATTAAATACAAGGCTCTGAATAGAAATTATATCGGCTTATATTCAATATCAAATTCTGAAGCCAACACATATCGCATTGGAAATAACGATATATACATATCTTCCAAATTTCCATTACAATATCCGTATAATCACGGAATCCAACATCGAAATATTCCGAAGAATATTTCCATTCAAATACATTCCAATTCATATATTGGAAATTTTGGTTATATTAAAACCCATTCACGATCCAATTTACTTATTTAAAAATAATTGGATTATAATTCTAGTTAATAACTAGTTCATTTCGATAAAAATATTTTTTTATCTTTTCAAATATGGAATTTTTCATCCTAATTCTTTCCAAATCATTTACTACGATTTTACAAAAATTATTAATATTTTCAATAATTTTATTGAGGTCCTTTCAGTCGATTTTCATAAACGGTCATCGAACTACACTTACATCGACCTTTTTTAAATTTGATTTGGACATAATTCCAAATCCAACCGTCAGATTTCAAATCTCTTATATCCATTAGAAATCTCTTTTCGATACGAACCCAACAGTTCCGGTTTTAGGGGAATCCGACGGTCGGATCTCCCGTAATGTCAATTCGAAGCCAATGGTCGAAACTCGCTAACAGTCGCGGCGAGGCGCGTTCTGTTCAAACCATTAATATATATATATATACAATAAATGCAATATATATATATATTTCATTCAAAACATATTTATAAATTCGTTTTAAAACGATTCCCACTTTCACTGCAATTTTAAATCAAAATTGAATAATCTTTATCATTATAATATTTAAATGGTAATATTTTCAAAATATCAAATTTTGAAATCTTTTCCTTTTCGATATTCATTATAAAAATGAATAAAATCGATATAAATATCGTTTGCGTTAAAATAGCGCAACTCTAATTAACACGGCTTCATATATTACAATATTTTAATCCTTTACTGAATATTATTTTAAAATATTCGTTATTTAAAATATTTGTTATTTTTGAATTGCAATCAGACCCAATCAATTACCATATAATGTTAGTTATATGGATTTCATACAATACATGTATATAACAACAATAATAATTAATCAACCATCATCCAGAGTGCCTTCTACACTGTATAAGCATTAAATATAAATAATTAACGCTTACTACAGTCTGTCAACCAATATATCATCCCAATACCCGCGTGGGGTTTCAACCAACAAATATTGAATATTATTTGTGCAGTTGGGCGATGGGCAAAATAGTTCGTTCCAATCAATATCGGTCAAATGAGTGTACATAAACAAATCGTTCGATTTGTAAATGAATATTTATTTTAACACATGAATATTTTATTCAGTTCATACATTTAATAAAAATGATATTTTTATTGTTCAAATATTTTATACAACACAATACAATCAACAACCACAATACAGTCCATTCAATCCAAACAAACAACCATGGTTTCTACAATAAATAGTGTCGGGTGCTGCTAAGCACCTCTACATCCTAGTATATATTTTACTGTAAATGAATTTGAGTGAGGAGTTCTCACTTTGGTTTCCACTCCGTCATTCTTTAAAGGACGGTTTGGATTCGAATTTGCCCTAAATTCTAACTAGCTCCAAATTTGGCCCGGTTAGTCTTGTTGTGAAGCTCTCGTCCCCACGATCGCAAGGATCTAGTTTCGTGCGATTTGGACCTCGTATGAAGAAGTTATCGCGTTAAATACATTGGATAATTAACGATATAATTAAAATATAATTAATTAAATAATTACCCCATTATACACTAATCCTTCGTCTCCCTTTACTGTAACCGTCGACTTCGATTTACCCTCACCGCACCTCCTCCAGGCGACCGGATGTTGATCCAAGATCGCCATCTAAACCGCCATGTCGCCATCCCCCAGCGCCGAGAGTAGCTCGCCGTCCGATGAACCCTTGGCCCACAAAACCTCGTGCGAAGTGGCGCCCTTAGAGGCCAAAATTCTCACCCAATTCTCAATGAAAAACGATTAAACTAGTACTGATTTGAAGATCGGAGAAAGTACTTTAACTTTTGTTTTGGATTGAGGATTTAATTCTGATCGGATTGGAAGAAAATCGCCTGGAAATTCGGGAGCTTTCTTGGCCCTTGATTTATGAGGCCGACGGCTTGGCTGATTAGGGTTTTATAGGAATTATTCATTATTATTTGATTTCTAGAAATTCTAGTTTTTCAATCCGAACTCCAAATCAAACCCAACGACTGTTGCCTCTAGCTAAATACCCTCATTCCGGATACAATGGGATATGTCCCATAAGCCAATTCGACTATTTGAATCAGTTTTTATTAAAATTAAAATATAAATCAATATATATTGAATTCAAACGTACATTTTAATTTACCCGGGCCACATACTGACTCCAAAAATTACAGAAAAATTATATCTAGCTTTGTTTTGACGATAAGGTCCTAACAAAACTAATTTCATCAAATTTAGAGGCCGTTTGAAAAATGGCCATTTTCCTGTCGATTAAATTCAAACTTAAAGTACCAAACGCGTTTAAATTCACCACGCTCACATATTAATTCCAAAAATTATGAAAACTGAAATCTAGCAATAATTTGACATTCCAGATCCAACAAAATTGGTCTCGTCGAAAACGGAGGTCATTTGCAAAATGGCTATTTTTAAGGGCTGTGTATATATATATATATATATATATAATCAAAAATATATAAAAATTCCATAGCGACTATTTTAAATTTTGAACTGGACATAACTTTTAATTCATATTATGAAATCTCAATTTTTCACATTTGTTAGAAAAATATTGTTAAACAGATTCTAACGTTTCTTGTTTCATCAAATTCTGACTTATATTGAATTATGTATAATCAATTGAAATTTAAAATCGAATTTTTAAACTACCGCGCCATTTCAAACTCTATTTATAATTAAAATAAATTTATACGTTTTAACTTCGATCTTAATAAATTTTAAATCGTTATTATTTAAAATAAATCATTTTAAATATCCAAAATCCATTAAAATAGCTAAAATAAAAAATTTAAATTGGTTCTGAAAATCCGGGTTGTTACAATCTTCCCCACTTAAAATCTTTTAGTCCTCGAAAAGAAACGGAGTTGAAAGTTGTTTAACTAACCAACTCAACTTTCATTCTGGCTTTCATTCTTCAACTTTTCAGTTTCTAAGAATTTTCTAATTCTTCAAAAATTTGGCTAATACCCTAAATTTTCGAAAAATTCCGCCATAACCTCATTTGTACGGGGAGACCTTTAAAGCCGCAAGTAGCCTCACAGGGCCCTCGTCATCCAAAAAGAAAAACAAAAAGCCAAACGGCTAGCCAATCGGCTCATAAAATCATCAAAATCGAAGAAATATAGTAAACATGTACCTATTTGTTGGGCATACAATTTTATTCCTCTTCTTAGCTTCCATGCTATGACCTGTTCAATGTATATACATATATATGCATGCAATTCCAATAAAATTTCAATTCAGTTCAATATTTGATTCGATTTGGCTAAATTTACCATTCGTTTACATATTGGTTTTTATTAGTTGAATTAACAATCAAACATCACAACCAGCAATCAATTAGTTGATTAACGTTTCAAATTCAAAAAATTTATATACTCAAAATTCATGTTTTTGATGCCAATTCATAACAATACTCTTTATCTAGTTTTAGTTCTCACACCAGTCAATTGGAAATATATAGATATCCCACTTTCAGCACTTGAACATAAACACTGATGATACTAGTAATCATCAGTATCATCTCCGGGCGACTAGAGTGTGATTTTATATCTATCCAGAATATTTGAGACTTCGAATATACGTTCATGACGCGTATATGCAAAGTCTTCATATACTCGATTGTCCAAAATAAAATAAAATAAAATACCCAAATACGTATAATTAGATTAAAATTTCAAAACTAAATTTGTTTTCATTTTTTTATTTTAAAAATAATATTCTTCACACTCGCTCTAGGATACTACTGATCCTATCTCTAACTAGTCATTCTTATTGGATATTACTAATCCAATCACTGATGAATTCTTTCGTTTGGTTCTAATGTGTCTTGTTCTCGAGCTCTGTAAACCAAAGCTCTGATACCAAAATGAAACGACCTAAACTCGCCCTTACGGGAAAGCCCGGATTGAGTTGAGAACACGACAAATCAGAACATAAACAGAAGAACATTTCATTGTTATTACAACAATTACATTAGAGTACAAGAATATAACAGAGTATGAATAAATATTATAAAACAGAAAATATCAGAGATTTAAATTACATTAGCAGCGAAAAAATAATACATAACACAACTGAAAGAAATATACGGATACAGAGCTTTCCAAATATAGCTTCAGCTGTAAATCCAGGATCCTGGGAAAAGAAATAATCTGCAAAACCAAAACTACTAGCTACCCGTGTGGAAAATATAGGCACCCAGAGTTTAGGTTAAAACAATAAACTCTAGGTCAGTCATGAGACTGGTGTGAGAACTAAAACAATTATTTAAAACTTTACATTAGAAATAAAGTAAATCAAGAGACCACGCCGTATAACACGGAATGGGGTTTCTTCCAAGAATACCAGTGCATAAAACAAACAGCGCAATGCTTTTTGGAAAAATGAAGCTATTATAAGACTCAGGTCCTATCACACAATGCAACACAAGCCGGAGGATAGAGTTTTCCCTTATAATAACCAAACATGCTTGGCACGTTTAAAACAAATCATTTTGATATTACTATAAGTGTATAGTGTCAAAACAGCTTCAAATATAAATGTATCAACCATAGACGGCATGGGTACCATATATCATGTCGCCATACTAGGCTCTACAATTAAGATCGAAATGTCACGTATTGGAAATTGGATTTCCGTCATAAGTTGAGGCAAGGGATGTACTCCTTGCCGGCTTCGAGACACTCTAGCAAATGTCTCAAGATCTCTTGCAGTAGACCCTTGGATCCTCCAAGGTAGGTCCATACAAAGCGGATTGGTTATGCCTGAATACACGTTTCCCGGTCCTATAGGACCTATCCATCGGCTCTGTAGTAACCGATATATCTAAGGCGCCTCGCTATCCATCAACCACATAGGAAAAAATATAAATAAATATCTGGGCTCCATACCATGACACCACCCATAGCTAGAAAGAAACTTCATGTCCTCCTTGAGTCCCTTATCCTGTTTTTGACTCATACCAAGGCGTAAGGCTCGCGAATTAACGCTATACACAAAACTATGCCATTTAAGGCCATGCTTTAATCATCAACCACAAGACTCTGCTTTTCAACAGAAGCCTTGATCATTTGCAACTCAGCATGCCACATAGGCAATTCACGCCGCGCGACTGATGTCTATCGATACATAACCTCTGAGCTCGTACGTCTCATAGAAGGGTGTTAAGCAAGAGAATAAATTCTTCTCCACCAAACAGATATATATTTAATAGAGATCAATCATCACAGAATAAAATCCAATGTCAGACACACATCCATTTACTAGTCCGTTCTGGGTCTGAACAAAACCGGAGGCACCTTATTCCTCGTCCCATATGTCCAATACAGGAGGGAGGTCCTCGAATATCCATCGATCTCCAAGTACGTCTGGACGATCACCACTTATTACCTAATCTCGAGTGTACAGCCAAATCAAGACATCAGTAATCATCCAAACGATGTGAAGACCCGGTCTTCAACCACCGTCCTCATCGTCGACTTATCATTGAATCAGTTATTCAGAATGGGTATAAACCTGGCCTTTCTGAATAACTCGCGTACATTATAAACAAGTGCAACATAAACACAACATACGCCTCATTCCAATTCTGAATATTCTTTTATTCAAATATTTATATCATCAGGGAAATGTTCCCATTAATTTTACTAATGATAAATTCTTTAAATTTATTCTTTAATCTTCCTTAAGATATCAATTCAAACAAATTAAGGTTTATCCAAACTAGTCGGGATTAGCTCACCTTACCGAAGTAATCATTTGTTTAATTTCCCAATCCCAACCTATTCATCCCATGGAGCAAAACTGTTAATACTCCATATCTAACACCACGGTGTTATCGGTAAATTTAATTACCATTTCACGTTCAAATCTAATCAAAGATTTAACTATCGCCTGGAGTAAAACTGGTTGTACTCCATTCTCGACCATTTCCCAAATTTGATAATTTAAATTATCTCATTCACATTTCAATCTAATTAAAGATTCCTTAAAATCCACTTAGTTTTAATATACCCAAAAATCAATATTAATGATTATTTAACTTTGGGAAATCAAACATGTCGCATCGACAACCTACACTGTACCATTGATTTATGTCGATATATACCTCTAAGCTCGTACGTCTTAGAGAAGGATGCTAAGCAAGAGAATAAATTCTCCGCTACCAAACAGATATATATTTAGCAGAGATCAACGAACACAGTTCGAAATACAATGTTAGACATGTAATCCTATTTTTGCTGGGTTAAAGAACTAATGTCATTTAAAACATAGTTCGTGATAAACCCAAAATCACATTCCATTAATTATGGAATATTCACGGAAAACAGATCAATATATATAATCGATATCAATTTTCGTATCCGACTAATAATATAAATGGAATAATGGCAAAGCCTTTTAAATTCCATATATATTAACAGTCTTCCTCCACAGCAGCTCACTTCGATTATTACCAATCGAATTCCATTCAGTTCCAATATATTAAATTGGAAAACTTTACTTTGAAAAAATTCCCTTAATTCTTAATGAAAGATTTATATATTCCAAATCAAATTTCGCTGTTAATCGGGTTAAAGAACGAATGTCGTTAAAAAAATAGTTCACAATAAACCCAATTCACATCCCATTTTATTCCAATTAAATGTTAATTAACTGGAAACTCTAATAATCTTAATTAAAAGATTTATTCTTTTCACACGGGGTTCAAGAACAGTGTTATTTAAGAAACCATTCACGACAAACCCAGAATCCAATTCTTTTATTCAATTCCATTTAAATATTAATTAATTGGAAAACTTAACTAAATCTTAATTAAAAGATTTATTGTTTTCGCAACTGGGTTTAAGAACAGTGTTATTTAAGACACCGTTCACGACAAACCCGAAATTCAACTCTTTTATTCAATTCCAATTAAATATTAATTAATTGGAAAACTTCACTATATCTTAATTAAAAGATTTATTCTTTTCTCAACTGGGTTTAAGAACAGTGTTATTTAAGACACCGTTCACGACAAACACAAAATCCAATTCTTTTATTCAATTCCAATTAAACATTAATTAATTGGAAAACTTCACTAAATATTAATTAAAAGAATTATTCTTTTCTCAACTGGGTTTAAGAACAGTGTTATTTAAGACACCGTTCACGACAAACCCAATATCCCATTTAATATTAAATACAAGGCTCTGAATAGAAATTATATCGGCTCATATTCAATACCAAATTCTGAAACCAACAAATATCGTATTGGAAATAACGATATATACATATCTTCCAAATTTCCATTACAATATCCGTATAATCACGGAATCCAACATCGAAATATTTCGAAGATGATTTCCATTCAAATCCATTCCAATTCATATATTGGAAATTCTTGTTATATTAAAACTCATTCTCTATAATTCTAGTTAATAACTAGTTCATTTTGATAAAAATATATTTTTATCTTTTCAAATATGGAATTTTTCATCCCAATTCTTTCCAAATCATTTATTACGATTTTACAAAAATTGTTAATATTTTTAATAATTTTATTAAGGTCCTCTCAGTCGATTTCCATAAACGGTCATCGAACTGCACTTACAACTACCTTTTCCAAATTTTATTTGGACAAAATTCCAAATCCAACCGTTAGATTTCAAATCTCTTATATCCATTGGAAATCACTTTTCGATACGAACCCAACGGTTTCGGTTTTAGGAGAATCCGATGTCGAATCTCCCGTAATGTCAATTCGAAGTCAATGGTCGAAATTCGCGAATGGTCGCGGCGCGGCGCGTTCTATTCAAACCGTTAATATATATATATAATATATATATAATATAAAATATATATATAATATATATATTATATATATTTTGTTCAAAACATATTTATAAATTCGTTTTAAAACGATTCCCACTTTCACTTCAATTTTAAATCAAAATTGAATAATCTTTATCATTATAATATTTAAATGATAATATTTTCAAAATATCAGATTTTGAAATCTTTTCCTTTTCGATATTCATTATAAAAATGAATAAAATCAATATAAATATCGTTTGCGTTAAAATGGCGCAACTCTAATCAACACGGCTTCATATATTTCAATATTTTAATCCTTTACTGAATATTATTTTAAAATATTCGTTATTTAAAATATTCGTTATTTTTGAACTGCAATCAGACCCAATCAATTACCATATAATGTTAGTTATATGGATTTCATACAATACATGTATATAACAACAATAATAAATAATCTACCATCATCCAGAGTACCTTCTACACTGTACTAGCATTAAACATAAATAATTAACGCTTACTACAGTCTGTCAACCAATCGATCGACATATCACTAAACAATTGGGATTAGTGTATGTCAAATATCATCCCAATACCCGTGTGGAGTTTCAACCAACAAATATTGAATATTGTTTGTGCAGTTGGGCGATGTACAAAATATATCGTCCCAATCAATATCAGTCAAATGAGTGTACATAAACAAATCGTCCGATTTGTAAGTGAATATTTATTTTAACACATGACTATTTTATTCAGTTCATACATTTAATAAAAATGATATTTTTATTGTTCAAATATTTTATACAACACAATACAATCAACAACCACAATACAGTCCATTCAATCCAAACAAACAACCATGGTTTCCAATAAATAGTGTCGGGTGCTGCTAAGCACCTCTGCATCCTAGTATATATTTTACTGTAAATGAATTTGAGTGAGAAGGAGTTCTCACTTTGGTTTCCACTCCGTCATTCTTTAAAGGACGGTTTGGATTCGAATTTGCCCTAAATTTTAACTAGCTCCAAATTGGGCCTGGTTAGTCTTGTTGTGAAGCTCTCGTCCCCATGATCATTTGTTTTACATGGAACGGCTTCGACCCATTTTGAAACGTAATCGACAGCGAGAAGAATATACAGGTTTCCAAAGGAGTTTGGGAAAGGTCCCATAAAGTCAATAACCCACACATCAAAGAGCTCGATCGTAAGGATGGGGTTTAAAGGCATCATATTTCATCGAGAAATCTTTCCTAGCATTTGGCAACGATTGCAAGTTTTACAGAATTTGAACGAGTCTTTAAAGAGAGTGGGCCAATAAAAACCACACCGAAGCACCTTTTCAGCGGTTTTCCTAGGACCAAAATGTCCACCGCACGCATGATCATGGCAAAATGAGAGAACACTCCTAATTTCGCTATCGGGAACGCATCGACGAATGATTTAGTCCGAACAATACTTAAACAAGTATGGGTCATCCCAATAGAAGTATTTCACTTGGGAAAGGAATTTGTATTTATCTTGTTTGGACCAAAAAGAGGGTGTTTCCTTAGTGACTAGATAGTTCACTATGTCGGCGAACCAAGTGTCGATTGAAATAGAAAGAAGTTGTTCGTCAGGAAAGTTTTCATTGATTGGCAAATAAGATGTTGTGTTCGGAAGACGAGATAAGTGATCGGCTATGACGTTATCGGATCCTTTTTTGTCTTTGATTGTAAGATCAAATTCTTGAAGTAAAAGGATCCATCGAATTAAGCGTGATTTAGCATCCTTTTTAGAAAAAAGGTGTCGAAGAGCAGAATGGTCAGTGTAGACCGTGACATGGGAACAAATCAAGTAAGGTCGAAACTTCTCGAGCGCAAAAACGACAGCTAAAAGTACTTTTTTTGTGGTCGTATAATTCAGTTGAGCGTCGTTTAAGGTCATACTAGCGTAGTAAATGACGTGAAGGATTTTGTTGATGCGTTGACCTAAGACAGCACCAACAACGAAGTTAGAAGCATTACACATGATTTCAAAAGGAAGGTCCCAGTTGGGTGAATAGATTATCGGAGCTGAAATGAGTTCTTTTTTAAGACGTTCAAAAGAAGCGACACATTCAGAGTTAAATTCGAATGGGATGTCCTTTCCTAGAAGAGTAGTCAAAGGACGAGCAATTTTGCTAAAATCTTTCACGAAGCGTCGGTAAAAGCCAGCATGCCCAAGAAATGAATGTCCTTAACGCATTTTGGAATGGGTAGTTTTGAAATAACGTCAACTTTCGCTTTATCTACCTCAATGCCATTATTTGAAATTACATGTCCAAGGACAATGCCTTGTTTGACCATAAAGTGGCATTTTTCCCAATTCAACGTTAAATGTTTTTCTTTACATCGATTTAAAACAAGTTCAAGATGATGTAAGCAAGATGAAAAAGAATCTCCAAAGATCGAAAAATCATCCATAAAGACTTCAAGAAAGCATTCGATCATATCAGAAAAAATTCCAACCATGCATCGTTGGAAAGTTGCAGGAGCGTTGCACAGACCGAAAGGCATACGTCGGTAAGCAAAGGTACCGAATGGACATGTGAAAGTCGTTTTTTCTTGATCTTCGGGAGCGATTGGAATTTGGTTATAACCGGAATAACCATCAAGAAAGCAGTAGAATTCGTGACCGGCTAAACGTTCGAGCATTTGATCGATGAAGGGAAGAGGAAAGTGGTCATTACGTGTTGCAGCATTCAATTTTCGATAATCGATGCAAACACGCCAACCCGTTTGAGTACGAGTTGGAAGAAGTTCGTTTTGGTCATTTGTGACAACGACGAGTCCGGTTTTTTTTGGAACAACGTGAATGGGGCTAACCCATAAGCTATCAGAAATGGGGTAAATGATACCGTTGTCAAGAAGTTTAAGAATTTCTTCGCGAACTACCTCTTTCATCTTAGGGTTAAGCCTACGTTGTGCTTCACGAGTGGGTTTGGCTTCATCGGTTAAGTGAATACGATCTTGAACGATTGCGGGGCTAATTCCCTTGATATCAGAAATGGACCAACCGATAGCATCTTTATTTTTAGAAAGAGTTGAAAGAAGAGAAATTTCTTGATCAAGAGTTAAATTTGAAGAAATTATGACAGGATAAGTTTCGTTATCACCTAAGTAAACATACTTAAGGTGATCGGGAAGAGGTTGAAGATCCAACTTTGGCGATTTCTCGACCAAAGCACTTGGTTGAGATTTGGACTCAACTGAAAGCGATTCAAATGGAAGCTTGTGTTCGACTTCATTAGGAGCATCTTGAAACATTTTTTTGTACTCGACCTCACGCTCTTCATTAAGGTCAATGGATTCATTTTCAGAGTTCTCGTGGATGGCATTAACCTCCAAGGTTTGGTTACATAATTCAGTCGAATTACTTTCAAGATTGAAAATGTTAAGATCAACAGTCATGTTTCCAAAAGAGATTTTCATTGAACCATTGCGACAATTTATTAAAGCATTTGAAGTAGCCAAAAAGGGTCGACCTAAAATCAAAGGAATTTGACTCATTGGATTATTGACAGGCTGAGTTTCCAAAACAATGAAATCGACAGGGTAAATGAATTGACCAACTTTGATGAGTACATCCTCGATTTCTCCAACAGGTTTCTTAATTGAACGATCGGCAAATTGAAGAGTTATTTTCGTTGGTTTAAGTTCACCCAAACCAAGTTGTTGGTAAACAGAATATGGAATCAAATTGACACTTGCACCCAAATCAACTAAGCATTTATTAATTGTTTTATCGCCTATCGTGCATGAGATCGTAGGGCATCCAGGATCTTTGTATTTGATCGGGATTGATTGGGTCAAGACTTCGCTAAGTCCAGCGGCTAAAAGACTTTCTTGGGTACATGAGTGTGTCGTTTTTGGGTACACAAGTCTTTGAGAAATTCAGCGTAGGTGGGGACTTGTTGAATGATGTCAAGAAGAGGGATGTTAACTTTCACTTGTTTGAAAATTTCCAACATCTTTTCCATTTGGTTAGAATGTTTCTTTGGTTCAAGACGATGAGGAAATGGAATGCCAAACTCAGTAACTCGGTCTACTAGAGTTGGGGCAGAACTAGACTCAAAATTTGGATCTTGATCGTTCGTGGTTTTAGAAGAGTCGAGAGGAACACTCGGTAAGTTGTTTGGATCTTCAACTTGATTATCGACTTTCTTACCGGATCGTAAGGTTATGATAGCATTCAACTGAGTTTGATTGCTATCATGGATGACATGAACTTGGTTTGGATTAGGATTTTGACTCCTAGGATTTGGAATGGGTTAACTTGGGAAAGTGCCTCTTCCCCGTTCACTTACAGAAGTAGCCAACTGACTCATTTGCATTTCAAGTTTAGCGATAGATTGACTCGTGTTTTGCATGTGCGACGTCAATAAATTTTGAAGATTGGTATTTGATTGGATATTTTGAGTCGTTGCTTTACTCAATTCTTCGAGAGTTTTTTCAAGTGATGTCAATCGGTTATTGTCCTGGGGAACAGAAGTTGGTTGCGCTTGATTTTGAGAAGGTGGCGCAAGATTCTGGAATTGATTTTGTTGAAAGGGAGGATTCGAAGGATTATTTGAAAATGGTTGAAAAGGGGGTCGAACCAAATTCGAATTTGCATTGTTTTGGGCCCAAGAAAAGTTAGGATGATTTCTCCAACCTGGATTGTACGTTGGGGAGAAGGGGTCGTTTCTAGCTTTGTTGAATGCGTTGATTTATTCTAACGAATGTGGGCACTGATCGGCAATGTGGTTAGGATCGTTACATTTGTAACAAGAAGGCTGAGACGCTTGAGTTTGATTTATTTGGTTTGATGAGAGGACATTATCAAATTTGGTTAACATCGCGTCTATTTTAGCTTCTAAAGCCGTTGAGGATCCTACCGAATGAGCGTTAGATCGGGAATAAATCGATTTCTCGTTAGATCTTTCCCATTGAGCTGATTTTTCAGCCAAATTTTCAAGAAATTGCCAAGCGACATTGTGATCTTGGGCTAGAAAATTTCCTTGGCACATCGATTCAAGCATGGTTCGAGAACTATTTTCAAGTCCATCGTATAAAATTTGACAAAGAGTCCATTTTTCGAAACTGTGATGTGGACATTTGATTAGAAGCTCTTTAAATCTTTCAAAATATTTTGCAAAGGATTCTCCTCCAAATTGATGAAAATTGACGATTTCGTTTCGAATTTTGGATGTTTTTTCCAGAGGGTAAAATTTCTTTAGAAAAATGTTCACAAATTCACTCCAAGTTCCAATCGTATTTGAAGGCAAGCTATACAACCATTTCTCAGCATAATCGGTAAGTGCAAATGGAATTAACCTAAGTTTGATTCCATCGTCACTTAGTTGTTGAAATTTCATGGTTGCACAAACTTGTTCAAATTTGGTCAAGAAAATATAAGGATCATCACGTTCAAGATTGCCAAATTTTGGAAGAGTATTTATGTGATTCGAATGAATTTCAAAATGATTACCCGTTGGGACGGGTAATATGATGCAGGAAGGAATAGAAACTCGCTTGGGAAAGTATCTATCCATAAGAGTTCGAGGGGGATTTTCTCCGGCCATGGTGAAAGGAATGTTTGTTCGGACTAAATGATTAGTAGAAGAATCACGGATCCAACTTCGCATGCACTAGTGCAAAGAAGATGAGAAAAGGAGAAAGAAAAAATTTGAGAAGAGAGCAGAAGTGAATTTTTTTATAAGTTTTTTTTTGTATGTATGAACCTAATGCAACTAAATGAATGCAAGGATTAACTACAAATTTTCTATCCTTAGTGGCTCCTAATCCAAAATTATATAGTGACACGTTTGATTACTTAAAACAAAAGATTTCTTGGCCAGTTAACGGACAGGAGTTATCGGTGCACCAGGAATCACCCTAGCAATGCAGCCGAAGGTTTAAGTACCTTCAGAGTGACAACCGATATAATATTTACGAATCACCGTAATATTTATAAAGGGTTGTTTCTCTGCCGTAGTCTAGACACCAAGAAATAATTCGTTCCAAAGAAATCAACTATCAAAATACAATTAAGCCCTATATGAGCCCGTGACTCCCTTAAGTCCAACGTCTAACCGTTATTATTATTCAAATTCTACAATGAAATGCAATTTGTGGGCTAAGGAAAGGGTGATGAAATCCCTCACCTTATGTGAATTGGGGTATTGCCCTTAAGAAAAGAAAATAAGATGATGAATGTGAAACAAAAATTAAATGTGATATTAACAATGCAACTACAATGAAATTTTATTTTGTTTTTGAATTTTTGATGCAAATGCAAGCAACCAATAATGCAAGAAAATAAAAAACAAGGACGAGAGAACAATACCAGAGGGTCTGAATTTATTAGCAAAATTTTTTTTAGCGGCGAATTTTTTTAGCAAGCAAGCAAAGTAGAGCGCATCGCAAAACAGTTCCAAGCAAGCAAGCTAGGTGATGCAAAGCCAAACACTTCCCTTCTTCTTTTGCAACCTGAAAAAGAAGACGATATATATACAAAGGACAAGTGATTCTTTTTCTACTTTTTTTTTGACGCAAACTAAGATAATTGAAACTTAAACACAAACCAAGGAAACTCTAACTAAAAAGAAAAAGAACACAGTCAAGTTCAAATTGGATTTCACACACAGGCTCAATAAAAATAAAAATAGTGGAACTCAAACTAGAAACAAACTCTCGTAAATAACTAAAATAAAAAAAAATGACGCACGCGTTTAAAACAATAGCCCAAAATGTACTTGGCCCAAACAATCAAACAAAATTCAATACGCTCGTCACTCTTTGAACAGAACACGACTTAATAAAGAAGGAAATCGAAAGAGGGAAAAGGAAAAAGAGAATCAAGTGGGAAAAGAGGCGATTTTGGTGTAAGGGCTTGGTGAATGGAATTGACTATTGTTCAAGTGGTTTGTGGTTGGTATGTAGTGTATGGTGATGGTATTGATGTTGCTGGTTTGGGATAGAAGGGTGATGGTGGAGATTGAAACAGGAGCCAGAAGCAGAAGATGGTAGAAGAAAAAAATGAATTTGTGAAGATGAGATACTTGTCAGGTGTGGATATTTAAGAGAGAAAGAACGGAATTAAAGCATGAAGGAATAATTTTAGAAGGATATTTTTTTTGTTTTGTTTTGTTTTGTGAAAAAAAAGAAAGTAATTAAGAAGAGAATTTTGGAAAGAAACGAGAGAGAGGAAAAAAATGAAGAATTGAAAAGCAATAATTTTAATTAATTACTAAAGAGAAAGAAGGGGAGGCAATTAGTAAATATAAGACAAAGATGGAAAGACAATTACAGAGGGAGGGCAAGAAAAAAAGAAAGCAATTAATTGAGAGAAAGGGTAAGAAAGAAATAAATGAGAAAAAAAAATTATGGAAAGAGATTTTTTTTCTTTTATTTGTAAGAATAGAAAATTAGATGAAGGTGGAATGAAATGAAACAGGAAAGAATTTGAAAACACAAGGAAAGTGTTATTTTTTTTTAATTCAATGCAAACGAGATCAATGCAATTGCAAATGCATGAACACACAAAAATTAAAAGGCAAGTAAGAAAACACAATTTTTTTTAAATAACTAAAAACACAAAATAAAAACACACACAGAACAAATGCAAACAACAAATGCAATTCACACAACTAACAACAAAATGGAATAAACTTTTTTTTTATTTTTTTTTCAGTAGAACGCAAATAAAAAATAATAATTCGAAGAATAAAATTAAAACTAATTTCTCTCCCCGACAACGGCGCCAAAAACTTGTTTGCAAACGGATTTTCAATCGTATTAGAAAACTGTTGACAAAATATGTTAATAATAACCACAAGCGCACGGCGTACAATCGTAGTACGTGGCGAATACGAGTCGATCCGCAGGGAAAGAAGCAATTCTAATTTTATTCAGTCAAATTAAACCAAAATTTGGATTGTGATTAAGTACTAAAAAAAAGGTAAACTAAAGTGTAGATTAAAACTATGAAATTAAAACCAATTTAGGGCCAACTTCACTTTTCTCTCTTTCAACATTATTCACATAAAATAGCACAAAGATCTCTCAAATAACGTCAGTAAGATTAATTCTGTAATTATCATAAGCATAACTTATTTGCGTTAATAATGAACACAACATAAGCCATCAAACTATAAAACACAATTAATCTAACTTTGTAACTTTTATGAAACAAGCCATCGAAATGAAATTAAAATCTAATTTAAGTATGATCTATTTACTATTGGTTAGTAATATAGATCATCAAATTTCAACTTAAACATCATTTCATTGCCATAATCACAATTTTAGATGAAGAGGCAATTTGTTGTATATGTCATAAACATAGCCTCAATGTTATGAAATGAACAAAAGAGGCTATTAAATTCAATTTGAAACACAAATACACAAAAACATCCATTCCCATTAAACCCAAAGAGACCATTCATACAAATTCATGTTGAATCTACATTAATTGAGAGGAAAAGCTTCATCACCCCTAAATTGTAGGGGTTTAGCTCCTCATTTGTGTTATCATTTCAACACAAATATATTTCAACATTGACAAGCAACAAAAATAGAGAACTAAATAAAGTAAAATCTATTCTAATTGCATAAAAGAAAATTACACTACTTGCAAGAAAGAAAATAACATGTAAATAAAACTAAAGAGAAAAGAGGAAGAAGAGTTTTATTCCAAGCAAAGAATTACAAAATAAAACTAAGTGTGATTTTATATGGAGGAGATACAATGTATTTATATTGGCTTTGGCCAAAGCTAGATAGCTCATTCCACAATGTGGGACAAAAACCCATTTCCAAAATAACAAGTAAATTAAGTAGCTAAGTGTGAACGCGTTTGAATGAGAAGCCTGAGCTAGTGTGAATGCATTTGAATGGAAGGCCTTGCAAAGGAGCTAGTGTGAATGCACGCAGAGAAAATAGGTTGCGGGCTTCAACTCCAATTGCCTTGAATATGAATAAGAACTCCAAGTGATCAGAAAGGCATTGAATCTTAACTCTGTAATATGCAGCAGAAAGTAATTGAACATCAACATCTCTTCAGATCTTCAAGCTTTAATTCACCTCTAAAAATCAACATTCTTCTTGCACAAATTCTTCAAGCTTTTCAACAATTAAGTGCATTCATCTATTCATCATAAATCATCTGAAAACACAACTATAAATACATAGTATCAATTATTTTAAATATAAAATAAGATAAATAAGTGGATAAAATATACACTTTTACGTGTATATCAAATACCCCCACACTTATCTTTTTATTCATCCTCGAATAAACTAAACTAAGATATGTCACACTTTCGCAGGAAACACGATTGCATTTAGCGTATGCAACAAGCCGTTAAACCCCTAGGTGTCCCTAGTAGGACGAGTGTTGTCTCGTGAGGGTTTTCAGCGGATACTACCCACAAAATCAAAAGCGTCTTATGTACGCGGGTTAATCAAACAATATATTTAATGTCTTTCATATTCCAAGGACTTTACCTAAATTTCATAATAACGGTTCAGTCCTAAATTGTCCATCCCATTATTGGTGCAAAAATGAATAAAAAATTTCAAGCTGAATCGTAATTCTTTGATAACACTGTAATTGTCTTGAAGGTTAAGAGCGTGGTGTCAACCAAAGTTCTACACATCGACAATGTGCACCCAATCATTTCTTTATTCTTTTCTTTTTTTTTTCTTTCCTTTTTTTTTTTTTTTTGAATAATTCTACACCAGTGTAACTGTAACGACCCGAAAATTTTCGACTTTGAACGACCATTCAAGAGTCGAAAATTACAGATTGTTAATGAAAGAAATTAGAGGGTGAGGAAAGATAAGGAAGAACTAATAGAATAGAAGAAGAAGAAGAACATCATCATCAGAGTAAACGCGAATCTCACAGCGGAACGAATAAAATATAACATAACTTTTGAAATACAAACAGTTATATATACAATAGCACTTATCAGAGTGCAGCACTTACAACAACAGCGGAAATAATAATAGCTATAGAATCCTGAAGCCTCCTGCTCCAAGCTCTCCAAGTGTATCTGTAAAATTCCGACTACTTGACTGCCCGTACAAATTTAGGCACCCAAGAGTTTAGGGGAAACAACAAAGTAAACTCCGGGTCAGTCATGGGACTGGTATGAGTAAAACAATTTAAAACAGTTTGAACAAGTAAACGATATCTCATAAGACCACGCCATGAAAACGGAACGGGTTTTTCCCTTATGAGAATCCAACAACTTTGTAAACAATATCATTCTGATATTATAATAATGTCTAAATACAATTAGTGTAATGACCCGGATTTTTGATGGTGTTTTAATTAACTTATTTAATTATTTAAATAACGAAAATATTATTTAATCGATGACGTTAGTACGTATAATTATATTATAATTAAAACCGAGCTCGAAATGGCGCTGCAGTTCGCTATTTGGCGATTCGAACTTCAACTGAATATACAGGATTTGTTTTAAATCGGATTTCTGTGGAACAAGAAACGTTAGGAGCTGGTGGAGTATATTTTTCTAGTGGAAGAGGAAAACCGAGATTTCGTCGTGTAGATTTTGATTTATGTCCAAATCAAATATTCAGAAAAACAGCGGTATATTCGTTCGTGGCCATAACGGTTATTCAAATATATTTGAATATCGGTTGTGAATTTAAATAAGATTCTTTTGAGACATAACTATAATTTAATTTTTAGAATTTTACTGTAATTTTTAATTAATTAAATAAGCAACTTTTTATTTGGAGTATTTTGCACCCTGTATGGATATTTTGGGGTTTCACAATATGAGCTAACCTACCGATATTATTATATTTATGGGGTTGGGACACCTCGCTCGTCACGGTGGTGTTTTTATTTTTGTCCGTAGCGACTCGTACATGAACAGAGTTTTATGTGCTGGATACACTATTGCTTAGCAATAAAGAAGTGTTTGGTCTCTTATAACATGCGGTCACGTACACCTTTCCATTTAATGCGCCTTACGTCCCATCCTATTTAAGCAATGCACGTTCTTGCGGTACAACGTGCCAAATATCTCTTTAACTCATTATGTGGAACGGCTAAGTGGGGTGCCATCTTGCTTCCTTGTTGATTATATAAGTGTGCTTACGAACTTGTTTCTTTAAATGATTGAGAGGGATAGAGCGAGGTGTTAATTTCATGATCGGGCGTTGAACAACATCTTGGTTAGTTGTAACAATATATCGAGTTCAAATACATTTTTATGACTTATCAAAGCTTTAGTAAACTGTACAAAATTCTATCACCTTTTTATTGTACTACGTCCCCCATGATGAGTTGCTACTACAACATGATATGTCTTTGTTACTGAGTCATGCACTACACCTATTCTATCCGTGAAAAGCTCACATACATGGCCACCCTCCTACTTGGATATCCTGCACCCACGTTCTTGCCTTTAACACCAAGGCCATCCCATCATCCATCAACTGTTCTATACGTTGTCACTGTGAAGTGAGTATCAACACAGGCGTTGTCCCTATGAAGTAACGTGTAACGTACACCCTATGCATATACTACATGAAAACAAGTTTCAATCCAAAACTGACAGGAGAAGTGAAAGCTCAAAGGGGCTACCTACCCACTTGTGCAGTTATCATACTTCAGGGTTAAGTATACTTCCCTAAAGAAAGCAATTCATGTCCTTCTTGTCACCATACTTAGCTTCTGCCGACATGATGCATTGAATTCACGGATACATGAAGTGACAATTCAACAAGTTACTTAAGGGCGAAGTTCATGCACGTTATAAATACATGGATCTTCACTGGCATTCTTTTGCTTCAGGGAAAAAGAAAAAAAGAAACTGTTTTAAATACCGAACCTCTTGAAAACTCAGTTCAAAAAAAAAATTCCAAAACAAAATTACATACTTCACGATAAAATATAAAGCCAATATAATCTCGACGCAGTCATCTCGAACAGGAAAAATCACAGCGTGAAGGCATCGAATTTTGTCGTGATTTTCGGAGCATAGGGGAGTTCAGATAGCACCACGTTCATGGCGCAAGTGGAGGTGGTAAGCAGCGGGTTTCAACTGGAATGCAGATGTGGAGTTGGCACATCAAAACAATGGGAGCAGGGGAGCGGTTTTGGGTACTGAAAAGAAGCGAAAAGGAAACAACAGAATTGGGTCAAAAGAAAATAAGGTGAATGTTGGACAGAAGTATGTTGGGGACGAGGTAGAAGGACAAAGGGGTAGCGTTCGGTTGTAATGGCTGTCGAAGTGGTATCCTGGAGCATGAAATGGGATTAGGGAAGATGGAGCAAGAGGAGCGAGTTGGGTGAAAAGGGTATCATCGGATAGGGGGTAGGACGCTGGGTATTTTGGTGATTGTGGCGGCATGAGTTGATGGCCGTGGAGGTGAAAAGGAGGAGTCAAAGGAGGAGGTCAACGGGTCAATGGGAAATCGGGTTTTTCTCTGTTCGATTTGGGGAAGAAAGACTTAATGGGTGCGGATCTGGTAACTTAAGGGTGAACGGGCCCGAACTTGGTTAATGGGAATCAAGCGAAACAAGATCCGACAGGATCGTATGGACGGACACTACACCATGGAACTGACTGGGAGTGGATTGAAGCTCGTATGAATTTACGGCGAAATAAATTTGTTTGATTCAAATCAAATAACAGTTTATCGTTCTTTAACGATGAACTGCCAAAGTGAGTAAAACTCACTAACTCTCCTCAATTTATATTTTAATATAAATTGTACTTTATTTATTGATTGTTGTATATTGATTGTTAAACTGGACTGTTAAATAGATTTGATTGAAAACGTAGTTATAGTTAATCTATGTACTGTTAATCAAATATGGTTCTGTACGGCAGGATATTTCATTTCAAAATGAAATATGATATATATTATACTGTGTAACATCTGTGGATGCAGGGAGACAGGTTGGAGGAATCTGACTGGGTTCCTCAACAATTATTTTACTGTTTTCATATATTGTGATATATGTTGTGATTTATAATCTGTTATTGATTATGGATGTTAGAACGATATTGATCATCGTTGTTTGATATTTTACATATCATAGGAAACCCTGAGTTATAAATAGGATATATTTGTAACGGTAAATAGAAGTTGTAAATAGGAAATATTTGTAACGGTAATTAGAAGTTATAAATAGGAAATATTTGTAACGGTAAGTAAACGTTATAAAAAGGAAATAGTTGTAACGGAAAACGTAGTTTATCAAAAGGAGTTAATCAAACGTAGTTTATCAAAAGGAGTTAATCAAACGTAGTTTATCAAAAGGAGTTAATCAAACGTAGTTTATCAAAAGGAGTTAATCAAACGTAGTTTATCAAAAGGAGTTAATCAAACGTAGTTTATAAAAAGGGGTTAATCGAATATAGAAATTAAGAAGTGAAGTTAAACAAAAATTAGAAACTGACTAGAGATTAGTAAGTTGAATAGTTTTCTGAGTGTTGATCTGATGTTGGTTTCGGCCTTCGGGGTTTATACTTAGAGAATTGTTCTCTTACTAATTTACAGTTAGGGACTAATAGTTGTGGAATGGTAGTGATGCGTAAATGAGGATTGGAAATGTTTTCCAATGTTGAAAACATATATTTTCTAATTTTAGAAAATAAGGAAATATGAATATATATATATATATATGGTTGATGATTGGATCGATAATTCCATTTGGAATTTAGATCGTTGTTTGTACACCGACATATTTTCATTTGATAGTTAAATCACAGACTATCGAAGTTTTGACCATTTTACGTTGTTAATATGGAGAGACCGGTTGGATTATTATCCGAAGAACCACTCCGTATCGACATAAGCGTTGTGATCAAATACGATGAAGAAATTGAAGACGGAGTAAAGTGCAAGGGCTGTCCTGTTTACAGAATAGTGCCTTCGGTTTCGTTCAGTCCCAGAACGAACATATATGGACGAATGTCTGACAGAGTATTTCCAATGATCGAATGGGTCGGACTGTACAAATATATATGGTGGCCAACGGATTTATTCCCTTCGCATAATATCCAGAATCTATTTGTGCAGATCCAACTAAATGATTAACGGATCTGATAATGTGGCATTCAAAGTGATCGTGTTATAAATGAATGGAAAGTAAGCATAGCTTCTAGCCTCACATCCGGTAAATGACAGAAATCGGGCAGGCAGCATGGCTAAGTCGGTCGCACCGAAGTAGGGTGTATAATCACCTATCTAGAGAATATTCATTTGCTTCTTTAATCTATCAATGCTGTCCCATATATATACGGGAAACGGTTGCTGATCCCAACCGTTGGTGATGTACATTCGATACACTCAAGCGAAATGAGTGGTCGGTCATGTGTGGCTGAGTTGCAAGATGTTCTTGTTGAACTCCAGTGTATCGTTCCTAGAGTACACTGATCGGAAGGTGGTTCCATGCCTTGTCATAGTTGGAAACCCAATCATCCAATACGCACCTGCGGTTTTGATTGTATACTATATATGTAGAACGTGAGATGCAAGCGTTTCTACTAGACTGATATCTATTTGTATTTAGACATTATCATAATATCAGAATGATATTTCTTTTCAAAGATGTTTGGATTCTCATAAGGGAAAAACCCGTTCCGTATTCACGGCGTGGTCTTATGAGATATCATATACATGTTTAAATGATTTGAGTTTACTCACACCAGTCACATGACTGACCCGGAGTTTATTTGTTTTGTCTTCCCTAAACTCTTGGGTGCCTAAATTTGTACGGGCAGTCAAGTAGTCGGGATTTACAGATGCACTTGGAGAGCTTGGAGCAGGAGGCTTCAGCAGTCGATAGCTATTATTTATTCCGCTGTGATGTTATATGTTGTACTCTGAAAATGGTATGTATAAACAGTTATAACTTTGTATTTCAAAAGTTATATTATATTTTATTCGTTCCGCTGTGAGATTCGTGTTACTCTGATGATGTTGTTGTTGTCTTCTTCTTCTTCTATTCTAAGTTTCTATCTTATCTATATCCTCACCCTCTATCTTCTTTCTATTAGTTTCTTGAATTTCCAGTGCAATTTGGGGTTGGACTTGTGTTATTTAGTCAGCTCAAATTGGACCGGATTTTCGGGTCACTACAGTTGGTATCAGAGCTTAAGTTAAGTATTACCTTGGCTCTGTGGCGTGACTCAGTAGAGATGGGATTAGTAATATCCTAGACTGAGATTGAGTGTATATATACGAGTGAACGTATTTGTTAATTGATATAAAAATTTGTTTTATATTATGGAGCTTTATTGGTTGAGTGGCTTATGAATTCTGGTCGATAGTGGGGCACCACGTTATCGATAGGGGTTTCTAAACATTCGAATACGATGAACCAACATGATATGTTTTGAAATTAACATGGTATAATTGGTTGTATTGGTTGTTATTATAATCGAATGAGATTATAAAAAGGTGAAATAGTTGTAGATAACTAATCAGGATTCATATAAGTAAAGTATATGAAATAAGATGAATTAAATCTGAATTTAAATCAGGATTAGGAATTAAAATAAGGAAATTTTAAGTTCCTGGGTGATTTTGAAAATGTTTTCAAATTGGAAGAGTTATAGTATTGAACTCACTTCGATAAACTGGGAAATAACCCTGATGAGTGTGGCCACCTCATCAGTGTTCATTTTCGAGTTCTAAGTGACGGATTACTACCAAAGGTTTTGTTTTTGAATTGTTTTGAGAAAACAAGTGGTTTAGAAATTCAAATGTTTGAATTGGTATTATGATTTCAAATTGATTTAAAATAAACCCAAGAATTTAAATTCTGGAATTTAAATTCTGGAATTAAAATTTAACTTATGAAGTTAAATGGATTAAAATATTGAAAGTGAATAAATAAATTTGAAATTTAACTTAGACAAAGTTAAATGTAATCAGGAATGAAATTGAGTTGATAAGTCAAGGGTTTGAAATTGATATTGGAGTTTGAATGGAATTTGACACGGATAGAACCAAATGTTGAGTTTTAGGATAAGTTGATTGGTATGGCATGATATATGCAGAATTGGTAACAGATGATAGGGATATAGTGTTATGCCCGACAAAAAGGTACAAGTTTATATTTCATATGAGTTTGGTGATTTATGAGCCGATTTGGCAAGCCGCTTGGCGTTTTGATTTTCTTTTGGGTTGGGGAAGGCCCAGAGAGGCGAGTTGTGGTTTTACCGATAGGGCTGTACAAAGGAGGTTATGGCGAAATTTTCCAAAAATTAAAGGTGTTAGAAAATTTTTAGAATTTTTGAAAATTTTAGTTAGTCGGAATAAATTAATATTTTAGTCGATATTAATTGGTTCAGTTGAAACTGAAGTTAAGGGGTAAACCGATAAATATTTACCCAGTAGATAGGGTCGTCTTGTAGCTTAGCAATTTCGAGGACGAAATTATTTTAAGGGGGAAAGAATGTAATGACCCGGATTTTTGATGGTGTTTTAATTAACTTATTTAATTATTTAAATAACGAAAATATTATTTAATCGATGACGTTAGTACGTATAATTATATTATAATTAAAACCGAGCTCGAAATGGCGCTGCAGTTCGCTATTTGGCGATTCGAACTTCAACTGAATATACAGGATTTGTTTTAAATCGGATTTCTGTGGAACAAGAAACGTTAGGAGCTGGTGGAGTATATTTTTCTAGTGGAAGAGGAAAACCGAGATTTCGTCGTGTAGATTTTGATTTATGTCCAAATCAAATATTCAGAAAAACAGCGGTATATTCGTTCGTGGCCATAACGGTTATTCAAATATATTTGAATATCGGTTGTGAATTTAAATAAGATTCTTTTGAGACATAACTATAATTTAATTTTTAGAATTTTACTGTAATTTTTAATTAATTAAATAAGCAACTTTTTATTTGGAGTATTTTGCACCCTGTATGGATATTTTGGGGTTTCACAATATGAGCTAACCTACCGATATTATTATATTTATGGGGTTGGGACACCTCGCTCGTCACGGTGGTGTTTTTATTTTTGTCCGTAGCGACTCGTACATGAACAGAGTTTTATGTGCTGGATACACTATTGCTTAGCAATAAAGAAGTGTTTGGTCTCTTATAACATGCGGTCACGTACACCTTTCCATTTAATGCGCCTTACGTCCCATCCTATTTAAGCAATGCACGTTCTTGCGGTACAACGTGCCAAATATCTCTTTAACTCATTATGTGGAACGGCTAAGTGGGGTGCCATCTTGCTTCCTTGTTGATTATATAAGTGTGCTTACGAACTTGTTTCTTTAAATGATTGAGAGGGATAGAGCGAGGTGTTAATTTCATGATCGGGCGTTGAACAACATCTTGGTTAGTTGTAACAATATATCGAGTTCAAATACATTTTTATGACTTATCAAAGCTTTAGTAAACTGTACAAAATTCTATCACCTTTTTTTTGTACTACGTCCCCCATGATGAGTTCCTACTACAACATGATATGTCTTTGTTACTGAGTCATGCACTACACCTATTCTATCCGTGAAAAGCTCACATACATGGCCACCCTCCTACTTGGATATCCTGCACCCACGTTCTTGCCTTTAACACCAAGGCCATCCCATCATCCATCAACTGTTCTATACGTTGTCACTGTGAAGTGAGTATCAACACAGGCGTTGTCCCTATGAAGTAACGTGTAACGTACACCCTATGCATATACTACATGAAAACAAGTTTCAATCCAAAACTGACAGGAGAAGTGAAAGCTCAAAGGGGCTACCTACCCACTTGTGCAGTTATCATACTTCAGGGTTAAGTATACTTCCCTAAAGAAAGCAATTCATGTCCTTCTTGTCACCATACTTAGCTTCTGCCGACATGATGCATTGAATTCACGGATACATGAAGTGACAATTCAACAAGTTACTTAAGGGCGAAGTTCATGCACGTTATAAATACATGGATCTTCACTGGCATTCTTTTGCTTCAGGGAAAAAGAAAAAAAGAAACTGTTTTAAATACCGAACCTCTTGAAAACTCAGTTCAAAAAAAAAATTCCAAAACAAAATTACATACTTCACGATAAAATATAAAGCCAATATAATCTCGACGCAGTCATCTCGAACAGGAAAAATCACAGCGTGAAGGCATCGAATTTTGTCGTGATTTTCGGAGCATAGGGGAGTTCAGATAGCACCACGTTCATGGCGCAAGTGGAGGTGGTAAGCAGCGGGTTTCAACTGGAATGCAGATGTGGAGTTGGCACATCAAAACAATGGGAGCAGGGGAGCGGTTTTGGGTACTGAAAAGAAGCGAAAAGGAAACAACAGAATTGGGTCAAAAGAAAATAAGGTGAATGTTGGACAGAAGTATGTTGGGGACGAGGTAGAAGGACAAAGGGGTAGCGTTCGGTTGTAATGGCTGTCGAAGTGGTATCCTGGAGCATGAAATGGGATTAGGGAAGATGGAGCAAGAGGAGCGAGTTGGGTGAAAAGGGTATCATCGGATAGGGGGTAGGACGCTGGGTATTTTGGTGATTGTGGCGGCATGAGTTGATGGCCGTGGAGGTGAAAAGGAGGAGTCAAAGGAGGAGGTCAACGGGTCAATGGGAAATCGGGTTTTTCTCTGTTCGATTTGGGGAAGAAAGACTTAATGGGTGCGGATCTGGTAACTTAAGGGTGAACGGGCCCGAACTTGGTTAATGGGAATCAAGCGAAACAAGATCCGACAGGATCGTATGGACGGACACTACACCATGGAACTGACTGGGAGTGGATTGAAGCTCGTATGAATTTACGGCGAAATAAATTTGTTTGATTCAAATCAAATAACAGTTTATCGTTCTTTAACGATGAACTGCCAAAGTGAGTAAAACTCACTAACTCTCCTCAATTTATATTTTAATATAAATTGTACTTTATTTATTGATTGTTGTATATTGATTGTTAAACTGGACTGTTAAATAGATTTGATTGAAAACGTAGTTATAGTTAATCTATGTACTGTTAATCAAATATGGTTCTGTACGGCAGGATATTTCATTTCAAAATGAAATATGATATATATTATACTGTGTAACATCTGTGGATGCAGGGAGACAGGTTGGAGGAATCTGACTGGGTTCCTCAACAATTATTTTACTGTTTTCATATATTGTGATATATGTTGTGATTTATAATCTGTTATTGATTATGGATGTTAGAACGATATTGATCATCGTTGTTTGATATTTTACATATCATAGGAAACCCTGAGTTATAAATAGGATATATTTGTAACGGTAAATAGAAGTTGTAAATAGGAAATATTTGTAACGGTAATTAGAAGTTATAAATAGGAAATATTTGTAACGGTAAGTAAACGTTATAAAAAGGAAATAGTTGTAACGGAAAACGTAGTTTATCAAAAGGAGTTAATCAAACGTAGTTTATCAAAAGGAGTTAATCAAACGTAGTTTATCAAAAGGAGTTAATCAAACGTAGTTTATCAAAAGGAGTTAATCAAACGTAGTTTATCAAAAGGAGTTAATCAAACGTAGTTTATAAAAAGGGGTTAATCGAATATAGAAATTAAGAAGTGAAGTTAAACAAAAATTAGAAACTGACTAGAGATTAGTAAGTTGAATAGTTTTCTGAGTGTTGATCTGATGTTGGTTTCGGCCTTCGGGGTTTATACTTAGAGAATTGTTCTCTTACTAATTTACAGTTAGGGACTAATAGTTGTGGAATGGTAGTGATGCGTAAATGAGGATTGGAAATGTTTTCCAATGTTGAAAACATATATTTTCTAATTTTAGAAAATAAGGAAATATGAATATATATATATATATATATATGGTTTATGATTGGATCGATAATTCCATTTGGAATTTAGATCGTTGTTTGTACACCGACATATTTTCATTTGATAGTTAAATCACAGACTATCGAAGTTTTGACCATTTTACGTTGTTAATATGGAGAGACCGGTTGGATTATTATCCGAAGAACCACTCCGTATCGACATAAGCGTTGTGATCAAATACGATGAAGAAATTGAAGACGGAGTAAAGTGCAAGGGCTGTCCTGTTTACAGAATAGTGCCTTCGGTTTCGTTCAGTCCCAGAACGAACATATATGGACGAATGTCTGACAGAGTATTTCCAATGATCGAATGGGTCGGACTGTACAAATATATATGGTGGCCAACGGATTTATTCCCTTCGCATAATATCCAGAATCTATTTGTGCAGATCCAACTAAATGATTAACGGATCTGATAATGTGGCATTCAAAGTGATCGTGTTATAAATGAATGGAAAGTAAGCATAGCTTCTAGCCTCACATCCGGTAAATGACAGAAATCGGGCAGGCAGCATGGCTAAGTCGGTCGCACCGAAGTAGGGTGTATAATCACCTATCTAGAGAATATTCATTTGCTTCTTTAATCTATCAATGCTGTCCCATATATATACGGGAAACGGTTGCTGATCCCAACCGTTGGTGATGTACATTCGATACACTCAAGCGAAATGAGTGGTCGGTCATGTGTGGCTGAGTTGCAAGATGTTCTTGTTGAACTCCAGTGTATCGTTCCTAGAGTACACTGATCGGAAGGTGGTTCCATGCCTTGTCATAGTTGGAAACCCAATCATCCAATACGCACCTGCGGTTTTGATTGTATACTATATATGTAGAACGTGAGATGCAAGCGTTTCTACTAGACTGATATCTATTTGTATTTAGACATTATCATAATATCAGAATGATATTTCTTTTCAAAGATGTTTGGATTCTCATAAGGGAAAAACCCGTTCCGTATTCACGGCGTGGTCTTATGAGATATCATATACCTGTTTAAATGATTTGAGTTTACTCACACCAGTCACATGACTGACCCGGAGTTTATTTGTTTTGTCTTCCCTAAACTCTTGGGTGCCTAAATTTGTACGGGCAGTCAAGTAGTCGGGATTTACAGATGCACTTGGAGAGCTTGGAGCAGGAGGCTTCAGCAGTCGATAGCTATTATTTATTCCGCTGTGATGTTATATGTTGTACTCTGAAAATGGTATGTATAAACAGTTATAACTTTGTATTTCAAAAGTTATATTATATTTTATTCGTTCCGCTGTGAGATTCGTGTTACTCTGATGATGTTGTTGTTGTCTTCTTCTTCTTCTATTCTAAGTTTCTATCTTATCTATATCCTCACCCTCTATCTTCTTTCTATTAGTTTCTTGAATTTCCAGTGCAATTTGGGGTTGGACTTGTGTTATTTAGTCAGCTCAAATTGGACCGGATTTTCGGGTCACTACAATTAGATATCAATCTAGTAGAAACGCTTTCATCTCACGTTCTACATATATAGTATACAATCAAAACCGCAAGCACATATTGGGTAATGGATTTCCAACTATGACAAGGTATGGAACCACCTTCCGATCAGTGTACTCTAGGAACGATACACTGGAGTTCAACAAGAACATCTTGCAACTCAGCCACACATGACCGACCACTCATTTTGCTTGAGTGTATCGAATGTACATCACCAACGGTTGGGATCAACAACCGTTCCCGTATATATATATGGGACAGCATTGATAGATTAAAAGAAGCAAATGAATATTCTCTAGATAGGTGATTATACACCCTACTTCGGTGCGACCGACTTAGCAATGCTGCCTGCCCGATTTCTGTCATTTACCGGATGTAAGGCTAGAATCTACGCTTATCTTTTCACATACCACATCTTCATTCACTTAGAATGCCACATCGTCACACCCGCCAAATCACAGATTGATTTCCCCAAAAATACCACGGGTATAAGCTAAGAGAAACGAATTCCTCCGCCACTAACGTAAATACGTTTGAAACGATCAACTTACGTGATCTACCAGATATACTCTGTCAGACCTTCGTCCATACAAGTTGTCCTGGGACTGGACAAACCGAAGGTACTATTCAGTACATCCATCTTAGGCACTGTTATCTAAGACTTATACAATAGCCCTTGCATTTTACTCCGTCTTCAAATTTTCTTTGGCATATATGATTCGCAACGCTTATGCCAATACAGAGTGGTTCTTCGGATAGGTCTCTCCATATTAACAACGTTAAAATGGTCAAAACTTCGATAGTCGGTGATTTAACTATCAAATGAAAAATGTCCGTGTGCAACCAACGATCTTATTTCCAAATGGAAATATCGATCCAATCATCAAACATATATATGTATATATATATATATATATATATTCACATTTCCTTATTTTCTATGGTTTAGAAAATATACGTTATTAACACTGGAAAACATTTCCATAACTTAATTACATATCACTATTTTTCCACAACTATCAGTCCCCGATTGTAAACTCGTGTGAGAACAATTCCCTAAGTATAAATCCCGATGGTCGAAACCAACATCAGATAGACACCTAGGAAACCATTCAACTTAACAAGTCTCCAGTCAATTTCTGATTTCTTTATTTGATTTCATTTCTGATTTTGATTTGGAAAACATTTCCAAATCTTCTTAATTGAGATTTAAACAGACGTTTAAAACTATATTGCGATGACGACTCAAACCACGATACTAAATTACTAAATCCACTTAACCACTTCATACTCCAACCGTAACCATTTCTTTATTAAAACGCAGTCAATCAAGTTGGGGTATAGCTACCTCTCAGACCTTAACCGAACCACCTTTCAAATCTCGAAATAGATAAGATTTCACCTTTTTAACTCTTTAACACTTCCTTACGAACCCTCAGATTCTATTTACGAATCCAACTCCTTTACAGAATCATTTGATTATAACAGTGGTGTTATAATTTCCTGCTTCTGAAATATAACAACTTTAATCTAACTCTTATTTCCTAACTTGAATAAATAACGAACAACTAATTTATCAACCCCTATTTGGTTAACTCTTCTTCGAATAACCTATATTCGATTATCTCTCTTCGAATAACTTATATTCGATTAACTCACTTCGAATAATTTATATTCGATTAACTCACTTCGAATAACTTATTCGATCTCTTTCTTTCGAATACGCTATATTCGATAATCTCCTTTCGAATAACTAATATTCGATTAACTTGACTCGACGAACTCGACGAACTTGGCTCGACCAACTCGATTCGACTAACTTGGTTTGGCTAACCATACTTGATTAACTCAACTCGATTTACTTAACTCAATTGATTTTACTCGATAATCTAACTCAATAACTTAACTCAATCATCTTGACTTGATAACTTAACTTAGTAACTTAACTCAGTCATCTTGACTTGATAACTTAACTTAGTGACTTAACTCAGTCATCTTGACCTGATAACTTAACTTAGTAACTTAACTCGATCACTCAACTCGATCAACTCCTATCGAATAACTAGATTTGATTTACTCCATTCGCTTGACTCTAGATCGCAGCGATCACAAATGGTTACACCTGATTCCCTCAGGAAACATCCGACCGCCTTAGGCTATCTGTAGCCCTACAAATTCCGCTAGCAGTCGTATTAAATGGCATCTCATTTGGATTAACTCTAACTGATTAACTCTAGCTGGTTCACTCTAACTGATTCACTCTAACTGGTTAACTCTAACTGATTCACTCTAACTGATTATCTTGACTTACTTAACCCAACTGATTAACTCGACTAACTTAACCCAACTGGTTAACTTGACTAACTTAACCCAACTGGTTAACTTGACTAACTTAACCCAACTGGTTAACTCGACTAACTTAACCCAACTGGTTAACTCAACTTACTTAACTCAACTGGTTAACTCGACTTGCTTAACCCAACTGGTTAATTCGACTTACTTAACCCAACTGGTTAACTCGAACTGAACTGGTTAACTCTAACTGAACTGGTAAACTCTAACTGGTTAACTCTAACTGAACTGGTTAACTCGAACTGATTATCTTGACTTACTTAACCCAACTGGTTAACTCTAACTGAACTGGTTATTTGATTCAACTCCTTGTTGATTAACTCCTTTCGAATACCATATTCAATTTACTAACTTCGAATATCATATTCGATTTACTAACTTCGAATATCATATTCGATTTACTAACTTCGAATACCATATTCGATTAACTCCTTTCGAATAACTATTCATTTATAAAGATTTACTTTTAGTAACGGTTCTTCACTTTACAAATGATTTCCTTTTAATAACGTTTTCCTTTTTATAACGTTTTCCTTTTATAACATCTTATCCTGTTATAAACAATTTCCCCTTTTAACTCTATTTATTTTCTAAATAAATATTTCCTTTATATTTGGTTTCCACAAATATTTCCCTTATATTTGTTTTTCACATTTATTCTTTAAAATATTCTAACTCCTTAAATTCCTGGAAAAATTCGCCATAACCTCCTTTGTACCGGGAGCATCGGGAAAATCCCCAAACCCGCCACACAGGCCTTTCCATTCAAAAGAAAAATATTTTGAATTTATTTCTTTTTTCAAATATCTTCTATTTATAAATATTCCAATTTATAAATATTCCTTATTTATAAATATTCAAATTTATAAATATCTCTTATTTATAAATATTCCATTTATAAATATTTTATTTTCACTATCACTTTGAAAATCTCCTTTTCAACATCCCGTATGTTATGGTATTCAATCATATTAAATCACGATGTTCAATATCGTCCAAACACATATAATCGCCAACAGATTATGCATCACATTATATATCACAATATATAAATCACAGTAAAATAACTGTTGAGGAATCCAGTTGAATTCCTCCAACCTGTTTCCCTGCATCACAGATGTTAGACAATATAATTATCATCACTTTCAGTTCAATATGAATTATTCTAATAGCAGAATCAATATAGAAATTCAACTAACTGACTAGCAGTTCAATCAAACAGTCAACACACAGTCAATCAGCCAATATTTAACAGTTCTAAAAATACAACATGAAATTATAAACTGTTCAGGGTTGGTGAGTTTTACTCACTTTAGCAGTTCATCGTTAAAGAACGATAAACTGTTGTTTGATCTGAATAAAACAGTTTATTTCGCCATAAATTGTAACGAGCTCCGATGGACTTCCAGTTAGTTCCATCATGTAGTGTCCGTCCATACGATCCCAACGTGACTGACGGTTCGTGATTCTTATTTCATATGGTCGAGATATAGCGGTTACAAGCTATGATACAATTAAATAAATATAAACTTGGATTTTAATTAAACTCGGGCCTTATACCTTCATCCCGGCCCACTACCAAGCCCATGAACCCCTTAAAAACCGGACCCGCTCGTTCTCATCTCTCCCAAACCAGAACTCCCGTAAGCTTCATCCTTTTACAGCCATTCACGCAAAAACACTTCACCACAATTCGATCGATACTCCAAAATAAAACCACCATACAACTCGTCATCAACATCTCATCGCCTCCGACACTAGCACAAGCACCACGGCCTCTCCCTGTTGACCGCGACGGCTGCCCGTTCGAGCACAGATCAGGGATCGTGCGTCACCAATTTCAACCGAGCTTTGCTACGATCTCCCAACCGAAGCTGCTCCTTGCCATACGTTCATATCCGCCCTTGAATTTGCCAAATCCTCAGCCCATTCGAAGAATTTGGAAGCCCTAGCTTCACTGTGATGTTTCAGAGCACCAGCGAACAAGCACCGAAGTCCTCCAGATTAACACCAGTCGAACTGAATTCGCATACGAGTCCCATTGAAGGGGTTTCAAGATTTATAGAATTTTATTTTGATTTTACTTGAATTATTGAAGATGAACTTTCAGGTTTTTTCATGGGAGAAGTGGCGGCCTAAAATTTCCATTGACCAGAGAACGTATTAGGGTTTAGGAGAAAGTTAGTGAGGGGTATTTATAGACCACAAAAATATCTAGATATTTTTACAGAGGAATATTCCCGGTATATTCTCATTTATATATTCATCTTTGCCTTCTAAAAATTCGTGTGATCACACACGATACCCAAAAATCATGAAACTGGACATGCAGCTACAGTTCGACATTACGGTTCCAACGAAACTGGTTTCGTCGAATTCCGACTCCGTACGCTCACACAGCGTATTTTTAACCATCAGAATACTGACTGTTTCTCACTCTAAAAATCCGTACGGTCACACAGTGACTCTAAAAATCACCAAACTGGAAATCTAACAACTATTTGACATTGTGGATCCAACAAAACTGGTTTCGTCGAATTCCGACTTCGTTTGCAAAAGTGGCTATTTTTAACGCTCTAAATAGCCCATTTAAATATATAAATATATTTAAATATAATTAAATTAAATATAAATAAATATATATTATCGTATATATTCACAGTGGAATACCATACAGCTTCAGAAAAATTATACACTTGATATTCCAAGTCCTGGTTGAATCGATATTCAATTTTATACTAAAATTCCTTTTATAACGTAAATAAAGCGTTACGAATTATAAAGGAATTCCACAGCGAATTTTCTGAAATTTGATTTGGACATAACTCAAAATCTACACGACGAAATCTCGAATTTTCTCTTCCACTAGGAAAATATATTTCACCAGCTCCTAACGTTTCTTGTTTCACAGAAATCCGACTTGAAACGGGTTCTGTATATCCAGTTAAAGTTCGAATCGCCAAATAGCGAACTGCCGCGCCATTTCGAGCTCTATTTTAATTATATTATAATTATACGTTCAAACTGTCGTTATTTACATATATTCGTTATTCTAATCCAATTCTAAACTGAATTAAATATCACAGATGATCCAGTTCACACCATATCGCCAATTCTGATTATTTCAGAATTAAATATATTTTTAATTTATTAATTTAATTAAATATTCCTTATAATTTAATTAACGACCATTTTATTCTCTAAATCACTATTTATTTTCTCGCTAAAATCCGGGTCATTACATTCTTCCCCCCTTAAAAATAATTTCGTCCTCGAAATTGATAAGCTAGGGGACAACCCTATCTACTGGGTAAAATTTTATCTGTTTACCTCTTATCTCCGGTTTCAACTGAACCCATTAATATCGACTAAAATATTAATTTATTCCGACTAACTAAATTTTCAAAAATTCTAAAAAATTTCTAACGCCTTTAATTTTCAAAAAATTTCGCCAGCACCTCCTTTGTACTGGTCAATATCTCAAATTCCAACTCGCCTCTCTGGGCCATCTCCAACCCAAAAGAAAATCAAAACGCCAAGCGGCTTGCCAATTCGGCTCATAAATCTTATATCCAATAGAAATATAAACTTGTACCTTTTTGTCGGCATATCATTATATTCTTTCCACCTGTTATCAATTCAGCGGATACAAGGGTCATCCCAATCAAATTCCAATCTATTTTTATCCACAAATCCAACCATTCGCTTATACCTAAGTCGAATTCAATTCAAACTCCAATTTCAAATTCAAACTGCTAACCCCTCAACTCAATTCCATTCCAGATTATCCCATAATCAAATCCGGTTTTATTTAACTTAGTTAAAGTTAAATTTTAATTTATATATTCATTCTTACCATTTCAATCCCTTTAACTTCATAAGTTATATTTAAATTTCAAAATTTAAACTCCTGGGTTTATTTCAAATCAGTTTGAAATCATAATACCAATTCAAAACATTTGAATTTCTAAACACCTTATTTTCTTAAAACAATTCAAAAACAAAACCTTGGTAGTAATCTGTCACTTAGAACTCGAAAATGACACTGATGATGCGGCCGCACTCATCAGGGTTATTTTCCAGCGATCGAAGTGAGTTCAACACTATATCACTTTCAGTTTGAAAAACGTTTTCAAAATCTCCCAGGAACTTAAAATTTCCTTATTTTAAATTCAAACTCTGATTTAAATTCATATTTTATTCATCATATTTCATATACTTTACTTATATGAATTCTGATCAGTTATTTACATAACCAATTCACTTTTTATAATCTTATTCGATTATACTAACAACCAACACAACCAATTATACTATGTTAATTTCAAAACATATCATGTTGTCTCATCGTATTCAAGTGTTTAGTAACGCCTATCGATATAGTGGATCAGACTGATCGACCAGAATTCATAAGCCACTCAACCAATAAAGCCCCATAATATAAAACAATTTTTTTTATATTAATAACAAATACGCTCTCTCGTATGTATACACTCAACTCAATCTAGGGTATTACTAACCCCATCTCTACTGAGTCATGCCACAGAGCCAAGGTAATTCACTTAACCTTAAGCTTTGATACCAACTGTAACGACCCGAAAATTTTCGACTTTGAACGACCATTCAAGAGTCGAAAATTCCAGATTGTTAATGAAAGAAATTAGAGGGTGAGGAAAGATAAGGTAGAACTAATAGAATAGAAGAAGAAGAAGAACATCATCATCAGAGTAAACGCGAATCTCACAGCGGAACGAATAAAATATAACATAACTTTTGAAATACAAACAGTTATATATACAATAGCACTTATCAGAGTGCAGCACTTACAACAACAACGGAAATAATAATAGCTATAGAGTCCTGAAGCCTCCTGCTCCAAGCTCTCCAAGTGTATCTGTAAAATCCCGACTACTTGACTTCCCGTACAAATTTAGGCACCCAAGAGTTTAGGGGAAACAACAAAGTAAACTCCGGGTCAGTCATGGGACTGGTATGAGTAAAACAGTTTAAAATAGTTTGAACAAGTAAACGATATCTCATAAGACCACGCCGTGAAAACGGAACGGGTTTTTCCCTTATGAGAATCCAACAACTTTGTAAACAATATCATTCTGATATTATAATAATGTCTAAATACAATTAGATATCAATCTAGTAGAAACGCTTTCATCTCACGTTCTACATATATAGTATACAATCAAAACCGCAAGCATGTATTGGGTAATGGATTTCCAACTATGACAAGGTATGGAACCACCTTCCGATCAGTGTACTCTAGGAACGATACACTGGAGTTCAACAAGAACATCTTGCAACTCAGCCACACATGACCGACCACTCATTTCGCTTGAGTGTATCGAATGTACATCACCAACGGTTGGGATCAGCAACCGTTCCCGTATATATATATGGGACAGCATTATAGATTAAAAGAAGCAAATGAATACTCTCTAGATAGGTGATTATACACCCTACTTCGGTGTGACCGACTTAGCCATGCTGCCTGCCTGATTTCTGTCATTTACCGGATGTGAGGCTAGAATCTACGCTTATCTTTTCACATACCACATCTTCATTCACTTAGAATGCCACATCGTCACACCCGCCAAATCACAAATTGATTTCCCTAAAAATACCACGGGTATAAGCTAAGAGAAACGAATTCCTCCGCCACCAACGTAAATATGTTTGAAACGATCAACTTACGTGATCTACCAGGTGTACTCTGTCAGACCTTCGTCCATACAAGTTGTCCTGGGACTGGACAAACCGAAGGTACTATTCAGTACATCCATCTTAGGCACTGTTATCTAAGACTTATACAATAGCCCTTGCATTTTACTCCGTCTTCAAATTTTCTTTGGCATATATGATTCGCAACGCTTATGCCAATACAGAGTGGTTCTTCGGATAATAATCCAACCGGTCTCTCCATATTAACAACGTTAAAATGGTCAAAACTTCGATAGTCGGTGATTTAACTATCAAATGAAAAATGTCCGTGTGCAACCAACGATCTTATTTCCAAATGGAAATATCGATCCAATCATCAAACATATATATGTATATATATATATATATATATATATATATATATTCACATTTCCTTATTTTCTATGGTTTAGAAAATATACGTTATTAACACTGGAAAACATTTCCATAACTTAATTACATATCACTATTTTTCCACAACTATCAGTCCCCGATTGTAAACTCGTGTGAGAACAATTCCCTAAGTATAAATCCCAAAGGTCGAAACCAACATCAGATAGACACCTAGGAAACCATTCAACTTAACAAGTCTCCAGTCGATTTCTGATTTCTTTATTTGATTTCATTTCTGATTTTGATTTGGAAAACATTTCCAAATCTTCTTAGTTGAGATTTAAACAGACGTTTAAAACTATATTGCGATGACGACTCAAACCACGATACTAAATTACTAAATACACTTAACCACTTCATACTCCAACCGTAACCATTTCTTAATTAAAACGCAGTCAATCAAGTTGGGGTATAGCTACCTCTCAGACCTTAACCGAACCACCTTTCAAGTCTCGAAATAGTTAAGATTTCACCTTTTTAACTCTTTAACACTTCCTTACGAACCCTCGGATTCTATTTACGAATCCAACTCCTTTACAGAATCATTTGATTATAACAGTGGTGTTATAATTTCCTGCTTCTGAAATATAACAACTTTAATCTAACTCTTATTTCCTAACTTGAATAAATAACGAACAACTAATTTATCAACCCCTATTTGGTTAACTCTTCTTCGAATAACCTATATTCGATTATCTCTCTTCGAATAACTTATATTTGATTAACTCACTTCGAATAATTTATATTCGATTAACTCACTTCGAATAACTTATTCGATCTCTTTCTTTCGAATACGCTATATTCGATAATCTCCTTTCGAATAACTAATATTCGATTAACTTGACTCGACGAACTCGACTAACTTGGCTCGACCAACTCGATTTGACTAACTTGGTTTGACTAACCATATTTGATTAACTCAACTCGATTTACTGAACTCAATTAACTTAACTCGATAATCTAACTCAATAACTTAACTCAATCAACTTGACTTGATAACTTAACTTAGTAACTTAACTCAGTCATCTTGACTTGATAACTTAACTTAGTGACTTAACTCAGTCATCTTGACTTGATAACTTAGTAACTTAACTAGATCAACTCCTATCGAATAACTAGATTCGATTTACTCCATTCGCTTGACTCTAGATCGCAGCGATCACAAATGGTTACACCTGATTCCCTCAGGAAACATCCGACCGCCTTAGGCTATCTGTAGCCCTACAAATTCCGCTAGCAGTCGTATTAAATGGCATCTCATTTGGATTAACTCTAACTGATTAACTCTAACCGCTTCACTCTAACTGATTCACTCTAACTGTTTAACTCTAACTGATTCACTCTAACTGATTATCTTGACTTACTTAACCCAACTGATTAACTCGACTAACTTAACCCAACTGGTTAACTTGACTAACTTAACCCAACTGGTTAACTCGACTAACTTAACCCAACTGGTTAACTCGACTAACTTAACCCAACTGGTTAACTTGACTAACTTAACCCAACTGGTTAACTCAACTTACTTAACTCAACTGGTTAACTCGGCTTGCTTAACCCAACTGGTTAATTCGACTTACTTAACCCAACTGGTTAACTCGAACTGAATTGGTTAACTCTAACTGAACTGGTAAACTCTAACTGAACTGGTTAACTCTAACTGATTATCTTGACTTACTTAACCCAACTGGTTAACTCTAACTGAACTGGTTATTTGATTCAACTCCTTGTTGATTAACTTCTTTCGAATACCATATTCAATTAACTAACTTCGAATATCATATTCGATTTACTAACTTCGAATATCATATTCGATTTACTAACTTCGAATACCATATTCGATTAACTCCTTTCGAATAACTATTCATTTATAAAGATTTACTTTTAGTAACGGTTCTTCACTTTACAAATGATTTCCTTTTAATAACGTTTTCCTTTTTATAACGTTTTCCTTTTATAACATCTTATCCTGTTATAAACAATTTCCCCTTTTAACTCTATTTATTTTCTAAATAAATATTTCCTTTATATTTGGTTTCCACAAATATTTCCCTTATATTTGGTTTTCACATTTATTCTTTAAAATATTCTAACTCCTTAAATTCCTGGAAAAATTCGCCATAACCTCCTTTATACCGGGAGCATCGGGAAAATCCCCAAACCCGCCACACAGGCCTTTCCATTCAAAAGAAAAATATTTTGAATTTATTTCTTTTTTCAAATATCTTCTATTTATAAATATTCCAATTTATAAATATTCCTTATTTATAAATATTCAAATTTATAAATATCTCTTATTTATAAATATTCCATTTATAAATAATTTATTTTCACTATCACTTTGAAAATCTCCTTTTCAACATCCCGTATGTTATGGTATTCAATCATATTAAATCACGATGTTCAATATCGTCCAAACACATATAATCGCCAACAGATTATACATCACATTATATATCACAATATATAAATCACAGTAAAATAACTGTTGAGGAATCCAGTTGGATTCCTATAACCTGTTTCCCTGCATCACAGATGTTAGACAATATAATTATCATCACTTTCAGTTCAATATGAATTATTCTGATAGCAGAATCAATATAGAAATTCAACTAACTGACTAGCAGTTCAATCAAACAGTCAACACACAGTCAATCAGCCAATATTTAACAGTTCTAAAAATACAACATGAAATTATAAACTGTTCAGGGTTGGTGAGTTTTAGTCACTTTGGCAGTTCATCGTTAAAGAACGATAAACTGTTGTTTGATCTGAATCAAACAGTTTATTTCGCCATAAATTGTAACGAGCTCCGATGGACTTCCAGTTAGTTCCATCATGTAGTGTCCGTCCATACGATCCCAACGTGACTGACGGTTCGTGATTCTGATTTCATATGGTCGAGATATAGCGGTTACAAGCTATGATACAATTAAATAAATATAAACCTGGATTTTAATTAAACTCGGGCCTTATACCTTCATCCCGGCCCACTACCAAGCCCATGAACCCCTTAAAAACCGGACCCGCTCGTTCTCATCTCTCCCAAACCAGAACTCCCGTAAGCTTCCTCCTTTTACAGCCATTCACGCAAAAACACTTCACCACAATTCGATCGATACTCCAAAATAAAACCACCATACAACTCGTCATCAACATGTCATCGCCTCCGACACCACCACAAGCACCACGACCTCTCCCTGTTGACCGCGACGGCTGCCCGTTCGAGCACAGATCAGGGATCGTGCATCACCAATTTCAACCGAGCTTTGCTACGATCTCCCAACCGAAGCTGCTCCTTGCCATACGTTCAAATCCGCCCTTGAATTTGCCTAATCCTCAACCCATTCGAAGAATTTGGAAGCCGTAACTTCACTGTGATGTTTCAGAGCACCAACGAACAAGCACCGAAGTCCTCCAGATTAACACCAGTCGAACTGAATTCGCATACGAGTCCCATTGAAGGGCTTTCAAGATTTATAGAATTTTATTTTGATTTTACTTGAATTATTGAAGATGAACTTTCAGGTTTTATCATGAGAGAAGTGGCGGCCTAAAATTTCCATTGACCAGAGAACGTATTAGGGTTTAGGAGAAAGTTAGTGAGGGGTATTTATAGACCACAAAAATATCTAGATATTTTTATAGAGGAATATTCCCGGTATATTCTCATTTATATATTCATCTTTGCCTTCTAAAAATTCGTGTGATCACACACGATACCCAAAAATCACGAAACTGGACATGCAGCTACAGTTCGACATTACGGTTCCAACGAAACTGGTTTCGTCGAATTCCGACTCCGTACGCTCACACAACGTATTTTTAACCGTCAGAATACTGACTGTTTCTCACTCTAAAAATCCGTACGTTCACACAGTGACTCTAAAAATCACCAAACTGGAAATCTAATAACTATTTGACATTGCGGATCCAACAAAACTGGTTTCGTCGAATTCCGACTTCGTTTGCAAAAGTGGCTATTTTTAACGCTCTAAATAGCCCATTTAAATATATAAATATATTTAAATATAATTAAATTAAATATAAATAAATATATATTATCGTATATAGTCACAGTGGAATACCATACAGCTTCAGAAAAATTATATACTTGATATTCCAAGTCCTGGTTGAATCGATATTCAATTTTATACTAAAATTCCTTTTATAACGTAAATAAAGCGTTACGAATTATAAAGGAATTCCACAGCGACTTTTCTGAAATTTGATTTGGACATAACTCAAAATCTACACGACGAAATCTCGATTTTTCTCTTCCACTAGGAAAATATACTTCACCAGCTCCTAACGTTTCTTGTTTCACAGAAATCCGACTTGAAACGGGTTCTGTATATCCAGTTGAAGTTCGAATCGCCAAATAGCGAACTGCCGCGCCATTTCGAGCTCTATTTTAATTATATTATAATTATACGTTCAAACTGTCGTTATTTAAATATATTCGTTATTCTAATCCAATTCTAAACTGAATTAAATATCACAGATGATCCAGTTCACACCATATCGCCACTTCAGCCAATTCTGATTATTTCAGAATTAAATATATTATTTAATTTATTAATTTAATTAAATATTCCTTATAATTTAACTAACGACCATTTTATTCTCTAAATCACTATTTATTTTCTCGCTAAAATCCGGGTCATTACATTCTTCCCCCCTTAAAAATAATTTCGTTCTCGAAATTGCTAAGCTAGGGGACAACCCTATCTACTGGGTAAAATTTTATCTGTTTACCTCTTATCTCCGGTTTCAACTGAACCCATTAATATAAACTAAAATTTTATCTATTTCCCTTCATCTCCTCAACTACAATCCTCTCTTCCAAGTACGGTATGATGGATGTGGATGGAATGGAAATGAATGCTTTGTAGTCAAGAATGATGGATGACTATTTTATTCCAAGAGACTCTCTCTTTATTTCATTTTTTTTCTTTTTTTCTTTCTTTATTTTTTTTTCTTTTTTTTCACATTTTTTTTCTTTATATTTGCATGATGAATGATGAGTGGAAATGGAATGGAATGACACCGTATTTTATTTCATTTGATTCCTCCTCTACTAAAAGAATCATAACCAACACTTCATGAAAAGAAAATATTGTGCCCTAGTTACTCTATTTCTATAACCATGGTTCAACACACAAGTCTAGATTGATGTTATATGAAAAGCTGAAAGGAAAGATAAACAAAGTTTCGTAAGATAGATAACCCATATAAAATAAGATGTGGTATATGATTATCCTACCTTAAAACAAGTACGGAGTGGGTAGTGTAATATTGGTATAAAAAGTGACATTTCTAAACCTTTGAAAATAAATCAGTATAGGTTCTTAAGTATACAAATATAGGAAAAACTTTCGAAACATGGATGTAATTCGACTGAAACTTGGGTTTGAATAATGTGGGGTATCGAAGAAGAACGCTACAATGAGTCGTTTCTCCTTAATTGGGCCAAGTGGAGATTAGACCTTACAAGTGTGAAAATTTGAGTGAGAAAAATATTATGCATGAAAACGAACTCAGAAAATCCAAAAAAAATGTAGGTGCAAAATCATTTTTATTCGATTTTTTTTATTATTATTTTTACTTGCACATTCTAACATGTATAACAAGGGTTGACACACTTACTCCAGAACACGACTAACGTCTGCACAGTCCAAAGCTAGCATCTTAAAAAGACACATTACGTCTCAATGAATAAATAATGTTCATTCCCAATACCCAACAATTCAACTTATCAAACAAGAACCAAGGTGTTATTTATCAATTTTAAGTTAGTCCTTGTTCAACGAACGACCTAGTTCATAAAATTTGATTGTTTTTGTAATGTAAAATCCCCCCCACACTTGAGTGTGACTGTGTCCTCACAGTCGTTAAACAGACATATCTTAGCGGAAGGGGAACAGAAAAAATAAAAAAAATAAGAGAATATTTACATATGCACAAAGGAATGTTAAACGTAACTTTCTTACTTCACGTAGCATGGCTCATGAAGAATCATGAACTCCTCCTCTTGATCAGTGGGCAATTCCAAGAATGGTTTTAGACGTTGACCATTGACTTTGAATATGGATCCATCCCTCGGGTTTTCTATTTCAATAGCACCATGTGGAAAAGCAGTTCGAACAACATATGGTCCGGTCCATCATGATTTTAACTTCCCAGGGAATAAATGAAGTCGTGAGTCATACAACAGAACTTTTTGGTCTGGCAAAAATGTTTTTCTTAGGATTGACTTGTCCTGAAAAACTTTGGTTTTTTCCTTGTAAATTTTCGCATTTTCGTAAGCGTCATTCCTCATTTCTTCTAGCTCGTTGAGTTGCAATTTTCGGTTTTCGCCAGCTTGTTCAAGATCAAAGTTTAAGTTCTTTATCGCCAAAAGCGCTTTGTGTTCAAGTTCAACGGGTAAATGACAGGCTTTACCGTAAACCAATCGGAAAGGGGACATTCCAATATTAGTTTTGAAAGCAGTACGGTAAGCCCAAAGCGCATCAATCAACTTTTGTGACCAATCTTTTCGATTCTTACTTACAGTTTTTTCCAAAATTTGTTTGATTTGACGATTCGACACTTCGACTTGGTCACAAGTTTGCGGATGATAAGGAGTGGATAACTTGTGGGTTATTGAGTATTTCTTCATTAAGGATTCAAAAGATCGATTACAGAAATGTGTTCCATTGTCGCTTATTATTGTGCGAGGTATACCGAACCTCGAAAAGATGTGAAGCTCTCGTCCCCACAATCGCAAGGATCAAGTTTCGCGCGATTTGGACCTCGTATGAAGAAGTTATCGCGTTAAATACATTGGATAATTAACGATATAATTAATTAAATAATTACCCTATTATACACTAATCCTTCGCCTCCCTTTACTATAACCATCGACTTCGATTTACCCTCATCGCACCTCCTCCAGGCGACCGGACGTTGATCCGAGATCGCCATCTGAACCACCATGTCGCCATCCCCCAACGCCGAGAGTAGCCCGCCGTCCGACGAACCCCTGGCCCACAAAACCTCAAGCGAAGCGGCGCCCTTAGAGGCCAAAATTCTCACTCAATTCTCAATGAAAAACGATCAAACTAGTACTGATTTGAAGATCGGAGAACTTTAACTTTTGTTTTGGATTGAGGGTTTAATTCTGATCGGATTGGAAGAAAATCGCCTGGGAATTCTAGAGCTTTCATGGCCCTTGATTTATGAGGCCGACGGCTTGGCTGATTAGGGTTTTATAGTAATTGTTTATTATATTTTATTACTATTTAATTTCCAAAAATACTAGTTTTTCAATCTGAACTCCAAATCAAACCCAACGACTGTCGCCCTAGCTAAATACCCCTATTTCGAACACAATGGGATATGTTCCATAAGCCAATTCGACTATTTGAATTAGTTTTTATTGAAATTAAAATATAAATCAAAATATATATTGAATTCAAACGTACATTTTAATTTACCGGGGCAACATACTTACTCCAAAAATTACAGAAAAATTATATCCGGCTTTTTTTAACGATACGGTCCTAACAAAAATAATTTCATCAAATTTAGAGACCGTTTAAAAAATGGTCATTTTCCAGTCGATTAAATTCAAACTAAACGTACCAAACGTGTTTAAATTCACCACGCTCACATATTAATTCCAAAAATTATGAAAATTGGAATCTACCAATAATTTGACATTCCAGATCCAACAAAATTGGTTTCATCGAAAACGGAGGTCGTTTGCAAAATGGCTATTTTTAAGGGCTATATATAGAATTAAAAATATATATAAATTCCATAGCAACTATTTCAAATTTTGAACTGGACATAACTTTTAATTTATATTATGAAATCTCAATTTCTCACATTCGTTAGAAAAATATTGTTAAACAGATTCTAACATTTCTTGTTTCATCAAATTCTGACTTATATTGAATTCTATATATTCAATTGAAATTTAAAATCGAATTTTCAAACTACCGCGCCATTTCAAACTCTATTTATAATTAAAATAAATTTATACGTTTCAACTTCGCTTTTAAAAAAATTTAAATCGATATTATTTAAAATAAATCATTTTAAATATCCAAAATCCAATAAAATAGCTAAAATAAAAAAAATTAATTGGTTCTGAAAATCCGGGTTGTTACATATAACCCTTCCTCAAAACACCTGCCCAGGTGTATGTATAATTACCTAACGTACATCCAGTACTTACATAATTTTAACATGTCCTTTTTACTTAATGTATGTATTAAGTAAAATCTAACATGTTTATACATATGCATACTATTCCATTAAATTATGTCCCCAAATTACAGCATGTACAATTTTATGCATGTTACCCTTTTTATCACATTTTCAATTTACAGTAAGTACAAGTATATGCATATTATCCCTTTCCCAAATTACAGTCAATCAATCCCTAAATTAATAATATGCCCAAATTCCCCTTTTTCATGTTATTTCTTTATTGTCCTAATTTTACTATATGCAAACTTTAATTGGACAAGGCCTAGGCTTCCCAAGGCCTAGGCTGTGTACACAAAAAGGAAAAAATAGAGGAAGGAGAATAAAATCAAATCACATAGGCATATATGCAAGACTGGAAATAAACTAAAAAAAGTAGAAATAAGGAAACGAAGGATAGTTACGCATAACCAATTAATTATCTGACAGTAAAAGCATATAGTTTACTTATAACAACGACATAGGTGAATAATAGTGATAAGACAAGTATACGTATTAACTTGTAAGCACCATATTTTTTTAAACTAGTTTTATTTAACTGTCATGATATATTTCTAGGTATCAGATCTGAAAATAACAGGGAACTCACAATGGTCTTGGTGAAGAAGAGATTAGATCTCATATATATATATATATATATATATATATATATATATATATGTCGTTGTAGAAAACTCCACTTCCATCTTTTTGTTAATTGCAGGGTGGAAGGTTGGTTACAAATCTTGAATCTTCTATGTTAATCTAGATTTCAGGAGAGTCTCCCCATCTTATTATTTAATTTAGAATATGCAATCAAGGCAGAGAGAAAGGTGAAGAATTGTGAGTAGATAAAATGGAAGAGAGAGAGCCCTTTTGTATAAATTAAAAGAGCCAACCTTCTACCGTTAGATCCTAGGGTTTTAATCCAAGTCGTACATGTAGCGTTGAGTGAACGACGAACCTAACCATGAAACAGTCCAGATACAAACAAAAGAACCAACCCAGATCGTCGTTGGGTCGACCCACCAACATATTGGGTCGACCCAACCATGCTTGGGTCGACCCAGACCGAGTGCAGGTCGTCCCACAACGATCCGAAATCCCGCTTCGTTTTCCCGCTTCATCTCAGTTTATTATTTTGAATATTTTTGAATTATATATATATATATATATATATATTGCTCTTATATATATACAAACTTCTAATGCTCATAACTTCTTCATACGTTATCCATTTTATGCAAACTTGGGGTCTATCTAAACGAGAATTCCGAAACGAACGTAATGGTAAAGCAGGTTTTACTTAATTCTAAATATTTATTTAAGTAATTCCAATTTTGCTACCTATAAAGTATGGATATAGTGTATTAAATTTTGAGGCATTACACAAAATATTAGTTTTATATTTAAACAATGAAGTTTAAATATTTCAACCAGATCATTATTTGCTTTACATTCAAATTCCATATTTCATATTTCCAAATAGTTCTTTAACAAAATTACATTTGATTTCAAATTTTTGTATAATAATTATCGTTATTCAAAATTTTCATATTAAACATTTTGGATCTAATAGCTCGGATTAGAAATAGACTTTTATTTGAAATAATTAATATAATATAAAGTAGTTTAATTTAAAAATAAATAGATTTGTATAAAATAAATTGGTTAAAAAGATTAAAAATACATAATGTAGTAGTTGAATGAAATAATTAAATTTTTAAATTAATTATAATACATTTAATAGTTAAATATAATATAAATAGTTATAAATTAATAATTACATAAAATAATCTAGGTAACTGTGGTATAAAATAATATTAGTTTTAAAAATCTAGTTTTAAATAATAATCCAATCCAAACCATATATCCATATGTCTAAGTTCAAATTATAATCAATTCGGTTATCAAAACCTTGTTTCAAATTATTTCCAACTTATAAGTATATTCAAATTCCAATGCATTATAGATATTATTCAAGTTGGGTTCAAATTTTATTACTTCAATCAAATTCTCAAAATTTAAATTTTTATTTTAAATAACATTTAACAATTTCAAGCTTATTAAATCTAAATTTCCAAGTTTATTTGATTCAAGATATTTAACTTCAAGTATACTTAGATTCAAAACATTTACTTAATAAACTATTGTCAAATCAGCTTACTAAATTTCATTTTCCTAACATATCTTCATATAAACTCATTTCATCATTTCTAAATCACATTTTATATCAAATTAGCTAAATTTTAAAATTCCATTTCGATTAAGTCATTAAACACATTAAGTTACAATTAAATTGTAAATCTCTCTTTAAACCCTTCTGAATTTAAAGTATTAAGAAAATTTATATTTATATATTTAGAAAATCTATATTTGTATTTTAAAATTTAAAATTTAAATAATATTAAATTATAATAAAAGATTTTGTAACAACCCGGAAAATCAGAACAAATTTAAAATTTTTATTTTGGCGATTTTAACGGATTTTGAATATTTAAAATGAATTATTTTAAATAATAATGACGGAAAATTTATTTTCGACGAAGTTAAAATGAATAATTTTATTTTAATTATAAAACGAGCCTGAAATGGCGTGGCAGTTTGAAATTTCGATTTCCAATTTCAATTGAACATACAGAATTCAATATAAGTCAGAATTAGACGAAATAAGAAATATTTGAATCTGTTAAACAATATCTTTCTAACGGATGTAAGAAAATGATATTTCACTTAAGAGTTGAAAGTTACGTCCAGTTTAAAATTCAGAATAGTCGTTGTGGAATTTATATATATATTTAATATATATAAGGCCCTTAAAAATAGCCATTTTACAAACGACCTCCATTTTCGATGAAACCACTTTTCTTGGAACCGGAATGTCAAATTATTGCTGGAATCCAATTTTCATAATTTTTGGGATCAATATGTGATCATGGCAAAGGAAAACGTGTTTTGACAGTTTCAGTCAATTTGGATCGATCAGAAAATGTCCATTTCTCAAACGGTCTTCAAATTTGAAGAAATTAGTTTTGTTAGGACCGTATCGTCAAAACATAGCCAGATTTATTTTTTTTTGGATTTTTAGAGTCCATATGTGGCCCCGGTGAATTAAAATGTACATTGAAATCAATTTAGAACATTAAATTGATTTATATTTTAATTTAAACGAAAATTGATCGTAATGATAGAATTGGATTACGAAACATATCCCACTGTGTTCGAAATGGGGGTAATTAGTTAGGGACCACAGTCGTTGGGTCTCGTTTGGAGATCGTATAAAAAGTCAACTTTTTGGATATTATTAAATATAATATAATATAATAAAATTTCACATAAAAGCCCTCACCCCTTTTATTCTCTCCCTCCCCCCCGCCCCCCTCCCCTCGTTATACACTCATATCGATATAAAAAAAAATCGCGCCATCGTGCGTTGCTCCATCTAGCCGCCGCCGGCGGTGCCCCACCGCGTCACTACCCCGCCTCTGCCCAGGCGCTCCCTCCTCTTCTCGATCCCCTCCTTCTACCGCAACCCCCCCAATTCCCCAAATCGATGAAGACCCGTCACCCTAACCCTCCCCAAATCGACATGAACCGCGCCTCCCAGACTGTCATGGCCCCAACGCCGGCGATCCGAGCCTTCCCCGACCACTGACGTGCCTCAGACCCTCCCCCCTTCTTCGGTGAAAAACAGTAAGTTTTTATTTATTTTAATTTAATTTATTTACTTCTTTTCTATATGATTAACTTTAAAAAGAAGAAGGAAAATCAGTTTTTTTTCTATAGTAAAAGTAAAGAATAAATTTTTATAAATAAAAATGAAATCGTTATATATTTGTTAGCGAAATAAAAACGAAATCTATATATATTTGTTAGCGAAATAAAAACGAAATCTATATATATCTGTTAGCGAAATAAAAATGAAATCTTTATATGTGTAGCGAATAGGAAAAGATATGATCTTGTTTATAAGGAAAAATTAGATTTATAATGTAGAGAAAGATTATATTTTTAAATCAAGAAATATTATATTTTTAAATCAAGAAAGATTATATTTTTAAATCAAGAAAGATGAGATTTTTAAATCAAGAAAGATGAGATTTTTAAATCAAGAAAAATGAGATTTTTAAATCAAGAAAGTCGAGATTTTTATTTAAAGAAAGTTTAGATTTTTATTTAAAGAAAGATAAGATGTTTATTTAAATAAAAATATGATTTTTATGCGAAGAAAAAAATATGATTTTTATATGTAAAGTAGCAAAATAAAAACGGGATTTTTATATGAGAACCTTTGCTTTAAAAGATTAGATTTTTATAAATAAAGAGATTAGATTTTTGTCTATGAAAAGATATGATTTATTATCTAGAAAGCGAAGTAAAATATATTTTTTATAATATGTGTAGCGATATAAAATGAGTTAAAAATGGGACTTTTAACATAAAAAGTGTTAAACAGATTTCGTTGAAAACACGGTGAAGGAAACAACGCGGGAAAGGAGTAGAGTCCAAACCATTCAGAATTAAAGAATGACGGAGTGGAAACCCAAGGTAAGAACTCCTCACCATAATTTTCTTTGTACAGTTATTTATTTTATAACTACATATATGAACTGCTCCCCGTCGTCCACAAACCATGGACGACTTGTTTGATTGTTTGGTTTGGTTGATTTATTTGTTTGGATTGGTTTGGGATGTGAAATGAATTGATATGATTTGGTTTGTGTATGGCGCGAGCCATTATTGGGCGAGGGATAAGGCTAGACCTTATCCCGGTTCTAGTATCGCGCCGTTATGCCGCCAAAATTTTCTAAAATATATTAGAACAATAAAAAATACCATTTTTATTGATAAATGTACTGAATATAATATTCATGTGTTGAAATAAATAATTTATCGTTAAAAATATAATTTTTAACGTGTAATGAACTGAATTAAATATTCATTTACAAATCAAACGTTTTGTTTATGTACACTGATTTGACTGATATTGATTGGAACGATAAATTTTACACATCGCCCAACCGCACAAATAATATTCGGTATTTTTTGGTTGAAACACCACACGGGTGTTGGGGTGATATTTGACGTACACTAATCCCAATCGTTTAGTTGTATGTCAATCGATTGGTTGACAAGCTGTTGTAAGCATTAAATATTTATATTTAATGCTTATACAGTGTAGAATGCACTCTGGATGATGGTTGATTGTTTATCATTGTTATTGTATACATGTGTTGTATGAAATCCATATAAATAACATTATATGGTAATTGACTGAGTCTGATTCCTGTTCAGAAAGAATGAATATTTTAAAATAACGAATATTTTAAAATAATGAATATTCTAAAATAATATTCAGTAAAAGATCAAAAATCTGATTTTGATGTCCGATTTGAGATGGACACGAATATATAAAGCCGTGTTGATTAGATTAACGTCATTTTGACGTGAACGATATTTATATCGATTTTATTCATTTTTATAATGAATATCGAAAAGGAATTGATATCAAATCTAATGTTTTGAAAATATTATCATTTATATATTAATGATATAGAATATTCAATTTTGATTTGAAATTGAATATGAAGTTGAAGTCGTTTTGAAAACGAATTTAAAATGATTTATAAAATACATTTTAAAAGAAAATCGATGAAATATATAATATATATATATATATTTAATGGCCTGAATAGAACGCATCGCGCCACGGCAGTTCGCGAATTTCAACAATTGTCTTTGAATTGACGTTACGGGAGATCCGACCGTCGGATTCTCCTGAAACCGGGACCATTGGGTTCATATCGAAAAGAGATTTCCAACAAATATGAGAGATTTGAAATCTAACGGTTGGATTTAGAATTATGTCCAAATCAAATTTGGAAAAGGTCGCTGTAAGTGCAGTTCGATGACCGTTTATGGAAATCGACTGCACGGGCCTTGATAAAATTATTAAAATATTAATAATTTGTGTAAAATCACAACAAATGATTTGGAAAGAATTGAGATGAAAATTTCCACGTTTGTAAGGATAAAAATATATTTTTATCGAAATGAACTAGTTATGAACTAGAATTATAATCCACTATTTTTAAATAAATAAATTGGATTTGAAATGGTTTTAAAAATAACCAGGGTTTCCAATATATGAATTGGAATGGATTTGAGTCGAAATTATCTTTGGAATATTTCGATATTGGATTCCGTGATTATATGAACATTGTGGAGGAATTTGAAAGATATATATATAGTCATTCCAATACGATAATTGTTGATTTCAGAATTTGATATTGAATATAAGTCGGTATTTTTTCTATTCAGAGCCTTGTATTTAATATCAAATGAGATTTTGGGTTTGTCGTGAACGGTGTCTTCACTAACACTATTCTTAAACCCAGTTGAGAAAAAATTTAATGAAGTTTACCAATTTATTAATATTTAATTGGAATTGAATTGAATTGAATTTTGGGTTTGTCGTGAATGGTATCTTTAAAAATGCAACTCTTAAACCCAATGTAGTTAATAAAATTAGAAACTAACTGGAGATTAGCCAAGTTGAATGGTTTCCTGGGTATTGATCTGATGTTGGTTTCGGCCTTCGGGATTAATACTTAGGAGATCGTTCTCTTACTAATTTATGGTTAGAGACTGATGGAATGGAATGGAATGTGATTTCGGGTTTATCGTGAACTGTGTTTTAAATGACATTGGTTCTTTGACCTAGTTAAAGACATGATATAATTTCCCAAGTTATATAATCATTAACATTGATTTTTGGGAAGATTAAAACTAAGTGGAGTTTTAATAAATCTTTAATTAGATTGAAATGAGGATTTGATAATTTAAATTATCAAATCTGAGAAATGATCGAGAATGGAGTATCACCAGTTTTGCTCCAAGCGATAGTTAAATCTTTAATTAGATTTGAACGTGAAATGATAATTAATATTTACCGATAACACCGTGGTGTTAGATATGGAGTACTACACGTTTTGCTCTATGGGATGAGTAGGTTGGGATTGGGAAATATAATAAATGATTACTTCAGTAAGGTTCGCTAATCCCGACTAGTTTGGATAAACCTTAATATGGTAAAATTGTGAAAAGAATATTGGAATAAGATAATTTTCTAGATTGGAATGAGGTGTATGTTGTGTTTGTGTAGCACTTGTTTATAATATACACGAGTTATTCGGAAAGGCCAGGTTTATACCCATTCTGAATAACTGATACGACGATAAGTCGAAGATGAAGACGGTGGTTGAAGACCGGAGGTCTTCACATCTTTTGGATGATTACTGATGTCTTGATTGGGCTGTACATTTAAGACGAGGTAATAAGTGGTGATCGTCCATACGTACTTGGAGATCAACGAATATGCAAGGGCCTCTCTCCTGTATTGGACATATGGGATGAGGAATAAGGTGCCTCCGGTTTCGTTCAGATCCAGAACGAATAGGTAAATGGACTGTGTGTCTGACATTGGATTTCATTCTGTGTGATTGATAGACATCAGTTGCATTGCGTGAATTGCCTGTGTGGCATGCTGAGATGCAAATGATCAAGGCTTCTGTTGAAAAGCGGAGTCTTATGGTTGATGATCAAAGCACGACTTTAATATAGCATAGCTTTGTTTATAGCTCTAATTCGCAAGCCTCACACCCCGGTGTGAACCAGAAACGGGAGAGGACTGCAGGGAGGACATGCGTTTCCTTCTAGCTAGGAGTGGTGTCAGCGTTTACAAGCCCTGACATTTTACTTATGTGGATGCTGGAAAGCGAGGCGCCTCGGTTATATCGGTCACTACGGGGCCGTTGGATGGTTTGGTCGGGATATGACCCGTTTACGCCCCATAGGGTGGGGAAACGCATTGTTCAGGCATTTTAATCCACTTCGTGTGGACAGGCCCTGAAGATCCAAGGTGCAGTTGCAGTTGTTCCTGAGACATGGGCTAGAATGTCTAGAAGGGGTAAGGATGATCCCTTGCCTTGGTTCACAGATGGAAATCCAACTTCCAATACGACATTTCGGTTTTAGTTGTAACCCTATATATGGCGACGTAGTGGGATGGGGCGCTCATGCCGTATACGATTGATACATTTATATTTGAAGTTGTTTTCTTCACTTATAGTAATAATAAAAGATGAAATTTAGCGTATCAAGCATTCTTTGGCTATTATAAGGAAAAAACCTATCCTCTGGCTTGCGTTGCATTGTGTGATGGGACCTGGGTCTTATAATAGCTTCATTGTTTTCTTATTTAGCATTGAGCTGTTTGTTTTATGCACTAGTATTCTTGGGAGGAAACCCGTTCCGTGTTATATGGCGTGGTCCCTTGATTTACCTAACTTTAAAATAAAGATTAATAACTGTTTTAGTTCTCACACCAGTCACATGACTAACCTGGAGTTTATTGGTTTAACCTAAACTCTGGGTGCCCTTATTTTTTCATATGGGCAGCTAGTAGTTTTGGTTTTGCAGATATATATTCACAGGATCCTGGTTTATAGCTGAAGGGATATTCGGAAAGCTCTGTATCCGTGTATTTCTTTCCGTTGTGTTTTGTATTATTTTTCCGCTGCTAATGTAATTTAATCTCTAATATTTTCTGATGTATAATATTTATTCATATTCTGTATTATTCTTGTATTCTGATGTAATTGTTGTAAAAACAATGAAATGTTCTTCTATTTGTGTTCTGATTCGTCTTGTCCTCAAAGCAATCCGGGCTTTCCTTCACGGGGAAGTTCGGGTCGTTAAAGATTTACTAAATTACTTATAAAACAATTTAAATAATTTAAATTTTAAAAATAATATTATAATTGAAATATATTTAAATTTAGAAACTATTTCAAAAATAGACCAACCGTGTCCATATATACTTTTCTACCTTAGCCAAGTAATACAGATATATATCATTTCAATCCAAGATTTAAAATTCTAGTCCCGGGTATATATCATTTCAACCCACATCCTAAATCGATTCAATTCATTTCCTAAATCTAAACAGTGATTCGGGTATGTATCATTTCAACCCATAGGGAACTTGCAATGTGCGAACACATAAATAAACTATATCAATAAACTCAACAAATCAAACATATCAAACATATACATGAAGTAAACTTAACAAACCAAACATGTACATGAAATAATACATGTCACATATGCACATTCAGATCATACGTATCAGTCCTGTCGTAATGGGTGTCATTAGTATATAACATGTATATGATTTTCTAAAACAATCCTGTACATTTCATAGCATTTCAAATGTGCTGAACTTCACTTCTATAAAAATGTAAGTCAAACGTGAGATAAACCCACCTTTCATGGCATATAAAAGGAAGACGATGCAGGTTGATACAAACACGAATACGAAAAGCATGATGCACCATTCCAATTACAAGCACAACTACGCTCTCTTTAATACCATGATATAAACATATCCACAAATCAATGCCCCAAGCAATTTAAATGAAGGGATTAGAATTATTTTGGCTTAGGAAGATGGATTTATATTTTTACATTTTTTTTTATAAAAAATGAACAAATTTTAGTCATTTTAAAATAAAATTTGGACCAGTAAACATTGGAATCTGAAAAGGTCATAAACAGAAAAGTTGTTGCAAATTCTTTTCTCTTCAATTGAAAAAAAAAACTGGTTTTCGATAAAAATTAAGGGAGATATGACCAAAACTACTACAACCAAATTTTTAAGTCAAAAATCTGGGTCCAAAAATGGATCTAAAAGATTGGCCGTTTTGACCAAAATATATTTGAAATTTGAAAAGTGTTCAACAAAAAAGTTATAGCTATTTCAATTTTACACAATTTGAAAAAAGAAAAAGAAAAAGTGAATTTCAACTTTCTAATAGGAAGTTATGACCACTGCAACACAGGCCAAAAAATTTGGAAAAACTAAAAATAAAATGGTCTTTGATTTCAAAGGGAAAAGTGGTCGTGGCTAGAGTATTAAGGTGCGACCATCTTGTTGGAGGTGGAGGAAGGTCAGATAGGTGTGGTCAGGTCAATGGTGAAGGTGGTGGCCAAGGGGAAGAAGTGCAACAAAGTTTGGGTTGGAAAGGAAGATGGATGTTGGTACTTTTATATCTTGGTTTTTATTACAATCCCTTAATCGATTAAATCTTGAAATTAGAATAGGTTAGAAAATAAAGATAGAGATTATGATTCAACAAGAAAAATTAGAATTTACCTAGGGATTGATTTGTGAAAGAAAGAAATTTCAGATTGAAAGACGGGTTTGAAGAGGAAGAAGGGAAAAAGTTGGAGAATGGCAGAGAGCTTCAGAGAAATGAAAATGAGAAGTTAAGAAAAAGAATACATACATTTATTTCTTCAGATGACTTTTGAAATTCAAACCTAAAATAATTAATGAGGTGTGAGGTGGCAAAGCTTTCCTAAGAAGCCAAATTAACATCTCAATAAATTCAAAGATGTCATGCAACTGGTTGGGTATATAAGCAATCTAGGAAACGAGCACTGAAATTTTAGCAACTAACCACAGTACATTCATGGCAATCAATTAGATTCCAAGTGATAACCAGTCTTTACTCTTAATCGATGTATCTTTTAATCTAATAAAAAAGTCATATTCGATACACTATAGGGATCGACCCTTTCTTCACATTAATTCGGCCTAAAGGTTGATTTTACTCCCCTCTAGGTCAATCTATTGGTCGAGCTATCAATGGTCAAGGTCATCCTTGCTTCTGGAATTTTAGCGGGAGTATTTCCTGCTTCGATTGAAAGTTTGAGACATTATTTTATATATTACAGTAGTCATATGGACATGAAATTCAACATGAACAACGTAGAACATATATGAAATGAACCAACAGATATTAAACAATTATCTTGCAAAAATTAAGAGAGATGCATGATCACAAAGTTGGACATATAACAATAATTCACTATAGACATAAAAATTAAATTCTCATGTTTATAGTAACAAGTTCATTTTACATAAGCTTAATGAAAAATATAATTAATATCATACACATCGTTAAGCTTGAAGATGAGGTTTACTCAATTTTTAGGCAGAAAGTAGCGAATTTGTCATAAGATTTGAAGATTCGAACTTGGATTTGGATTTGTAATGCTCCATCAACTTGCAGAAGCGAAATACAAAAACATGCAAATGGAAAAGAAGTTAGGATAAATGAAAACTTCCCAAATCTAAGATAAATATGAATAGATATATGATTTTGTAAAGATACCTATAGGAATTTAGTCTGCAAGCCTATTTCTCTATTTTAGTTTTTTTGTTTTGGGTGGAATTTTTTAATTTGGAGAAGGATAATACTAGCTTTTCCTCTCTTTAGATTTTAGGAAGGAGAAGATTTACTAGAAAAATAAAAATGTACATACTTTGTTGCGTTTCCAGATTTTTCTATATTAATTTTTAGTTAAATGAAGTAACAGACCAAATTAAAGCCTAATCATCTTAAGTGTAATTAAATTAGGCTTATTTAGTTAAATCCTTAAACTTGATGTAAGATAAAGTGGCTTATTTACAAAAGGATTTTAAAAACTTACAAAATCATTTAAACCAATTATATAACAAAAATCTCCTGAAATTGAAATTATATTACAGTATTTATAAAACAATATTATATTTATCTTTTCTCTTTAAAACATTTACGTAATTAAAATGGTAAATTATAATAGATTCTATAATTTAATATTACTTAATTTTAAAAGCTTAAAATAAAATTTTAGAATAAGAAATAAGTTTAGATATAATATAATTTAACTATATTTTAAAAACAAAGTCCCAATAAGGATTAAAAGGGATAAAATCTCATGTTTAGGATCCCTTAAATACCTAGCAATAAATCTATCTAAAATAGAGCAAGTAGCGCTCCATAAAAATATAGTCGATAATACGGAATTATTTGATATTCTGAATTGGTTTTGAGCAATTTCATAAACATCCTATTATCTAACCATGTAGTCAAATATTATTTTGGCAACTGTTAACATATATTTTATTTCTTGATTAATTACTAATTCAATTTTGATGTATCAAATGCATTATCAACCAATTCATCCATTAAAGAAATTAAATCCTTAGCATGCAATTTATTTCAATATATTTTAATCAAATCGCAACTAATTTTTTTACGCAATTGATAAGAAATTCACACCAAGCCTAATACATAAAATGAGATATTATATGGATGTATCAGTGTGAGTTAAAAAGTACTACACTGTAATTATTCTGGTAATGGCCTCCCTATGTCGTTGATGCTCATATAACCAATCATGCACAGTACCGGAACCTTGTCGATGTAGGACGGTTATTAAGTGAAAGAAATAAAATAAAATAAGGGAAAGGACAAGGAAGGTGAGAAAGAAAGAAAAGAGAAGGGAAGAAATACAAAACACAATTATAAAACCTTCGATATATCTCGCAGCACATCAGATAAAATATAATAGGAATTATAGATACAAAATAGGCGACATAGTGATAACTATATAAACCATATAATAAGAATATATTGGCTTATATATTTACATAAATTAAAATTTATACCGCCAAAATAAACTCAACTACTAAACTCTATCTAAATTATCAGGTCAAATACTGTAAAAGCTCAATAGTGGCCTACAGTGGTATATGAAAAATAGAAATAGGTATTATCTATATAGACAGTGAGTGGATGTATTTATATTTTCAAAATATAAATATTATATATATATATATATAGATCTAGATCTATAGAGAAACCCATTAAATAAGTGAAGTAACACAAGAAAAAGTTGGAATATCAGTTTTTTACATTAGGGAAATGATTATGGAAATTTGAGGACAACAGGCCTATGAGTTGCTACGGTATAAAGTGTACAAAAATGTTTTGAAATAGAATCGATAATTCCATATGTTAACAAAAATTTTGATATTTAAAATTAGTAGATTGGGAAGTAAGGCCTTGTAAATTGGGAAAGAGTAGCAAGGAAAATATATTAGGAATCTATCATCTATAATAGAAAGTAGAATAGACGGAATAATGATGTGACACAGCTATTTTTCTTTTATATCCAACGTGGCACTTTCTTACATCATTTCTCGCTGGTATTGTTAATGACTCTCCCTTTTTGGTTAAGGGGTGACAAATTTTAAATACACACCAGTCAATTTTTTTTTTTGTTAAGGGGCAACACGAGTTATAATTTTAAGGGACAAAAATATCCTTGCTATAACGCTTATTCTTCCAATCCACTCACGCTTTTCAAAGCACGCACTCTATATTCCACTCGCGTTTCCCCCTTAAATTTCTATCTTTCGTTCTTCAGAGCTAGGGTTCTTCAGTGCTCACGCTAGGGTTTGCCAGTAAACATGGTGCGATTCAAGCATACTGAGAAGAAGACGACGGAAAAGGCTACCAAAAAGCAAGTTGAGGCAAAAAGGTATGTTTGTAGTAGATTAAAGGCAATTTCAGTTGGTATTAGCAGATGTTTGGTACGGTAGGGCTTGGTATTACCAATCTTTAGCAATGGGTTTGCGTGTGGTGGGGTTTGGTGGGGAAGAAGGGAAAAACGGTGGGGAATTTTGTTCGATTTGCAGAAAATTCGATAGGTAGGGTACGTTTTTGGGAGGGTAAATCTTCTGCAATATGAAAGCTTGTCCCTTGTAGTATTTGACATGTGTCACCGTTTTTATCATTCAAAATCGACTTCTGTTTGCCATATATAATTTTCATTTCTTCAAAGTGTTTTGTATTTTGGTTTCGGTTTGTGTTGTCCGAATATAGGTATTAAAAATGGTTGATTGATGTCGACTTGTGGTTGAAAAAGGGTTCTTTGGTTTGGCATTTAAGTACGTATGTATACGACCGTACATTGTCTTTGTGTACTATAAATTAGTTAACTTGTTGTTGAAATTTAGATTACACATTGGGTTTTACATGATGTTTACATGGTGGTTTACTAATAAAGTAGGTTATATGTTGTCGTAGTTTGTTGACGGCGTATAACTAAATTGTTTACGTGATTGATTGCAGGAACCCGACTTCATTTACGTCTGATCGTATATCGCCTACTACTTCTAATAGGCAGAAACTTGCTAAGGAAAGGCAACGCATATTGGAAGAGTTGAAAAAGAAATAAGTTGAATCTAGAGCCAATAACTCCGAGCATAGTTCAAGTGACAGAGAAGGGTTCAACGAAGGTAGTAGTTCCGATGGAGATGAAAAAAGTAGTGATCATAGTGACCATGAAGAAGCATATGTCGGCGTAAACGAGGAAGATGATAGAGAGGAGGGCAACAAAGGTGGTAGCGATCGTGAACGAGACGATGATAGAGAAGAGAGTAACAAATGTAGTAGTGATAATGAACAAGACTATGATAGAGAAGAAGGCAACAATGCTAGTAGTGAATATGAAGAAGACGATGACAGAGAAGAGGGCAACAGAGGAGGTAGTGAGCATGAAGAAGACGATGATGGAGAAGATAGCAGCGGAGATGATAGTGAGCGTGAAGAAGGATATTTGATGATTTGCAATCCGATGTAGTTGAGGATGAAGCAGATATAGATGGGGACGCCACAGTGGCATGCGTACAAGAGAGTAAGAGACGTAGGAAACAAGTTTCTTCTGAAGAATATGAGTCTGAAAATAGTGGGAACGGAAGTGGTAGTGAGGAACGTGATATTGACGAAGGAAGGGTAGGAGAGAAAGCAGTGGAACATGTGGAAAAGAAAAAAGTTCAAATAAAGGCAAGCGAAAGCGGAAAGAAACAGAATCATCCACCACTGTAGATGAACGGACAATGTTGTTTGCATTCAAAGATCACATTGCTCATAAAATATGGAAATCTACTGTAAGTTTTTCTTACGTTATTTCATAGATTTTATTTATATTTATGACTACGTGTGTACTGTTATGTGTTTATAAATATATAATATATTTATGTACATACCATGTAGAAACCTCAAGGTGAAATCGGAGTGGTGAGAGTCTATACTCATGTTGGCACGCAACGATTGTGGGATTATAGAAAAGAATGTTCTTTTGTTAAGGAGGTTGTAGTTCAGTCGGGATTCCATAAGCTAGTGCTACATGCTCATGAGACATTAGACAAATTCCTAATCAATGCATTCGTCGAAAGGTTTTATCCAGAGACAAACACATTTTACCTTCCATTTGGTGAGTTGGGGAAAACCATTGATGAAGTAGTGCACATAACTGGCCATCCAGTGGAAGGAAGAGCAGTTACTGGTTCACTTGGTGGCTCGAGGGGTATCAGTTATGAAGATGTGTACAAACTACTTGAAGACTGCCTTGGTGTTGACAGACCAACTGCCATTAAAGTATTAGGAGGCGATAAAAAAAATTAAATTTGGATGTTTATGAAGTCAATTTGAGGGTTCAAAGGAGACTAACATTGAAGAACGAAAGATGCATTGTATGATAGCATATCTTTTGTACACAATTGGTGGTTTAGTTTGTTGTGACAGTCCAGGAATAAAGTCTCAGTTCATTTTCTGCAGTGTTTGAAGAATTTAAACGAGGTGGGTTCATATTCTTGGGCCACTGCATGTTTGAGTTGGTTATTACGTAATCTTTCTATAACAACTCGAAGCGATGTTCATCAAATGGCTGGTTGCATGACCTTACTACAGGTAAATTCGAAGAATTTTTTCGCCACCCTTGTCTTGTAACTATATGTAAATTATGTAGTCTTATTATATATGTGTACATGATGTACGTTAATGCAGGTGTGGATATTTGAGCATTTCCCAGTTTTTTGATGACATAATCGTGCTATTGCATACCCGATGGAGAAATTAGAGCCGCGTTCTACTTTGCAAAGAACAAGAGTTCGCAGTTAGCATCTGATTTTGTCACACTAGGAGAAAGGATTGATGAATGAAATTATATGGGATTGCTTTAGAGATAAATGTGAGATGTATCCATTTCATCAATGTTCGTTGTATAATGGCCCTGTTATTTGTTTTGAAACTGAAGAATTGTACCTACCCCAGATATTTCTGCGCCAGTTTGGAATTGTTCAACCTATCCCAACTAATCCCTTCACGCTTAACAAGAAGAAGTACAAGTCGTCTAGTAAATGTTTCAAAGCCACTTACTTTAATGTTGGGGATTTTGTCTGGGCTGAATGGGAAAATCACCTGCTGAATGAAAGTATAATATCCAAAGAAGTGGTTAACCCCTGGGGCTGTGAGGACAGCTATATACAGTGGTATCAGCAATCTTCTCATCCGATTGTTGAAAATCCATCAAGAAGAATAACTGAGCCTACGAATGAAACCGAGGAGAAGTTGCTACTCATCCGTTTTGTAAGTTTGTTATATTTGTTAATTGAAATAAATGTTATTGATTGTTGTTTATACTAAAGTACAATTGAATTTCAGAAACGTCGACTTGGACTAGCTTCTGATACAATTCGCTCATGTGGACGTAGTAAGTCAGTCGCTAAAGCTTTGGAATTGATAGAGCGAATAGAGGCCCAGAACCGTCTACTCTGTATGGAGAGAACTTGGTAGCGGATGAAGGTGATGAGATTGTTGAGGCTAAGACAGCTCGAGGTAAAAAAAGGAAAGGGAAGAAGGCTGCAACCAAGAAGAAAAGCGGAGCAAGGAAAAAATAGTATAACTTGGTAGCATTAAGAATTTTTTGGTTAACAGTTTAAATTATGTCAATGTTATAAGACTTGGTGCATGTTTTGTTCAGTACTGTATGTTAGTAACTTATTTAGTATTTTGGTATGTAACTTGCTTTTGGCATTACTGTATGATGGGTACTTCGGAAGGAAGGTTAATATATGAAATGGTTTATGATATGTTTATGTTTATTTGTGTGGTCGAAGATACATGTACACATTTCAATTATTTGTATGATTGAAGATACATGTAAAAGTTTTAATTAGTTGTATGATCAAAGATTCATGTTCAAGTTTCATTTATTTGTATGGTGGAAGATGCATGTACAAGTTTCAATTTTTTGTATGATGGAAGATACACAAATATATGGATTGGTTGTATGAAATAAGCAAATTTTTAGTTGAAAATGGAAATGGTTATCCGTTTTTAAGATTCAAAAACGGTACGTGATCATCGGCCTAAGAGTTAAAGGATCTAGAATTTGTTAAACGGTTACTTAAAGGCGTTTCACTTACCGAAATACGGACAGCATGTACCAAAATATTACAGGCTATATATTATATGAAAAACATATGCAGAAGGCAGGCCCACACCGATTTTTTTATAAAAAAACGGCTTTACCAAACCGTATAAAATTTCCGAGGTTTAATGTAAAGCAATAAACGACAATAATGCACTGTTTTTAATTTATTAATACGGTCCTACAATTATGAAGAATACGAAAGTTATAGATCATATAATTTTCTACACGGTCTCTATGTACCGTTATATATATATATATATATATATATATATATATATATATATAATCGGTGAGTATAATCCAAAATATCTCATGTTATAATATTGTCAAAAAACATGTGCAAACGGTGGTCTACTACAAATTTTTACAAATAAAAATGACAATACCAAACCGTATATAAGTTTAGAGGTTACACGTAAAGAAATAAACGGTGAATTCTCACCGTTCATACTTTCATAACATGGTCATTTCATTTCGAAAACTCTCAGGAAAGACTTATTTTCAAGCATTTCGTTCAGGCGGCAACACAAAACCGTATATTTCAAAGAAAAATGGTTATATATCGCCGTTTTTATGGATCATTATTCCTCTAACTTATTATACGGTTTTACTTTTTCGTGTTTGTTTAATGAAAACGGCTTACTAACTTCACAAAATCGTGGGTAGGAGATACTAACAAATTTTTATTTTATAGACAGCTTAATGTTGCCATATTTAATATTATTACGCGGTACATGGTCACCATTTTGTACTTTGAAAAGTTTTTATTTTTATTTCGGTTGGTATGTCCCATTTTTACTTGAATAAAATGGTTATATATTTCCGTAAACTATTATGTACACGCAATTTTATACTTTAACTTGTTTATATCTATACAATTATGATATTTTATCGTTTCGTAGTTTGTTTAAAAGTGAAATGGATTATCTCAGTAGTGAAATGCAGAAGTGTCACAAAATTTTAAATACAATAGCTCAAACTTGCATTCCAGAAGTGATATAAAAGTAAACATAAAATAGAACTGCATTGCCTCACAAGTGTAACACAGACGTGCCAGAAAAGTAAACATTTTCATTATAATTTCAAGATTCTGTTACATTAGCTCTGAAGTACATACATATGCAAGTATTCAACATTAACTTAACTCAACAATGTTGTTGTTTTCGTCAACATGTGCATCTTCTTCACTAGGAATGAAGCGAGAAATTCTCTCCGCATATGTGTTGACCCAATCCTGCGAATTGATGTTGAAAATTCGGTAAAAGTATGAGAACAGACGAGTATTAGGTAAAGGCGATTCGTTCTTCAAATTAACGCCAACAAAATGCGAGCTGTCTACGTATCCCATTATGACCATCCTGTCCCGGTTTAACAAAGTTAATTGTACTGTTGTCGGAACAAACAAAAAAATCATTTGCTTACTAAACAAGACAACAGCAGTACCAAATGTTTCTGCAATTACAAAACCGGATTCCGGCATTTGCATCCACTCATTTACCACCAACGAGTTATCGCCTTGTATCCTCCTTTTCATTTCTTCGAAGCCATCTACATCCCACATGCTTTTGTACATGTCTGAATGACGTATTAAATTATCAACCATGGCCTCACATACGAACTTACAAGGATTTTCTGGTCTTCGATTATGAAGATTTAGTTGTTTAACCACCACCTAATATCCACAATTACCATCAGCAGGCATGTCGTCTATATGAGTTATATTCGGTCGCATACATTTAGGCATTTGCAATAAGAAATGTTCATCAACTTGACTGGTTTTAGGTGCATTTGGTTTTACTCCAAGTTTCTGTAAACAACGACTAACTGGAGTAAGTTTTGGGCAGCAAGACAATGCAGCGTCAACATGTTTAAAGTAAGAAGGATCTCGCTTAGTCGACTTCTCCTTTTTAGATGGTCTTCCTTTTTTTATAGTCGCCATGATAGGTTCTTTAATGTTCGTAGTAGGAGGGAAGGCTAACAATTTCATACCTTGTTGAATATCAATCCTCACATTATTAGTAGCCTCGTCATATCTACGTTTCAACGCATGAAATTCAGGCAAGTCCATAAAATCAAGGGTGGACCGATTCGGTGTAGGCGGAATACGTGACAATTGTTTCCAATAACAGTCTACAGTACTGAGGGTATGAAGCCGTATGAATGTCTAAATTCTACTATCATATGTGCGCAAGGTAGACCATTAACTTTCCATAAAAAACAACCGCAAGTTTTAATACTCATGCCACCTTTTGGAATGCTACATAGTTTGGTTTGCAATAAATCAAGTGCCTTATGAGAAACAAATCCGAACAACTCTTTAAACATTAGCTTATCTCAAAATCTATGAAGTGACTTTGATGAACTCATTTCAAACGCATGTTCGATTGCAACTAATTCATTCTCACAGCATAGACACGCGCTAGTCCAGCACTGAACAAAACTACATGCGGCTGAATCAAAATACAGTTTGAGACGATGATGCGCACTTTCAACTACGCTAGTTGATACATTATCAAAGTTCTTTACATCATTTGTCCAAGCGAACACAAACATCTTCTTATACTTGTTCATCCGGTTCTTCAACACATAGTTCACCGATTTTTTTTTGCTTCTCCCGCCATTCTTCACAAAAAAAAAAAAGGTTTCGATGATACTCTTCTTCAGACAGCGAACTAATCACATTTGTTCAACCTTCCCAAAATAACTCGTACTCTTTTTTTCCTTCCTCATCTTCTACTACGGTCTTTCTATCCCCAATCATTATCCATTTCTTTTTTATGAACTTTGGTTTGCAATTTGCTTGAACGTTTTTTGAAATACGCCACGCACAAAGAATATGACGAGCTGCTGGAAAAACAGTGGCCACTGCATTGCTAAGAGCAATTTCAGCATCCGTTATGATAACACTTGGAAATTCTTTTTCTCGATAACATTTTCTAACATACTCCAAAGCCCATATATATGACTCTGTGGTCTCCCGACTAATAAAAGCTAGGGCAATAGTGAAGGATGCACCCGTTGAAGTTTGTGACACCATATGAAAACACGACAACTTGTACTTATTTTTCTTAAAAGTGCAATCCAAAAAAAAATTTGATAAAAACATTGCGCAAGTAGAATGCATTTCGATTGACTGAAGAACAAGTCAGTAACTTCATTTGTCATACCATCGACTCTATGGTGAACAGAATAGTGGTGACTACATGCTAACTTCATAAACTGTTGCATAATCGATCTACCTTATGTGTTATGAAGTTTAAGCTTCACTTTAGTATTGTACATATTTCTAATTGTAGACTTATTTTCTAGGTTGTCAAGTTTAAGAGTAGTTAGAATATTCCGTGGCCTAACACCACTATTCGTCATTGTTTCTACGGTCTTTACTTCATTGTCTTTTAATCGCGCAACATACGGATTCCAGGTTAAAGAAATAGGAAGGCTGTGATTGTGGCATCCGTTTTTAACTTCCAAAGTTCGCTTTCCATCATCTAGACAATGTGCTCTTAATTCAAATGGACAACCACATTTTCTACTTCTTGATCTACGCCTTTTCTTTTGGGTTTTCGGTACATGCTCCTTAGCCTTATGATCAATGTACCGTTCACTTCTTTCATAGGCAAGCAACATCCAAGAACCTTTCCCACTATCTAAGAGATTTTTTGTTTTACTTCTTTTGATAACAATGACACAATTCACATCTAGTCCACGATCCATGCACCAATTACGTACATCCTCTTTGGAATCGAACAACTGCATCAATAAACAAGATACTATGATTAGAGTAACATACTTAATGTAAAACATAAAACAAGTTCTCAAACCTTATCGGTGGTGAAATGGGAAGTTAAATTGGGATATACGCAACATAATATGCTTGCATCCTCATGTGAAAGATCGTTGTTGTCACCATTTTCCAACCAACAACCCTTCTCATTAACATTGACATCGTCTGTATCATAAGAATTCTCATTCCCATATACTTCGTTTAGGAGAGCAATTGCATCAATCCGTAAAACAGTTGAATATTATTTATACCACAACGAAAACATGATAACAAATATTCATACAAATAAACTTAAAACGGTATCGCCCTGTCGATTAAATAACCATTGTTCGGTACAAAACATGCATGGTAACATTAGTAGGACAGAATCGTATAAATGGTAAAATAATACCTTGTAAAATTAATAAACACGGTGGCTCGATTACGACTTCTCTAACTCTATATCAAACTATAGTTCGTAGTTGCTAAAAACAGTCATACTCTACCGTATTTTCATGCTTAAAACGGTCATGGTTTGTGTATCTTCATAATGATTATTCGGTATAAACATTGTCCATCAGAACCGAATTTTTAACGCCGTGCTTCTTCTTCAATTCGATGGGTGTTTATGCAAAATTAATATACGAACCTTGTCATGACCAGATCGGTCTTCATCATCTACATGTAATTCTCTTTTTTGGGTGCAATTTACCTCATCTTCATCATCTATCCCATAATTAGGGTTTACTACAACCATGGCTATTTTATTACTCTTACAGCAACCGATGTAATTATTACAGTAACTTTATTTTGATTAAGGGGTAACTTTATTTAGGTTAAGGGTAATGTTGCCTTCGGGTAATATATTGTTAAGGGGGGTTTAATGACTTTAGTCTGTAGTGTACTCCCCTTAATAAAATTTTAAAAACTAAAATTTGTGTCACCCCCAAAAAGGAGTGTCATTAACGATACTCTTCCTCACTTACCTTTTTACAATACAAGGAGCGCCAGCACTAAATCAGAGTACCTCCCTATGGTTTTACCTTTCTTCCCCCAAATCTTCTCCCAAATCAAGTTTAGTTCGAATTAACAGGTTTCCATTATTACCCGAACGTTTTTTGATTGTCGCTATTGCCTGAATTGGGATTGATTTCCCTGAAGATTCCGTCCACCATAATTTAGACGCTTGCAATTGTCTCCTCGATCGAACAGTCTCTACCACCACTGTAGGTGTTGCATGCATCGTCTTCGAACCTTCTGCCTTCCATTTCAAATTATTTCTTAGTGGAAAGAGAGAGAATGAGTAAGGGAAATGGGTGGTGGAGATTAAGGGGAAGAGTTCACGTGCAATATAAGAGGTGTAGCGGAACCCTCCTCTCTCTCTCTCTCTCTCTCTCTCTCTATATATATATATATATATATATATATATTTTGTAGGTATCTAATTTTGAAATATATATTATTTGGTCAAATTTTTTGATGGCGTCTGAAGAAAACCCTAGATCTCAAACTTTCGATCCACACACAAACATCCTTGCCTCAGATTCTGGAAACATGAATACAACTCAGAAAACGGATGAAGGATGGCAAGAAGTGAGAACGAGGCACAAAAGTTTTCTCCAGGCAGCAAAACAAGGAAGCTCAGATCATTCCCATGCTCACATGAGGAAGCCAATCAACTTATAATTCAAAGAAGGTTTCAGATCGTGGGCATCTGCTGTAGCTGGGAACACAAAAATTGAAGGTGGTGTATCCAAATTTGCTGGATCAAGAGACGAAGAAGGGGAATTTGCTGAATTGGATGATCTTGTTTTTACGTCGGCAAAAATCATGCGGAAAAATTTTGTCTACATATATTTGGTTGGTAGAAGACCTTATTACGTACACTTGAATGCTTATATTAGAAGGGAATGACAACCAAGAGGTTCACTGGACGTTTTTGCAAGGGAGAATGGATTTTACTTGATCAAATTTGAACTAGAAGAGGACTGTAGTAAAGTTTTAAATGGTGGTTCATGGTTTATGGACAACAAATTAATTTTTATAAAAAGATGGGAGCCAAATTTAAGGATTGAGAGAGACATGCTTGAAACACACCCTGTATGGATCAAATTGATGAATCTTGACCTATCTCTGTGGAATGCTAGAGGCATAAGTAAATTAGCAAGTCTAATTGTTACTCCATTAGCCATCGATGTTTTAACGAAAAATGTGAAACGTCTTAATTATGCCAGAGTACTTGTTCATTTGAATGTAAATGATGAAAGGAAAACACAAATTAGAGGAAAAGATAAACAAGGTAACATTTATATACAAGACATAGAATATGAGTACATACCCCCTGCTTGCAAAAGTTGTAAATGTTTTGGACATTCAGATGATCAGTGCAACACTGTTGCAAAACCAGTCAAACAAGTATGGCAAATTAAAGCTTCTTACCCTAATACTGTAGAGCAGCATCAGTCAAACACTGTGGTGACTAGAGACAAAATGTATGAAGTTAGTACTTCTACTACTACTATATGTACAGAACCTTCAGTGAATGATGCCTCTATTCTGGAGGCAGGGGAGTCATCTGAACTGGTGGACTTGGCATCAGCAGCTGTATCAGAATTGAATTCAGATCAGTAGGATCTTGGGGACCCAATTGTGGAGGTGGATCTAGATCCTGAAACAACTGAAGATTTGAATAATTTAGATATTAACCTTGACGACAACAATGAAGAAGAGAACAATGAAGAGGATAATAACAGGAAAAAGAATTACACAAAACCAAATGCAGTATATGACAATCAATTCAAGAGGAAAGAGAAGGATAGTACCTCCGGTACTAATGTAAGTGCACGACCTCCTTGGTTTTTGAGGAGTAACTCCCTCAATTCCAAATGTCCTTAATCGTATGGAATGTAAGAGGTCTTAATAACGATACCCGATTATTAGACCTCTATAATCTAAGAAGGAATCATCTTCCTTATTTTTTGGGTATCCTAGAAAATAAGTTGAATGAAGAAAATTTGAAATTCTTATGTGATTCTTTTGGTGAAGACTGGTCACATGTCACAAATAATAATTTTACTAACAAGGGTAGAATCCTTGTGTTTTGGAATAAAAGCATTTGGCAATGCAATATCATTGACATTGATGAACAACAAATTACTGCTAAACTTGTTAACACTGGGGGTATGACATCTTGTGTTTTAGCAATCTATGCTAGTAATTCAGCTAATGAAAGAATCAAGTTATAGGACAAGATCAAATTACTTGCACTAAACATGAATAATTCATGGATAGTTATGGGTGATTTCAATTCAATTCTTAAACCAAAAGATAAAATTGGTGGTAATACCGTCTGTGTAGCCCAATTATCTGAATTCAATAATTGCATTGTGGCTGCGGGGTTAGTTGAGCCAGTCCACTGTGGCCTGCATTTCACATGGAGAAGTGGTGAGGGAAGGAAAATTTCATGTAAATTGGACAGAGTTCTTGTTAACTCTGACTGCATCAATAAATTCTCAGATTTAAAAGTCAATGTATTGCCTTCATCAACTAGTGACCACTTCCCTATCCTTATTAACTTAATTTCCAGAGATAATGATTCAAAAGGAAAACCATTCAGATATGCTAATCACTGGAAATTGATCCTTGGATATAATGGATTACTTGATATTGTTGCATTCAAAGATGCAGATATACATATGTTTTCACTATTGCAATTCCTCAAAGACTCAAAAGCTAAATTAAAGGAATGGAATAGAACAAGGGTAAAGGAGCATGATAGAATTGATCATCTGGAGAAAGAATTGACAAATGTACTAAAACTTATTGATGCTGGGGTCTCGAGTGATGATGTCAGGTCTCACCAACACAAATGTCAAGCTGATTTGAGAGAAGCTTTGAAAGTCAAAGCAGTAGAGTTGAAACAAAAAGCTAAAGAAAAATGGATTTCTGAAGGAGATGAATGTTCAAAAAAAATTTACACCAAAAGGTCTGTTCGTCGTAACACCAATTATAATCACCAAATTTTGTATCAAGATGGAAATAACTTGGTTGATTTACAAAAATTTGAAAAGGAAGCTGTTGAATATTTTATGGAATTATATAATGGTATATGTGCAACTGACTTACCCATTATTAATTCCAGGAAATTGCTGAATACTAGAGGGAGACGATGGATGTGCAAAAGAGTTACTGACGAGGAAGTTTGGTTGGCCATTAAATCGATTCATGTTGACTCCTCCCCCGGACCAAATGGTTTTGGGTCCAGTTTCTTCTTGAATCATTGGAGCTGCCTGAAAAAATGCTTGGTGTCAGTAATACAAGAATCCTCCAACTCAGGTAAAATATTTAAGGAAATTAATCATACGTTTTTATGGTTAATTCCTAAAACTGAGAAACCAACCAAGATAGCAGATTACCGACCTATTGCATGTTGCAATGTGTTATACAAAATCTTGAGCAAGGTCATTTGTAATAGAATGAAGGTGGTGCTACCAGATTTAATTGAAGATGTCAAAGTGCATTTATAAAAGGAAGAAGCAGAAAATTCATTAGTGGCACATGAGCTAGTCAGGAACTTCAACAAAAAAGGTGCAGATAAATTTTGTCTAAAAGTTGATCTTCAGAAAGCATATGATAAGATTAACAGACATTTTATCATTCATATGTTAAAAGCCATGGGTTTTCCAATGAAAATTATTAGATTAATTTCCGAGTGCATCCAATCACCTACTTTTTTTGTTCTTATCAATGGAGTACCAAAAGGATTCATTACCAGCAACAGGGGTATAAGACAAGGGAATCCACTATCCCCTTATCTGTTTGCAATCGCAATGGAGTACTTTTCTCTCCAGATGGAACTTGCAGTGTATGATAAAGAGGTTCAACCAATTCACAATTTTCAACCTTCTGTTAGCCGCTTGTTGTATGCAGATGACCTGATAATTTGTGTCAAGGCAAATGTTAAAGCTGCTCCTAAAATAAATGAATAATTCCTTAATTTGGAGATGTATGTGGTTCTTAAGATGAATGAACTAAAAACTAAATGTTACTTCAACAATTTCTGTGTATCTAGGACTAATGTGCTTAACATTTTGGGTGTGTCTGAAGGGGAATTACCTGTGAAGTATCTTGGTGTTCCACTTTCATCAAACAAAATTACTGATCGTGAATGTGCAGAGCTAATTACGAAAATCAGAGATAAATTGCAAGGCTGGAGTTCCAGATTATTATCTTTTGTGGGGAGAATTGAATTAGTGCATACAGTTATACAGGCTAAAGTTAATTTTTGGCTACAAACTTTTCAAATTCCAGATGCTTCTATTAGCAAAATTGAGAGTGTATGTGCAGATTTTATTTGGAGAGGTAAAATGCACAAAATTAAATTTGAGGATCTTTGTAGACCTAAAAACGAAGGTGGAGTTGGACTGAGGAAAATCAAAAAAATGAGAGATGCATTTACTATTAAGCAAGCATGGAAAATCATTAATAAACAGGGGTTATGGGCATGATGGATGTATAGAAGATATATCAAGACCAACTTTTGGACCATGTCAATTGATAATAATGCCTCAACAACGTGGAAAGCCATTCTTAGAATCAGAAATAAATTGGATGCAAATTGTGAAAAAGAAATTGCTAGTGGTTATGGTACAGACATATGGAGAGATCCATGGCTAAAAGGTAAATCTTTTATTGATAGGCTGGGCTGGGATACATTTTCTGCTTATGGTAGTCATAACCATATTGTTAATCATATTATTTCTGATGGTGCTTGGAGTTGTGATCGACTGCCTCATGTTGAGACTTTAAAGAGAGAAATTGAATTGACTCCCTTATTCATTGATAGAGAATTTGACACATGGAACTGGACACCAAACAAAAACTTCACAAATAAAAGTGCTTGGAATGCATGTAGAGTTGCTGATGCTACAGTGGACTGGAAAAATGTAGTGTGGAACAGACACATACCACCTAAACTATCACACAACATTTACAAAGTTTTACTGCATCGATTGCCTACGAGAGAAGGTTACTAAAGTGGGGTATCATTTCTGAAAACATTTGCCCTCTGTGTGAGAAAAACGAAGAGAATCACCATCATTTGTTCTTTGAATGTGAATTCTCAGCAAATATAATCAATCGCATTCAATGTAAGTACAACATCAGCGAAAAATCCAATAAGCTACAACATATTATAAATTACCTGGTGAGGAATTGGTTGAAGATAGACGCAGAAATAAAAGAATACAACATTAGCATTATATCTGCAAGTTGGTGGTTATGGAAAGAGCGAAACGTAAGGATTTTTCACAATAAAAGTCGATCAGTAAATGAAATTAACAAGCTAAACGAGGAAGAAGTCAAATTAATACTTAAATGTCGAAGAAGAAGCCATACGTCAGAAGAGGCAGCACCACCATCTGATACTAGAGCTGTGGATCCGTCGGAGATGCGGGTATCACGGTACGAAGGCGAAAACCTAAGGCCTCCATGAATTCATGAGAATTGGGTCGCCGCCGCCATTTGCCATCGTGTGAATTGGGGTTTTCTGTTTAATTTTGGAAAGAATGATTTTTGTAAGTGGGTTTGTGTTTTGTTGGATGTAACTAACTGAACATGCCTTGTATGTGCTGTCGCACGTTTATTGCGCAGCAACTATTTTCTTTTGGGCCGCCAAAAGCCCATAATAAAAGTTTACCCACTTTCAAATATATATATATATATATATATATGTATGTTTGTATATATATATATATACGTAGTACCCAACTCTTTTGATAAATTTACCAATCGTTTTGGAACTCTGCTTTCCGTTTACTATAATTTATGCACCTGACCGCAATTACGATCACCATTCCTTCCTTTTCTATTCCTAGAAATGGCATAAATTAAACAAATCGACCAGAAAAATTAAAAGGCAACTCGGAGAAAGTAGTTATTCATTACGATTTCACTTCACCCATTAATGGCAGCCGAGAGTACTGCAAATCGCAATCTTTTGATTATGGCAATCAATGAAGCCCTGATTTGTGATTTTTTTTCAAATTTTATTTTGTGGATGATAGTAATCTACTATAATATATTAGATCTGAAAATAAAACCATGCTTTTCACATACTATAGTGTCGAATCTACTTAATCGACTTTTAACTAAAATTAGATTATAACGATGTAATATTATTATCGCCGATCTGATATATGCTTTCATAATTAGTCATAGAACATTTGCAACAACTGGTATTTGGACTGCATTGTTGTGCCTCAGTAACTGACTTATGTAAGTTTGTAGAAGTTACTATAATTTTGTGAAGTACTAAATTGTCTCATTTCTCGTTTCAAAGTTCAAATCGATGATTGGGCATGAGGCAATATAGTTAAAATAATATAAATGACAATGTTTTTATCATCGTTAAATTGTAGGAATTTCATTTTGAAGTTCCAAATTCCAATTTAAGATCAAACAGTAAATGAGGATGTAAAACTGGTTCTCCATCTCATAGGATGCAAATTTGGTGTTTACTGACAAAACTCTGATGGTCTAAGTGTGACTTTTTGATGGCCGGTTCAAATGAATACTTATAACTGTTAATTTATTTATTTATTTTATAATTTGGGTTGGAACAAATTACCGATTGTTCAAAAACCAAATGCGAAATCTTAGTGGTATGGGACATACCAAATCAGCATTTGATCTTTATTTTGGTTTTAGATAGAGTAGCTTTGACATATAAAGAGTGTAGAGAATTGTGCCTTGCTGGGGATAAGAGAGTATCAACTAATTATTGAGGATGAACATAAATTCAGAAGCCTTAGGATGTGTTTGTTTGTACTATATATCACAACATGTTGTACATAATATCTTTTCCTGTTTGATTTTCGAATTATTATTTTACCATTTCAGTAAATCTTTCCTCTACAGTATTCACTCTTCCAAGTAAAAAAATCAGTAACTCGGGCGTCTTAACGGTTGACTGTGGCTGTAACAGTAATAAACCATATAAGTAAAAATGAATTTCAACCCATTACAGGATGTTTGCCGAAGTTATACATCTTACCCTGTTTGCTTAATAACATATTTACTTTCATCTCAATAACATTAACAGTAATGCCACATTACTGGTGACCCTATATAACTTTTATTCAATTTTTCGTATTAATTGTCTTCATTTTTAATTGATTCTCATTTAAAAATGCATGAATATTTGGAAATGCAAGTATATCACTGATGAGCCAAATGATACACTGCATACTATTAAACAAAATTTGATGTCCAAAGTATTCAAATTTGTCATTTAAGCATAGGGGAAGATCTTTATTTTCTAACTTGAATGGTATAAGAAAATCTAGCGAAATCTGATCAATATAATACCAATATTCAAATTGAATGATGTTTTCATGGGAATATTAACAACTTATATATTATTTAATTTAGTTTATCAGTTGATATGACGCTTAAGTTATATCATTAGCATGAATATAAGCGTGTATTCAAGATGCTGGATCCTTTCATTTCATTTTAATTAAAGGGTTTAACTGCAAAAAGCGGAAATCAGGGGGCTGTGATTGGTTAGGGACACGGGGCACACTGTATTTCGGCACAGAACAATTGGTGCGTTGGTGACGTGGCCATCTCACGCTTCGCTATTTCAAAATAAATCTCATCTGCGTACTCACCGCTTTTTTTCAATTCCCCAGCAACTGCCGATATGGCAGCACGATCTTCCAAAAAAACTGACTATACCTCTTCTACTCTAACGCAATTTTCTATCCCTTCTGCTGCAACAACAATTAACCACCACCAACCACTCGGCTTAGGTTACTTCTACCAACGTCAATATCTAATCGGCGATCCTACCACCTACACTGCCGATTATGCCCTAATCACCCCACCGGATTTAACTCAGACGCTGATTCGGATATTTCTGCTCCAATTCGCATGTGGGTAATTCACATCTTCTAATTTATGACTTATGAATCATCAAATCTTCCCCAAATCTGTACTCCTAGTTAATTGTGTCATACTGTTGGTATATTTTAGGCGCAAACGTATGTTCCCCCTGAAGATTGCAATCTTTCCATTTTACTGTTCTAACCTGTTTATAATTTCCTCAAAGTTTTGAACATAAATCGTTTTCCCATCTTTTTGTTTCAGATCTTACTTTCCACTCTTCGTGCACATGATTCAAAGCAGTTGTGATTTTCTCTGCAATGTTCTTCAACACGGATTGCTCGCGATATGGAATTTCACAGCACCAGACCTCTGAATCTGGTCGATTGGTATGTTACGTTTATTATTATTATTTCGTTATTAAGTACGAAAGGGAAAAAACCTCATTGATTTTATGATTTCCATTTTTACATTGCTTTTACCGCAAATATCTTTGCATTAGTAACCCGTCTTTTGTCTTCAACCCACAAATTTCAAATTAAGGGTTTTTAGTTTAGTACTTCTGTATTTTCTATCACAGTGTGGGGATTCAACTTGCATTTGAACGTGCAGTTGGTTATGTGGACGTCTGAATTCGTATACTTTCACCGTTTTCAATTACTATCGACCAACACAGATGAATTATTTTTCAAGTTTACAGATAGGGAAAATTTTGAAGATTGTTCTGTTACCACATAGGAATAATTTTTTCCAACTTTACAGTACTAAACCAAATTTGAAGACACAGTAGCATAGTTCCATGTTGTATCCAACTGTAAAATGTTTTCTTGCAAATTATTATTCTCTTTTGCACTATCAGAAATTCACTTTCATTTTGCTCTTCCTTAAGATTTATATTATCAATAAATATCTCCCGCCAAAGGCTTAATATGAATTTTGGTCCAAACTAAAAATATTTTATAGTATACGTATCGTGCTGTTCAAAATTAGGTCAAATATTTTTGTTACAAATAGATGAATTATTTTGTGTACCATTATAAAAAATATGTGCTAACAATTCATGTTTGGGACTGTTATCTTTTTTCCCCATAAATTGGTTGTACATTTTGTTTTAACAATACCGACATTGGTACTCATGAATATGAAACTATAATAGCATTACTTCATTTTTTTGTTTGAACAAATATGTAGTTATTTAATTTAATGAAGCATTTAATGTAAGTTGGGGAGTTGGAAATTGTCTTTTTGGACAATCACCAAAAAGACAGCGTCAATACCAACACCACATGCATTTTTTTTCAAATACCATACAACCTTAAACATAATGCATAGTTGTTGCTCAGTTCAGTTTCATGCCGCCCTGATTTTTACATCATTACATCTCCTCCGCTGAAGCACGTCTATGGTCGATGATGGGTTGGAATTAAAAAATATATCAACAGACATATCATTTCTTCATCCATTTTTGATTGCATAGACCAATAGAATCGCTCTAACTTACAAGGTTAGGACATTTTTTCCCCAATTATTTAGTTTAAGTTTTAAAGGTTAGACTTGAAGTTTTGTTTTTAAAGGGAAACATGTGCAGATCATTATTAGTGGAAGTTATTGATTCATTTTTCAAAAGTAGTTTGGTTTAAAGTTCTCCGATTTATATATATATATATATATATATATATATATATATATATATATATATATTATTTTACTTGAATGATTTCAATTCTAATTTGGATGTGGGGAAAAAATCTTCACTTAGTAGAAGTCTGCATAATCCTGTTAGCATGCTTACCACTATTAATATCATGGTTTCATTGATGTTTCTATTTATCTCCAAATTTACTTGCATGAATATAAAGCATTGTCTAACCACTTTCTCAGTTACATATTTCATAGCGACACGTTTTTGAACAGTTCCCATCCAGCTGTGCCTTCTTCAGACTATCAATATGCCAAGAAAAGAAACCTAATTGTTGCAGGAGCCAGGAGGAATAAGAAGGAAAATAAGATAGATAATCATAGAAACAGAGTAAAACCTGATGAAGCAACTGGCCCTAACCTCAAAACCGTTCTTCCTAAGAAACAAGTACTTAAAGAGGATGGTAAAGCAGAACCGATTTTCTCAATGCAGAGGAAGAGGAGATTTATGACTTTCTTAGTCTCCAACTAGAAAGCAGTCCGAATTTAAAAAGAATGCGTCATTATGAATTTGTGTTCTTGATTCACGAAGATCATGCCGGTGAGGTTGACAGTGTTGTAACGAAAGCAATGATTTCATCCGAGAGAGGAAAGTAAGAATTTAGAGGATCAACAACTGAGGACTTAGAAGACCTGCATACAAAATAAAGAAGGCTAGGAATGCAAACTATATTCTGATGAACTTTGAGGTAGAGGCTGGATTAATAAAATGATTTCACAAGCATTCTACACAATGATGAGAGAATCATCGGCCACCTTATTATCAAAAGAGATGAAGCAATCACTGAGGAGTGCCCTCCGTCGTCAAAGTTTCATTCTCTGAAAACATAGGGCCTGGAGGAGGAGGAGGACAATGAAGAAGATGATGAAGAATTCGATGATGATGATGAATTTTAAGAAAACAATGATGAAGGTATAATAGTGGTCGGATAGGATGAGAGTGACGACGATGACATGAAAAGCATGAGAAATTCCAAGCTGGAGAAATTTGCAACAAGATAGACATTATTGTATTATTCTTAGGCATGAACAGATGAGCTGCTTCTACAGGTTAGTCATTCCACTCTTATACATGATCAGTGGTTATGAATTTGCTTCTAAAGCGCCTTATAATGATCATAACCGTCTTTGTTTGTTCGAAGCCAAATGTAATATGTATTACTGGATGGTAAATGTTAAATTTATGTAGATATAGTTCAAGAAGTCCTAAATAATGCACGGTAACATTGTAATGGTATCTGAAAGTACAATGAATATTCATGCCCAAAAAAAATGTGAATTTAAGTTATCATGGATACTTTTGAAATATTGCCTCATATAATCCCATGTTGTACTGTACCAATACGGTGATGCTTCGTATAATCATATAATCTCCTAATTCGATATAGATTTGCAGTTGGAGAGTTGGATTTGTACAGTAAATATTTTATTCCCGCTATTATTTTGATTACTATTATTGTAAACCATTCCATACTGAAGGGACAAGTATTAAATACAAACACGTATTAAAAATTCGTATATTTATGATTGTATTTGATAATGTGGGGATTCTTGGCCAATATTAAGCGAATTACTAAGGACAGAAAAAAATGTAGAACTGCTAACATTTTAACTTATAAACACATCTTGATGGTTTGACACAACATTACATGGTTAATATGGATGATAATATGATACCATATGTTTTTAGGAGTTGAATCTGTTTAATGGTGGAATGACAAGGCACAAACATCTGATCATTATAAAAATCATGCAGGTAAAAGGGGGTCGTTGTCTGAAGGTCTAAAATAAGTGTAGTACAATGATGAACTGTGCACGTTTGTGTCTGTTCATTGTCAAAACATTTTCTGCTTATTCTCCTAAAACTTAGATGGACGGATGCACACTTTCATGTAATTTGAGAAATCAAGTGAACATAGCTGCCTTCTTATGGCATGGTGATGATTTCCAGATCCCACCATTTGAAAACCATACCTTAAAAACCACTCTTTACCCCGTTTGGAATTTGAAGCCGAACCTCAGATGAATTTTTTTGCAATTAGAGGTTTGACAACAAGATGATAATTTGTTTTGCTCCACATTTCTGTTGTTTTCCTTAAAATTTCATAGCATGTCGTAATGCAATCATGGAAATCATTCAGAATTCCGACAGACCGATTTTTTTTTTCAAAATTTCAATCTATCGAAACTCGGATTGGTTTGCTCTGGTATCCTGCAGAAATGACAGAGACATAAAACATGTCAGAGCTCAGAAATTATCTCACAGCGGAATGGATAAAATATAATATAATCAGAACATAGCTTTACCGTATTAATAATATTGCCTAACCAGTATCCAAAGCTATCATGTCTCTGCCACAAATCTAACATGCGAGTATGTTATGAGGAGGCAGTCAAAACACAAGTCCTGGTGATTGGATTTAAATTATACACTTTAGATAACACTACATATACCGTTCAATCATATTTTCTTATTTCTTAGGTTACTTGGGTTAACAGCACCCAAGGCTTACACACACGTCGCACCCATTTACTTCCCGGTGGATTAACCTAATACAGTATATATGTAGCTACCCCCAATATTAAGGTACACCCCATAGTACCCCACTCGCACGGTCTCCGCCATAACACCATTGAAATATACGCAGTCCCTCATCCTACGCCGTAGTAACGTACGGATAACAATATTACGTTTCGCATATATCTGTCATTATTATGCCACGTAAACGTACGGACTGTCACCCTTATTCGAATCAGGATTCATACCGGAGTAATGCCCTCAAGTCTACGATACACCACCCAAAGCCGACATGCATGTATCTAGACTGTCCACCATACGTATCTTCAATTGTATCTCGATGCCTCAATCGCACGTCCTCTAATGTGCACCGAGTTCCATGGCAGGGCGATACAAGAAACACAGAACTCGATCGAGAGCTTTTCCATATCTGAACAGGCCCGCCTTTAAGAGCCTCTACGGATATTCCTAGGGTCTTTTTTCACGGTGGCTATAGCCCCACCTAGGCCCCTCCATCAACTAGTAAAGACTACAAGAGCTAAGCGACATGCCCCTAATAACAAACAATCTAAACATCCATTTGGCATCTCCCCTCAACCCCTTACCCCGATAGAGAAAGGTGAATGGTATCTTGGGCTTAGCTCTAGTCTTTTCGCATCCCACTAGCTGTCGATGACGAGTATCCGATGATCTACTATCCTTGTTGGTCGTGACCCTCCGCCTCCCCGTTGAGGCAACCGCCGAATCACCCTGGTGTCACCGCGTTAAAGCATTCTGACTGCATAGCTACTTCTGCAGTCAAGGCCCACCCACCTAGTAGTTACGCGCAGACCAAACCTCTGCCAGCACAGCCTAAATCATCTGCCACTGCAGAGAGGACTACTGGGAGCACCTTACGTACCTCAGGAAGTCGCGTGCTTCCCTTTCCAGTCCTTTGGAGCTGTCAGAACAATCAGATGAATGTGCGCTCCCCTCGTGCCTAATAACACCATGATGATCTACCCCATTGGGTTATTCACCCTCAACCATGCGGACTGGTCCAAGCGCCTCACTTTAATATGTTGTTAGACCCTATGTCTAAACATTCTTTTTCGCGCTTGCCATACCACACCAAGTTTCCTTTTTAATTTGTTATTCCCATTCATATTGAATTCTTAATCAAGTTTCCATGGTCAAGGTCATCGTAAATGAAGAACGATTTTAACCGGCCAGCTAAGGCAGAAGGATAAAACTATCAAATTGTTTATCATTTTTAAAGCAGGTAAATATGTGATGGGGTTAACCAAAGGATCAAGTAAATAGCTTTCAACATTGGCTTATTGAAAACAACTATCAGTGTTCCAGTAAATGGGTTACCCGAATCTTTAGCTACATACTAAATTATTTTACATTTCACAGTGGAAAAATCCTTAACACCAATAATCACAAATAAATGAAAACTATATCTTATTCCATTTACAAATCATCTCGAAATCATTGGATTTAGTCCTCAAAATCTTTTCTGTTTTATAAAACATTCCATGTCCAAAATCGGGAATAACATTTCCTTTCTCATATGAAAATCCCATTACAGAACCATTCATTAAATTAAAATGAAACCAACGACATCGCTAAACACCTCATAGTCAAATCATGAAATAAATCACAAGGTGTTAGCATACAAATATGTCGAGCCAACCCAATGATAAATATAAAAGCATATTTGTTCGTAAACTGGTCGATCACCATAACAACCCGCATATTTGATGATAATATATTTGAATATTTTATTTAAATATAAGGTCATTAATCGTTAATCGTATATGAGTCCAAAAAGTCACATTTTGCATATGGATGAATTTGGACTCGAAACCACTTCCGTCGGGTGCAAAATGCCGTTTAGGTGATCGAAAACTATAAACATCTATATATTTCGAGTATATGAAAAATTGAGACTTTGGTTGGGGCTTGGATGGCTAAACCTAGCCTACTTCTTTATAACCAAACCAACCCCCTTCTCTCCCATTCAATCTAACACTTCAAAGGAAAATAGAAATGGGGAGAGGAAAGGAAAATTAAAATTTTCTAAACCTAGTTCATCCTAGGAGCTCCAATTTTTGTTGAAATCAGGTGTAAAAGCTTGGGTAAGCCTCCTTTTCATCTTCTCTAGCTTATCTCCTTTTCTATTTTTGAGAATTCCTCAACCTAACTATTAGGAATTTTGTTGATATGTTCATAGATTGGAGATTCAATAGTTTTTCCAAACAAAGGTTGCTCTAACTTGCTATTAGATCGATTCCTTATTTCTAAACAAGCAAAGGTGATTTCTTTTAGAACTCACATATATGCCTCAAGCTTTAGGCTTGTAAAGTGTGCCTATGGCACGAATATGTTGTGAATGAATTGTGTGTGCATTGTATGTTTTGGGTTGTTTGTGTGTAAATGTATATTCATGAGTTTTGAATTCGATTATATGAATTCCATTTGCAAATCATTATTGGAAATTGAGTTTGGAGTTTGTGAGTGGATTCAGCGATCATTCGTGACCTTATTGACACTTGGGAATCGTCATAAGCCATCACTATTAATCTGGGCTCATCCGAGATCATTTGTGCCTTCATAACCTAGGCAAAATAATGCTCAGGCCCATATTCATACTTCTGTATATTATAGGTCAGACGTCTGACATGCGACAAGTAATTATAAAAACAAACAGAGCGCAATTCAAAAGTCTGAATTTTCCATTCAGACGTCTGAATTTGGAATGTCTGAATTGCAATTCAAAAGTCTGAATTTTCCAATTTAGACATCTGAATCTCAGATAGAGACATATGTCTCTAAAAACCTAATTCAGACGTATGATTCCTGTTTCCCTACTGTTGAGCAGTGGAGACCACGGTCAACGGTTTATGTCTACTTGAGCTCTTTCCCGACCGAATTTCATCCCATTTCGCCTTTTTGTGACTTTTCAGTTTCTCTGGTTCACAGATTTTTGCGATTCGATTTTGTGAACTTTCGATTTATTCGTAGTGGACGAAATTATAATCAATAGTCATGAGGTTTTGTTTACGTCATTAAAACGTGGATTCTTAGTTTGGTCATCATTTCGATCGCTCTTACACAAGATTTTCCACTTCGAAATTATATAAAAGGGTTTAAAATTAATAGCAGGCACCTATTTTTTTTACTAATCGGTTTCCAACTCCATTTCATTATATGAAGTTATTTTCCAAACTGGTTTCTAGGCCGACTTCATTGGATGAAGTTATTTTATAAATTGATTTACAAATTTACTAGTATATATTTTATAAGCCTTTTCTCGTTCATATGAGAAATCTAATAAACATACTCTGACAGTATTCTAAAGGACGATCTGTGGTCAGTGTTCCTTTGATAGATCAACCATTTCTTAAGTACCAGAATCTCCGTTCTAAAGATTAGTTATTCTTCCCTTAAGGGTGAATATTACGCTTAAAGGATTATGGAATTCCGTAGTACTTTGTAGTATGGTTTATTTAACTTGGTACAACTGAGGCCTTGTGCAATCAGTTATTCCTTAAATCATGGGTAAAATGATATACATTGTGATAAGAGGAAAACATGCTAATGCTTCCCGATACCCGGATGATAAGGGTATTACAACACTTATTGACTTAAGCGATCCTTCCGCATCGAGCCAGCCCAAAGGGCCTTGGTTGCGTAAGTGATCAAGCCGTAAGCCCGCAATCGGCCTCTTTTCTGGAGTTGAGTAGCATTAGGCTCATTATGAGAGGGTTGATTCACATTATCAGCCTTTGAGATAAAGGGGAAGAGCCTCGGGTTTCCACGAAGCCCTTCCTATTTATGAGGGAATTATGAACAACTCTTTCATACGAAAGGTTAGTGTTAACTCCCTGTTCCATCATAAAATGACACGATATGATTAGCAAGTCACGAAATATTTAAGTCTCAGACTTCTTCGTTCATAAATTGCCGATATATTACAAGAGTTGAAGAAATCCCCAATTCGATTAGGAAATTAGGGTTTGCTCCTTAAAGAAGATAGAACAAGAGTGAGAAATGAAAAAATCGCCTCGAAAATGTGACTCCTGGGGACTTATTTATAAAGAATTCGGGGCCCTTTCCACTGTTGGGAAGTTGGCTAGTAGGTACCTCTGTCGGCCACTTTTCTCCTTGGTTTCGGTTGTTTTAGCTTCCGACCACTTTGCAGTGCTGATTATAGCTTCCGGAGGTAAGGTCCCGGTCAAATGGGGCTTCTTTGAGATTGATATGAGCTCTCAGTGGTTTGCTTTCGATTATAATCTTCTGGATGTGGGCTTCGTGTTTTTCCTGTGAATAGTTAGAGGAACTTCCCCTCATGGTGTATGTAGATAGCTATCGGCTCGGTACCACTGTCGGTGTCTGTACTAAGTAGACGAATGTGGATACTTGTAACCCTTCTGGGGTTCCGGTTCACCTTTTGGTGGAGTCTGTAGGTATAATCTGATCTTCCAGAAGGTTGCTCCAGGTGATTTGTCTATTGTCTGTCAATGTGACCTTTTGGCATTTATGCAGTAGATGGTTCAGAAGCTGGTCCCAGATAATCTCTATGCACTTCTGGCTTGATACTCTTAATGCGTTAGCTTCCTGGAGTATAGGTATTAAGCAGGTTAATATCGGTAGCCCTTCCGGCTTTTCGGGTTTCAATTAGCGGAGCTATTGCCTTCTTCTTTCTTAGTTTCTGACTTAGATGACCTTTCTCCGTACCCCCCCACTGCCGGATATGTTCTGCCGGATATATCTGTAGATTTCGAGCTCCTTTCGGTTTATGCAGCTCTCGGATCATTCGTTCTTGCTCTTGGTCCTTTCTAGTGTTTGTGTTCATATGGTATCCCTTCACCATCAGCTTGTTCGGAGTTAATTTTGGTAGTAACATTTGCCCCCTCCTAGTAAAGGGGTGTTTTCGACTTTTCAAGTCAAACTTTTCTTTCTGGATTCTTTACAATTCTATTCGGGAGTGGTCTTTAATGTCGGATTGTATAACGTGATCCTCAAGGTGCTGTTCTTGCATTAGTTATCACTTTCGCGTTAAAGGTGAGAAGCCGGTGGCTGGTTTCTTATTTCGGCAGTAGCTGTAATCTGGTCCTTAATTGGGTAACTTGAAGACTTGAAACCAGCAGTCCTCTTCTGGTATTAATAGAAGTCCCAAACCAGCTCTTGCTTGGGTAATTAAGGACTGAAGACCAGAAATCGCCTTCTGGTATCAATAGTAGTCCCAAACCAACCCTTGTTTGGGTAATTAAAGATTGAAGACTAGAAACCCCCTTCCGGCATTAATAGAAGTCCCAAACCAACCCTTGTTTGGGTAATTAGAGATTGAATACCAGAAATCCATTCCGGCATTAATATATGTCCCAAACCAGCTCTTGATTGGGTAATTAAAGATTGAAGACCATAAACCGCCTTCCAAAATCAATAGAAGTCCCAAACCAACCCTTGTTTGGGTAATTAAAGATTGAAGACCAGAAACCGCCGGAACCCAAACCAACCCTTGTTTGGGTAATTAAAGACTGAAGACTAGAAAGCCTTTCCGGCATTAATAGAAGTCCCAAACCAACCCTTATTTAGGTAATTAAAGACTAAAGACCAAATACCCTTTCTGGAATTAATAGAAGTCCCAAACCAACCCTTGCTTGGGTAATTAAAGATTGAAGACCAGAAACCCTTTCCAGCATAAATAGATGTCCCAAACCAACCCTTGTTTGTGCAATTAGAGATTGAAGACCAGAAATCACCTTCCGGCATTAATATTTTTGGTATCCCACTTGGATTTGTTTTGTGAACCAGAGGCTGTACGTGCTTCTTGAGCCACTCTCTGGGCTTTTGATATCAAAGCTAAGGATGTACCTGCTTTGTTGGCCACTCTTTGGGCATGTGCGTCCGCTTGGCTAGCTTATCCACAAGCAGGGCCCAAGAACTTACCCGACCTCCCGTCACTAGGCGCCTTTTCCTGACCAACGTAGGTGATGATAAGGTCTTAGAAACTTAAACCAGGCCATTGTTGACATAGAATTGCTGTTTACTCTTTTGATGCTCTATACTGACCATAATAGGTACTGATAGAGGCTTACACACCACCCCCTCCAAGGGATGCCCTATCCTGACCATCGTAGGCGATGATAGGGGTTTGCGTTCCCCTCTGCGGGTAACGCGGAAAACAAGCAGAGGTAGGATGTGCTCTTCTGCGAGCACATATAAGACATGCTTAGTACATAGCAGAGGCATGGCGTACTCTTCTACGAGCAGAGGCAGGGCGTGCTAATTTTAGATGCACGGCCACGACCATTTATGGTGTGTGAAACGGAGGCTTACGCTTTTGATGCTTTAATCTAGCCCCCTCTGATTTGGGCATGGAGAAAGACTAACACACCATCCCCCTCTGGGGGATGCCTTGCCCTGACCAATTTTGGTGATGACAAGGGATTTTATCCTTTTATGGCTTGACCCCTTTAGGGTTTCTTCAACCTTTCGGAAGGGTTTCCATGCCCTTAGTTATGTGATCATTTTTGGGGGGAAAATTTCTTTCTTCTTACTCTTTTATCATTGATAAGTGTGATCTTAAGTGTTTCGAGTTCCATGTCCTTTGAACGAGATCACCATTGGGTTTACATAATCGATATGTTCCGGGCATAACTTCTTGATGGACAATCAAGGGTCCTTCCAAATTTTTGTATGGTTCGTGGATCCTGAAACGAGCTATCCATGTGGCAAGTGGTATGAAGAAGCCAATATCAGAATGTTAGCAGGTGATAAGTCACTGCCCCTTTATATACAAGTTAAGCCGCAATATCTATACAGGCTTTAGGTCGTCGCCACATCAGTGCTGAGCTCAGCCAGGCCGTCGCACCTCTTTAGGTCGTCTGAACCGTGTTAGGTCGTTCTCACTAACTTAATAGAGTCATTCACATGATATATGAATAGTTGGCAATGTTAAAGATAAGAATAGATATGTTAGATTGTTAATATCCATTGCCAGCTGTCAGTGATAGAGTTTTCCTCTTTGGGCCGCACAGATGTCTACATGATCTAGTGGTTTGTTCTAATAAAGGTGGGTTCAGGAAATATAGGGTCACGTGGTACTTTCCAAAGCAAAAGGGGATGCTCATGATAGTTGGCTATCTCTTGAGTCGTTCCCATTATCATATTTTGGAACGTGAAGACAAGGCCGTATAGTTTGGGTCATGATACACCTGTTAGATCGTTAAGGCCGCGTTAGAACTGAAGATCGTAAGTACAGCCGTGGACAACAATGCATTTTTAGATCGCACCTCATAATTACGCTAATGCCACTCCCCCTAAGCTCACATTTATAAATTCCCCTCATATTTCACATGAAGGGGGACCTATTTTTCATTTCGAAGAGGGGACCTATTTTTCATTTCGAGGAGGAGGTGGCGCCAAATTTGAAGCTCTTCTACAACTTCACTTATGGCTTCCATGGATCTAACAACTCTTCTCCAACTTCATGTGGATCAAATCCATTTCGATGATCATTAAAGCTCTCTCCAATTAGATCAAAGCTCCTTGGATCTCATTCAAGTTACATGAGAAATCTCTCCAACACAATTTAAGCAATCTCTAATCCTCTCCAATCTTCTCTAAATTCGGATCTAGCACAAAATTCTCGTGAAATCATGAAAGTACACAAAAGTGCCTAGGTGATCAAGGATTGATACATCTGCCATCACAAAGCACGCGATCTCTTCCATCCGTTGACCAAATTCAAGTGAATTAGATCATAAAGAGAAGAAAATGAGAAATGAATGTATAGCGAGAATTTATTCACGTTGTAAACGAAATACCATAATGAGAATTGATTGAAAAGTGGACGTAGATTCTTTTTGAATCGAACCACTATAAAAATTCCTTTGTCTTCATTTTACGCTTTTGTTTTGTGATTACGCGGTTCCGCACTATAGTCTTACCCAATTGGTGAAGTGCTCATATAGCACCTTTGGTATTGAAATTCGAATTTTGGTTTTAACATTTGGCGCCCACCATGGGGCCGCATTCACACTTCTCTCAATCTTCAAAGCCTACTCCTACCATAAATTCCGCAAGTCTATGGTCTAGGCCAATCGACGAATTCTCTTCTAAATTCAAAACCTTGTCCGAGATCATGGCTAAATCAAAGAAGACCGCATGTAAAGCCGGCGAAGAAAATGACAACGTTGCAAACAACGTGACTACTCCACTCACCAACTGCTTCGAAGTTGGAGAAAATTCAATAACCGGAGCCGGAGTGACTAAAGCCGAATTAGATGCCGTCGTTGCTAACTTGAGTCAACGCATGGACGCTTCCAACAAAGATTTAGTGGAAGCTAATAAAACTTTGCTCGATGCTAATCAAGCTTTAATGGATAAAATGAGTGCTCTCCTAAACGCTCAACCGAATCTTGCTCCTCCTCTGAAGATCCAAGTCAACCATGAAGAGATTGCAAATTCATCAGCCTCCGATCCTCATAATGACAACTTGGAAGGATTTGTTGGCAAAGATGATGCTAATGTCGAAGACCCAAAATTGAAAGCTATAAACCATTCCGATCGAAATAACCGACGAGTTCCAAGTCCCATCAAGGGGGAACCTTCCCATAGTGGAAGTAAAAGACCTAGGTCCTCTAAACGCTATCGCTCGCCACGACGAACGTCCGGAAAAGAGATCGAACTCTGCTCTCCGGAACAACACAATTCGAAGGAATATATCATGGATATGGTAAAGAAAATCATGAAAGATAACATGCCTCACAAGGATAGTGAAAGGGAATGAGATTTCTCCCTCGGAAAAAATCCATTCACAAAAAGGATCTGCATGGCGGAATTCCCCAAAAAATTCTCTCGTCCTACTCTGCCTCTGTACAATAGGACTTCTGATCCAAGTCACTTCCTATACAAATACAAGTGGCACATGAATGCAGCAAAGGCAACAAATGAGATCAAATGCTTGTGCTTTGCTCTTTATCTTGAAAGTGTCTCATCGTTATGGTTCACAAGACTGCCACCCAAATCCATCGACCGATTTAATGATTTGACTCTGAAGTTCAAGGAACGGTTCCGGCTGCAAGCTACGAAGTCTAAGGACGTTATTTCTCTTACATCCATGAAACAAAATCCAGGAGAATCTTTCAGAGCTTTCCTCAAAAGATTTAATGATGGTGTTTCTGAAGTAGGAAATCCGGATCCTCGCATGATCTTAATGTCTCTAATCGGGGCCATAGACGAGAATAGCAAATTTGGTAAAGGGATTAAAATGAAAGAGCCAAGTATGCTTGAGAAATTCTATAAGAAGGCCGAGGAATACATGAGATTGGATAATAATCCTGTGCGTCTTCGGATGTTAATGCAAATCAACCTCTTGAAGCTCCCAAAAATGCTTCTACCCAGTACAATCAGAAAAATCTCGGAGGTCAGAAAAGAGAAAGCGACGGGAAAGAAAATAGAGATGACAAGAAGCCTCGCTTTTCCAATCCATCAGAGCTAACATCTTTAAATGACACTCTAGAAAACATCTTTGCTGCAACTAAGGACACTGAAGATTATCCACTGCCAAAGCCTCAAAAAACGAGTGACCATCAAGCAAACTCTAGAAAGTTCTGCCGGTCAGGCCACAACACCTACGAGTGTAGGCATCTGAAATCACTGATCGAAGAGATGATTAGGAAGAATCGTCTACAACAATATGTGAAAAATCCACAATCCTCAAATGCTGTTCCGATTCCCTAGGGTCAGGGGGCAACAAGCAATGAAGCTTTTGTTCAGGCCACGCCAAGGCAGACCTTCAACTGAAAACCGTTGATAGCGCTTCAATTTCAATGGCTCAGAATAAGCGATCAACATCGCCACCGCTTTATTTCATGCACTATTTCCTACTTTATTTCATGCTTTACTTCAAGTTTTACTTTCTTTTATATTCGAAACTTCTTGTAAACAGTCTGTAATAATCTGCAAGTGATGCACTAAGCATTAGCTCTACAATGAAGAGCATATCTGTCTAAATGAATTTCTAGCTTGCAAATTTCATGTTGAATCAAAACTTGATTAAAAGTGATTTAATATTGCAGGCTGTCTGTCGAGCTCTTGTCCCTGTAACATCACGACCCCAACAACGCTAATTCAAGTGCCAAATGCTGTAAATATCAACACGCACAAATGCAAAAATGGAAAAGCACCGCCTTGAAAAGTGAATAGGAAAAGTCGCAAAGATTCAAACAATGAACAAGCGCCATGACAAATAAACAAGAATGTTGTAACTTTCATCGAAGGGGCACTCTCCTAAGTGAAAGTGTCAAAACTACGGTTCCCAATCCGAAATAGCCCGCCAAGTCCAGTGACCAACAAGGAAATTGGAGCCAACCCAGAGCTAGAATAACCAACATCAGGCTGGAAGGACCGACAAACACGCTGGAAGGATCGACAAACCTGATGTTGGGAGTACCAACATCAGGCCGAAAGGACCGGCAAACACGCTGGAAGAACCAGCAGCAAGTCGGAAGGACCGACAAACCTGATGTTGGAAGCACCAACATCAAGCCAGAAGGACCGACAAACACGCTGGAAGGACCAGCACCAAGTCGAAAGGACCAATAAACCTGATGTTGGAAATACCAACATCAGGCCGAAAGGACAGGAAAACACGTTGGAAGGACCAGCACTAACCAAAATCCTCTCTGAGGGCACCCAATTGATCGTCAGAATCAGGAAGTACCTGATGCGGTAACGGCAAACATTGGCGTTCTAACCAAAGTCCTCTCTGGGGGAACCCAATTAATCTTCAGAATCAAGAAGTACCTGATGCAATAATGAAAAACATTGGGGTTCTAACCAAAGTCCTCTCCGGGGGCACCCAATTGATCGTCAGAATCAGGAAGCACCTGATGAGATAACGACAAACATTGGGGTTCTTAGGATGGCTTTATTCCGATAGTAAGGCCTACCTTGCTTTAATGACTTATGAGTATTGTCTTCGTACCTCCCTTTCTTATTACTTCGGCATCTTCCTTGGTATCGGTATCGACACTTAGTGTGTTAGTGTGGATGACCCTTTTTGATAACTTCGAAGCTGCTAGCAGTATCGATACCAAGTGTATTGGTATCGATGGCTTTTTGCTCAAGCCCAAAATGGTTTCGTGCTTTCTGTTTTTATGGCTTTAAGCTTCGGTGTCAGACTATATACTTCCAGAGTCGGGGTCAGGTTGACTGTTTTGGGTGTCGGTGTCGTAACCGCTTTGGATTGCTTTCTCTCTATTGGCTTCGGCACCTCCTGGTCGCTATCATTTTTGTATCGGCACCAAGCTTCTGCTACCCATGTTGGTACCGTTAGCATGTGGTCCCAATTTCTTCCCTACTTGCTCCCGGTGTCGGTTATCTTGGGTGCTTTGGAATCGATCATATGCTTTTGGGGACTTTTCGTGGTGCTCGTTGTACCTCGATACTTCTTCATCTCTATTTGGTTTCAGTATCGAAATTCGGCAGTAACATGCTTCAATTCTCGACTCAAATCTATTTTATATTTATAAATCTTGTTTATAAATTACACTTACATACTCCTTGTTTAAGTTCATTTTAAACAATTTCATTTTAGTTGAATTCTTGTCGATCATCATCATCAAACGACTTGTAGTCAAATCGTGAAACTAAATTCATAAGGTGTTCGTTTCCAATGTTCACATGATAACTAGTCTACCTAACAAAAGCAAGAAAATGGATGAGATTACTCTTATCCAAAGATAGAAATCAATACCCATAAACTGGTTAGGCACAACTACACATTAGCCAATAGTAGTCTACGCTCATAGATAGGTGAGCACGACCAATCAACCAGCAAATGATAATTATTTAATATCTTTATTTCCTAACAAACAACTCATCCATAACTAATTTAGTTATGAAAACTTTCTTTACATATAAAATATATATAAACTCTTGATAAACTTATTTCATTCTTCAAATTCTAAATCAATATCACATTACAGGACTTATTTACGCATTTTGGAATCTTCATAAAAAATGATGACCGATCGATTGATTCGAATCCAAAATTCAGGTTTAACAAATCAAAGAATCCAATAAAAAATATTTTTTATTCACTTACTGTAACAACCCGGAAAATCTGAGCCAGTTTAAAATTTTTATTTTGAATAATTTGAATAGAAATTTAGTCAGAATTTAAAAATTCCATTTTTAAATAATATTAAAGCACTAGAAATTAGCAATTTTGCAAACGACCTCAGAATTCCACGAAATTACTTTTGTTGGATCCGGGACGTCAGTATATGGCTAAGTTTATTTTTCCATAATTTTTGAAATTAATATGTGAGCGTGGTAAAGGAAAACGTGTTTGGTAGAGTTCAGTCAAATTGGATCGACCAGAAAATGACCATTTTACAAACGGTCTCAGAATTCGACGAAATCAGTTTTGTTGGGACCGTATCGTCCCAACATAGCTAGATTTATTTTTGGGGAATTTTTAGAATCAGTATGTGGCCCCGGCAAATTAAAATGTACGTTCAAATAGAAAATTAAATGTTTTATACTTTAATTTGAAGAATAACTAACTGTAACAGTCGAATTGGCTTACAAAACATATCCCATTGTGTTCGGAATGGGGGTAATTAGCTAGGGGCGACAGTCGTTGGGTTTGATTTGGAGTTCGTTTGGACCGAGGGGTATTTTCGGATTTAAAATAAATTAAAAATTAATTATATAACACTGGCCAATCAGATTCTCTCTTCATTTTCCACGCCCAGATAAAAAATCCCGTAAACCTAAAATTTAAGGCGCTTGAAGCTCGATCCATCTCTCCTCCGTAACTCCTCATCCACACATAAAATCCGTCGGTCCTCCTCGGGGTTTTGAAGAGAATTTCTCCATCGTTAAATCCATACAAGTTTCACCCACTATCGATCAGAGTTTCTCGAGAATCGCGCTGGGAAAGGTTCTCCGTTCGTCGCCATCTACCTCATTCGATCTGCGCGCGAGTTGAACACCAATGGGTGGCGCCAGTGCGGTTTTCTGTGCTCTACAACGTGGCGTAAGCGGATTATCCTCAAGTGCCGCGGATTCGAAGATTTTTGCAAACCTAGTTTTGAGCTTCCGCTGAGAGGTAACGACAGTGAAATATTTAAGCATTTTATAACGCTTCAAAGCGCTGCGAAGTGTGATTTCACAATAAAAATCGTATCTTTATCATACGTTAACGAAATCCAGTGAAACAGGAGACATCGGGACCGTGACGACGCTCTCTACATTCTAGAAGTGTCTAGGGATTTTTCTGAGCTTCCTACAATTTTTGGCAACGCGGAAAACAATGTGAGAACTCTGAATTCAAATGCGAGTTGTACATGTGATGTATAAACTATATAAGCAGAGTATAAGTTGTATACGCATTGTACACTTCATGTACATGTGTTGTATGAGTTATATGAGCGATGTATAAATTATACATGTGATGTATAAATCATATATGTGTTGAAATGAAAGTGAAATACACTTATATATTTATATATATATATATATATATATATATATATATATATATATATATAAATACGCCCCTCATCCACAAACCATGGACGATATTTATTGGTTGTGATTGATGTGAAAATTTGATTGAATGCGAATGGTAAAATATATATGAATGTGAATGGTATATATATATATATGAAATACGAATGGTAAATATATATGAAATACGAATGGTAAAATATATATGAATGTGAATGGTATATATATATGAAATACGAATGGTAAATATATATGAAATACGAATGGTAAATATATATGAAATGCGAACGGTAAATATATATGAAATTCGAATGGTTGATAATCACGAATGGTTGATAATTACGAATGGTTGACTATGGTTGTTTGTGTTTGAAATATTCTGGTGTGGAAAAATATATTCATGCGTTGAATAAATTATATAAACAATAAAGATTGCATTTTTATCAAGTATATAAAACCTTAAAACGATAAAATTCACATTTTTATCACTTGAATGAACTTCTAAAAATATCCGTGTGTTGAATAAATCTCTTGAACGATAAAAATCACATTTTTATCACTTGAATGAAGTATAGAAAATATTCATATGTTGAATAAAGAACTAAAACGATAAAAATAACATCCTTAACATAAGTATGAAGTAAATAGAGCTCATGTGTTGAGAAGTTCATATGTTGAAGAATAAATTCATGTGTTGAATAAATAAATTGTTTTAACAGTAAAAAAATCACATTTTTATTATATATATGAAGTATGTAAAATATTCGTGTTATAAATAAATCATCTTAACAATAAAAATCACATTTTTATTGAGAATATGAAGTGTTAAAATATTCATGTGTTGAATATAAGACTAGCACGATAAAAATCATATTTTATCGTATATGTGAAGTCGAAAACATTCATGTGCTGAATATTTGAAGTGAACAATAAAATTTACATTTTTATTGTGTATATGAAGTGCTGATAGCATTCACATGTTGAATAAATATTTTTAATGATAAAAATATTCTTTTTATCACGTATATGACTTGCTAAAAATACACCAGTGTTGAAAAATATTTTTGATGTTAAAAATATTCTTTTTATCACGTATATGACTTGATAAAAATACACCAGTGTTGAATATATATTTTTGATGATAAAAATATCATTTTTATCATGTATACAGCTCGCAAAAAATATACAAGAGTTGAAACAAATATTTGTTTGGTATGAATATGATTTCTAACATGTATAGGAACAAAATAAAATAGAAATGTGTTGAAATGTATTTTTACTTCGCTAAAAATATCGTTTTTATATGAAGTGTGAAGTGTCAAAATGACCACTTATTCGAATAGATATGCATGAGTTGAAATTATTCATTAATCAGCTAATGATATGATTTTTACTTATGTATGCGACATTTGAACGAATGGTAAAGTTAAACCAAATAGAATCATGTATGAAACTGAATTGAAAACTGATAAGTGATTAGAATTGCACACCTGTACATGCATATTTATTGAACAGGTTATAGCAAAGAGGCTAGAGCAGAGGAATAAAATTGTATGCTCGACAAATAGGTACATATTTACTGTTTTGCTTGGGTGATGATTTTATGAGCCGATTGGCTTTTTCTTTTTCTTTTGGACTGGCGAGGGCCCTGGGAGGCCACTTGCGATTTTTGCGGTAGCCCCGTACAAAGGAGGTTATGGCGAAATTTTCTGAAATTTAAAGGCGTTAGCCATATTTTTGAAGTAGAAACGATTTAGAAATCGCCGAATGAATTATATTTATATACATATATAAATATAAATTAAATTAAAACGAATTAAGGTCGTGCAGTTCGCGTTTTGAAATCGTACTTTTAAACGATTATACCGAAAGATCTGACCATCGGATTTTCACGAAACTAGAACCGTTGGGTTCGCCTTTGAGAGATCTTTCCAACGATATAAACTTCGTTAAGATCCAACGTTTAGATTTTCAGATACGTGTAAAACAAATCTATAGAAAAACAGGGCCAGTGCCACGGCACGACCTGAAGCGTCGTTTAATTAACTAAGGCCATTTTTAAATAAATAAAAATGGCGAGATATCGTTGTATAATATTATTGACGATATGAAATGGAAATAAATCGATATTACTTGGTTTGTTTGATATTTGATGGTTGAATGTGTTTGACATGAAAATTGTACTAATAAACTGAAATGTGAATGTCACATAATTTACCCATGAACAGAATTGATTTGAATTCTAAATATACGTGAATTATTTGAAAAGGTCGAGTTAATTCTCATCTCAAATAATTGATCGACAATATGAAGTCGAAGGTAACAAGACGGTGGGAGACCGGTGATCTTCACATCGAATGGATTACTACTGATGCCCTGGATCGGTTAGCTCCCACGAGGGGTTACGGTGGTAGTGTATTGTTGATTGTTCGGATATGCGAGGTATAAGGTGCCTCCGGCTTCGTTCAGACCCAGAACAGACTTGTAAATGGATGTGTGTCTGACGTTGTATATTGACAACATGGCATGCTGAGATGCAGTGATCAAGGCTTCTGTTGCAAAGCAAAGTCTTGTGGTGATGATTAAAGCATAGCTTTAATAGCTAGCTTTGTGTATAGCGTTGATTTGCGAGCCTCACACCCCGGTATGAACCAGAAACGGGAGAGGACGTCAGGGAGAGCATGCGTTTTTTTCTAGTTAGAAGTGGTGTCAGTGCTTAAAACTGGCTGATATTTGCTTATGTGGATGATGGAATGAGGCGCCTTGGATATACCGGTCGACCCGGGACCGATGATTCTGGTCGGTGTAGGACCAGCACGCCCCATAGGGCGGGGAAACGCATGTTCAGGCATTTTAATCCACTCCGTGCGGACCGGCCCTGAGGATCCAAGGTGCAGTTGCGGTTGTTCTTGAGACACGGACTAGAGCGTCTCGAAGCGATAAGGATCTTGCCCCTAGCCTTGGTTCATGATGGAAATCCAACTTCCAAATACGACATCATGTGGTTTTGATTGTATATATATATATATATATATATATATATATATATATATATATATATATGGCGACATGATATATGGTACCCATGCCGTCTAGGATTGATACTTATGATTGAAATTGCTTTTGAAACCATTATGCACTAGTAATAATATCAAATGATTTCGTTTTATACGTATCAAGCATTATTTGGCTATTATAAGGTAACACCCTATCCTCCGGCTTGCGTTGCATTGTGTGATGGGACCAGGGTCTTATAATAGCTTCATTGTTCTTTATTTAGCATTGCGCTGTTTATCGTTTGCACTGACAATCACTGGAGTAAACCCATTCCGCGAAAGTGGCGTGGTCCTATGATTTGCCATATTATTGTTTTTTTACCAGTTAAGTAGATTTCTCATACCAGTCCCATGACTGACTCGTAGTTTGTTTCACTTTGCAAACTCGGGTGCCCTCATTTCTACACAGGCAGTCGAGTAGCCTATTTTGTAGATTTTTTTGAGCAGGATTATGGATCGAAGCTTAAAGCTGTGTCCAGAGCATTCTTAGTCTTCCGCTGTGTTAGTTTATGTTTTCAGCTGTGCATTGTATTACATTTGATGTAAATTATCTTCCGCTGTATTATTTATTCATACTCTGATATTCTGTACTCTGATGTAACATTATTATGATTTTTATTAAAGTCTTCTGTTATTTGGTCTGATGTGTTGTATTCCCAGAGTTAGCGTATACAGGATTCGAACGGTCTTGGTCGGTTTAGCGATCGATTAGGTCCGAGCGAAATCCGTGTCGTTACAGTTGGTATCAGAGCTTTGGTTAGCTCAAATCTTTGGGGTACAACTCGTTAGAACTGAACAAAAGACTCATCAGAGGTAGGATTAGAAATATCCTATGAAAGAATCCTCATTAGAGATAGGATCAGTAGTATCCTAGAATGAGAAAACTCGTTAGAGATGGGGTTAGTAATGCCCTAGAATGAGTTGAGAGTGACAAGCTTATAATTAACGTATTTGTGATTATATATATAATCTGGTTTTAAAAATATGATTTTTGAATATGAAAAGTTAATTAACCAAATTGATTGATGATTGTGTTGTGTGATTATTAGTGCAACTAACAAAATTATTGAAGCTAATAAATGAAAGTTGAATTAATTAGTTAAACAACTTTTAGCTTCGTTCCTTTTCGGGGACGAAAAGTGTTAAGTGGGGGAGACTGTAACAACCAGGAAAATCTGAGCCAGTTTAAAATTTTTATTTTGAATAATTTGAACAGAAATTTAGTCAGAATTTAAAAATTCCATTTTTAAATAATATTAAAGCACTAGAAAATAGCAATTTTGCAAACGACCTCAGAATTCGACGAAACCACTTTTGTTGGATCCGGGACGTCAGTATATGGCTAAGTTTATTTTTTCATAATTTTTGAAATTAATATGTGAGCGTAGCAAAGGAAAACATGTTTGGTAGAGTTCAGTCAAATTGGATCGACCAGAAAATGGCCATTTTACAAACGGTTTCAGAATTCAACGAAATCAGTTTTGTTGGGACCGTATCGTCCCAACATAGCTAGATTTATTTTTGGGGAATTTTTAGAATCAGTATGTGGCCCCGGCAAATTAAAATGTACGTTCAAATAGAAAATTAAATGTTTTATACTTTAATTTGAAGAATAACTGACTGTAACAGTCGAATAGGCTTACGAATCATATCCCATTGTGCTCGGAATGAAGGTAATTAGCTAGAGGCGACAGTCGTTGAGTTTGATTTGGAGTTCGTTTGGACGGAGGGGTATTTTCGGATTTAAAATAAATTAAAAATTAATTATATAACACGGGCCAATCAGATTCTCTCTTCATTTTCCACGCCCGGATAAAAATTCCGTAAACCTAAAATTTACGGCGCCTGAAGCTCGATCCATCTCTCCTCCGTAACTCCTCATCCACACATAAAATCCGTCGGTCCTCCTCAGGGTTTTGAAGGGAATTTCTCCATCGTTAAATCCATACAAGTTTCACCCATTATCGATCAGAGTTTCTCGAGAATCGCGCTGGGAAAGGTTCTCCGTTCGTCGCCATCTACCTCGTTCGTTCTGCGCGCAAGTTGACCACCAAGGGGTGGCGCCAGTGCGGTTTTCCGTGCTCTACAACGTGGCGTAAGCGGATTATCCTCAAGTGCTACGGATTCGAAGATTTTTGCAAACCTAGTTTTGAGCTTCCGCTGAGAGGTAACGACAGTGAAATATTTAAATAGTTTATAACGCTTCAAAGCGCTGCGAAGTGTGATTTCACAATAAAAATCGTATCGTTATCATACGTTAACGAAATCCAGTGAAACATGAGACATCGGGACCGTGACGACGCTCTCTACATTCTAGAAGTGTCCGGGGATTTTTCTGAGCTTCCTACAATTTTTGGCAATGCGAAAAGCAACGTGAGAACTCTAAATTCAAATGCGAGTTGTACATGTGATGTATAAACTATATAAGCAGAGTATAAGTTGTATACGCGTTGTACACTTCATGTACATGTGTTGTATGAGTTATATGAGCGATGTATAAATTATACATGTGATGTATAAATCATATATGTGTTAAAATGAAAGTGAAATATACTTATATATATATATATATATATATATATATATATATATATATATATATATATGTAAATACGCCCCTTGTCCACAAACCATGGACGATATTTATTGGTTGTGATTGATGTGAAAATTTGATTGAATGCGAATGGTAAAATATATATGAATGTGAATGGTATATATATATATGAAATACGAATGGTTAATATATATGAAATACGAATGGTAAAATATAAATGAATGTGAATGTTATATATATATATATATATATATATATATATATATGAAATACGAATGGTAAATATATATGAAATACGAATGGTAAATATATATGAAATGCGAACGGTAAATATATATGAAATTCGAATGGTTGATAATCACGAATGGTTGATAATTACGAATGGTTGACTATGGTTGTTTGTGTTTGAAATATTCTGGTGTGGAAAAATATATTCATGCGTTGAATAAATTATATAAACGATAAAGATTACATTTTTATCAAGTATATAAAACCTTAGAACGATAAAATTCACATTTTTATCACTTGAATGAACTTCTAAAAATATCCGTGTGTTGAATAAATCTCTTGAACGATAAAAATCACATTTTTATCACTTGAATGAAGTATAGAAAATATTCATATGTTGAATAAAGAACTAGAACGATAAAAATAACATCCTTAACATAAGTATGAAGTAAATAGAGCTCATGTGTTGAGAAGTTCATATGTTGAAGAGTAAATTCATGTGTTGAATAAATAAATTGTTTTAACAGTAAAAAAATCACATTTTTATTATATATATGAAGTATGTAAAATATTCGTGTTATAAATAAATCATCTTAACAATAAAAATCACATTTTTATTGAGAATATGAAGTGTTAAAACATTCATGTGTTGAATATAAGACCGGCACGATAAAAATCATATTTTATCATATATGTGAAGTCGAAAACATTCATGTGTTGAATATTTGAAGTGAATAATAAAATTTACATTTTAATGGTGTATATGAAGTGCTGATAGCATTCACATGTTGAATAAATATTTTTAATGATAAAAATATTCTTTTTAGGACTTGCTAAAAATACACCAGTGTTGAATAAATATTTTTGATGTTAAAAATATTCTTTTTATCACGTATATGACTTGCTAAAAATACACCAGTGTTGAATATATATTTTTGATGATAAAAATATCATTTTTATCATGTATACAGCTCGTTAAAAATATACAAGTGTTGAAACAAACATTGTTTGGTATGAATATGATTTCTAACATGTATAGAGGAACAAAATAAAATAGAAATGTGTTGAAATGTATTTTTACTTCGCTAAAAATATCGTTTTTATATGAAGTGTGAAGTGTCAAAATGACCACTTGTTCGAATAGATATGCACGAGTTGAAATTATTCATTAATCAACTAATGATATGATTTTTACTTATGTATGCGGCATTTGAACGAATGGTAAAGTTAAACCAAATCGAATCATGTATGAAACTGAATTGAAAACTGATAAGTGATTAGAATTGCACACCTGTACATGCATATTTATTGAACAGGTTATAATAAAGAGGCTAGTGCAGAGGAATAAAATTGTATGCCCGACAAATAGGTACATATTTACAGTTTTGCTTGGGTGATGATTTTATGAGCCGATTGGCTAGCCGTTTGGCTTTTTCTTTTTCATTTGGACTGGCGAGGGCCTTGGGAGGCCACTTGCGATTTTTCCGGTAGCCCCGTACAAAGGAGGTTATGGCGAAATTTTCCGAAATTTTAAGGCATTAGCCATATTTTTGAAGTAGAAACGAATTAAAAATCGCCGAATGAATTATATATATATATATATATATATATAAATTAAATTAAAATGAATTAAGGCCGTGCAGTTCGCGTTTTGAAATCGTACTTTTAAACGATTATACCAAAAGATCCGACCATCGGATTTTCACGAAACTAGAACCATTGGGTTCGCTTTTGAGAGATCTTTCCAATGATATAAACTTCGTTAAGATCCAACGGTTAGATTTTCAGATACGTGTAAAACAAATCTGAAGAAAAACAGCGCCAGTGTCACGGCACGACCTGAAGCGTCGTTTAATTAAATAAGGCCATTTTTAAATAAATAAAAATTGCGAGATATCGTTGTATAATATTATTGACGATATGAAATGGAAATAAATCGATATTACTTGGTTTGTTTGATATTTGATGGTTGAATGTGTTCGACATGAAAATTGTACTAATAAACTGAAATGTGAATGTCAAATAATTTAACCATGAACAGAATTGATTTGAATTCTAAATATACGTGAATTATTTGAAAAGGCCGAGTTAATTCTCATCTCAAATAATTGATCGACGATATGAAGTCGAAGGTATGAAGACGGTGGAAGACCGGTGATCTTCACATCGAATGGATTACTACTGATGCCCTGGATCGGTTAGCTCCCAGGAGGGATTACAGTGGTAGTAGCCCGGACGTATTGTTGATTGTTCGGATATGCGAAGTATAAGGTGCCTCCGGCTTCATTCAGACCTAGAACGGACTTTTAAATGGATGTGTATCTGACATTGTATATTGACAACGTGGCATGCTGAGATGCAGTGATCAAGGCTTCTGTTGCAAAGAAAAGTCTTGTGGTGATGATCAAAGCATAGCTTTAATAGCTAGCTTTGTGTATAGCGTTGACTCGCGAGCCTCACACCCTGGTATGAACCAGAAACGGGAGAGGATGTCAGGGAGAGCATGCGTTTCTTTCTAGTTAGAAGTGGTGTCAGTGCTTAAAACTGGCTGATATTTACTTATGTGGATGATGGAATGAGGCGCCTCGGATATATCGGTCGATCCGGGACCGATGATTCTGGTCGGTGTAGGACCAGCACGCCCCATAGGGCGGGGAAACGCATGTTCAGGCATTTTAATCCACTCCGTGTGGACCGGCCCTGAGGATCCAAGGTGCAGTTGCGGCTGTTCCTGAGACACGGACAAGAGCGTCTCGAAGCGGTAAGGATCTTGCCCCTAGCCTTGGTTCATGATGGAAATCCAACTTCCAAATACAACATCATGCAGTTTTGATTGTGCATATATATATATATATATGGCGACATGATATATGGTACCCATGCCGTCTAGGATTGATACTTATGATTGAAATTGCTTTTGAAACCATTATGCACTAGTAATAATATCAAATGATTTCGTTTTATACGTATCAAGCATTCTTTGGCTATTACAAGGTAACACCCTATCCTCTGGCTTGCGTTGTGTGATGGGAACATGGTCTTATAATAGCTTCATTGTTCTTTATTTAGCATTGCGCTGTTTATCGTTTGCACTGGCAATCACTGGAGTAAACCCGTTCCGCGAAAGTGGCTGGTCCTATGATTTGCCATATTAATGTTTTTTTCACCAGTTAAGTAGATTTCTCATACCAGTCCCATGACTGACTCGTAGTTTGTTTCACTTTGCAAACTCGGGCAGTCGAGTAGTCTATTTTGCAGATTTTTTGAGCAGGATTATGGATCGAAGCTTAAAGCTGTGTCCAGAGCATTCTTAGTCTTCCGCTGTGTTAGTTTATGTTTTCCGCTGTGCATTGTATTACATTTGATGTAAATTATCTTCCGCTGTATTATTTATTCATACTCTGATATTCTGTACTCTGATGTAACATTATTATGATGTTTATAAAAGTCTTCTGTTATTTTTTCTGATGTGTTGTATTCCCAGAGTTAGCGTATACGGGATTCGAACGGTCTTGGTCGGTTTAGCGATCGATTAGGTCCGAGCGAAATCCGTGTCGTTATACTTACAAGTACGCGCTCATATATATAATATACATACTCTCATAATTCAATCTAGGGTGTTACTAGCCCTGTCTTTAGTGAGCTATAACCTCATATAAGCTTAGGTGTTTGCTAAGCATAAGCTTTGATACTAAATGTAATGACTCGACTTTTCGGTTCTCGAAAATCAACATTAATAGATCCTTTGTATTTATATATATATCAAATTTAGTGATAGAAAGACAAATAGTTAGGGGAAAGGAAAGGAGACAAAAGAATAAAAGAAAGAAGATACAGAACAAAATCTCACAACAGAATGCATATTCTACAATATAACAATTCTCTTTACAAAAAGATAAAAACGTCGATAGTAACCAATATTAGAAGTGTTCGCGACCTATTTTTCGACCTTGGTAATAGCGGCAAAGTCAAATCCCTTTTCTTATTCCAGTTCCTCTTCTGCCTTCGAAGCATCCTTTCCTCCTCTTCCATCGCAATCTTTTCCTCCCAAACCACCAGATCCACCTCCTACAAGTGATAATCCTTCTTCTCAACAAGGTATCCCAGGCTCCGGCATCAATTTGGAAAATCCATCGAATGCCTCTTTTCCTTCGTTTGTGAAGTCCGACTATGTGTCGCTCTTCTGATCTCAACCTCGTAATGCTGTTTCCTACCAGCCACAACAATTTGAGATTCCCAGAGATGGAACGAAGATTCCTATTCCAGATCAAGTCAAAGTTAAAGGGATTAAATATTCAAGCAACTTATTGGTTGGGTTTTTTATTGAAGGTACTCTTTCTCTCTTTGTTGTTTCAAACTTTTTAAAGATTAGATGGAGATTAAGTGGTACTGTCGATATTCAATCTGATGGATACATGTTTTATTTCTAATTTGCCAATGAATCTGATCATGTTAAAATTTTACATGTTGATCCTATATTCATTCATGGCAGAATGTTTACAATTACAACTTGGGATCCAACATTAGGATGCTCATAAAATCAAATCAGAAAAGTGCCTATATGGATTCAGTTATATAGGATTCCGATGATACTTTGGACATTGATAGGTATAAATTGGCTAGTGAATCGTATTGGACGTCTTATCTGTTTTGACACTAGTACAAAGATACTTAATAGATTTAGATATGCTAAAGCCCTAGTAGAAATCACTCTAGATTATGATCTACCTGATACAATAGTTATTGATGATCTTGGGGAAAAGTGTCCTCCTATGAATATTGCTTATGATTGGAGACCTTTGATCTGCACTTCGTGTAAGATATTTGGACATCAAACAAGTCACTATGAAGTTTCTTCTAAACACAATAAGGTATATGATCAACAGTGTAATGTTGAAGTGGATAAAATGCTCAACAGTTTGTGAATAATGATAGGAAGCAAAAGAATTGGCATACTTCTACTAATAACAATACATGGACTTATATACCTCCTGAATACAAGAAAGAATGGAGAAGAAAAAATCCAAATAATTTTCGTACTGACAATACTATTGGAACAAGTAAGGATAATGGCAATCTGTTTAGTGTTTTGGATTCTGATGGTGCGGTTGGTGATACTGGTTTAGGCACTGGTGTTAAGATTTCAATTGAAAAGGGTAATGTTGATACTATGGACAATCTTATTTTGAATGATGAATCTATTCAGGCAAAGGGTAATGTTTCAAATGAGGACACTTGTATTTCGAATGATAAGGGATTACCAGAGGATTCTCAAGATTTAATGGTTGGTAACCTCTTTGATTAAGATATTATTGGTTGGTATGCGTTGTTATCAACTGCTGTGCCATCTAGCTCCCTTCCTTCATCCAAATCAAAGAAGATTAAAGGAAATTTTGGGATGATATGGATGAAGGAATGGATTATTCAGCTGAGGATGTTTATCCAATTAGCAGCAAGTTGAAGTCCACTAAGAGGCATACCAGAAGCAACCCGGCTCCTTTATTCGATCCTTTTATCAATTGATGGCCAGGGTTTTCTTTTATTCCACTGCTAAGAAGATGTTTTGAGAAGAAACTTGAAGATGCTATGAAAACATTACGAAGATGTTATGAAGTTGCTAGAAGTTATGCTGTCAAGTTATGATGTTTTGCAGTTATGAAAATTTTGGGTGCATACTATCACTGTTTTTCACGACCTTGGTAATGGCGGGCCTATTTTGCAGTTATGTTTTAATAGTGAAATGATATCATCTTTTCTTTTGTAATTTGTATGTATGAAATTTGTGCACTGTGATATGCTTGTAATAGTAGTTTTTATGTAACCACGGGAGTGTGTGTTATCTTGTAATTTCTAGTAAAGTAATAAAATAATGCGCTTAAAGTTCAAAAAAAAAGATAAAAACTTTAATATACGTACATCTATCAGAGTACACAGAAGGCAATGAATCTGCCTGGACAATTATAATAACCTATTCTTACAATTGCTAACACATATAATAACATACACGTTAACACTATTTTTCAACAACATCGGAAGTACAATTAAGGATGTTGACCTAAGGGAACCAAACCATTATTTAGCTCCTACAAGCTTGAGTTAGTTCATCGTTTACTAGATATCAAGGTCTTAAGCCTGAAGATTAGTTACTCTTCCTTCAAGAGGTTAGTATCACACTTACGAGACACAAGGACCAACAATTACCTTAGTATAAGGGTTCCTTAATCTCAACACAAGTTAGAAATCTAAATGGCTTAAGGAAGGTTATTTCAATAATTTGAACTAAAGTATGAAGCATTGTCGAAGGTTCACGAAGCTTTGTCGAAGACTAGCAATAAGAAAATACATGGAACCAGTGGCAAGTGTTGATTCTCTCTTTATTAATCATTTGCATGAGTATATAAGTGATTACAAGTAAAATTCCCGAATTTATTTACAAATTAGGGTTTTCTCTCTAAGAAATGGACACAAGATTGTAGAATAAGAAAAAAGTTCCCCAAATTGAGACCCCTAGGTTCTTATTTATAGACAAAATGGGGCCTCTTTTGGTTGTGCTTGGTAGAAATCCCATTTTTGAGTGCTTCTGGCTTCGGCAACTGGTGTTTGGTGTCGATGCTGCCTCCATGCAATGTATCGATACCAAGTAAATTGGTATGAATAGCTTCCTTTTATGCCCTCGATTTCAATGACAAGCCTCTCTTCCGATAGCAAGTCCTAAGCTCTGACCTGCATTAGTGGCTTTTGAGTATTTCCTTTATACTTCCTTTCTTATGACTTTGGCATCTTCCTTGGTATCGGTATCAATATTGAGCATGTTCTATGAATCACCCAGATTGTGGCATCATAAGGCATCCATAACTAGTGATGTTATCCCCTATGTGCCCCATTACAGCTCCTACAAAATTCACTGGTGAAAATGGGGTCACGATCACTTACAAGGTTGGAAGGTACTCCATGAAGACAGACTATCTCACGAACGTAAATTGTTGCCAACCATGCTGCCGTCCTCATTCTCTTAACTAGAATGAAATGAGTGCTCTTAGTAAGTCTGTCTACTACCACCCAAATACTGGTGTTGCCTTTCTTTGATCTAGGAAAATCGTCTATGAAATCCATAGAGACACTCTCCCACTTCCACTGTGGGATCTCTAAAGGATGAAGTAAACCACCAGGCTTCTTTTGCTCAGCTTTGACTTACTGGAAAATCAAACATTGAGAAACAAACTCTGCCACATCTTTCTTCATTCCAGCCCAAAAGAAAACCTTCTTCATATCCCTGTACATCTTATCGCCACCTGGATGAATAGTCATCTCAGAATGATGGGCTTCCTCTAGGACTGTCTTCAAAAGACTCCCAGTTTGGGGAACACAAAGCCTCCCATCTCGTCGCAACTACCCTTTATCGTCTATGGAATATCTACCGAGGTGACTAGAAGTATCCCCTTTATTGAGCCTATCCAAGATGTCTGAAATATGTGGATCCTTTCGCTGTGAAGCTCCTATCTGATCCAAAAGAGTAGATCTCACCTCCAATGATGCAAATAAACAGGCAAAAACTCGGTGGAGCGTCTAAAGTCAAAAGTCGATATGAACTCCAAGCTCTTCCTTTCCACAAATAGAGGACTTAAGGCCATCCTCTGCCTACTCAGTGCATCTGCCACCACATTACCCTTGCCAGAGGTATAAGCAATCTCGAAGTCATAAGATGCTATGAACTCCATCCACCTTTGTTGCCTTAAATTAAGATCCTTCTGCGAGAACAAGTACTTGAGAGATTTATGATTTGTGTACAACTAGAACTTCTCTCCAAGCAAGTAATAACGCCATGTCTTAAGCGCGAATACTATGGAAGCTACCTCTAAAACATAGGTAGGGTAGTTCTTCTCATGAACCCTCGGCTGTCTACTCCCATAACATACCACCCCTCCTTCTTGCATCAGAACCGCACCAAGCCCTGTACCACTTTCATCAGTGTAAACTGTGAACACCTTGTTTCCATCGGGAAAGGTCAAGACCGAGGCTGTTGTCAGTGCCCTCTTCAATCGTTGGAAAGCAATATCACAATCCTTATCCCATGAAAACGTCAAATTCTACTTCGTCAGCCTGGTGAGTGGGGCTGATATCTTTTCGAAGTCCTTAATGAACTTCCTATAATAGCCTACCAATCCTAGAAAGCTTCTCACTTAAGTCGCATTCTTAGGAATTCGCCAATCTTGAACTGCAACTACTTTTGCGGGATCTACTGCTATCCCATCTTTAGAGACGACATGCCCTAGAAATCTCACCTCTTTTCTCCAAAAATTGCATTTGGAGAATTTCGCCTTAAGCAGATGCGCACGCAGAGTTTTCAAAACTTCTCTCAAATGTTGGGCATGCTCTTCCTTGCTCTTTGAGAAGATCAAGGTATCATCAACAAAGATCACGACGAACTTATTTAGAAACTCCTAAAAAACCCTACTCATCAGATCAATAAAATAGGCGGGTGCATTCGTCAACCCAAAAGGCATAACGAGCCATTCAAAGAAACCATCTGGAGTCCTAAAAGCAGTCTTGTCTATACTGTCCTCGGCCACCCTCAACTGATGAAACCCCGTGGCCAAGTCTAACTGAGAGAATACTGATCCACCAACAAGCTGGTCAAACAAATCATATATAAAAAATTAAATTCAATTGATGTTAATTTTCGTAATCATTGCCATATATTTGGTTTGTAGATGTCTTATGTAGTAATGAATTAAGAAATAAAGAACACACAATACCCAAAACTTATTAAACAATATTTTTGCGATGATTAATTCGACGAGTCTAGGATCAAATTTGGGTGATTCCTATTTGAAAACCACTTTGGATCAGTTGCATGTTTCGAATGAATGAAGATTAAAGACTGCATAATTATGTAGATTTAATGAAGGGTTGATGTTATTGATCTTCGGGGGATTCTTCCCATTTTATGAACTAATAGCAATTCTATATTTATACCTTCGATATGTTCGCCCAAACCCAGGATGACTTATATGGACAAATGTATGATGTTGCATATCTAATGTGTTTTTGTTGATCTCCAGGAATGTACATATATTAGTAGCGAACAAGGAAACTTCTCTTAGCTTACACCCTTCTTTGAGATGTAGAAGCTCAAAGGTTATTCGTTAGTGGAAATCCGTGGCGTGTATTGGACTTGGCAAAGTCGCATTCAAAGTGAAAAATGTTCTTAAAGAAAACATAATTGTAGACATGTACGCCTCAAAATTTAGAGTTTGAAAAAAAGGGAATGCAGCGAGGTTAGTTTGCCTATGAGGAGACGTTTATCATCCTTTTAGATTTCTCATTATATATCGAGAAGCGGAGTATGCTAAGAGCCTTGAGGGGGCAAGTGGGTTATGACCAGCTTGATAATGTATCCGGAGCAGTGTACCACTTGGAGTAAAGGTCCTTGTAACTGTTTCGTCCTTGCCAGTTAGGAAGATGGGAATGGTAATCGGTAGATAAGTCTAGATGTGTATTGTACAAAAAGCTTGTCCCTTACCTTGCCAACTTGTGGAATCCATTTCCCTAAGAGCTTATGTATGCTATTTTATGGCCCCATTAGAGGTGCACGGTTTAATTATAATCACAATTTCTCTATTTCTATACTTTACTTTTTTCGGGATTTTATCCTGTAATCCATTAAAAATAATATCAGATAATTTTGACATATGATGATTTGGCTACCATATGGTAAAAATTTGTGCCATATATATCCTCTTTCATGGTCTTATGGGATATCCTTTATTTCCAAATGGCGAATCTTAGTTTCTCACACATGTACCATGATTGTCCCAGAGTTTTTTTCCCTTAAACTTTGGGTGCTCCTAAATTTTTTGGGCATCTTATATATTCTGATGGATATCATTGTTTTGGAGCATGAAGCCATGCAGCAGTTTAATGGCTATTGAAGCATGGATCTTTTGGGTCATACCCTTTTTTTTACGTATCATTTATCTACATTTATGTTTTCCAACACTTGTACAAATGGGATGGACAACCGTGCTTGCTAGATTAATATGTATCAGACTACTTGTTTGAATTTCTTGATGAAATTCATTAAAGTTTAATACGATGTGAGATTCTGTTCATTTTATTTTCTATCTATACTTTCTTTTAACCGTAAACCATCCGACTCTCTCACATTAAATCTAGGGCATGTAAATATCGAGGAAGTATTAAAGTCAATTTCCATGGTCGAGGAGTTGGTTCATTTTTTTTGGTATCAGAGCTTAGGTTAAGTGAACACCTAAGATTCGATGGGGTTAAATCATTAGAGATAAGGTTAGTAATGCCCTAGATTGAGTTTAGTCAGAAAGAACGTATAGTACCAAGTTTCTACTTGAATGTTGCGCACACTCTAAAAGAAAAATCCTCACTATTCTAAATTTTTATTTCTTACTTTGTGAACAGGTAGCAAGAATGAACGGAAGAAGATAAGAGTTTACCTCCATATATGGAAATCGAGTTTTGTATTGACATAATTCCCAATAGAAGACTAGTTTTTCATTCTTCACGAAGAACGACGCCCAAGGTGGTCGATGAGTTAAAGAACCAAACCGGTGAATTATTGAAAAAGGGACTAATCTGGTCAGGTCACTCAAGTTGGAGCTCGGCCTTAATATTTGTCGCAAAACCAGATGGCTCCTTAAGGTTATGTGTGGATCACCAAGAAGTAAATAAACAAACAAACAATGACAAGTATAATGTACACATACAGGTGACTTATTTGATAGATTACATGGTGCTAGAGTCTTTTCTGAAATGGACCTAGCTATAGGATTCCATCATTTATTGATAAATAATCTTGGGTTTGGCTACCTCAGAAGTTGAAGATCGACCGGATATGCGAGGGCCTCTCTCCTATATTGGACATATGGGACGAGGAATAAGGTGCCCCAGGTTTCGTTCAAACCCAGAACGGAGTTGCAAATGGATGGTGTGTCTGACATTGTATTCCTTTGTTATGTATTTGTTGATATCTGCTAAATATATATATGTTTTGTGGCGGAGAATTTATTCTCTTCCTTAACACCCTTCTCTGAGACATATGAGCTTAGAGGTTATATATTGGTGGAAATCAATGGTATGTTATGGTTTGACAATGTGGCATGCTGAGTTGCATGGATCAAGGCTTTTGTTGAAAAATAAAGTCTTGTGGTTGATGATCAAAGCACGACTTTAATTAGCATAGCCTTGTGTAGCGTTAATTCGCGAGCTTCACTCCCCGGTATGAACCTAAAACGGGATTAGGGACCACCGTGAAATAGACATATGTTAGTTTCTAGCTAGAGTAACGTCATGGTATGGGGCCCAAACATTTTACTTATGTGGACATTGGAAATTTTATTAGTGGAAACCGAGGTACCTCAAATTTGATTTGAGTCTCTAGTGGCTTTTGATTGGTCGAAGATACTGACCATTTTGGAGGTTCGATAGAAACGGCTAACATATAGTTTTTGGTATAACTAATCATTGACGGATGACCGGCCCTGCCGCATCCAAGGGCTCGCCAGCGTATGAGTCCTAAGGCATTGCTAGTGTGTCTCGAAACAAGAAGGAATATCCTTTACCTTGGTTCATAGATGGAAACCCAGTTTCCAATACGCAATTTTATGGTTTTAGTTGTAAACCTATATGGCAACGTAATATAATGGCACCTACGCCACCTATGATTGATACATTTATATTCGAAGTTGATTTCTTCACTTATATAGTAATAATAAAAGATGAATTTCACGTATCAAACATATTTGGCTATTATAAGGTAAAACTCTATCTTTTGGTTAGTGTTGCATTATGTGATGGGACCCGAGTCTTATAATAGCTTCATTTTTCTATTTTGCATTGCGATGTTTATTTCATCCACTGGTATTCTTCGGGGTAAACCCGTTCCGTGTTATACGGCGTGGTCCCTTGATTTATGTAACTTTAAAATCAAGTTAATAACTGTTTTAGTTCTCACACCGGTCCCATGACTGACTTGGAGTTTATTGTTTTAACCTAAACTCTGGGTGCCTATATTTTCAACATGGGCAGCTAGTAGTTTTGGTTTGCAGATATTTCTTTTCATAGGATCCGAGATTATGGCTGGATCTATATTCGAAATGCTTTGTATCCGTATATTTCTCTCAGTTTTGGTAGTTGATGTTTTCCGCTGCACATTATGTTTATGTATTTAAATGTAATTTAAATCTCTGATATTTTTCTGCTGTAAATTATTTATTTGTACTATGATATCTTGTACTTTGATGTAAATTGTTATAATAGCAATGAAATGTTCTCATGTTTGTGTTCTGAAGAGTCGTGTTCTCAAAGCAGTCCGCCTTCTTGTTCAAATTACGTCGGCCGGGAAGTCTGGGTCGCTACAGTTGGTATCATAGCTTTAGTTTACAAAGCTTGGAGAACAAGACACATTAGAACTTAACGAAAGAATTCATCATAGATAGGATTAGTAACATCCTATAAGAAGGACTCATTAGAGATCGGGCTAATAATACCCTAGAATGAGTTTAAGGAGTGTTATTTATAAAAAACGAATTTAGTTTTGAAAAAAATATATCTTATTATACTTATTTGAATATTTTATTTTATATTAAATTTGGACTATCTATTATACGAAGATTTTGCATATACGCGTCATGAACGTATATTCCAAGTCTCAAATACACTGGATGGATATAAATCACAATCTAGCCGCCCGGAGATGATTCTGATGATGGCATGCCATCATCAGTGTTTATTTTCGAGTCTCGAAGGTGGGATATCTATATATTTCCAATTGACTAGTGTGAGAATCAAAAGTTAGTTAAAGCTTATTGTTTGTGATTTGGCACTAAAAATACGATTTTTGAGTATATTAAAATTATATATTTGAAAAGCGAATCAACTAATTGATCGCTGGTTATGATGTGTGATAATTCGTTTGACTAATTAAAATATATTGGAATAATAAAACCAATATGAAAATGAAAGGTAAATTAAGCCAAATCGAATTTATATGGAATTAAATTGAAAATTGATTGAAATTGCATATATAGACATGTATATAATGAACAGGTCATAGCATTGAAGCTAAGAAGAGGATTAAAGTAGTATGCCCCACAAATGAGTACATGTTTACTATATTCATTGGGTTTGATGATTTTATGAGCCGATTGGCTTTTTATTTTTCTTTTTGATTGATGAGGGCCTTGTGAGGCAAGTTGTGGTTTTACCGATCAACCCATACAAAGGAGGTTATGGCGAAATTTTTCAGAAATTTAAGGCGTTAGCTAAATTTTTGAGAAATTAGAAAGTTCTTATAAACTGAAAAGTTGAAGAACTTGAGTCAAGCGAAGGTTGAGTTGATTTAGTAAACAACCTTCGATTCTATCTTCCTTTTCAGGGACGAAAAGATTTTGAGTGGGGGAGATTGTAACAACCCAGATTTGGAGCCAATTTAAAATTTTATTTTTAACTGATTTAATGGATTTTAAGAATTTAAAATGATTTATTTTGAGAGTTAACGATTTAAAATTTATTTAAATCAAAGTTAGAACGTATAAATTTAATTAAAGCAAACCCGAAATGGCGTGGTAGTTTGAAAATTCGATTTTAAATTTCAATTTAATGTATAGAGTTTAATATAAATCATAATTAACGTTGGAATATTTTAAACTGTAATTTTCTAAGAATGTAAGAAACTGAGATTTCATATTATAAATTGTAAGTTATGACCAGTTTAAAATTTAAAATAGTTGCTATGGAATTTATTTATATTTCAATATATATAGCCCTTAAAAATAGCCATTTTGCAAACGACCCCCGTTTTTGACGAAACCGCTTTTGTTGGATTTGGAACGTCAAATTATTATCAGATTTAAAATTTCATAATTTTTGGAATTAATATGTGAGCATAATAAATTTAAATGCGTTTTCAATTTTAGTTTAAATTTAATAACCAGTTAAAAGGCCATTTTTCAAACGATCTCCAAATTTGACAAAATTAATTTTGTTAGGACCGTATCGTCAAAACATAGCTAGATTTCAATTTTCATAATTTTTGGAGTCAGTATGTGGCCTCGGTAAATTAAAATGTTAAATAAATATTAAATATACCCTTTGGAAAAAAATCGTAACCCTAAACCTATTACTTCTTCCAGCACCGTCGGCTTTTGTAACAACCCGAATTTTTAATAACATGTGAAAACAAGAAATCAAGGTATAATTAAAAATGAAATAAAATATATGAAAATATGCTTAGATAGGTAAATAATGGTGATGTATAAGAAGAATTAATTAATACATGGAAGCGAAGAAAAATTAGTTCGATAACAGTGTGCGTAACGGAAAAGATAGTAAAACAAGGATAATTAATTTAAGAATCAGGAATTAATAAAATGGACATCCCCATTGCGTTCCTCTCGAAATTTTACGTGAAATAGAGTCCGAGTTTTCGAAAATCGGAGTCCGGATGAAGAAGTTATGGCCTCCGGAAGTTCCAGGAAGATTCAAAAAGCCCAGACCCAGGTCGACCCTAGGGTCGACTCTAGAGTCGACCTCCCCAGGCCAGTTCGACCATAGGGTCAGCCATAGAGTCGACCTCCCCCCTTACAGGTCGACCTGGTCAGCCTGGTTCGGTCCAGAACGCATTTTTGAGGGCCGGGACGAGTTTTGATGGTCCGGATCAGTTTTAGGGTTAATCTGATGGCTGAAATGAGCTGCTACGCCTATAAAATAACACCTAGACCTAGCCTAACTCACACAAATCATTCTTACACCAAAATGCTGCTGGAATCTCTCTTGGTCATGGCCTCTCTAATCTTATTCCTAAGCTTTCATACGCAATCCAATGCAAAGATGAAGACTTCTACAACGATTCAAGAAACTAAATCAGCAACGCTACAACGTTCTACAACAAATTCAGTTCTTAATTCATTAGCCATGCTATGTAAGTTCTAGTTATTTTCAGGTTTAAATATTTAATTATAATATGTCCATGAAATAAAGTGAATCTGGATTTAAGTATGTGTATCAATTCAGATCTATTTCTGTTGATTCTTGAACCTTGAGTTTTGATACTTGTTCATCTTTATTCTCATGTCTAGTTCATGATCTATTCAGCCTGTTGTAAATTAGTATTCTTGACTCATGTTGATATTATTATCAAGATCTATTCTTCATGCCTGAGATGATGTTTTTCCCTCCGATCTTATTTTGATGCAAATTCTGCCTTTCCCCTATTTAATTTCTTTTGATGAACCTTGGTCAATTTCGGACCTTGGCCTAAAATCGCGAATTGCGTACGATATGTATACGAGGGAATTATGGGATTATTGCCTATATGAATATGATGGAATAATTAGCAACATAAAATTGGATATTATCATTGTATTTGCAAGTTTGGTCTTAATCTGTAAATTTTGGTATAATCTTGTTAAGAGAAAATTTGCATAAATATTATATATATGGAATTTGGCACAAATTGGATCTATGTAATGTAATATGAAAATGGGTATATATGTAAATTGGCTAGGATTAGGCATATATAAATTAGTATATATAATTTGACATGGACCTTGGGTTATGTAAAGTGGACGAGAACTTGATATATTGCATGAGAATTAATATGGGTAGATTGGGCATAAACTTGGTAATTATGCAAATCGGCATAAGTTGAACCTATGTAATTTGGCTAGAACTTGTTATAGGTAAACTGGTGTAAATATGGTATGCATATAATTTTGGGTATATGCGTAAATTTGGCAGGTAAATCAAGTTTTGGGCATAAACTGTAAACAAGAATATTAAATCTAGTTTGGACATGAACTGTGAATTTGGATATTTAATCTAGATTTGGTATAAAATGTAAATATAAACATTAAATCTAGATTAGGCTTAACTATTGATTTGGAACGCCAAATATATGACATAGTAATTTTGGGCATGGCTATTATGGCAAGTTTGGGAAGGTGGGGTACAGCCTATTCTGATTAATAATTTGAAAATTACATGAAATTTTCATGTTTAGCAAAATCATGGTTAGTGACATTTAATTTGGTATAATTTACATACCAAAAAAAATTATAAAACATGATTTAAAGAAGGTGGGCCATAATAATAAATGTTGATTAATGTAAATTATGGACATAAAGATAATTAATATATATTTTAATGACATTTCTTCTAATAACGCATACACCTGAACGTTCTAGGGTGACAGAGAGGATAGTGTCTAGGCTTGGGTTTGGAAAATACAAGTTTCCTGCCCTCCCTGGCTATCCCTAACTGATCCGATGGACGGGATGATTATCTTAATAATCTAATTTGAAAACTAAATACGTGGCAACTGTATGGACACTAGGTTAGGCCCGTTTGTGGTGTAAAACTGCCCGGACCTGCCCGACAAATCCAACAACCACAAAAGGGTGGCCTAATGTGAGAGGTCCTACAAGGGTGCGGTAGTAATAAATTAAGTAACACTTAACCAAAGAAAAACATGTGGTGGGACATGGGGGTTAAGTGGGTGACATGTGGGTGACATGTGGAAATACGAATAGTAATACTTAACCAACATAACATGGTAATTAGACCAGTGGGTCGGGTTAAGTAAACTAAGAACGTTTAACCAAGATAACGTGTTAATCAGACAAGCAGGTGGAGTTAATTAAATAGAGAACACTTAACCAATATAACACGTTAATTAGATAAGTGGGTTGGGTTAAGTAAAATGAGAATACTTAACTAATACAATGGGTTAATTAGACAAGTGGTAGCGGTTAAGTAATAACACTTAACCAACATAACAGGACAAGCGGGTGGGTTAAGTTAACCTGAATAAGTTGATAACACTTAACCATTATAATATGACTAGTTGATGGGATTAAGTTAACATGCACTTAACCAGTCTAACGTGATGCGTGGTAGGGTTAAGTAACACATGGGGTTAAGTTAACAAGAAATTGTTAACCAATGTAACCAGATAAATGAACAGGGTTAAGTTAATAAACCACACTTAACCAATCCAACATGATAAGTGAGAAAGGTTAAGTTAACTAAGGTAAACACTTAACCATGGTAACATAACGAGTAGAAGGGTTAAGTACATATCGGGTTGGTGGGTAATATTAATAAATATAGGCCCACACACTTAACCATTAAATACACGTGTTTGAATCAGTAGAAGGGTTAAGTACATATATCGGGTTGGTGGGTAATACCATTAAGTATAGGCCTACAAACTTAACCATTAATAAACATGCTTGAATCGGTGGGAGGGTTAAGTACATCACGGGTAGGTGGGTAATATCTATATATATAGACCCACAAACTTAACCATTAGAAAACCCTGGTAACGGGGATCCTTTTCAGCAGTAACCCTATAAGGTGTATCATGATAAGCTGAAACTAGGCAGGGTGGGGCACGATTACTGGGCTGATTGTAAGCGGTCAAATCAACGGTGGTGTTGCAGCAGTGTAGGTTCTAACGTAGTGCGGGCGTGCACGCACTCCGACGCTGAAAAATAAGGCACTGGGCACCAGTAGTATACCTGTGCATTCTAGGATTGTGTCGGGCCGCCACCATGGGACTTGATACACCCCATGGTGGGACCAGCATAGGTAGCTACAATCTTGGGGGCCGTAAGACACATGTGATTATACGAGTAGGGAGCCGATCGATAGGGTAGTAAGGGTACATCTAACTAGATGTATACCTAAAAGCTACCACAACTGCGGGGATTGGGATCGCATAGCAATATTAGCATTTAATATAAATGATTAGTTAGGACACTAGTTAGGTGGTGCAGAGCAAATAGATAACATTTTAAAAATGAAGCAGAGAAATCTTGCGATGCTCGATAGAAATCTTACGAAATATTATGCTTAGTTCATGTTGAATAGGAACCTTGCAATGTTAAACATGACAAAAATCATATGATGTTATTCTTAGTTATCGTGCCTATAGATTATCTTGTCATCATGCTTATGTTTACTTTCAGTTTATTCATGCCATGTTATATTTACCTGTTTATCTGCTGAAAGTCACTAGGACTTACTCAGTCTTTATGACTGACCCGTTTTGTTTCGCCTCTTTTTCTTCCATTCCCCTCCCCCCCAGGTTCGCAGGGTGGGAATACAGCTTAGTTCGGATATCACCAAGCTCCAAGGCTTTTTCATGTGCAACTTGGATTTCTCTTGGCTATGGCTTGCTTTGCTTTATTGGGGAATATCACAATTTATTTTTATGCTTCTTTGTTTTTAAGCAAGACAGATATTTTAGCTATGTAATTGGGTATTGGAAGATGATGGGCTTTTATTGTAAACAATTTATGTTTAATAAATGATTTGAAGTACTTCCACTTTATTTTCCGCTATTTTATATATGTCTGTCTTGTAATATTTCTGTTCCAGTACCCATAATGCTCCATTGAAGTTAAGGCACTCCCTTTGTGAGTGACCTTAACGGATGTGGGGTGTTACATTTGGTATCAGAGCAGAAGTTTACCAGACTGGGCAAAAGTTTTCAAAAACCTTCTGAACTAGTTTTCAAAACATTTACAAGGAAGCAATTTTTCAAGAAATTTTTTTTTTGATTTAAAAGGCATATTCCCCAAAGCCATATGCACTATCTTTTGATTCTCTCTTGAAATCTCTTCTCTCTCTTTTCACCATAGTTTTGTAGGCGTACGACATATGTCGGAGGGCAAAAGAAGTGCCCAACCTCCATCTGTAGCCGCAGTAGTTTTACTTGCGACTAATCTTATTTCAAGCTTTGTCGGGTTGCCATGCGATGGAGATAGCTTTCCAGAAACTTGTCAACAAGCTACACAAGGATAGTAAGAACGAGGATGAAGGACACAAGCCTAAGGATGAGAAACTTGTTGATACGGCTTAAACCACGAAGGAGGAAAAGGTGAAAGGGAAGAGGCCAAAGTGAAAGAATAGTAAAACCCATGACAAGAGAGAGTATCTTTAGTATGGTAATGTATTATAGGACAAGGACAAGGGCAAAGGACAAGATTGTCGAGGGAGAAATTGTATGCTCTCACTACTAGCGTACCTAAGAGAGGTGGTAACATTTCTGTTAAAGGTTTAGCTTTTCTTTTCTATCATCCCACTAGAACTTTGTTTTTGTACATCGCATCCTTTTAATTCTGCTTCGATAGTTGAGTCTCTGCACCGTAGTACTTGGATAATAGAAAGATCCCACTAGTGTCTCAAATCCAATTGGTGGTTCGACCAATTTATCTTTGGTTTGTAGGGATTTGAGAGTAGCTATAGTTAAGTTTTGGAGCAAGATTGGCAAGGGTAGCCAGAGTCGGTTAAGTGCTCAATTGCTTGGTTTTTTTTTTTTATATCATCTCACGTAGATCGTCCAAATTCGGAGGAGATATTCCTTGGGTGCTTGTCTGATGTTGGTTTAGGCCTTTGGGGCTTGTACTTGAGGGATGTCGAGTTTGACTAGGATGGTTTGCGTGAGAGATAAATAGTTGTGGCAGGCGCTCTAAATAGAAAAAGACTAACCTTATAGAGGTAAAAAAAAGTACGTAGTGACCCTTAGCTTTTAACCCTCATAGTTATGGCATGATGGATAAGCTAAGAGGAGAGACCTCAAATCATCTTAGTATATACACTTGGTATCATGGTTAACATCTGTTTATTTTGGAAATGGAGGTCAAGAAACTTCGCAATCGTAAAGTTAAATGAGTTAAGGTACAGTGGAGTAAAACTCAAGAAGACGCGATATGGGGGATTGAAGATAAGACACACGCGCCATACTCTTTTTCTTAAGGATAGATCTTTTTATAGGAATTTTGCGCATACTTGTTTCTCTCTTTCCTAAATATATCCTCTAGATCGTGTCTTCGATCCTTAGGTAGAAACCCTTTTTGGATATAAACATGTGTTTGAGACATGCTATGATTGATGGTTGCAAGTGGTTGCTAGTGGTTGCTTGTGGATGCATTTACACATTAGGCACTAGATCGGCTCAGTCACCTTTCATATTGCATATGCATGAGTGTTTACCCTTGTTTATGGATGAATTTGAATGTGTTATCATGTGGATGTTGCATATGGATGGATGTTTGTGCACACATATAGTGTTTATGTGACTAGGACTATTTGCATACATGTTGGACTCATGACACTAAACATATTTTGCATTAAGAGAATCAATCAGGACTGATCATTTGCATTAGACAAGGAACATATACACACACTTCTTGCATATGTTCATACAGCATTAGAAATATCTTAAGGACAATGAATGCCTGTGATTGGTGATTGAGTAGATGGGTGATTGGATGGTAGGACACATTCTTCTTAACTTGATGATTTCGGGGACGAAATCCTTTAAGGAGGGGAGAATGTAACAACCCGAATTTTTAATAACATGTGAAAACAAGAAATCAAGGTATAATTAAAAATGAATTAAAATATATGAAAATATGCTTAGATAGGTAAATAATGGTGATGTATAAGAAGAATTAATTAATACATGGAAGCGAAGAAAAATTAGTTCGATAACGGTGTGCGTAACGGAAAAGATAGTAAAATAAGGATAATTAATTTAAGAATCAGGAATTAGATAAAATGGACATCACCATTGTGTTCCTCTTCAAATTTTACGCGAAATAGAGTCCGAGTTTTCGAAAATCGGAGTCCGGATGAAGAAGTTATGGCCTCCGGAAGTTCCAGGAAGATTCAAACAGCCCAGACCCAGGTCGACCCTAGGGTCGACTCTAGAGTCGACCTCCCCAGGATAGGTCGACCATAGTGTCGACCATAGAGTCGACCTCCCCCCCTTACTGGTCGACCAGGTCGGCCTGGTTCGGTCCAAAACATGTTTTTGAGGCACGGGACGAGTTTTGATGGTCCGGATCAGTTTTAGGGTTAATCCGATGGCTGAAATGAGTTGCTACACCTATAAAATAACACCTAGACCTAGCCTAACTCACAGAAATCATTCTTACACCAAAATGCTGCTGGAATCTCTCTTGGTTATGGCCTCTCTAATCTTATTCCTAAGCTTTCATACGCAATCCAATGCAAAGATGAAGACTTCTACAACGATTCAAGAAACTAAATCAGCAACGCTACAACGTTCTACAACAAATTCAGTTCTTAATTCATTAGCCATGCTATGTAAGTTCTAGTTATTTTCAGGTTTAAATATTTAATTATAATATGGCCATGAAATAAAGTGAATCTGGATTTAAGTATGTGTATCAATTCAGATCTATTTCTGTTGATTCTTGAACCTTGAGTTTTGATACTTGTTCATCTTTATTCTCATGTCTAGTTCATGATCTATTCAGCCTGGTATTCTTGACTCATGTTGATATTATTATCAAAATCTATTCTTCATGCCTGAGATGATGTTTTTCCCTCCGATCTTATTTTGATGCAAATTCTACCTTTCCCCTATTTAATTTCTTTTGATGAACCTTGGTCAATTTCGGACCTTGGCCTAAAATCGCGAATTGCGTACGATATGTATACGAGGGAATTGTGGGATTATTGCCTATATGAATATAATGGAATAATTAGCAACATAAAATTGGATATTATCATTGTATTTGCAAGTTTGGGCTTGATCTGTAAATTTTGGTATAATCTTGTTAAGAGAAAATTTGCATAAATATTATATATATGGAATTTGGCACAAATTGGATCTATGTAATGTAATATGAAAATGGGTATATATGTAAATTGGCTAGGATTAGGCATATATAAATTAGTATATATAATTTGACATGGACCTTGGGTTATGTAAAGTGGACGAGAACTTGATATATGACATGAGAATTAATATGAGTAGATTGGGCATAAACTTGGTAATTATGCAAATCGGCATAAGTTGAACCTATGTAATTTGGCTAGAACTTGTTATAGGTAAACTGGTGTAAATATGGTATACATATAATTTTGGGTATATGCGTAAATTTGGCAAGTAAATCAAGTTTTTGGCATAAACTGCAAACTAGAATATTAAATCTAGTTTGGACATGAACTGTGAATTTGGATATTTAATCTAGATTTGGTATAAAATGTAAATATAAACATTAAATCTAGATTAGGCTTAACTATTGATTTGGAACGCCAAATATATGACATAGTAATTTTGGGCATGGCTATTATGGCAAGTTTGGGAAGGTGGGGTACAGCCTATTCTGATTAATAATTTGAGAATTACATGAAATTTTCATGTTTAGCATAATCATGGTTAGTAACATTTAATTTGGTATAATTTACATACCAAAAAAATTATAAAACATGATTTAAAGAAGATGGGCCATAATAATAAATGTTGATTAATGTAAATTATGGACATAAAGATAATTAATATATATATTAATGACATTTCTTCTAGTAACGCATACACCTGAATGTTCTAGGGTGACAGAGAGGATAATGTCTAGGCTTGGGTTTGGAAAATACAAGTTTCCTGCCCTCCCTGGCTATCCCTAACTGATCCGACGGACGGGATGGTTATCTTAAAAATCTAATTTGAAAACTAAATACGTGGCAACTTTATGGACACAAGGTTAGGCCCGTTTGTGGTGTAAGACTGCCCGGACCCGCCCGGCAAATCCAGCAACCGCAAAAGGGTGGCCTAATGTGAGAGGTCCTACAGGGGTGCGGTAGTAATAAATTAAGTAACACTTAACCAAAGAAAAACATGTGGTGGGACATGGGGGTTAAGTGGGTGACATATGGGTGACATGTGGAAATACGAATAGTAATACTTAACCAACATAACATGGTAATTAGACCAGTGGGTAGGGTTAAGTAAACCAAGAACGTTTAACCAAGATAACGTGTTAATCAGACAAGCAGGTGGGGTTAAGTAAATAGAGAACACTTAACCAATATAACACGTTAATTAGATAAGTGGGTTGGGTTAAGTAAAATGAGAATACTTAACTAATACAATGGGTTAATTAGACAAGTGGTTGCGATTAAGTAATAGCACTTAACCAACATAACAGGACAAGCGGGTGGGTTAAGTTAACTTGATTAAGTTGATAACACTTAACCATTATAATATGACTAGTAAATGGGATTAAGTTAACATCCACTTAACCAGTCTAACGTGATGCGTGGTAGGGTTAAGTAACACATGGGGTTAAGTTAACAAGAAAATGTTAACCAATGTAACCAGATAAATGAACAAGGTTAAGTTAATAAACCACACTTAACCAATCCAACATGATAAGTGAGAAAGGTTAAGTTAACTAAGGTAAACACTTAACCATGGTAACATAACGAGCAGAAGGGTTAAGTACATATCGGGTTGGTGGGTAATATTAATAAATTTAGGCCCACACACTTAACCATTAAATACACGTGTTTGAATCAATAGAAGGGTTAAGTACGTATATCGGGTTGGTGGGTAATACCATTAAGTATAGGCCCACAAACTTAACAATTAATAAACATGCTTGAATCGGTGGGAGGGTTAAGTACATCACAGGTAGGTGGGTAATATCTATATATATAGGCCCATAAACTTAACCAATAGAAAACCCTAGTAACGGGGACCCTTTTCAGCAGTAACCCTATAAGGTGTATAATGATACCCTGAAACTAGGCAGGGTGGGGCACGATTACTGGGCTGATTGTAAGCGGTCAAATCAATGGCGGTGGTGCAACATTGTAGGTTCTAACGGGGTGCGGGCGTGCACACACTCCGGCGCTGAAAAATAAGGCACTGGGCACCAGTAGTATACCTGTGCATTCTAGGATTGCGTCGGGCCGCCACCATGGGACTTGATACACCCCATGGTGGGACCAGCATAGGTAGCTACAATCTTGGGGGCCGTAAGACACATGTGATTATACGAGTAGGGAGCCGATCGATAGGGTAGTAAGGGTACATCTAACTAGATGTATACCTAAAAGCTACCACAACTGCGGGGATTGGGATCGCATAGCAATATTAGCATTTAATATAAATGACTAGTCAGGACACTGGTTAGGTGGTGCAGAGCAAATAGATAACATTTTAAAGATGAAGCAGAGAAATCTTGCGATGCTCGATAGAAATCTTACGAAATATTGTACTTAGTTCATCTTGAATAGGAACCTTGCAATGTTAAACATGATGAAAATCATATGATGTTATTCTTAGTTATCGTGCCTATATCTTATCTTGTCATCATGCTTATGTTTACTTTCAGTTTATTAATGCCATGTTTTCTTTACCTGTTTATCTGCTGAAAGTCACTAGGACTTACCCAGTCTTTATGACTGACCCGTTTTGTTTCGCCTCTTTTTCTTCCGTTTCCCCCCACCCCCCCCCCCCAGGTTCGCAGGGTGGGAATACAGCTTAGTTCGGATATCACCAAGCTCCAAGGCTTTTTCATGTGCAGCTTGGATTTCTCTTGGCTATGGCTTGCTTTGCTTTATTGGGGAATATCACAATTTATTTTTATGCTTCTTTGTTTTTAAGCAAGACATATATTTTAGCTATGTAATTGGGTATTGGAAGATGATGGGCTTTTATTGTAAACAATTTATGTTTAATAAATCATTTGAAGTACTTCCAGTTTATTTTCCGCTGTTTTATATATGTCTGTCTTGTAATATTTCTGTTCTGGTACCCAAAATGCTCCATTGAAGTTAAGGCATTCCCTTTGTGAGTGACCTTAACGGATGTGGGGTGTTACAGCTTTGGAATCGATGGCCAAAATCGCCGACTATTCCTCCCTTAATATCTCCAAATCCACACAGTATTATACAAATCTTCTAAAGCGAAATCGAAGAGAAATCCCTGATCTTCAAATCCATACGGATAAGATCCATTTTCATGTAATAATTTATGAGCAATCGGTGCTCAAAGTACTGCTGTTCGATCAGATTTATGGGGTGTTGGGGGGATTCGGACTTCGAGGTGTTTCCAATGTTGATGGAGGTGGCCAAGGTGAAGAGGGTGGTGGCGACTGATCGGCTCCAGGCAGCTTCTGGTGACTCACGCGGTAGAGTTCTTCAAAAGAACGATGGGTTTCGGTGGTTTTTCCAGGAAGAAGATAAACGTGAGGGTTTAATAATTTAATTAGGTTATTTAATTTATTAATTACCCTATTAATGCAATTAAAGTTTTAAACATCTATAACATTTTCATAAGAGGTCGAAATTTGACGATTTCAGTTGCGTCGCGCTCGTTTCAGCGAGCACTACAACATGGAACTGACCAGAACGAAAGGGGAGAAAGTTGAATTTTTGAGCTAAATTAAACGTCCGTTAAATTTAGTTTAAAAATAAAATCTTCAAATAAAGGCTGACAGAGTGGAAATAAAAGTGAGAACTCTCTCACTCAAATTTTTTTACAGTTAATTATTTTTATTGCTGAGTATATATTTATTGCATGCGATTGCAATAATTGTTTTATGATTGATGGATGTTACAGTTTTAAAAGTTATCATTATTATACTATGAATATATTAGATAAATTCACATAGACTATGATGTAAACCCCGCACGGGTATTGGGACGATAATTTTGCACATCGCCCAATTATTTGTTACTGATTGAAAACCCCACACGGGTCTGGGGATAATAATTAATTCACATCTCCCTTAGATTTAATTGTATGTCAACCGATTGATTGACAGACTGTTATAAGCATTATTTAATTATTTAATGCTTATACAGTTGTAAATTGCACTTTGGATGTGAATTGAATGTTTAATAGTTGTTTATCACTATTTTGAATACATGCGATGTCTGGAATCCATATAAATAAAATTATATGGTAATTGATTGAGTCTGACTCCAATTCAGAAATAACGAATATTTTAAAATAATATTAAGTAAATAATCAAAATGTGATTTTGATGTCCGATTTTGGATGGACAAGAAGATATTGATATATGAAGCCAAGTTAAGTAGATATAAGCCATTTTTACTGGAACGGAATTTTCGGTTAATTTTATTCATTTTATAATGAATATTGAAAAGGATTTGATTTCAAAATCTGATATTTTGAAAATATTATCATTTTAATAGTATAATGATATAGAATTGTCAATTTTGATTTAAAATTGAAATGGAACTTGAAATCGTTTTTAAATGAATTAATAAACGATTTATAAAATACGTTTTTAAATGGAAATCGATGAGAAATATTATATATATTTAAATGGTTTGAATAGAACGCGCCGCACAACGACCATTCGCGAATTTCAACCATTGACTTCAAATTGATGTAACAGGAGATCCGGCCGTCGGATTCTCCTAAGACCAGAACCCTTAGGTTCGTATCGAAAAGATCTTTCAAATGAATATATGAGATTTAAATTTGAATGGTTAGATTTTACAATACGTCCAAATCAATTTCAGAAAAGGTCGCCATGAATGTAGTTCGGTGGCCGATATTGGAAACTGACTGTAAGGACCTTATTAAAATTATTAAAAATATGAATAAATTATGTGAAATCATAATAAATGATTTGAAATGATTTCGGAAGGAAAATTCCACGTTTGTAAAGATAAAAGATATTTTTATTAGAATAAGTTGTTTTGCAACTCGAGATAAGAACTGAAAGGAATTATAATGGTTTTGAGATAACTAGAATTTTCCAATATATATAAATTGGAATGGATTTGAATGGAAATAATCATCGGAATGTTTCATAGTCCTCAGAAGTATTACTTAATTCACACCCAAATAATATTCTATTTTGCTATCTTGTTTATGAACAGGTTTACATGGCGTTATTTCTTATTGTTGTAATGCATGATTGTTGTTTAATTATCTATTATACTATGAAGTGATAAATAAATATGAATTAGTTAAAATAGGCATTGACACATTATATTTAAATTTAATCGTCTTATACTGATTGGTATTCTGAATATATGCAAATAAAATAAATTGAATTAACAAGACTTGTAAATTAAATAGGGGATAATTTGTATAAATAGTTTTACTCATCCGCACTGTTTAAATTTGATAGTTAAAACACAGACTATCAAATAAATATTCCTTATGTATTAGGTAGAAGAAACCGGGATGGGAATTGGACCCAAAACTAATTCGAACCGAATTTACGTAAGCTAACGTGTAGGGATGTCTATTTTTTTAAAGAATTGAAGACCTTTGTAACAACCCAAATTTTTATAACGTGTTAAGACGAGAATCAAGGTAGAATTAAATTATAAACTCTGAATCAGGGAAAATGGGCTGTGCCATTGCGTTCGTCTCGGAAAAATACGCGAAATAGAGTCCGAAATTTCGTAAATCGGAGTCCGTATGACCCAGTTATGGCCCAACGAAGTTTTCAGAAAATTCAAGTTCGAAAAACAGTTCAAATTTCAAATCTGGAGCCGAAAAGACTGGGCGGGAAAATTTCCCGCCCAGCACCCAAGTCGACATGGGTGTCGACTTGGGTGTCTACACACCCCAGGTTGTGTCGACTTCCAAGTCGACACACCTGTCGACCTGGGTGGTCGAGCCCAGGCCACCTGGTGCACCTGCTTGTGTCTCTGGTCCTGTTCTGGAAGCTTCCAACAGAATTTGATGGCTCAGATCGAATTTGGGGCTAATCCTATGGCCAAAAATAACCTAAATCTCTATAAAAAGACCCCTAGACCTAGCCTAAATCCCCATTAATCATTCCTACAACGAAGTTATGCCAAAATGCTCCCACACCATGGCCTCCATCTTCATATCATGGCCTCCATCTTCATCTCCAAAGGCTTGAGCATCCAAAGCTAGATCCATGAAGAAGGTGCAAGCTTTCTACACCAAATCAAGGAGGGATCAACGTTGCTATGACGATTTCATGACGATTATTCAACAAAGGAGCCACCTTTCTTCGACAAGACGATTCATGATCTTTCCCTAAGCCTCGCTATGTAAGTTCTAGTTACTTTTAGATTGAAACGATAACTTGAATATGACATGGGATAAATTTTGGATTGGCATAAGTATGATAATCAATCCATGCTCATTCTTGTTCATCTTGGATTTGACTTTAGGGAATGTTGATATGACATCCACTCCATGTTGCAAATTACTCTTTCATGTCCTAATATCATGCTTGTAATGATGCTTTCTCTCGGATCTTATTTTATGCGAGATTTCTACCTTCCCCTATTTATTTTCTTTTGATGAACCTTGGTCAATTTCGGACCTAGGCCTAAACTACGACATACGTGCGGTTTACATACGGGAAAATGTTGGGATTTCACCTATGTGGGTGGTAGAACTTATGTCATAACATGAAATGGGGGATTTGGGGTTATTGCCAATGTAATTTGCAAGTTTGGGCATACATGGGTTGGCAAATGAACTAAACCACGAGTTTTGGGGCTATGCAAATTTAATCAAGGGATTGGGCTTATGTAAATTTGACATAAATAGGATTGGGGACATGAAAACAAGATGTGGGTTTATTTGGCTAGAAAACTTAATAACATGAAGACTTTTGCTAGGAACATTGTTTGAGTGAATTTGCATGAACATGACAAGACGTAACTTTGGCTATGAACTTAACTTGAAATGTGACTTGAAACTTGACATGGAATATTGGCATATGTTATACATGACAACATGTTTTAAGATAAACTTGACATGAACATGACACGTAGAAAAACATGAAGTGGCCAACTCGAGGTTGGGTTGAGTTTGTAGCAGAAATCTACCCGGAACCGACCGGCCTAACTAGTAGCTACAAACAATAGGACCCAATGTGAGTAGTTGGTCACACCGCACTTAAACCCGAGGTTAGACTCAGTTTGCGGCAGAAATCTGCCCGGAACCGACCGGCCTAACCAGTGGCCGCAAACTGTCAGTCTAATGTGAGAGGTTGAGTGCATTAAATAAATTAATGCCACATGATAAGGTTAAGTTAATTTGACTAATGACACTTAACCGATAAGACATGAATGGGTAGGTTAAGTGAGACTGGACTTGATTTCTTAATGACACTTAACCATAAAATACAGTTAGGGGATGGGGTTAAGTAACCTACACTTAACTAATCTAAATACGGTAATTGGATAGGGTTAAGTAATCTATACTTAACTAATCTAAACACGGTAATTAGATGGGGGTTAAGTAATCTATACTTAACTAATCTAAACACGGTAATTAGATGGGGGTTAAGTAATCTACACTTAACTAATCTAAACATCGTAATTTAGATGGGGGTTAAGTAATATACACTTAACTAATCTAAACACGGTAATTAGACGGGGGTTAAGTAACCTACACTTAACCAATCTAACACGGTAACTGGACGGGGTTAAGTTAACCTATGCTTAACCAACTCAACTCAGTAACTTGATAAGGTTAATCTATACTTAACCAATTATGATAACTCGATAAGGTTAAGTCATGGACCGCTTGATATACTTAACCAACTTGACACATGGTTTGTAGGGTTAAGTCTGGAACTTGAATACTTAGCCAATTTTGACATGATTCGTAGGCGGGTTAAGTCATGAACCTGAATGACAACACTTAACCTATTAGACAAGACCCTAGTTTAAGGGACTAAGTGGAAAACCGTAGTTAACAAGGATAACAGTAAAAGAAACTAAGTGGTAAACCTTAGTTAAGAATAACTAAGTAATAATCCTTAGTTAAGAAAGTTGGACCAGTTCATAAATAGATGAGTAACTCGATACGGTAGGTCATCGCTTAAACACACGAGGAGGAGCGAATTATCTGACTTAGATAAAGGCTCCAGCGAACTGGGTGACGAAGTAGTCGCTTAAGGGAACGTGAGGGTACTCTTGGTATCCCTCTATGAGGTTGCAGATGATCCTCCTGGGCTCACAGAGGTTAAGGTCTGCGGTAGAAGAACCAAGGGTACGCCTTGGTTGCTATGCGAGTAACCTAAAGACTGGGGTGGATTAGCGTGGGGTCGGCGATTCTTGTTTCAGCCCTGGATAGCGCGTCGTCGACCACCTACCATATTTAGTCAATCGTGTACGTACGGAAAGGCAGGGAACTCCCAACAGACCATATACTTGCTATCGAGTTATGGGTGAGGTTGGCTATCTGGGTGTGGGGCATCGATGGGCCGTAGCGTAGTTCTCATACATGATTTTTGTTGGATTGCCTTTCAGTAGTTGAGGGAGGGGTCACGTGGGATCATAGCCACGGGTACAAAAACAGACCTTGATATCCGCATCGGCGGATAACTTATAGCTCCCGATCGAGTTCCGTATTTCTTGATTTACCCTGGCACGGGACTCGGATGGCACATTGAGGTACATGTGCATCTAGACATGGAAAAACGATTCACGAGATATACGTGGGAAAAAGGGCGCGGATGACAGGTAGCATAATCCCTAGCAGTCCTAGGTGGCTAAAACCCAAACCGAGATACGAAAACGTTCATTAGGTAGCATAATCCCTAGCAGTCCTAGGTGGCCTAATTCCTAGTCAAAACACGTGATAATTCATGATAAGGAAACCTAGCCAGATCAAGGGTGACAGTCCAAACGAATTTTCAAGGATAAGATAACACTACATTAAAGTAGCAGGGATTTACACAAGAAAGCCCGTACGATTTACGGAAAAGGACTGAACATAGACATGGAAAGGATAAATACAAGTTGGAATAAACCTACATATGCGATATATTAGGCTGACATATTAAAAATGGACCATTACCTGACATTGGGCAAGGGACATTTATAGTTAACACATGACACGAGAATGGGATACTAGTACGGAGGGTGCAGAGCAAATGTGCATGTTAGAACCTTGAGAAATATTCTTGATAATAACCTTGGGATGTTATACCTGATTCATAGTATCCGTAGTTCATCATGGTACATTAGTTTATCTTGATACCCTAGTACATCTTGTTATCTTGGTTTAGCTTATCTATCTTGTCATCATCCTTATGTTTACTTTCAGTTTATGCATGTCATGTTACCTTTACCTGTTTTTATGCTTGAAGTAGATAGGACTTACCAGTCTTTATGACTGACCCCGTTTTCTTTCGCCTATTTGTCATCCCCCCCCAGGTTTTCAGGGAGGAAATACTGTTGTTACGTTCAGACTTCTTCTGCTTGAAGGTCATCATGTATGGCTTGGACTTACCTTGGCTATGGCTGCTTTTCTGTTTTACTTGGGGAATAATTTATTCAAAGGTTTTATGCTTCTTTATTTGCAAGACAGGTTTCTATGTAAGAAATTTAGTGACACTCTGATGTAAAAGGTTTTATACCCTTACTATATTATAAGGTAATGAAATTTGTTTTACTTCCGCTGTTTTTATATGTTCTGTCTTGTAATATTTCTGTGCATGTTTACCAACAACACCTCTCTAAAGCTAGTGTACTTGCTTAGAGTGACCCTGGCGGAGTGGGGTGTTACGTTTGGTATCAGAGCAGAAGGTTACTAGTCTGGGCAAAAGTTTTAAAAACCTTCTGAAAAACTATTTGAAAAACCGTTTACAAAGAAGCATTTCTCAAAAAAAGTTTTTGAATAAAAAGGCTATTCCCCAAAAAGCCATTAGCACTATCCTTTGTTTCCTTGATTGAATCTCTTTTCCTTTCTTTCCTCCGTCTGTAGTCACAGTAGTTTTGACTGCGACTAATCCTTTCGTGATACGAAGTGCTTTCCGTACGATGGAGGTAGTTTTTGAGAGACATGTTACCGCGTTATAAGAAAGGATAGCAAGAACAAGGATAAAGGATACGAGCTTGAGGATAAGCAACTTGTTGGTATGGCTGGATCCACCAAGGAAGATAAGGACAGGATCAGCAAGAGGGCAATTGTATGCTCTCATTTCTAGCGTACCTAAGAGAAATGGTACCGTTTCTGTTAAAGATTTAGCCTCTCTTTTCTATCATCCCGTCCAGACTTTGTTTTGATCATTGCATCATTTAGGTCTGCTTCGATAGTTGAGTCTCTGCACCTTAGTTCTAGCATGGTAAAGAATCCCATTTTTGTCCCAAATTTTGATTGGAGGATCGGTCCATTTATTCATGACTTGTTTGGATTTGAGAATGTTTATGCTAAGTGTTGAGTTTGGAAGTAATGCCTATGTTTTTGGGCTATGGATGGATTCTGGGAAAGAAGTGGTTATCCAGTAAGGATGCTATTGTCAGTTTTGAAAAGAGGGTAATTAGACTCTGGACTTGCCTTGGTAATACTCTCGAAGTCTCATGTAACCTTTTTGGGTTATGCCATGATTAGTTACCTAGAATCTCTTGATGCATTTATTGGTAATTGGTAATCCGTTCGAGTAGGGTTCGCCAATGAGACGGATGGTTCATTTCGCTTAAACATGGGTTGAAAAAAAATCAAGTGAGTTAGTACACTTGGCCACACAGCTGGCATCGGTTGTTTTCAAGGAAAAGTTCTTCTACGTGGAGTACCCCTTAGTGGGTAAACAAGATCCAAGATTCACTAGTGAATTTTTGGAGAGCTTGCAGGAAACCATAAGAACACAGATATGTTTGAGCCAAGTATTCTAGAAAAAGAATAAATGAAAAAGGAACGAGAGGCGACGATGAAATGGGTTCCGACCCATATCTTGGAAACATGAATTAAGGAGCTACGGGATCATGAAGTTAGAAGGTGGTCAAGGCACAATGGAATTAAGCTCAAGGGAAGGCAACTTAGAAGGTTGAAGGCTAGATACGCGCACCAATATCTCTTTTTAAGAGTATATCCTAGATCCCTGTTTTCTGTAAAGCTTACTTATATGACATCTGTTATGGATGTTCTCTCGGTCCTGTTTTAAATTCTATTTTTGTTACAAACCCCATAAGGAGTTTGTCTTGCTTATCTTCTCGATCCTATCTTGGGAACCTTAGGTAGAACCCTATGGATGTAAACATGTATTTGAAACATGTTATGATTGATATGGTTGCAAATGGTTGCAAGTGGTTGCAAGTGGATGTGCGAATACACATTAAACACTAGATCGACCTAGTCACGTTTTCATGTTGCATATGCACGAGTATTTATACTTGTTTATGGATGAAATTGAATATGTTATCATGTGGATGTTGCATGTGGATTCATGTTTGTGCACACATATAGTGTTTGTACGACTAGGACTATTTGCATACATGTTGGATTCATGGCACTAAACATATTTTGCATTAGAAAGATCATTCAGGCCTGATCATTAGTATTAGCTAAGGAACATATACACACACTTTCTGCATGCATTCATAAAGCATTAGAAGTCTTTTAAGGACAATGGTTGCCTGTGGATGATGTTTTGAGTAGATGGATGATGGATGGTAGGATATGTTCTTCCTAACTTGGAGATTTCAGGGACGAAATCCTTAAAGGAGGGGAGAATGTAACAACCCGAATTTTTATAACGTGTTAAGACAAGAATCAAGGTAGAATTAAATTATAAAATCTGAATCAGGGAAAACGGGCTGTGCCATTAAGTTCGTCTCGGAAAAATACGCGAAATAGAGTCTGAAATTTCGTAAATCGGAGTCCGTATGACCCAGTTATGGCCCAACGAAGTTTTCAGAAAATTCAAGTTCGAAAAACAGTTCAAATCTCAAATCTGGAGCCGAAAAGACTGGGCGGGAAAATTTCCCGCCCAGCACCCAAGTCGACTTGGGTGTCGACACACCCCAGATTGTGTCGACTTGCAAGTCGACACACCTGTCGACCTGGGTGGTCGAGCCCAGGCCACCTGGTGCACCTGCTTGTGTCTTTGGTCCTATTCTGGAAGCTTCCAACGGAATTTGATGGCTCAGATTGAATTTGGGGCTAATCCTATGGCCTAAACTAACCTAAATTTCTATAAAAAGACCCTTAGACCTAGCCTAAATCCCCATTAATCATTCCTACAACGAAGTTATGCCAAAATGCTCCCACACCATGGCCTCCATCTTCATATCATGGCCTCCATCTTCATCTCCAAAGGCTTGAGCATCCAAAGCTAGATCCATGAAGAAGGTGCAAGCTTTCTACACCAAATCAAGGAGGGATCAACGTTGCTATGACAATTTCATGACGATTCTTCAACAAAGGAGCCACCTTTCTTCGACAAGACGATTCATGATCTTTCCCTAAGCCTCGCTATGTAAGTTCTAGCTACTTTTAGATTGAAACGATAACTTGAATATGACATGGGATAAATTTGGGACTGGCATAAGTATGATAATCAATCCATGCTCATTCTTGTTCATCTTGGATTTGACTTTTGGGAATGTTGATATGACATCCACTTCATGTTGCAAATTACTCTTTCTTGTCCTAATATCATGCTTGTAATTATGCTTTCTCTCGGATCTTATTTTATGCGAGATTTCTACCTTCCCCTATTTATTTTCTTTTGATGAACCTTGGTCAATTTCGGACCTAGGCCTAAACTACGACATACGTGCGGTTTACATACGGGAAAATGTTGGGATTTCACCTATGTGGGTGGTAGAACTTATGTCATAACATGAAATGGGGGATTTGGGGTTATTGCTAATGTAATTTGCAAGTTTGGGCATACATGGGTTGGCAAATGAACTAAACCACGAGTTTTGGGGCTATGCAAATTTAATCAAGGGATTGGGCTTATGTAAATTTGGCATAAGTAGGATTGGGGACATGAAAACATGATGTGGGTTTATTTGGCTAGAAAACTTAATAACATGAAGACTTTTGCTAGGAACATTGTTTGAGTAAATTGGCATGAACATGACAAGACGTAACTTTGGCTATGAACTTAACTTGAAATATGACTTGAAACTTGACATGGAATATTGGCATATGTTATACATGACAACATGTTTTAAGATAAACTTGACATGAACATGACACGTAGAAAAACATGAAGTGACCAACTCGAGGTTGGGTTGAGCTTGTAGCAGAAATCTACCCGGAACCGACCGGCCTAACTAGTAGCTACAAACAATAGGACCCAATGTGAGTAGTTGGTCACACCGCACTTAAACCCGAGGTTAGACTCAGTTTGCGGCAGAAATCTGCCTGGAACCGACCGGCCTAACCAGTGGCCGCAAACTGTCAGTCTAATGTGAGAGGTTGGGTGCATTAAATAAATTAATGCCACATGATAAGGTTAAGTTAATTTGACTAATGACACTTAACCGATATGACATGAATGGGTAGGTTAAGTGAGACTGGACTTGATTTCTTAATGACACTTAACCATAAAATACAGTTAGGGGATGGGGTTAAGTAACCTACACTTAACTAATCTAAATACGGTAATTGGATAGGGTTAAGTAATCTATACTTAACTAATCTAAACACGGTAATTAGATGGGGGTTAAGTAATCTATACTTAACTAATCTAAACACGGTAATTAGATGGGGGTTAAGTAATCTACACTTAACTAATCTAAACACGGTAATTTAGATGGGGGTTAAGTAATATACACTTAACTAATCTAAACACGGTAATTAGACGGGGGTTAAGTAACATACACTTAACCAATCTAACACGGTAACTGGACGGGGTTAAGTTAACCTATGCTTAACCAACTCAACTCAGTAACTTGATAAGGTTAATCTATACTTAACCAATTATGATAACTCGATAAGGTTAAGTCGTGGACCGCTTGATATACTTAACCAACTTGACACATGGTTTGTAGGGTTAAGTCTGGAACTTGAATACTTAGCCAATTTTGACATGATTCGTAGGCGGGTTAATCCATGAACCTGAATGACAACACTTAACCTATTAGACAAGACCCTAGTTTAAGGGACTAAGTGGAAAACCGTAGTTAACAAGGATAACGGTAAAAGAAACTAAGTGGTAAACCTTAGTTAAGAATAACTAAGTAATAATCCTTAGTTAAGAAAGTTGGACCAGTTCATAAATAGATGAGTAACCCGATACGGTAGGTCATCGCTTAAACACACGAGGAGGAGCGAATTATCTGACTTAGATAAAGGCTCCAGCGAACTGGGTGACGAAGTAGTCGCTTCGGGGAACGTGAGGGTACTCTTGGTATCCCTCTGTGAGGTTGCAGATGATCCTTCTGGGCTCACAGAGGTTAAGGTTTACGGTAGAAGAACCAAGGGTACGCCTTGGTTGCTATGCAAGTAACCTAAAGACTGGGGTGGATTAGCGTGGGGTCGGCGATTCTTGTTTCAGCACTGGATAGCGCGTCGTCGACCATCTACCATATTTAGTCAATCGTGTACGTACGGAAAGGCAGGGAACTCCCAACAGACCATATACTTGCTATCGAGTTATGGGTGAGGTTGGCTATCTGGGTGTGGGGCATCGATGGGCCATAGCGTAGTTCTCATACATGATTTTTCTTGGATTGCCTTTCAGTAGTTGAGGGAGGGGTCACGCGGGACCATAGCCACGGGTACAAAAACAGACCTTGATATCCGCATCGGCGGATAACTTAAAGCTCCCGACCGAGTTCCGTATTTCCTGATTTGCCCTGGCACAGGACTCGGATGGCACATTGAGGTACATGTGCATCTAGACATGGAAAAACGATTCACGAGATATACGTGGGAAAAAGGGCGCGGATGACGGGTACCATAATCCCTAGCAGTCCTAGGTGGCTAAAACCCAAACCGAGATACGAAAACGCTCATTAGGTAGCATAATCCCTAGTAGTCCTAGGTGGCCTAAATCCTAGTCAAAACACGTGATAATTCATGATAAGGAAACCTAGCCAGATCAAGGGTGATAGTCCAAACGATTTTTCAAGGATAAGATAACACTACATTAAAGTAGCAGGGATTTACACAAGAAAGCCCGTACGATTTACGGAAAAGGACTGAACATACACATGGAAAGGATAAATACAAGTTGGAATAAACCTACATATGCGATATATTCGGCTGACATATTAAAAATGGACCATTACATGACATTGGGCAAGGGACATTTATAGTTAACACATGACACGAGAATGGGATACTAGTACGGAGGGTGCAGAGCAAATATGCATGTTAGAACCTTGAGAAATATTCTTGATAATAACCTTGGGATGTTATACCTGATTCATAGTATCCGTTGTTCATTCTGGTACATTAGTTTATCTTGATACCTAGTACATCTTGTTATCTTGGTTTAGCTTATCTATCTTGTCATCATCCTTATGTTTACTTTTAGTTTATGCATGTCATATTACCTTTACCTGTTTTTATGCTGGAAGTAGAAAAGACTTACCAGTCTTTATGACTGACCCCGTTTTCTTTCGCCTCTTTGTCTTCCGTCCCCCCCCCCCCCCGGTTTTCAGGGAGGAAATACTGTTTTTACGTTCATACTTCTTCTGCTTGAAGGTCATCATGTATGGCTTGGACTTACCTTGGCTATGGCTGCTTTTCTGTTTTACTTGGGGAATAATTTATTCAAAGGTTATATGCTTCTTTATTTGCAAGACAGGTTTCTATGTAAGAAATTTAGTGACACTCTGATGTAAATGGTTTTATACCCTTACTATTTTATAAGGTAATGAAATTTGTTTTACTTCCGCTGTTTTTATATGTTCTGTCTTGTAATATTTCTGTGCATGTTTACCAACAACACCTCTCCAAAGCTAGTGTACTTGCTTAGAGTGACCCTGGCGGAGGTGGGGTGTTACAACCTTAGTTCTTCATGAGCGGAAGAAATACTTGTTGGAAGTCTTTGGTTAGCTCCTAGAGATATTACAACAGCGATTCTGTCATGATTGAAACCTTCAGAATTGCAAGGACTATTCGCTACTAATCCATCGGGTGATTCCTATATTGGATGGAGTAGGAGTGTACCTTCGGTTCATACTGTTTCTGGATGACTTATATGGACGAACATGTAAAGGAGTATTTCTTAAGAGTCACGTACGTTGATTTTTACAAACGTACTTCTGTTGGTGGCACTAACACCCAGAGTATTTTTGTGGACGTTAATTACTGATTTGGCGGATCTGACATTGTGTAATTCAAAGTAAATGGTGGCTAAATGCTCTAAAGGTAAATTCTAACCTCAAGCCTCATCAACCAGGAAATGACAAAATTTGGGCAGGCAGCATGGCTAAGTAGGTCGCTCCCAAGTAGGGTGTATTATCACCTATCTAGAAAAAATTCATTTGCTTCTTTACTCTTTTCGATGCTATCCCTTTTCACGGAACAGTTGCCTTACACAAGCATTGCTGATATACATTCGATACACTCAAGCGAAATGAGTGGTCGGTCATGTATGGCTAGGTTGCAAGATGTTCTTGTTGAACCCAGTATATTACCCTTTAGAGATACACTATCAGAAGGTGGTTCGAGACCTTGTCATAGTCGGAATCCATTACCCAATAAGTGCCCGTAGTTCTGAATGTATACTATATATATAGAGCGTGAGATGAAAGCGTTCCGCTATATTGCTATTTACTTGATGTAGACACTATTATAAAACCAGAATAGTTTTAGTATCAAGAATGTTTTTGGTTATCGTATGGTAAAAACCAGCTGTATTTATGTGTGGATCGATCTTACGATTATTTTTTCTTTCAAAAGGATTTTAAACGTTAAATCGAACCATTTTGAAATCGTTTACTCACACCAGCCCCATAACTGACCCAAATCTTATTTTTTAGTGTTTTCCCTAGACTCATGGGTGCCCAAATTTGTAGGTAGTCAAGTAATTCAGGATGTTACAGATACACTTGGATGAGTTTGAAGCAGGAGACTTCAATATTATATATATTGAGTTTATTTTCGCTGTGTTGTATATGAATTATGCTCTAATGATATATGTAAGTACAAATACCAGTTTTGTATTTCAAGTATAGTTATATAATATATTTTATTCAGTTCTGCTGTGAGATTCGTGAAACTTTGATTTTGTTGTGTTCTGTTCTTCTTTTTCTTCTATTCTAACTTTCTTTCTTTCTATTTCTCACCCTCTAAGTTCTTTCTATTAACGATCTATTATATTCTGATGCTTGATTAGTCGATATGTGATACGAGATGTGTATTTGTGTCGATTACGAGGATCGGGATTTTTTGGGTCGTTAAAGTTTGTATCAGAGCAATAGTTTAGAATATAACCTTGGCTTTGTGGAGTGACTCGATAGAGATGGGGTTAGTAATACCATAAATTGAGTTTAAGTGTATATATATGAGAGCGTATTTGTAATCTGATATAAAAACTGTTTTGTATTGTATTGATTAGTTTGTCGCATGGATTATGAAGTTTGATCGATAAGGGATTGCAAACTTTATCGATAGGTGTTTATAAACTCTTGAATAGAGTAATTCGACGCAGTATTGTTTTAAAAGATGGGTAAATGATATAATTTTACCCAAAATTATATTTTAATATAAAAGAATAATTTTCTAGAATTAAAATAAATGGCTCTGTTGGTTGCTATTATAATCTGATAACAGATTATAACATTAAGATGGGTATATAAAACCAGATTGGAATTGTTTAAGGATAAAATATACAAACGAGATGAACCAAAACTTAATTCAAACTGGAACTTGATTTTGAAATCCCGGGAAGCTAGGAAGATATTTTCAGTGCTATTATAAAGTAATATAATATTATTTGGTAAGATTTGGATGAAAATCGTTTTAAATTGGATTTTCGAAGTAATATAGCACTGAACTCACTTTAGTCACTAAGAAATGATATTGATAATGATTGCAACATCATCAATATTTATTTTTGAATTTCTAAGTGATTGATTTCTACCTTAGAAAGATTATTGGAAGAAACAAGTTGATTTGGAGAATTCAAAGGTTTTGAATTTACAATGGATGATTTCAAATTGATTGAAAAAACCCAGGAATTTGGATTCAAAAACTTGAAAATTTAAAAAGAAAAAGTCATGTGGATTGAATTGAATGGACTATAGTTGAATGAAGTTAAGTTAAATAAAGTTGAGTAGGTAAGTTAAACCTGATTGAAGTTAAAAAGGAGAATTTGAAGCAGGTAAATATATTTGAATAAATTTGATTCACACTAATAAAGTAAGTAAGTTTTGGGATTATTTTCCCAAATATAATTAGGAGTATTTCTTAAAATAAGAAAATAGGGTAATATAGGTTGACAAGAAATTAAGATACGGAGTTAAGAAATTAGAACCTAATTAGAGATTGTTGAGATAAATGATTTTCTGAGTGTTGATCTGATGGCAATTTTGGTCTTCGGCGTTGAAACTTAGAGGTTTATTTTCTTACCAATTTACGGTCAAGAACTGATAGATATGGAATAATAATAATGGATGAATGTGAAATGGAAATGTTTTCGAACGGTTAATATTTCTGGCAAAGGAAATAAATGTGCTTGATACGAATATACGATTTTTGATATAACTGGAATCTCCTTGTCACTCTTTAATTTCGGGGACGAAATTCTTTTAAGAGGGCAGTGTTAACGATATTTTTCGTCAACACCGGAGATAGGTCTATGGAAGTGGACCTAGGATAAAAATAGGTTGTTTAGCCTTCACAAGTTTGAGTTAGTTCACTATCTCTTAGATATCAAGGTTTAGAGTCAAAAAGAATAGTTACTCTTCCCTCAGTGGGGTCAGTATCACACTTAAGTGATTCAAGAACCAACAATTATCTTGGGATGAAGGATTCCTAAGCACAACCCTTAGCAAATGACTTAACTGTTTGTAGAAAGAGGTTCTGCACTGAGCTTGCGGAAGGGTCAAAATTTGTAGAAAGAGGTGTGTTTCACCTGGCTTGCGGAAAGGTTTGGATATAGGTTCATATACATGTAGAAAGCAAATAGTAAGTTTCGGCAACAATGACTGAGAAATCACATGGTAAACCCATAAGGAAATAATCTAAGTATTGAATCACACTTTATTGATCTTTGATTTAGAATACATGAATAGAATAGAAGAAATCCCAAAATTGATCAAAGAATTAGGGTTTATTATAGAGAAAAAGGAATACAAGAATAAAAATATAAAAAATCGTCCTTAAAATGTAACCCCTGGGGTCTTATTCATAGAGAATTCGGGTCTCCTTCTGTTGTTGGACCATTGGGTTTGTAGAAGCTTATGTCGGCCGCTTTTCCCCTTGATCTCGAATGTTTAGCTTCCGACCTCCTTTGTGGTGCTGATTATAGCTTCCAAAGTGAGGGTCTTGGTCAGTTGAGGCTTCTTCGAGATTGACATGAGCTTATTGATGTAAATGGATTTCAGAAGAAATTTGTGCTCCCGGTTGTGGCTTCTGGGTGTAGGCTTCCGGTTTTCTCATGAATACATTGAGGAGGTTGCCCTCGTGATGTATGTAGATACCTGTCGGTTCGGAACCCCTATCGGTGTTGGTACCGAGAAGATTAGTATGGATAGCTGGTATCCCTTTTAGGGTTTCGGTTTCCCTTCCGTTGGAGACTTCGGGTATAGCTTGGTCTTCCGGAAGGTAGCTCCCAATGATTTTTGTTGTTGTTTATCATTGTGGCCTTTTGGTGTTTATGCAGTGGATGTTTCGGAAGTTGGTTCCGAATAACCCCTACGTACTTTCATCTTGGTATTCTTGATGTCTATATCTCCTGATGTATCGGTGTTAAACAGGTTAATACCGACAGCCCATCCATCTTTCTGGGTTTTAGTTAGCAGAGCTCTTGCCTCCCTCTTTCTTAGCTTCTGACATACATGAACTTTCGTTATAGAACCCCCCCTTCTGGATAGACCCTACCGGATAGACCCTGTCAGATACACCCTAACATATAGGCCCTCTCAGTAATTTATAGCTTTTGAGTTCTCTTTAGTGCTTGGCTTTTGTTTTTGGAGAATTCTTATGTGCTTGTGTTCATGCAATACCCCTTCACCATCAGCGTATTTTGGAGTTTGTTTTGGTGGTAACATTTTCCCCCTCCCCTAGTGAGGGAGTGTTTTCTACTTTTCAAGTTAAGCCTTTAAGCGTATCTGCTATCTATCTCTTCCAGTATATATACTCCCTCCTTACTGACTCCTTTCTTTCCTTTATCGTTTCCTAGAAAATTTATCTCAAGGACGTATCAGCTATTTAAATAATCATATCGGTAAGCTATCCATATTTTTAGTTTCTTTACTACCAGTTTCAGGCGAACTACTCCAAATTTAATAGCTTAAATTAGCTTTTTCATTTTGCTTTCATCTTTTTGTGGTGGTGTTTGAAAACAAAATATCCGACCATTGGTGGGTTTTGTGTAGAATAATAAAGTTCATATCCTTTCAGATATTGATCTTACCTTGTTGCATAAAAATTTGACAGATCATACCTGGTATCATGGGAAAGAAGCACATTGCTTTCTAATCTAATAGGAATGGCCCTCTACCGAACGATCTCTCTACCTCTAGGAAAGTTAGTGCTGTTTAAAAGCATTCTTTGATTTCGTCCCAAGAGCAAGTTAATGTTATCCTTCAGGATTTCAGTATTTCTGGTGTTGACGTCGTCCTTCCTTGTGAAAAGGACACCATTTCCTCTCCTCCGGAAGGTTACTTTGCTTATTCTGTGATTCATATTTGGCATGAAGGTTTTATTCCTTTTCCGAATTTCCTTCATCATTATCTATAGGACTTGGGAATTGCTCCTAGTCATCTCTCTCTAAACACCTACACCTACCTGTTGGGCTTAGAACTTTTGTCTTTAGAATCGGGCAATGGTTCTTTAAATCCTTCCACTCTCGATTACTTGGTTCGTCCTTCCAAACTTAGCGACTCTAATCCTCAGAGTTTTCGTGCAAATCCTATGAAGAAACTGTTATCCGAAGGAACGAAAAGGTTCAAAGATTGGAGGAATCAATTTTTCTTCATCCGAAGCCCTTCGGGTCTCACCGGAGGCTTTTACACCTTAAGTATGCATACCCGAAAGTTGTTATATTTTTTTTTTAAGTTTGTCATCTTGCTTTCGGTATCCTATCTTCCTTCTCACAGATGTTGTTCCCAAATTACCATGTTTCGTGGAAAGGAGTTAATTGATGCCTTGGGCGTTGCTTCTGGAAAATACGGTAATCGGTCTTTGCTGCTCAGTTCTTCCATCCTTAAGAGTCATACTTTATTGCCAGCTGGTCAATTCATCATTGGGCAACCATCTTCGTTCCTACTTAGCAAGAGGATCCCTTTTTTGTCATTGGGGAGAGATGCTCCTTTCTCTTCCAATTCTCCTTTGTCCCTTGACAACCCAGGTATGCCCTTTTTTTTTAAGACGGAGCTGTACTTTATCCTTCTCTTTGTTTCTTCTCACTGTGTATTCTGATGCTGCTTATACTGAGTCTAGTAAGACTGGCTCCGTCTCCTTGGTTCCGAGAGTTGGGTATTCTTCTCTCAAGGATGCATTATTAAAATCTAGAGAAAATGTAAAAAGGAAACTTTTGGAGAAAGATTTAGAAGATTGCCCGTTGAAGAGGTCTAAGGATGTGGTAAACCTAACTGCTCATAATGATGTGGTTCTCGATATCCCGGAGATTACTTCTCCAATGAAGTTTTCTGGCTTGGACACTCGCTGTGTTGGATCTTCCACAGTCCCCGATGAGTTGCATCATGTGATGGGTTTCCCTTCTTCTTCTGAGGACACCGCCCTTCTTGATTTTACCAATCCTACTAATGGTGGTAAATTCGATGAATTAGTTGGCCAGATTATTTCCTCTTCTGCTTTTTCTGGTGTCGACTCCTCATTCGATTCCCTCAGAAGTTGTCAAGCTTTGGTCGAGCAACTACTTGTGGTATTCTGTTTTCCTCTTTCCTATTTTCCTACCTTTCTTCAAGTATTTTGTTTCTAACTGTTATGTCCTTTATAGCCTACCAAGTAGTGATTTGTGATGCAAGACAATACTCTAGATCCTAGTTCTGAGTTGTCGAGGCTTAAAAGAGAGAACGTGACTTTGAAGAAGGAAAAAGATGCTCTGGTTCTTGAAAAAGAGGGTTTAGCTGTGGAGCAAAGAAGGTTGGAGCATGCTTTATCGGAAGCTAGGAGTTCTATTTTCTTGGGAAAAGAATACTTGGCCCTGGTTGAAGAAAATAATGCTTTAAAGAGGAACCTGGAGAAACCCAAAAGGGATATCGGCCTGATCGATTCTCGTTGTTCTTCCTTCCATGATCAGAATTCCCTTCTGGAAAAAGAGAATGGTTCCCTCAAGGTCAAACTTGGTAAGAAGAAAGCGTTGCTGACCAGGTTTTCTAGTGTAGTTAGTGATGCTAAACGAAGAATTTCCTGCTTCCTTCAGACCACTTTAGACGAAATCATGGTTAACTCCTTCGAAGATGCTTTCCTTCTTATTTATGTTGATAACATGGATAAATGTTCGAATTTAAACTTTTCTACTCTTGACCCGTCCTTGATGGAAAGGTTTACGTCCAAGATATGTTTGTAAAAGGAATGGACGGATATAACTTAAAACTTATCTGACGGTTTTGGGGTATTGGTTTATTATATTATTAAAAGGAATGGACGGATGTAACTTAAAACTTATCCACCGGATACTAGTTAGGCAGTATTATTAATACGGTAAGGCTATGTTTTGATTACATTAAATTTTATCCATTCCGCTATGAGATATTTTCTGAGCTCTGACATATTTTATGTCTCTGTCTTTTTCTGCAGGGTACCAGAGCACAACAACTTGAGTTTCGATAGATTGGAATTTTGTGAAAAAATCGATCTATCGGAATTCGGGTTGTTACATTAGCGACATGACAAGAGTATCCACTCATGGCTATCTTGGCCTCCTGTCCTACTTCAATAAGATTGCCTTGACCTGTGGAGAGTCCTGGATCTTGTGCGTTTGGCCAGCAGGTCCTACTCGTTTTGCTAGTGGATTGTCCTCACATGGCGGTTCATATGGTTGTGTGGCTACTAAAGGATACTTAATTTAAATAGTGGGAATTAATTGAAACGGATCTTACAATTGCATTCGTCTCGAAATTTTGCTAAAGATGGACTCCAAGTTTGCATTAAACATACATTGTATGAGGCACATATGAAGATAAGAAATTTGTATACATATAAGAGTCTTATATACAAATAAATTCAAACCAGAAATCAATATATTCCGAAATTGCGAAGCAGGAAAAAAAGGGCAGCAAAGCGAAAATTGAACCCGTTATGGATTGCCACAACATCTTAATAATTTTCGTTATAAAGAAAATATAATTTTAATACTCACTTCCCAATATGGCAAACCAAAAAAGATTGATTTTTTTTTTTTTTGTTTCATCTTCATCTTCTTTATTGTGAGTATTCTCTCTTTTTACTTTTTAACTTCTTACACAACTATGTCATTAGTTTCTTCTTACTCATCATCCTTTTTGTTTCTTTATTCCTATCTTTTCCAAAAACATTTGGAAAACCATCCAAAATAGCAGAAATGTTTCGTTCCGTTAGAATTCTAGGTCTATTCTACAGTGTTATCAAACCAAGATTTTTTTGATACCTCCATTGATGTGAAGGGTCTAGAAAACTTCTATGTTCCGTATAAACACTTTTCTGACAATGATTCAACCATCAATTGCTAGAATTTTTTCAAATACGCTCTAGTTACCCAAAATTCTTAGCTAGTTCTCATTAACCACTTATTAATCTCCTCCTAAGCCCCAACTGGTCTCCATCTAAACGTTTAGTCCATAATGCATACTAGAGCCCAATGATTTCAATATGAGATTCAAATCGTAAATCGTAAAGCTTAAAATTGTTGAAAAAACCCGTTGAAAAGCAAAATATACGTGACAGTACATGGCGGCACAATATTTAAAAGATAGCCTTTATGAAATTAGTGTACAAAATATATACATATTGCGAAAGCACGATTTATGGTCTTATATCACATAAATTAATAAGGGATAATATTGAATGAAAGATAATAGTTTAATATAAAGATATGATCACACACATACATAAACATTCATTAATTAAATTTCAAAAAAAAAAAGAATTAATTAATAATTATTAATAACTGATAGGTGATTTCAAATTAATTAGCTCACACAAATTAATATCTAATCGCTGCATGTTTTAAAAAACAAGATAGAAGACAGGGGTTACTGTCAATGTTTACATAGCATGTAAAATACAATTGTCGTAGGTTTGAATGTTTATCTATTAACAATAGAACCGGGAGAAATGGAACAAAAATTTATTTATTTATTTATAGGTGTCCATCCCTTAAACGAGGTACAAACAAAACTGCCGGTTTGTTGCTAGTGCGCCACTTTATCAGAGGGTAGATGAGTTTGTTGGTACTGCTGCCTTGAAAAGCAGCAGACCGTACGGTGCATCACACTATATTTTGCTGTCAAATAAATCACAGTATAAAATATAGAAAGAAGTTGTTTTGTAAATTTTGTTTTACTCGTACTGCTGGAGTAGTACACATCGATTTCCGCTTCAAATTATATATGTATATATATTACCAGACTAGAATGCTCTTGTAGCTGCTTGGCTAAACGTTAGGATACGACTTTCTGACATATGTGACTATCATCAGATGTAAAATGTTGTGTCGTTTTGCAAAATATTACTGTTTTCTTTTTCTTATAAATAAAAAAATTATGCTATTTATGTTGTTCTGTACGGACAATATTCCAGATGTAACAGCTTTCAATTTTCCCTGTAGGTACAAACAATTCAATCAATAAAAACGGAGTGGACGTGCCGCTGCATTTAACTATATGTCTGTTTTAATTATTATTGTCCCAGGGTAACAGTTCTTTAATCATAAACCATTTTTTTTATATTTGTTGGGATAAATATTTATCGTTTGGATGTATTAGGCACAAGATTGATGCATATTGTATCGTTTGAGTTGCTGCTTGAAATGTGAAGTGTCCAATTATAAAGATATATCTTCATTGCAATATTATAAACCAGTTAATTATATAATAGTAGTGATGTATCGTCTCTCGTCATGCAAGTGTGCAATGATTTTTCACTTTGTAAATATTTTCCCTTCAAATATTTACTTGTACAAATTCAAATTGCCTCGTAAAAAAAAGTTTGTTTGAGTTGTTGTCTTTCAAATGTGTTCGAAATATATTTATCTAGAAAATTTTAGGAAAACATTTCTTCAGTATACAGATTAATGCATATTGCACCTCTCAACTTTCCATGCAGTAAAATATTCTCGTTTTTTAGTTAGTGTCGGGCTTTTTAACCAATTTCGAAGATGATAACATATGAGAGAAATCTAAAAAAGGTAAATAGGTCATTGATGTGGAGTTCCCAAAAACATAAAATATAAAAATAGTGAACGATTGCATCTATTACAAATATCCATAAGCTCATGATCATTACCTGAGCTGTTATTATCAAAACTCGAAACCACTAGAAACTCCACTATTCTCTGATGAAGTCTTGGCCCAAGTAACAAAAGATGCTCGCGAAGAACTCATGCCCATATATGCTCACAAAGGTACCGTTTGATTTATGAACTGGGGGGTTGAAGTTCGCATCTGCATCTGACGCGTCCACTGTGGGGCCCACACGTTTTCTCCTTCAAGACGAATGGTTGAAAATGTGGCTTTGGTGTCGGAAGCGTCGGACGCATGTCTGACGCGACGAAATTTCCAGAACAGCCGATTCCTTCCCCTCCATCTACGTATTTGGTCATTTTCTTCCCTTTCCATCACCAAACCAGCAACATAGCCGAAAATATACAGTCCAATCACCGTCTACTCATCGATTGTTTCAGGTTTTTGCATTTATTTTTGTATTATTTAGCTTCTTTACTACCATATATATTTTATTCGCAATTTTTAGGATATTTTTTTTAGGAATGGAAGGCAGTCAATCTTCATCTACCCGTTCCATCGTCGAATGGAACAACGACATGACTAACGCTTTCATCGACGTGTGTATGCAACATCTCAATTCTCGTGCACACAAAGTCTGAGGATGGTACCAGCTGATCGGTATAGCGTTCAATGAATGGACCGGATTATACTACAATGCCGGTCAAATGAAGAACAAATTCGATAACATGAAAAGAGATTGGACTCCGTGGAACAGACTGCTACATGTTGGGGGAGTGGCGTGGGATGACCAGTTGGATACCGTCACAGGAACAGACGAATCGTCAGCGACAGTGCCAATAACGGCGCGCAAGTACAAGTCTGCGTCCCCGGCGCAATTCAGGGAGTTGGACTCCATGTTTGCAGGCTGCATTCGTACTGATACATGTTAGTACGTAATTCCGGATGCTCCACCAGTTCATTTGCAAGAGGCTCATCTCTTTGGCGATATCATTCATGGCGATAATGCGGAGATCTCGAGTCATCCGACTCGTAGGCAGGTCAGGTCTGGTGCTGGCCCTTCCCGTTCAGCTCCTTCGCGCATGGACCGAGACGAGCTTATAGATTTATGCATGTCTGTAGGCCGTGAGGATGATGACCATCAGGAGTGGGAGGTGGCGGTTATTCTGTCAGAGCAAGACAGATTGGGCCACAACCCTTTTTATTCTCTGCTTAACAAGCCCGCATAGCTTAGGGGTTGTGTTATTCATTTTGTTAGGAAGCCGAGGACTGGACCAATGTGATGTTTTCTTTTATGTGGGTGTTGTAGTTGTGTTGTTTTATTTTGTGATGTTTTATTTTGTGGTTGTGTTGTGGTTTGTAATTATGTTGTGATGTTTTCTTTTATGGTTGTGTTGTAGTGATGTTTTTTTTAAGTGGTGTTGTAATCTGTTGTACTGGCTTTTGGATTCTGCAATTTCAATTTAGTAATTTTTACTCTGCAATTTGTATTCTGCATTCTAGCATCCTGTTCGATAATATACATACAAAAACACAAACATAAACATAAACAATAAAATAATATAAACAAAAACAATTATAAATTATAAATTTGCTCCTTTCAATTTGTCCCTTTCGTAAAAAAAAAACGCATTCCCCGCTCGCAATAATTCCCCTTCAAATGCCCCTTTCAAATTCCCCTTCCAAATAACCCTTCCCGTTCAAAATCAAACGGACCCAAAGTATCTAGGTATGTCGGCATACCCCCGACATGATGTCGACATATATGCCAGAATTTTGAATTTCAAAATCAAGTTTAAAATTTGAATTTCAATTTCACCAATTTCTATGTCATTAAGAGGCACCTTTTTTATTAGAGAATGTGACCATTCAACCTCTATTTGTATTATCCATATTAATTCATTCATATTATCTCATTTTAAATCCGAACTTTTATTTTCAAACTCTTATCTCTACACAACTGTAATAACTTCGTCCTCGACTAGTCCTACCACCATGAGAATCTCATAAACTATCAAAACCCATCTTTCAACGATCAAGAAGCTATCCAAGCCTATATTAAGTAAGTAAACTATGGCAAAGCCCATCCCAGTAGGTTTGCCATTTTTAGTGATTTTCCTTCTTATGAGTTTGATAGTTTTTTCAATGACAATTGCAAACTTTCCTATGTTGACACAAGTCAAAATGATTCCAATTTTATCCTCATCTTGTCAAAATGTTTTATGCCGATCTAAATGGAAAATTTTATTAAGGAAATAAAAACCAAGTTTGAGCAGCATAAAGGAAATAAAAAACAAGTTTGAGTAGCATTAAAGGAACACAAATTGTTTTAGATTGTAAATTTTTGGGTCACATTCTTGATTATAAATTTACCACAACAGATCTTTCTATGTTTCAATTTGGTTAAACAGGTATAGAGACTTTGAATGCGATGATGATTTTGAATATAAAAGTCACAATTTTCATTTAAAGGAAAAAATCGTTAATTTTCTTTTACAAAAGTCCACCACTTCTAGAGTTGGAATTACAACAACCCAACTCTTATAGTTTGTGTTAACCGGCCATTTGGTCTGGTTCCCAAAAGTACAAAAGACATGCTCGACTCAACACATCGCGTGATGCTACAGCCCGAAGTTTCGCCAAAAAGCTAAGGAAACAAGCTGGGAAAGTGTTATGCGAGTAAGGGCCCCACAACTCCATGAAACAATGTGCAAACCCCGATTTCGTACCCCTTGTCTCCTCTAAAGAAGTTCGAACCCCACATACACTTTCGGCTGACCCGAACTCGTACCTGGATCCCTCGTGCCTAATGCCCACAACTCCAACATACTTAACGTACCCCTAGAATGGGGTACGAGCTTTATGGCATGATGGAAGGGGCCCGAGTTTTCGGAGGTATGCACCTTGGGGTACGAAATGTACTGTAGTCGTCCCCAAATCCTACCTACTCCCGCCTAACCACTCCACTATAAATATCCCCAAGATCACACTTCAAAGGGGCTGGAAATTGGCAGATTTTTCATCTCTTGAGAGCTCCAAGTGACCTCTTTAATGGCATCCATGCTTTGAAGAAGAAGAAGGACAAAAGTGACTTTTTCCCAATATTCATATATGATTATTATAACATCAAAACACTTAGAAATGAATGTAAAAGGATGTCATGAGATAGTCCTTAGCTTGTAACTCTTTATTGTCAATAAAATATCAACGACTCTTCCAAAGTAGACGTAGGCCCCTCACGGGACCGAACCACTATAAATCTCTTGTGTTATTTACTGCTTTCCGAACTTATATTTCCACGTGAAACTATAATTCTTAAGTAATTAAGAATCTTGAGTGTTTACGACATATTTTGCCATCAACATTCTTGTGCTTTCACTGAGAAAACTCGGATTTGCATCTTAGTCGCACATTTCCATCTCGACTTCGACGTGCTTTAGGTTCCGTTCATAACCTGTCATTGGGTCCTCTTACGATGGTTAAGCGAACAAAGAATCAAATGATCGGCTCTTCTACTGCAGCCGACGCTGGAACATCTTAGCAACCTCAGCTGACGGATATCCCAGCCGGAACCGATACCCTATCTTCTATGGATCCCGAAGCTCCCGTAACTTAAGCGCAGATCCACGAGTTTAATAAGCGGTACGAAAGTACAGCCGGTGAACTCAATCAGGTGTTGAAGAATAACATTGACCTTATGCGCCAACTCCAAGAAAGTCAACGCATCGTCGCTTGACTTCAGCTCGCTTAGAACAATGCCCGACCATGACGCACTATCTCGGAAACCTCGTGTTCTAAATCAAGGGGGCCACATCAAAGAAGGAGGTTCAGTCTCATAATTAACGTTGTCGTCCACTCCAATGCTCATACCAACAGGAACGGCAACGACAATTGAAACGGAAATGACGATCGAACTACCATAACTTATAGCGAGGGAACACAGTACCGTGACAGCTCCTGATTGGTTATCAACGACGAACCAGGTCCTAGTAACTGAACCCCTCCTCGATAGAACCCAACCGTCGCCGCTGAGAACCAGGGGACTGCGCTTCCGCAGCCCAGCAAACCCAAGTACTTCCGCATCAGGATGCACACCAGCCCTCTCAACCTCACCAGCCATACCAAAACAAGACCATTGATGTCGATGACATGGAAGAGGACGAGACAGATGCGCACCACAGAAGACGTCCACAGAACAGAACTTCTGAAGTTCGTCGGAACTAATGGATTCCGTCAGAAGATCCGCATCACGCATATCTCCCTGACATGGTCCGAATAATCATGAGAGAAATGCGAGGGAACACCAACGACTCGTGGGAAGCCCACTTAAGGCGTAATTCCTTCACTAGGATCGTGCACGAAGCCGAGTGGCCCCGACACTCAATATGCCACAGATAGCATTCTATGACGACACGACTGATCCTTGTGCCTTCCTAAATCGCTAAGAGTGACGGATGGATTCTAGCCTGGCCACCGGCGTAGTCAAACGAAATGCTTCCCAGTCTTCCTATTAGGCACAACATTTCTTTGGTTCTCTCGCGTCCTACTCCATTCCATCAACAACTTCGGCCAATTGGCGACGGAACTGGTAAAGCAATTCATAATGCATGTTCCGACACTGAAAATTGCCCTTACCTTGTCCAATCTTTACCAAGGGTCTGCAGAATTTCTCAAAAGCAACCTTGCTCGATTCAATACCGCCCTCGCGGAAGTTGACAATTTGGAGCCTCGCACCGTACTCTTCCAGCTTGCAAAAGGTGTCCTCCTTACTTTTGAATTTGGAGCATGGATCTACAGGAAACAACCTAAGATCCTTGAAGCTTTTTACAAAAAGTTCGGACAGTACCTATGTCAGGAAGAAGCGAGACATAATCGAGCTTCCCACAGCAACCACTCCAACAATCCACACGCCAACACCATCAATGACAACATCAAAGGAAAACAAGTTAGAGAGTCCCGCGACAAGGGTAGAGGGGCATTCCCCTACAAACCAAAGCTGAACAGTGGAAGGTAAGGAGGTCGCAACAACAATTAGGTTCTAGGGATCCCAAGAAGTCCAGTCGCTATCAAAATTATAGGACCTACACCCCGCTTAATCAAGATATGGAGACAATCTCCTTGGAAACCTGTAACACGCTCCAGTATAAGAATCCCGACAATAGGGAATCCACTGACCGCGAGAAGAACTCCTATAGGTACTGCCAGTACCACGACATGTATGGGTACAATACTAATGGCTGCCTCCACCTCAGGGATGCGATCAGAAAGCTCATCCGCGAGAAATGACTGGAGCAGTACATTCAAGACCCAGCTCCTCCCGAAGCAGCTACGAGTCCTCCAACACCCGCACCTCTAGCACCTGCCAAAGCAGCCCCGGGTCCGTCCAATAAAAGGCGAGGCATAGTGATCAACACTATCTGTGGAGGGCACCCCACATATGAAAGTTTTCGAAGAATGGAAGAGTACGCAAACTCCATAGAACATGCTACTAACGAAGCCTGCTCCACTTTGGATGAGTCCGTTCCTGCCAAGCTTCAGAAAACAATGCAGGACGATATCGTCTTCCACAAGAGAGAGTCTATGGGAATCGAGATTCTAACCATAGAAACTCTCGTGATCACAACTCAGATTGGTCCTGCCTTTGTACGAAGGATAGTGATCGACTCGGGAAGTCCAATCAATATCATCTTCAAAGCTGCCTACGACTAGATGAAGTTGGAAACCAAAAACTCGAAACCCTACCATGCCACGATCCATGGCTTCAACGGATCTTCCAATCATAAGGCATGGTTGACCTACCGGTAGTGCTTGGAGACGGGGTCGGAGCTGGTCCGAATCCTCACCTTTGTGGTTATCAACGTCATCTCTCTATACAATGTCCGCTTTGGACGTCCCTTCCTTGTAGAATTCCGAGTTTGCATATCACTATGGTCTCTCCTAATGAAGTTCCCGACAGATAATGGTATCGGCGTAGTCAAGGGTGACCAAGCAACCACTCGAGATTGTTATGCAATAGAATGGAAGAACGCGCACAACAAGGACAAGGCCAAGACCGTGCCTTCGCCATCTTGCACCAAGACTGTCTCTACATAGCAATCAAAGGCATCTGAGCCTTGGCTCAGGCACAACTACCGTCTTTTCGACGATCTCGATCAAGGGAGGACGAAGAGCCTGACTCCGAAAGGGCTACCCCAGTTGAATCTACGGTGGATGTTTCAGTCAGCCACGACGACCCGACAAAGGTCTTTAAAGTTGGATCGCAACTACACCCCGTAGTAAGAGAGGATCTTGTGGAATTCTTAAGGGCCAGCCTATACATGTTCACTTGGACCCATTCTGCTATGCGGGCATCGACCCGCGATCACTTGTCACAAGCTAGCTCTCGACCCCTTGCGGCTTCTGGCCAAGTAGAAACGTCGATTCTTGGGAATAGAAAGATCATACGCACTCAAAAAAGAGGTAGATAGGCTACTCAATAACAACTTCACTCTTGAAGCCGACTAACTCTAATGGATCTGTAATCCAGTTTTGGTCAAAAAGGAAAACGACAAGTGGCGAACGTGTGTCAAATTCTCCGACTTGAATAAGGCATGTTCCAAATACAGCTTCCCACTTCCAAAAATCGAACGGCTTGTTGATTCAACCACTGGATACCAGCTTTTTTCCTTTATGGATGCCTACTCGGGCTACAATCAGATTTCGATGTACCTCCCCGACCAGGATCAAACTTCTTTCATAACTGACCTTGGGCTCTACTATTATCATGTCATGCCCTTTGGTCTTAAGAACGCGGGAGCCACTTATCAATGACTGGTCAACCTCATTTTCAAGGACCAGATTGGAAAATCCATGGAGGTATACGTGGATGATATGCTTGTTAAATCAAAAATATCAAATGACCACGTCCGTGACCACTACGAAATGTTCGATGTCCTCTTCCAGTATGACATGAAACTCAATCCTTAGAAATTCCCTTTTGGCATTGCATTGGGAAAATTCTTCGGTTTCATTGTCAGGTCCCGAGGTATCGAAGCTAACCCAGATAAGATCAAAGCCATCCGGGACATTCAAAACACTCAAAGCATCAAGGATGTTCAAAGTTTGAACGGGAAGTTCGCTGCTTTATATCGATTCATCTTTAAAGCCACCGACAAATGCATTCCCTTCTTGGACTTACTCCAAAAGGGGAAGCACAACTTTGTGTGGACCCCAGAATGCAACGCTGCATTCAGGGACCTTTTGAATCACATAGAGCGACCACCTATCTTGTCAAAACTCATGGAGGATGAGGACTTATATGTTTATTTGGCTGTTTCTATACAGGCAATCAGCTCCGCGCTGGTGCGCATCAGGGATCGTGCCCAACGACCCGTTTACTACATCAGCAAGATATTAATGGGGGCAGAAAAGTACTACCTAAAGCTCGAATAGCTAACCTACTGCTTGTTAATCTCTTCCTGGAAGCTACGACCATACTTTCAGTCTCACCCCATTAAAGTCTATATCGACCAGCCGCTAAGACAAGTCCTGCAGTGACCTGAGGAATCTGGACGACTACTAAAGTGGAACATAGAGCTGAGTCAGTTTGAAATCACGTTCATCCCTCGTCGACCCATCCTAGAACAAGCCCTCACCAATTTTCATAGTGGAATTCACCATTCTAGAAGAGCCTCCTCTAGAGGATATCGAAGACTTGGACATTCAATGGAAACTATTCATGGATGGATCTTCCATCAATAAGTGCTCTAGTGCCAAAGTCGTGTTTATCACACCAGAAGAGCGCCCAATATGCTACGCTTTGAAGCTCAACTACCCTGCCACCAACAACGACGCAGAATACAAGACCTTGATAGATGGACTTAGAATCAGAATCGAACTTAACATCAAGGCCATCCAAATCTACTTTGACTGTCAGCTCATCGTGCGTTAGGTACAAGGGGAATACCTACCCAAGGGGGCATGACTCGCTCCCTACCTCGCTCAGGTTCACGGACTGCTCACCAACTTCGACTACTATGCCATCATACATATCACCCGAGAATACAATTAAAAAGCGGACTCATTAGCCAAGTTGGCAAGCTCTGAGGACGCATAGCTTATGGGGCTTGCTCATGTCGAAGTACTCGATTCTATAAGCATTGATCCACAAGGACCAATTCAGTAATGACAACAGGGACAGGAACCGAGCTTGAGTCTTGGAAGACACCGATAATTACTTGCAACATGGAACCTTCCTGGGACGCTACAAAGAAAGACAAGCGCTCACTCACCGATCGTCTCGCTATATCATTATGGATGAAGTGCTCTACAGAAGAGGATTCTTCGTTCCACTACTCTGATGTGTAGCCCACAACGCACCACCCACGTGTTGCAAGACGTACACGAAAGAGAGTGCGGAGACAACACGGGGGTATAACCCTAGCAAGAAAGATCATCATGTACGACTATTTAAGGCCCACACTCGATCAAGATGCCACAAATTACGCTTGGAAATATGACAAGTGTCGACGCTTCTCAAAGATCCCAAGAGCCTCGCCTAACGATTTTACACAAATGGTCATCCCCTGGTCGTTCACCATGTGGGGATAGATACCATCGGAACTCTACCGATAGCCATAGATGGGTCACGCTATGCCATCGTCACGGTTGATTACTTCACTGGGCAGAAGTCAAAGCTCTCGCTACAATCACCACCAAGAAAGTAATTAACTTCATTGTTCGCAATATCATCACCACTACGGGGTCCCCCAGGCCATCATTTTAGATAATGGAACCCAGTTTGAAAGCGCAGAGTTCAAGGCTTTCTGCCAGTGGCTCAACATCGAAAAGAGATTCTCGGTAGTGGCTTACCCTCAGGACAATGGGAAAGTTGAGGCTATCAGCAAAGTGATTAAATCCATAATCAAGAAGCATCTGGGAAAGGCCGGAGGTTTATGGAAGATGAGCTCCCTCTGGTCCTATGGGCCTACCGGACCACCCATAAGTCAGCAACTGGCCACACTCCATTCGCCCTTGCTTATGGATCCGAAGCCGTAATTCCCATTGAACTAAATGTTCAGTCTCATCAAGTTACTTATTATGATCCCAAGACCAACCAGGACTTATTTCTAGAATCACTCGACTTACTCGAAGAGAAAAGGAATGAAGCTGAGCTCACAACTGCCGCTCAGCATCAATAAGTCACCCGATACTTCGACTCTAAAGTCTGCCACAAGGATCTCAACATCGGCAACCTCGCCCTGAAACAGATCTTTCCCACACCGAATGGTTTAAGTCCTCGTTTGGAAGGCCCGTACGTCATACAACAAAAGATCAGAGATAGGACTTTCAAGCTAGCAACCGTAGATGGTGCCGAGCTCCCAAGGGAATGAAATAGCGAACAAATTCGTTACTACTTCACATAATTTAGTGTACAATTTTTCTGCTTTCCAATGATATTTTGTTTTCCTGAAATTCAAGGCATTGTAAAGGCTGTTACTTCCAAAGTTATTAGTAAAGATGATGTTCATTTCTTTGTGTCCTCGATATGTTTACTTCTTGCATGATATGTTTGATTGACCATCACAGTTGGCTTGCACACACCAACACTCGAACATCAGATCGGCATCTCTAGCACGAGAGCTGGTACCACCATTAAACCCTCAGAGCAATGACGAGTCCAAAAACAAATAGCGTCGAACCGACAGCCGAGGTTGGGAGCCGGGGCCGCAACTTGAGACTTGAACAAACGACGAGACCGAGTATAAATAACACCTCTCGAGTACCGAGACTATGACGCGGCCGAGTATAAACAACTCTACTCGAATCTCAAACCAACGACGAGAATGAGTACAAATCCTTCTGCTTCCAAGTCCCCGGGCTTGTGGGAAGCCCACCAGCCAAACTAGTGTTATACTGACCATTCTCATGGCTCTATCCGACCTATTGGGTCAGGATCTGGGAACCTCTCTAATCTCAAACCAACAATGAGACCGAGGATAAATCGTTTTGCTCCTTAGTCTCTGGACTTGGGGAAGCCCATCGGCCACCATCCGAACCAATGGGTCCAGATCCGGGCATCCTTTAGCAAATAAACAACGCCCTCGCTCTCTAACCCAAAGGAATGGTGGGAGAGCCAAAATCGGACGAATCACGACGTCCTCACTTTCTCATGACTTAGGACTAACGAACTCCGGGTGGTCCAAGAGAGCGGGCACCTGGCCTGGAACTCACATATCTCAGGATTCCTGAACAAAGGAAACCCTACAAGTGAAACCAGTGCGCGACCTTCACACGGCTGGGGACACCCCCAGAGTGGGGTCACCTATCACATTTCTATGGGTGTACGCTTTTGCAAGTACATGACGTTGGAAAACATAAGATGAACATTCGAACACTTGACATGAAATTAGATTCAAGAAAAGTTAATTAATATTCCTTTTCACATATCAAAAGCAAACTACATATCTAATATCTTTATTTCTAACGATGAGGTGTACATGAGAACCCCGCTATGCCTCCAAAAGACCAAAAGCGAGGGTTGTACTAGCATATACTATCGGCCTACATAGCCAAAATGTCGATAATATCTATAACAATCAATAACTATAATCTTTGTTCTTTCTTTTCCTCTTTTGTACAGATTCAGCACTTGGTGGGTCTCCAGTCATGGGCCTCTTCTTTCCATAACTTCTCTTCTTTCGCCCCTCTGCTATCCAGGGGAGTGATGGACTCCTGAGAGATTGAGGTGCGCCTCCCGCCTTTATCCTCACCAATTGTAATTTCCGTAAACTCTGTGGGGGCGGTTTACTGTAATGGCTTGAAGGCATCATCGGACGCAAGAGCCAACACAGCGTTACCCTCTCCAAGAGCTTTCTTGGCCTCTGGCTCCGCTTTCTTCTTAGCCTCTCTGGCAGCCTTTCGATCGGCTAAGGCATCGAATATGTTTGACAATACGTATGTGGGACAGTGGCTATCAGCACTAATTAACTTAGTGTCGATACAGAAGAAGGTTTACAGATAAAATCAGACATATTGGCTAGTTTAAGTTTTCCCCGTTTATTGATTACTTAATTAAGTGCCACTTATCTCATTTCACCAGTTATCTCATGTCCTTACTAGTTTATTATAACCTAAGTAATAATCTTTACTTGTCCCTAGGACAAGTCTACCTATTATACAACATTCTTATTAATGTAATTTATTTATCATTCCCCATTCATTCTATTCCTTTACTGTTGTAATTATCTTTCATTCAATTCCATTTATTCCATTAATTACCATTAATGATGTTTATGAGTCCTGCCATATATTTATATACATATATGTATATATTCATGCACTAGACCTCTCACATTAAGCTTATACTTGTGGATGCTGGATTTGCCGGGCAGTTCTGGGCAGACTTCTTCCATAAGTTGGCTTAACCTCGTGTTTTAGCGCCGCTACATTTTTTATTTATGCACTTAGAGCCCTCACATTAGATTTACCACTTGTGTATGCTGGATATTCCAGGTGGTTCCGGGCAGACTTCTATCACAAGTGTAATCTAACCACGTGTTTAAGCGCGTTACAGTGTCAAATTATTGTAAATCTAGGCATGTTCGTTCTTTAACAATTTTTTGCCTATTTCATTATAGATTTTCATGCCCCTATTTCCCAAGTCATATTTACTATGTATCATATGCCCGAATTTAGGTCTTGTAACAACCCGTATTTTCAATAACCTGTTATAACATAAATTGATGCAGAATTTAATTCTAAAATCAGAATCAAGGGAAACGGGCTGTGCCATTGCGTTCGTCTCGGAAAAATACGCGAAATAGAGTCCGAAATTTTTTAAATCGGAGTCCGTATGACCCGATTAAGGCCCGAAGAAGTTTTCTGAAAATTTAAATTTCGAAACAGATTTCAAAAATACAGAAATGGGGGCCAGGCGGGAAATTTCCCGCCCAGCCATGTCGACAGCCCTGTCGACAGGGGAGTCGACTTGCAAGTCGACAGCCCTGTCGACTTGCCTGTCGACTTGGCTGCACCAGGAAGTTTAGCCTGGTGCACCATTTTGGGGTTGGGCTAGGTCTTAGGGCTGGTTTCTGGAAGCTTCCGAGATCTGATGGTCCTAATCTAACCTAGGGTTGATCTAAGGGCCTAAAACACTCTAATCTTCTATAAATAAGACCCTAACCTACCCCTAAATCCCCATTATTCATTCTAGTAACTAAACTATGGCAAAAAAATTCCTCTCATGGCCTCCACTTTCTTCTTAAAATTTCTAAGTCATTTCCATGAGAGATTTTACATGCATACAAGTGTTTTTGAGTTGTATGAGTGATCATTAGCTTGCTTTCATTATCAAGTTGCAAGCTTTATTTTCAAAGCAAGAGTTTTTGGTGATTTTTGGCAAGGGTTTTCTTATTGGATCTTCTTATTGGGTTTTAAAGGCTTGTCTCAATCTTTGTTTTGTGTCTTCATAAGAATCGTAAGCCCTTTTACCATCTTTTTAAACTCTAAAGTTAACGAATGATTTTATGAAATGCAAGTTTATGATGCTATAATATGCAAGTTTGAGATGCTATGCAAGTTTATGATGCTATGCAAGTTTATGATGTTATGAAATGCAAGTTTATGATGCTATTATATGCAAGTTAGTTAGGCTATGATATGCAAGTTTATGAGGCTATGATATGCAAGTTTATGGTGCTATGATATGCAAGTTTAAGATGATATGCAAGTTTGGGTTGAGCATTAATACATGTTACCATGTTATGCGAACTTGTAGCCATTTCTATATGTCATTTATCACCATGTATCACTTATATGACAAGTTTGGTTTTATGCATACTTTTGAGGCCTAATGTGAGTATATGAACATATGTACATTTCATATGCCACCATGTTAAATTTGTGGCTTCAACACCTTCATGTCATAATTATGCCAAGTTCACTTTTTCTATCCTTTATGCGCTTTGGCGATTATGTAAGCGATGGGATTGCATGGGGTTGGCTAAACTTAAAACACATGAAAATATAAGATTGGGAATTTACCTATTAAGTTAGGTCTACCCCTTGGGAATTTACCTATTAAGTTAGGTCTACCCAAGTACTTGTTAACTTGTAATTATGTTTTGAAAACATAATGGACATGACACTTAGATAATATAAGTGTGGCCAACTCGAGGTTGGGTTGAGTTTGTAGCGGAAATCTACCCGGAACCGACCGGCTTAACTAGTTGCTACAAACAATAGGACCCAATGTGAGAAGTTGGTCATGTTGTACCTTGAACCCGAGGTTAGACCAAGTTGTGGTGGAAATCTACCCGAAACCGACCGGCTTAACTAGTAACCGCAACGAAGTCTAATGTGAGAGGTTAAGGCACACTAAATTAATTAATGCCTCATGATTAGGGTTAAGTCATGGTCAACTTAATACTTAACCAATTTGGGCCTGGTAGATTAATCGGGGTTAAGTCGTGAACCTATCGTTACACTTAACCAAGTTAATCCATGATTAGTAAAAGGGTCAAACCGTACTTAACCCACTAGAAAATCCTAGCAATGGGGGTCCATTCCAGCAGTAATCCCAAGTTTGTATCATTATGACCCTAGGGACTAGGCTAGGGAGGGGGCACGATTACTGGGTGTGATGTAAGGGGCCAAAGACGACGGCAGTGTGGTACACCGATGTAGTTCCGGACGGACTAGGGTCGTGCACGTAGTCCGTTAGCGGAGAAATCAAGCATGGGTACCAGTAGATCGAGACTGTGCACTCATGTTTATGGTGTCCAGGGGTTTGCACCCTAGGGCTTGATACACCCGACGGGTGGACCCTGCACAGTCTGACTACAATTATGTTTTAGCCGTATTGACACCAACACGTGACGAGTTAGGCTTAGGGAGCCGATCGATTAGACCGTATGATTCGGGTCACCTCATGTTCTTGGGCCAAAGCTTGGGCCAAAGCTTGGGCCAAGGGATCAATACTTGTTTATTCAAGTCATGTTAGTTTGCTAGTACACCTGTGGTGCAAAACTTAACCATGATTATGCGATGACACCTTTATCTATTCAGTTCATTAATCATCATGCCAATATGTTGTTATCCTTATGTTCATCTCAGTTTACATCATACCAGTTAACTTTATTAGTTTATGGACTGATGGTAGTAGAGCTTACTCAGTCTTTTTGACTGACCTGTTTTCTTTCGCTTCTTTTCTTCCGTTCCCCCCCCCCCAGGTTCTCAGGGTGGGAACAGTGGAGCTTAGCTTGGACTTCTGATCGCTTGTTGTGGGATTTTGGGCTCATGTACGGTTGGACATGAAGCCGGCTATGGTTTATCACTTTTATTTTTGGGGATAGTATTATGTATTTCAGTTTTCAGTCAATGTTATTTTATCTAGACTTGTTTATTGGGAAAGCTATGTTGTACAAGACTTGTTTTGAGATAGTTTGGAAATCTTCCACTGTTTTACTTATTTTGTTTACTCTGTTTACATATATTTACATGTTCTTGTTCTGCCTTGATATATCATTATGCATGTTTACCCGATTCAAACGCCCCACCAAAGTCAGAGTGCTTGCAAGAGCCACCCTGGCGGAGGCGGGGTGTTACATTTGGTATCAGAGCATATGGTTTACGAGAAGGAACAAAAGGTTTTTAAAATTTTTGAAAAACTATTTTCAAAACCAAGTATAAAGTATTTTCCAAAGAAAAGTCTAGTTTATTTTAAAGGCTATTCCCCAAAAAGCCATTAGCAAAATTCCTTCATTTTTCTCCATTCTGAATCTATCTTTTTCCTCGTTTTTCAGTATGGCCGATGACTTTGCCATTCCGGAGGGAGTACAAGTACCTGGTTGGTATAGGAGACTTTTAGAGGCTAGGGCGACCGAAGCCGGCCCCGCAAATATTACTCCTCCTCCGGTAATTAACATTTCTCCTCCTCCTCCCATAGCTGATGTTCCTTTTCCCCCTCAGCCTCCACAAGCGGATTTTGCAGAAACTTGTAAGAACTTTAAGACGATGGGTGGCAAGAATTTCATTGGAAAGGAGACTCTTGAAGAAGCAAGGAATTGGTTGAAAGAAACCAAAGATCTTTTCGCCTTCTTTGATATAGATAACCGTAGGAAGGTTTTATTGGCAGTATGGCTGCTAAAGGAAGAAGCTGCACGATGGTGGGTGGTTACCACCGCTACTAGGCCAATTGAGACTTGGGATGACTTTAAGGGACAGTTTGGACTAAGGTTCCTATCAGTGAAGCAAGGGGGCATGACTATTAGAGAATACGTAGATAAGTTTAATCGACTGGCTAGAGTCGGTTTAGACTTGGTGAACACAGCTCAGAAGAAGGCCCTGTACTTTGCTCTAGGATTAAACGAGCCATTACATAGTTTGGCCATGTCTCATATACCCTTGGGGGCAACTTTTGAGAGCTTGGTTAATATGGCGTTACTTCTGGGAGATGGCAAGAAAGAGATCAAGTTGAGTGATACTCAAGCCAAGAAGACTAATTCCCAGTGGAAAGGAAATCAGAGAAATTCAAGTGGTCAAAGCAGTCAAGGCAACAAGAACAAGAACAAGAGTCAAGGCAACAAGAGGAACAACAACAAGGGCAATAACAACAAGAGGAAGTGCCATTATTGCGGTTCAGTTGGGCATCTTGTTAAGGATTGTAGGAAGAGGAAAAGGAAGGGTGGTGAATGCTTTTTCTGTGGTGAGTTTGGACATCTCAGCAAAGATTGCCCGAAGAAGCAAGGGCAAGGTCAGACTCAGTGTGCAAGACCATGTGGAGGGCGAGTTCATCCCCTCAACATCATTCTTCCAGCTCAGGTTCGAGGTTGTGTTTCTGTTAAAAGTCTTATTTACATTTCTGATTTTCCTGTTCGTACTTTTTTTGATTCTGGCGCATCGCATAGTTTATTTCATCTGATCTAGTTGAAAGTTTGCACCTAAGTACTAGTCTAGTTAATGATCCCGTGTGTGTTTCAAATCCAATTGGGGTTTCCGCCCATTTGTCTATTATCTATGTGGATTTGAAAATCTCTAGCTTAAGTGTAGAGTTCTCGTGTGATGCTTATATTCTCGGTTTCTTGGGATATGGGTTGATTTTTGGCATGGATGGGTTGTCCAGTTTTGGAGCCATCCTTGATTTTGAGCGTAGGGTTGTGAGGCTCAGGACTTGCCTCAGTAATACCCTAGAAATTTCTTGTAACCCTATGGGTCCCGTCATGTTGTGCTATCTTGAATCGCTCGACTCGTCAATGGAAACTCTTCAGTCTGTGAGAGTGGTTCAAGATTATCCGGATGTTTTTGATGAAGTTAGGGGGTTGCCCCCTAAGCGAGAGATTGATTTCCGCATTTATCTGGTTGATAATGCCAAGCCAGTTTTGTGGCCAGTTAGGCACATGGTCCCGTGAGATGATAGTTAAGAAAGCAAGTCAGGGAGTTGCTTGAGAATAACTTCATAAGACGAAGCACTTCCGAGTGGGATGCTCCGTAGTATTTGCTACTAATGTGGATGGTTCGCTTCGTCTGTTTGTTGATTATTGTAAGTTGGATAGATAACCGTTATCAAGGATCGATGATTTGTTCGATCAGCTTGTTGGAACATCTGTTTTCTCTTGATCTTGCTACTGGATTTCATCAGCTCAGAGTGGCTGAAGATAGTATAGACAAGACCGCGTTCAGAACTCCAGATGGATTCTTAGAATGGCTGGTCATGCCATTCGGTTTGACTAATGCACCCGCCTATTTCGTGGACTTAAGGAGTAGGGTGTCTAAGGAGTTCTTGAACAAGTTTGTCGTGATCTTCGTAGATGATATTTTTGATCTTCTCTAAGGATGAGGAAGAGCACGCACGGCATCTCGGGGAGGTGATGGATATGCTTAGAGCACATCAATTGAAGGCCAAGTTCTCCAAGTATCACTTTTGGAGAAGGGAAGTTAGATTCCTTGGGCATATAGTATCTAAGCAAGGCTTAGCGGTGGATCCCGCTAAGGTAGTTGCGGTTCAAGACCGGAAAGCTCTGAGGAGGGCAATTGAAGAAAGAAGCTTTCTCCGTTTGACTAGTTAGTTAGCGTTCCTTGAGCTTAGACCTACCCTTTTTAAGTCAAGTAGGGACTTCACAGAAAGAAGACCCGCAGTTAGTCGAGATCATGGACAAGTTGATTCGAGACGAGATGTTAAATCACCTCGCTAGATATATTATAGAAGAAAGGGATGGCTAAGACGCGATGAGAGATTATGTGTTCCTCGAGTGGAAGACTTAGTAAAGAAGGTTCTTGAAGATGCGTATCACTCGAAGAGGTGGCTGAGTTTGTCCCAAGGTGCATGTGTGCCAACAGGTTAAGGCCGAGTCATAGAAGCCCAGTGGGCTATTACATCCGTGGGAGGTCCCGCAATGGAAGTGGGAAAGCGTCACGATGGATTTCGCGGATGGACTGCCTAGATCAAGGAAAAGGAATACGAGCATGTGGGTCATAGTAGGAAGACTCACGAAAAGTGCTCATTTCACTCCGGTAAAGAGCGAAAGGACTGCATCATAGCTAGCGACAGTTTACTTTCAAGAAATAAAGCGGTTGCACGAGGTTCCCTAAAGTATAGTAAGTAACCATGACTCAATCTTCACTAGCTAGTTTTGGGATAGTCTACAGGAAGTCATGAGCAAGCAATGAATCTAAATATGGTCTATCATTCGTAGGCGGATGGTTCATTTCGTTCAAGCATGAGTTATAGAAAATCACGTTAGTAAGAGTTATTGGTAACGTGGATTGGTATCTTCAAGAAAAGTTCTGCTGCGTGGAATACCTTATAGTAAGTAAATGAGATCCAGGATTCACTATTGAATTTTGGAAAGCTTGCAGGAAACCATGAGGTCACAGTTATGTTTAAGTTAAGTATAATAGAAGAAGAGTAAGCGAAAGAGGAGGACGAGAGGTGACAATGAAATGGGTTCCAACTCATATTTGTAGATAAGAGTTAAGAGGCCAAGAAATCATGAAGTAAAGGACGGTTAAAGCACAGTGGAGTTAAACTCAAGGAAACGTGACTTAGAAGATTGAAGGCTAGATACGCGCATCATATCTCTTTTTAAGAGTATATCCTTGATCTTTGTTTTCCTGTGGAACTTGCTCGCATGTTATCTTTTATCCTCTCGGTCCCATTCTCGATCCTATTTCTGTCGTAAACTCCATAGGGAGGTATGACTCATCGATTAGTAATACATGTCAGGGTTTAAAGGGGTCCGTTAGGTTGACTAAAACCTTTTGGGCTTTTATAGGAGATGAGTTTGAATTTGAAAAGGGATTTCTTGTAATCTAAAAAGGAGTTTATCTTGCTTATCTTTCAGATCTCTTTTTAGCATATCTTTCTTTTGCTATTCGTGTTTATCTAGTTTATCGTGTCATAAGAACCTTAGGTGGAAACCCTTTGGATGAAACATGTGTTTGAAACATGTTATGCTTGATGTTTGCAAGTGGTTGCAAGTGTTTGCAAGTGGTTACTCGTGGATGCATTATACACATTAGGCACTAGATCGGCTCACACACTCCTCATATTGCATATGCATGAGTGTTTATGCTTATTCATGGTTGAATATGTTATGCTATCACATGGATTCTGCATATGGATGTATGTTATGTGCACAAATGTAGATGTTAAACATTATGTTAGGGATTTGCATACATATGGATACATTTCACTAACATACTTTGCATTGATCTTTGCATTAGATCAGTACATATACACACACCTTTGCATATGTTCATACAACATTTAGAATCTTGTAAGGACAATGATTGCTCGTGGATGATGTTCTGAGTAGATGGATGTTGGATGGTAGGATACGTTCTTCCTAACTTGAAGATTTCGGGGACGAAATCCTTTAAGGAGGGGAGAATGTAACAACCCGTATTTTCAATAACCTGTTATAACATAAATCGAGGCAGAATTTAATTCTAAAATCAGAATCAAGGGAAACGGGGTGTGCCATTGCGTTCGTCTCGGAAAAATACGCGAAATAGAGTACGAAATTTTGTAAATCGGAGTCCGTATGACCCGATTAAGGCCCGAAGAAGTTTTCTGAAAATTTAAATTTCAAAACAGATTTCAAAAATACAGAAATGGGGGCCAGGCGGGAAATTTCCCGCCCAGCCATGTCGACAGCCCTGTCGACAGGGGAGTCGACTTGCAAGTCGACAGCCCTGTCGACTTGCCTGTCGACTTGGTTGCACCAGGCAGTTTAGCCTGGTGCACCATTTTGGGGTTGGGCTGGGTCTTGGGGCTGGTTTCTGGAAGCTTCCGAGATCTGATGGTCCTAATCTAACCTAGGGTTGATCTAAGGGCCTAAAGCACTCTAATCTTCTATAAATAAGACCCTAACCTACCCCTAAATCCCCATTATTCATTCTAGTAACTAAACTATGGAAAAAAATTTCCTCTCATGGCCTCCACTTTCTTCTTAAAATTTCTAAGTCATTTCCATGAGAGATTTTACATGCATACAAGTGTTTTTGAGTTGTATGAGTGATCATTAGCTTGCATTCATTATCAAGTTGCAAGCTTTATTTTCAAAGCAAGAGTTTTTGGTGATTTTTGGCAAGGATTTTCTTATTGGATCTTCTTATTGGGTTTTAAAGGCTTGTCTCAATCTTTGTTTTGTGTCTTCATAAGAATCGTAAGCCCTTTTACCATCTTTTTAAACTCTAAAGTTAACGAATGATGTTATGAAATGCAAGTTTATGATGCTATAATATGCAAGTTTGAGATGCTATGCAAGTTTATGATGCTATGCATGTTTATGATGTTATGAAATGCAAGTTTATGATGCTATTATATGCAAGTTAGTTAGGCTATGATATGCAAGTTTATGAGGCTGTGATATGCAAGTTTATGGTGCTATGATATGCAAGTTTAAGATGATATGCAAGTTTGGGTTGAGTATTAATACATGTTACCATGTTATGCGAACTTGTAGCCATTTCTATATGTCATTTATCACCATGTATCACTTATATGACAAGTTTGGTTTTATGCATACTTTTGAGGCCTAATGTGAGTATATGAACATATGTACATTTCATATGCCACCATGTTAAATTTGTGGCTTCAACACCTTCATGTCATAATTATGCCAAGTTCACTCTTTCTATCCTTTATGCGCTTTGGCGATTATGTAAGCGATGGGATTACGTGGGGTTGGGTAAACTTAAAACACATGAAAATATAAGATTGGGAATTTACCTATTAAGTTAGGTCTACCCCTTGGGAATTTACCTATTAAGTTAGGTCTACCCAAGTACTTGTTAACTTGTAATTATGTTTTGAAAACATAATGGACATGACACTTAGATAATATAAGTGTGGCCAACTCGAGGTTGGGTTGAGTTTGTAGCGGAAATCTACCCGGAACCGACCGGCTTAACTAGTTGCTACAAACAATAGGACCCAATGTGAGAAGTTGGTCATGTTGTACCTTGAACCCGAGGTTAGACCAAGTTGTGGTGGAAATCTACCCGGAACCGACCGGCTTAACTAGTAACCGCAACGAAGTCTAATGTGAGAGGTTAAGGCACATTAAATTAATTAATGCCTCATGATTAGGGTTAAGTCATGGTCCGCTTAATACTTAACAAATTTGGGCTTGGTAGACTAATCGGGGTTAAGTCGTGAACCTATCGTTACACTTAACCAAGTTAATCCATGATTAGTAAAAGGGTTAAACCGTACTTAACCCACTAGAAAATCCTAGCAATGGGGGTCCATTCCAGCAGTAATCCCAAGTTTGTATCATTATGACCCTAGGGACTAGGCTAGGGAGGGGGCACGATTACTGGGTGTGATGTAAGGGGCCAAAGACGACGGTAGTGTGGTACGCCGATGTAGTTCCGGACGGACTAGGGCCGTGCACGTAGTCCGTTAGCGGAGAAATCAAGCATGGGTACCAGTAGATCGAGACTGTGCACTCATGTTTATGGTGTCCAGGGGTTTGCACCCTAGGGCTTGATACACCCGACGGGTGGACCCTGCACAGTCTGACTACAATTATGTTTTAGCCGTATTGACACCAACACGTGACGAGTTAGGCTTAGGGAGCCGATCGATTAGACCGTATGATTCGGGTCACCTCATGTTCTTGGGCCAAAGCTTGGGCCAAGGGATCAATACTTGTTTATTCAAGTCATGTTAGTTTGCTAGTACACCTGTGGTGCAAAACTTGACCATGATTATGCGATGACACCTTTATCTATTCAGTTCATTAATCATCATGCCAATATGTTGTTATCCTTATGTTCATCTCAGTTTACATCATACCAGTTAACTTTATTAGTTTATGGACTGATGGTAGTAGAGCTTACTCAGTCTTTTTGACTGACCTGTTTTCTTTCGCTTCTTTTCTTCCGTTTCCCCCCCCCCCAGGTTCTCAGGGTGGGAACAGTGGAGCTTAGCTTGGACTTCTGATCGCTTGTTGTGGGATTTTGGGCTCATGTACGGTTGGACATGAAGCCGACTATGGTTTATCACTTTTATTTTTGGGGATAGTATTATGTATTTCAGTTTTCAGTCGATGTTATTTTATCTAGACTTGTTTATTGGGAAAGCTATGTTGTACAAGACTTGTTTTGAGATAGTTTGAAAATCTTCCGCTGTTTTACTTATTTTGTTTACTCTGTTTACATATATTTACATGTTCTTGTTCTGCCTTGATATATCATTATGCATGTTTACCCGATTCAAACGCCCCACCAAAGTCAGAGTGCTTGCAAGAGCCACCCTGGCGGAGGCGGGGTGTTACAGGTCTTTAATCATAATTTGATTTATGCCCCAAACCATATTCATGTATTCAATTTTATGCTAACATGAAACCATTTAATCACATAACTATTTCAATTCATACAAGTAAGGGTTCATGTATACAAATGTGACAAGTTAACATGTAATACGAACAACAGTAATTGTTGCTCATATTCTAACAAGCTTATTTTGCAACATATGAATATTCCAAGATGTCATTTTTAACATATGTTAAACATTTCAACATATCCTATTCCAAGTCGTCATATATAACATTTTCATGCTTTTTGATTGTTATAGCAAATTCACAATTGTACAACAACGGGGAATGTTTGAACGATAACATATCATTATCGAAACTCATACAACGTAAATCCACTCACATCATATGCCTTCCCAATCCTAGATCTGGTCCAGATCTAGCATCCCATGGTTTTCCTCTAATTTGATTTAGAACCTAGTAACCATGGATTCATAATTTTTCTAAAAAAAGAAAGAAAAAGAAGAAAGAGAAGAGAACGGAAAATAGACCAAATCTAGGAATTACCTCACTTTGATTGGATCTAAGAAATAGAAGAATAATTGCAGAGGTCGAATCACAGATCTCTGAATCAGTCTAACTCTTGATTGTTGAAGAAGAAAAAGGCTAGATCAAACTACGTTGGAGCAACACCTTATCGTCGCCATTGAATTAGATGAATAAAACAATGGGTCTAGGGTCTTATTTATAGCCTAAACCAACGAACCAGGTCAAGAAAGGAGTCTAGATTCAAGTAGAAGAATTCTGCCCAGTTCTGCCGTAGGGGGGTCGACCCTCCCTTAGGGGGTCGACCCATGGGTCGACACCCCCCTTGAGAGGTCGACCCAGAGGTCGACACCCCGGGGTGGGATTTTTTTCCCGCTCGTCTTTTCTACGTGAAATTTGAACTGTTTTGAATTCTGGCCTTATTTTATTCATATGTATTCTTCTTATGTGTATACAAACTTCAAACCTTAATAACTTCTTCGTACGGTGTCCGTTTTATGCAAACCAGGTGTCTATTTTGACCAGAATTCCGAGACAAACGCAATGGCGCAGTCCGTTTTACTTAATTCTGAATATTTAATTAAGTTATCCTTATTTTATTATCTTGAGTTAAAAATGCGGGGTGTTACATTCTCCCACCTTTAGGAAATTTCGTCCCCGAAATTTGATAAGGGAAAAATTCAATTAACCCCTCACATAATATACATCCATCATGTGTGCATCCAATTTTTGCAAACATTGTGCACTTGTGCAAAGTGAAATACAACATAGTAATAAATGTATGCCTAAGCGGTACCTCCTATGTGTACGCAATTTTTCAAAAATCCTTTTGAAACATCATGCTCACATCCTAAATATACTGGTAGTTCTACATGAATGCAATATTTTGAAAATCAAAATGCTTTTCGTCCAAACTTTCCCACACTCTTACTAAGCAAGAGCGTAGTTAATCCAATTGTTGCATCCAAAATCCTACAAACCAAATTTATTTTTCGATTTCAGAAAAATCTAATTTTCTAAATTCGATTTCATATGTTACAAAAATTTAGAGAACGGAAAATTTCACATCCTCCGATTTGCTTTTTCAACCTTTTTCTTACCGTACTTAGATTTTATGTAACTATTCCATAAAGATTCCCTATTTTCCTATCCAAGCATAGCCCACGTAAGAAATTTTTTCTTTGTTACTGATTTTCTTTTTCATCTTATCTTGGAAATTTTACTCTTTTTCATCTTTTCTCATAATTTATCATGTTTGTTGCTTTACTGAATTTGCCGTTTCCTTTTTAGTTGTACCATTTCTCTTTCCTTAGCTTATTTTATCATCTGATCTTAGTTTAAATTTAAATAAGCCTTCTAGTCTTTCGACTAAAACAAGAGAACAGACACCCTACACAGCTACTACTAAGGGCCAAGAATCTCGGGACTATGTCCCCCTCAAACAGAAAAGTCCAAACTATGGGATCCATGATAGGTTTAGGTGTTACACTAACTAGCTAGCAAAAACAAAAATGGCGAAACGATCCCAACAAAGATGTAATAACGGTTTTTACCCCTGACGTGAAAATTAGCAACAGGGTCTAAACACTTACTTGCTGTAACACCCCGCCTCCGCTAGGGTCACTCGCAAAGGAATGCACTAGCTTTAGAGGGGCATTATTGGTAAACATGCACAGAAATATCACAAGACAGAACATATAAAATAACGGAAGTAAAATCGAACTTTCATAAATTCAATAATTAAGGTCTAAACCCTTTTACATCAGAGTACATCAAAACCTGTCTTGCAATAGTAAAGAAGCATAAAGACTTTTTAATAAATTATTCCCCAAGTAAAAACAGTAAAGTTGCCATAGCCAAGAGAAGTCCAAGCCATCCATGATGACCTTCAAGCAGAAGAAGTCCGAACTAAACAGCATTGTTTCCTCCCTGAAACCTGGGGTGGGAAACGGAAGAAAAGAGGCGAAACAAAACGGGTCAGTCAAAAAGACTGAGTAAGTCCTATCTTCTTCTAGTATAAAAACAGGTAAAGGTAACATGACATGCATAAACTGAAAGTAAACATAAGGATAACTACAAGATAGATAAGCCAGGGTAGCCGGTTGAACTACTGTGGCAAAGTAAACTAAGGTATCATGATAAACTACGGTGTTATGATAAGTCAAGGTATCACATTGTCAGATTTCTATCGAGTACATTATCCCAAGATATCTACCCTGTCTAACATCCCACGGTATCTATTATGTATATTCTTCCTAGTTCTAACATGTATATTTGCTCTGCACCTCTCGTACTAGTATCCCTACCCGCGTCATGTGTTAACCATGAATGTCCCTTGCTCAAAGTCGTGTAATGGTCCATGTCAACCTAATATATCGCATATATAGGTTACTTAAATCATATGTTTCTTTCCATGTATATAAGTTCAGTCCTTTGCCGTACCTCGTACGGGCTTCCTCATGTCGTATAATCCTTGAAATCGTTTGGACTGTCACCCTTGTTCTAGCTAGGCTCTTCCATATGAATCATCGTTTTAACTACTAGGACTTACGCCACCTAGCACCACTAGGGATTACGCTTACCTATTGCACGCTTTCGTATTTCGGTTCGGGTTAAACCACCTAGGCCACTAGGGATTACGCTAACCCTCAACCGCGCCCTTTTTCCCACGCATTCATCGTGAATCGTTTTTCTATAACTGTATGCACATGTATCACATCGTGCCATCCGAGTCCTGTCACAAGGCAAAACAAGAAATACAAGACTCGGTCGGGAGCTTTAGATTTATCTGCCGATGCAGATACTAAGGTCTGCTTTTCTACACGTGGCTATGGTCCCACGAGACCCCTCCCTCAACTAGTGAAAGGCAACACAAGAGAAAATCTTGCATGAGAACTACACTCCGGCCAGCCCACATCCTACGGCCTACCTCACCCATAATTAGATAGCAAATTATGGTCTGTTGGGTGTTCCCTGCCTTTCCGTACGTACACGCTTGACTCAAGATGGTAGATGATCGACGAACTTGCTATCTCGGGCACCTTATGTATTCGTCGACTCACTGCTATCCACCCCAGTCTTTAGGTCGCTCGCATAGCAACCAAGGCATATTCTTGGTTCTTCTACCGCAGACCTCAACCTCTCGTGAGCCTAGTATAATGACCTGGCAGCTCACAGAGGGATCCCAAAAATATCCTTACGTTCCCCGAAGCCGCTGCTTCGTTACCCAGTTCGTTGGAGCCTTTTTCTAAATCAGATAGCCAGCTCCTACAGGTATACTTAAACGATGACCTACCGTATCGGGTTACTCATCTATCTAAGAGGTGGTCCAAATTTCCTTGGCTAAGAATTATTACTTAGTTTCTTTTAACTAAGGTTTACCACTTAGCCTTATTTCCATGATCCTTGTTAACTATGGTTATTTACCTAATCCTCCGGATTAGGGTTTATCTAATGGGTTAAGTGTCACTTAAGTTCATAACTTAGCTCGTCTACAAACCATGTCAAAATTGGCTAAGTATCCAAGTCCAAGACTTAACCCTACAAACCATGTGTCAAGTTGGCTAAGTATATTAAGCAATCCATAGCTTAACCTCGTCTAATTATCATTTTAGATTGGCTAATTATATAAATTAACTTGACCTTGTCCAATTACCGAGTCAAATCGGTCAAGCGTATTCAAGTGATTCGTGACTTAGCCTTATCATGTTTTCGCGTTATATTGGTTAAGTATGGGTTAACTTAACCTCCATAAATTCACGAGTTAGATTGGCTAAGTATAGGTCACTTAACCACATCCAATTAACGAGTTAGATTGGTTAAGTTTAGGTCACTTAACCACATCAAATTAACGAGTTAGATTGGTTAAGTTTAGGTCACTTAACCACATAAAATCATCATGTATAATTGGTTAAGTATAAGTTGCTTAACCCCATTAAATTATCCCATTAAGTTGGTTAAGTATTGGTTACTTAACCTCATTGAATTACCAAGTTTAAATTGGTTAAGTGTTTAACGTAACCCCATCGAATTACCGTGTTTAGATTAGTTATGTCTTAATTACTTAACCTCATCTAATTACCCAGTCTAAATTGGTTAAGTGTCATTAAGGAAATCAAGCCCGGTCCCACTTAACCTACCCATTCGTGTCATATCGGTTAAGTGTCATTAGTCAAATTTGCTTAACCTTATCATGTGGCATTAATTTAATTAATGCACTCTTAACCTCTCACATTAGACCTTGTTGTGGTTACTAGTTAAGCCGGGCGGGTCCGGGTAGATTTACACCACAACCTCGTCTAACCTCGGGTCTTAAGCGCGACATGACCAACTTCTCACATTGGGTCCTATTGTTTGCAACTACTAGTTAGGCCGGTCGGTTCCGGGTAGTTTTACGTTGCAAACTCAACCCAACCTCGAGTTGGCCACAATTATATTATCTAAGTTCATCATGTTTCCAAAACATGTTAAAAGTTTTTCAAGCATTTGGGTAGACCTAACTTAATAGGTAAATTCCCAAAGGGTAGACCTAACTTAATAGGTAAATTCCCAAGCTCATGTTTTTATGCATACTTACATGTTAACTTCCATGTTTATATTTCAAGTCATATTTTCAAGTATAAACACATGTCATATTCAAGTTAAGATTTCGCGACATATTCATGTTTATCTACTACCCAAAATCGTGTTTTCCCACGCAAGCAAAGCGAGTCAACATAGTAGGTATACTATGGCTACATGTAGACCCCAAAACATGCACGACGCCTCAAAGGGGATTGGCTCCAAACATGCATGGCGTCATAAGGGGGTTTGGCCTTAAAACATGCATGATAGAGTCATATAGGGATTGACCATAAGCATGCATACTATCATATAGGATTTGGCCACAAACTTGCATAATATCATAAGGAGGTTTTGCCACAAACATGCATGAAACATAAGGGGTTTGTGTTCATATGCATGCATAAGCCCCAAGGTCAAGTATTTGGCTATGTTTCACAAGTCAAATGGTTCCTAAAGGTTCATGCTAGCATTTCATGCATAAAGATCCAAACTTGCAAGTTAAACTAGGTTATGCATAGCATGAGAGGCATGATTAAGTCACTCACATGGCCTAAAATCATAAACATGAACACAAGAGGCAAGGTAAGGTTCATATAGGTTCGCATAATCATGTTTAGCCTCATTTTATCCCATGTCATTATCAAAACTACCGTTTCCATCTAAAAGTAGCTAGAACTTACATAGTTAGGCCTAGGGAAAGAAGCATGAATCATCTTGGCTAAGAAAGGTGCCTCCTTTGTTGAAGAATCGTCATGGAACTCGCATAGCAACGTTGATTTTGCCTCTATTTGGTGTAGCAAGCTTGCACCTTTTGATTTGAACCCGATTTGAATGCATAGGCTCTAGGGATTGGAGATGGTGGCCATGATCAAAATTGATTTTGGCAGCACTTAGTTGCTAGGTTTGATTTTTAGGGATTTAGGTTAGGTTTAGGGTCTTTTTATAGAGATTAGGATAGTTTTAGGCCCTTAGATTAACCCTAGGATAGATCAGGACCATCAGATCTCGGAAGCTTCCAGAACCAGCCCAAGAACAAGACCAGGTGAGACAAACAGGTGCGCCAGGCAACTTGCCCCGGCCACCCCCTGTCGACAGGCAAGTCGACAGGGCTGTCGACTTGGTCTGGGCCCAAGTCGATAGGCCTGTCGACAGCCCTGTTGACATGGCCTAGGCGGGGAAACTTCCCGCCTAGCCCCAGATCTGATTTCCAAAACTGTTTCCGAAATTCAAATTCCCAGAAATCTTCTTTGGGCCTTTAACGGGTCATACGGACTCCGATTCTCGAAAACTCGGACTCTATTTCGCGTATTTTTCCGAGACGAACACAATGGCACAGACCGTTTCACTTGATTCAGAATTTATAATTTAATTCTGTCTTGATTCTTGATTTAACGTGTTGTAAAAATTCGGGTTGTTACATTCTCCCCTTCTTAAAGGATTTCGTCCCCGAAATCTCAAAGTTAGGAAGAACATATCCTACCATCCATCATCCATCTACTCAAACCATCATCCACAAGCAACCATTGTCCTTAGACGACTTTTAATGCTTTACGAATGTATGCAAAACGTGTGTGTACATGTTCCTTAGCTAATGCTAATGATCAGGCCTGAAAAATCTTTCTAATGCAAAGTATGTTTAGTGTCATGAATCCAACATGTATGCAAATAGCCCTAGTCATATACACTATATGCGTGCACAAACATTCAACCATATGCAACATCCGCATGATAATACATTCGATTTCATCCATAAACAAGTATAAATACTCGTGCATATGCAATATGAAATGTGACCGAGTCGAGCTAATATCTAATGTAAATTCGCGCATCCACGAGCAACCACTTGCAACCATTTGCAACCATATCAACCATAACATGTTTCAAATACATGTTTACATCCATAGGGTTCTACCTAAGATTCCCTGAAACAGGGTCGAGAAGATAAACAAAACAAACTCCTTAAGGGATTTGTAACAGAGACAGGACCGAGAGGATACCCATAAAAGATAGCCTACAAGCAAGCTCAACAGAAAAACAGGGATATTCCCAAAAGAGATATCATGCACGTATTTAGTCTTCAGTCTCCTGAGTCGCATTACCTTGAGCTTAGTGCCATCGTGCCTTGACCGCCCCTTTTACTTCACGATTTCGCAGCTTCTTATTTCCTGTTTCCATAACATGAGTTGGAACTCATTTCCTCGTCGCCTCTCGTTCCACTTGCACTTATTCTTCTTCTAGAATACTTGGCACAAACAGGACTGCGTACACATTATTCCATGCGAGCCCTCAAAATTCACTAGTGAATCCTGGACCTTGTACCATAAGGTATTCCACGTAGAAAAACTTTCTCTTGAAAGTAGACAGGTTGCCATGCGCACTTACTAGGGTAATTCCCATAACTCATGCACAAGTGAAGTAGACCATCCGTCCCACTAGCAAACACCACTCGACCGGATTTCTAATTTCCAACAAAGGCATCTAGGGATTCTAAGTAACTAATCATGACAGAACCCAAAAGGTTACGCGATACTTCAAGGGTATTACCAAAACAAGCCAAGAGTCTAACTACCCTCCTATCAAAACCGAGAGTAGCACCCCTTACTGGATAACCACTTCATCCCTAGAATCCATCCATGGCTTATAAACATAAGCATTATTTCCAAACTCAACACTTGGCATAGACATTCCCAAATCCAAACAAGTCATGTATAAATGGACTGATTCTCTAATAGGACTTTGAGACAAAAATGGGATTCTCTATTACGCTAGTACTTAAGGTGCAGAGACTCAACTATCGAAGCGGACTTAAAAGATGCGGTGATCAAAACAAAGTCCCGACAGGATGATAGAGAAGAAAAGCTAAACCTTTAACAAGATCGTTACCCTCCTTCTGAGGTACCCTAGAAATGAGAGCATACTATTGCCCTCCGAATGATCTTGTCCCTGTTCCATGATACTTAACTATCCGTCCCGTTTCACCATGCCAAAGGTACTCTCTCGTCATGGGTTTCATTGTTCATCTTTCTCCCTCCTTTTAGGACTCAGCCATACCAACATGTTGCTTATCCCTGAGCTCGTATCCTTTATCCTTGTTCTTACTATCCTTTCATGCATAACTCTGCAACGGTCTCTCGAGAACCACCTCCATCGTACGGGAAACACTTACGCAGCTAGAAAGACTAGTCGCAGTCAAAACCACTGTGACTACAGATGGAGGAAAGAAAGGAAAAGAGATTCAATCAAGGAAACAAGGATAATGCTAATGGCCTTTGGGGAATAGCCTTTTTCTTTTTAAAAGAAAATTTTCTTGAAAAATGCTTCTTTGTAAACGGTTTTTCAAATAATTTTCAGAAGGTCTTTAAAAACTTTTGCCCAGTCTAGTAACCTTCTGCTCTGATACCAAATGTAACACCCCGCCTCCGCTAGGGTCACTCGCAAAGGAATGCACTAGCTTTAGAGGGGCATTATTGGTAAACATGCACAGAAATATCACAAGACAGAACATATAAAATAGCGGAAGTAAAATCGAACTTTCATAAATTCAATAATTAAGGTCTAAAACCTTTTACATCGGAGTACATCAAAACCTGTCTTGCAATAGTAAAGAAGCATAAAGACTTTTTAATAAATTATTCCCCAAGTAAAAACAGTAAAGTAGCCATAGCCAAGAGAAGTCCAAGCCATCCATGATGACCTTCAAGCAGAAGAAGTCCGAACTAAACAACATTGTTTCCTCCCTGAAACCTGGGGGGGAACGGAAGAAAAGAGGCGAAACAAAATGGGTCAGTCAAAAAGACTGAGTAAGTCCTATCTACTTCCAGTATAAAAACAGGTAAAGGTAACATGACATGCATAAACTGAAAGTAAACATAAGGATAACTACAAGATAGATAAGCCAGGGTAGCCGGTTGAACTACTGTGGCAAAGTAAACTAAGGTATCATGATAAACTATGGTGTTATGATAAGTCAAGGTATCACATTGTCAGATTTCTATCGAGTACATTATCCTAAGATATCTACCCCGTCTAACATCCCACGGTATCTATTATGTATATTCTTCCTAGTTCTAACATGTATATTTGCTCTGCACCTCTCGTACTAGTATCCCTACCCGCGTCATGTGTTAACCATGAATGTCCCTTGCTCAAAGTCGTGTAATGGTCCATGTCAACCTAATATATCGCATATATAGGTTACTCAAATCATATGTTTCTTTCCATGTATATAAGTTCAGTCCTTTGCCGTACCTCGTATGAGCTTCCTCATGTCGTATTATCCTTGAAATCGTTTGGACTGTCACCCTTGTTCTAGCTAGGCTCTTCCATATGAATCATCGTTTTAACTACTAGGACTTACGCCACCTAGCACCACTAGGGATTACGCTTACCTATTGCACGCTTTCGTATTTCGGTTCGGGTTAAACCACCTAGGCCACTAGGGATTACGCTAACCCTCAACCGCGCCCTTTTTCCCACGCATTCATCGTGAATCGTTTTTCTATAACTGTATGCACATGTATCAGATCGTGCCATCCGAGTCCTGTCACAGGGCAAAACAAGAAATACAGGACTCGGTCGGGAGCTTTAGATTTATCTGCCGATGCAGATACTAAGGTCTGCTTTTCTACACGTGGCTATGGTCCCACGAGACCCCTCCCTCAACTAGTGAAAGGCAACACAAGAGAAAATCTTGCATGAGAACTACACTCCGGCCAGCCCACATCCTACGGCCTACCTCACCCATAATTAGATAGCAAATTATGGTCTGTTGGGTGTTCCCTGCCTTTCCGTACGTACACGCTTGACTCAAGATGGTAGATGATGGACGAACTTGCTATCTCGGGCACCTTATGTATTCGTCGACTCTCTGCTATCCACCCCAGTCTTTAGGTCGCTTGCATAGCAACCAAGGCATGTTCTTGGTTCTTCTACCGCAGACCTCAACCTCTCGTGAGCCTAGTATAATGACCTGGCAGCTCACAGAGGGATCCCAAGAATATCCTTACGTTCCCCGAAGCCGCTGCTTCGTTACCCAGTTCGTTGGACCCTTTATCTTAATCAGATAGCCTGCTCCTACACGTATACTTAAACGATGACCTACCGTATCGGGTTACTCATCTATCTAAGAGGTGGTCCAAATTTCCTTGGCTAAGAATTATTACTTAGTTTCTTTTAACTAAGGTTTACCACTTAGCCTTATTTCCATGATCCTTGTTAACTATGGTTATTTACCTAATCCTCCGGATTAGTGTTTATCTAATGGGTTAAGTGTCACTTAAGTTCATAACTTAGCTCGTCTACAAACCATGTCAAAATTGGCTAAGTATCCAAGTCCAAGACTTAACCCTACAAACCATGTGTCAAGTTGGCTAAGTATATTAAGCAATCCATAGCTTAACCTCGTCTAATTATCATTTTAGATTGGTTAATTATATAAATTAACTTGACCTTGTCCAATTACCGAGTCAAATCGGTCAAGCGTATTCAAGTGATTCGTGACTTAGCCTTGTCATGTTTTCACGTTATATTGGTTAAGTATGGGTTAATTTAACCTCCATAAATTCATGAGTTAGATTGGCTAAGTATAGGTCACTTAACCACATCCAATTAACGAGTTAGATTGGTTAAGTTTAGGTCACTTAACCACATCAAATTAACGAGTTAGATTGGTTAAGTTTAGGTCACTTAACCACATCAAATCATCATGTATAATTGGTTAAGTATAAGTTGCTTAACCCCATTAAATTATCCCATTAAGTTGGTTAAGTATTGGTTACTTAACCTCATTGAATTACCAAATTTAAATTGGTTAAGTATTTAACGTAACCCCATCGAATTACCGTGTTTAGATTAGTTAAGTCTTAATTACTTAACCTCATCTAATTACCCAGTCTAAATTAGTTAAGTGTCGTTAAGGAAATCAAGCCCGGTCCCACTTAACCTACCCATTCGTGTCATATCGGTTAAGTGTCATTAGTCAAATTTGCTTAACCTTATCATGTGGCATTAATTTAATTAATGCACTCTTAACCTCTCACATTAGACCTTGTTGTGGTTACTAGTTAAGCCGGGCGGGTCCGGGTAGATTTACACCACAACCTCGTCTAACCTCGGGTCTTAAGCGCGACATGACCAACTTCTCACATTGGGTCCTATTGTTTGCAACTACTAGTTAGGCCGGTCGGTTCCGGGTAGTTTTACGTTGCAAACTCAACCCAACCTCGAGTTGGCCACACTTATATTATCTAAGTTCATCATGTTTCCAAAACATGTTACAAGTTTTTCAAGCATTTGGTTAGACCTAACTTAATAGGTAAATTCCCAAAGGGTAGACCTAACTTAATAGGTAAATTCCCAAGCTCATGTTTTTATGCATACTTACATGTTAACTTCCATGTTTATATTTCAAGTCATATTTTCAAGTATAAACACATGTCATATTCAAGTTAATATTTCGCAACATATTCATGTTTATCTACTACCCAAAATCGTGTTTTCCCACGCAAGCAAAGCGAGTCAACATAGTAGGTATACTATGGCTACATGTAGACCCCAAAACATGCACGATGCCACAAAGGGGATTGGCTCCAAACATGCATGGCGTCATAAGGGGGTTTGGCCTTAAAACATGCATGATAGAGTCATATAGGGATTGACCATAAGCATGCATACTATCATATAGGATTTGGCCACAAACTTGCATAATATCATAAGGAGGTTTTGCCGCAAACATGCATGAAACATAAGGGGTTTGTGTTCATATGCATGCATAAGCCCCAAGGTCAAGTATTTGGCTATGTTTCACAAGTCAAATGGTTCCTAAAGGTTCATGCTAGCATTTCATGCATAAAGATCCAAACTTGCAAGTTAAACTAGGTTATGCATAGCATGAGAGGCATGATTAAGTCACTCACATGGCCTAAAATCATAAACATGAACACAAGAGGCAAGGTAAGGTTCATATAGGTTCCATTAATCATGTTTAGCCTCATTTTATCCCATGTCATTATCAAAACTACCGTTTCCATCTAAAAGTAGCTAGAACTTACATAGTTAGGCCTAGGGAAAGAAGCATGAATCATCTTGGCTAAGAAAGGTGCCTCCTTTGTTGAAGAATCGTCATGGAACTCGCATAGCAACGTTGATTTTGCCTCTATTTGGTGTAGCAAGCTTGCACCTTTTGATTTGAACCCAATTTGAATGCATAGGCTCTAGGGATTGGAGATGGAGGCCATGATCAAAATTGATTTTGGCAGCACTTAGTTGCTAGGTTTGATTTTTAGGGATTTAGGTTAGGTTTAGGGTCTTTTTATAGAGATTAGGATAGTTTTAGGCCCTTAGATTAACCCTAGGATAGATCAGGACCATCAGATCTCGGAAGCTTCCAGAACCAGCCCAAGAACAAGACCAGGTGAGACAAACAGGTGCGCCAGGCAACTTGCCCCGGCCACCCCCTGTCGACAGGCAAGTCGACAGGGCTGTCGACTTGGTCTGGGCCCAAGTCGACAGGCCTGTCGACAGCTCTGTCGACATGGCCTAGGCGGGGAAACTTCCCGCCTAGCCCCAGATCTGATTTCCAAAACTGTTTCCGAAATTCAAATTCCCAGAAATCTTCTTTGGGCCTTTAACGGGTCATACGGACTCCGATTCTCGAAAACTCGGACTCTATTTCGCGTATTTTTCTGAGACGAACGCAATGGCACAGACCGTTTCACTTGATTCAGAATTTATAATTTAATTCTGTCTTGATTCTTGATTTAACGTGTTGTAAAAATTCGGGTTGTTACACTTGCCCTTTTTACTATCTAGTAGTCACCACTATTCCTAGCTGTGTACCGACAATTATTTCAAGCAACACCCTAGGATTTTTAATGCTTATGCATTCTACGGAAACTTACCATTATTCCAAGATAATTCTTGCTATCTATTTCATAGCCTCAAAACTTTTCCCGTCTTTCCTAGACTCTAATCCTTACCTACTCCATACTTTTCAAAACACGGTTTGGCCTTTTCATTTAAATTTTTCTTCCAAAAAAATTTAAAAGTGTCAAAACTTTATTTTCCTCATGAAAACTTACTTTTGCCAATCCATAAAAACATGTCGTCTAAAAAAATGTTAATCAATTTTTTTTCAAATCACAAAAACTGGAGTAGATAAGGACAACTATTCCTCAATCGGGTTTATAACTTGTTCTTACCTATAAGGTCGGCTCAGTCCCTTACTTCAAGGTGCAAACATCTACTTTATTCTTAATTTCTACAACTTATTTTGTTTACCCAACAAAATTTTATTTTTTAAACAATTTATCAAAAAGGATTGTCAAAAGAATAAAGACTTCAAAACTTTTTTTATTAAAACTAGCGAGCTATACATGCTCTATAATATGCACCTTTTACTGAGAGAATTTTATTTTAGAAAAAAAATTCATGAGAAACCGTTGCTTCCAAAATATACCCCATTTTACTTTAAAACCCAATATGTACTTCTTTACATATTTTAAAACTATAACTTTTAAGATTAAAACTTGAAAACACCATAAACCATTTTCCCAATTTTTTTACAATATCAAGTTCTTAAAAGTTAATAATGGGGTTAGACTCAAAGCGGGTTTCCAATCTTTCTAGGCTTTCCTAGTCACTCCCGCAAAGTCTATTCTCTCAACTATATATATTCCTAATCCACTTTTCGCTTTTTTAACCTTTTCTAATTTATAAGGTTTTACAGCCAAAACCATTAACCCAAAATACTAATCATATGGGATTCACCTTCCTTCCATACAAATTACATTGTACACTTTCCACCCAAATTACCTAAGGTTCTTAGATTTCCATGTTCCTTTCTTTAGTGTACAAAACAGTCACCCCAATTCTTACCATATTATACTCTTTCTATTAATTGGGTCCCTCAATGGATCTCGGCATATATATAATATTTATATTCCTTTAATATACAAATACGTTCACTCACTATTTATACAGGAATCCTAACTAAGCTCTGATACCAGATGCAACAACCCGAATTCCGACCGACCAATTTTTTTTTCAAAATTCCAATCTATCGAAACACAAGTTGTTGTGCTCTGGTATCCTGTAGAAAAGACAGAGACATAAAATATGTCAGAGATCAGAAAATATCTCACAGCGGAATGAATAAAATATAATGTAATCAAAACACAGCCTTACCGTATTAATAATACTGCCTAACCAGTATGCAAAGTTATCATGTTTCTTGCACAAATCTAACCTGCGAGTATGTGATGAGGAAGGGGTCATAACACAAGTTCTGGTGACTGGATTTAACTTATACACTTAGGATAATCCTACATATACCGTTCAGTCACATTTTCTTATTTATTAGGTTACTTGGGTTAACAACACTCAAGGACTTACACACACGTCGTACCCATTTACTTCCTAGTGGATTAACCTAATCCAATATATATGTAGCTACCCACCCCCGATATTGAGGTACTCCCCATGGTACCCCACTCACACAGTCTCCACCGTATAGTAATAAACGCAGTCCCTCATCCTACGCCGGAGTGATGTACGGATCTCTACATAATGACATTATGTTCCACATATATCTATCAGTTACTATGCTATGTAAGCGTAGAGACTTCCACCTTCGATCGAATCAGATTCCATTTAGAGTAATGCCCTCAAGTCTACGATACACCACCCAAAGCAGACATGCATGTATCTAGACTGTCCCACATACGTACCGTCAAACGTATTCGATGCCTTAACCGCACATCATTTCAGATCGCCAAATCCAAGTGATCAGTATAAGACGAAAGGGCTATCAGCACTAATTAACTTAGTGTCGATACAGAAGAAGGTCAAGGCGATATAGCCATAAGAAACAGGAACACAAGGAAAACATTCCGAAAGGTAGCTGTCGGAGTCAAGGCTTGTCAAACGTCGAGACACAACATCTAAAGCCATCAGCAGATATACCAAGAGTATGCTGCCACGGAACTGGAACCAACCCCAAAGGCTTACTGAAAGTAAACGAAAGCCTATAAGAAGAAGAGCTATCCACACTAACTTTCTTAGTGTCGATACCGAAAGAGATGAAGATTCCGAAGTCCTAAGAAACGAAAGCACAAGGATACTACCAAAAAAGCTCAAAGCCGAAACTAGAGCTTGTCGTTGAGAATCGAGAGTTGTTCCGAAAACAATCAATGCATATGGATTTGGTATCGATACATATGAAAAGCATCATCAAGATTAAGCTCCTAAATCCGAACTGGCACACTGAAAGCAAAATCTAATCTAATAGCAATGATGAGAAGAAAGAAAGGCGGTCGAAACCGAGACACCTGACCCAAAAGGTAAAAAGCGGTCGACACCATGCTGCCACATCCGAAAAGGGCCTCTGCTGAGCCAATGACAAAAGTGGGCCCGATTTGTCTATAAATAAGACCCTAGAGGTCACATTTTAAGGGACTTTTTCAGATTCCCCAATCTTGTACTCATTTCTTATAGAGTAAACCCTAATTTCTAAATCAATTTGAGGATTTCCCGTTATAAACACTTATGCACTTAAATCAATGAGCAATAAAAAGTGAATCGACACTTAGCATAATTTCTATGATTACCTTTCTACTTCCTTCACCCACTCCATTATGCTTTCTTCACGACAAAGGCCTTATTCCCAAACCTTACCCTTTCTCCTGGATTACCGAAATACCCTTCTGCAAACCGTTTAGCTTTTAAGTACCCTCTTTTTTCAAAAAAATAAATAAACCGTTTAGCTTTCTAACTTGTGTTGCTCTTAGGGAACCCTTATCCCAAGATAACTATTCGTTGTTGAGTTTCATAAGCGTGATACTCACCCCTTAAGGGAAGAGTAACTAACCTTCAAGCTCAAGACCTTGATATCTAGGAAACGGTGAACTAACTCAAGCTTGTGGGAACTAAATAATCCACTACTTCCATTAGGTCCATATCCTTAAACCTATTTCCGGTGTTGACGAAAAATATCGTTAACAAAATCTATTTCACTTGATGAGTTTAATTTATTTGCGTCCAAAGTCATTATTCATTTATAAATTTATAAGTATTCCACTTAAAATCAAATTAATATATATTAATCCAAGAGTTATCCTTATATTTCATACCAATTACATTCATTCATAAACCAAATTACCATACTCACTTAAGTAAGGATTTCCCTGTTTCCAAAAGATTGCATATGAAATATAACTATTATTAAACTTATACTCCATTTCATTTAAATAAAGCCATTTATTTTCTTTTTTTGATTTTATAGGTCTTGTTTACCTCAGTGTACTTAATATAACATTTTTAAAGTGTAAACCCAAAATCATTTCCAAATGTCTTAAAATTCATTTATTAATGTTACGATTTCATTTAAGGTCAATTTTACTTTTATAATTTAAGTATAGACGTTTTAATTCCAATAGATGATAGACTAAGTTATTACTTCATTATAATTTTATATTTGAATTCCTTCGATCAAACTTGGAAAACATTAAGATGGATTATAACAAGTTCAAGTTTAAGACTAAAGGAAATCCTAATCAAAGATAGACCTATCAAAGAAAATTGATTCAATAGAGTGGGGATTTCGAAAGGATTTTAAAAATTAAAATAACTTATATTTTCAAAATACGCTCTCTCTTAAGAGTGATTCTAGTGACGATTTTACTCATTATAGGGTATTACTACCCTATCTCTAATGAATTAAAACCCCACAAACTATGGTTTTTATTAAACCAAACCTTTGATACCACATTATTAACGACCTGCTATTTCAAACTATCTAAGTCGAAAATAAATTCAACTCAAATCGTTCGAAGTAGTAGATTGTTATTGCTATGGGATTTGATGAGAATCAAATCACAGGATTAGACAAAGAAATAATACAACATCTCATAGCTCAATAAATTTATACAATATATCTTAGTTTACATGCATAAATACAACCAAAATTTAATACATCTGTTTTTCTAATACATTCAGGATTAACAGAAGTAAATACTAAATAGATAGGTCTATAGAAAATCACCAGCCCTGAAAAACAATATCTCAAAGTTGTAATGCTCGGTCTGATCCGAGCATCATGCAAAAACATAAAACACTCGAGTTAGGAAAAACATTATCATATAAGTGAATTAACTCAAGTGAAATGCCCAGTGAAATACATCAATAACATAGTGGGTGTTTGGGATTTCCATCCTCTAAGGATCTATGGAATAGATAAATATAATATAACACGCTATTATAATAGTGTCTATTTAGTAAAGTAAATATATTAAAATAGTGTAAGCAAGATTAAATTTTTTACTCTTACACCGTTTATAAGCATTGTAGTTTATACACTACAGTAAATTCACCATATGGCTATTATTAGAGGGCACCCCATAGAAAACAACGCCAAATCTAAATCATGGGGGGTCGATAAGGATAATATGACAAGGCACCGAGGCGATGCCCAACAGTAGGATTCCACTGAATTGCAGACCCAGGATGTTGGTAGCACATAGTCGCGACTACCGCTCACCTCAACAGCACTCTCACAAATCATGAAAGACCACCAATCAACTACAAAGTAAGAGATATATTATCAAAGAAGCATTCCCAATAGGAGGTGCAACCTCACTTTGCCTGGGTATGACACCTGTTTAAGTCATTTTAATTATGACCCAAAGGTTAGGGCCATCCATCATCGCTCTCTTACTTCATTTTAGTAGCGTTCGCCAAACCATCCTACTTCATTATGGATTCTCCACCACGTGCACAGTTTTAAAGTGGTATCGGTATTGGTAGTGAGTATGACAAAACCGACTCCAGACTCTTTAACAACCAAATGTTTGTAGTTTCCACACCATGACCATTACATTTGAAATCATATTCCAATATTGAAAATCAATTAACGTCAAATATTGATTTTATTATCAATTTCTCAAGTGAATTAAGTTATTCCATATTGCTTCAAATTCTAAATTGATATTTATCAATCGATTCATCATCAATGTTTCATTCGATACCGCTTCAATTTCAAATTCATATTTACGAGTAAATTCAATTTCAAAACTTCACATTCGATTTAAATCCCATATTACAAATATGTCGTTATTCAATTGAATCATTAAATTCAACCATTTTGGATTTTAATTGCTTGGATTGGGACATGAATAATGAATGTACTAAAGGAAATGACTTAACTTATATTATATTTTCTATAGATTATGACAATTAAGAAGTAATGGAGTCCGCCTTTAGTTGCTTGAACCACGTTGCAGCTATATCTGTCAAGTAGAGAGAAAAGCACTTCTCCATAACATTTTCAAAAGTAGAGAGGACTTCTACGTGATGAATATATCTCATTAAGTGAGCGGTCAGATCCTTGCGGTCGTCATATGGTTCTAACACTAGTAACTTGAAATCCGGTGGCTTATGAGAGTTTCTGATATCCACGAAGAATGGACTGCGAGTTATGCAATACAAGTCAGAAGAATAGGCACTGCCTCGAGTGAATCGACAGAGGACATCCAGATCTGAGTGCCATTTCCAAAAGCACATAACTGGTTAAGATTATCCAAAGCGAAATTGGTGCCCCCAGAGTTTAAGTCCATATGAGGAATCGATTGGTTGGCGAGAAGAATATCTGGTTGAATTCCAACCTGAGGGGCCACATCGGGCACAATCCGGACTCCCAGAACCGTGAGAGCACTACCATCCAAAGATGCGCGCGTCGGCACCTGAACAATGATACTAATAGCAGATCCCGCAGCTTGACCAACCAAAACGTCATGAGCTAAAGCAACATAGGGATTTGGGTGCCCCCAAGTGTAGCGGGATCGCACCATTCCTAAGAGCGGCGTCGGCCTGTTGATTAGTTTGCGGGGTTTCCCCTAGTCTCGAGTCACGGGTGAAGGAATATTGGTACTAGTTCTAGTGATGTCTGCCTGGCAGTCGGCCTCGAAGTATTTCTTATATTGTCTTCAATCCGAGCAAGAAAGGTATTGAAAGCATCTTCCTTCCGCTCAAGTTGAGCGTTCAAATCCATAGCCAAGTTCTTAATCATTCCATCAATGTCTTCTCAAGTGATGTAGTTTGATGGAGGTCCAGTCAAGGAAATCTCTTGACTTTCTCCTCCTTCCGTACCTTGAGCTTCAGCCATAGGGCTGAGCTTCTTGCGCTTAACCATGGTGGAAAGCTTTGGCCTTTAATTATAGCGGCGCAATGGTATTTAAATTAAGTTTTCAGGAGAACTGAGGGAACACATATTCCATCGCTTTGTTTGTTGCATTTTTCAACATAGTAGTAGTCTCTTAAATGTCTGAAATGGATGTATATATAAAAATATGCAAAGTAATGTGTGCACAGACATTAACTCATATATATATTAGTGTCTACATAATATCTTTGCATATGGATGAAAATCAAATATAACTTTGCTTTTTCATTTATTAACGATTATTTGACATTCTATAAGAATGCAGAACTTGAAGTAGGATATGTGATAATGTATGACCAAAACATGAGGTGTGATAACTAATAAAGTGGATTGAATTCGTATCTACTTAAAAGTTAACTCATACGTTTATTAGTTAGTATCTACTACATGGCTGAAATTTCACAATTGATTTCGATGATATATAAAATTAATTGTTAATTTTTTTAAGTGATATTAAGATATAATATTAAAAGCATTTTTGGTGTTAAGCATGTCAACCTGGACGTGCATATACACTCGAATGTGTTCCATTTATTGTGTTTTGGTACTAGATGGATTAAATTCAATGTCTTTTTGGGTAGATATTGTTCATTATATCCAAGTTTGAGCATGGACTCAAGAGTGTTTATGAATATATAGATGACTACGTGCATGAGTTAATGTGTACCATTGCTTAGTGGAGCGTGAGTTTATATTTCTGCATTTCCAATCTATGATATGTGTGGTGTGTAATGTGTGTCTAATGAGTTTGTAGTTGTGTATACACAAGTGTGTGTGTATATGTGTGTGTGTGTATATATACACACACACGTTTACTATTAATAATGAAAACTGTTTCCACTGAATTAATAGCTTATTCTACTTGATAATTTAAGAATTCAGTCCACAGATATAGAAACGATTATGGAGCATGATTATTGACTGCATTATCAGATATATTGATGAATTAAGTTTATATTCATGGGGTTATCATGAGACATATGTGCCACCAATCAAGAAAACAAATATATGCCAACATCATGTTTTATAATTAGCATACTACTGATGCTTTTTAGTTTATCTCACCTCTAAATAATACGAAGTTGGGTAATTTTCTATAATATTTTGGTTTGCATATTTGCTAATGAATTATTAGACTCTCAATTTTCATGCTCAAGTAATAATAAATGGAACATTTTTTCAAACGTCTTAATGATTCCTTGATCAAGTTCCTTTCTTTATCTTTATTTTCTTAACTGAAAAGTCTGCGAATCAATAAGCCTCCGACTTACAAGTTTCATTATTTTTTCAGTAAAATATAAAACTCAGTTCTTGGGTGAATTTCAGTTCGATCATAATCGGAACCGGACTGGAATGGGATAAGATCCGGCATGCCAGTCGGAACCGGAACTTCAAACCATGCTATGAAGTTTTTTTGGTTAAAGGAATCAGTCTAAAATTTGAATAGGGAAGGGTTCTAAAAAATGCATACAAGCTTTTTCCATGCGTATTTACGATACAACTATATAAGCATAGAGGCTTTCTTCTGAATTTAGTTTACAGGGGTGCATGTGAATCTGAATGTGGAAAATAAGGAAACCGGACGATATTGTTATCACATATTGAATTAATGTTACTTTTATATACATGCTATTATATATCCTCCTGTAACCATAAAATCTATGAATATTGATCTACACAGATGAATGAAAGTGTGGGTGCGTGTACTTGCACAGTATAATACACACAAGGATAGTGTAATATGGTGAATAATAGCAAACACAGATATAAATAGAAAAAGCAGTAAAAAGGAAAAATCACACCAGAGATTTTTATACTGGTTCGGAGCACCGTCCTACGTCCAGTCCCAGACCTTCTATCTGGAATTTCACTAATCAACAATGTAACAACCCGAATTTTTATAACATGCAATAATCATAAATCAAGGCAGAAATAAATTTTAAAATCTGAATCAAGAGAAACGGGCTATGCCATTGCGTTCGTCTCGGAAAAATACGCAAAATAGAGTCCAAAATTTCTTAAATCGGAGTCCGTATGACCCAGATAAGGCCAAAGAAGATTTCAGAAAAATCAGCCCAAAAATTCGAATTTCAGCCCAATCAGAGTAGGCGGGAAAAATTTCCGCCTAACCCACCAGGTCGACCTGGGGGTTGACCCTAGGGTCGACCTGCCAAGGCCAGGTCGACACTAGAGTCAACCAGGAGGTCGACCTGCCCAGGCCAGGTCGACACTAGAGTCGACCTGGGGGTCGACCTCCCTGGTCGGGCCATTTTGGCCTGGTGCACCTGCTTGTGTTTTCTGGCCCTGTTTGTTGGTTTCTGACGGAATTTGATGGTTCAGATTCGTTTTAAGGTTAATCCTATGGCCTAAACTTGTCCCTAATCCTATAAAAACACCCCTAGACCTAGCCTAAACCCACACAAATCAATCCTATAACGAAGTGCTGCCCAAATTCCTCTTGATCATGGCCTCCATCTTCATTCATATGAACTTGAGCTTCCAAAACTAGATTCAAGGCTAAAGTGCAATCTTTCTACATCAAACCAAGAGAGTAGAGTTAGCTTTCTTCACCAAATCAAGGGGTTTGCTTCTTCTCCAACAAGACAACTTGGAGCTTTGTTTGATTTGGGGTCTTTAGAGTCTCAATCTTGTTCTAGTCTCTCTAACCACGATTTGTAAGCCTCATTCTACTCTTTGATTTAAACTATGAACTTAATATGACATGTTGCAAGTTGAGATTGGGTTTAAGTATAATGATTGCCTTAGATCTATCATTTTATGCATAGATCTATTCATGACTCTTTTGATCTATGACTATGAGACTATCACCTTGACTTTTTGGGTAGAAAGCAATGACCTTTGTTTGGGATTTGTGCATAATGCAACATAGAACCCACCATGACCTTCATGTTAACTTACCTATGATGCTAAACTACATGCTAATCACAAGCTTATTACACTATTTGCTAAGTTTAATGCCATACATGTGTAGATTGGAATTGGACCTAAGTGCAATATTTGCCTTGAACCTATTGTTGTATGCGTAGACCTATTCATGTCTCTCTTGATCTATGATTGTGGAACTATCATGAACCTAGTACCGTTCATGTTGACTTTTGGGCATAAAGCTAAGAGCTTTATTTTGGGATTATGACTTATGCATGTTAACAAACCTTAACCCCTCATGTCCCTCAACATGCATATGATGACCTTGAGCCTATTTATTATGCATAAGTTAGGATTTTCACCTTATGATAGTTGTTGTCATGTTTGAGGCCAAATCACCTTTATGCTATCATACATGTTTTGAGGCCAATATGCTATATGCAAGTTATGATGAACACCTTTGCCTCAAATATCACCATGTTTAAACTTGTGATAGACTTTGCCACCTTATGCCCACCTTGTCATATTGTTATGTTCCCTCTTTGATCTATTTGTGTTGATGCGAACTTACGTGCGATGGGGTTACGTTATGGGTAAACTTAACTGACATGAAACATGATTTGAAAATATGACATGAAAGTTGACATGTGATTATGCTTGAAAACATTAACGTGGACATGACATGTAGAAAAACATGAAGTGACCAACTCGAGGTTGGGTTGAGTTGGTAGCGTAAATCTGCCCGGAACCGACCGGCAAATCCAGTGGCTACAAACAATAGGACCCAATGTGAGTAGTTGGTCACATCGCGCTTAAAACCCGAGGTTAGACTAGGTTGTGGTGTAAATCTTCCCGGAACCGCCCGGCACATCCAGTAACCACAACAAAGTCTAATGTGAGAGGTTGGGTGCATTAAATTAATTAATGCCACATAATAGGGTTAAGTCATGGACCACTTGAATACTTAACCAGTTAAACACGATGGATTGATAAGGTTAAGTCATGAACCAATTATGTGCACTTAACCAACTTGATACATGTTTGGATAGGGTTAACCACACTTAACCCGTTAGAAATCCTAGTTACAAGGTCCTTTTCAGCAGTAACCCACTAAGTTGTATCACGATACCCTAGGGACTAGGCTAGGGGTGGGGCACGATTACTGGGATGGACTGTAAGTGACCAAAAAGACGGCGAAAGTAGGTGCGCCATTGTAGATTCGGCCGGACCATGGTTGTGCACATTGTCCGGGGATGAAAGACAGACATGGGCAGCAGTAGGTTTAGACTGTGCATGCTTGTTTTGTGTTAGTGGTTGGCACCCTAGGACGGGATCACCCTAGGGTGGACCTAGCACAGTTTGACTACATTCCGGTGTTAGGCCGTATGACACCGACACTTGACGAGTTAGGCTTATAGGGAGCCGATCGACTAGAATGGGTAGTTGGACCTTGACTTAGGTCATCTCATGATATTGGGCCTTATTGGTCCAAGGGATCATTTCTTGTTTTACTTGACACGGGTTAGAATACTAGTACTATTGGTGCAACACTTAACCTTGTATATGCGATGCCACACCTGATTTACCTTGTTATCTTATCATCATGCTAGTCCAGTTATTATCCTTATGTTTAATCTCAGTTTCGCATGTTAGTTAACTTTATTAGTTTTTATACTAATAGTAGGTAGGACTTACTCAGTCTTTATGACTGACCCGTTTTGTTTCGCTTCTTTTCTTCCGTTCCCCCCTCCAGGTTCTCAGGGTGGGAACTTTAGCATCTAGCTTGGATCTTTGGCTTGCTTTTCTGATAGCTCATGTACGGTTTGGACTTGAGCTTTGCTATGGCGACACTACTGTTATCTTTGGGGAATAATAATAATTTACTTATGTTATTTTCAGTTTATGTTTTCTAGACTTGTAGTAGTTGGAAAAAAATGATGACTTAGTATTTTCATGTAAGTTGACTTGGGTTTTGAAATGGTTTTAATTCTACCGCTGTTTTACTTACTTTGTCTTACTTATATATCTGTTTATATTCTGTCTTGCGATATCTTCATGCACGTTTACCCAGTTAAACACCCCTCCAAAGCTGGTGTACTCGCTTAGAGTGACACCGGCGGAGGTGGGGTGTTACATTTGGTATCAGAGCATGAGGTTTTACTAGACCGAGCAAAAGGTTTTTAAAACTTTAGAAAACTTTATGAAAACTATTTTCAAAACCAATTTTAAAGAAGTATTTTTCCAAGAAAAGTCTAGTTTATTTTAAAAGGCTATTCCCCAAAAGCCATTAGCACTATCCTTCGTTTCTTCATTCTGAATCTATCTATCTTTTTTCTTCGTTTCTGTATGGTCGATAACTTTATCATTCCGGAGGGCGTACCAGTACCTGTTTGGTTTAGAAGGTATATGGAGGCAAGGGCGAATGAAGCCGACCCCGCGGATATTCCTCCTCCTGTAGCTGAGGTTCCTCCTCCTCCTCCTCAGTATCCACAAGAGGATTTCGCGGAGATTTGCAAAGACTTTAAGGCGATGGGTGGCAAGAATTTTGTTGGGACGGAAACTTTTGTTGAGGCAAGAAACTGGTTGAAGGAGACTGAAGACCTTTTTGCTATCTTTGGTGTAGAAGATCGTAGGAAAGTTCTGTTGGCGGTATGGCTATTAAAAGAGGAAGCTGCTTATTGGTGGGTAGTCACCACTACTACTAGGCCAATTGAGACTTGGGATGAGTTTAGGAGAAGGTTTGGACTGAGGTTTCTATCATCAGCAGAAGAGAACCTTCATATGGAGAAGTTCCCATTACTGAAGCAAGGGGACATGACCATTAGGGAATACGTGGATAAGTTTAATCAACTTGCTCGGTTTGGTTTAGACTTGGTTAACACAGCTCAGAAGAAGGCCCTACACTTTGCTCGAGGATTGAACGAGCCATTGCACGGTTTGGCCATGCCTCATGTCCTCATGAGGGCGACCTTCGAGAGTTTGGTGAATATGGCCCTGCTTCAAGGAGACGATAAGAATGGCAAGAAAGAAGTTAAGCTTAATGAGACTCAAACCAAGAAGGTGGACTCCAAGTAGGGAGATAACCAGAACAATATGAACTAGAACAACCACAACAGAAAAGACAACAAGTCAAGAGAGAGGAGGAAGTGCAACTTCTGTAGGATCACTGGACACATAGCTAAATACTGTAGGAAGAAGAAGAGGAAGTTGGGCGGATAAGTTAGACATCTCAGCAAGGATTGCCCCAAGAAGCAAGGGAAAACTCAGTAAGCAGGACCCTCCGGAGGGCAGTTGCAGGCTCTCCTCGCTCTTCCAGCTCTTGATCGAGGTAGTGTTTCTATAGAAAGTCTTGTTTACATTTCTGATTTTCCTGTTCGTACCTTATTTGATTCTAGCGCATCACATAGTTTTATTTCTTCTGATCTTGTTGAAAGATTGCACCTTAGTACTAGTCTAGTTGAAGATCCCGTTAGTGTCTCAAATCCAATTGGGGGTTCCGCCCATCTATCTATGATTTGTATGGATTTGAGGATTTCTATCTTTAGCGTAGAATTCACATGTAATGCTTATGTTATCGGGTTCATGGGATACGGGTTGATTTTGGGCATGGATTGGTTGTCCAGTTATGGAGCCATTCTCGATTGTGAGCATAGGGTAGTGAGGCTTATGACTCACCTTGGTCATACCCTAGAGATTTCTTGTGATCCTAAGGGTCCTGTCATGTTATGTTATCTTGAATCCCTCGACTCGTCTTTTGACAATCTTCAATCTTTGAGGTTGGTCCGAGAATATCCTGATGTCTTCGATGACGTGAAGGGGTTACCCCCTAAGCGCGAGATAGACTTCCGTATTTATCTTGTTGATAATGCTAAGCCAGTTTCATTGCCAGTTAGGTACATGGCCCCGCGTGAAAGAAGAGAGCTTAGTAAGCAAGTCAAGGAGTTGCTTGAGAGAAATTTTATTAGGCGAAGCATTTCGGAATGGGGTGCTCCTGTGGTATTTGCTACTAAGGCGGATGGTTCGCTTCGTCTATGTGTTGATTATCGTGAGTTAAACAAGCTGACAAAGAAAAATAGGCACCCGTTACCGAGGATTGATGATCTGTTTGACCCGTTTGTAGGTGCTTCTGTTTTCTCTCAACTCGATCTAGCCACCGGATTTCATCAGCTTAGAGTGGCGGAGGATAGTATAAACAAGACCGCGTTTAGGACTCCAGATGGATTCTTTGAATGGCTCGTCATGCCATTCGGTTTGACTAATGCACCCGCATACTTCGTTGATTTGATGAGTAGGGTGTTTTGGGAGTTCCTTAACAAGTTTATGGTTGTTTTCGTGGATGATATTCTGATCTTCTCAAAGTACGAGGAAGAGCATGCTAGGCATCTCAAGGAGGTTATGGATACGCTTAGAGCTCATCAGTTAAAAGCCAAGTTCTCCAAATGTCATTTTTGGAGAAGGGAAGTTCGGTTTCTTAGTGCATAAAGTTCTTGAAGAGGCGCATCACTCGAAGATGACCATACATCCCGGAGGGGATAAGATGTACCGGGATATGAAGCGCATTTTCTTTTGGGATGGGATGAAAAAGGATGTTGCAGAGTTTGTTTCTAGATGCATTGTTTGCCAACAAGTAAAGGCCGAGGCGAAGAAGCCCGGTGGGCTACTGCATCCATAGGAGGTCCCGCAAAGGAAGTGGGGAAGTATCTCTATGGATTTTGTGGATGGATTGCCGAGATCAAGGAAAGGGAATTTTAGCATATGGGTCATAGTGGATAGGCTCACGAAGAGCGCTCATTTCATTCCAGTGAAGAGCAAGAGGACTACATCATGGCTAGCATCTGTTTATCTTCGAGAGATAGTGCGTTTGCATGGAGTTCCTTCTAGCATAGTTAGCGATCGTGACCCAATTTTCACTAGCTAATTTTGGAACAGTTTGCAACAAGCGATGGGTACGCAATTGAATCTAAGTACTGCCTATCACCCACAGACGGATGGTCAGACGGAAAGGGTGAATAAGGTACTAGAAGATCTGTTGAGGCTGTGTATTCTTGATTTTGGTGGTACTTGGGAAGACCATCTTCCTCTCGTGGAGTTTGCTTATAATAACAGTACCAAGTAAGCATAGGGATAGCACCATTCGAAGCTTTGTATGGGAGGCCGTGCAAGTCACCAACATGTTGGTGGGAGACAACGGATAAGCTTATACTAGGGCCCGACATGATAAGGGACAAATCCGAGAAGGTTGAGTTGATTCGAAGACGGATGAAAGCGGCCCAAGACAGACAGAAATCCTAGGCAGACAAGCGAAGGACAGACTTAGAGTTTGAAGTTGGAGATATGGTCTTTGTGAAAGTTTTTCCTTTGTGGAATGTGGTTCGTTTTGGAGCGGTAGGGAAGCTAGCACCAAGGTTTGTTGGACCATCCCCATCATTGAGAGAATCGGACAGATGGCTTATAAGGTGGAATTGCCCGAGAAGCAGGCCAGAGTGCACAATGTCTTTCATGTCTCGCATCTCCGAAAGTGTTTGCATAAATCAGCCGAAGTAGTTGAGCCTAGCATTCTTGAAGACGTGGAGGTAGAGAAAGAGGCAACCCTGAGGAGGGCTCCGATTCGTATCTTGGGAACGGAGATCAAGAAGCTGAGGAATCGAGAAGTCAAGTTAGTAAAGGTTCAGTGGAGTGAAGCCGAGGAAGACATAACTTGGGAAACCGAGGGGAAGATGCGTGGGATTTATCCATTTCTTTTTGAGGGTGCATTCTCAATCTCTTTTCCTATCTTTCTTTTGTTATCCACGTTTATCTTGTTATCTCGTTAAATCTTGTCATGAGAACCTTAGGTAGAGAACCCTATGGATGTAAACATGTGTTTGAAACATGTTATGATTGATGGTTGCAAATGGTTGCGAGTGTTTGCAAGTGGTTACTCGTGGAGGCATGATACACGTTAGGCACTAAGATCGGCTCACAAACTTTCATATTGCATATGCATGAGTGTTTATGCTTATTCATGGATGAAACTTGCTATGCTATCACATGGATGTTGCATATCGATGGACGCTATGTGCACTCATATAGAGATTATAAGTTATGTTAGGAAATTGCGTACATATTGGACTCATTTCACTAACATATCTTGCACTAAGGAGGTTTACTGAATTAGGAACCACCTGATCTTCGCATTAGATACGTGCATATACACACACTTTTGCATATGTTCATACAGCATTTAGAATCTTTTAAGGACAATGATTACTTGTGGATGTTGTTTTGAGTAGATGGATGATGGATAGTAGGATACGTTCTTCCTAACTTGGAGATTTCGGGGACGAAATCCTTTAAGGAGGGGAGAATGTAACAACCCGAATTTTTATAACATGCAATAATCATAAATCAAGGCAGAAATAAATTTTAAAATCTGAATCAAGGGAAATGGGCTGTGCCGTTGCGTTCGTCTTGGAAAATAACGCGAAACAGAGTCCGAAATTTCGTAAATCGGAGTCCGTATGACCCAGATAAGGCCCAAAGAAGATTTCAGAAAAATCAGCCCAAAAATTCGAATTTCAGCCCAATCATAGTAGGCGGGAAAAATTCCCGCCTAACCCACCAGGTCGACCTGGGGGTCGACCCTAGGGTCGACCTGCCAAGGCCAGGTCGACACTAGAGTCGACCTGGGGGTCAACCTGCCCAGGCCAGGTCGACACTAGAGTCGACCTGGGGGTCGACCTCCCTGGTCGGGCCATTTTGGCCTTGTGCACCTGCTTGTGTTTTCTGGCCCTGTTTGTTGGTTTCTGACGGAATTTGATGGTTCAGATTCGTTTTGGGGTTAATCCTATGGCCTAAACTTGTCCCTAATCCTATAAAAACACCCCTAGACCTAGCCTAAACCCACACAAATCAATCCTATAACGAAGTGCTGCCCAAATTCCTCTTGATCATGGCCTCCATCTTCATTCATATGAACTTGAGCTTCCAAAACTAGATTCAAGGCTAAAGTGCAATCTTTCTACATCAAACCAAGAGAGTAGAGTTAGCTTTCTTCACCAAATCAAGGGGTTTGCTTCTTCTCCAACAAGACAACTTGGAGCTTTGTTTGATTTGGGGTCTTTAGAGTCTTAATCTTGTTCTAGTCTCTCTAACCACGATTTGTAAGCCCTATTCTACTATTAGATTTAAACTATGAACTTAATATGACATGTTGCAAGTTGAGATTGGGTTTAAGTATAATGATTGCCTTAGATCTATCATTTTATGCATAGATCTATTCATGACTCTTTTGATCTATGACTATGAGACTATCACCTTGACTTTTTGGGTAGAAAGCTATGACCTTTGTTTGGGATTTGTGCATAATGCAACATAGAACCCACCATGACCTTCATGTTAACTTACCTATGATGCTAAACTACATGCTAATCACAAGCTTATTACCCTATTTGCTAAGTTTAATGCCATACATGTGTAGATTGGAATTGGACCTAAGTGCAATATTTGCCTTGAACCTATCATTGTATGCATAGACCTATTCATGTCTCTCTTGATCTATGATTGTAGAACTATCATGAACCTAGTATCGTTCATATTGACTTTTGGGCATAAAGCTAAGAGCTTTATTTTGGGATTATGACTTATGCATGTTAACAAACCTTAACCCCTCATGTCCCTCAACATGCATATGATGACCTTAAGCCTATTTGTTATGCATAAGTTAGGATTTTCACCTTATGTTAGTTGTTGTCATGTTTCAGGCCAAATCACCTTTATGCTATCATACATGTTTTGAGGCCAATATGCTATATGCAAGTTATGATGAACACCTTTGCCTCAAATATCACCATGTTTAAACTTGTGATAGACTTTGCCACCTTATGCCCACCTTGTCATATTGTTATGTTCCCTCTTTGATCTATTTGTGTTAATGCGAACTTACGTGCGATGGGGTTACGTTATGGGTAAACTTAACTGACATGAAACATGATTTGAAAATATGACATGAAAGTTGACATGTGATTATGCTTGAAAACATTAACGTGGACATGACATGTAGAAAAACATGAAGTGACCAACTCGAGGTTGGGTTGAGTTGGTAGCGTAAATCTGCCCGGAACTGACCGGCAAATCAAGTGGCTACAAACAATAGGACCCAATGTGAGTAGTTGGTCACATCGCACTTAAAACCCGAGGTTAGACTAGGTTGTGGTGTAAATCTGCCCGGAACCGCCCGGCACATCCAATAACCACAACAAAGTCCAATGTGAGAAGTTGGGTGCATGAAATTAATTAATGCCACATAATAGGGTTAAGTCATGGACCACTTGAATACTTAACCAGTTAAACACGATGGATTGATAAGGTTAAGTCATGAACCACTTGGGTGCACTTAACCAACTTGATACATGTTTGGATAGGGTTAACCACACTTAACCCGTTAGAAATCCTAGTTACAAGGTCCTTTTCAGCAGTAACCCACTAAGTTGTATCACGATACCCTAGGGATTAGGCTAGGGGTGGGGCACGATTACTGGGATGGATTGTAAGTGACCAAAAAGACGGCGAAAGAAGGTGCGCCATTGTAGATTCCGCCGGACCATGGTCGTGCACATTGTCCGGGGATGAAAGACAGACATGGGCGCCAGTAGGTTTAGACTGTGCGTGCTTGTTTTGTGTTAGTGGTTGGCACCCTAGGACGGGATACACCCTAGGGTGGACCTAGCACAGTTTGACTACATTCCGGTGTTAGGCCGTATGACACCGACACTTGACGATTTAGGCTTATAGGGAGCCGATCGACTAGAATGGGTAGTTTGACCTTGACTTAGGTCATCTCATGATATTAGGCCTTATTGGGCCAAGGGATCATTTCTTGTTTTACTTGACACGGGTTAGAATACTAGTACTATTGGTGCAACACTTAACCTTGTATATGCGATGCCACACCTGATTTACCTTGTTATCTTATCATCATGCTAGTCCGGTTATTATCCTTATGTTTAATCTCAGTTTCGCATTTTAGTTAGCTTTATTAGTTTTTATACTAATAGTAGGTAGGACTTACTCAGTCTTTATGACTGACCCTCTTTGTTTCGCTTCTTTTCTTCCGTTCCCCCCCTCCAGGTTCTCAGGGTGGGAACTTTAGCACCTAGCTTGGATCTTTGGCTTGCTTTTCTGATAGCTCATGTACAGTTTGGACTTGAGCTTTGCTATGGCGACACTACTGTTATCTTTGGGGAATAATAATAATTTACTTATGTTATTTTCAGTTTATGTTTTCTAGACTTGTAGTAGTTGGAAAAAAATGATGACTTAGTATTTTCATGTAAGTTGAGTTGGGTTTTGAAATGGTTTAATTACTTTGTCTTACTTATATATCTGTTTATGTTCTGTCTTGCGATATCTTCATGCACGTTTACCTGGTTAAACACCCCTCCAAAGCTGGTGTACTTGCTTAGAGTGACACCGGTGGAGGTAGGGTGTTACAAACAACCTCACTTAACCCTAAGGAAACAGGTTCACAACACCTGAGCAGCCAAACGGGATTTCACGCCTCTATCAACACGAGGACTTCACAACTTTGCCTCTCACAACACGGAGGACTTCAAACAAGATGAGTAGACTTGTAATTTGACAATGTGTGTTCTTAATAACACGAATTTGTCAATTCTTATACAACCTTCCTATAATCTTATCCTCAAATAGAATTTTTGTTCGTGAAGATTTGGAAGATGATATCGTATTTGAATCGGAAGAATAATATATAGATTCTAGGATTCAACAACGATATAAGATGATTATGAATGTTTGAGTGCTTTAAATGATCAAGAATGAAATCAACCATAGATAGAAATAATTAGTTGTTTGAATTGATGATTTCATGTTGTTTTTATAGAGGATAAAGAGTTGTAACCATTAGTGAAGAGAAGTATTGAAGAGAAATGATTTTTGATGAAAGGTAAAGGAAGCAACTTTTGATGAGAAGAGATGTCTGTACGAAGAGTTGCTTTCAGTTCGAAAATTGGTCGACAGGTCAAAAATAACCAGTAGACTGAATTTTGAAATATATATACGTTACATATATGAGTGCACGTTTATTGTGCATTCTGCCCAGAAACGGTCGACCACCTATATTTAAACCGGTCGACTGGTTTCTGGCAATATACACAATAAATGTGCATTCATATATGTACATATATATATATATATATATATTCACAATATAGAGGTATATGATTATTTGAGGATAGATTTTAACATTTGAAACACGGCTAAACCACTAAATAATCAACCTCTAACTACGTTATCATTGATACCATTCTTTTTGTCAATCTTGAAACCTCTCCTTGTCATTAATCAAAATGCTATGAATTCCTTGACTCAACATTCTCCCCCTTTTTGATTGATGACAACATAGCTTTGATCATATTGCTAACTCCCCCTGTATATGTAGTCCCCCTGAAATATATATAAGAAAATCTGCAAAAAATATTGTTAGTAACATTTTTCTCTCCCTTTGTCATCGACAAAAAGGAGTAGTGAAGACAGACATTCCATAAAACAAACACAAAATGTAGTAGGATTGTAGCACACAATACAAACCATACATACCCAATTAAGTCATGTAGCTAAGAGTCAATACGTACAAACCCAAATAATACAGCACTACTTATGTACAAGTGCTGATTTAGGTAATAATATAGTGTTCATACTACTATAGTCGAGTGATAAAAAGAACTAGTGAGATGGTGAATCGGATTGAGTCATATCCCCTTCTTCTTCTTTGTCTCCTTCTTCTTCGTTGTCTTTTTCCTCAGTTTCAGTTGTTCCACGACCACGTCCAGTACTCGTTCCTGAACTTGTTCCTTCCTCTGAAGTTGACCATGTAAAAGTAGGAGGCATTGGACGTTTTCCTGGGTCTTGTATATGCGTAGAGGTGGAAGATGCTCCACAAGATATTGCATCCCAAAGTATACCGAAGAAGGACTTGAGTTTAGAAAAGCGTTTGTCAAGTTTTGTATTTAAATGATCAATTTTAGTGTCCGTACGCTTAAGCCTTGCTTCAAGAAGAAATTGATTTCATGCGATTTGTTCAAGCGAATCTTTTGTTGAGGAGGATGGTTGAAGAAGTTTAACCTCTTCCGGTTTTGGTCTAGCGGGCTATAAAGAAGTGCCTTCCCGTTGACTTTGTTCCTGATATTGTTCGAAGGGTGTAATACTAAAACATGGTTCAGGAAGCTTCATTCTCTTTTCCGTTGCTTTGTTGATACATTTTGGCTTGGAGACTTTAGATTCGGGAGATTTGAGACCACAATCAAGTAGAAGACGCATGATGTATTCGTTGTAGAATAAATGTGGTCTTGTACGATCATTTACGAGAAAGATCACATTAAAGATCATACTTATTGTAACACCCCGCCTCCGCTAGGGCCACTCGCAAGGGAATGCACTAGATTTAGAGGGGCATTATTGGTAAACATCCACAGAAATATCACAAGACAGAACATATAAAAATAGCGGAAGTAAAAACAAACTTTCATAACATTAATAAATGAGGTCAAAAGCTTTTTTACATCAGAGTACATCAAAACCTGTCTTGCTGAAATAAAGAAGCATGAAACCTTTTTCATAAATTATTCCCCAATTAAAACAGTAAAGTAGCCATAGCCAAGGAAAGTCCAAGCCATCCAAGATGACCTTCAAGCCGAAGAAGTCTGAACTAAACAACAGTATTTCCTCCCTGTAACCTGGTGGGGGAACGGAAGACAAGAAGCGAAAGAAACGGGGTCAGTCATGAAGACTGGTAAGTCCTATCTACTTCCAGCATAAAAACAGATAAAGGTGACATGACATGCATAAACTGAAAGTAAACACAAGGATGATGTCAAGATAGATAAACTGAACCAAAATAACAGGATGAACTACTGTACCCAGATAAACTAAGGTGTCATGATAAATTACGATGTCAGATAAAACAAGGTATCAGGCCGTCAGGTTCCTATCAAGCATCACGTCCCATGGTATCGATTTAGTCTAACGTTCTATGGAATTTTTCATATATATATATATATATATCTTTACTGGTTTTTACATGTATATTTGCTCTGCACCCTCCGTACTAGTATCCCAGCCTTGTTATGTGTTAACCATGAATGTCCCTTACTCAAAGTCGTGTAATGGTCCATGTCAACCTAATATATAGCATATATAGGTTACTCAAATCATATGTTTCTTTCCATGTATATAAGTTCAGTCCTTTGCCGTACCTCGTACGGGCTTCCTCATGTCGTATTATCCTTGAAATCGTTTGGACTGTCACCCTTGTTCTAGCTAGGCTCTTCCATATGAATCATCGTTTGAACTACTAGGACTTACGCCACCTAGCACCACTAGGGATTACGCTTACCTATTGCACGCTTTCGTATTTCGGTTTGGGTTAAACCACCTAGGCCACTAGGGATTACGCTAACCCTCAACCGCGCCCTTTTTCCCACGCATTCATCGTGAATCGTTTTTCTATAACTGTATGCACATGTATCACATCGTGCCATCCGAGTCCTGTCACAGGGCAAAACAAGAAATACAAGACTCAGTCGGGAGCTTTAGATTTATCTGCCGATGCAGATACTAAGGTCTGCTTTTCTACACGTGGCTATGGTCCCACGAGACCCCTCCCTCTACTAGTGAAAGGCAACACAAGAGAAAATCTTGCATGAGAACTACACTCCGGCCAGCCCACATCCTACGGCCTACCTCACCCATAATTAGATAGCAATTATGGTCTGTTGGGTGTTCCCTGCCTTTCCATACGTACACGCTTGACTCAAGATGGTAGATGATCGACGAACTTGCTATCTCGGGCACCTTATGTATTCGTCGACTCACTGCTGTCCACCCCAGTCTTTAGGTCGCTCGCATAGCAACCAAGGCATATTCTTGGTTCTTCTACCGCAGACCTCAACCTATCGTGAGCCTAGTATATTGACCTGGCAGCTCACAGAGGGATCCCAAGAATATCCTCACGTTCCCCGAAGCCGCTGCTTCGTTACCCAGTTCGTTGGAGCCTTTATCTAAATCAGATAGCCTGCTCCTACACGCATACTTAAACGTTGACCTAACGTATCGGGTTACTAATCTATCTAAGAAATGGTCCAAATTTCCTTGACTAAGAATTATTACTTAGTTTCCCTTAACTAAGTTTTACCACTTAGCCTTATTTCCATAATCCTTGTTAACTATGGTTATTTACCTAATCCTCCGAATTAGGGTTTATCTAATGGGTTAAGTGTCACTTAAGTTCATAACTTAGCCCGTCTACAAACCATGTCAAAATTGGCTAAGTATCCAAGTCCAAGACTTAACCCTACAAACCATGTGTCAAGTTGGCTAAGTATATTAAGCAATCCATAACTCAACCTCGTCTAATTATCATTTTAGATTGGTTAATTATATAAATTAACTTGACCTTGTCAAATTACCGAGTCAAATCGGTCAAGCGTATTCAAGTGATTCGTGACTTAGCCTTATCATGTTTTCACGTTAGATTTGTTAAGTATAGGTCACTTAACAACATCAAACTAACGAGTTGGATTAGTTAAGTGTAAATTAACTTAACCCCGTCCAATTACCATGTTTAGATTAGTTAGGTCTGAGTTGACTTAACCCCATCCATTAACTGTATAAAACGGTTAAGTGTTACTAAGAAAATTTACTTAACCTTATCAAGTTATCGTGTTGGATTGATTAAGTGTTGGTTAACTTAATCCCGTCCCCTCGTCGTATAAAAATGGTCAAGTGTCGTTAGGCAAATCAAGTTACTTAACCTACCCAACCCTGTCATGTTTTGTTAAGTATCATTAGCCTAATCAAATTACTTAACCCATTTGTCCATGTCATATTTGGTTAAGCCTCATTAATCAGATTAACTTAACCCTATTATGTGGCATTAATTATTTAATGCACCCCAACCTCTCACATTAGACTTTGTTGTGGTTACCAAGTTAAGCCGGTGGGTTCCGGGTAGATTTACACCACAACTTGGTCTAACCTCGGGTCTTAGGCACAACATGACCAACTTCCCACATTGGGTCCTATTGTTTGTAGCCACTAGTTAAGCCGGTAGGTTCCGGGTAGTATTATGCTACAAACTCAACCCAACCTCGAGTTGGCCACTCTTATGTTTTCTAAGTGTCATGTTCATATCCAAGTTTTCAAGAATATGGGTAGACCTAACTTAATAGGTAAATTCCCAATTCCATTATCAAGTATACTCACATGTCAACTTCCATGTTATATTTAATGTTACATGTTGTCATGTTATACCCATTTAACCCAAATCATGTTTCACATCATATTTTTATGAAACTTCAAGTTAAGTTTTTCATGTATATTCATGCTCGTCTAACCTAACCCCAAAACGTGTTTCCAACGTAAGTATAGACGAGTCAACATAATAGGAATACTATGACTACAAATTGGCCTCGATCATGCATAGTGTCATAAAAAGGGGTTTTGGCCACAAACACACAAAATGTCACAAGGGAATTTGGCCACAAACATGCATATTATCAAAAAGGGTTTGGCCATAAACATGCACAACTTAAAAGAGGGGATTGGCCACAAGCATGCATAATCTCATAAAGGATTTGGCCACAAACTTGCATGATAGCATAAGGGGTTTGGGTTCATAAACATGCATAAGCCCCAAAATCTTGCCTTAGCCAATGTTTCACAAGTAAAGTGGTTCCTAAAGGTTCATGCTAGCATTTCATGCATAAAGATCCAAACTTGCAAGTTAAACTAGGTTATGCATAGCATGAGAGGCATGATTAAGTCACTCACATGGCCTAAAATCATAAACATGAACACAAGAGGCAAGGTAAGGTTCATATAGGTTCGCATAATCATGTTTAGCCTCATTTTATCTCATGTCATTATCAAAACTACCGTTTCCATCTAAAAGTAGCTAGAACTTACATAGTTAGGCCTAGGGAAAGAAGCATGAATCATCTTGGCTAAGAAAGGTGCCTCCTTTGTTGAAGAATCGTCATGGAACTCGCATAGCAACGTTAATCTTCCTCCGATTTGGTGTAGCAAACTTGCACCTCTTGATTTGAACCCGATTTAAGTGCTTAGGCTTTAGGAAAAGGGGATGGAGGCCATGATCACTTGGCATTTGGGCAGCACTTCGTGGAGAGGGTGAGTTATGAGGGTTTAGGGTGGCCTTAGGGGTGTTTTATAGAGATTAGGGTGTGTTTTAGGCCATAGGATTAGATCTAGGATAGATTAGGACCATCAGATCTCGGAAGCTTCCAGAACCAGCCCAAGAACAAGACCAGGTGAGACAAACAGGTGCGCCAGGCAACTTGCCCCGGCCACCCCCTGTCGACAGGAAAGTCGACAGGGCTGTCGACTTGGTCTGGGCCCAAGTCGACAGGCCTGTCGACGTGGCCTAGGCGGGAAACTTCCCGCCTAGCCCCAGATCTGATTTTCAAAGCTATTTCCGAAGTTCAAATTTCCAGAAATCTTCTTTGGGCCTTTAACGGGTCATACGGACTCCGATTCTCGAAAACTCGGACTCTATTTCGCGTATTTTTCCGAGACGAACGCAATGGCACAGACCGTTTCACTTGATTCAGAATTTATAATTTAATTCTGTCTTGATTCTTGATTTAACGTGTTGTAAAAATTCGGGTTGTTACACTTATCCAATTGATTTCTATATCTCCATATATAGCGTACAAAGCCTTAAAATTCTCTTTATATATGGCATCAAAGTTACCAGTTCTTGGTAATAAAGAATGCGTAAGAGCATGATGTAGAATTCTAGCAGTAGGCCGTAAGTTGATTGCTTTTGTACTGATTTTATGATCTTCAATAAATAGATGGCTTACCTTGTCTCGAGTATGAACAATACAAAAATCACTAGAGAACTTTCTTCCACTATTACCGGATTCAAGAACCGATGCCATTCTTTCCTTTGAAATAAAAACGTGCTCACCACACACAACCGACCATAGACAATGAGCAGAATTCTCTGGTTTAAACTTTTCTATGTTAAGATTAGCATAGAACAACTTTATCATGATATGATTGATTTCGATGTTGCACTTGTCAAAGTCAAGAAGGGGTTTAATTCGGGTTTTGACCGCTAATTCTTCAACATCATAGAGGATGAAATCAGAGAATTTGATGAATGAACCTCCATGAATCGTATAATCTTTCATTTCATTCCACCTCTTGATTGCTATAGGATCCATTAACCATCGTTTTATATTAGCATCAATGGGTAGAAGTTGAGTAGAAGTTGATTTCTTTGTCCTCTTTTGCGGTGGAGCAATTGATTTTGTAGGAGAATGAATTTGGGGATTTTAGATTTGATAACGGTTTATGCGTTTGAGAGATATAAAAGGTAAGTGAATGGGTGTGATGGAGGAACCGACGTGTTGGTTCGGATTTTAAAAAACAAAAGACAGCGTAACCGGTCGACCGTGATGATTTCACTGGTCGATTGGTTTCCATATAGAAACTTTTCCAATCGACTGCTGAAAGTTTAACTGGTCGACTGGTTATTGAAGAAATTGTAAAGTTTCCAGAGAATTAAACGGTCGACCGTTAATATCATACCGGTCGACTGGTATGAGAAAAATATGTTTTCCAGAAACATAAACGGTCGACTGGTTGATTCCTGTCGGTCGACTTGTTTTCCTGTGCTTTGTTTTTCTGATTTTCTGAGATTTTTCCGAAGCTCTACAAAGTGATATAAAAAGAATTTATTTCAAAACTTGAAAAGAACAAACAAAATACATGAAAAGAAATCCATTAAGATTTGAAAACACTTATTAGAGTATCAAAATATTAACGATATATAATTATTAGGAGGAGGAGGAGGAATTGTCTTCGGAAAATTTCTTTGATATTGGTAACTCTTGGTGTCCATGGCGACCAAGTTTCCTTTGCTCCTTCATTTCGCATATAGTTACGATCCCAGGAGTTAGGACTCCTAGTGGAAGACGGAGCATGTGGCTTTGGTTCATGAACTCCTTGTTTGTTTGTGCCACTGAAAAATGATGCCATGCGTTCTAAGAGTGTTAAACGGTCGGATGTAAGTTTTTGTTCGTAATGAAGTTGACGCTAGAGATCCATCTGATGTTTCTGATAGTGGTGATTCTCACTTATCTTTTCTCTAGTTCGTGGGGAGAAAAATAATGCCTTCTTTGCACGTTTGGATTTTGGTGTATGTCCGAGAGTATGGTTACATTTTGGTCTACTTATTGGTATTTCAGGAGAAAAATATTCCTCCGGTTCAGAACTAGTGACTGAAATGTGGGATCGCTGAGCACATTTGTTGCAAATGTGAGCCATTTTGATTGAATTCGTTTGAGAGTAGTATGGACTCAAAGATAGGAGATGTAAAAAAAGAAACAGAATAAACTCATATATATAGGTTTTTCTAAATAAAGAATAATGGTTGGAAACATTCAGACCATATATACCATAAAAAGATGTAGAGCTCATATCTTCTTACTAAAAATAGTGATAGCTACTTGATAGCTAGAGTATAAAAAATGAAAAAAACACCGGTTTAAGAAGTGAACTTGACAATTCAATTATATATAAATTCATACATCAAGTTCAGTTCTAGAAATCAATCCAAGCTCTCTACGCAAAGAAGTAAAACTTGATTCAAGTAGAGGCTTAGTAAAAATGTCCGCTAGTTGATGTTCAATCTGGACATATTCGAGACATATTGTTCCTTTTTCAATATTATAGAAATGATGTCGAATATCAATGTGCTTTGTTCGAGAATGATTTACTGGATTTTTCGATAAGTTGATCGCACTTGTGTTATCACAGTATATGATGGAGTTTGATAAATGAATATCAAAATCACGAAGTGTTTGTTGCATATATAGTACTTGAGTACAAGCAAGAGCTGCTGATATATACTCAGCTTCACATGTCAAGAGTGAAACACAATTTTGTTTCTTACTAAACCAAGAAACAAGTGATTTTCCAATAAAATGGCACGTACCACTTGTACTCTTTCTATCCGTACGAGAACCACCGAAATCAGCATCACTGTAGGACACTAATTCGAATGGACAATCTTTTGGGTAGAAAAGACTGAAATCTTCGGTATTATTAAGATAATGAATTATACGTTTTACAGCTCGTAAATGTGATTCTTTAGGATTGGCTTGAAACCTTGCACATAGAAAAACACTCATCATTATATCGGGACGACATGCGGTAAGATAAAGAAGAGAACCAATCATGCTTCGATATAACTTCTGGTCAACATTCTTACCATGTTCATCTTTCTCAAGATGTGTAGTTGTACTCATAGGAGTAGGTTTACCAGATGTATTTTCTAAACCGAAGCGTTTGACAATATTTACACAGTATTTTTCTTGAGTAATAAAAAATACCGTTAGAAAGTTGTTTGATTTGAAGACCAAGAAAATACGATAGTTCTCGCGTATGAGACATTTCAAATTCTTTGGTCATAATATTTGCAAACTCCTTGCAGAGTTTATCATTTGTTGAACCAAAGATAATATCATCTACATATATCTGGATAACTAATATATCTTTTCGAGAATGATTGATGAATAAAGTCTGATCGACTTTACCAATTTGAAATCCTGAGTAAATAAGATAGCTTCATAATCGTTCGTACCAAGCATGAGGTGCTTGTTTCAATCCGTATAAAGCTTTCTTAAGTTTATATACGTGATCAGGATGTTTTTCATGTACGAACAAGGGAGGTTGTTCGATATATACATTCTCTTTGATAAATCCATTTAAAAAAGCACTTTTGACATCCATTTGATAAAGTTTAAAATTATGATGACAAGCAAAGGATAATAAAATTCGAATTGCTTCTAGTCGAGCAACTGGCGCAAAAGTTTCTTCGTAATCGATACCTTCTTCCTGATTGTATCCTTGTGCTACTAATCTTGCTTTATTTCTGGTAATATTTCCTTGTTCATCAGCCTTATTTTTATAGACCCATTTCGTACCAATAATTGACTGATCAGTTGGTCTTGGAACAAGTTCCTAGACATCATTGCGCTCGAACTGATTTAGTTCTTCCTGCATGGCAATGATCAATCATCAGTAGCAGCTTCTTTTGGATTCTTAGGTTCGATATTAGAAAGAAACGCGACATGACCCATTTGATTGAGTTGACCTCTTGTTCTAATTTGTGATGTTACTTCTCCAATTACATTTTGAATCCGGATGATCTCTTAGAATTCTCGGAGGAGATCGAAATCTTGGTGGAGAAGGTATAACAACTGGCTGAGGAATATTTTCAATAATCTCTGAGTCAGAGTCATTATTTGTGATGATAGGATTTTCAGTGACTATAACTTCGTCGTCGTCTGATATGTCATGAGATGGTTTATAGAATTCATCGAATGAGACATGAAGAAAATCTTCAATAGTTTTAGTTCTTTTATTAAATATACGATAGGCCTTGCTTCGTTCTGAATATCCAACAAATATACCTTCATCAGATTTTGGATCAAAATTTCCAAGATGGTCTTTCGTATTTAAAATAGAGCACTTAGAACCAAAAACTTTGAAGTATGATATACTTGGCTTTCTTTGATGAAATAACTCATAAGATGTATTTTTGGTGAGAGGTCGAATGGATACACGATTCAAAACATAACACGCAGTTGCAACAGCTTCTGCCCAAAAATGTTTTGGTAAGGTGGATCCATTTAATAATGTTCTTGCACATTCTTGTAAAGTTCGATTTTTCCGTTCTACAACTCCGTTCTGTTTTGGAGTTCTAGGAAACGAAAAATTATGATATATACTTTCTTTGTACAAAAATGTTCAAATTCATTATTTTCGAACACTCCACCATGATCACTTCTTATATTCTTTACCTTAAGCCCTTTTGATTTTTGAATTCTCTTGACGAACGATTTGAAATGTTTGAAAGTGTCACTTTGTATTTTAAGAAAATCGCCCAAGTATAACGAGAGTAATCATCAACAATTACAAACACATATCGATTATGATTTATTGACTGAACCTGTGTTCGTCCGAATAAATCCATATGTAATAGCTCGAGTGGTTGTAATGTTAATATGACTTTTTTGATTTAAATGATGATTTAGTCAATTTTCCTAATTTACATGCATCACAGATGTTGTCAACCGTAAAGCTCATTTTGGGTAGTCCTCTAACTAGGTCATTTTTGGCTAGCTTATCGATAGTTTTAAAGTTTATATGACAGAAACGTTTGTGCCATAGCCATGGATCATTATCTTTTCCTATAAGACACATATCTGAATTATGATTGACATTCATATTCAGAATATAAATATTTCTATCTCTATATCCTTCGAAAACTAAATTTCGATCTTTATCTAAAATACTGCATTTGTTATCCGAAAAGGAAATGGTAAAACCCTTGTCGCATAATTGACTGATACTAAGTAAATTATGTTTCAAATTTCTAACTAGCATGACATTAGTAATAAGAGGTAAGTTAGATGTACCGCAATTGCTCACATCGCCTTTGCCGATGATGTAGCCTTTTGAATTCTCTCCAAAAGTGACGGAGCCACCATCTGAATAATTGATATTTGTCAATAAGCTCTTGTCTCCAGTCATATGCTTCTAGCAACCACTGTCCAGTATCCACTTTCCTCTTTTCTTAAGTGGGACCTGCAAAAAATAAAATTAAGTCCATGGTACCCACTTTTTATGGGGTCCTAAGAGTTAGGTCTTAGGAGTCCAAACCCATACGGGCTCGGTATCCCCTTTATATAAATAATTGGAATTATGATGCACATTTTTCAAAAACTTCTGAATATAATTGTTCCTAATCAAATTGTTATTTGTTTTAGGAACCCATATTTTGATAGTCTTGACATTTTTCTTTTGAAATTTCACAACCGGTTTTGGTTTGGAATATAATTAACTAAGATTTTTCTTAGCTTCAGTTTCTTGTACTACTTTATTTTTTCTTTTTCTTTTATTGCCAAGATGTTTCTTAATATCTTGTTTCTTATACACCAAACCTTGTTTATTCATAGCAGATTGTGAATTTTCAATAATTTTTGTCAAATTCTCTCGACATTTGTTGAAGTTAGAAACATTTTGAGTAATGTCGTCTAACTTAGTTTGTAAATTGGCTTTTTCTAGGTCTAGGATTTTGACTTTTGCCTTAAGCTCATGATTTTCAGTAGTAAGAGCATCATTTTTCTCTTTTTGAGTTTCAATTTCTTGACTCAAAAGAGATAATTGAGAATTAATATTAGATGATGATTCTTGAGCTTTTTCAAGTTCCTCCTTTAATATTTTCTTCTCGTCTTTTAACATATCTCGTTCAAATTCTGCTCTACTTAAATGTTCTTGAGCTTGTTTGCATTGTCGTTTCATATCTTTAAATTTAAATATTAATTCAGCATTTATATCAAGAACTTCTTCAAAAGTAGGAATTTGTACCTCATCTTCTGTTGCCATGAAACATACATTAGCTTGTTCATTGTCTGAGTCACTTTCACTATCAGATGAAGATGAGTCTGAATCATCCCATGTTACTGAGAATGCTCATTTCTTTGACTTGTCTTTCTTGTATTTGATTTTGTCACTTTCTGACTTCTTCTTTTGCTCCGGACAGTCCTTTTTCATATGTCCCTTTTTATGACAATTAAAGCATTCTATATTTGATGATGATGGTTTATTTGAACCAAACTTCTTTCTGTTGTATTTACGAGCTTTTCGTTGCTTTAAGAATTTCTTGAATCCTTTTGCAATGAACGCTAGATCCTCATCTTCGGAATCTGAGATGTCCTCATATTTTTCAGCATGAAAAGCTACATTTTTCTTTTATTCTTTTTGTTCGTTTCTAGCCTGCAAGTTAGCTTCATAGGACATTAGATTTCCTATCAATTCATCTGGCTTCATAGTGGAAAGATCATTAGCTTCTTCTATTGCCAATACTTTTCCTTCCCATTCATTAGTCAGAGAATGTAGGACTGTTGAAACAACATCAAAATCCGAATATTTTTGCCCTAAACCGATAAGTGCACGATGAATAGTTTGAAACTGTGAGTACATATCATTTATCGTCTCGTTTGGTTTCATTTTGAAATTTTGAAACTGACTTTTCAGCATGGCTATTTTGGCCTGTTTAACCTTGTTAGTACCTTCATGAGTGATTTTTAGCATTTGCCAAATTTGATATGCAGTGGTACAGATACTAACATGGTTATATTCGTTTTGATCTAATGCACAAAACAACATATTTATTGCTTTTGCATTTATGGTTGCTGCCACTTTCTCAGCCGCTGTCCATTCTGAATAATCAGTTGTTGGATTTACTATTTCTTTTTGAGTAGCATTCCAAGCATCATAGCTATTTGATTGCATAAAGAATGACATACATGTTTCCCAATAGCTATAGTTGAGACCATTGAAAAATGGAGGTCTTTGTGTAGATTGACCTTCCGTATAAGTGGTAGTGCTAGTGGTTGCGTTATTTGCCACATTACTAGAATATATCAAATAACTGTGTTAAGGTTATATGATGACCGTGCTCTGATACCAAATGAAAGTGTGGGTGCGTGTACTTGCCAAGTATAATACACACAAGGATCGTGTAATATGGTGAATAACAGCAAACACAGATATAAATAGAAAAAGCAATAAAAAGGAAAAGTCACACCAGAGATTTTTATATTGGTTCGGAGCACCGTCCTATGTCCAATCCCAGACCTTTTATCTGGAATTTCACTAATCAACAACCTCACTTAACCCTGAGGAAACAGGTTCACAACACCCGAGCAGCCGAACGGGATTTCACACCTCTATCAACACGAGGACTTCACAAGTTTGCCTCTCACAACACGGAGGACTTCAAACAAGATGAGTAGACTTGTAATTTGACAATGTGTGTTCTTAATAACACGAAATTGTCAATTCTTGCACAACCTTCCTATAATCTTATCCTCAAATAGAATTTTTGTTCGTGAAGATTTGGAAGACGATATCGTGTTTGAATCGAAAGAATATAGATTCTAGGATTCAACAACGATATAAGAAGATTATGAGCCTTTGAGTGCTTTGAATGATCAAGAATGAAATCAACAATAGATAGAATAGATAGAAAGAATTAGTTGTTTGAATTGATGATTTCAAGTTGTTTTTATAGAGGATGAAGAGTTGCAACCATTAGTGAAGAGAAGTATTGAAGAGAAATGATTTTTGATGAAAGATAAAGGAAGCAACCTTTGATGAGAAGAGATGCCTGTATGAAGAGTTGCTTTCAGTTCGAAAATCGGTCGACAGGTCAAAAATAACAAGTAGACTGAATTTTGAAATATATATACGTTACATATATGAGTGCACGTTTATTGTGCATTCTGCCCAGAAACGGTCGACCGCCAATATTTAAACCGGTCGACCGGTTTCTTGCAATATGCACAATAAATGTGCATTCATATATATACATATATATATATATATATTCACAATATGATTATTTGAGGATAGATTTTAACATTTAAAACACGGCTAAACCACTAAATAATCAACCTCTAACTTTCGTTATCATTGATTCTCTTCTTTTTGCCGATCTTGAAACCTCTCCTGGTCATTAATCAAAATGCTATGAATTCCTTGACTCAACAATGTATGCAAATGAAAATTGAAATTTGGAGTTCCACCACCAAAACCCCTTCTTTTTTAAAAGTTTTGAAAACTTTCATACTAACATCCTGTATTTATATGGATGGTTTTATATGACAGTGCGGAAGACATTAAATTTTTTGTCCAAAAGCATTAATAACTTAGATTAAGCAATTATGTAGTAATCTTCACAATTGTTTTCGAAAACAGTGGGACTTGCCTCTTGGGTTTCGCATCATATTATATATTTAAATATGATAGATTTCTGATATATGATATAGTAATTTATGATCGATTTATTATCAAATAATGTATAGTTGAATAGCAATTAAGTGATTTAACTCCTAAAGGGAGGATAATTGACATGTTATTAATGCATGCATATTATGATTAGATGCAGGTCCACCTGGACGTGCATATATACTCGTATATATACACACACACACATACACATATATACATATATATACACACACACATATATATATACCATATACACACACACACATATATATATACATATATATACATACATATATATATATATATATATAGGGGGGCGTGCGTGCATATACCATAGTTTTTGATGTATCACACTTGAATTACAAGACTGTTTCATATGAATTACATTACTACGTAAGTAATTCATAAGAATTACAAGAGTAATTCATAAGTCCATATCATTAAATATATTTAATGTTTTGGATATTAAATATGATGTTTCCTCTGCCGTGCATACTTCTTTGTTGTTGAGCAATCCCAAGCAAGAAATATTATGTATAGTAATACTAGTATAATGAATAGATGATGTAACATATCATATGTATTTGTTGAGCAGGTTCAATGTACGTATATTATATTTAGGTCATTGAGATATGGATGGTGCAAGTTAATAATTTCATTTTGATTTGCTGAGCACGCTTAATGTTGAAATGAAATTAGGGCAACATACCAAAGGTTAAAGAGTTTGTGACACAACCAATAAGTAGCTATCTATCATTCGTGGAGCTAAGACTTGTTGAGCAAACTTAATGTCATATTTTAGAGATGGACAAGTCGTAATACTTGCTAGTGAAGTCGAAAGGCTTTTTTGTTTTGATTTAAAATCACGAAATATGATGGAGTAAAGAGAGTTTATTAGGAAAATGAAATGTGAAGTTTAATCTTACTAATATAATACTCTACCACTTAAACTTGTAGAAAATAGTATGGCTATAAGAACAATCAAAATAACGTTGATTTACGAGCTTCTCTAGTTGGTTATTAAAGGAAAACCTAAGTTTTCATAACATCTATGTTTTGTAGTGGCATCACAATTTTTTTTTTTTTTTGTAAATGGGACATTTGATTGGCTCATGGCCGTTTTTGGTGGATAATAATGTTCCATAAAGTACGAGCTTACCAAGAAGTTGTTTTTATGTCAAAATGAACAAAGAACAAAAGGTGGACTAATATGTGTTCTAATGATAAAATGCTAATATGTGTGCTAACGATCAGGAAATTTAAATGGTTTTAATAACGTGTTGATTGAAATTTTACTTACGAATTATAATTTTATTTATTTTGAATTATAAAAATGTATGTATTTGATTTATGACTATAAAATAAAATGCATACGTCTAATTTGAATATCGAAATCGAATCGAATATTATTTCAGAAATTATTTATTTTGAAAACTAGCGTGAAATTGATTAATAATGAAATGTTGAAATATTGATTCTTAAAACATAATATTTTACATAAAATCGATCCTGTAAATTTTATAATGAAAACATTAAATTTCACTCGCTCTGTTTAATTCGATTTATATGATCTAGTTTATATATATAATTGAATCAATGTAAAGGATTTAAATATACTATGCTGCCTTGACGAGATCTGAAAAATTATATACACAAAATGTCCGGAGCCACCAACGCGCCTCTCTCAACAATATCTATGTGCTCTACCTCTTCATGCTCGACCTGGGAGTGTTCTCTTTCTGGCTGTACCCCGTGATCAGACGCTATCGATGAACTTGCCGCCTAAGAAGTAGTGGACTCTCTGGAAGTCTCAAGCTTGCTGCCTTCGAGCTAGCATCGATAGTTGAGTTAGATGTATGTGACGAATGCAATGAAGCCTCGGCTTTTGAAGTCAGCTATATCATAGACCTTGTCTTCATTGCTGGATATAATTTCAATATACTAGCATTAGACATCGTAGTTGTATAACCTGTACACCTGATGTTGGTGCGAGCTAACAAGTGCAAGCAGTGTTGTGCGATGCCATTCTAATAAAGTTTATAATTTAGAAACTTGGGACACAACGGCGATCCCAAGTCCCCGAAACTATGACCACCGTCGTTGTCAACCAAAATTAACGGATTCACATTGAATCACGACTATGTTACGATTAGAATCGATAAAACATGTTCAACAGTTCTGTAATCCAGTCATGTCCAATTATATGCTCTAACCCTATATGTCAGGCTGAAGTGTCAGCTGAGTAATAGTTAACGTAAGTCCCAATTCAATCGAACAATGTAGCAAAAACAACATAAATCCTGGAGCAGGAAGTCGAAAAGCCAAAATTACAGATGAGAAACATGGCGCTTCATAAGAACGTAACACAGAGTACTCGAGCTGGCTATAAGTCTCATATCCCCTCTCGGATAAGAAAATTTTGTACCCCTTTAGGGGTCCAAAATTTCGTAACCCGACCCAAGGGACACGAGCACAACGGGTTCGAGCCCGAAGCCCCAACTCCTAATCCGCTACACCATGCTCCATCGTCCCGCATGCAGCTCGGGTTTCGACCTCCCCCTCTACCTTCTCGCTAAACTCTCTTCTCCTCCAAAGCTTAATACCGAACCCAACCTAACCTCCAGAAACGATGGAAACTGCTCAATCCCGAGCATCACTACCAAGGACCGAATACAGCATGAGACCGGCTTTTACCGATTCTGAGCTCAATTCAAATCTCGTCCATGGTGCTCGAGCAAGGGAGCCACCACCAGGCCTGATCTTAAGGTCCAGACATGGGCAAGGAGGACTAAAATCTCCCTATCCCACCTATTCTCAGGATGAGTGTTCGAAGCTTTCCAGGGTTCGATTTCAGATCGTGAGAAAGAAAGCAAAAGAAGAAGAAGAAGAGAAGAAGCAAAGGGAAGGGTTGAACCCACTGACCCTTCGAGTTCCATAGTGGAACACGAATTCTTGCACCCCAGTGGGGTACGAAATTTCGTACCCCACTGAGGTACGAGATTTTGTACCCCCGTTTGGGGGACGAAATTCTTGTATCCCAAACGTGGATACGAGTATCTCCAAACAGTATATATATATATATACACGCACATGCTCGTATATATATATATATATATATATATATATATATATATATGTTAATGCATACATATGCTTTGCGATGTACCATCGCGACGCTACACATTTGTGTGTGGACATGTGCGTTCATACGAGATAGAATATGTAAAGAACGAACATTCGCACACATGCACTCGCGTACGTTCCCATTCACTCTGCATATGTTACTGATCAATTCTTATTTACCATGTGCGCAAAATTACGCAAGGAACGTGTAAGCATAAACATGATGTCACATCGATGACAACTCATTTACGATTACAACATAAACAAGGTCAACAACTAACGTTTATTTTCATGAGTTTATAGGAAATTGACGATTCAACAAAATATTTCTATCAATTCACAGCACATCGTGTCAAGACCAGACGTACTTTGGGGGAGGGAGGGTAAATGTTAACCGGCCTTTTGGTCCAATTCCCAAAAGTACACAAGACACGCTCGACTCAACACATGGCGTGACGCTACAACCCGAAGTGTTGCTAAAAAGACAAGGATATAAGCCAAGAAAAGGTTATGCGAGTAAGGTCCTCACAACTCCATGAAACAATGCACAAACCCCGATTTCGTACCCCTTGCCTCCTCTAAAGAAGTTCGAACCCCACATACACTTTCGGCTGGCCCGAACTCGTACCCGAATCCCCCGTGCCTAATGCCCACAAATCCAACATACTTAACATACCCCACGGGGTACGAATTTCATACCCCACGGGGTGTAAAATTCGTACCCCTAGAAGGGGGTACGAGCTTTCTGGCATGATGGAAGGGGTCCGAGTTTTCGGAGGACTGCACCCTGGGGTATGAAATGTACTATCGTGGTCCCATATTCCTACCTACTCTCACCTAACCAGTCCACTATAATTACCCCCAAAGCTCACACTTCAAAGGGGTTGGAAATTGGCTGATTTAACATCTCTCGAGAGCTCCAAGTGACCTCATTAATGGAATCCATGCTTTGAGGAAGAATAAGGACAAAATTGACTTTTTCCCAATATTCACATATGATGATTATAACATCAAAACACTTAGAAATGATTGTACGAGGATGTCATGGGATAGTCCTAAGCTTGTAACTCTTTATTGTCAATAAAGAATCAGCGACTCTTCCAAAGTGGACGTAGGCCCCTCACGGGACCGAACCACTATAAATCTTTTATGTTATTTACTGCCTTCTGCACTTATATTTCCATGCGAAACTATAATTCTTAAGTAATATAGAATCATGGGTGTTTACGACATATTTTGTCGTCAACAGTTTTAAAGCTCTTTTCGCTCTTTTTGGGCATTACGACATAAATTGGGCATAAGTTACACTTGATATTTTTTATCCAAATAATCTTTCAGGCCATGAATACGTCCTCTTTCATGGTATCTATCTTACTCATATCTTTACCTATTTTGGATTGATTTTAAAGTAGTGGAATTTCTTCTTTGAAAAACATTTACACTAGCTAGTATCCATCTTATGCATATTCCCAAGATTTTTAAGTCTTATGAGGAACTTATCGAAAAGGAACAAAAGCTCGCTTACGAACAACAAATCGAAGAAGCGAAGGAGGAAGAAGAAGAAATGGAGATTCAGGAAGAAGGGGAAAAGTAAGAAATTAACCTTGAGAGTGTCGATCCACCGATTCGTCCAACTAACAAAAATCCTCTTATGAATCAAAAGAAGATCGTAGAGAATAAAAAGACCCATAAATTTTCCATGAGCAAAAAATTTAACAAAATTTCATGAAAAAGGATAAGTTCTTTAGGAAAATTGGAAGGAAGCTTAGACTATCATTATCATCCACATTTTGTTCATCTGCTATTTTCTAAGCTTATTTGTCTTTGTATATGTTGTATTAGCCTTGTATTTCAATTTATTAAGCATCGTACTGCTTTAATCTCTAGTATTGATTGTAATCAATGTTTAATATGAATTATATCCTTTATTTCTCTGTCGAATACTTGCAATAGTCTCCGAAAATCAATAAACCAACAATATATAGATTATTTAGTTTACACCATTAACAGCGTTAATGCCTTCCCATCTAAAATATTCCCGAAAATTGCAATAGTCGCCGATGACAGGTACCCGACGACTAACAGGAGGCCGGCGCATTAAAACCTAGTGTATGCTTATTATCCAATTTCCTCATGTGGATACAATCTGACGTAGATCCACTGGGTGGGAGCACTAAGTTCTGTCCTATATGGGAAAATTTGTCATCCCCAGTATTGTGAGTGTGCAGCTCCATTTTTCTTTTCTATTTTTTCACCTGGAAGGCTTCTGTTCTTAACCTTTGCTCCTCCGTTACCCTATGGCTGGTGGTTTTTGACTTATCCGCTCGAGATCCTGAAAACTTTCGTTTGGGTATCTTTCTCATAATTTTTCTCCTTCAAAGCTAGTCCAATCCGGGATAGAACAAATCAGGTAGATATGTGATGGGGTTAACCAAAGGATCAGAGGTTCAAGCCCTCCCTCTAGTGCCAAAATGTTAATGATATTTTTCGTCAACACTGGGAATGAATTAACTAGAGTGGTTCTAATGGAAAAATAGGTGGTTTGGCTTTTTTTGGGTGAGATCGGGCCACCCCCTTAGATACTGGAGTTCATAGGAACGGGTTCGCTAAGGACTACCAGAATAGTCTAAATTCAGAGAAGGAAATATATTCCTTCGTCCGATGACATATTGGAGTGGGGATTCATACACATCTGAGAATGAAAAATAAACTACAACCGCGATGATTTATAAATCAATTAATAAATCTTTATAGTTGAAATAAGGTTGTTGTCATCCAAACTCCATTCTCCAATAAATCTTTATAGTTTTCCTATGCATTTATATATGTATATATATTCTAGATAGAAATGTTAGTATATATTTTACAATCAATTAATCATGATAATTGAAATAAGGTTGTTGTCATCCAAACTCCATTCTCCAACAGCGGGACCTATTCTTCTACTAATGAATAATTCTCCTCGATATCTGCAGCGTACATGGAGCTTAAGATTTGGTGTGCGAGAAACATAGTAGGTCATCTTCATGATTATCAAGGCATACGTGGTCCTGGGAGTTCGTGGTAAGGAAATTGAATGGGCCCAATTTGACCAATGAAGTAGACTTGAGAATCGGGCTTTGTTGTGTAGCGTAGGAAGTGGATTGTCATAGTTGGGGGTCGATCAATTGGTTCGATCGACCTAGCCTTCGGACTTCGATCTATTTGCAGAAGAAGTATGCTTCGACTCGGGAATTGCTTAGTTGGGTCGTGCCAAGTTTTGTTCGACCGATGAATGAGTCGTTCCAGAATAAGGAGATAACTTATCTTAGGTATAGATTCTAGTTATGATGGCTTTCACCAAAAAGCTGGTCAACAAATCCCCGATAGATTAATCTAATAAATCATATATATGTAGTTATAAGCCTAATATATCAAGGCACTCTCCATGGTACCCTCCTCGATTGGTCTCCATCGCTGTGCTGCTAAAACAACTAGACCATACAGCGAAAGCGCACTACTTTTCCATTATTACTCCATGAAAGTGTTCTAAGCTGCGCTGTGAAAGCGAATGACTTCCTACCGCTGCACCATAAAGGTGCCCAAAGCCTAAGTTCATTTACGGAACTCAGTCGTAGGCTTTCTATATCTGTCATGAATGGCTTCATTAGGCGCACAATACAGATATAAAAGATTGGTCTCTCTCTTTCGGTGGCTATAGCCCCACTTGGTCCCTAAGTAATGAAAGACATTTCAAAGAGCTAAGTGACTACCCTAAAAACCAATCTAAACATCCATGTGGTCCCTTATCCAATTACCCGATAGTAAAAGATCATTTGCCTCTTGGTTTAGCTCCACTCTTTCCTGTACTCGCTCCGACCGGCGATGAACTTGGGAAATAGCCCACATGACATTTCACTAAACAAAATTCTCTTTAATATTATTAGTGCATAGTGCAAATTTTCCATGGAGCAATAAATTCACCATGCTGCCTTGACGAGATCAGAAAAATTGAATTTTTTTGTTCTAAGCCAAGCATCGCATGATCCAAAACAATACAACGTGTGTCTTCTATGTTGTTGTTTTATCCAAGTTTAGAGCCTTGTAGGCTTTGTTGTTAAGTTTTTTTTATCCAGCACGGGTCAGGTTGGGAAAGAGCAGAAGGTAAGCGAAGGCGAGAGATGATTTCGTTAAGTATGTTACTTGTCATTGAGTAATTGTGCACGAGAATTGGGGGCTAGTGCACATGTTCATCTAAGGCGAAGAATAGTTAGTGGAAGAAGAAGAGCTAATTATTTCCTGATTTTTTTTTAATATTTCATGTTGTTCATCACTAACCCTCGATTGCTTACATAGATTTTCTACTGAGATGATATTTGAATTGTGTGCCCTGACTTGTACAACATACGTATCCTGAGTGGTTTATGAGTGCGTGAGTTTATATATATGTGGATGTGTGAATTTGTAGATAATGGGATAGGGTGCGTAAACATTCATATATATATATATATATATATATATATATATATATATGGGCTCATTCAAAAGTTTGGATTTGGATGGGAGGCACCTACGGACAAATTTTCATGTGTGTTCATGAAACTGTACTAATCTTATATGCAAGTTTGCGTACAAAGATGGGTGATTTAGAAAGAATCCATTAGTTACTTTTTAAACTAAAATAGTATGCAAAATTTAAACTTTAAAGATAGCATGAGCAAGTTACTCTCGACACAGATTTCTTGTATGAACCGCTTAGATGTTTAGTGGAAATGACAAGGTGGCCATTCTTGTATATCCACATTTGATTTCATGTAATGTTTGACATTCAAATATCCAAAGAGTGCATGATGAATTACTAGATTACTTACTAATATTAGCAAAAAAAAACTTACTTAGGTGTATATTGTTTTCATTCATTACAATTGGCTTTCACATGTGATGTAGTTATTGTTGAGAACATATATGTTTTGTTCATTTTTGATTTCATTCTCTGAGTACTTCCAATATTGTTAAGTAAATTGGGGACTGATAATGATTGATGTAGTTTACCCTTAAGTCAGTCCTTATTTAGATTTGCTTTTCTACATTGGTCATCTAACATTGGATATTTTGGTAGATCTGGAATGTTTGTTCACATATAGCACCAAACAGGTAATAACGATCAACATACTGTATACTAGGGTGAATTTCTTACTGGTAACCAGTATTTGAACTTGGTTTTCCTATTTAAGACATATTTATTCTAGGAATGCAGCATCACATACGTAATGGCCCAACTTTTCCATACCGTTCAAGATGATATTTAACCCCACATGTCCAACTCAAAGGGCCTACTGTTGGATAAATTCGACCTAATCGACATCCAATGGTTATAATTTAACCTTCTTAAAAAAAGGATCTATGCAAGAAAAGTATATCAAAATTAATTTAGGTTAGGGTTTTATACCTGCCATGTCGAATCCATGAATACCAGATCAACTTCGAAATCGAAAAAAATGGACTGAAGCATCGAATCGAAAGCACATCAATCGTCGTGCCTCTATAGGTATCCACACAAACACTATCTCTTCAATCAAATCGAAGCAAAAGGGGAAAGAATGGTATTAGCCGCCATTCAATTTAGGGTTTTAAAAGTGAAATGGGATAAGCAGATAATTAGAAGAAAGAAGTTAGAGGGTGAGAAAAAGAAAGAAAAAAATGTTAGAACAGAAGAAAAAGGAGATTGGAATCTCATAGCGGAACGAATAAAATATAATATATCAATACCCTTTACACAAAAAGAAGACTTTGTGTATATATATACAGACTTTGTGTGTGTGTGTGTGTGTATATATATATATATATATATATATATATATATATATATAATCACACAATTAGAGTACACAAATACAACGCATAAATCGGAAACAAATTAATACTAGAAAATACGGGAATACGTCTCGACTCCGCTCCTTTTATGAAGCTCCAAGCCAAACCTAACCTATAAATATACTCGGTCTGATTGGAGCACATTTGGGAAAAGAAAAATCACCTAAATCAGTCTGGAATGCTTTCAGTAATAAATTCACGTCACAGATAACTTGCTTAACTTTAGAAAATCCTTTGAAAGAATGGAACTCTCGTAAGACACGATCACATAAAAACATGGAACATGTTTTTATCTTACGATAACCAAATAACTTTCTATATCAAAATCCAGTGATATTGTAGTAATGTCTATCAAACCACAAATAAAATAGGAATATAGCCGGAAAGCTTACATCTCACTTTCCAACATAGTTATTTTACAATTAAAAACATACAACTTCAGAGGAGATGGACGCCTTGTAATAGAGGATGGTATGTATTGCATCTCTACAATAAACTAGAGAAAATATGTTTTAGCCATTTCAGATGATGACATATTAGTGTGAAATAGTGAAACAAAAATTAAAGTTTAAACTTTGTAATCAATTGTTTGGAAAAAACAACAATGTATGATAAGTTATTAATGAATGATTATTTAATATTAATTATTTACAATTTAATTATTGTTTATCAATTCATTAACTATTAATTATTTCATATTCAAAATAATTATTAATAATTAATATAGAAATGATTTTACAAAAAAACACTGCTAGGATACGTAAACGAAATCTTTAATTCAAAAAATTGCTAGAATATACTTTTTTGACACATTATCACACAACTCAGCATTATTTTTAACGAAAGTTTAAAATGATATGAGAAAAATGTAGGGGATAATCGCAAAAAAACTTTACTTATGTATATGTGTAGATAATACATTTTACCCACCTATAATTATTGGTAGATGATCATTCTTCAACAATTTTATAGTATTGACAATATTTACCTACTAATAAATTTTACCATTAAATATTGGTAAATAAAGGTTCTCTTTACCTACCCATATTTATTTGTAGGTAAAATATTGGTAGGTAAAGGTCAAATTTCTTATAGTGATGGCAGGTGATCGGTATGTTAATGGCTGGTGAAAGGAAGTGTTTGGCTCAAGTTTTGTCATTGTGGGATTGATAACAGGGGATTCAGGTGGTTTGTGATTGCTGAAAGGAGGATTCGCAAAAAGTATAAGACAATGATATTGTTGTAGTTGTGATAAAGGAAGTCAGATAGTTTGTAGAGGGTGGTGGCTAGTGTTTCTAATGGTGTTGTGGTATGTTTACTAAGGTATATGTTTGGTAGGGAGTGTTGCCAAGGTTGTTGAGGACCAGGCCGTTAGCTGTCTGTTTGAGTGAACATGAATGGAAGGGAAGTAGTAGTTTATAAATTTGGATTGATTTTTAAGTTCATTGAATGATGATCTTGGTTACAGTGTTTGTACTTGGCAAAAATTGGGAGACGGAGGTGGAGATGAGGTGGTTAGTGAGGAAGTGCTCGGATTATTGCAGTAGTTTTAGCCTTTTTGGTAGTTTCTGCTTTTTGGTGGAAAATGTAAGACTATAAGTGTGGATTGGTGAAGAAGAAGCAGGTTGGTTGTGTTTGTATTGGAGATGACGAGGTGACAATATAGTGGTTGTATAGGGTTTAACTACTGAGACGGGGATGTGGTTTTAAGGTGATTTGACGATGGAGGTGTTTATTGACAATAGAGGTGGAATGCAACATAATTATGTTAGTGGAGGAGGTAGGCATGGGGTATTAAAGAATGCCTATAGCAATGTAATATCAACAAAATAGTTGTAAAGTTAAGATGAAATGCTAAGAGAAACAAGAAGTAGTGAAAATTGTGTAACATAAAATGTAAATAATGATGAAATCGTGACCTTTTTTAAGATAAAAGTTTTTAATTGGTGGTGAAATTAGAATGGAAATGTAAATGATAGAGAAAACAAAAGAGAAATGGAAGGAGAGTTTGAAATTAGAGAACAAAGTGCACAGAATAAATTTGAAAATAAGAGGGACGAGAAAAATTCAAAATTTAGGAATAAGAATGAAAAAAATGTAAACGCAGAATGTAGAGGAAATAGCGAGAATGTAAAATTTTCAAATAACACAAAGAACCATAAACAAATGACATAAGAAGTGAACAAAATTAATGTAACAACAAATACAAAAAAAATATAAAAAGAAGTGATGGTTCAATATTTGCAGTGATATTCCAAGTCTAGGCGACTAGAATTTTTTTTGGTGCTTTCAATAATATTACATACTGAGATCCTTGACTGAATTTTCAATGATGATTACATTTTGGTTTTACTTTCTATAGGATTATTGGGTAAACAGCTTCCAATGGGTATCAATTTATGGAAGCTTTAAATAATTGTGTGTTTATTGTGTGAATTATTGCGTGCAAACAAGTTCCAACATGTGAATTTATTGTGTTTTTCTAATACTATTTCTATCTATATTCCATACTTGGCAACTATGTAGGATCATTTTATTCCTTCAATAAACATACTAGATTTAATTAACACAATATGATGAGAATGTTGTACAAAATGATATATCACCAAAACAAATAGAGCATGTAGGACTTAAGTTTTTTGTTCCTTTTATGTAAATCTACGATTAATCTCCTTCCTGATTTAATTTTTACATTCTTGGCGTCAATTTGGATATGTAATATAATTAACATTGTTTGATTTTTATATTAATGAAGATGCTTCATTAATACACGAACTTCTGTTGACTAGATTGGTTGTTGTTGTTAATTTAATTGGAGGACCTCAAGTTTCTTTCCATTTTGATAGGAAGGTGATGAAGCATTTTATTTTGCTGATATCATTATGTTCTTATTCTAAATGACAAAAAGTATCTATGTTTTTGTTAATTCACAAAATTCAGTTGACTGTACTTGTTGCAAGTAATAATCATGGATGTAAATTATCTTTTTTGCTAGTATTAAACCATGAATGCCATGAGGAAGGAAACGAGGACGAGAGCGGAGAAGCGAGCCATTCGATTTGGGCATATGAAGCATGTGAAGTAGTAACATGGTTTAGTGGAGTAATGATGGAGGTAGTAGCGAGTAGATGGGGTTAGGGTCTTATAGGATGTGTGTCGGTGAATAGAGTTAATGGGAGCGTGCTTGGGAGTTGGATGATAACTTATTTAATGTTGTACATATTCATTGACTTGTATGGGAAATTGATGATTACACTGGGAAATCTAAGGGTGGGTGTTATGTTTTTGTGTGGGGTGGATCGGTCGGGTAAGCTATGGTAAATGTGAATCATTTTTGTGGGTATGCACATAGCATGGGTTGTCTGTGCCTAGTATTGGTAATGGGAAGGAAAGTGATGTGAATAGTGATGTAATATGGCTTTCTCAAGTTCATCTCAAAAACTGAAGATAACCAAAACCATCAAAGGCTATCTTCATAATGACAAAGAGGCTATCAAAACCTATGGTAACTATTTAGCAAGTGCTAAAGCTAACACGGGTGCTTTCGGCATCTTTAGTGATTTTCCCTCTTATAATCTCGTCTCTCTTTTTTCGAACACAACGAAGTGTTGAGTCTAATTGACTCTTGTGATAACGAAGAAGTATGTTATCTCAAACTCGTTAAAATGTTCTATGCAAATCTCAATCGCGGATTTTACGAAGGCAACGAAAATCAAATTTGGAGTAGTGTCAAAGGCACTCAAATTGTTCTCGATGTCGAACTCTTAGTCACTATTCTAAATTGTAGAAGCGTGGGCTCGGATTTTTCGAATTTTGTTATCGAAGAAACTGATTTGGAAACATTTCAAGACATATTTGAAGATGGTGCTCCAATAGAATTCAAAAATCGCTTCTTTTGTCCAAAAACAATAATTGTCAACCTTCTCCTCCATCATACCATCAATCCCCGTTGCGTAAGTTTTAACAATCCAACCCTCAAAGTCCAAAAGGCTCTCTTTGCTATTATGGGTCGATATACCATCAATTGGGCCGAAATGATCTTAAATGAAATTAATCCCATAGATTTATCTACAAGAGAAAACACTCTCTACTATGGTGTTTACCTCACTCGCATTTTCAAATACATTAATGTTTATCTTCATGGAGAAGAATTTGTGTCTCGAAAAGTGTTTGACGCATCAAACATTCATCTCATGCAAATTCCTCTCACTTCCAAACCATATGAGACATTCAAAGCCAAAGAAGCTCGAATGCAACAAGAACAAGAGCCAACGGAAGTCAAAGAAGAAGAAGAGGCTTCTATGGAAAGTATTGAGTATCCAACCACTAAACGCATTTACAAAGAGATGATTGTTCAAAATCAAGTGAAAATCATCAACAATCAAAAGAAACTCAACAATAAACTTTCCAAAATATCCAAATTCATGGTCAAGATAGGAAGAAAGCTTGGAATTTCATCTTCCTCATCATCATTTGAAAACTAGGCCATCTATTTTAACCTATCTTTATGTATTCAACGATATCTCCTTGTATTTGCTTTCGAATCTCGTATTTAAAGTGTGTCTTGATTAGCTGGATGTATTTGCTTTTATTAAGTATTGAATGGAGCTTTAAAATCTTCTTTATGTTTCTGGAAAATCTATAAAACTAATTATAATATAATATTGTTCAAAAAAATTCAAAATTTTAAGTTTTTTAAAAATTTCACTACAGTATGTCAACATAGAAAAAAGTGTACGCCGGCATATAACTGACAAAATTTCCAATTGCTTCAAATTTTAAAATTAAAATAACTACTCATGTCCATTCAAAATCTAATGAATTCTAGATGCTATTTAAGTCTATTTCTTCCAGAAAAAATCATTATTCTATTTCTCCTTCTTACTTATTCATTTCTCATCAAATCCATGGCTAATCCTATCCATAACATAAATGAAAATCTTGATGATTCTTTGAATTCTTTCAAGAAAACTCTCTCCATAGTACTACGTAATCAGCGCAAACTAGAGTTAATTCAAATAAGTATGGTTAAATATCAAGAAAAACATTTTGATGTGATTCGTTAGGACATCTCTTCTCATTTCAAAAATGAAAACAACAAAAAATCATATAACACTGAAGAAGAGTGGAAGGACATCAAGAAGAACCCAATTGCTGGACAAGATGAATGGGTTGAAGTCCCAAGGAACGTTTAATAATTCGGTACAATTTGATTGATTTGTTTGATATTCTAAGACATATGGTGTGGTGTGATTTGATTTTATTTGGATTCTATATTTTGGAACTTGTATATATATTAAGACATATGGTGTGATTTGATTTGATTTGGTTTGTATATATATATATAACAAACAAACATATGTAATTATAATACTTGGTTTGGTTTGTATTTAATCATCATATTGCTGGGTATTACTATTATAAGTTTGTATAGATTAAAGGGGGAGTACTCTACTTAGAATTAGTTAATAGATTAAGGGGGTGTATCATAATTGGGATAATTACTTTAGTTCTATTTAGACGGTTATACAATTTAGGGGGAGTACCTTTAAAATTTCCTTTTGATAATGCCAAAGGGGGAGAAATTACAAAATATACACATAGTTTATAGGATTCTTACAGATAAGGGGAGTATTAGATGAATCATCATCAACAGGTATATAAAGGTATGATATTTTATAAACTAAGGTTGTCATCATCAAAAAGGGGGAGATTGTTGGAGAATAAAGTTTTGATGACAACAAACTTATTTCAATATTAATTGATTATAAAATATATACTAACACTTTTGTATAGAATATATATATACACACACATATGCAAGAATTATATACATGAAATATTACTAAAGACTGTACAGTTTAAAGATGTTAGAGATTCAGAATTCAGAGAAATTTCAAGAATCATGAGTATTCAAGATTTCAAGAGTTCAAGATTAATATAGTTATAGAGTCTAGATTATGTAAGACTCTAAATAGCACTCTAGGTTCAAATTCAAATTCTGATTTTCAATTTCTATTTTCTAATCCTATACTCAATTCTGTAATGGCCGCGAATTTTCGACCCAGAAAATCGACATAAATGCACTGTCAATTTCTCGAGCATCGAAAATACCGGGACATTAATAGAAAGAAATAAGAGGGTGAGAAGGATAAGATAGAACTTATAGAATAGAAGAAGAAGAATAAGAATAAATCAACTGAATAGAATCAGAGTAAACACGAATCTCACAGCGGAACGAATAAAATCTGTTATATAACAAAATCTTGAAATACAAATTTGAATTTGTATATACATATCATATCAGAGTATAACTCATATACATCATAGCAGAAATAATCTCTAAATACAAATGGTGAAGCCTTATGCTTTGAGCTCCTCCAAGTGAATCTGTAAAAGCCTGAAACACTTGTCTGCCCGTACAAATTTGGGCACCCAAGAGTTTAGGGAAAACAAAACAAAATAAACTCTGGGTCAGTCATGGGACTGGTGTGAGTAAATTCCAACCATACTATTTAACTTTGAAAATCCTTTTGAAAGAAAAGGATAATAGTAAGACCATCCCACAACTAACATGGACGACCTTACTATAACCCAAATAATTTGATATCAAAATCCAGTGATATTATAATAATGTCTAAACAAATAAATAACCAAGTAGCAGAACGCTTGCATCTCACGTTCCACATATATAGTATAAAATCATAAACCGCGGGGCGCTTATTGGAGATTGGATTCCAATAGACAAGGTATGGGAGCACCTTCCGATCAGTGTACTCTAGAGGGTATACACTGCAGGTTCAACAAGAACGTCTTGCAACCCGGCCACACATGACCGCCCACTCATTTAGCTTGAGTGTAGCGAATATATTGCCACCACGGTTGTTGGCCATCCAACCGTAATCCGTAGATACAGAATCGAAAAGAAGAACAAATATGAATTTTCTCTAGATTGGTGACAATACACCCTGCTTGGGTATGACCCAACTAGCCATGCTGCCCAGCCCAACTTCTGTCATCCCGGTTAGTGAGGCTAGAGGCTACGTCTATATTCAGAACATCTGATCACCATTCACTTTGAATGTCACATCGTCAAACCCGTCAATTCACTAATCGATTTCCAAAAATATCACGGGTATAAAAAGCTAAGAGGAACGAATTCCTCCGCCACCAGACGTAATACCTTTAGAGATCAACTGTACGTGATTTGTTAGGTATACTATGTCAAACACTCGTCCATACAAGTTGTCCTGGGACTGGACAAACAGAAAGCACCATTCTGGAACTGGACGACCCTTGCATTTCACTCCGTCTTCAAATCTTCAGCATAATCTAATTCGCAGCGCTTAGGCTGATACGGACTGGTTTCAGATAATATATCCAACCGGTCTCTCCGTATTGACAACGATGGTCAAAACTCTTCGATAGTTGGTTATTTAACTATCGAAGTAAAAACAACATCCATTCACAAACACTGGCCCTTTTATTTAATACTAACTTTCTAGTTTCCCCTATTTTTATAAACTCTTCCTTACTTCCCTTCACTTCTACTCTATTAGTTCCTCGTTATAAATCAGTTAAGTGAATAAATTTCTAAGTATCAACCCCGAAGGCCAAAAACAACATCAGATTAACACGTCGAAAGTTACTCAACTCAACCAACGTACAACGGGTTCTAATTTCTTTAAAACTATATCACTTTCCTTATCATGCTCAGTATTTTTAAAACATTATAACTTATCGACTTACTTTAAAACCGTTATATTTTAACTAATGCAATACGCTGCTATCTCCTCTTTTATAGCTACTGTAATATGCTGCTATATCCTCTTTTATAGCTACTGCAATATGCTGCTATATTCTATTTTATAGCTACTGTAATATGCTGCTATATCCTCTTTCATCTGATAAACTCTGTTTTTAAGTCAGGTTTTTATTAAATCAATATCAAGTTTATAACTAAATATTGATTTCATATCCTAATATAATTTGTTGGTTTAAATCTAAATATTAGCTATCCTATCAGATTATAATCCCTAAAATAACTTACTTTATTACGTTCGACATCATCGAATTTTAGTTCTAATTCCTAATAATGTTATTTAGGTTCAGACCGTGTATATATATATAAATAATATAAAACAAATAGTACATGCAAATATTGAGGAATCCGGTTGGGTTTCTCCAACCGGTTTCCTGCATCCACAGATGTTAGCCACAATAAATATCATCACTTTCATATCATTATGAAATATCAGCGTTCAATCGTCAGTTTAGATATATAACGGTTTATATTATTTCAACCAATTTAATTGTAATCTACCTAAACGACCATCACACAGCATTCAACCAATATTAAAATAATTTAAAATAGATCAGAGTGAGTGAATTTACTCACCTTGGCACGTTAACCGTTAAATAACGATTTGCGTCGGCTGATTTTGTTGAGCGGTTATCCTGCCTAAATTCAAAACAACAACCCCCTTAGCACAGTACTTCCTCTTCCTCAGAATTTAGAACGTAAGCTTCAGGTTAACTTCGAACGTCTCTTTTCCACATCTCTCCCTTCTTCTATTCAACGCGTCCTTTTGTACAATACAAACTCGCTTCCACTGCGCCATTCTAATGTCAGATCACCACTGCGCTCGTCTACTCCTTCCAGTCCAAATTAGTGAACTCGCGCCAACCCCCTACTACACTACGGTTGCCCTTAAGCTCCACTTTGTCACCCCAAAACCCACGTTCTTGCACTCCTTCCCCACCAACATGTACAGCAGCTCCACACCTTTCAGTAAAACATGCACGTCCTCTTCTATTGATTCACGTCTCCACTCTTGTTTGTCACACTGGCATCACAAACTTTGTCTCTCCAAAGTCAGCAAGCCTGCTAACCACAAACTCCCCATACTACTCTTCACGTGACTTCCTGAGTACACACTTCACCAATTCACACCATACTTCACTCATACATTTTTAGAAAACAACCCACCTGCATGAACTGTCGCCACAGCATGCGCTCCCTTATTCAAACACACTCCAACGTCCACGTTTTCACACCCAGCAGCACTCACGTGTCCTCCCATCAACTCAGTTCCTTCCCTTAAACGTTGGACTCCATCGCTTCAGCAAAGCTTACGGCCATTTGCAAATCTTCCAGCTCTTCACGTGTGTTGCCGCTCCCTTCAACATATATATATATATATATATATATATATATATATATATATATTTCCACTTCAGTACCACCTTTCACGTCCACTCTTTAATCCCTCCCTTACTTCTATGCTTAGCAAACTCTTGTGTATCCTCTCCCATGAAAACAGTACCATTCCAGACCCTCATCCCATCGACATGAACTCGAGCTCCTTTTAAGATCCACGTGAACACCCATGTTGTCTCATAGACATGTACATCACCTTCCCTTCAAAGATCTTGCCACTGTTTAAAACTTGCGCCGCCATCATTTTCCACTTCCACTATTTTGATCCACCCACAACACACGCCCCCCATCCTTAAGCCCGCATAACACATCATGGATCTTACACTTACCAGTACACTCTTCCCAACAAATATTTACTACCAACTTCACTTCATATTAGCTTCGACGATCAGCCATGGGTTGCTGCTGTCGAAAACTTGGAGCACCCAAAATGGTGATCGCACCATGTAAAAGATGTATAAACTTGAAGCCTTTCTTCTCAGAATTAAAACGAATCCATTTTTATAAATTTGCGTTGAGTTTCGGATTGGGTTTGCAGCGAGGATGGGGCTCGTGATTTTATATATATAGAAGAAGAGTATAGATAAGAACGATGTCCTTTCATAGCATGTATATAGAGTAGTTAGGTGTGCCATACCCCTTCTTCCTTTGGCCTTAAGTATTAGAGAAATAGCTTTGGAAAGTCGTGCACTGAATTGTCTTAGGATACATGTTTTCTCGTCCTTACTACTATAAGAGATAGGAACTATAGGTTTGTATATTTATTTCTTAGACAGCCGTATTCCTTTGCAATTAAGTAATAGGTAATTGGGAGCATCAGGGTAGGTTTCTATTTGATTTTTCCATGTGTTTCAAGGTTGTTAGGCGACTGTGAAGTATAGCTTTGATATTTCTTAGCTAGGTGATTTTTGGTGTCTTTTCTCTTCATATGTATGGGTGGCCTATGCAAATAGCTGTGTAGTATGTGCGTTAGGGTAGAGGAAACTTTAACTGTGAAGGAAGTGTTTATATTATATTATATATTTTTGTACTTACTCTATAGGACAAAAATGCATGGTTTTGTGTAGGATTATGGTCAGCTTTCACTAGGAGTATGCATGCGTTGATTTTCAGTTTTCTAGAGAGGGTAGGTAGGCTTAAGTGTACAGTTCCAAGTATGCAATAGGCGACTGTGCAATCCTTAGCATCAAAGTACATGAGGTATTATAATTTATACTTTAGAATAACTCACGCATTACATCATACTCCCTTGGCTTACGTTGTTTTGGTTCATAAATTCATGTATGAATGACCTAGGAAAACAGTTGTGGTTTTCGCTCCTGATGCTTAAACTTACATATGAAGTCAAGAGGGTATAGGGTCGATTGGACTGAAAGGTAGTTGATGGTGATATATTGTATTTTCTTTGTTTGAACGTTTAGGCGTACCTATTTCGTAAAACTCCGTTTATGTCTGAGCTGCTACGGACAAAAATAAAAGTACAGTTATGCTCAACGAGGTGTCCCGATCCCAAAAATATAATAATATCGGTAGGTTGACTCATATTGTGAAACCCCGAAATGTTGATTAAGGGTGCAAAATACTCCAAATAAAAAGTTGCATATTAAATTAATTAAAAATTACAGTAAAATTCTAAAAATTAAATTATCACTGTGCCTAAAAAGAACCTTGTCCAAATTCGAATCCGATATTTAAATATATTCAAATAACCGTTTTGGCCACAAACGAATATACCGCTATTTTTCTGAATATTTAATCTGGATATAACTTACAATATATAATTCGAAATCTTGGTTTTTTCACTTCCATTAGAAAGATATAGTTCAACAGATTCCATCGTTTCTTGTTTCGAGGAAATCCGACTTGTAACGGATCCTGTACGCTCAGTTGAAGTTCAGAACGTTGAATTACGAACTGCAGCGTCGTTATGAGCTCGATTATATTTATTATATATTTTTATACACTCAAATTCGTTTTAATCCATATATAAATCCATTTATTTTATGTTTTCAATATATAAACTGATTTAAATATTCAGATACAAACCGATAAAAATGCGGGACGTTACATTCCTTCCCCCTTAAAAGAATTTCGTCCCCGAAATTACTAAGGTAGGAAAATACTACAAATCCCATTATAACCAGGTTAATAACCTTTGTTTTGCTTCTCAGTTTCAGTTTTCAATTGAACTAATTAATTATTTCAATATATTTAACTTCAAATTTCAGAATTCAGAATTCAGATTCCTGGGTTTTTATCTCAAATCAGTTTGAAATCATATACGTATATATTCCTAACATAGCAATTCAAACCCTTTGAATTTCTGAGCAACTTATTTCAAAACAAAATCTTAGGTAGTAATCCGTCACTTAGTAACTCGAAAATGAACACTGATAATGTTGCAGTCATCATCAAAATTATTTTCCAGCTATCGAAGTGAGTTCAATACTATACCACTTTTCAAATTCATTTAAAACACTTTATTTCTCTCACAGCTCTTGGAAAACAATTTCAAATCTCTCAGAATTTTAAAATTCCCAATATTTAATCCAAATATTATTTCTAACTCTTTTCCTAGTTTCCAAGAGTTTTATAATTCCAATTCTGGTTTTAAACTCAGATTTTAACCTTTTGATTTATATTCAGGTTTAGTTCATTTGATATTGTATTTTATACTTATGTGAATTTCAATTGGTTATATACATAATCAACTCAAGTATGATCTTCTTCGATTATGGTCACACATCTAATATATTATAATAATATCAAGATATATACTTCTTTTTATATAAAAATATAATTTGGGTAAAATCATTTCATTTACCCTCTTTCAAAACAATACTATGTCGAATTTCTCTATCCAAGTGTTTATAATTCCCTATCGACCTCGTCAGCTAAACGCGTCGATCTGGGATTTATATACCACTTAACAGATCAACCGACACAATATAAAACAGTTTTTATATTGATTACAAATACGCACTCATATATATACACTCAACTCAATCTAGAGTATTTCTAACTCCATCTCTATTTAGTTATGCCACAGAGCCAAGGTAATCACTTAACCTTCAGCTCTGATACCATCTGTAATGGCCACGGATTTTCGACCTAGAAAATCGACATAAATACACTGTCAATTTCTCGAGCATCGAAAATACCGGGACATTAACAGAAAGAAATAAGAGGGTGAGAAGGATAAGATAAAACTTATAGAATAGAAGAAGAAGAAGAATAACTCAACTGAACAGAATCAGAGTAAACACGAATCTCACAGCGGAACGAATAAAATATATTATATAACAAAATCTTGAAATACAAATTTGAATTTGTATATACATACCATATCAGAGTATAACTCATATACATCACAACGGAAATAATCTCTAAATACAAATGGTGAAGCCTTATGCTTTGAGCTCCTCCAAGTGAATCTGTAAAAGCCTGAAACACTTGTCTGCCCATACAAATTTGGGCACCCAAGAGTTTAGGGAAAACAAAACAAAATAAACTCTGGGTCAGTCATGGGACTGGTGTGAGTAAATTCCAACCATACTGTTTAACTTTGAAAATCCTTTTGAAAGAAAAGGATAATAGTAAGACCAGCCCACAACTAACATGGACGACCTTACTATAACCCAAATAATTTGACATCAAAATCCAGTGATATTATAATAATGTCTAAACAAATAAATAACCAAGTAGCAGAACGCTTGCATCTCACGTTCCACATATATAGAATAAAATCATAAACCGCAGGGCGCTTATTGGAGATTGGATTCCAACAGACAAGGTATGGGAGCACCTTCCGATCAGTATACTCTAGAGGGTATACACTGCAGGTTCAACAAGAACGTCTTGCAACCCGGCCACACATGACCGCCCACTCATTTAGCTTGAGTGTAGCGAATATATTGCCACCACGGTTGTTGGCCATCCAACCGTAATCCGTAGATACAGAATCGAAAAGAAGAACAAATATGAATTTTCTCTAGATCGGTGACAATACACCCTGCTTGGGTATGACCCAACTAGCCATGCTGCCCAGCCCAACTTCTGTCATCCCGGTTTGTGATGCTAGAGGCTACGTCTATCTTCAGAACATCTGATCACCATTCACTTTGAATGTCACATCGTCAAACCCGTCAATTCACTAATCGATTTCCAAAAATATCACGGGTATATAAAGCTAAGAAGAACGAATTCCTCCGCCACCAGACGTAATACCTTTAGAGATCAACTGTACGTGATTTGTTAGGTATACTCTGTCAGACACTCGTCCATACAAGTTGTCCTGGGATTGGACAAACAGAAAGCACCATTCTGGAACTGGACGACCCTTGCATTTCACTCCGTCTTCAAATCTTCAGCATAATCTAATTCGCAGCGCTTAGGCCGATACGGAGTGGTTTCAGATAATATATCCAACCGCTCTCTCCGTATTGACAACGATGGTCAAAACTCTTCGATAGTCGGTTATTTAACTATCGAAAACAACATCCATTCATAAACACTGGCCCTTTTATTTAATACTAACTTTCTAGTTTCCCCTATTTTTATAAACTCTTCCTTACTTCCCTTCACTTCTACTCTATTAGTTCCTCATTATAAATCAGTTAAGTGAATAAATTTCTAAGTATCAACCCCGAAGGCCGAAACCAACATCAGATTGACACGTCGAAAGTTACTCAACTCAACCAACGTACAACGGGTTCTAATTTCTTTAAAACTATATCACTTTCCTTATCATGCTCAGTATTTTTAAAACATTATAACTTATCGACTTACTTTAAAACCGTTATATTTTAACTAATGCAATACGCTGCTATCTCCTCTTTTATAGCTACTGTAATATGCTGCTATATCCTCTTTTATAACTACTGTAATATGCTGCTATATCCTCTTTTATAGCTACTGCAATATGCTGCTATATTCTATTTTATAGCTACTGTAATATGCTGCTATATCCTCTTTCATCTGATAAACTCTGTTTCTAAGTCAGGTTTTTATTAAATCAATATCAAGTTTATAACTAAATATTGATTTCATATCCTATTATAATTTGTTGGTTTAAATCTAAATATTAGCTATCCTATCAGATTATAATCCCTAAAATAACTTACTTTATTACGTTCGACATCATCGAATTTTAGTTCTAATTCCTAATAATGTTATTTAGGTTCAGACCGTGTATATATATATAAATAATATAAAACAAATAGTACATGCAAATATTGAGGAATCCGGTTGGGTTTCTCCAACCGGTTTCCTGCATCCACAGATGTTAGCCACAATAAATATCATCACTTTCATATCATTATGAAATATCAGCGTTCAATCGTCAGTTTAGATATATAACGGTTTATATTATTTCAACCAATTTAATTGTAATCTACCTAAACGACCATCACACAGCATTCAACCAATATTAAAATATTTTAAAATAGATCAGAGTGAGTGAATTTACTCACCTTGGCACGTTAACCGTTAAATAACGATTTGCGTCGGCTGATTTTGTTGAGCGGTTATCCTGCCTAAATTCAAAACAACAACCCCCTTAGCACAGTACTTCCTCTTCCTCAGAATTTAGAACGTAAGCTTCAGGTTAACTTCGAACGTCTCTTTTCCACATCTCTCCCTTCTTCTATTCAACGCGTCCTCTTGTACAATACAAACCCGCTTCCACTGCGCCATTCTGATGTCAGATCACCACTGCGCTCGTCCACTCCTTCCAGTCCAAATTAGTGAACTCGCACCAACCCCCTACTACACTATGTTGCCCTTAAGCTCCACTTTGTCACTCCAAAACCCACGTTCTTGCACTCCTTCCCCACCAACATGTACAGCAGCTCCACACCTTTCAGTAAAACATGCACGTCCTCTTCTATTGATTCACGTCTCCACTCTCGTTTGTCACACTGGCATCACAAACTTTGTCTCTCCAAAGTCCGCAAGCCTGCTAACCCCTCCTTGTATAATACAGTACGCCCCGCCCCATGCTTAATGTAAACGCACCCAACATCACCGTCTTTTTGTGTTAAATGCAAACTCGCCATACTACTCTTCACGTGACTTCCTGTGTACACATTTCACCAATTTCACACCATACTTCACTCATACATTTATAGAAAACAACCCACCTGCATGAACTCTCGCCACAGCATGCGCTCCCTTATTCAAACACACTCCAACCTCCACGTTTTCACACCCAGCAGCACTCACGTGTCCTCCCATCAACTCAGTTCCTTCCCCTAAACGTTGGACTCCATCGCTTCAGTAAAGCTTACGGCCATTTGCAAATCTTCCAGCTCTTCACGTGTGTTGCCGCTCCCTTCAACATATATATATATATATATATATATATTTCCACTTCAGTACCACCTTTCACGTCCACTCTTTAATCCCTCCCTTACTTCTATGCTTAGCAAACTTCTGTGTATCCTCTCGCATGAAAACAGTGCCGTTCCAGACCCTCATCCCATCGACATGAACTCGAGCTGCTTTTAAGATCCACGTGAACACCCATGCTGTCGCATAGACATGTACATCACCTTCCCTTCAAAGATCTTGCCACTGTTTAAAACTTGCGCCGCCATCATTTTCCACTTCCACTATTTTGATCCTCCCACAACACACGCCCCCCCCCCCTTAGGCCCGCATAACACATCATGGATCTTACCCTTACCAGTACACTCTTCCCAACAAATATTTACTACCAACTTCACTTCATATTAGCTTCGGTGATCAGCCATGGGTTGCTGCTGTCGAAAACTTGGAGCACCCAAAATGGTGATCGTACCATGTAAAAGATGTATAAACTTGAAGCCTTTCTTCTCAGAATTAAAACGAATTCATTTTTATAAATTTGCGTTGGGTTTCGGATTGGGTTTGCAGCGAAGATGGGGCTCGTGATTTTATATATATATATATAGAAGAAGAGTATAGATAAGAACGATGTCCTTTCATAGCATGTATATAGAGTAGTTAGGTGTGCCATACCCCTTCTTCCTTTGGTCTTAAGTATTAGAGAAATTGCTGTGGAAAGTCGTGCACTGAATTGTCTTAGGATACATGTTTTCTCGTCCTTACTACTATAGGAGATAGGAACTATAGGTTTGTATATTTATTTCTTAGACAGCCGTATTCCTTTGCAATTAAGTAATAGGTAATTGGGAGCATCAGGGTAGGTTTCTGTTTGATTTTTCCATGTGCTTCAAGGGTGTTAGGCGACTGTGAAGTATGGCTTTGATATTTCTTAGCAAGGTGATTTTCAGTGTCTTTTCTCTTCATATGTATGGGTGGCCTATGCAAATAGCTGTGTAGTATGTGCGTTAGGGTAGAGGAAACTTTAACTGTGAAGGAAGTGTTTATATTATATTATATATTTTTATACTTACTCTATATGACAAAAATGCATGGTTTTGTGTAGGATTATGGTCAGCTTTCACTAGGAGTATGCATGCGTTGATTTTCAGTTTTCCAGAGAGGGTAGGTAGGCTTAAGTGTGCAGTTAAAAGTTTGCAATAGGCGACTGTGCAATCCTTAGCATCAAAGTACACGGGGTATTATAATTTGTACTTTAGAATAACTCACGCATTACATCATACTCCCTTGGCTTACGTTGTTTTGGTTCATAAATTCATGTATGAATGACCTAGGAAAACAGTTGTGGTGTTCGCTCCTGATGCTTAAACTTACATATGAAGTCAACAGGGTATAGGGTCGATTGGACTGAAAGGTAGTTGATGGTGATATATTGTATTTTCTTTGTTTGAACGTTTAGGCGTACCTATTTCGTAAAACTCCGTTTATGTCTGAGCTACTACGGACAGAAATAAAAGTACAGTTATGCTCAACGAGGTGTCCCGATCACAAAAATATAATAATATCGGTAGGTTGACTCATATTGTGAAACCCCGAAATGTTGATTAAGGGTGCAAAATACTCCAAATAAAAAGTTGCATATTAAATTAATTAAAAATTACAGTAAAATTCTAAAAATTAAATTATCACTGCGCCTCAAAAGAACTTTGTCCAAATTCGAATCCGATATTTAAATATATTCAAATAACCGTTTTGGCCACAAACGAATATACCGATGTTTTTCTGAATATTTAATCTGGATATAACTTACAATATATAATTAGAAATCTTGGTTTTTACTTCCATTAGAAAGATATAGTTCAACAGATTCCATCGTTTCTTGTTTCGAGCAAATCCGACTTGTAACGGATCCTGTACGCTCAGTTGAAGTTCAGAACGTTGAATTACGAATTGCAGCATCGTTATGAGCTCGATTATATTTATTATATATTTTTATACGCACAACTTCGTTTTAATTCATATATAAATCCATTTATATTACGATTTCAATATATAAACTGATTTAAATATTCAGATACAAACCGATAAAAATGCGGGACGTTACAAATTCTCTCTATTTTATTTTCTATCTTTTCTATTTTCCTTTCTTATTTTGTCTTTGTTTTTCAAACTTAAGTTTTATATATTTATATTTTTATACTTTATATTTATATAGTTTAAAACCTTATAATTTTATAATTTAATAGATATGTTTATATAGTTTAAATTTATGTTTTCATATGATTTTCTTCTTTATAATATTAATTTATAACACTATATTTTAATTCAAGAATTTCCAAAAATATATTTATATCAAAACACTTGGAAAATGTTTAAAATTTAAATTTACACTAGGAGTATGACGACATAAATAAAACACTATGTCGACATATAACTGTCAGAAATTCAAATTTGAAAGAAAGTGTCTTTTCATCATTTGTAACATTCCAAAAATGTTGCAACCTTTCACACACTATAAAAAGGGCTTGAATTCGAATTTTTAATCATCTCTTCTTCTCCACTTTTACTGTCTTCCATTATATCATTATTCTTAATCACTTTTATGATTTCTACACTTATACTCTACCGAATTCAATTCCGTTTCGATCAAACTTCTTCTCTCTACACTCTCTTCTTATTTCTCTTCGAATCAAGTGCTATTGAAGAGTTATAGGGCTGTTTGTAATTATTTGGGTTGTATTTGAGTTGAATCGGTGGTATCCCTTGTAGCCGTGAAATTAAGGATGTAATCGGTGGTATCCCTTGTAGCCGTGAAATCAAAGACGGAATCGGTGGTGTCCCTTGTAGTTGTGAAAACAAGGAGGTTGTAATTTACTGCTAAAATTGTAATAAAACTATATGCAATCCAGTGTTGCGTGGGAATGAACGTAGGAGCAATCTGAATTAGTATAAAATCTGGTGTGTTCTTTCCTTTTCTGCATTTTTATTTCTGTTTATTTTGCATCTGTGTTTGAATCTGTGTTTGAATCTATGTTTGTGATTGTGTTTGTGGTGTTTGATTCATCCAATAGTTCACATAAGTTTTAGATTTTGTTTAAATTCTCAAAAACACTATTCACCCCCTCTAGTGTTTGTTTTGTCTTAACGATCCATTCCGCAATCCCTAACAAAGAGTATAAGATTGGGAAATGGGAATTCAGCCCCGAAAATGTGACCCCTAGGATCTTATTTATAGAAAATCGGGACCCTTTTGTCATAGGTCAGCAGAAGCCGTTTTCGGGTGCAACAGTAATGGTCGGCAGCCCTTTACCTTTCAGTTCCGGTTGCCTCGGCTTTCGGCCATTCACTTGGCATTGTTAATAGACATAATGGAGCCTTTGTTGTGTCGGTCTTAGCTCTCAGAAAGCTGGTCTCGGTCTTTGGAGCCTCTCTTTGATGTTACTTCTTCTCTCGTATCGATACCAAGCCCAGTTGTATGGATAGCTTTGAGAAAGGTTTTCGGCTTCCGATCTTGTCTTCAAGTCTTCATAGTATTAGTGTTCGAGCTTGAACTTCCCATATACTGGGAACCATCACCCCTTTCAGTATCGATTCTAACCTATACTGCAATCGGGAAATTTTCTCTCGATAGGTGACGATACACCCTAATTGGGAATGATCCACTTGGCCATGCTGCCTGCCCTATTTTTGTCATTTCGGTTATGAAGCTTGAAGTAAAAACTTACCTTTAGACATATGACATCTTCATTTACTTTGAATGCCACATCGCCAAAACGGCCAACCATAAATTGATTTCCCTAAAAATATATCGTGGACATGAAGCAAGTGAAACGAATTCCTCATCCACCGACATAAATACGTTTGAAGATATCAACGTACGTGATCGGTTAGGCATACTTTGTCTAACATTCATCTATACAAGTTGTCCTGTGACTGGACAAACCGAAGGCACTATCCTATAAATACATATTAGGCAATTTACACCTAGAACTGAAAAAACAACCCTTGCGTAAGCTTTGTCTTCAATGGTCTTCAATATAATTTCTGACTCGGATTGTATAAATCGAATTGAAGTGGAATTAAGATTCCGGACTCTTCGAAATGATAATCGATAAGGTCAAAATTTGATAGTCGGTTATTTAACTATCGAATATGTAATAAAATAAATAAATTTATTTCATTAGATCTACTAAGCCTTATTTAAACAATCTTTAAATTATTTAAAATCAAATATTAGCTTTGTTTATATATTCATTTGAGAATATAAGTCTGACTTACCTAGAAAATTCTATTATCAATCTTAAGTGATAATCTCACTCTTAAATATCAGTTTCATAGCTGAAGACAATATTTAACTCTAACAATCATCCTGAGCACAAACTAATATGATCTATCAGATAATAGTGAATTCGTTCAAGTTGGGTATTTTAATTACCTCTCAGACCTTGAGTCAAAATCATTCTTATCGTTAAGATTTGTAGAAGTTTGATATCCAAAATATTTGACAAACTAGAATTTGTAAATCCATTTGATTTCCAGATCTTAAACCATTTCCAAAAGAACGTTGTTGTTTTGAACCATCGATTAGCTTAAATATTAAATTGGGGAATTTAATCCAAATAATCGTCTTGATTATTCTATTCTTTCGTAAATAAATAATCTTCTCCACTTACTTAATTATGAAGTTAATTAAGTTTAAACATTCTTCTAAGATAATTTATCCAATTTTAAACTGCTATTTAACTTTACTATTATCTTTCCATAATCTGTTTATTAAAAACTAATTAACTTCTCATAATTAATTTAAGAAAACTAATAATTTAAAATGATTACAATTAATCTTTACTTTTTAAATTAATAAATAATATGATTAGTTTAAATTAATCCATTTAATTATTTCTTAAAAACAATCAATATCCTATTATTTAAAACTTAAGTTATTTTCTGATTTACTTTATAGAAAATATAACTTAGTTATTCCAACGGTATATAGCAGTTCTTTAACATACGACCTTCAAGTTGTTATCCAAATTTGCTCAAAAAAATCATATAAATACAATTCAATATTATCAGCGGATAATATAATATCTCAACAACATATATTTGATAAAATATGTCAAACTGATATATAATAGCAGAATGGTGTTTATTTTTACTAACTGGGTGTTCGAACAATTCAGTCAATACAGTTTATAGTGGAAAGGTGTTTATTTCCACTAACAGATGTCAATAAAAATATTTAATTACAATAAACGTAATTAAATACGACTTAATTAATAAATCAATTAATTGAACAAACAATTCAGAATTTAATGAATTATAGATCATTACTGATCTATTATAATAGTTTACGTATTAATTTAGTTCAACAACTAAATTTATGTTCGATAAATTTTAAATGATATTTGGAAATAAAACTACTTTTTATTTATTTAATAAACCAATTATTTTTAACTCGAATTATTTAAACTTGATAACTTATGTTGAGTTTCTTACATACACCATCGATTTATTCAACTACATACACATGAGCAAAAATTGTTCGATCCTATATCTTGATCTAACTTATATATATATGTGCCTTAATGCATATAATTTAAATATATAATATATTTTATTTTCATTTGGATTTAACTTAAAACAATCTCCTTTCCTTTTTATTATTTGTAATGGGACGAGCCTAATAAAATAAGCCTATACACACATATATATTTATCCATATATATATCTATATTATAATATTTAAAATTAAATTAAATTTAGACACTCTTTTTTTATTATTACATATGTGCTTAGTTAGGCCCAGAACTTACAACTCACGCACCAGTTCCATTAAGTTACAAGCAGCACCAACATTGCCAAACCCAACTCCCTCTTCTCATTTCTTTCTTTCCCTCTTACTTTCTTTTATTTATTTCTTCTCCTATTTCTACCGGCCTATATGCCCATCTTCTGGCCCACGCTCAATATACTGTGTTGATCCTTTCTTTCTCCACTCTGTTTTCTTTCCCTGTTTTCTTTCCCTGTTTTCTTTCTTCTCTTTTCATCACCTGTTTTGTGCACTTGCATGCATGGTGTAAGTGCATAACCCCACCCTTCAGTACAACCTTATTCCAATCATCGCCACCTACCACAATTACATGTCTAAACCTATTTCCATCGGCGAGTTTTATTCCAACAACGTGCATCAAATTTTCATGCTTCAACCTAGGCTTCACCACAAACACCCTTCACTATAATCTATGCCACTTCCTCAATCTGATCATCTTCCAACTCCACCAATGTAAAGCTAACTCAAGGCCCGTTCTATACCCTAAATGAGGTGGCACTTGACGCTGTCATCGAGGTACAATTTACTCTCAAAGTCCACCCTTCAAACTGAATCCAAAGACCCTATATCGGATTCGAACTCATCAATTAGCCTATGAAAAAATTTATGAACGCTTTTCCTATGCTTTCTGGACCCTTGCGCTTCCCCAGCTCCAATCCCGAGACCTACAATCCACGCCATTGCTTGGGTTTGCCCAATAATCCATTTCTGATCAGCTCAGTGTTTCTCATAACCCACAACACTACAATCCACAAAATTATCACTAAAATTCACGAATTCCAAATACTAATTAGATCATATGTATGATTTTCATAATAACGATGATAAAAAATTTGAATTTTTGAGCAATCGATTTTTGAAATCAGTGTGGATATCAAATGCTCCCCAGTTTCATATGTAGAGAAGTTTTTGCTTACTGACAATGGTTCATTAATCATAAATTGAGTTCATAGGTGGTTAAACATAGTTAGAAGCATAAACACATACATATACGTTGTGTTAGACCAAAAAGTGGTTGAAACAATAGTTTTATTATTAAATCCTATAAATTTTATTTATAGGTTTAATTTAGTCCATTTCATGTCCTTTGCTCACATCTGATCAATATGCAGTATACCTGATCTCCAGTCATTTGTTCTCATCGTATAGCATATTTTATAAAAGTTTTGCATATAAAAACTTTTGAAAAGGAAATTGGATAATAAGCATACACTAGGTTTTTCCGAATCTAGTCGTATATATTCATTTTTAATAATGTTGAAGTTGATTATTTTAAAATAATCAAATTAATTAAAACTCATTTATGAAGGTTTATGAAACAATAAGGCCCTCTTTATCATTAAATGAGGTTTAAAAGCAAATTACATTAATAGCAATACAAGTTAAGTTTAAGTTGAAGTTTAAACTGAATTCTTATTGGAATTATATTTAATTAGATTTTGTAAAATCCAAGATTTGATGAAGTTATAAAAGCCAAGTTGTATTGAACATATTATTGGGAAGAGTTATTAGAAATGGATTATGAATAAAATAAAAGCTAAAGCAATGAAATTAAAGAATTGGAACCTAACTGGAGATCGGTTGAGTTAAATGAATTTCTAAATGTTGATCTGATGTTCGTTTCGGCCTTCGGGTTGATACTTAGGGAATTATTTTCTTATTGATTTACGGTTAGGGACCGATGAAGGTAGGAAATAGAAATCGATATGGAAAACAAAATTTGAATAAAGTGGTTAGGCGAGTTAAGTTAAAAAGATGCGATCTAAATTTGCTAAATTATATAAAGATAAAGTTTTATTGAGATATAACTAAAATAGGTTTGGAAGAAACTTATCAGAAGTTTATAAATGGATCCTATTTATGATAGAATTAAGGCTCGTATATAATGGTTTAAAGAATGGTTAAATTTAGTAGAAAAGGTTTTAAATAATAATTTAATATTTAAATTAAGTAAACGTAGTAAAGATTGAAATAAGATTTCCAAAGAGAGAGTATGATATTATAAACTATAATTCGTAAAGTTTTATAAGATAAATAGAAGTGTTTGAGTATAATATTTTTTTTGAAATAAGAATTATAAAGTCGTGTTTCCATATATTGGGAGATTTAAAGGTTTTAATTAACGAATGGAAAAATAAAAAGGCCAACTAACGTTGTGTAATAAACTAGTCAACCCATTTTATTTTTTTATGATTGTTTATTTTGATAGTTAAATAACTGACAATAAAAATCATGCCTAATTCGTTGTTGGTACCGAAAGACCAGGATCGAAATTATATTCGAAAACCATTCTAAACCAATGAATACGTAAATGAAGTAGATATCTGATGCAAATCGAGATAGAGCAATTGGAGACCGTAAATCATTTGCAAGAATTCCATTTTCAGAACCTAATTAAATAGCTAAATTAATTACCGCCAAAATTCCGGGTTGTTACATTAGTCGTTGTCGATTGCTTTTTACCAAGAACAGTCGAACTCAACTTCATTTAGGGATGCCTAGTGAAACTTGTAATTATTTTTGATTTGATTGTATAAAGAATGCAGAGTTAGATATGTCGATTCTAATTGCAATTGCTCCTATAACTCAAAATTACACTTTGTTCTTGGTAAACTAGAGATGTAAAGTCAAACCAGAGAAGAATGGACTTGATTCTATTTGAAAATTATTAGAGTATAAGTATAATTTTTTAGATTTTAAGAGAGAAGACAATAAAGTGATGAAATATGATAGAGAAGTTAAAAATTCATTTCTGGAAGAGGTTATATAAATGGACGAAAGAAATGGCAGTCGGTGAATGGTTATGGTGAATAGACACTACATTCAAATTTGAATTTTGAAAAATACTAGTCTATGTCGAGAGAATATAAAAAAACAAAGTATAACTAAAATATGAAATCATAAATAAGTATTTGAAAAGTTAAGATTGCTAGAGATGGTTAATCTCATTACTTGGTTGGCACTTGTACTTTCAAAGAATCAAGTGACTTTTTAAAGAAATGACTTTTTAAATAATCAAATGAATAATCAAATGAGTTTTCAAATAATTGAATGACTTTTCAAATAAGTATCTACAATTTTGAACAACAAAATTATGGTTTTGTAACATATCCATATATAAAAAAATATAAAATTTAAAAAATTTCAAATTTCAAAATTTCAAGTTTCAAAAATCAAATCATAGTAACTTTATCTTGGGGAAGTTTTTATTTCCTGTGCCCCCAGACAGGTCTTATAACCCAACGTTTGTCTCTTCCAGCCGAGTTAATTAGGCACCGGAGACTAGATTGGGCATCCCCTGCCAGGACTTTTTCTTAATCCAACGTTCATCTCTTCTGACCTTGTAAATTAGGCCTCGGAGAAACTAGATTGGATTCCCTGGACAGGTCTTATAACCAAATGTTCATCTCTTCCAGCCTAGTAAATCAGGCATCGGAGATTAGATTGGGCGCCCACAACCAGGACTTTTTCTTAATCCGACGTTCGTCTCAGCCAGCCGAGTAAATCAAACATCGTAGACTAGATTAGATGCCCCCTGGCAGGTCTTATAACCTAACGTTCATCTCTTCCAGTCGAGTAAATTAGACATCAAAGACTAGATTGGGTGCCTCCAACCAGGACTTTTTCTTAATCCAACGTCCGTCTAAGCCAATCGAGTAAATCAGGCATCAGAGACTATGTTGGATGCCCTGGACAGGTCTTATAACCCAATGTTAATCTCTTCCAGCAAAGTAAATCAGGCATCAGAGACATGATTTGGTGCCCTCAGCCAGGGTTTTTCTTAATCTAATGTTTGTCTCTTTCGACCTTTTAAATCAGGCCTTGGGGAAACTAGATTGTGTGCCCCAGGTCAGGTCTAATATCCCAATGTTCATTTCATCCACAGAGTAAATCAGGCATCAAATATTAGATTAGGTGCCCCCAGATAGGACTTTTTCTTAATCCAACGTTCGTCTCTTCCTACCTTATAAACTAGATCTCGGAGACTATATTAGAAGCCCCCGGACAAGTCTTATAACCCAATGTTCATCTCTTTCAACCGAGTAAATCAGGCGCCAGAGACCAGATTGGGCACCCCCACCCAGGACTTTTTCTTTCTGCTTCATTTGGGAAGCTCTTTTCATTGCATCATTCTATAAGGCCGACATCGGTCCTTTTACCAGATGCTTCCCTTGGCAAGTGATCATGGTTAGAGAACTAGGGCCCTATACCTCCAACTTTGGGAGGTTCCCCTTCGGTGGGACTTACTTATAACCTCGGGTCTTTGCCTTTCTTGAGAAACTTTCACCGTTGCATCATTCCATGGGGCGGACGTCAGTCCGTTTACTGGATGCTTGACTTGGAAAGTGATCATTGTTAGAGAACCAAGGCCCTGTTCCTCCATCTTGGGAAGGTGTCCCTTGGTGGAACTTGCAACTCTTTTTCTTTGTGTTTGCATGCCATGCTTTTCTCCGCTTGACTCTCAGTGACTTCCCCTTTCATTCTACAATGTGGTGCATTACACCCTCACATTTATGAAGAATGATTTTTGTGGCACTCGACATTTGAGCGTCTCTGTCGGGATGTGTTGTAAGGGTCACTAGGTTTTTTCGGACTGTGAGGAAGCAAGCATTCTTTAGGTAGCCTGTATTGTTAAATCGATTTTAAGAAAATTTTGAATTTAACCAAAAAAATTCAAATTTATGACTGAGATAAGCATGCATGCTTTCATTCATAGAGATGATGTTCAATTACCCCCTTTAAGTATGGGAGGTTTATACTTGCAAAATATTTACAATTTTTTTACAAGAATTGAACGATGCATTAAGTAAAATATCGACAAAGGTGGTCACTGTTCCAGGCTCTTGGTATCGGGACCCCATCAACTGTTAATAACTTGAATGTGTCGTCCAAGTGCTTTTGGATGATGATGTACGGTCCTTTCCAATTTGGCCCTAATACTCCAGTTCCAGTCATCACCCGCTTTAGCACAAGGTCACTAACTTCGAAAGTTCTCTGGCGGACTATGGAGTTGAAATGTCTGGCTATCCTTCTCTGGTATGCTGCTATTCAGAGCTCTGCTTCGTCTCTTCTCTACTCAAGTTGATCGAGAACTTCTAGTTGTAGTTGTTCATTCTCCGCCTGATTGAAGTGAATTCTCCAATGAGTGGGAACATCCAGCTCTACTGGAATCATTGCTTCGGATCTAATGCCAAAGAGAATGGTGTGTGCCAAGTTGCAGATTTGTAAGTCGTGCGATACGCCCATAGTGCAAGCGGCAACTCGTCTACCCAACCACCTTTTTCTTTTGCCAGACGCTTTTTGATGGTTGATTTGATAATTTTATTCATTGCTTCCACTTGCCCGTTCTACAGATGGGCCACAGCTGCGAAGCTTTTCTTGATCTTGTACTTAGCACAGAAATCCTTGAATTGCTCACTCTCGAGTTGAGTCCCACTGTCCGTTATTATATTTTGTGGCATGCCATACCTGCAAATAATAATTTGTAGCACAAAATTAATAGCTTTCTTTGAGGTAATGGTGGTTAGTGGCTCTGCTTCGGCCCATTTGGTGAAATAATCAATGGCTACAATGGCGTATCTCTTGTTGGACTTGGCAGTCTGTAATGCCCCAATTAAATCAATTTCCCAAATTAAGAAAGGCCATGGGATGACCATTTAAGTTAACTCTATGGATGGTGCTCTTGGAATCTTGACAAATCTCTAGCATCTGTCACATTTTCTGGTATACGCTGCAGAGTCTCGGTTTAAATCGGGCCAGATACAACCATATCGAAGAATCTTCTTAGCCAATATATGACCACTCGAACGTCCTCCACGCTCTCCACCCTGTAACACAGCTAGAATTACTTTGGGTTCCTCTTTGGTAACACATCGAAGAAGAGGCATAGAAAACTCCACTTGTACAACCGACCATCCTGTATGAGAAGAAGAGGTAATTTTCGCAATAGATTCTGTTGCTTCAATGAGTCTGCTGGAAGTGTTTCGTTGAGAAGGCACTCTTTTATTGGAGTCACCCATGATTCCGGCTCTTCGGTTGTTTCCATGACCGAATCAACATCAACGTCATCGGTACTGGGATTTGAGAGGACCTCCATGGGGACTAACCCTAACAATTGAGCATCACTTGAACTAGCATACTTGGCAAGTGAGTCTACCTTCATATACTCTTCTCTGGGGATATGAGCTATGGTGTAATAGTTGAGGTTGTCTAGGAGTTCCCAATCTTTTGGAACATAAGTTAGAAGATTTCCTCCTTTAGCTAAAAACTCTCTGCGGATCTAACACACCACCAGATGTGAATCACTTAAAATATGCAAATCTTTCAAATTCAGTTCCTTCGTTATAATCAATCTAGCAATCAATGCCTCATACTCTACTACATTTTTTGTCGATGGAAATTTTAGTCTTAATGCATAGCACACTGAGCGTCCTTCAGGAGTCTCTAGAACCACTCCTTCCCCTGAACAATAGTCATTCATGGGATTTGGAAGATCTCCTGAGGGCTTGTGTGTTAGACTTCAGAGGATCATGGGAAGGCCATCTACATCTGGTTGAATTTGCATATAATAATAGCTACCAGTCTAGCATTGGGATGGCACCATACAAGGCGTATAGATTAGTTGTGAGAGGTCTAGTGCACAAATATATATATATATATATATATATATAACAGGCAATAAATAAATGAATAAGATTTATAATGTCTGTTGGGGTACAACAAATAGATATTCGGGACTGATAAAATAAGGATAATCCATTGTTAATCAATGTCTTAGGAAAACGTTGGAATCGTGAAGACGAGAGGCTATCTATGAACTTAGAGCCACTAAAGGTTTGGATTAATGTCTTCTTTTGAGAATTTTATTTGTAGGAAGCAACCACAGGTTTTCCACAGTAATTCATCCAAATAAATTATATCCAGATCTCACGCCAGCCAGGAGTATCGCTTCCAGCAACTGATGCAGCCGCAGCTGCAGAATCTCAGGAGGCCTGCGATCAAGATCTAGGTCTTTTAACCATTTTGCCTCTACTCAGGGGAGAAACTCGACCCCCTGGGCCAACGGAAACAACAGCTAGATCGACTGGGATCAATGCCATTTCCATTACAACCCAACATCTTACCACGGACTTATCGTATGCCGCCCCTCTTGGAACAAAAAAATGGTGCCACCTTCCCTTCGAACCAGGAAGACCACTCAACCATGCTGGCGCCTAACATGACAGAGGAAAACGCTATTATTCTTTTGAGATCAACCTTCACACAGAATTTACTAACTCCACTCTTCTTAAAATCTCTGAAGAATTCATGTTCTAACATGATATTCTCACCTATATGTCTATTAGGAACATACGCACATTGATTTGATGATATGAGATGAGGCATATACCACTTAATTATGTTGCGCAATATTTTACTAATTTTTTTGTAAAACATATTTCAACAAGAAATAGGACGATATTGTGAAATATAAGTAGGTCTTTCTACCTTAGGAATTAAGGTAATAAACGTACGATTACTACCTTTTGGCAGTTTTCCAGACTCGAAAATATCCTGCATTGCCGCTAGAGGTTGATACTTAAAATTATCCTAATGTAACATGAAGAATTTTGAATTAAGACCATCAGGGATAGGATTGAATCAATATGGACTGAAAAAACTGCTTTTTTAACTTCATCTATTGTAATAGCTTGGAGTAAATGTTGTTGTCCAAATCCATTTATTGGAGCAATTGGTTGGAATGAAGGAAGCTTAATAATATTTTCACCATTGAACAAGGACTCAAAGTAATTTATAACTTTAGCTGCAACCTCTTCTAATTTGTACAAGAGAGTTCCATCAGCTTAAACAAAGCTTTCGAATTATTGACATGCCTTCTAGCTGACATCTTAGAATGAATTTTTTTTTGAATTGGTGTCAGCATCTTGAAGCCATGAAACCTTGGACTTATGCCTGTTACTCAAAGATTTAATATGTTTTGGCATATATAAAATTTTTTTGGCTTCAAGCATACTTTCAAATAAATTTAGATTTTCTGGATCTAGTTCACATGTTGCTTCCTTTTCTTTAAATAAAGCTTCAGCTTTAATAAGGAGTTCATTATCATCAGGCCTTTCTTTATTCCATTTTTTAATCTTAGCTTTACAAGCATATAATTTCTTCAAAAAAACATAGCTTGCAAATCCCACAAAATTAGTCTGGAAACCTCTAATGAAACATGCATCATAGCCATCTTTTAAATGCCAACCATTTGAATATCTAAAAGGTGTACCCTTAGATTTATCTGGAAAAATGAGATCCAAAAGAAGAGGGTTGTGATCACTTGATAAATGGGATAATGCAAGAGCTTTCAAGTCAGTAAACTTTTGAAGATAGGGATGATTAATAAAGATTTTATCAATATTATGAGCCATACCTCTTCTTCTCCTAGTGAAATTGAAACCAGAAGCCTTAATCTCAAATAAACCATCTTGAGTTAGACAGTTATTCAGAGCTCTTATGTGTTGAAAAGGAATAGGAAGTCCACCTCTTTTATCTAGATGGGAGGTTGAATTATTAAAATCTTCAATCAATACCCATTCACCATTTAATGTACTGGATTCTTGCACAATGTGTTCCCGGAGTTCTTGCCTCTCATTGAAACTGTTGCTTGCGTATACAACTGAAAGAAATAAAGAAAGTCCTCCAGTATTTACTGCATGAACTGTTAAATGCTGACTTGAAGAGTAAATTTCAGAAACAGACCAAGTTCTAGAGTCCCATAAAAGCAAGATTCTACCAAAATATAAAGTATCTGAACGAGGCATAATATCCCATCTACGAGGAATTAATCTACTAAAGCTATTCAAATTATTTGGATTTAATTTATTCTCCAACAAACCAACAATAGTTGGTCTGTATTTGGTCAGCAAGGATAATACATCAGATATTCGATCTGATGTATTCATCCCTCTGACATTCCATGCCAATATCGTCATTTAATTGGAGCATTGCTCCTTAAAGGCCTTTTAGGAGGAGCGATAGTAGAAACCTTTTTCTTACCCTTGAAATGCGCAAGATATTCTTCATTCCTTGTGATACCAGCCAAAACATCAATCTGTTCATCAGAAGATGAATCCTCATTTATATTATCAGCAACTTGATTCAAAAAATCAGGAAAAATGTCTTTAGGTAACTCTAAATCAAGAAAGTTCAACTCAGCTTCTTTATTATTTACTTCGTCCTCAAGATCAACCTCTACTGCGCGAACTTTATCACTATGAACTTCATCATTATGCAATTCATCATTAGGAATATTTGTAGAAAAACTAGCAATATTTGAAGAATCACTAACATGTGTCGCAGGATCTGTCTGATTAGAAGTCCATGATGTGTTTATAGATAGTTCATGAACAAGTGTTTTATGACCAAACCTATTAAACTTCATACATTTATGGGGTAAGTACTCATATTCAACTGAAATCTCTTTTGTAACACCATTATGCAGTTTGATAGTGATGCTTTCGACAAGAATAGAATCCAAATCAATTTCAACAAGTATTCTAGCATAATTAGTTATCCTTTTGCAAGCAATGTTATTATCAGAGTGAATAGGCTCTCCAATAAAACTAGAAATTCTAGAAAAACCTGAATTCATCCATATTTCCATATCTAGATTCAAAAATTTAATCCAAATCTGAACTCTTCTGGCATTAAAATCCTTAAATTTATATCCTGGAAACCATTTGAAAACCATTAACAGTCTTCCAAAAAAAGAGTAAATAGAAGTTCTTAAAATACATCGAACATCTCATCGAACTGAACAGTGTAATTAAATCCTAAGGCGATATGAATTCTAAAAGTGCCTTTAGGCTTCCATTCCTTCAATATATACTCCTTCAACTTTATCACTGTTAACTTGAAATCGACCGGATGTAGTACGATGGTATTGCGCCATGAATCAGCAGATGCTTTGAAAGACTCTTCAGGACGAAAGACACAATCCTCTGAAGGTTGAACAAAATGGAGAGATTCAAAATCTTCTTCAATTGATCGATCTTGAGAAATCTGATCAGATTTAATCGGATTTGATTGATTAGAATGTCGATCTTTTTGAGGAAATAAATTTTCATCCGACGGGATAGAGTCCGCCATTTTAGAGGGCAAATTTATAATATTATATCATTAAAATAATAAAATAATATTATAATATTATTTTATTATTAAAAAATATATTATTTTAATAATAAAATAATATTATAATATTATTTTATTATTAAAATAATATAATGTTTCAAACTTTGTTATTTTAAGTCCAAAATTTCCTGGAGCCCATTATAAAAAAAGATACGAAATATTTAAAAAGAAAGCCTTTATAAAACGTTCCCTAAATATCCTAACCGAACTTCACTTTTATCGGTTACCATTTATTTTGAAATTAAAATTTGAACAAGCCATAACTTCATGAAAATTAATTCAAATCAATCCGTTCCATCTATGAATATTCATCGTAATTTTATAAACTTGGTGTCCATCCAAAATCGAACGTCAAATTCAAAATTTATTTTTGGTCTATTATTATATTAATAAAATATTCATTAAATCATTATTATCCGCAATATCAACAAATAGGGTATATATCAATCAAATATCATTCCAATACCCAAGTAGGGTTCACATCAACATCCATTAACCAGTAATTAGTGAATTACTTGCTCAAGACCATTTAAGGTTCAAACTGTTTTCAACTCAACACTGTTTGTGTTTACGTGTCACATACCCAGACAACTATATGTTTATCAATTAAAAATGATATTTTTAACATATTAAACATCATTAAACATCATACTAACCTTGTGTAATTAATCAATAATAACCATTAAACCCAAACTAATTAAATAACAAACAGTTAATCAAAAACTAGCCCTTTACTAGTTTCGGGTTCTCACCATGAGTTCCACTTCGTCAGTCTTTCGCGCAGATGGAAACCAGACACTCTCACACGACTCCGACACTCTTACGGTGTCAACGAATATTTTCAGAAGCTTACGGGACTGAGTTTTTTAGGCTATGGGGTTTCTAAACTCGACAGAGGCACTTACATACATAGAACTGAGAATACGGAGCAAACGGGAGGGGGCATGAGGTCCACTGTGGTTCGGCCTTGAGGGTGTGGGATTAGGATGCTGATAGGGGCAGAGGTGTGCTGTTACATGTCGGAATTAGGTTGTAATGCGGTAGGAGTTAGAATCTGGGTGAAATTGAAGCTAAGGATGGTGATTTAGGAATTTAAGAGAGAAAGCTGAGATTTTTTGGATTTTAAGGGGAGGTAGACCCACGACTTGTAGGAGTGGGACCCGGTGGCGTTACGTGCTGGAGAGTAGGAGGGGAAGGTGACAGGTTGGACTGGAGTTGGCGGAGGAGGGTGGCGCCATGGATGGAAGCTTGGGGGAGGAAGAGTTTTAAGGAAGAAAGTGAAAATAAAAAGAGGAAAAGAAGGAGCGTTTTATAAAAGGGAAGCTCATTAGGATGGTTAAGTTGTCAAGTAGAGATGAAGGAGGAAGAAACACACTTTGATGCCTTGATTCATTGGCACATTTTTGGGTTATTTGCCTTTAAAGACTGAAGAAAAATTATGACGTGTCTTAGTTTAACCTCGCGTCTATCGCTCGTGTGATCAAACGTTAAATCCGTTTAATACGAAATTTTGCATTCTAACATAATTCGTAATTCCAGATCCAATGGAACAGGTCTCATCAAATTTGGAGTTCGTTGGCCTTCCGTTTTCATTTTTATTGTGTTTTTGCTTAATTTTGACAAATTAACTCAGTACATGTTTATTTCTTGCACACTCACATAATAACTCCCAAAATTATGAAATTTGGAATCTTACCATTTTTCAACGTTCCGGATCCGGTAAAATTGGCTTTGTCAAATTTTGAGATTGTTTGAAAATTGTTCCTTTGTAAGCTATTGAAATAGTGTTAAATCATCGAAATTTAAAAATTGGCTATAAATCCTTGTAAAACTTATTAAAAATAAATTTTAAATTGGTTCCAAAATTTTGGATCGTTAAAATCTCCCCCACTTAAAAACTTTTCATCCTAAAAAACGACGGAAGATGTAATACTCTTAACTTATTCTAAGATACTACTGATCCAATCTCTAATGAGTTATTCTTTTCTAGGATGTTACTAATCGTATCTCTGATGAGTTCTTTCATTCTATTCTAACGAGTTGTACCCTAAAGCTTTGTATAAAACAAAGCTCCGATACCATTTGTAATGACCCGAAAATCCCGCCTTTCGAATCGACCGTAAGCCACACATGTCCATCCGTAACGGCAAAAATTCTCTAACCATTAACTTTGGACATAAAATTTATCAGGCAGAAACAAAAGAATATTTCATTGTTATTACAATAATTTTACATCAGAGTACAAGATATTAGAGTACATCATAATTAATAAATTTACAACACATTATACAGAGGAAACAATGCTACATTCAACGGACGTCTCTCAAATGCTCGGGACATAGATTTACGCTTCAATTCAGAATCCTGCTCAAAATAACTACAGAACAAACTACCTGGCTACCCGTGTGGAAATAATGGGCACCCGAGTTTGCATGGAAAAAACAAACTACGGGTCAGTCGTCGGACTGCTATGAGAAAATATACAGTTATTCTTAACTTATTTCAAATTAAGTCATATCACGGGACCACGCCGTATAACACGGAACGGGTTTACTCCACACAAATGCCAATGCAAAAGCAACTACCGAAATAGACTTATGGAGCCTACGATGCATCAAGCAATATAAAATTCCTCAAACTACCCATTCAAGCTTAATTCCCAAACTTAATTTTTCAAATTCTAATTAACTTTGTAGAAGTTATTTTTTTGGACTTTATTCCCGATTTCTGATTTCAAATCATTTGAAATACATATCCATCTTTCATATCAAATTAGCTTTCACTTCGAGATCTCAAACCAAATCACTTGGAAATTTAAATCTAATCACAACTAACGCATAACAAAATGTATGCAACCAAATATCGGGAGCATTCTCCCATCAACATGGCAAAGGGCACGTACCATCGTTCGCTAGATATATAGGTGTATCTCCCACTAATGGGGCCAAGCTACACCGACCAACTAGTTATGGGTTACCTGAATCTTTAGCCGTATACTAAATCATTTTATATCCCAAAGTGAAAAAATCATTAACACCAATAATCACAAATAAATGAAATCTATATCACTTTTCATTTCCAAATCATCTCAAAATCTTGGGTTTAGTCCTCGAAATCCTTTCTATTTTATATTTTTATTATAAAACATTCCATGTCCAAAATCGGGAATAACATTTCCTTTCTCTTATGAAAATCTCATGTCAAAACCATTCATTAAATTGAAATGAACACAATGACATCCTTCAAGAATTATAGTCAAATCATGAAATAAATCACAAGATGTTAGCATATAAATATTACTACCCAACGCAATGCTAAATATAAAATCATATATTTTCATAAACTGGTCAAGCACAATCCAAACAATCAATCGTCAACAATAAATGTCAATACCTAAGCATATTTGGTTCATTATCTTTAAAATAATTTATTATGATTTAACATAATTTTTGCCTATTTTTATTTATATAAAAATAGCCCAATCTGACTGGGAAGGGCATATGGTGGATTGAAATTCATAATGTGCCTAAAACTATTATTCTACGGGGAACGCATGAGGACGGCATATGGTGGATTTCATTGATTTGAGTTTGGAGATTGGACAAAAATCTTTCTATAACCAATATAGTTGCGATTTCTAGTTTTGGTTTCATTGGTAGTTCTGGTCAAAGATCTTTGCTTGATCCAAAATAGGAAAGGTTCACATTAGCATGTCGTATCCATTCGAAAATATAATTACAGGGTATATCCATTCGTTACTTCGTTAAATTTCCGAATATTCCTTTATTGAAATATTCATTTGAGATCTTGGCTTTGTACTCTGTGAAATTATATTTTTAAAACTATTTGGAAAAATAAAATGGATTTTGAATATTTTTATTTTTAAATTACGGTTTAGGAAAATGGTTTTATAAAGACATAGTTTTATAAAGATATGGTTTTAAAATTTTATTAAGTTCGTGTTTCAGAACTGTTGGGCTTTGTGTGATTTTAACAAATATAAACTAATTGGTAGGAAGAAGGGAACTGGAAATGTCTAGGAATAAGCCATTAAACTTAAGAATAATAAATATCTATTCCTTGTGATTTAATAAGCCATTAAACTTAAGAATAATAAATATCTATTCCTTCTGATATTTAGTATCCCTCTCTTTTTATATATATTGGATGATTTATTGAAATTATCACACATCCTTAAGATTTTAAAGTTCCAACATTTTTGAATGCAAAAAGGTTTTTTAGTTTGTAATGCAAACTGGAAAATAAATAAATAAATAATAACTTGAATATTCAAATACGAAACCGTTAGTTTATAATAAATTCCATTTTTGGAAAAGTTTAAAATTTTCCTTTGAAATGGCTAAGGAAAATCCTTCATCCGGATTTTTGGGGTATTTGATTTCAAATTGTTTAATTTTAGGTCAGCTAGTTAAAGGGAAATCCGTTTTAATTTTTATTTCGGATTTCTAGCTGATTTTCTATTTTAAGTCATTTGTTCATTTGAGGTTAAAACTGCTTGAAGGCAAGGGAAAATGATTTGGAAATTAAACTTCTCGACTCGAAAAGTCGTGGAAGTCGACATGAGAATTTGTTTGGGTTCGGAAGTCGTTTCGACATAATCGGAATTTTATTTTAATTTCTATATAATTTATTCGGGCCATTGGGCCAAGGTTTAGACTGGGCCAATTTTGGGGGCAAGCGGTCAACCGGCGGTCGACCGCCCTTTGTGGGCTAGGTTGACCTCTCCCTCTAGAGGGACGCGGCCTGTGCCCGACTCGATTCAACTGGAACGATATATATATATATATATATATATATGTATGTATGTATGTATGTATATGTATATGTATATATATCATTCAAACTGGCATCTCCATCCCCAAACCCCATTTTTCTGCAAACCAAATCCCTCCTCCATTTCCGAGCTCCAATCCGACCAACCTTCGCTCTGTTTTATTACCACCAAATTCCTTTTCGTGTAGATCTCTACCTTTTTGTACTCCTGATCTGTAATTTCATTCGCCCCATTTGTCGATTCCTCCATGGCACCTCCTTGTAATGTCGCCACTCAGCACTCCAGCTTCACAACTTAAGAAGCCGCATGACTAGACCGCGATGAGGAAAAGATTAAGCACTGCTTGGCTACGACCAATTATGATTTTCATTTTGGTCGACCATTGAAGTTATACGATTTCACCGCTTCTGGTTTGGAGGAGATTTTTGTTGCCGCGGGCCTAACACTGATCCTGCACTTCGACATTTTCGAGCGCGAGCTGTATCCGTGTTGCATCGTCTATTTGATGCATAGATGGATGCTGACATCGATGACGAGTCTTGCATCATTCGATCTAAGGTTATGGGCTCCCGTATTTAGTTCATCGATGATGACTTAGCATAGATTTTGAGCATCTCGGCGGTTGGAGCCAAGCTTGATGCTATCGAGATGGAGGACCCTCAAATTCTTCAATGTACATTCGTAGAGGCCCCTAGAGCCTAGACCACAGCCAATATATGAACCATTACCCGCGTAGTTGTGCGCATCATACAACACAACATCATCTCGAAGATGGGAAGCTTGGAGCAGATTTATCTTTCTGTTCGTCATGCCACTTATGCTATTCTTGGCGGCATAACCATCAATTGGGCGCATGTGCTTATGATCCATTTTCATAAGCCTTTCCTCGGCACCCCGCGAAGTCATTTTCCTTATAGTCATCTTCACACTCGTGTCATCTGACACTTTCAGGTGAGACTTACTAGGGAGATGGCAGTGAAGATGGCGCCGACCTCCATTTGCCACACCACTCTTCGTAAGATGGGCATTCAGCTGCCCCAGCACCACACGCTCCAGCTCAGCAGCCCCAGCAGCCTGGCTAGGAAAGTCCAGAGCTCGCCGACCTCCGAAACATCCTGGCCGAGCTTCGTGAGGTCCGTGAGGAGCAGCATCGGCAGACATGTGAGATTGGTTGCATCTCGGTCATACTACGTTCCTGGCGCGGACGTGGTAATGAATTGGGTTCCAGCTGCGGGGCTCGACCATCCTACAATGGGTTGTAATTGTTAGTTTATGTCTTTTGCATATTGTATCCTGTGTCATGTGTTTCCCTTTCCAACATTTTTATCATTGTTGTTACAGTGTTTGTAACCGCTGCTGTTATATAAATCGCACGACTTAGGTTAATAGGATATCTATGTTTGGGAACATTTGTGTTATTCACACGTATCTATTTGAATGAAATCTCATTTTCTTATCTAAACTAGTATTTGTCCTAAAGTTGGAAAGAATAGAATTTTGTGTTGGGTAAATTTTAGCAAAGGATCGGTTTTGCGTTATTTTCATCACTGGTATAAATAAATAAATAAATCATTGTTCCTTATTAAGCTAAAAGTTATTTTGGTCTTTTTGTGTGTGAATTCAGTTTTCGCAATTTTTTTGCGTGACTAACTTACTTTTTAGCCGACATGTGACTAGAATCATTTAAGTTTCTGCAAATTATTTTTTACCTTAGTAAAACATTGTTTGAAAAAAAAAAACTTTTATCAATTTTAATTATTTACTAATTTACTTTCTTCTATTTTGGTGCGCGCGAAAACAAAAAATTTGGACACGGCAATTTGTGCATATTTAAATGTCTGTTTTACATTAAAATGGATGATTTGAATGGCGCAAAGCGCACGTTAACAAAATTTTGATTTTTCATACGATTCTCTCATGGAAAGTGAAACTGTATTGAAATGAAATTTTCAAAACATAGATAAGAAGCTTTCAAGCGGAAGTTTATTTTTATGAAAAAATTTGATTTTTGGTCACATGAACGGCGTAAAGAAGATGTTTGGATGGTTTGTGTGCATGTTTTAGTGGTGCAATAGGACTGCCAATACGATAAAAACGATAACGACAACAAGGAAAATGCTATTTTAGCCTTGGAAACGTTGTTTCTATACTTTGTCAACGATGCGTGCGAACTATTAATTAGTTAGTTTAATGTTTTAGAGCTTGTTTTAAGCCTCCTTTACAGTATATAGGTGGAAATATTTGGAGTATTTTGTGTAACTGAGGTGAAAATTTTACTGTAGGGCGGGAAGTGGAATATTTATAAGCGGAGGAAACATTAAAATTCTTCGCTTTGGTTTCCTTTTTATGGTTTAGGAGAAATTAATTTGGAAACGATTAGATGCGTAGATGTTTTGGATGCAAAAATTGGTTGCTTCACCCTTTTATTTGTAATTGGGTAAGGTTTATAGATGAAAAGATTTTCGAAATTTTCATTCATACAGAACTGTCAGTATATTTAGGATGTTTTGCATCATGTTTTCAAAAGTGTTTTAAATATTTAATGCATACGTGTAGGAGGGCCCGATTTAGAATCATCTTGCGTACGTGTTTTATGGTTAAAATGCATTATGTACACTGTGCACATAAACACATGGTTGCAAAGTGGATGTACACAAATAGGTTGTGTATGAAAGGATAGTAGGTGTAAGAATTTCGAGACGAACTTCCTTTTAAGTAGGGAAGAATGTAATAGCCCTGAATTTTGATCAAAAAATTAGTTATTAGAATCTAAAAAATGCCTCCTCTCCAACTTTTTAGGTGATTTTAAAGGTTAAGGTTGAGGAAGAGCATTTTATATGCAAGATCGGATTAAAACTACAATCTACTACGCCACTACGAGCTCGTTTCTAATAATATTAAAATTAATACATTCAAAACTTCATTTATAATAAATTCATTATAAAAATCCATTTATATTATTAATTCAACACTTAAAATTAATTTAAATATCCGAAATTTAACACTTAAAAATCCAGGTCGTTACATTCCTTCCTCCTTAAAAGAATTTTGTCCCCGAAATTACTATGCGGGAATGGTGCTATAACTCTTTTAACTTCTCACAACCCGCTTGGCTGAGATCCTGCACTTTATATTTGCATAACTCAGTTCTTACCCATATCCTTTTATTCTCAAGCCCTTACTCAAATTCCCATTATTCATCTCAATTGACATATCCACCATTTTTGGACAATCCATCATTACATTCTTATCTTCAATTCATATGCTCTCCAGCACTTCCCACATCTATTCAAATTGATTTTAAATCAACTTTATTATTTCACTTTAAATTTTGTTAACCACTTATGGTTTTCAAACCTTTTATATACTCGACAAGTCGAATTCTTTAGTTATCAAAATTTTCTTGGAAAATTTCTAACTCTTTAAATTTTCGAATTTTTTTGCCAGTGTCTTCTTTTTACGGATCAATCGGTACAACTGCAGCTAGCCTCTCTAGGCCTTCTCCGGTCCAAAAGAAAATCAAAAAGCCAAGTGGCTTTCCCAATAGGATCTTAAATCCCATACTCAATTAACCATGTACCTTTTTTTAAGGCATTCAATTTATTTCTTTATTCAATACCTGTCTAACATATTCATTTACATGTATTTCCAATTTAATCTCCAATCAGTTTATCCTCAAAACAGTTATTCACATATACCTAAGCCAAATTCCATTCTCAATCTCAAGTCCCTTTCTCAATACCAAACTCTTAACCTACCAATCCAATATACTTACCCAAGTTAAGTTCCATATCCACATTAAATTAACTAAATAATTTATTAAATTAGTTATCTTCATTTCAAGATTCAAAATATGTTTTTTATTTCAAAAATCAATCCAATTTAACTCACATGAGTTTGTTTTGTTCAATAATTCAAGTCTGGATTTCATTATTCGAAATCCAAATTTTAATAACTTAAAACCCTTTCATTTTTTACTTGCTTCTAATTCAAACAATCTCTTCCCAGGAGTTTGTAAACAACTTAGCTTTTCTAAAACCAGATATTCCTTTTCAAGATTCAAAATAACTTTTTTTTTCAAAATAATTCAAAAACAATACCCTTGGTAGTAATTCATCACTTAGAAACTCGAAAATGAACACTAATGATGTCGTGATCATCCGTATTATTGTCCAACGACCAAAACGAGTTCAATACTATATTACTTTCAGAATTTATCCTTAAACACTTCCATTTGGAAGTTATTTCAAAATATCCCTTACAATGCTTGGAAAGAATTTCTAAATCTCCAAGGATCTTAGAATTTCCATATATTTAATCAAAAATTCATTTAAAAACACCTTTCCAAGTTTCTTGAGTTTGGTTCGAATTCAGATTTAATCTACTTCATAACACTTATATGAATTTTATTTGGTACTATACATAACTATCTCAATTATTATAATCTCGTTTGATTATAATAACAATCAACACATCAATATACTACAATAATTCCATTATCAATCATTTTTTATGCCAAAATATACTTTGGGAAAAATTATTACATTTACCCACTAAAAAAATATTATGTTGAATTCCTCTGTCCAAGTATTTAGAAACAACTATTGATACACTGGATCACACTAATCGACCAGAATTCATGAACCACTGAACAAACCAACCAACACAATATAAAACAATTTCCATAAAATTTACAAGTGTGCTCTCTCATATATATACGCTCAAATCAATCTAGGGTATTACTAACGCCATTTCTATTGAGTTACGCCACAGAGCTAAGATTATTACTAAATCTTATTCTCTAATACCATTTTAATGGCCCGACAGATTCCGGATCCTGATCATCGACACAAAACGCTATGTTGACTAACCAAAAATCAGAAATTACCTGATCATTAATAGGCAAAAGTTAGAGGATGAGAAGTAGAAAGAAAGAAAAGTTAAAATAAAAGAAAAGAAGATCACAATATCATAAAATCAGAGTTGATACAAATCTCACAGCAGAACGAATAAAATATATTTTGTAACATAACTTTTGAAATACAAATATGTAAATGTATAAACATAGCATCATCAGAGTACGACATATAAAACACAGCGAAAATAAACAATATTTATCTAATGCTGAAGCCTCCTGCTCCAAGCTCATCCACGTGTACCTATATAATCCCAGCTACTTGACTACCCATACAAATTTGGAAACCCAAAAGTTTAGGGTAAAAGGAAAATAAAACTCTGGGTCAGTCATGAGACTGGTGTGAATAAAATCCAACCACTTAATTTAGCTTTTAAAAATTATTTTAAAAGAAAGGATAATCATAAGACTCATCCACGCATAAACACGGATGGTTTTTACCTTACGCTAACCCAAAATATTATTTGTATCGACACTATTTTGATATTACAATAGTGTCCAATCAAATCAGTTGCAACCTAGCGGAATGCTTGCATCTCACGCTCCACATACGTAGTATTCAATCAAAACCGCAGGCGCTTATTGGAGATTGGATTTCCAAATATGTCAAGGTACGGAACCACCTTCTAATAGTATACCTCTAGAGAGGAATTTACTGGGTTCAGAAAGAACATCTTGTGTCCCAGACCACACATAGTCGACCACTCGTTTCGCTTGAGTGTACCAAATGTATTATCACCAATGATTGGGATCAAACTGAAGCATCCAGTAGCGATAGAATAAAGAAGCAAATGGATTTTTTCTAGACCAGGCGACAATACACCCTAATGGGAGCGACTGAAATAACCATGTTGTCTACCCTATTTTCGCCCATTTCCCGGTTGTGAGGCTAGAGGCCATACTTACCTTTTTGACATGTCACATGTTCATTCACTTTGAATGCCACATCGACAAATCCACCAAATGATTAATTGGTTTCCCCAAAAGTATCACGGGCGTAAGGCTAAGAGAAACAAATTCCAATGCCACCAAATGTAAATACGTTTGAAGAGATCAATGTACATGATCTGTTAGGCATACTCTATCAGACATTCGTCCATACAAGTTATTCAGGGACTGGACAAACCGAAGGTACCATCCAATCAATCCATCTTAGGCAATTTCTACCTAGGATTAGTAGAACAACACTTGCACTTTACTCTGTCTTCAATTATCTACAGCATATTTGATTCGCAATGCTTAAGCCCATACGAAGTGGTTTTCATATAATAAACCTGGTCCCCATCTCTCCGCATTGACAACAATATTTAAAATAGGCTAAAACTTTGATAACCGGTAATTTAACTTGTTAGGGACTGCGGAATGGATCGTTAAGGCAAAGCAAACACTAGAGGGGGGTGAATAGTGTTTGTAAGAATTTAAACAAAACTTAAAACTAAAGAGAATTAGGGAATGAATCAAACACCACAAACACAATCACAAACACAGATTCAAAAACAAATGCAAAATAAGCAGAAATAAAAATGCAGAAAAGGAAAGAACACACTAGATTTTATACTGGTTCGGATTACTCCAACATCTAGTCCCGTACAACGCTGGATTGTGCGGAGTTTTATTACGATTTCCAATAGTCAAATACACCCTCCTTGATTTCACGGCTCAACAAGGAGACACCGACTCCTATTCCTTGATTTCATGGCTCAACAAGGACATACCGACTCCTATTCCTTGATTTCACGGCTACAAGGATACACCGATTCCTCTTTGACTTACAAACAAGGTTTATTCAACCCAAGCAATTACAAAACAACCCTATAACTCTTCAATAGACTTTATTCATAGAGTAGAGAGTGTAGAGAGAAGAAGTTTAATCAAAACAGAATTGAATTCGGCAAAGTATAAGTGTAAGAATCATAAAAATGATTAAGAATAATGATGGAGTGAAAGAGAATGAAGTTAAGGAAGAAGAGATGATAAAAAATTCGGTTTTAACCTCTTTTTATAGAGTATGAAAGGTTGCAACGGTTCTGAAGCGTTTCAAATAGTGAAAAGACACTTTCTTTCAAATTTGGAAAAAATGACAGTTATATGTCGACATTTAGTTTTTGCTATGTCGACATACTCATGTGTATTTTGATTTTCAAAGCATTTTTCAAGTGTTTTGATATAAAAATAATTCTGGAAATTCTTGAGTAAAATTCTAGTGTTGTAAATTAATACTATATGATAGAAAAACATATGAAAACATAAATTTAAACTATATAAATTTATTTGTAAAATTATAAGGTTTTAAACTATATAAAGTATAAATATAAAGTATAAAAATTTAAGTTTGAAAAACAAAGAAGAATAAAAATAGAAACAAATGGAAAAACAACATAGAGAGGTTAGAAAAACAAAAATAAAGAGGATTGAGAATAGAATTGAAAAACAGAATTTGAAAAATAGAATTTGAATATGAACCTGGAGTGTTATTTAGAGTCTTACAAAATCTAGACTCTATAACTATATTAATCTTGAACTCTTGAATTATTGAAATCTTGATTACTCATGAGTCTTGAAATTTCTTTGAATCTCTTATCATCTTTATAACCGTACATTCTTCAGTAATATTTGCTATATATAATTCCTGTACACACACACACACACACACACATATATATATATATATATATATTCTATACAAAAAGTGTTAGCATATATTTTATAATCAATGATAATTGAAATAAGGTTGTTGTCATCAAAACTCCATTCTCCAACAATCTCCCCCTTTTTGATGATGACAACCTTAGTTTATAAAATATCATACCTGTATACCTTTTTGATGATGTTCCTCTTATAATCCCCCTATGTATAAGTTTCCTATAAACTATTACTATATTTTAGAATTTCTCCCCTTTTGGCATTATCAAAAAGAAATTTTAAAGATACTCCTCCTAAATTATATAACTCTAGAATCAAAGTAATATTCCTAAAAATACTCCCTCTAAATTGTATATTTCTATGAATAGAACGTAAGTAACTATAAAAATACTCCCCCTTAACTCGATATTTAAATATTTCTGTTTTAGAAGGTTATAACTATATAAACCATAAATGAAAATTTTATTAAACAATCACGTTTACATATATATGGATTTATACATATACGACATATCATAAAAACGTAATAAAACAAAATCTAGAAAACCCTTAAACATTTAATTATTTGACAATAGGAGATTTGTGAATTAGACAATTTGGATAATGGAGATAGAACTCTCCATTCTTTTCAATCACATTCCCATTTTCGTCAAATAGAACTTCTCCTACGCACTCAACATTATCATCTTCGTCTGTAACCGTTGGTTGAGTCTCTTGTTGTTCCTCCTCCTCCATCATTTCTTCTTCCTCTTCTGGTTCTTCTTACAGTTCTTCTTCTGGTTCTTCCTCTTTTCCATCGATTGATTATCATCATTGATGATAATCGGATTAGTCTCGTTATCCATTGTAAACTTTAAGATACTTCCCATTACTCTTCCTTATCTGTTTTGCTCTTGACTTAGTCTAATTTGAAGTACTTGCATCTCAGCCACCATTTGCAGTAAATACACCATTTTTTATTCGATTTTGATCACTCTAGAAAGCGTAGATCGTTGAAATGGACCCTCGGATGGTCCGACGTATGAATCAGAGTTGTTTTGAGTATTTCGATTAGTAGAAGCCATTGTAATTTTTAATTTAGTTTTTTTACAGAGAAGAATGAAAATGAAGTAGAAAAGTCAAATTATAAGATTTATATAGCTAAAATGACTAACTTTTGGGGGGAATTAATTTAAAAAAAATTCAGTTATATGTCGACATAGCAGAAATTTTATGTCGACATAGTATTGTTTTAAGTTTCATTATTTTAATTCCTCATTTTTTTATTTTTTTATTTTATATATATATATATATACTATTATTTAATTATTCTAATTCACTTAATGAACATATACCTAATTCTCTCCTAAATTTAGTGAATGTTGCTTCATTTAATGGTTTGGTTAATACATCAGCTATTTGTTTATCTGTTTCTATAAATTCAAGTGAAATCTTTTCTTTACTTACATTATCTCTTAGAAAATGATGTCGCACATCAATATGTTTAGTTCTCGAATGATGAGTAGGATTTTTAAAAATATTTATAGCACTTGTATTATCGCAGTATATAGGTGATTTACTTATACTTAAACCAAACTCGTTTAAAGTTTGTTGCATATAAATTACTTGTAAGCACGCCAAAGCAGCAGATATATATTCTGCTTCAGTTGTTGATAAAGATACGGTGTTTATTTTTTTACTAAACCAAGGGTCCAAGATACAAGGGAATGTCCTAGGAAGTGACATGTTCCACTAGTACTTTTACGATCGGATTTACATCCCACATAGTCGGCGTCACAGTACGAAATTAGATCGAATGAATCATTTTTAGGATAAAATAATCCAAAATATGATGTATGCTTTACATATCTCAGAATACGTTTTACGATTGTTAAATGAGTTTCCTTAGATTGTGACTGATATCTTGCACAGAGACATACACTATGCATTATATCTGGTCTACTAGCAGTTATATATAATATTGATCCTATCATTCCTCTATATAGTTTTTGATCAACGTCTTTTGATGTATCATCTTTACTTAAAGCAATATTAGTTGCCATAGGTGTTGGTCTACCATTTGTTGTTGTTAAATTATACTTATTAATTAAATCTCTCGCATATTTTTCTTGATTGATTAATATTCCATTCTTTAGTTGTCGAATTTGTAATCCTAAAAAGAATGATTCTCCCATATGGCTCATTTCAAATTCTTTGGTCATAATATCTAAAAATTCTTTGTTCATTTCTTTATTTGTTGACCCAAAGATTATGTCATCAACGTATATTTGTACTAATTGTATATCTTTGTTATTTTTCTTGATAAACAACGTATTATCTAATTTCCCTATTTCAAAGTTTGATTATAATAAATAATTTTGTAATTTATCATACCAAGCTCTAGGAGCCTGTTTTAATCAATATAACGCTTTCTTCAGTTTATATACGTGATCCGGTAATTTTTCATCTTCAAATAGGGGTGGTTGGTCTACATATACGTCTTCTTTGACGAATCCATTTAGAAATGCACTTTTGACATCCATTAGATATAATTTGAAATTATTATTGTTTGCAAAAGCTAGTAAAATTCTAATAGCCTCTAGTCTTGCTACGGGGGCAAAAGTTTCATCGTAATCTATTCCTTCTTCTTGAGTGTAACCTTGTGCTACTAGTCGTGCCTTCTTTCTTACTACCTCACCATGTTCATTCATTTTATTTTTATATACCTATTTGGTTCCTATTATTGTTTTATCCTCTGGTCTAGCAACAAGTTCTCGTACTTCATTCCTAGTAAACTGATTCAATTCTTCTTGCATAGCAAGTATCCATAAATCATCGGAAGAAGCTTCCTTTGGATTTTTTGGTTCGATAGTTTATATAAATGCAGTACTACTCATATTTAATTGATTATGAGTTCTAACAATGGATTCAATATCCCTTAAGTTATTTTCTATAGGATGGCCTCTAAGTAATCTAATTCTTTTATTTCATTGGTTATCTTCATTATTAATTTTATTAATTTTATTAATTTCATCCTCACAATCGTCTTCATAGTTTTGAGTTATACTTTTATAGTTTTCATCAAAAGAAACATTTAATGTTTCTTCTATAGTGTTGGTTGGAGTATTAAAAGCTCTATAAGCCTTGCTTCTATCTGAATATCGAACAAAAATCCCTTTACCTGATTTTGAATCAAATTTGTCTAAATTATCCTTTGTATTAAGTATAAAACATTTACTTTAAAATAATTTAAAGTATGATACTTTTGGTTTCTTGTTATATTAAAGTTCATAAGGAGTTTGTCTAATTGAAATTCTATTAATAATATAACAAGCTGTTGCTACTGCCTCAACTCAAAAATTCCTTAGTAAATTACTATCGGATAACATAGTTCTTGCACATTCTTATATCGTTCTATTTTTACGTTCAACTACTCCGTTTTGTTGAGGAGTTCATGGAATTGAAAAATTGTGGGTTTGTAACAAACCGCAAATTCTGAACCAATTTAAAAATTTTATTTTAGAAAATTTTAATGAATTTCGAGAATATAAAATAATTTATTTAAATAATAATGGATATAAAATTATTTTGATCGAAGTTAAAACGAATAAATTTAATTTAATTATATAAGGTGTTAGAAACAGCGCGGTAGTTTGAAATTTTGATTCTGAACTTTGACTGACTATACAGGATTCAAAATAAATCAGAATTCATTAAAACCAAAAATATTTGAATCTCTTTAATCGTATCTTTCTAACGAATCTGAAAAATTGAAATTTCACTTTAGAATTCACAAGTTATGTCCAGTTTAAATTTTAGAAAAGTCGCTATAAGATTTATATATATTTTAATTAAATATATTGGCCTTGAAAATAGTCAATTTTAAAACGACCTCTGTTTTCGATGAAACCGCTTTCGTTGGAACCGGAATGTCGAGTTATTGCTAGATTTCAATTTTCATAATTTTAGAATTAATTTGTGAGCACAGTACAGGAAAATGTGTTTTGTTAATTTCAATTGAATTTAAGCTACTTAGAAAAAAGGCCTTTTTACAAACGAGCTCAGAATTGAATGAATTTAATTTTTCTTGATTTCTAGCATCAAAATATAGTTAAAAACATTTTTCGGGAATTTTTGGAGTTATTTTGTGAACCCGGTAAATTCTTACGTACGTTTGAACTTTAAATAGATGACTTAAATTTTAAAACTGAGAAACGGGGCTCAAGATGACCATATGGGCTAACGGGACATAGCTAGATGAGTCCGGAATAGGGGCTATTAGGTATAAACGGAAGTCATTGGGCTGAAATTGGACAAAGTTGCAAAACGGGCCTTTAATGGATAATAAAATAATAAAATATTATAAAAGTACACGCAAACCGAGACATCTCTTCTTCCCGATCAAACACTCACGCACCTGAACCCATAGCCGCCATGTCTTCCTCTCCTTCTCTCCTCCTTATCTCCTAATCCACTCACTTTTAGATCCCCATCCTTTGGAAGTTTTTCAAGCTCTTCTCCTCCTCTTCCTTCTCCGACCAGTTTCACATCAAACCGTTGCCCGTAGCTCTCGAATCACCTCTCCAAGCCCGCTGACTTCATGGATCCGCCGCTCCTCCTCCTTGCAACCGCACCCCACCCCCTTCCAGCCGAATATCCACCTCTCCAAGCACTCCATCCTCCAACAAACGGCACCCAAAACCGTTAACCGTAGCTCAAGTTATCGTGATTCAAAGATTTGAACAATTCAAAGGTTATATAAATTTTAATTATATCAATTTGCAACGCTTGATTTCATTGCTAATCTTAATTTTAATTATTAAAAACCTGTTTTTGATTCAATCCGATTCAGAAAGCAACAACGTTTGTGATATTGGGACAACGACACGCAACACAACATTCAAGATCTGTTGTGTACAATCTCTGACCCTTTTGATTCAGTTCTGATTTAATATCCAAGGTGAGCAATTCTAAATTTAAAATTTAATTTAATTCAATTATTTTTCTTAATTAATATATCTGTGTTAGCTAGATCTATGTTCGCATTGAAATTTCATTGTTTGTTTGTAATCACATTTACTATGCTTTGAGTTTTGGATGTTGAATTATTCATGTATACTTAGATCTATTCTAAATAGATCTATATTTTGTTCATGTTTGGTATCATCACCACGTGTAGACACCAAATGATGTGTTATTATACATTAAATTTTAGCATTCATTGTAAGCACAGAATTTTAATCAAATTTTAGCGTTATTGTTAAACATGAATTATAATAATATTTTAGCGTTTTGTGCAAACATGAAATTAAGAAATCACTTTTAGTGATTTTGTTAAAATATGAAGATAGGAACATTTTTTTTGTTAAAAAATGAAAAATAAACATAATTTTAGTGTCTTTGTGAAATAATCCAATATAAAGATTGAATCTTTCAGTTGCGTCTGAATGAAATAAAAAGATTGAATCTTTATGTTGCGGTTATAATCCAAAATAAAGATTGAATCTTTATGTTGCGTTTGAATGACATATAAAGATTGAATCTTTATGTTGTGTTTGTAATCAAATAAAAGATTTAAGTTGACAATGCAATTTTCATTGTAATTAATAGATGGAACTCGATGATGAAATCTACATGCGTTTTTGAATGAAATAAAAGATTAGATTTTTGTCAATACATTTCCATGTGAATTAGATTAAAAGTGAGAGATTTACATTTATCACTTAAATTGTCATTCGTTGTTGAAATTAGAATTAACGAATTAAAATTGTCACCTTTATTATGAATGTTATATTAGTAAAATGTCAAATTGGTTGTGTTAGCGATGAAAAATAGGAAAGTATCTTTTACATTGAATTGTCGTATTTAAATTGATACATTGAAACATAATAAATGACCATTCAAATATCATTATGGTATGAAATGACATATTATTGTAAATGCCATTATAGTTAGAAATGTATGTAAGTATAAAGTTTGTCCTTTTATTTGTATTTACATATACAAATAAAACTTTGAAATATAATTTGTTCTTTTTATTTGTATTTACATATACGAATAAAACATTGAAAGATAATTTGTCCTTTTATTTGTATTCACATATACAAATAAAACATTGGAATAAACTTTGTTCTTTTTATTTGTATTCACAAATACAAATAAAACATTGAAATATAATTTGTTCTTGTATTCACAAATACAAATAAAACATTGAAATATAATTTGTTCTTTTTATTTGTATTCACATATACAAATAAAACATTGGAATAAAATTTGTTCTTTTTATTTGTATTCACAAATACAAGTAAACATAGAAAATAAAGTTCGTCCCTTTTATTTGTACTTACATATACAAATAAAACATTAAAATGAAATATGTCCTTTTATTTGTATCCTCGAATACAAATAAAACATTGAAAACAAAAGTTCACTTTTTATTCGTATTCACAAATACATTTATGCACTGAAAATAAATTTGCTCTTTTAATTGCACTCACAAATGAAATTATGCATTAAAACAAAATTTGTTCTTTTATTTGCATTCACTAACGCAAATCTAACATAGGAAATAAGTTAACTTTTTATTGTGTTCTTCAATGCAAATATAACATGAAATAAATAAAATTGACCTTTTTGTTTGCATTCACAATGCAAACAAAACATTAAAAAATAAGATTTACATTTTTGTTCGCATTCACAATGCGAACAAAACTTTCAAAAATAAGATTTATATTTTTGTGCGCATTCACAATGCGAACAAAACATTAAAAATAAGATTTACATTTTTGTTCGCATTCACAACGCGAACAAAACTTTTAAAAATAAGATTTATATTTTTGTTCGCATTCACAATGCGAACAAAACATTAAAAATAAGATTTACATTTTTGTTCGCATTCACAATGTGAACAAACCATTAAAAATACATTTTTGTTGCATTTCACAATGTAAACAAACATTAAAAAAATAAAATTAACATTTTTGTTGCATTTCACAGTGCGAACAAAAACGATAAAAAAAAAATGAAGTTTACATCTTTGTTCACATTTTACAATACAAATAAAACATTTAGAATAAAGAACACATTTTTATTTGCATTCGATTGCAAATAAAATATGATTCAAAAAGAAAACATTTTTATTTGCATTCTCCATTGCAAATAAAACATGATGAAAAAGAATAAAATAATTATCTTACATACATTTTGTTGAATTAGAACTCATATGCAAATATTGTAATCATTTTTATTTGCATAACATAGAATAGAATTGATAGGCAAATATAATAATTATTTTTATTTGCATAACATGTAATAGGATTTATAAGTAAAAATAAAAATCAGTCTTTATTTATAAACTTACGTTTGAAGTTATATTCAAATATAAGAATAATATTATTGGTCAGACATAGATTAGAATGCGTAGGTGGTTTAAAGTGACAGTTTTATATGCTAAGGCATATTCTAGAACTTGTATTCGATGTAAATAAATACTTTTTATAGGTTAGGATATACATTGAAACATATACACATAAGATTGTTTCTGTAACGACCCGGATTTTCGGCGACTTTGGTTATCGACATAAGCTCGATGTCGATAACCAAAAACATCGAAAAATCCCGGTAATTAATGAAAGAAATTAGAGGGTGAGGAAAGATAAGATAGAACTAATAGAATAGAAGAAGAAGAAGAACATCATCATCAGAGTAACACGAAACTCACAGCGGAACGAATAAAATATAACTTTTGAAATACAAACAGTTATATATACAATAGCACTTATCAGAGTACAACACTTACAACAACAGCGGAATATAACTATAGCTATATGATCCTGAAGCCTCCTGCTCTAAGCTCTCCAAGTGTATCTGTAAAATCCTGACTACTTGACTGCCCGTACAAAATTAGGCACCCAAGAGTTTAGGGAAAACAACAAAGTAAACTCCGGGTCAGTCATGAGACAGGTATGAGTAAAACAGTTTAAAAACAGCTTGAACAAGTAAACGATATCTCATAAGATCACGTCGTATAACGGAACGGGTTTTTCCCTTATGAGAATCCAAACAACTTTGTAAACAATATCATTCTGATATTATAATAATGTCTAAGTACAATTAGATATCAATCTAGCAGAAACGCTTTCATCTCACGTTCTACATATATAGTATACAATTAAAACCGCAAGCACGTATTGGGTAATGGATTTCCAACTATGACAAGGTATGGAACCACCTTCCGATCAATGTACTCTAGGAACGATACACTGGAGTTCAACAAGAACATCTTGCAACTCAACCACACATGACCGACCACTCATTTCTCTTGAGTGTATCGAATGTACATCACCAACGGTTGGGATCAGCAACCGTTCCCGTATATATATATGGGACAGCATTGATAGATTAAAGAAGCAAATGAATATTCTCTAGATAGGTGATTATACACCCTACTTCGGTGCGACCGACTTAGCCATGCTGCCTGCCCGATTTCTGTCATTTACCGGATGATGAGGCTTGAGGTTACGCTCTATCATCACATCAAATTCACTTCGAATGTCACATTGTCAGATCCATCGAAAATCACTAATTGACGTCTACAACAGTACATTACGTGTTAGCTAAAAGAAGTTTCCTTCTCCACTTCCACTCTTGGTACGGTTGAAGAAATCAAGGTACGTGACCTCTCTGGAAATACTCTGTCAGACATTCATCAACACAAGTCATCCTCATTCACTTAGAATGTCACATCGTCATACCCGCCAAATCACAAATTGACTTATCCAAAAATAACACGAGTATACAGCTTAGAGAAACGAATTCCTCCGCCACAAAACGTGAATACGTTTGAACAGATCAACTTACGCGATCCATTGGATATACTCTGTCATACCTTCGTCCATACAAGTTGTCCTGGGACTGGACAAACCGAAGGCACTATTCAGTATATCCATCTTAGTCACTGTTATCTAAGACTTATACAACAGCCCTTGCATTTTACTCCGTCTTCAATTATCTTTGGCATATATGATTCGCAACGCTTATGCCAATACAGAGTGGTTCTTTGGATAATAATCCAACCGGTCTCTCCATATTAACAATGTTAAAATGGTAAAACTTTGATAGTCGGTGATTTAACTATCAAATGAAAAATGTCTGTGTGCAAACAATGATCTTATTTCCAAAGGGAAATTATATCGAACAAACATCATTTAACATTAATCTCTTTAGTTCATTTTCATCTTCTGTTTCCCTATATTCAATATTTCTTATTTTCTAAATTTAGAAAATATACGTTATTAACATTGGGGACATTTCCATTTCTCTGTTTTCTATATTAGAAAACCTTTCTGGTTCTTATTGGAAAACATTTCCAAAACTCGTACATTGGACTTAGGCGGATGTTTAAACAAACCATCGCGATGCCAACTCAAACCATTACACTTATTAACTATATTCACTTAACCATCACTTACTATCAAACCTTAGCCATTCCTTAGTTAAAACGAAGTCAATCAAGTTGGGGTATAATTACCTCTCAGACCTTAACTGAACAACGATTTAAACTTCGGAATAGACACGGTTTATTCTTTAAAACTTTAACAACTTCCTTACGTAATTCTCTTTCGAATAATCTCTATTCGATAACTCCTCCATTCGAATAACTACATCCGATAACCTTTCTTCGAATAAACTATATTCGATTAACGCTATTCAACTAACTCTTATTGATTAACTCTACTGGACTAACTCTATTGGATTAACTCTATTTGATTTAACTCTAATCGATTTACTCTTTTCACTTACTCCTGTCGAATAAACTATATTCGATAACACCTTTGACTCTATTCGAATAAACTATATTCGATAATTCCTTTAACTCTATTCGAATAAAACATATTCGATTAACTCTTTTAACTCTATTCGAATAAACTATATTCGATTAACTCCTTTAACTCTATTCGAATAAACTATATTCGATTAACTCCTTTTCTCTATTACATTTGATAACCCCCCTTTCGAATAACCAGTATTCGATTTACTCACTTTGAATAACCAATATTCGATTAACTCATTTCGAATAACCAATATTCGATTAACTCACTTCGAATAATCCATATTCGATTAACTCACTTCGAATAACCAATATTCGATTAACTCCTTTGGATAACTCTAACTGGTTTATTCTAACTGGTCAACCTAAATTGATTAACTCTAACTGATTAACTCTAACTGGTTAACTCTAACTGGTTAACTCTACCTACTTAACTCAACTGGTTAACTCGACTTACTTAACTCAACTGGTTAACTCGACTTACTTAACCCAACTGGTTAACTTGACTTACTTAACTCACTGGTTAACTCGACTTGCTTAACTCACTAGTTAACTCGACTGATCTGGTTAACTCTACTGATCTGGTTAACTCTACTGAACTGGTTAACTCTATTGAACTGGTTAACTCTACTGAACTGGTTAACTCTACTTACTTAACCTAACTGGTTAACTCTAACTGATTTACTCTAACTGGTTAACCTTAACTGTTTAACTCCTATTTGATAACGTTTATTCATTTATAAAGATTTACTTTTAGTAACGGTTCTTCAGTTTATAAATGTTTTCTTTAATAACGTTACTTCACTTATACAAATGTTGTGTACATATTTTATTTATTTCCCAAATAAATATTCCTTTGATTTAAATCCTATTTATTTCCCAAATAAATATTCCTTTATTCTAACAAATAAATTTCTCCTTTATTTTATTTATTCTAACAAATAAATAATCCTTTATCATATTTAGTTTAACAAATAAATATGTCCTTTATCCTTTCTATTTATTCAGCAAATAAATATCTCCTTTATACTTTTATTTATTTCCTAAATAATTAAATCCTTCTAAATCTTTATTTACTTCCTAAATAAATAATTCCTTTTAACTCTTTCAAATATATTCCTTTATATTTGCTTGACAAATATATTTCCTTTATATCTGATTTATAAATAAATCCCTTTATATTTGTTTTCCACGAATATTTTCCTTATATTTGGTTTTCACATTTATTCTTTAAAATATTCTAACTCCTTAAATTTCCGGGAAAATTCGCCATAACCTCCTTTGTATCGGGAGCATCGGGAAAATCCCCAAACCCGCCACACAGGCCTTTCCATTCAAAAAGAAAATGATTTGAAATTATTTCCTTTTTGAATATCCCTTATTTATAAATATTTAAATTTATAAATATTCCTTATTTATAAATATCCCATTTATAAATATCCTGCTTTCAATATCACATTGAAAATCTCCTTATCAACATCCCGTATGTTTTATGGTACTTAACACATCACATCACGATGACCAAATCTCATCCAATACGTATAATCAACCACAGATTATAACTACATCATATATCACAATATATGAAAAACAATAAAATAACTGTTGAGGAATCCAGTCGGATTCCTCCAACCTGTCTCCCTGCATCCACAGATGTTACACAATATGATTATCATCACTTTCAGTTCAATATAAATTATTCTGATAGCAGAATCAATATATAAATATTTAACGGTTTATATATATATATATTTAAATATATATATAAAATTTCCACTAACTGACTAGCAGTTCAATCAATCAACCAAAACACAGCAATCAACAGATGACTAACAGTTCTAAAAATACATTATAAAAATATAACTGTCCAGAGTTGGTGAGTTTTACTCACATTGGACTGTTATCGTTAAAAACTATTAACTGTCTTTGATTTAGACGGACAATTTATTTTGCAATAAATTGTAACGAGCTCGGATGGACTTCCAGTCAGCTCCATGGTGTAGCCACCGTCCTCGTGATTCCAATGCAACTTACAGTTTGTGATTCTGATTTCGTATGACCGAGATATCGTGTTAACAAGTTATACGATATTTTTAATTTAAGTTAAACCAACAATTATAAAATAAAAGGGCCTCACCACAAACACTCCGGCCCATTCTCCTCCTACCAGGCCCAACCCGCTTTTAGCTCCTTCTCCTTTGAAATGAAGCCCATCCCCTTTGAAATTTGCCCCGTCCCATCCATTTTCAAGCCCAAACTCCCATCCATCCCATTTGATTTATGATTGGGCCTCACATTCATAACCAAACCGGCCCATCCCCAAATGTACAAGCCCAGACCCGCTGAACATTTCTTCCCCAAAATCGAAATACACCGAAATCCTCAGCATCATTCTCCACCATTTCGAATTGCTTTCCCTCACCACATCTCGTCCTTTACTTCCCTACAAACCAAACCAACTATACCGTTGAATTCCTCTTCGAATAAGCTTCTTCCCCATAACCTCAATACTCCTCTCGACTAGCCCCTCCAGGATACACCCTAAAGGCTGTCTCACCTGCTACAGTGGAGTAGCGACGCTATCTTCCACCGAACAGACAGAGACCCTCACCGGATGCTCGCCTCGATCCCAGGAACAAGTATCAAGACTCGAATTCGCCAAACACTCACAAATCTTCTTGCAAATTCCAACCCTAGAACACGCTGCACCAATTCCAGCGTCAGAAATTATGATCGAACACAATGAAAACCCTACTGCAGTGAAGAGCAGATCAAGTGGAGCTCGAATATATATAGATTCTGATTTATCGATTTTTGTTTGAATTCTTGAGGATTTTAGTTTATCTCGTTTTATTTTGGTTGAGGACAAAACTGTCGGCGCAAAACTGAGAATGAAATTAGGTTTAGGATGGTTAAATGGGGGTATTTATAGAGTGTTAAAATATCTAGATATTTTCTTGATATTTTTAGATATTTGTTTTATATCATTTTATATTTCTATCCGTCTTCTAAAATCCCATACGATCATGTACGATGCCTAAAAATCGCGAAACTGGACATGCAGCTAGAGTTCGACATTACGGTCCCAACGAAACTGGTTTCGTCGAATTCCGACTCTGTATGCTCACACAACGTATTTTTAACTGTCAAAATACTGACTGTTTTTCACTCTAAAAATCCGTACGGCTACACAGTGACTCTAAAAATCACGAAACTGGAAACCTAACAACTATTTGACATTGCGGATCCAACAAAATTAGTTTCGTCGAATTCCGACTTCGTTTGCAAAAGTGGCTATTTTTAAAGCTCTGAATGACCCATTTAAATATATAAATATATTTAAATATAATTACATTAAATATTAATAAATTAATATTGTCGTATATATTCACAGTGGAATACCATACAGCTCAGAAAAATCCCATATTGATTTCTAACTCGATATTCACTTCTGGGTCAACCCGATATTCGATTTATATTGAAATTCCCTTTTAAAATATAAATAATTTCTTTATAAATTATAAAGGAATTCCACAGCGACTTTTCTGAAATTTGATTTGGACATAAATCAAAATCTACACGACGAAATCCAGATTTTTCTCTTCCATTAGAAAAATATACTCCACCAGCTCCGCACGTTTCTTGTTTCGTAGAAATCCGACTTAAAACGGCTTCTGTATATTCAGTTGAAGTTCAAATCGCCAAATAGCGAACTGCCACGCCATTTCGAGCTCTATTATAATTATATTATAATTATACGTTCAAACTGACGTTATTTAAATATATTCGTTATTATAATTCAACTCTAAACTGAATTATATATATCACAGAGTATTCAGTTCACACCATATCGCCATTTCAGCCAATCCTGATTATTTCATAATTAAATATATCATTTAATTTATTATTTAAATTAAATATTAACCATTATTTTGTTCAACGACCATGAAATCCTCTAAACTCTATTTAAATAATTAAATAAATTAATTATTATACCTCCGAAAAATGCGGGTCATTACAGTTTCTTTTATGTGTTAAAGTAAAAATATTTGCATACAAATAAAAGAAAATAGGAAATTATTCCTTATTTGTCATCCGCAAGAATGTCACATAAATAAATTATATTTCATTAAACATTAGAAATGTATAGGGAAATTATACAAATAAAAAAATACATTTTTATTCGGTAAGAGAAATAAATAACATGTTATCTCATTTTCATCAACATGTTAATAGAATTAAATGGGTTAAATTTTTAACCAATCATTTATTTATATGAATTGTTGTTGGCTGAAAACCCCACACGGGTGTTGGGATGAATTTACATACACTAGTCCCAATATTTAGTTATATGTCAATCGATAGATTAACAAGCTGTGATGAGTATTATTATCTCATTTTAATACTCACACAGTTATAAACTTCACTTTGGATGTGAATGGATGTTTGATAATTATGTATCATTTGTTGTCATATTCATACAATGTATGAAATCCATATAACCAAAGTTATATGGTAACTGAGTGAGTCACATTCCAGTTCAGGATTTCTTTAAATAAAGAGTATCTTTTAAAATAAGAATATTTAGAATAAAGGACATTGAAATATAAATATCCTTTAAAATAAAGAATATTGTATTATAAAGAATATTTTATATAAGGAATCTTATTATTTAAAGAATATTATTAAAATAATGAATATTTTGAATAATATTTAACAAAGAATAAAATAATGATTCTATGTCCGTTCTTGAATGGACAAAAGAAAGAAAATATATTTCTATTGAAGTAAACTAGTTATTAACTAGAATCAATCTTTCAATTAAGATTTTTAGAGTTTCAATTAAATTTAGTAACTGGAATAAAATGATATGTGAATTGGGTTTACCGTGAACTGTGTTTTAAACGACATTTGTTCTTTAATCCAATTTACAGTGAAAATATGATTTAGAAATTATAAATCTTTTATTAAAGATTTAAAAGAAATTCTCCAAAGACAAGTTTTCCAATTTAATAAATTAAATTGGAATTGAGTGGAAATTCGATTTGATAATAATCGAGATAGGCTTCTGCAAAAGAAGACTGATACTATACATGGAATTTAAAAGGCTTTGTCGTTATTCCATTTATATTGTCGGTCTGATACAGAAATTTATATCGACTATATTTTGACTTGATTTCTACGAAAATTCCATATTAAATGGAATATGACTTTGGGTTTACCGTGAACAATGTTTTTAAATGACATTGATTCTTTAACCCAATTAAAGATAAGATTTATTTCTTAAATTTGAATAATCATTCAATAATGATTCTTGACATTAAAACCAAATTGGAGTTTTAATGAATGTTTAAAAATAATAAATTTATAAGAATTTATCTTTGGTTTAATGTATGGGAATCTTTCCCTTTATTATAAATATTCTATTAAAAGAATATTCTGAATTGGAATGAGACGTTGGATGTGTTTTATAACACTTGATTTTCAATTATAAAATACGCGAGTTATTCAGAAAGATCGGGTTTAACCCATTCTGAATAATTACTACGACGATCAAGAGTCGAAGATGAAGACGGTGGTTGAAGACCAGCGATCTTCACATCGAATGGATGAGGACTAATGATGTCTGGACTGATTTGAACCCAGGATAGGGATAAAGTGGTAGTTATCCGGACGTAGTGTTGATTTGTACGGATTTGGCTTTCGCTCAGACCCAGAGCATAAGCTTATAAATGGATGCATGTCTGACGTTGAATTTCATTTTATGTAAATTGATTTCTATTAATATACAACTATTGGTGGCGGAGAATTTATTCTTTTCTAAGCACCCTTAATGGTTGTGTATTAATAGTTATGAATTGCATGGCGTGAAATGTCAACGTGGCACGCCAAGATGCAAATGATCAAGGCTTTGTTGCAAAGCAGGCCTTGTGGGATGATCAAAGCATAGCCTATTTTTGGCACAGATTTGTGTAGCGTGATTTCACGAGCCTCACACACCGGTAGAGTCTAAAACGGAGCAAGGGAACGTAGGGAGTGCACACGTTTCTTTCTAGCTTATAGTGGTGTCAGGGACCTACCAGCGGTGACATTTTACTTATGTGGATGATGGAATTTTCGAGTACTCGGTTTATTTTTGCGGTCGCCAATGGCCGTATTATAGGTCCAATAGGATCGGAAAGCGTGTGTTCAGGCATAACTAATCCACTAAGCGTTAATTTGTGGACCGGCCCGGCAGGATCCAAGGGTTCGACTGCGGGCGAATCCTGGGACATTGCTAGAGTGTCTCGAATCGGTCAGAAGATCGTTCCTAGCCTTGACTCATGATGGAAACCCAATTTCCAATACGCCCCATGCGGTTTTGATTGTATAACTAGTATGGCGACATGATATATGGTACCCATGCCGTCTAGGATTGATACATTTACTTTGAAATGTTTTATAAAAACATATACATACTAATAATAATATCGTTTTACGTATTTATTATCTTTTGACTATTATAAGGTAAAATCCTATCCTCCAGTTTGCATTGCATTGTGTGATGGGACTTGGGTATTATAATGGTTTCATTTTTCTAAAAGGCATTGCGTTATTTGACGATTTACTTATTTCATGCACTGGCAATCCAATGGAGTAAACCCGTTCCGCGTTAGCGGCGTGGTCCTGTGATTAGCTTTCTTATTAGTTAAGTTAGTTAGATTTCTCATACCAGTTCCATGACTGACCCATAGTTTGTTTCACCTTGCGAACTTGGGTGCCCTCTTCCCACACGGGCAGTCGAGTAGCTTTTTGCAGATATCTTTATCTCTTTAGCAGGATCCTGGATCGAAGCTTAAAGCTGTGTCCAGAGCATTGAAGTCTTCCGCTGTGTATTGTATTAATTATTGTAATTTTACTTTCCGTTGTATTATATTTAATGTACTCTGATATATTCTGTACTCTGATGTAACATTTATTATTGATGTTATAAAAGTTTTTTGTTATTTATTATAATGTATTGTATTACCAGAGTTAATGCATTCGAGAATTTCTAACTTTTGGGTCAGACCTGTGTGGTTTATGGTCGATCCAACGGGTAGGGATTTTCGGGTCATTACAGGGTTATTCCCTTTTTATTACAATATTTTTCAAAATTCTCATTTTCGAATTCTCCACCATGATCGCTACGTATTATTTTAATTTTTAGTGATAATAAATTTTGAATCCTTTTAGAAAAGGTTTTAAATTGATCGAAAGCATAACTTTTATTTTTAAGAAACAAAGTCCAAGTGTATCTAGAAAAATCGTCAACTATTACATAAACATATCTGTTATGATTTATTGATTGAATTTTAGATGGACCAAATAAATCCATGTGTATTAACTCTAATGGTCTTGAAGTAGTAATTTCTTCTTTTGATTTAAATGAACTCTTCTTTAATTTTACGAATTTACAAGCATCACATAAGTTATTAACTTTGAATTTCATTTTCGGTAATCCTCTAAATGAATCTAATTTAGAAACTCTAGAAATATGTTTGAAATTTATATGATCGAATCTCTTATGCCATATCCAGGGATCACTTGTATTGGCTATAAGATAAAAATTATAATTGGAAATTTTCATACTTAATATATTAGTATTTTTCTTTCTATCTCCTTCGAATATAACTTTTGAATTCCTATCTTTTATGAAACATTTAATCTTTTCAAATTTTATTTTATATCCTTTATCGCAAAGTTGACTTATGCTTAGTAAATTATGTTTTAAATTCCTAACTAATAAAACATCAGAAATAGTAGGAGTTTCAGAATTACCGACATTGCCGATTCCAATGATGTGTCCTTTAGAATTATCTCCGAAGTTTACCAATCCACCATCTTCATATTTCAGATTATTGAGTACTTCTTGATTTCCAGTCATATGTCTCGAACAGCCACTATCCATTTGTCCTTTTTCATTCCCACCAATTGCTTTCTAGAATTTGAATTTTCAATAGTCATGTAACACACCAGTTCATGATTTGAATGTTCAATAGCCACCTTTCAGAATTTGAATTGCCAATAACCACTTTACCCATCTTTTCAACTTTTGAATTTTCAAAAGTCGTAGAACTCATCCTTTTCAGTATTAAACAGTATTTCAGTAGATCATATGCTTCTTTAACATTAATATATGCAGACTCTTTTAACATTGATGCAATGCATGAATTGACACTAATAATATCAGAGATTCCAAAATTTTCCATTTTACCAAAATTTCAAAAAACAGATTATGATCTTTTTGAAAGACCTTGCTCTGGTACCTATTGTTAGGGACGGCGGAATGGATCGTTAAGGCAAAGCAAACACTAGAGTGGGGTGAATAGTATTTGTAAGAATTTATACAAAACTTAAAACTATAGAGAATTAGGGAATGCATCAAACACCACAAGCACAATCATAGACACAGATTCAAAAACAAATGCAAAATAAACAGAAACAAAAATGCAGAAAAGGAAAGAACACACCGGATTTTATATTGGTTCGGATTACTCCTACGTCCAGCCCCGCAAAACGCTGGATTGTGCATAGTTTTATTAATATTTCCAATAGTCAAATACACCCTCCTTGATTTCACGGCTCAACAAGGAGACACCGACTCCTATTCCTTGATTTCACGGCTCAACAAGGACACATCGACTCCTATTCCTTGATTTCACGGCTACAAGGATACATCGATTGCTCTTTGACTTACAAACAAGGTTTATTCAACCCAAGCAATTACAAAACAGCCCTATAACTCTTTAATTAGCTAGAGAGGAGAAGTTTGATCAAAATAGAATTGAATTTGGTAGAGTATAAGTGTAAGAATCATAAAAATGATTAAGAATAATGGTGGAGTGAAAGAGAATGAAGTTAGAGATGAAGAGATGATAAAAAATTCGGTTTTAACCTCTTTTTATAGAGTATGAAAGGTTGCAACGGTTCTGAAGCATTTCAAATAGTGAAAAGACACTTTCTTTCAAAATTAGAAAAATGACAGTTATATGTCGACATTGAGTTTTTGTTATGTCGACATACTCATATGTATTTGTGATTTTCAAAGCATTTTTCAAGTGTTTGATTATAAAAATAATTATGGAAATTCTTGAGTAAAATTCTACTGTTGTAAATTAATATTATATGATAGAAAAACATATGAAAACATAAATTTAAACTATAAAAATATATTTATAAAATTATAAGGTTTTAAACTATATAAAGTATAAATATAAATTATAAAAATTTAACTTTGAAAAACAAAGAAGAATAAAAATAGAAACAAATAGAAAAACAACATAGAGAGGATAGAAAAATAAAAATAGAGAGGATTGAGAATAGAATTGAAAATCAGAATTTAAAAATTAGAATTTGAATATGAACCTGGAGTGCTATTTAGAGTCTTACAAAATCTATACTCTATAACTATATTAATCTTGAAATCTTGAAATCTTGATTACTCAACAGTCTTGAAATTTCTTTGAATCTCTTATCATCTTTATAACTGTACAGTCTTCCGTATTATTTCCTGTATATAATTCCTGCACACACACACATATATATATACATATATATATATTCTATACAAAAAGTATTAGCATATATTTTATAATCAATGATAATTGAAATAAGGTTGTTGTCATCAAAACTCCCTTCTCCAACATAATTATCAAAGGAAACATCCACATAACAAATGATCCTATTTTCAAATGGAAGTTCTACTGATCAAGTATGAAACAACACGGGGCCCTTTAAATTAATTTCTTATTAATTTATCGTTTCCTAATTTCCCATTTTCTCATTTTCCAACTCTTTCCTCAGATATTTATCAATATCCGTTTAGATTCTCACGATTCTTGGAAAACATTTCCATATATCTTAAACTAATAATTTTCTATATTCTAGAAAATTTCTCTAATTAACATCGGAAAACATTTCCATATATTCACAATTCTTATTTTCATCAATCAACTCATTTCATTTTCTATGCTTAGAAAACGTCTCTGATTATATTCGGAAAACATTTCCAAAATCCATTTATATGGATTTAAATGAATGTTGTTTAAAACATCGCTAAAACAACTCAACCCATTAATCACTCATTAACTAACCGTATCTCTAACCAATCTTCGCCATCGAACCTTAACCATTCCTCAGTCATCAATGAAGTCAATCAAGTCGGGGTATAATTACCTATCTGACCTTAACTGAACAACATTCTTGACTTCAAAATAGACAATTTCATAACTTCAATCTTTAACAAACATTTCTTACGAAATCTTTGGATTCAGTTAAGAATCCACTTATCTTACGGAAAATATTGATTATAATGATAGAGTTATAATCCCCACTTCTGAAATATTAAAATTTAAAATACAAATTTTATTCATTTATTTGAATAAATAATAATTAAATAAATAAACCAAGTAATTAATCTTTATTAAAAACGGAAGGTAAATAGTACTTTCCAAGATTCGACATAGTCGAATTTCAGCGTATAACTCTCTTTCGGATAATCTCTATTTGATAACTCTCTTTCCGAATAATCTCTATTCGATAACTCTCTTTCAAATAATCTCTATTCAATAACTCTCCTTCGGATAATTTCTACTCGAATAATGTTCTGAACTTCTGAATAATTTACCATTTCAAGTCGACTCAATTTCCATTTTCATTCTAAATTCACTTTTGTAACAACCAGGAAAATCCGAGCCAGTTAAAATTTTTTATTTTGAATTGTTTGGCTAGAAAGTGTGTCAGAATTTAAAAATTGGATTTTTAAATAATATAATAGGCCTAGAAAATAGTGATTTTGCAAACGACCTCGGATTTCGACGAAACCACTTTTGTTGGGACCGTAATGTCAATTTATTGCTAAGTCTAATTTTTCGTAATTTTTCGAATCAATATGTGAGCGTGGCAAAAGAAAATGCGTTTGACCAGTTTCAGTTAAATTGGATCGACCAGAAAATGACCATTTTACAAACGATATCAGAATTCGACGAAATCAGTTTTGTTGGGACCGTATCGTCCCAACATAGCTAGATTAAATTTTCTGGAATTTTTAGAAGCAGTATGTGGCCCCGGCAAATTAAAATATACGTTTAAAACTGAAATTAAATGTTTTATATTTTAACTCGAAGGATAACTGACTCTAACAGTCGAAATGGCTTACGAAACATATTCCATTGTGTCCGGGATGGGGGTAATTAGCTAGGGACGACAGTCGTTGGCTTCTCTCTCCCCGCTCCAGATCTAAACGCGAAAAACCGATCGTCGCTTCCCTCTCATTTTCCGATTGCCACAGGCGACGCTCGACCTCGCCACCCCCCAGACTCGACAGCGCCCGCCTCCCTCTTCAAATCCGACCAACCCCTGACCTCCCTCGTCGCCGCATCGTCGAGAACGGAGCCAGAGAAGTCGCCGACTTCACGCCGTCGCCCCGGCTTCCACGCTGCACCGATCTGGGCGAAACCCACCTCGCCGGAAAGCCCTCTCGCACCTCTTCGACGCAGCACCGGCCGATCGTCCAACCGCTTCGCGGTTTGTGCAAAAAACGAAGACCTAGGTTGGAACCCTCGTAGAAAGGTAACGGTTTAATTTAATTAAACTATATACAACGCTTTTAAAAGCGCTATTAAATGTGATTAACTTCTAAAAATCGTAACTTTTTCGTATGTGGTCGAAATCCAGTGAAACAAGAGGCACCTGGACCGTGGCGACATCCTCTACATTCTAGAAGAGACCGGATATTTTTCTGAGCTTCCTACGATTTTTGGCGACGCGACAAACCAATGTGAGATTTCTTATCTCACTAAATTTGAAATAAAAATATATTAGGTTGCAGACGGAGTTTAGAAACTCCCGACACCCGTCGTCCACAGACCATGGATGGCTCGTTTGAGTTGTGATGTGAAAATATATATATGAAATACGAATGGAAAATATATATGAAATACGAATGGAAAATATATATGAAATGCGAATGGTTGATTATTGCGAATGGTTGATTATGGTTGTTTGTGTTTGAAATATTCTGATGTGGAAAAATATTCATATGTTGAATAAATATCCAGAACGATAAAAATCACATATATAAACCACTAAAAATCTCCGTGTGTTAAATAAATTTCTAGAATGATAAAAATCCCACTTTTATCGCTTGAATGAAGTAAATAAAATCTCCGTGTGTTGAATAAATATCTAGAACGATAAAAATCATGTTTTTATCGTATATGTGAAGTTAAAAACATTCATGTGTTGAATATATGAAGTGAACAATAAAATTTACATTTTATTTTGTATATGAAGTACTAAAAATCATTCATGTAGTGAATAAATATTTTTGATGATAAAAATACCATTTTTATCACGTATATGACTTGCTAAAAACACGCTAGTGTGGAATAAATATTTTAGATGATAAAAATACCATTTTTATCACGTAAATGACTTGTTAAAAATAACCACGGGTTGAAATAAATATTTGTGAGCTATGAATATTATGTTTAACATGTATGTGAAGCGTTAAAAATAACCGTGTGTTGAAATAAACCTTTTCATGCTTGAAATATTATTTTTAGCCTAGTTGTGCATATATATGAATATACTGAACATGAGAATGGATTAGCTGTTGAGTAAAGATTTTATTTGCGTGCCCGACAAATAGGCAAACCTTAATGAGTTGGCTGCGCAATTTTATTATTATATCAACTCCTGTGAATGCCATTGGATGCGGAGTGCTGGTTGTTCTGTGTGAAATCATAAACGTCGCCATAGGATAGTAACAATTACTTTTGAACTACATTTGCATGGCATACTTCTAGAAGATAGCATACTTCATCATATACCACATAAGCACTTGGAGCTTATTTGACGAGGTGGAAGATTTACCGTACAAGCAAGAGGCTTGTATGGCGATGACTATATATTTCAGGTTGAACCGAAGACTGATTTGAACTATTTAAATTGTAACTGTAAAATGCCAGATTAATAAAAACCCCAGACGGGTCTGGAGTTGACAATAAACACGTCGCTCTAGTTGGTAAGGCACAAAAATCTCTTTGTAGGGCGACGAGAATTTATTCTCAGGAGTTATTTAATACACACTCCCCTATGACACTAGTTTATACGTCACTATAAATATGTGTATGCAATTTAGGATTTATTGGGTACCTAATACGGCCCAATAAACTTCCAAACGCCCATCCGTACAAGAGAAGCTATGGCGAAATTTTCCGAAAATTAAAGGCGTTAGCTATATTTTTGAAGTAGAAACAGGTTAGAAATCGTCGAATGAATTATATTTATATATATATATATATATATAAATAAAAATTAAATAAAACGAATAAAGGCCCTGCAGTTCGCGTTTTGAAATCTTAACTTTAAACGATTATACCGAGAGATCCGACCGTCGGATTTCCTCGAAACTAGAAACGTTGGATCCGCCTTGAAAAATTCTTTCCAACAATATAAAATTTGTTAAGATCCAACGGTTATATTTTTCGATAAGTGTAAATCAAATTTAGAGAAAAATAGCGCCATGGCCGCGTTATGGCCTGAAGCGTCGTTTAATTAAAACGAGCTATTTTTAAATAAATAAAAATAGCGAAAAATCGTTATATAATATTATTAACGACATGGAATGGAAATAAATCGTATTTAGTTGGTTTGTTGAATATTCTGATGGTTGAATGTGTTTGACACGAGAATTACCTAAATGAACTGAACCTGAATACATTTTGAATTGAGATTCAAAAAGAGATTAAAGAATAAATTTAAAAGAATTTATATTTGATAAAATTAATGGGAACCTTTCCCTAAGAATGTGAAAACTAGAAACTAACTGGAAATTTGTTTAGATTGATGGTTTTCTGGGTATTGATCTGATGTTGGTTTCGGCCTTCGGGGTTAATACTTGGGGAATCGTTCGCTTACTAAATTTACGGTTAGGCACTGATGAATAAGAATGTGAAATCTAGAAGCTAAGTGGAAACGAGCTAAGACGGATGGTTTCTTCGGTATTGATCTAATGTTGGTTTCGGCCTTCGAGGTTAATACAAAGGGAATCGTCCGCTTGCTAATTTACAGTTGAAGTCTAATTAAAGTGTATATTGTGTTTTTGTAACACTCGTTATTATATATGTGAGTTATTCGAAAAGACCGGGTTTATACTCATTCTGAATAACTGATCGACGCTGTGAAGTCGAAGATGAAGACGATGGTTGAAGACCGGGAGTTTTCACGTCGTTTGGTTGATTGCTGATATCTTGATTGGGAGGCATCCCAAGAAGATGGAAAAAGCAGTGGTTGTCCAGACGTACTTGGAGATCGACCGGATTGCGAGGTACTAAGTGCCTCCGGCTTCGTTCAGACCCAGAACAGACTTGTAAATGGATGTGTGTCTGACGTTGTAAATCTAAAAACTAACTGGAAATTTGTTGAGATGGATGGTTTTCTGGGTATTGATCTGATGTTGGTTTCGGCCTTCGGGGTTAATATTTGGGAAATCGTTTGCTTACTAAATTTACGGTTAAGGATTGACAACGTGGCATGCTGAGATGCAGTGATCAAGGCTTTTGTTGAAAAGCAGAGCCTTGTGGTTGATGATCAAAGTGTAACGGCCCGGATTTTCGCGACTTTGGTTATCGCCATAAACACGACGACGACTAACCAAACATCGAAAAATCCTGGTAGTTAGTGAAAGAATTTAGAAGGTGAGAAAGAAAAGATAGAACTAATAGAATAGAAGAAGAAGAAGAAGAACATCAGAATCAGAGTAAACACGAAACTCACAGCGGAACGAATAACATATAATATATAACATATCTTTGAAACATAACAGTTATATATACAATAGCACTTTATCAGAGTACAGCACTTACAACACAGCGGAAATAACTATAGCTAACTGATCTTGAAGCCTCCTGCTCCAAGCTCTCCAAGTATATATGTAAATCCCGACTACTTGACTGCCCGTACAAATTAGGCACCCAAGAGTTTAGGTAAAACAACAAAGTAAACTCCGGGTCAGTCATGGGACTGGTGTGAGTAAAATAGTTTAAAACAGGTATATGATATCTCATAAGATCACGCCGTGAATACGGAACGGGTTTTTCCTTATGAGTATCTAAACAACTTTGACAAGCAATATCATTGTGATATTATAATAATGTCTAAGTACAAATAGGTATCAATCTAGCAGAAACACTTGCATCTCACTTTCTACATACATAGTAAAATCATAAACCGTAGGGCGCTTATCGGAGAATGGATTCCAACAGACAAGGTATGGGAGCACCTTCTGAATAGTGTACTCTAGAGGTGATACACTCATGGTTCAACAAGAACGTCTTGCAACCCGGCCACACATGACCGCTCACTCATTTAGCTTGAGTGTCGCGAATATATTGCCACCACGGTTGTAGGCCATCAAACCGTCATCCGAAGATACAAAATAAAAAAGAAGTATAAATATGAATATTCTCTAGATCGTTGACAATACACCCTGCTTGGGGATGACCCAACTAGCCATGCTGCCTAGCCCAACTTTTGTTACTTCCTGGTGTGAGGCTAGATGCTACGTCTACCTTCAGAACATTTGATCACCATTCACTTTGATTGCCACATCGTCATACCCGCCAAATCATAAATTGACTTATCCAAAAATAACACGGGTATACAGCTAAGAGAAACGAATTCCTCCACCACCAAACGTGAATACGTTTGAACAGATCAACTTACGCGATCCATTGGATATACTCTGTCAGACCTTCTTCCATATACGTTGTCCTGGGACTGGACAAACCGAAGGCACTATTCGGTATATCCATCTTAGTCACTGTTATCTAAGACTTATACAATAGCCCTTGCACTTTACTCCGTCTTCAATTTATCTTTGGCATATATTGCTCGCAATGCTTATGCCAATACAGAGTGGTTCTTTGGATAATAATCCAACCGGTCTCTCCATATTAACAACGTTAAAATGGTAAAAACTTCGATAGTCTGTGAGTTAACTATCAAAGAAAAACAAGTGTGCAAACAACGATATTATTTCCAGACGGAAATTACATCGAACAAACATCTTTTAACATATATCTCTTTGGTTCATTTCACATCTCCTGTTTCCTTATATCCGACATTTGCTATTTCTAATGTTTAGAAAATATATTTATTAACACTGGACAACAATTCCATTCCTTGTTTTCTATATTAGAAAACAATTCTTATTCTTCTTTGGAAAACATTTCCAAAACTCCTACATTTGGATTAAGCAGATGTTTAGATAAAACATCGCTATACCAACTTAAACCATTTCCCTAAATTACACATTTCACTTAACTCCTCTTTACTGCTAAACTTTAACCATTCCTTAGTTAAAACGAAACCAATCAAGTTGGGGTAGAACTACCTCTCAGACCTTAACTGAACAACACTTCTAACCTTGAAATAGACAAAGTTCACTTTAAATTCCTTTAACTAACTTCCTTACTTAACCCTTGCCTTTCGAATAACTATATTCGATTATCTCTTTTCACTTAACTCTATTTGGGCTGACCCTATTGGATTAACTCTATTTGCTTAACTCTATTTGATTAACCCTATTCACTTAACTTCTGTCGAATAAACTATATTCGATATCTCCTCCAACACTATTCGAATAAACTATATTCGATTAACTTCTCTAACTCTATTCGAATAAATTATATTCGATTAACTCTTTTAACTTTACTCGAATAAACTATATTCGATTAACACTTTCTTTCGAATAACAATATTCGATTAACTCTTCTACTAACTCCTTTGGATTAACTAACTTCGAATAACTCCTTTGGATTAACTCTTCGACTAACTCCTTCGGATTAACTCTTCGATTAACTACTTTGGATTAACTAACTTCGAATAACTCCTTTGGATAAACTCTTCGACTAACTCCTTCGGATTAACTAACTTCAAATAACTCCTTTGGATTAACTAACTCCGAATAACTCCTTTGGATTTACTCTTCGACTAACTCCTTCGGATTAACTCTTCGATTAACTCCTTTGGATTAACTAACTTCGAATAAACTCTTCGACTAACTCCTTTGGATTAACTCTTCGATTAACTCCTTCGGATTAACTAACTTCGAATTAACTCTTCGACTAACTCCTTCGGATTAACTCTTCGATTAACTCCTTCGGATTAACTAACTTCGAATAACTCCTTTGGATTAACTAACTTCGAATAACCGATATTCGATAACTACTCTTCGAATAAATAATATTCGATAACTCTTCTCAAATGAATAACATTTGATTTCTCCACTCGAATAAACTATATTCGATAACTCTTCTCAAATGAATAACATTTGATTTCTCCACTCGAATAAACTATATTCGATAACTCTTCTCAAATGAATAACATTTGATTTCTCCACTCGAATAAACTATATTCGATTTGATTTCTCCACTTGAATAAACTATATTTGATAACTCTTCTCAAATGAATAACATTTGATTTCTCCACTCGAATAAACTATATTCGATAACTCTTCTCAAATGAATAACATTTGATTTCTCCACTCGAATAAACTATATTCGATAACTCTTCTCAAATGAATAACATTTGATTTCTCCACTCGAATAAACTATATTCGATTTGATTTCTCCACTCGAATAAACTATATTCGATTTGATTTCTCCACTCGAATAAACTATATTCGATAACTTTTCTCAAATGAATAACATTTGATTTCTCCACTCGAATAAACTATATTCGATAACTCTACTTCGGATAAGTGATATTCGACAACTCTACTCGATTAACTCTACTTGGATAACTCTAACTGATCAACTCTAACTGGTCAACTCTAACTGGTCAACTCTAACTGGTCAACTCTAACTGGTCGACTCAACTGGTTAACTCAACTGGTTAACTCTAACAGATTAACTCTAACTGGTTAACTCTAACTGGTCAACTCAACTGGTTTAACCTAACTGGTTAACTCTAACTGGTTAACTCAACTGGTTAACTCTACTGGTTTAACCTAACTGGTTAACTCGTCTTGATTAACTGAACAAATCCACTTAGTTTAACTTAGCTAATTCACGTTGATTAACTCTAACCGATTCACTTAGTTTAACTCAACTAATTCACTTCGATTAACCACTTAGTTAACTTAACTAATTTACTTCGATTAACCACTTAGTTTAACTTAACTAATTCACATCGATTTATCACTTAGTTTAACTTAACTAACTTGCTTTGGTTAACCTAACCAATTACTTTGTTTAACTCGACTAACTTGCTTTGATTTACTTAACCAATTACTTTGTTTAACTCGACTAACTTTGCTTTGGTTAACTTAACCAATTACTTTGTTTAACTCGACTAACTTTGCTTTGGTTAACCTAACCAATTACTTTGTTTAACTCGACTAACTTTGCTTTGGTTAACTTAACCAATTACTTTGTTTAACTCGACTAACTTTGCTTTGGTTAACCTAACCAATTACTTTGTTTAACTCGACTAACTTTGCTTTGGTTAACTTAACCAATTACTTTGTTTAACTCGACTAACTTTGCTTTGGTTAACCTAACCAATTACTTTGTTTAACTCGACTAACTTTGCTTTGGTTAACTTAACCAATTACTTTGTTTAACTCGACTAACTTTGCTTTGGTTAACCTAACCAAATATTTTGTTTAACTCGACTAACTCGCTTTGGTTAACTTATGGTTTTTAACACATCATCTAACAACGATGAATATTTGTCCAAACACGCATAATCACAACGAATTATATACATCACATTATATGTCACAATATATAAATCACAGTAAAAATAACTGTTGAGGAATCCAGTTGGATTCCTCCAACCTGTTTCTCTGCACCACAGATGTTAGACAACATCAGTATAATATTCTGATAAAAAGAACCAACATATAAATATTTATCGGTTTATATATATATATATATATATATATATTCCACTAACTGACTAGCAGTTCAATCAAACAGTCAACACACAGTCAAACAGACAATAGTTAACAGTTCTAAGAATACACTGTAAAAATAGAACTATTTAGAGTTGGTGAGTTTTACTCACATTTGGACGATCACCGTCAATGACGATAACCATCGCTTGATTCAGACAATTTATTTTGCTATAAATTGTAACTTGCTTCGATTGACTCGCGGTCAGTTCCATCTCGTAGTGCTCGTCCATACGATCCCAACGCAACTTACGGTTTGTGATTTCGATTCTGTATGAGCTAGATATTGAGCGATCAAGTTAATACATCATTTGGATTTAAAATAAAACTAAATTAATTAACTTTCGGGCCTTAACCTTTATCCTCTCCGGCCCATTTCCCTTATCCAAGCCCAGACCCATAAAAACACATCTCCATCTTCCCCGATGGATAACCCGTCCTCCCTCTTGCTGTTACACACACCATTCCTCGAATGCTTATCTCCACTTTCACTTCGTCGTTCCACCATCCGAAACTACCGGCATTCATCTCATCTTCCACTCTTCCTTTTGATACCCTCCTTCCTCAACTCGGGTGCAGCCTCCCAATCACGACTACAGGGATCTCGACCCTCCCCACTACACAGTCGCGACACATTTTGACAGAGGAATACACTAAAACCTGCACTTCAGTCCCAAATCCTACGATAGACCCAATACTAACAACGCAAACACGAATCAAAGCTCAACCATTTTCAAATCGCCAACCCTAGTTCGCGCTGGACGTTTCAGCGAACAACCCAGGGACGTCGAACACCATAATACCTATATACGGATGAAGCAAAACACTCCAGGATCGCAGATATACATCTGAAATGGTTTATGGGATTTTTGTATATTTGATTCAGATTTTATTTTGATCTCCAAAATGTTGCTGTGACTTGGGGTTATACCGTATATATATGCGTTGTTTGGGTTGGTATCATTCGTGGTTGAGAATTGGTGAGGCGTGGCCTGCTGTGGATCCAAACAAAATAGGGGGAATATTTTTAATTTGATTTCTTTTATATTTATTTTTGCCAATTTCTCCTTGTATCTGACTTCCAAAAATCCCAGTGACCGCATACGATCTCCTAAAATCACGAAAATTGAAATGCCACTAGAGTTCGACATTACGGTCCCAACAAAACTGGTTTCGTCGAATTCCGACTTCGTATGCTCACACAGCGTATTTTTAACTATCAAAATATCGACTGTTTTTCACTCTAAAAATCCGTACGGCCACACAGTGACTCTAAAAATAACGAAACTGGAAATCTAACAACTATTTGACATTGCGGATCCAACAAAATTTGTTTCGTCGAATTCCGACTTCGTTTGCAAAAGTGGCTAATTTCCAAGGCTCTAATTAGACCGTTTTAAATATAAATATATTTAAAACAATTTAATTAAATATTAACAAATTAATATTATCATATATATTCACAATAGAATATCATACGGCTCCAGGATAATTATATATTTCATATTCTAAGTCTAGGTTGAATCGATATTCAATTTACATTGAAAATCCCTTTTTATAACGTATATAAAGCATTACGAATTATAAGGGAATTCCACAGCGACTTTTCTGAAATTTGATTTGGACGTACATCAAAATCTATACGACGAAATCCCGATTTTTCTCTTCCACTAGAAAGATATACTCCACCAGCTCCACATGTTTCTTGTTTCACAGGAATCCGGCTTAAAACGAATCCTGTACATTCAGTTGAAGATCAACTTGCCAAATAACGAACTGCCGCGTCGTTACGGGCTTGATTATAATTATTATTATAATTTATTTGTTCAACTATCGTTTATTTAATATATTCGTTATTTAAATAATTAAATAACTTAATTATTATAACTTACAAAACGCGCCATTACAGACTTCCCCCCTTAAAATAATTTCGTCCTCGAAATTGCTAAGCTAGGAAAATGCTACCAACTTTACTAACTAGATTCAAATATCTTTTAGTTTACTTCTCAGCTCCAGTTTCAATTGAACCATTAAATTTTCAATTAAATTATTAATTCATTCTGGCTAACTGAATTTCAATAAATCATGAGAATGTTCTAACGCCTGGAATTTTCGAAAAATTTCGCCATAACCTCCTTTGTATTGGTCAATATGACAAACCACCCCTCGCCTCTCTAGGCCTTCTCCAACCCAAAAGAAAATCAAACAGCCAAGCGACTTGCCAATTCGGCTCATAAAATCCAAACTCATATATAATATAAACTTGTACCTTTTTGTCGGTCGTATCATTATATACTTTTGATTTGTTATCACTTCTGCATATATCATGGTCATTCCACTCAGTTTATATCCTCAAACCAAATCATTCGCTTATACCCAAGCCAAATTCCATTCAAACTCCAATATCAAATTTTAAACTCTTAACTAATCGTTTCAAATCCAAAACCATATTATTCTCAAATTACTTCCAGATTTTCTTAACCTATCATCTCAAGTTAAATTCTGGTTTATTATTTACTTTTACCATCCCATTCGAATTAACTTCACAAGTTAAATTTTAATTTCTAGAACTTAAATTCCTGGGTAAATTTCAAATCAATTCGAAATCATACTGCCAATTCAAAGCCTTTGAATTTTCTAAACAACTTGTTTTCTCAAAACAATTCAAATTAAAATCTTTGGTAGTAATCCACCACTTAGAACTCGAAAATCACACCGATGATACTGCGCAGTCATCATCGGAATTATTTTCCAGTAACCCAAGTGATTTCAATACTATATTATTTTCAAAACCATTACTAAATACTTCCATTTTGAAAACATTTCAAAATCTCCCAGGAACTTAAAATTTCCTTATTTTAATTCCAAATCTGATTTAAATTCATATTTAATTCATCTTATTTCACATACTTTACTTATATGAATTCTGATTAGTTATATATAACCATTTCACATGTTATAATTTTACTCGATTATAAGAACAACCAACACTACCAATATATTATATCAAAATATATTCGGGTAAAATTATTTCTTTTACCCTCCTTTCAAAACATACCGTGTCGGTCCATCGTATTCGAGTGTTTAGTAACCCCTATCGATACAGTGGATCAAACTGATCGACCAGAATTCACAAACTACTCAACCAATGAGTCTCCACAATATAAAATCACTTTATATTAAATAACAAATACGCACTCGTATATATATATACACTCAAACTCAATCTAGGGTATTACTAACCCTATCTCTACCGAGTCACGCCACAGAGCCAAGTAATTCTTAACTTAAGCTCTGATACCAACTGTAACGGCCCGGATTTTCGCGACTTTGGTTATCGCCATAAACACGACGACGACTAACCAAACATCGAAAAATCCTGGTAGTTAGTGAAAGAATTTAGAAGGTGAGAAAGAAAAGATAGAACTAATAGAATAGAAGAAGAAGAAGAACATCAGAATCAGAGTAAACACGAAACTCACAGCGGAACGAATAACATATAATATATAACATATCTTTGAAACATAACAGTTATATATACAATAGCACTTTATCAGAGTACAGCACTTACAACACAGCGGAAATAACTATAGCTAACTGATCTTGAAGCCTCCTGCTCCAAGCTCTCCAAGTATATCTGTAAATCCCGACTACTTGACTGCCCGTACAAATTAGGCACCCAAGAGTTTAGGGAAAACAACAAAGTAAACCCCGGGTCAGTCATGGGACTGGTGTGAGTAAAATAGTTTAAAACAGGTATATGATATCTCATAAGACCACGCCGTGAATACGGAATGGGTTTTTCCTTATGAGTATCTAAACAACTTTGACAAGCAATATCATTGTGATATTATAATAATGTCTAAGTACAAATAGGTATCAATCTAGCAGAAACGCTTGCATCTCACGTTCTACATACATAGTAAAATCATAAACCGTAGGGCGCTTATCGGAGAATGGATTCCAACAGACAAGGTATGGGAGCACCTTCTGAATAGTGTACTCTAGAGGTGATACACTCAGGGTTCAACAAGAACGTCTTGCAACCCGGCCACACATGACCGCTCACTCATTTAGCTTGAGTGTTGCGAATATATTGCCACCACGGTTGTAGGCCATCAAACCGTCATCCGAAGATACAAAATCAAAAAGAAGTGTAAATATGAATATTCTCTAGATCGGTGACAATACACCCTGCTTGGGGATGACACAACTAGCCATGCTGCCTAGCCCAACTTTTGTTACTTCCTGGTGTGAGGCTAGAAGCTACGTCTACCTTCAGAACATCTGATCACCATTCACTTTGATTGCCACATCGTCATACCCGCCAAATCATAAATTGACTTATCCAAAAATAACACGGGTATACAGCTAAGAGAAACGAATTCCTCCACCACAAAACGTGAATATGTTTGAACAGATCAACTTGCGTGATCCATTGGATATACTCTGTCAGACCTTCTTCCATATACGTTGTCCTGGGACTGGACAAACCGAAGGCACTATTCAGTATATCCATCTTAGTCACTGTTATCTAAGACTTATACAATAGCCCTTGCACTTTACTCCGTCTTCAATTTATCTTTGGCATATATTGCTCGCAACGCTTATGCCAATACAGAGTGGTTCTTTGGATAATAATCCAACCGTTCTCTCCATATTAACAACGTTAAAATGGTAAAAACTTCGATAGTCTGTGAGTTAACTATCAAAGAAAAACAAGTGTGCAAACAACGATATTATTTCCAGATGGAAATTACATCGAACAAACATCTTTTAACATATATCTCTTTGGTTCATTTCACATCTCCTGTTTCCTTATATCCGACATTTGCTATTTCTAATGTTTATAAAATATATTTATTAACACTGGACAACAATTCCATTCCTTGTTTTCTATATTAGAAAACAATTCTTATTCTTCTTTGGAAAACATTTCCAAAACTCCTACACTCGGATTAAGCAGATGTTTAGATAAAACATCGATATACCAACTTAAACCATTTCCCTAAATTACACATTTCACTTAACTCCTCTTTACTGCTAAACTTTAACCATTCCTTAGTTAAAACGAAGCCAATCAAGTTGGGGTAGAACTACCTCTCAGACCTTAACTGAACAACATTTCTAACCTTGAAATAGACAAAGTTCACTTTAAATTCCTTTAACTAACTTCCTTACTTAACCCTTGCCTTTCGAATAACTATATTCGATTATCTCTTTTCACTTAACTCTATTTGGGCTGACCCTATTGGCTTAACTCTATTTGCTTAACTCTATTTGATTAACCCTATTCACTTAACTTCTGTCGAATAAACTATATTCGATATCTCCTCCAACACTATTCGAATAAACTATATTCGATTAACTTCTCTAACTCTATTCGAATAAATTATATTCGATTAACGCTTTTAACTTTACTCGAATAAACTATATTCGATTAACACTTTCTTTCGAATAACTATATTCGATTAACTCTTCGACTAACTCCTTTGGATTAACTAACTTCGAATAACTCCTTTGGATTAACTCATCGACTAACTCCTTCGGATTAACTCTTCGATTAACTCCTTTGGATTAACTAACTTCGAATAACTCATTTGGATCCGACTAACTCCTTCGGATTAACTAACTTCAAATAACTCCTTTGGATTAACTAACTCCGAATAACTCCTTTGGATTAACTCTTCGACTAACTCCTTCGGATTAACTCTTCGATTAACTCCTTTGGATTAACTAACTTCGAATAAACACTTTGACTAACTCCTTTGGATTAACTCTTCGATTAACTCCTTCAAATTAACTAACTTCGAATTAACTCTTCGATTAACTACTTTGGATTAACTCTTCGATTAACTCCTTCGGATTAACTAACTTCGAATAACTCCTTTGGATTAACTAACTTCGAATAACCAATATTCGATAACTACTCTTCGAATAAATAATATTCGATAACTCTTCTCAAATGAATAACATTTGATTTCTCCACTCGAATAAACTATATTCGATAACTCTTCTCAAATGAATAACATTTGATTTCTCCACTCGAATAAACTATATTCGATTTGATTTCTCCACTCGAATAAACTATATTCGATAACTCTTCTCAAATGAATAACACTTGATTTCTCCACTCGAATAAACTATATTCGATAACTCTTCTCAAATGAATAACATTTGATTTCTCCACTCGAATAAACTATATTCGATAACTATTCTCAAATGAATAACATTTGACTTCTCCACTCGAATAAACTATATTCGATAACTCTTCTCAAATGAATAACATTTGATTTCTCCACTCGAATAAACTATATTCGATAACTCTTCTCAAATGAATAACATTTGATTTCTCCACTCGAATAAACTATATTCGATTTGATTTCTCCACTCGAATAAACTATATTCGATAACTTTTCTCAAATGAATAACATTTGATTTCTCCACTCGAATAAACTATATTCGATAACTCTACTTCGGATAAGTGATATTCGACAACTCTACTCGATTAACTCTACTTGGATAACTCTAACTGATCAACTCTAACTGGTCAACTCTAACTGGTCAACTCTAACTGGTCAACTCTAACTGGTCGACTCAACTGGTTAACTCAACTGGTTAACTCTAACAGATTAACTCTAACTGGTTAACTCTAACTGGTCAACTCAACTGGTTTAACCTAACTGGTTAACTCTAACTGGTTAACTCAACTGGTTAACTCTACTGGTTTAACCTAACTGGTTAACTCGTCTTGATTAACTGAACAAATCCACTTAGTTTAACTTAGCTAATTCACGTTGATTAACTCTAACCGATTCACTTAGTTTAACTCAACTAATTCACTTCGATTAACCACTTAGTTAACTTAACTAATTTACTTCGATTAACCACTTAGTTTAACTTAACTAATTCACATCGATTTATCACTTAGTTTAACTTAACTAACTTGCTTTGGTTAACCTAACCAATTACTTTGTTTAACTCGACTAACTTGCTTTGATTTACTTAACCAATTACTTTGTTTAACTCGACTAACTTTGCTTTGGTTAACTTAACCAATTACTTTGTTTAACTCGACTAACTTTGCTTTGGTTAACCTAACCAATTACTTTGTTTAACTCGACTAACTTTGCTTTGGTTAACTTAACCAATTACTTTGTTTAACTCGACTAACTTTGCTTTGGTTAACCTAACCAATTACTTTGTTTAACTCGACTAACTTTGCTTTGGTTAACTTAACCAATTACTTTGTTTAACTCGACTAACTTTGCTTTGGTTAACCTAACCAATTACTTTGTTTAACTCGACTAACTTTGCTTTGGTTAACTTAACCAATTACTTTGTTTAACTCGACTAACTTTGCTTTGGTTAACCTAACCAAATATTTTGTTTAACTCGACTAACTCGCTTTGGTTAACTTATGGTTTTTAACACATCATCTAACAACGATGAATATTTGTCCAAACACGCATAATCACAACGAATTATATACATCACATTATATGTCACAATATATAAATCACAGTAAAAATAACTGTTGAGGAATCCAGTTGGATTCCTCCAACCTGTTTCTCTACACCACAGATGTTAGACAACACCAGTATAATATTCTGATAAAAAGAATCAGCATATAAATATTTATCGGTTTATATATATATATATATATATATATATTTTCCACTAACTGACTAGCAGTTCAATCAAACAGTCAATACACAGTCAAACAGACAATAGTTAACAGTTCTAAGAATACACTGTAAAAATAGAACTATTTAGAGTTGGTGAGTTTTACTCACATTTGGACGATCACAGTCAATGACGATAACCATCGCTTGATTCAGACAATTTATTTTGCTATAAATTGTAACGTGCTCCGATTGACTCGCGGTCAGTTCCATCGCGTAGTGCTCGTCCATACGATCCCAACGCAACTTACGGTTTGTGATTTCGATTCCGTATGAGCTAGATATTGAGCGATCAAGTTAATACATCATTTGGATTTAAAATAAAACTAAATTAATTAACTTTCGGGCCTTAACCTTTATCCTCTCCGGCCCATTTCCCTTATCCAAGCCCAGACCCATAAAAACACATCTCCATCTTCCCCGATGGATAACCCGTCCTCCCTCTTGCTGTTACACGCACCATTCCTCGAATGCTCATCTCCACTTTCACTTCGTCGTTCCACCATCCGAAACTACCGTCATTCATCTCATTTTCCACTCTTCCTTTTGATACCCTCCTTCCTCAACTCGGGTGCAGCCTCCCAATCGCGACTACAGGGATCTCGACCCTCCCCACTACACAGTCGCGACACATTTTGACAGAGGAATACACTAAAACCTGCACTTCAGTCCCAAATCCTACGATAGACCCAATACTAACAACGCAAACACGAATCAAAGCTCAACCATTTTCAAATCGCCAACCCTAGTTCGCGCTGGACGTTTCAGCGAACAACCCAGGGACGTCAAACACCATAATACATATATACGGATGAAGCAAAACACTCCAGGATCGCAGATATACATCTGAAATGGTTTGTGGGATTTTTGTGTATTTGATTCAGATTTTATTTTGATCTCCAAAATGTTGCTGTGACTTGGGGTTATACCGTATATATATGCGTTGTTTGGGTTGGTATAATTCGTGGTTGAGAATTGGTGAGGCATGGCCTGCTGTGGATCCAAAGAAAATAGGGGGAATATTTTTAATTTGATTTCTTTTATATTTATTTTTGCCAATTTCTCCTTGTATCTGACTTCCAAAAATCCCAGCGACCGCATAAGATCTCCTAAAATCACGAAAATTGACATGCCACTAGAGTTCGACATTACGGTCCCAACAAAACTGGTTTCGTCGAATTCCGACTTCGTATGCTCACACAGCGTATTTTTAACTTTCAAAATATCGAATGTTTTTCACTCTAAAAATCCGTATGGCCACACAGTGACTCTAAAAATCACGAAACTGGAAATCTAACAACTATTTGACATTGCGGATCCAACAAAATTAGTTTCGTCGAATTCCGACTTCGTTTGCAAAAGTGGCTATTTTCTAAGGCTCTAATTAGACCGTTTTAAATATAAATATATTTAAAACAATTTAATTAAATATTAATAAATTAATATTATCGTATATATTCATAATAGAATATCATACGGCTCCAGGATAATTATATATTTCATATTCTAAGTCTAGGTCGAATCGGTATTCAATTTACATTGAAAATCCCTTTTTATAACGTATATAAAGTGTTACGAATTATAAGGGAATTCCACAGCGACTTTTCTGAAATTTGATTTGGACGTACATCAAAATCTAAATGACGAAATCCCGATTTTTCTCTTCCACTAGAAAGATATACTCCACCAGCTCCACACATTTCTTGTTTCACAGCAATCCGGCTTAAAACGAATCCTGTACATTCAGTTGAAGATCAACTTGCCAAATAACGAACTGCCGCGTCGTTACGGGCTTGATTATAATTATTATTATAATTTATTTGTTCAACTATCGTTTATTTAATATATTCGTTATTTAAATAATTAAATAACTTAATTATTATAACTTACAAAATGCGCCATTACACAAAGCATAGCTGTGATTGCTAGATTTGTGTATAACGTGAATTCGCGAGCCTCACACCCCGGTATGAACCAGAAACGGGAGAAAGGACTCAAGGAGGACATGCGTCTCTTTCTAGTTAGGGGTAGTGTCGGTGCTTAAAACTGGCCGACATTTTACTTATGTGGTTGTTGGAATGCGAGGCGCCTCGGTTGTGGAGTCATTTGGCTCATTTACACCCCATAGGGTAGGGAGACGTATTGCTCAAGATTTCGTCTAATTCACATCGAGTGGACCGGCCCTGATGATCCGAAGGTCACTCGAGCTCTGACCTGAGGCTTGGACTAGAGAGTCTCGAATTCGGTTAAGGATCTTGCCCCTTGCCTTGGTTCATGATGGAAATCCAAACTTCCAATATGACATGTGCGGTTTTGATTGTATTACTAGTGTGGCGACATGATATAATGGTACCCATGCCGTCTATGATTGATATTTATGATTGTATATAAAATCAGAAACTAACTGTAAACGAGCCAAGATGAGTGGTTTCCTAGGTATTGGTCTGATGCTGGTTTCGGCCTTCGGGGTTAATACTTAGGGAATCGTTCTCTAACTAATTTACGGTTGGAGTCTGATTTAGAAAAACAAAAGATAAAATTTTGCGTATCAAGCATTCTTTGGCTGTTATAAGGTAAAACCCTATCCTCCGGCTAGTGTTGCATTGTGTGATGGGACCTGGGTCTTATAACAGCTTCATTGTTCTTTATTTAGCATTGCGCTGTTTTAAATAACTTACTTTATGTTGTGCACTGGCAATCACTGGAGTAAACCCGTTCCGCGAAAGTGGCGTGGTCCTATGATTTGCCATATTATTGTTGTTTAACCTGTTAAGTAGATTTCTCATACCAGTCCCACGACTGACTCGATGTTAGTTTCACTTTGCAAACTCGGGTGCCCTCCTTTCTACACGGGCAGTCGAGTAGCTTATTTTGCAGATATTTTGAGCAGGATTCTGGATCGAAGCTTAAAGCTGTGTCCAGAGCATTCTTAGTCTTCCGTTGTGTTAGTTTATATTTCTGCTGTGCATTGTATTACATTTGATGTAAATTTATCTTCCGCTGTATTATTTATCCGTACTCTGATATTCTGTACTCTGATGTAACATTATTATGATGTTTATAAAAGTCTTCTGTTATCTGTTCTGACATGTTGTATACCCAGAGTTAAAGTATCCGAGGATTTCCAACATTTGAGTCAGACTTGTGTGGTTTATGGTCGATTTAAAGGGCGGTAACTTTCGGGTCTTTACAACTTTTGAATTTATCACTTCCAAATCCTTACCAATTTCCCTTATAACCATTCTAATATGCAAACGGTTTTCTTTCAAAAGTAACCACTTTAAAATATGAATATTATTCCTTTATAGAGATCTAGACTCATTTTATCTAATAAATCTTGATTTTTCATTTATAAATATTATTGCAGGTTCCAATCCCATTTACTGAGCCACTTTATAAATCCACATCATATTTCATTCATAAACGTCGTTTACACGTTAACTTCGTGTTAATTATATACAAAGTTTATAACTTAATTTTTACTTTATATTCGATTATAAATTATTGGTTCAAAACCAAATATTAATTATCTTATCAATTTTCCAATTATATAGTGTATAATTTCCGAAAATAAATTATTTTTATAACATTTGAAATAGTCAAATTCAATTCATAAATCCTTGTAGATTATTTTAGTTTTATTCAGATTCCGAAAGTCCGAATAATTTTCATCGCTTCCATTTTAAAACAATTTCCTGTTTCCCTTTAAATTCACTCGTGAATTTACATTCCCTAATTATCCAATGATAATTATTTCATTTCATTTATAAATGTCGTTTATAAATTAAATCTCTTGTTTTTATTTTTAAAAATAAGTTAATTATGTATTTTTAGCCCATGCGAAATTCAATTTCTATTTTAAAAATAGATTTTTCCTTTTCAAAACCCAAATTCTTTTCCATTACATTCGAAAATATTTTTAAATGCCAGTTATTCTAGGGCCAATGCTATTCAACCATCCAACACAACACAATCTATCACATGACATTTAACACATCATATATCACAATATATGAAAACAACCAGTAATAATTTTGAGGAATCTAACACATCATATATCGCAATATATGAAAACAACCAGTAATAATTGTGAGGAATCTAGTTGGATCCTTCCAACCTATTTTTCCTGCACCTACATATGTTAGACAAGATAAATAATACCAATTCTGCTTCAAGACGGGATATTGTGGTACAGAAGGTCATTTGTTATTATACGGAGAGCATAGGGTCTCTTCCACTAAAATGTGCGAGAATATCCAACTATCAACCTTAAATATAACTAACATATATAATAGCAACAATTGATAATAATATATCAATTCATTTCTTTTCCAAGAAAACATATATCAATTCAACGAAACAATCATCACACAACATTCAATCATCACATATCAATTTTAAAGTACGTTTATAAATTGTAAACCAGACAAAGTTAGCAAGTTTACTCACTCTGGTTATAATCGTTGAATAACGATTAATTACAAATTAAAAGAATCAGGCATTTTATTTTGATAAAATTTCCAAGGAGCTCCAAATTGCACCAAACTAGATTCTTTGCGTGGCCCGCATCCATACAATTCCAACGTGATAGACGGTTCATAAAACTGACATCATATGAGCGAGATATTATAATTACAAGTTAATACACTATTAAATTTAAAATTAAACTTTTTATTATTTAAAATTCACCATATCAACTTGACCCAATTGCAAACCCTCCTTCCTTCTTCTTACCTATTCTCTCTTCGCACGTTGCTCTTGTATATATATATATATATATATATATATATATATATATATATATATATATATATAACTCAGGAGAACCCAGCGGGCCGGTAAACTCATGAGGAGGGTACAGTAAAGCCGTCCGCTAACCTAAGCCCCCGTACCCCCGGGTAAATATATATAGGATGGGGAAACGCATAGTAGGAATTGAACCTGTGACTTATTACCAAGAAGTTAGGTCTCCTTTCCATTGCGTCGCACCAACGAACACACACACACATAGATATATATATATATATATATATATATATATATATATATATTCTCACCATTTTGAAAACTTTCGAGCTCTCATTCTCCCTCTACAAACCTACGTACCACGCAAGAATAGATCCAAACTTCTTCTTCTCTTCAAACACTATATCATCCAATCCCCTTCATGCTCATCACGCACGCTCCACCAAGAAGCCGTTTGCACTAGGTCCATGCATCACACAGCTAGGGTGTGACACCTTATATCGCCAAATACCCTTAAAATTGTCAAGTGAGTGCCAAACGATATGTTGAGCTCAAAAACAAACTCCCAAACAGTTCCAAACGCCTTGAATTCAATGTAATCCAAACCTATGTCTACCGTTGGAAACTCGAGCTATTAGGAACTAAGTCGCACCAAATTCTAAGGGTACACAGTCGAAGCTTGCGTCGATACAGATTTAATGGAGTTGGTTTCAAGATTTTAGGAGGTGTGTATGATTTTTGAAAAATCATTGAAGCTAGGGAATTTTTTTTCTCTCCCTGTATTTCCTCACGTGAAGCTGGTTTGCTCACTCAGCCCATATGTTTATAGCTGAACTATGGCTTGCACTAGAAGCTTAGATCAAGACTTTGGTATGAAGCTTAGATAAAAATATAGGCATGAAGCTTCAAAATCCATAGGTCTGCATGTCTCCACCTAAGGTCTGCGTGAAACGGTAGTCTGCGTTTAGCTTAGGGTAAATGCAGCTTTCTATTTATTTGATTAGAAACTAGGGTTTTATCATATTTTATTTAGATTATTTATTTAATCTAAAATATGTTGTATTATCACTAAACATTTTCTTATATAAAACCACATACGAACTCAAAACACAATGAAAATTGTAATCCTGCAATAATTTAATATTTTAGATATGATGGAACTGGTTTCGTCGAATTCTGAGTCCGTTTGTAAAACTTCCTTATTAATATCAAATGGTTAAATAAAACGAGTTTAAATTGAGCACGGTCACAAAGTAACTCTAATTGACGCGAAATTTGAAGTCTAGCTATGATTAGACATTACCTATTTAATAAAATTAGTCTCATCGGAAATGATGGTCGTTTGCAAAATGACTATTTTTAAATTCCATATTAAATCGATATAATATAAATTGATTTTAAAATAATTCAATTTAATTATAATAAAATTATTATTATCGCTTATATGTTCAAAATTTGGTATATGAAAATTGATACCAAGATGTGAATGAAGAAACCCGTACTTCCAAAAGAAGGATCTTTGAAACTATGATCAAGCCCCTAATCTGGGTGCCAAAACTGAAAATTTTCTTTCTGGAAGGGAAGTTTGTCGAACCACGCCTGGGGATAGAATCTCAGGGCTTATACATTAAACCCTCCTAATAAGAGGATGTGTATTCTTATATCTCAAACAAGAAGATTTCTTAAACTTAAGTATGAAATAATACCATTATTCGTAAAACGCGGGAGGTTGCCTCTGCTAATTATAACAGCTTAGTAATGTTATGATTCGAACACTAATTCATATAAATGCTCTATCGTTATGCTTGTTAGTTCTTCTGATTTATGACCCTCCATCTCCTCTAGCTTAAACGGTAAACATGAATATTTCCCGACATCATACCTTGGCATTCCCCTCCGACCGACAAAACTTATCAGAGCGGACTGGCTTCCTATCATCACAAAAATTGAATCCAGGCTTGCACCACGGAAAGAGAATTCTTTATCTACCGCTGGCTGCCTCATCTTAGTCAAAAATATCCTCTCATCCATTCCATTTTATTTGATGTCTTTCCACAAACTCCTCTCCTGGGTTATCGTCAAGATTGATGCCATTAGAAGCTCCTTCCTCTGGATTGAAGGTAAGGCTAAATGCCTAGTTAATTGGCAAACTGTTTGCCAGCATCATAACTATGGTGGCTTTGGTATCATCAACCTCTCTTTTTCTAGAATGTGACTTCTCTCACGTAGTTTGGGCTGCAGTTAGCTCCTTTCTACTCGGCTTCATAACCACACTTTTACCCTTCTTTGATCACTGGCAGCACAACCCCCCTGACATCAGGCTTGACTCTCTTTTGGCTATTTATAGTTGGAGCATATGGAAAGAAAGGAATGCACTTGTTTTCAACAAACCCAAAAATGCTTTCACGGAGTTTTCAATTACATCATATACTTGTTTGATCTTTAGACAGGTTGTGCTCCACCAGCACGCTTCCGGTTTACACTCCCTGCACCACCATCTCTAGGCACTCACGGAACCGGTTTGGCCTTTCCACTTTGATGGCTTGCACTAGTTCTTTATCAGCTCTACGTTCCATGACTTTTGTATATATTATTATGCTTATGTTCTCTTATTGAAACTTACGTATTTTGGTACATATAATGGACTAGCTCTATCTTAGACTTTGATGCCACTGGTTGGGCCTATCAACCAGACTATTATCATATTTATGCTATTATGTTAATCAACTGTGTAGCTTCACGTTGCACACTCGTCTCTCTTAAAATAAATGTACTGCTTATGGTCCTTTCTAGCAGCACGAGGCTGATTTGGAAAAATAAGCAAAATAAGTTAATAAGCATATGTTTGTTGTGGTTTGTTTCGGTAGCACAAGGGCTCGTTGGGGAAAATAAGTGACCAAATTTAAGGCCCAAATCAAGGGGGATTTGGGTAAAGGCGCAAATTAGAATATTTATTTGTTAGGATTATATTGGCAGCACTTTTAGGTTTATCACTAGTGGTTCACAATCGATGGTGGTGGAGGATGAGCACGCTTATGCTGATTAGGGTTAATAAGGGATCATCAAAGATAGAGCTATGTGTCGGTGCGTTTCGGCAGTATAATGAGCGTGATGAGCACAAACGAGGGAAAATAAGTTACTACTGCGTCCAATAGTGTTTATGTTATGCCTTTACTGATGGGTCAGGTCGGATAAAACTTGAGATCCATAGTGACATAAGCTACCATGTTAGATGGTTAATTAGCAGCCGATCAATGTATACCATTACCAAATCTTGATTATCATGCTCAGTAATTGAGAAAGTGCAAACAATCGAACACATATGTACTCATATAGTTATAGTATATTTCTTTGTATATTATTCCAGTATATTCACCTTATGTAGTTGTATATGGACACTTACCCTATTTGACACTTGAAATATTATTGTGTCTATCTTTCGTTTATTACAAAATCATGCTAGTAATTATATAAAATACCATCAGTCCACTAAGGTCATAGATAGCTTATATATAAGCCATCAATACGCTTACACAAGTGAAGAAATAATATAACCCCTTTTTTCCGTCATTTAAGCATGCCAAAACCAACTACAAATAAACCATGATTCCGCAATCATATTTTTATATATATAATTGAATTGTGCGCCAAATCGATACGACTGATTATGATCTATTTTGTTTTCGCGTGTTGTAAAAACATACTTTAATTTGAATTATGAATAAAAGAGGATTTGATAATTGTGAGCGAGAATATAGAAATTATTGGGATTGAAAAAGGAAAGTGACCCAGTTGTATCCAAATTTACTATAGTTATGTAAAAAGGGGAAAATAAGTTGAAAACAGGAATACATGTATACCGGTTAAAATAGGAAATCAAAAATAGCCTAAATTGATTAGTTAGATTAAAGGAAATATATTTTCATAGTTTGGTTTGAAAAAGAAGCAAAAAATATAATTGCAAGATTAAAAGTAAATAAAGGCTAGTGCAAAATAGGGATTTAGTCGTAATACGCTTTATTGAATAGCCTAAAAATAATTAAAAGACATGTCTTGCAATTATTGGTTCATTTTGCAGTAATTAACTTAATCTACCGAAATATATTTTTCTTGTATAGTTTTAATAACCAATCAATTTGAAATAAATCTAATTTCCTAAAAAGTCAATTGTAAAGACAGAAAGAAAAAGGGTAGCATAACTGAAAGACGTTATGAAAGCTAAAAGGAATGTGTGAAGTTTATTATTAACCTAGAACCACAACTTATATCTGCATAAATATAAAAACTAGGGGAAACCATAATAAATAGACGTTATTGATTTGCAAATACAAATAAGATAAGAAATGGTTAAAAAAAACAGTTAAGGCTTTAATATGAACATGTTGACTTAAATGGATTAATTTACGAAACAAAAAGGCATTAGACATTAATATGAAAATATTGATTTACAAAGTGTAAGTTACGAGCCTAAGATTCTATGGTAACTAGTGAAGTTAGTTTGTAAATAAATAATATTCGATTAAATAGTTTAATGAACGTTGTAAATCAACAAAAGGGAAAGTAAATGGAATGTATAAGAGTAAATTAGACATAGGGTCTAATTAATATGACAATATGCATTTGGACCAGTCCGTGGGGATGAAGAACCCAATGGTGTAAATCATCATAGGTGTTCGTTGATGCGACGGGAGCTCTTCCAACTTATTCGATAGGACTGGAAGGTAGTGCAAAATTTCAACGGGACGTAAGGATACTCCGTGATGGTCCTCTATGGTAGGCCTAACGAAGTTGTACCCACAGAGGCATGATCTGTACAGTTCCATCAAGTGAGAAAGCCTTGGCGGCATATATCGTTGTTGGCAGCCTGAAAACTGATTAGGATGCTTTTAGGATGATTCGGCGGATGCCTCGAATAATAGGCGGGGAGGCTTCATGTAACACCCCGTATTTCTACAACACTAAAAGACGATAAATTAAAGAATAATTAATTCAATGTTTGGAATTAAGGAAAAGAACTGCACCATTGTGTTCGACTCGGAATTCTGGTCAAAATAGACACCTGGTTTGCGTAAAAGGGCCATCATATGAAGAAGTTATTAAGATTTGAAGTTTGTATACGTGTAAGAAGAATATATATATATGTATATAATAAGTCCAAAAAATCAAAATTAGGTCCAGAAATTCAAAATTCGTAGAATTGGGTGAGCGGGTAATTTCCCGCCCAGGGGTGTCGATCCCATAAGGGGGTTGCCAGCCCCCTGGGTCGACCTCTCTAGGGGGGGGGGGGACGGAACTGGGAAAATACTTCTTTTTGTCTGTGGACTCCTTTCTGGACCTAGTTCATTGGTTCTAGGCTATAAATTAGACCCCATTTCTCTTGTTTCTCCACACTAAAAATAATGGAGGACTAGATGTTGTCTCTGCCCAAATTGAATTGAACCTTTTCAGCAATCAACTAGAGTTTAGAGTTAATCAAGTTAAAGATCTGCGATTCAACATCTACAATCCTTCTTCTATCTTTCTAGATCCAAACACTGTGAGTCCATATTAATTTTAGATCTAAAAATTAAAAAGTAAGACTTGACATGACTGTAATTTAGATCTATGTATGTGACTATGTGAATCATATCAGATTTGTTATAACCTGTTTATTTAAGTTGTTGTGACATAACTATGAACTGGATCTATGCCTCTACCCATTTATCTTGTCAGATCTTCCATTGCTGTATATCAAATTCACCGATTAGATCTCAATATGCCAGTTATGACCATGATACCATGCCTGATCAGTCTTTTTACCACCAGTCCATCAGATCTGATCTTATATACCTGTGTTATCATTATGCCAAATGTTGTTACTATATGTTTATGCCTATTTCTGCCATCGTATGTTAATCTTGTTATTATCATTTCCGTCCTCTTTCCTCCTTCCTCCTTTTCATTTTATAGCCAGGCTACCTTCGAGCCTAGGCATGCCGCTGAAATATGCGAATGCGTTGAATTCGAAACGAGGGGAATACGTTAATATTGGGGCACAAATTGAATTGGGAAATTTGATCATATTGTGAATAAAATACATGAATAAGGATTTGGACATAACTTGAATGAAATATATGAATATAGATTTGGGGCGAAAATCAATTTGTGGTTAAAAACCTTAATTTGGGTCACATTGATCATTATGAACATAACTTAGGAAAGAAGCATGAAACCTATAACAACATAGGAATAATTAGTTAAATTGAAATGCCTAGAATTTGAGTAATTAGAAACTATAACTGCGCCTAGACACGATGTTTGATTACACTTGTGGTGGAAGTCTGCCCAGAATCGCCCGACATATCCAGCAACCACAAATAATGAATCTAATGTGAGTGGTCTAGGTGCACAAGTACAAGACGTACTAAGACACAAGGTTAAGTCCGACTTATGGAAGAAGTCTGCCCGGAACCAACCGGCATATCAAGCATCCATAAGTGGTAGGCTTATGTGGGAGGTCTAGTATATTATAACCATAAAAAGACATGGTAATGAACTGAAATACTTAACCTAGTTGAATCCATAGGGGTTGTATGAACATGAATTTGAATAAGGGTTAACTAAACTTGGTTGAAACATTGGGAGAGTTAAGTATATCTGGGTTGGGTGGGTAATATTTATATATATAGGCCCACAAACTTAACTGGTTGGGGTTATGTAATTAAAGACACTGTTAGGTAAGATAACCTATGGAAATCCTAGTGGGGATGCAAGACAAAGGGGAGAGCTTGCATCATCTCGTGTATAGGACTCGTTTCAGTCAGTAACCCATATAACGGTATCAAAGGAGTATTTAGCCCTAGGTCGGTGTGGGGACATGCTTACTGGGCCGATTATAAGAGATCCATCGTGGGGACGGTGTGGGCGGTGTGTACAGACTAGGTCATGTGCGTGCATGGTCCGGACAGAGGAAAATAAGATGCCATGACACTTGTAAATATGGTTGTGCATCCTGAAAACTAAGGGTTGCCACTTTAGGGGGTGATACACCCTACTGTGGGGCCAGCATAGGGTATCTACGAAGTAGGGAGCCGATCGAATATTGTAGTAGTTAGGGTACATCCGGACGTATGCCTAAGTCTACAATCTTGTAGTAGTTGGGGATCATCTTGTTCATAAGACACTAGTATTGGTGTAGAGAAATCATTAGAGAAGCGTAGTATAGTCTATCATGTTATCCTGTTTACCTTGCCATACCTGCCTATTATGATGTTATCTTTCTTGTCCACTTTATATGCCTGTCATGATACTTTTACTTATTTATTTTCTAAAAGTAACTGGACTCGCCAGACTTTATGTCTAACCTATTTTGTTTCCTCTTCTTCTCTTCCGTTTCCTCCCCCCAAGGTTCTCAGGGTGGGAATTCTCAAGCTTGATCAGGATTATGCTTAGCTTTACTTGGAGCTGCTTTAATGTATTGCTCGAGCTCTTATCTTTTACATTATGGCTATGTTTTGTTTGGGGTTTATGCTTCTTTTATCATTGTACTCTGATGTTTTAAGTATAAGATAGAAATTTAATGATGTAATGGGTTTTTTGTTTTTAGACATATGGTGTAACCATGTTTTGAACCACGATGCTTTATGATTAATAAAAGTTTTTAATTTCGATGCTATTTTATATCTGACTTGTAATGTTTCTATTTCTGTTTACCTACAACGCTTCACGAAACATAATGCATTCTCTTAATGAGTGACATTAACGGACGTGGGGTGTCACACTTGGTATCAGAGCTGAAGGTTACCAGATTAGATAAAAGTTAGAAAACTATTTTTAAAAAGGTTTTAAAAGAAAGCATTTTCAAATGAAAAGTCTGTTTTGAAAAACATAATCCCCAAAGCCATATGTAATATCTTTCGATCCTTTGTCTGAATCTCTTTCCTTTTCTTTTTCAGCATGTCTGGGGAACCTAATATTCCTGAGGGGGTTTAGATACCTGGCTGGTTCCATAGTTATCCTAAGGCTACGGCGCTTGCCGAAGGCTAAGGAAATGCTCCACCCCTAGCTGCACCAGTCGTTCCTCCTCCTTCGTGTGCCGATAATTTCTCTAAGATATGTAAAAACTTCCGTGCTATAGGCGGAAAGCCATTTAATGGAACCGAGACTTTCGTAGAGGCAAGAAATTGGCTGAAGGAGATAAAGGACTTGTTTGGAATTTTCGAAGTCGATGATCGTAGGAAGATTCAGTTAGCCGCCTAACTACTGGAAGATGAAGCTTCATTTTGGTGGGAAGTGACGCAAGCAGGGAATCCAGCGGAGACTTGGATTGATTTTCGGCAAAGGTTTGAAATGAAGTTTCTATCTTAAGCCGAGCAAAGTATGAAAATGGAGAGGTTTCTGGCACTCAAGCAAGGAAGCATGACTTTTAAAGAATATGTTAACAAATTCAACCAATTAACAAGGTTTGGGTTGGAGCTGGTGGATACTCTACATAAGAAGGCTTTGCGATTTGCAAAAGGACTGAATGAACCCCTTCATGGATTAGCTATGTCTCATATTCCAATGGGGGCAACTTTTGAAAGGCTTGTTGATATGGCCTTGATGCATGAGGAAGACAAAGGTGAGCAGAAGGAAGTTAAGGTTGAGGAAACCCAAAACAAGAAAGTTTGGCCAAAGAAGGGACAACAACAACAACAACAAAAGAAAGGCGGAAAGAATGACAAGGCTAAGGATAAGAGGAAGTGCCATAATTGTGGGTGTGAGGGTCATTTGATCAAGGACTGCAAAAGAAGGAAGAATGCTTGCCTCAGTTATGGGGAAGTCAGACACTTTTGTAAGGAGTGCCCGAAGAAGCAAGGACAAGGTCAAAGGGCAGCAACTTCTGGAGGGCAAGTGCATGATCTCGCGATTAATGGCCCAGATCGAGGTATGAAAGTTTCCGTGGAACGTTTGATTTCTCTTTCCAATCATCCTATAGAACTCTTTTTGATTCTGGCGCTTTGCATTCATTTATACTGATTATGTGGTCGAGTCTCTACAGCTTAATATTAGTATAGTAGTGGATCACGTTGTTGTCTCAAACCCCATTGGTGGTTCGGCTCATTTGTCCATGATTTGTCGGAGTTTGAGAATATCTGTGTTGGGCATTGGGTTTGAGTCCGACGCATATGTGCTCGGTTTTATGGGCTATGGTTTGATTCTAGGGATGGATTGGCTAGCTATGTATGGTGCCATTCTGGATTGTGATAGGAGGGTCGTTAGACTTTTGACTTGTCATGGTAAGACTCTCGAGACACCTTGTGACCCAAAGGGGTCTGTAATGCTTAGTTTCCTCGAATATCTTGACACATCTATTGATGATCTACAATCTGTACCAGTAGTTCGAGAATATTCTGATGTTTTTGAGGAGGTTTGGGGCTTACCTACGAGGCGCGAGATCGATTTTCGTATATACTTGGTGGACAATGCAAAGCCAGTTGCATTGGCTGTGCGCCATATGGCTCCAAGGGAAAAGAGGGAGCTTAGTAAGCAAGTAGGGGAGCTACTTGAGAAAGGGTTTATTAGGCGAAGCATATCTGAATGGGCTGCTCCTGTAGTATTCTCAACTAAGGCGGATGGTTCTCTTCGCTTATGTGTAGACTACAGAAAGTTGAACAAATTCACAAAGAAGAACATGCACCCACTCCCGAGGATAGATGATTTGTTTGACCAGCTTGTTGGTGCATCGGAATTCTCTCAGTTAGACATGGTCACGGGGTTTCAACAGTTAAAGGTGGTCGAGGACACTATATGTAACAACCCGGAAATCAGTGCCAATTTAAAATTTTTATTTTGGCTAATTTAATGAATTTTGAATATTTAAAATGAATTATTTTTAATAATAATGACTAAAAATTTATTTTCGACGAAGTTAAAACGAATAAATTTATTTTAATTATAAAATGAGCATGAAATGGCGCGGTAGTTCGAAAATTCAATTTCTAATTTCAAATGAATATATAGAATTCAATATAAGTTAGAATTGAACGAAACAAGAAATATTTGAATCTGATGAACAATATCTTTCTAACGAAGTTAAGAAACTGAGAATTCACTTTAGAAATGATAAGTTACGTCCAGTTTAAAATTTAGAATAGTCGCTGTGGAATTTATATATATTTTAATATATATATATATATATATATATATATATATGGCCCTTAAAAATAGCCATTTTGCAAACAACCTCTGTTTTTGACGAAACCAGTTTTGTTGGATCCGTGATGTCAAATTATTTCAAGATTCAAATTTTCATAATTTTTAGAATTAATATGTGAGCATGGCGCACTTAAACGCGTTTGACCAATTTTAGTTGATTTTAATCGACTGGAAAATGGCCATTTTTCAAACGGTCTTAGAATTTAACGAAATTAGTTTTGTTAGGACCGTATCGTCAATACGAAGCTAGAAATAATTTTTCTGGAATTTTTAGAGTTCGTATGTGAACCCGGTAAATTGAATTGTACGTTTAAATTAAATAAATAATGGTTTATAATTGAATTTAAAGCAAAACTGATCGTAACAGCCGAAATGGCCTATGGACTTATCCCATTGTGTTCGGAACGGGGGTAATTAGCTAGGGGCGACAGTCGTTGGGTTGGATTTGGGGTTCAATTGAAGAAGTTACTTTTTTATGGAAAATAAAATAAAATAATAAAATAATATATATATATACCCCGTACCCCCCTTTCTCCCCCCAACCAGTCAACACGAGAAAAGTAAAAAAAAGGAAAAATCGATCGCTCAGCCCACCCCCATCGTCAACGATCCACCGCCGTCATGTCCCCACACCGGCACCGCCATACCCCCCTCTCACCTCCTTCCTCCTCTCCCTGCCCCTCTTCTCCTCCTCCATCAGTCGCGAGATCTGAAACCGCCCTCAATCGCGAGCCCCTCCGTGTCGTTGACGCCATCGCAACACCCTCTCCAGCCCGCCGCACCTCCAAACCATGCTCCTCCACCTCGACGACGACTCGACCTCTCAGCCTCCTCGCGAACCCTAGACGCGAGTCCCACCCCGACGTAGGCCCCCACAGTGCCACCAACTAGACTGCAAGCGTTACCCCCACTGCTCCAGTGACGGCTACCCCTTCAGCGACGCCTCCGATGATCCCCTTCCAGCGCAGCAAGCTACCCCCACTCCTGATAAACAAAGTGAGTTTTTAAATTCCTTTTTTTTATATGAAGCATTGCTTTAAAATTGGCTTTTAAAACTGAAAATAATTGGCTTTTAAAAACTGAAAATAAGTTGTTTTTATTTAGAAAAACATATGAAGATATTTAGTAAAGATCGGATTTTTAATTTAGTAAAGATCGGATTTTTAATTTAGTAAAAATTAGATTTTTGATTAGAGAAAGCTTATATTTTTAACACCATAAAGATCAGATTTTTATCACGTAAAAATTCGATTTTTATTTTGGAGTAGCGAATATAAAAATACGATTTTGATTAAGAAGTTAGCGGTATAAAAATATGGTTTTTACATATATGGAGAGTTCATAAAAATATGATTTTTATTATTTGAATAACCATATAAAAATATGATTTTTACTATGAAGGTAGCGTTATAAAAATATAATCTTTATATAGAAAGTAGCGTTGTTGAAAATATAATTTTAAACATATACCGCGTGAAACAGATCTCGTTGAAAGCACGGTGAAGATTTCCTACATATGAAGAGTCGCGGTGTTCGGTTTAGCTCTTGGTGAAAACTTCTCACTTTAAATTTTATTTTCTAGTTATATATATACTAGGATGCAGACGGTGCTTAGCAGCACCCGACACCCTTCGTCCGTAGACCATGGACGACTTGTTTGTTTGGTTGTGTAGTTGATTGGATTATTTATTTGAATTTGGTTGTTTGGGTGAAATGGAATTGATTCGATTGGTAGGTGTATGGCGGGGGCCATTATTAGACTGGGGACAAGGCTAGGCCTTATCCCGTTTCTAGTATCGCTCCGTTATGCCGCCGAAATTTTCTAAAATATGTTAGAAAAATAAAATTATCATTTTTATTAGATAAAAGAATAAAATAAAATAAAATATTCATTAGACGATTTGTTTATGTACACCTATTTATCTGATATTGGTTGGGACGATAAATTTTGCACGTCGCCCAACTGCACAAATAAAATATGTGTTTGCTGTTTGAAACCCCACACGGGTGTTGTGATGATATTTGACGTACACTAGTCCCAATTACTTAGTTGTATGTCGATCGATTGGTTGACAGGCTGTTCTAAGCGTTGATTATTTATAATTAATGCTTATGCAGTTGTGTGGTGCACTCTGGATGATGTTTGATTATTTATCATTGTTGTGATATACACGTGTTGTATGAAATCCATATAAATCACTTTATATGGTAATTGGCTGTGTCTGATTCCAATTCAGAACTGAAGAATATTTTAAAATAAAGGTCATTTTAAAATAACGAATATTTTAAAATAATATTATGTAAGGGATTAAAATCTGATTTTGATGTCCGATTTTGGATGGACACGAAATATTGAAATATATTAAGCCGTGTTGATTAGATATGCGCCATTTTAATGTGAACGATATTTATATCGATTATATTCGTTTTTATAATGAATATAGAAAAGGAAGTGATTTCTAAATCTAATATTTTGAAAATATTATCATTTATATATTAATGATGTAGAATATTCAATTTTGATTTAAAATTGAAAATGAAGTTGGAATCGTTTTTAAAACGAAGTTAAAATGGTTTATAAAATACTTTTTGAATTGAAATCGTTGAAATATATATAATATATATATTATATATATTAATGGCCTGAATAGAACGCGCCGCGCCGCGGCAGTTCGCGAATTTCGACCATTGACTTCGAATTGACGTTATGGGAGATCCGACCGTCGGATTCTCCTAAAACCAGAACCGTTGGGTTCGTATCGAAACGAGCTTTTTAACGAATATAAGATATTTGAAATCTAATGGTTGGATTTGGAATTATGTCCAAATCAAATTTGGAAAAGGTCGTTGCAAGTGCAGTTCGATGACCGTTTATGGAAATCAACTGTACGAGCCTTGATAAAATTATTAAAAATATTAATAATTTGTGTAAAATCATAATAAATGATTTGTGAAGAATTGAGATGAAAAATTCCACATTTGTAAAGATAAAAATATATTTTTATCAAAATGAACTAGTTATTAACTAGAATTATAATCCATTATTTTTAAATAAATAAAAGGGATTGTGAATGGTTTTAATATAACCAGAATTTCCAATATATAAATTTAAATGGATTCGAATCGAAATTATCTTCGGAATATTTCGATATTGGATTCCGTTATTGTATAGATATTGTGGAGGAATTTGGAAGATACAGATATCGTTATTTCCAATACGATATCCGTTGGATTCAGAATTTCGTATTGAATATAAGCCGATATATTTTCTATTCAGAGCCGTGTATTTGATATCAAAGTGGAGTTTGGGTTTGTCGTGAACGGCGTCTTAAAGAACACTGTTCTTGAACCCAGTTGTGAAAAGAATAAATCTTTTTATTAAGATTTAAAGAAGAATTACCAATTGATTAACAGTTAAATGGAATTGAAATGGAATGTGAATTGGGTTTATCGTGAACTATGTTTTAAACGACATTCGTTCTTTAACCCGATTAACAGTGAAATATGATTTGGAATTTATAAATCTTTTTATTGAGATTTAATGGAAATTTTCCAAAGTAAACTTTTCCAATATATGAATTGGAATATAATGGAATTCAATTTGGTAATAATCGAAATGAGCTTTTGTGGAGGAAGATTGTTACTATATATGTAATTTAAAAGGCTTTGCCGTTATTCCATTTATATTATTGGTTGGATACAGAGTTTATATCGATTATATATATTGATCAGTTTTTTGTGAAGATTCCATAATTAAAGGAATAAGATTTGGTTTTGTCATGAATGGTATCTTTAATAATACTGTTCTTAAACCCAATAGAGTTAAGAAAATTAGAAACTAACTGGAGATTATTTAAGTTGAGTGCTTTCCTGGGTATTGATCTGATGTTGGTTTCGGCCTTCGGGGTTATTACTTAGGGAATTGTTCTGTTACTAATTTATGGTTAGAGACTGATGGGAAGATTAAAGAATAAATTTAAAAGAATTTATCTTTGATAAAATTAATGGGAACTTTTCCCTAATGATGTGAATATTTGAATAAAAGAATATTCTGAATTGGAATGAGGCGTATGTTGTGTTTGTGTAACACTTGTTTATTATATACGCAAGTTATTTGGAAAGACCGGGTTTATCCCATTCTGAATAACTGATACGACGATATGTCGAAGATGAAAACGGTGGTTGAAGACTAGAGGTCTTCACGTCGTTTGAATGATTCCTGATAATCTTGATTGGGCTGTACACCCAAGAGGAGGGAATACGTTGGTGATTGTCCGGACGTACTTGGAGATCGACGGATATGCGAGGTACAAAGGTGCCTCCGGTTTCGTTCAGACCCTGAACGAACTTTTAAATGGACTATGTGTCTGACATTGGATTTCATTATGTGTGATTGATTGACATTGCATGCATAGCGTGAATTGCCTGTGTGGCATGCTGAGATGCAGACGATCAAGGCTTTTGTTGAAAAGCAGAGTCTTGTGGTTGATGATCAAAGCACGGCCTTTGTGGCATCGCTTTGTGTAGTGTTAATTCGCGAGCCTCACACCCCGGTGTGAACCAAAAATTGGAGAGGACATCAAGGAGGACATGCATCTCTTTCTAGTTAGGAGTGGCGTCAGTGCTTGAACTGGCTGACGAGTTTGACTCATGTGGTTGTTGGATTTTGAGGCGCCTCGGTTATATCGGTCGATCCGGGACCGATGGAGTCATTCGTTGGCTCATTTACGCCCCATAGGGCGGGGAGACGTAGTGTCCAGGGTTTAAGTTTAATCCACATCAGTGGACCGACCCTGACGATCCAAGGGCCCACCTGAGTCTGGGTCATGAGACATGGGCTATATTGTCTCGAAGCGGTGAGGACTATCTTTTGCCTCGGTTCACAGATGGAAATCCAATTTCCAATACGACATTTTGCGGTTTTAGTTGTATATTATTGGCGACATAGTGGCATGGGACGCTAATGCCGCCTATGATTGATACATTTATATTTGAAGTTGTTTTCTTCACTTATAGTAATAATAAAATATGAAATTTCACGTATCAAGCATTCTTGGATATTATAAGGTAAAAACTCTATCCTCCGGCTTGCGTTGCATTGTGTGATGAGACCTGAGTCTTATAATAGCTTTATTGTTCTTTATTTAGCATTGCGATGTTTGTTTTATGCACTGGTATTCTTAGGAGGAAACCCGTTCCGTGTTATACGGTGTGGTCCCTTGATTTACCTAACTTAAAAACCAATATTTATAATTGTTTTAGTTCTCACACCAGTCACATGACTGACCTGGAGTTTATTGTTTTAGCCTAAACTCTGAGTGCCCTTATTTTCTGCACGGGCAGCTACTAGTTTTGGTTTTGCAGATTTATATTCACAGGATCCTGGTTTATTGCTAAAGTGATATTCGGAAAGCTCTGTATCCGTGTATTTCTTTCAGTAATGTTTTGTATTATTTTTCCTCTACAGTAATGTATTAAAATCTCTGATAATTATCAACTGTGTTATATTTATTCATACTCTGTATATTCTTGTATTCTGATGGAATTGTTGTAATAAACAATGAAATGTTCTTCTGTTTGTGTTCTAATTTGTCTTGTACTCAAAGCAATCCGGGCTTTCTCTTCTCTTCGTAGATTGGGAAAATCCTTATTGTTACAGTGGTATCAGAGCTTTGGTTTACAGAGATAGAGAACAAGACTCATTAGAATCAAACGAAAGAATTCATCAGAGATTGGATTAGTAATATCCAATAAGAATGACTCGTTAGAGATGGGATCAGTAGCATCCTAGAATGAGTCGGAAGAGTGTTATTTTTAAAATAAAAATGAAAACCAATTTTGTTTTGAAAAATAAACTTTATTATTCGTATTTGAATACTTATTTTTATGTTGATATGGACAATCTAGTATATATAGATTTTGCATATACATCTGATCCACGTGTATACGAAGCCTCAAATATACTGGATAGATATAGAATCACACTCTAGTCGTCCGGAGATGATCTTGATGATCGATCGACCATCATCAGTATTTATGTTCGAGTTTCGAAGGTAGGATATCTATATATTTCCATCGACTGGTGTGAGAACCAAAACTAGAATAGGATTTATTGTTGTGAATTTGCATCAAAAACATGATTTTTTGTATGTATATCAAAATTATGAATTTGAAGAGCTAATCAACTGATTGATTGCTGGTTGTGTTGTATGATTATTCCTTGAAATCAATATGAACATGAATGGTCAACATTAGGCAATTTTATTAAATATTGAACGGAATGGAAAATTGGTTGAATTTGCATGCATATACATGTATATACAGTGAACAGGTCATAACAAGAAGGCTAAAAAAGAGGAATAAAATTGTTTGCCCGACAAATAGGTACATGTTTATTGTACTTATTGGGGTTTTGATGATTTTATGAGTCGATTGGCTGTTTCTTTTTCTTTTTGAGATAAAAGGGCCTATGTGGCGGTTTGGGGATTTTCCCGATGCTCCCGGTGCAGGGGAGGTTATGGAGAAATTTTTCAAAAATTTAGGGTGTTAGCCAAATTTTTGAAAAAAATGGAAATACTTAGAAACTGAAAAGTTGAAGAATTAAAGCCATAATGAAAGTTGAGTTGATTAGTAAACAACTTTCAGCTTCGTTCCTTTTCGAGGGCGAAAAGATTTTAAGTGGGGGAGAATGTAACAACCCGGAAATCAGTGCCAATTCAAAATTTTTATTTTGGCTAATTTAACGAATTTTGAATATTTAAAATGAATTATTTTAAATAATAACGAATAAAAATTTATTTTCGACGAAGTTAAAACAAGTAAATTTATTTTAATTATAAAACGAGCCTGAAATGGCGTGGTAGTTCGAAAATTCGATTTCTAATTTCAAATGAATATACAGAATTCAATATAAGTTAGAATTGAACGAAACAAGAAATATTTGAATCTGACGAACAATATCTTTCTAACGAAGTTAAGAAACTAAGAATTCACTTTAGAAATGATAAGTTACGTCCAGTTTAAAATTCAGAATAGTCGCTGTGGAATTTATATATATTTTAATATATATATGGCCCTTAAAATAGCCATTTTGCAAACGACCTCTGTTTTCAACGAAACCAGTTTTGTTGTATCCATGATGTCAAATTATTGCTAGATTCGAATTTTCATAATTTTTAGAATTAATATGTGAGCGTGGCGCACTTGACCAATTCCAGTTGATTTTAATCGACTGGAAAATGGCCATTTTTCAGACGGTCTCAGAATTTGATGAAATTAGTTTTGTTAGGACCGTATCGTCAATACGAAGCTAGAAATAATTTTTCTGGAATTTTTAGAGTTCGTATGTGAGCCCGGTAAATTGAATTGTACATTTAAATTAAATAAATAATGGTTTATAATTGAATTTAAATCAAAACTAATCGTAACAGCCGAAATGGCTTACGGAACATATCCCATTGTGTTCGGAATGGGGGTAATTAGCTAAGGGCGACAGTCGTTGGGTTGGATTTGGGTTCAACTGAAGAAGTTACTTTTTTATGGAAAAAAAATATAATAATAAAATAATATACATATAACCCGTACCCCCTTTCTCCCCCCAACCCGTCAACGCGAGAATAGTAAAATTAAAAAAAAAGAAAAGAAAAGGAAAAATTGATTGCTCAGCCCACCCCCATCGTCAACGATCCACCGCCGTCACGTCCCCACACCTGCGCCGCCATACCCCCTCTCACCTCCTTCCTCCTCTCCCCGCCCCTCTTCTCCTCCTCCATCAGTCGCGAGATCCGAAACCGCCCTCAATCGCGAGCCCCTCCGCGTTGCTGACGCCATCGCAGCACCCTCTCCAGCCCGCCGCACCTCCAAACCACGCTCCTCTACCTCGACGACGACTCCACCTCTCAGCCTCCTCGCGAACCCTAGACGCGAGTCCCACCCCGACGTAGGCCCCCACAGTGCCACCGACTGGACTACAAGCGTCACCCCCACTGCTCCGGTGACGGCTTCCCCTTTAACGACGCCTCCGATGATCCCATTCTTGCGTAGCAAGCTACCCCCACTCCTGATAAACAAAGTGAGTTTTTAAATTCTTTTTTTTTTATATGAAGCATTGCTTTAAAATTGGCTTTTAAAACTGAAAATAATTGGCCTTTAAAAACTGAAAATAAGTGGTTTTTATTTAGAAAAACATATGAAGATATTTAGTAAAGATCGGATTTTTAATTTAGTAAAGATCGAATTTTTAATTTAGTAAAAATTAGATTTTTGATTAGAGAAAGCTTAGATTTTTAACACCATAAAGATCAGATTTTTATCACGTAAAGATTTGATTTTTATTATGAAGTAGCGAATATAAAAATTCGATTTGATTAAGAAGTTAGCGGTATAAAAATATGGTTTTTACATATATGGAGAGTTCATAAAAATATGATTTTTATTATTTGAATAACCATATAAAAATATGATTTTTACTATGAAGGTAGCGTTATAAAAATATAATTTTTATATAGGAAGTAGCGTTGTTAAAAATATAATTTTTAACATATACCGCGTGAAACAGATCTCGTTGAAAGCACGGTGAAGATTTCCTACATATGAAGAGTCGCAGTGTTTGGTTTAGCTCTTGGTGAGAACTTCTCACTTTAAATTTTATTTTCTAGTTATATATATATATATACTAGGATGCAGACGGTGCTTAGTAGCACCTGACACCCGTCGTCCACAGACCATGGACGACTTGTTTGTTTGGTTGTGTAGTTGATTGGATTATTTGTTTGAATTTGTTTGTTTGGGTGAAATGGAATTGATTAGATTGGTAGGTGTATGGCGGGGGCCATTATTAGACTGGGGACAAGGCGAGGCCTTATCCCGTTTCTAGTATCGCGCCGTTATGCCGCCAAAATTTTCTAAACTATGTTAGAAAAATAAAAATATCATTTTTATTAAATAAAAGAATAAAATAAAATATTCATTTACAAATCAGACGATTTGTTTATGTACACCTATTTATCTGATATTGATTGGGACGATAAATTTTACACGTCGCCCAACTGCACAAATAAAATCTGTGTTTCCTGTTTAAAACCCCACACGGGTGTTGGGATGATATTTGACGTACACTTGTCCTAATTACTTAGTTGTATGTCGATCGATTGATTGACAGGCTGTTGTAAGCGTTAATTATTTATAATTAATGCTTATGCAGTTGTGTGGTGTACTCTGGATGATGTTTGATTATTTATCATTGTTGTGATATACATGTGTTGTATGAAATCCATATAAATCACTTTATATAGTAATTAGCTGTGTCTGATTCCAATTCAGAACTGAAGAATATTTTAAAATAAAGAATATTTTAAAATAACGAATATTTTAAAATAATATTCTGTAAGGGATTAAAATCTGATTTTGATGTCGGATTTTGGATGGACACGAAATATTGAAATATATTAAGCCGTGTTGATTAGATATGCGCTGTTTTGACGCGAACGATATTTATATCGATTATATTCGTTTTTGTAATGAATATAGAAAAGGAAGTGATTTCTAAATCTAATATTTTGAAAATATTATCATTTATATATTAATGATGTAGAATACTCAATTTCGATTTAAAATTGAAAATGAAGTTGGAATCATTTTTAAAACGAAGTTAAAACGGTTTATAAAATACGTTTTGAATTGAAATCGACGAAATATATATAATATATATATATTATATATATATTAATGGCCTGAATAGAACGCGCCGCGCCGCGGCAGTTCGCGAATTTCGACCATTGACTTCGAATTGACGTTACGGGAGATCCGACCGTTGGATTCTCCTGAAACCAGAACCATTGGATTCGAATCGAAAAGAGCTTTCTAACGAATATAAGATATTTGAAATCTAATGGTTGGATTTGGAATTATGTCCAAATCAAATTTGGAAAAGGTCGTTGTAAGTGCAGTTCGATGATCGTTTATGGAAATCGACTGTACGGGCCTTCATAAAATTATTAAAAATATTAATAATTTGTGTAAAATCATAATAAATGATTTTTGAAGAATTGAGATGAGAAATTCCACATTTGTAAAGATAAAAATATATTTTTATCAAAATGAACTAGTTATTAGATAGAATTATAATCCATTATTTTTAAATAAATAAAAGGGATTGTGAATGGTTTTAATATAACCAGAATTTCCAATATATAAATTTGAATGGATTTGAATCGAAATTATCTTCAGAATATTTCAATATTGGATTCCATGATTATATGAATATTGTGGAGGAATTTGGAAGATACAGATATCGTTATTTCCAATACGATATCCCTTGGTTTCAGAATTTGGTGTTGAATATAAGCCGATATATTTTCTATTCCGGGCCTTGTATTTAATATCAAAGTGGAGCTTGGTTTTGTCGTGAATGGTGTCTTAAAGAACACTGTTCTTGAACCCAGTTGTGAAAAGAATAAATCTTTTTATTAAGATTTAAAGAAGAATTACCAATTGATTAACAGTTAATTGGAATTGAAATGGAATGTGAATTGGGTTTATCGTGAACTGTGTTTTAAACGACATTCGTTCTTTAACCCGATTAACAGTGAAATGTGATTTGGAATCTATAAATCTTTTTATTGAGATTTAATGGAAATTTTCCAAAGCAAAGTTTTCCAATATATGAATTGGAATAGAATGGAATTCGATTTGGTAATAATCGAAATGAGCTTCTGTGGAGGAAGACGGTTACTATATATGGAATTCAAAAGGCTTTGCCGTTATTCCATTTATATTATTGGTTGGATACAGAAGTTTATATCGATTGTATATATTGATCAGTTTTCCGTGAAGATTTCATAATTAATGGAATAAGATTTGGTTTTGTCGTGAATGGTATCTTTAATAATACTGTTCTTAAACCCAATGGAGTTAAGAAAATTAGAAACTAACTGGAGATTAGTTAAGTTGAGTGGTTTCTTGGGTATTGATCTGATGTTGGTTTCGGCCTTCGGGGCTATTACTTAGGGAATTGTTCTCTTACTAATTTATGGTTAGAGACTGATGGGAAGATTAAAGAATAAATTTAAAAGAATTTATCTTTGATAAAATTAATTGGAACTTTTCCCTAATGATGTGAATATTTGAATAAAAGAATATTCTGAATTGGAATGAGGCTTATGTTGTTTTTGTGTAACACTTGTTTATTATATACGCGAGTTATTCGGAAAGACCGGGTTTATCCCATTTTGAATAACTGATATGACGATATGTCGAAGATGAAGACGGTGGTTGAAGACCGGAGGTCTTCACGACATTTGGACGATTCCTGATAATCTTGATTGGGCTGTACACCCAAGAGGAGGGAATACGTCGGTGATTGTCCAGACGTACTTGGAGATCGACGGATATGCGAGGTGCAAGGTGCCTCCGGTTTCGTTCAGACCCAGAATGAACTTGAAAATGGACTGTGTGTCTGACATTGGATTTCATTCTGTGCGATTGATTGACATCGGTTGCATAGCGTGAATTGCCTGTGTGGCATGCTGAGATGCAAATGATCAAGGATTTTGTTGAAAAGCAGAGTCTTGTGGTTGATGATCAAAGCACGGCCTTTGTGGCATCGCTTTGTGTAGCATTAAATCGCTAGCCTCACACCTCGGTGTGAACCAAAAACTGGAGAGGACATCAGGGAGGACATGCGTCTCTTTCTAGTTAGGAGTGGCGTCAGTGCTTGAACTAGCTGACGAGTTTGACTCATGTGGTTGTTGGATTTTGAGGCGCCTCAGTTATATCGGTCGATCCGGGACCGATGGAGTCATTCGTTTGCTCATTTACGCCCCATAGGGCGGGGAGACATAGTGTCCAGGGTTTAAGTTTAATCCATATCGGTGGACCGGCCCTGACGATCCAAGGGCCCACCTGAGTCTGGGTCCTGAGACATGGGCTAGATTGTCTCGAAGCGGTGAGGACTATCTTTTGCCTCGGTTCACAGATGGAAATCCAATTTCCAATACGACATTTTGCGGTTTTAGTTGTATATTATTGGCGACATAGTGGCATGGGACGCTAACGCCGCTTATGATTGATACATTTATATTTGAAGTTGTTTTCTTCACTTATAGTAATAATAAAATATGAAATTTCACGTATCAAGCATTCTTGGCTATTATAAGGTAAAAACTCTATCCTCCGGCTTATGATGCATTGTGTGATGGGACCTGAGTCTTATAATAGCTTCATTGTTCTTTATTTAGCATTGCGCTATTTGTTTTATGCACTGGTATTCTTGGGAGGAAACCCGTTCCGTGTTATATGGTGTGGTCCCTTGATTTACCTAACTTAAAAACCAATATTTATAACTGTTTTAGTTCTGACACCAGTCACATGACTGACCTGGAGTTTATTGTTTTAAGCTAAACTCTGGGTGCCCTTATTTTCCGCACGGGCAGCTAGTAGTTTCGGTTTTGCAGATTTATATTCACAGGATCCTGGTTTATAGCCGAAGTGATATTCGGAAAGCTCTGTATCCGTGTATTTCTTTCAGTTATGTTTTGTATTATTTTTCCGCTGTAGTAATGTATTTAAATCTCTGATAAGTATCAACTGTGTTATATTTATTCATACTCTGTATATTCTTTTATTCTGATGGAATTGTTGTAATAAACAATGAAATGTTCTTCTGTTTGTGTTCTAATTTTTCTTGTGCTCAAAGCAATCCGGGATTTCTCATATCTTCGGAGATTGGGAAAATCCTTATTGTTACACTATAGACAAGACCTCTTTTAGGACTCCGGGTGGTTTCTTTGAATGGCTCCTTATGCCTTTTGGGCTGACGAATGCACCCGCCTATTTTGTTGATCTGATGAGTAGGATGTTTCGGGAATTTCTTAATAAGTTCGTCGTGATCTTTGTTAATGATATCTTGATCTTCTCAAAGAGAGAGGAAGAGCATGCTCAACATTTAAGAGAAGTTATAAAGACTCTGCGTGTGCATCAACTTAAGGCAAAGTTCTCTGAATGTCATTTTTGAAGCATGTGGTCTCTAAAGAGGGGTAGTAGTAGATCCCGCAAAGGTGGTTGCCGTTCAAGATTGGCAAATTCCTAAGAATGCAACGGAAGTAAGAAGCTTTCTTGGATTGGCAGGTTATTATAGGAAGTTCATTAAGGACTTCGCAAAGATATCGGCCCCACTCACCAGGCTGACGAAGAAGAATTTGGCGTTTTTGTGGGATAAAGATTGTGATGTAGCTTTCCAATGATTGAAGAGGGCTCTGACAATTGCCCCAGTCTTAACCTTACCCGCTGGAAGAAAAGTGTTTACAGTATACACTGACGCATGTGGTACTGGGCTTGGTGCGGTTCTGATGCAAGAAGGAAAGGTAGTGTGTTATGGGGGTAGACAGCTAAGGGTTCATGAGAAGAACTACCCCACCCATGATTTAGAGCTAGCTGCCATAGTATTCGCACTTAAGACATGGCGTCATTATTTGCTTGGAGAGAAGTTTGAGTTGTACACCGACCATAAATCTCTCAAGTACTTTTTCTTGCAGAAGGATCTTAATTTAAGGCAACAAAGGTGGATGGAGTTCCTAGCATCTTATGACTTCGAGACTACTTATACCCCTGGCAAGGGTAATGTGGTGATGGACGCACTAAGTAGGCAGAGGATGGCCTTAAGTCCTCTGTTTATGGAAAGGAAAAGCTTGGAGTTTATATCGACGTTTGACTTTAGACCCTCAATCGAGTTGTTGTCTGGATTATTTGCATCACTGGAAGTGCGATCTACTCTTATGGATCAGATAGGAGCTTCGCAGTGAGAGGATCCACAGATTTCAGACATCTTGGATAGGCTCAGTAAAGGGCAGACTTCTAGTCACCACAATAGATATTCCATAGACGAAAAGGTTGGTTAGGATGAGATGGGAGGCTTTGTGTTCCCCAAACTGGGAGTTTGTTAAAGACAGTCCTAGAGGAAGCTCATCATTCTAATATGATTATTCATAAAGGCGGCGATAAAATGTATAGGGATATGAGGAGGGCTTTCTTTTGGGCTGGGATGAAGAAAGATGTGGCAGAGTTTGTTTCTCAATGTTTGGTTTACCAGCAGGTTTAGGCTAAGCAAAAGATGCCCGGTGGTTTACTCCATCCTTTGGAAGTTCCACAGTGGAAGTGGGAAAGCATCTCTACGGATTTCATAGATGGTTTGCCTAGATCGAAGAAAGGAAACACCAGTATTTGGGTTGTTGTAAACAGACTTACTAACAGCGCTCATTTCATTCCGGTCAAGAGTAAGAGGATGACATCACGGTTGGCAGCAGTTTACATTCAGGAAATAGTCCGTTGTCATGGAGTACCTTCCAGTATCGTAAGTGATCGTGACCCCATTTTTACCAGTGAATTTTGGAAGAGTTTGTAAGAAGCATTAGGTACACAGTTGTGTTAGATAACCTATCATCCCTAGACCGATAGACAGACAGGGAGGGTGAACAGAGTACTTGAGGATCTTTTAAAGCTGTGTATTCTAGATTTCGAAGGGGCTTGGGAAGAACATCTTCCTTTAGTAGAGTTCGCCCACAACAACAGCTATCAAGCTAGTATTGGCGCGGCAACCTTTGAAGCATTGTACGGACGACCCTGCAAATCACCAACTTGTTGGTGGGAGACTACATAAAGACTTCTACTTGGACCAGATGTGGTTAGAGAGACGTCCGAAAAGATTGATCTCATTAGACGGAGAATGAAGACAACTCATGATAGGCAGAAGTCATATGCAGACAAGAGAAGGGCCGACCTGGAGTTTGAAGTGGGCGACATGGTTTTCATCAAGGTGTCACCTTTGAGGAATGTGGTTCGCTTTGGATCTGTAGGGAAATTGACCATGATTCGAAGGGTCACTTCCCATAATAGAAAGGATTGGACAGATGGCCTATAGGGTAAAGCTACCAGAGAGATTGTCTGGTGTTCTTGATGTTTTCCATTTTTCTCATTTGCGGAAGTGATTGCTTGATACCGCTGAAGTAGTTGAGCCGAGTATATTGGAAGAAGTAGAAGTAGAACGGGAGGCGATGGCCAGACGGGTTCCTACCCGTATTCTTGGATCAGAAGTTAAGAAGCTACGCAACCGAGAAGTCAAGTTGACGAAGTTCCAGTAGGGAGATAACCCAGAGGATGCAACTTGGGAGACCGAAGACATGATTCGTTCTTCGTACCCTTTTCTTTTCGAGGGTATGTTCTTAACTTCCTTTCCAAAGCTTTTATTTGTGCTTGTATCTATCTATCTATCGAATCTTCGACCTATAGGTAAGGAATCCCATGACTGTAAACATGTGTTTGAGACATGTTATGTTTGATGGATGCAAGTGGACGTAAGTGTTTGCTAGTGGTTTCTCGTGGATGCATATACACACACATTAGGCATTAGATCAACTCAGTCACTCTTATATTGCATATGGATGTGTGTGCATTTTAAATTTTTATGGATGGAAATGGATGTATCATCATATGGATGTTGCATTTGGATGGATGATTGTGCACACATATAGAACTTACAAGTTATAATAGGATCATTTGTATACATGTTGGATTCAAGGCACTAACATACATTGCATTAAGGAGGTCGACTGAATCAGTAGACCGCCTGATCTTTGCATTAGTATTGTGACATATACACACACCTTTGCATATGTTCATATAAGCATTAGAAATGATTTAAGGACAATGGATGCCTGTGATTGGTGGATGAGTAGATGGATGATGGATGTTAGGATATACATTCTTCTTAACTCAGAGATTTGGGGGACGAAATCCTTTGAGTAGGGGAGAATGTAACACCCCATATTTATACAATAATAAAAGACGACAAATTAAATAATAATTAATTTAAACTTTAGAATTAAGGGAAATGGACTGCATCATTGCGTTCGTCTCATAATTCTGGTTAAAACAGACACCTGGTTTGCGTAAAGCGGACATCGTATGAAGAAGTAATTATGGTTTGAAGTTTGTCTACGTGTAAGAAGAATATATATATACATATAATAAGTCCAGAAATTCAAAATTCACAGAATTGGGTGAGAGGGAAATTTCCCGCCCAGGGGTGTCGACCCCATAAGGGGGTGTCGACTCCTGGGTCGACTCCTTAAAGGGGGTGTCGACCCATGGGCCGACCCCACAGAGGGGGTCGACCCCCTTGCGACAGAACTAGGAAAATACTTCTTTTTGTATGTGGACTCCTTTCTGGACCTGGTTCGTTGGTTCTATGCTAAAAATAAGACCCCAATCTCTTGGTTCTCCACACAAAAAATAATGGAGGACTAGATGTTGTCTCTGCCCAGATTGAATTGAACCTTTTCAGCAATCAACTAGAGTTTAGAGTTAATCAAGTTAAAGATCTGCGATACAACATCTACAATCCTTCTTCTATCTTTCTAGATCCAAATACTGTGAGTCCATGTTAATTTTAGATCTAAATAATTAAAAAGTAAAACTTGACATGACTGTAATTTGGATATATGCCTGTGACTATGTGAATCATATTAGATCTGTTATAACTTGTTATTTAAGTTGTTTTTACATGACTATGAACTAGATCTATGCCTCTACCTATTTATCATGTCAGATCTGCCATTGTTGTATATTAAATTCACTGATTAGATCTTATTATGCCAGTTATGACCATGATATTATGCCTATTTAGTCTTTTTACCACCAGTTCATCGGATATGATCTTATATGCCTGTGTTATCATTATGCCCAATGATGTTACTATATGTTTATGCCTATTTCTGCCATCGTATGTCAATCTTGTTATTATCATTTCTGTCCTCTTCCCTCCTTCCTCCTTTTCATTTTATAGCCAGGTTACCTACGAGCCTAGGCATGCCGCTGAAATATGCGAATGCAATTAATTGGGAACGAGGGAAATACGTTAATATTGGGGCATAACTTGAGTTGGGAAATTTGGGCATAATGTGAATAAAATACATGAATAGGATTTTGGACATAACTCAAATAAAATATATGAATGTAGATTTGGGGCATAAACCAATTTGTGGTCAACAACCTTAATTTGGGTTAGATTGTTTATTATGAACATAACTTGGGAAAGAGGCATGAAACCTATAACAACATGGGAATAATTGGTCAAATTGAAATGCCTAGAATTACAGTAATTATAAAGTGTAACTGCGTCTAGACACGCAGTTAGATTACATTTATGGTGGAAGTCTGCCCAAAACCGCCCGACATATCCAGTGACCACAAGTGATGAATCTAATGTGAGGGGTCTAGGTGCACAAATACGAGATGTGCTAAGACACGAGGTTAAGTCCAACTTGTGGAAGAAATCTACCAGGAACCAACCGACATATCCAGCATCCACAAGTGGCAGGCTTAATGTGGGAGGTCTAGTACATTATAACCATAAATGTACAGGGTAATGAATTGAACTACTTAACCTAGTTGAATCATAGGGATTGTATGAACATGAATTTGAATAGGGGTTAAGTAAACTTGGCTGAAACAGTGGGAGGGTTAAGTATACCTGGGTTGGGTGGGTAATTTTTATATATATAGGCCCACAAACTTAACCGGTTGGGGTTATGCAATTAGAATACCGTTAGGTAAGCATGACCTATGGAAATCCTTGTGGGGATGCAAGACAAAGAGGAGAGCTTGCATCATCTTGTGTGTGGGACCCGTTTCAGTCAGTAACCCATATAACGGTATCAAATGAGTACTCCGCCCTAGGTCGCAGTCGGGACACACTTACTGGACTGATTGTAAGAGATCCAAATGTAGGGACGGTGCGGGCAGTGCGTACCAACTGAGTGATGTGCGTTCATGGTCCGGATAAAGGAAAATAAGACGCCGTGACACCTGTAGATATGGTTGTGCATCCTGAAAACTAAGGGTTGCCACTTTAGGTGGTGATATACCCCACTGTGGGGATAGCACGGGGTATCTACGAAGTAGCGAGTCGATCGATTAGGGTAGTATTTAGGGTACATCCGGACATATGCCTAAGTCTACTGTCTTGTAGTAGTTAGGGATCATCTTGTTCGTAAGACACTACTATTGGTGTAGAGAAATCATTAGAGAAGCGTAGTATACTCTATCATGTTATCCTGTTTACCTTGTCATACCTGCCTATTATGATGTTATCTTTCTTGTCCACTTTATATGCCTGTTATGATTCTTTTACTTATTTATTTGCTAAAAGTAACTGGACTCGCCAGACTTTATGTCTGACCTATTTTGTTTCCTCTTCTTCTCTTCCATTTCCTCCCCCAAGGTTCTCAGGGTGGGAATACTCAAGCTTGATCAGGATTCTGCTTAGCTTTGCTTGGAGCGGCTTTGATGTATTGCACGAGCTCTTATCTTTTACATTATGGCTATGTTTTGTTTGGGGATTATGCTTCTTTTATTGTTGTACTATGATGTTTTAAGTACAAGACAGAATTTCAATGATGTAATGGGTTTTATGTTTTTAGACATATGATGTAACCATGTTTTGAAGCACGATGCTTTATGATTAATAAAAGTTTTTAATTCCGCTGCTATTTTATATCTGTCTTGTAATGTTTTTGTTTACCTATAACGCTTCACAAAACTTAATTTATTCTCTTAATGAGTGACATTAACGGATGTGGGGTATCACACTTCATGGTCAAGACCCAATAAAGGATAGTAGGTCGTCGGATATCTATCATCGCCGGTCGAAGCGAGTACAGGAAAGAGTGGAGCTAAACCAAGAGGCAATTGATCTTTAGATTGGTTTTTATGGCGGTCACTTAGCCCTTTGAAATGTCTGTCATCACTTAGGGACCAAGTGGGGCTATAGCCACTGGAAGAGAGAGACCAAACTTTTATATCTATATTGTGGGCCTAACGAAGCCATTCGTGACAGATATAGAAAGCCTACGACTGTATTCCGTGGATGAACTTAGGCTTTAGGCGCCTTTATGGTGCAGCGATAGGAACTCATTCGCTTTCATAGCGCAACTTTGCATACTTACATGGAGTAATAATGGAGACGTAGCGCGCTTTCGCGGTATGGTCTAGTATGTTTTAGCAGCACGGCGATGGAGACCAATTGAGGAGGGTACCATGGAGAGTGCCTTGATATATTGGGCTTATAACTACATATATATGATTTATTTGGTTAGTCTACTGGGGAGTTGTTGACCAGCTTTTTGGTGAAAGCCGTCATAACTAGAATCTGTACCTAAGATAAGTTATCTCCTTATTTTTGAACGACTCATTCATCGGACGACCAAAACTTGGCTCGACCCAACTCAGCAATTCCCGATCGAAGCATACTTCTTCAGCAAATAGATCAAAGTAAGAGTGAGGATCACATTGCTTTTTCCTTGGATAAAGGATATGATGCATTTCCCATATATAGATTTTCTCCTTCAATTAGGTGATAGCTTGAACACAGAGTTTTGTTTATATTTTACAACTTATGGTTCCAAACTAAATGTAAAATAACCATTCAAATACGTTGTAATAGGATGATTGGTCAATCACAACAAAGACAGTTTCAAAGGTCCTACGGAGCGGAGATAGCCCTACTTGAACCAGAAGGTTGATCTCCCCTACCGGAGTTAATCCTTTGTTATTGAAGCCGAAGATTGGTTCGTTGCTTGGCTCCAGCTTCTTCTTAGAAATTCGCTTTTGATCGGAAGCATGCTTCAAGATAACATTGACGGCACTCCCAGTGTCCACAAGGATCTTGGAGATGATAGAAAGTCTGATTTGCATTGTTATCATAAAGGGATCATTATGTAGGAGGTGTTCCCCTTTCTTCATCTCTTCTGGAGAGACCACTAGGTTATGCATCTTGAGAGCATAACGTGCATTCTTCAATGATGGATCTTCTCAAATGGAGAATATTCCCTCCATGTCTTCCTTCATGTATTGACTCCTGGCTTTTGGACAGTTTCTGGTAGGGTGTGGTCCTCCGTGGATCACATTGATTCGATTTATTGGTGGACCCAAGTCTATGTTGCCTTCTTCCATGGTAGCTTCTATTGCATTTGCTGATACCTTTGGTTGTCCATTTGCATGCTAAGCAGATGTTGTCTGGTTTAAAACAAATTCTTTCAGGTGTCCCTCTCGGATTAGCTTCTGAATAATCCCGTCCAAAACCTTGCATTCATTAGACTTATTCCCGTTGGTCTTGTGAAATTCGCAATACTTACCACCGGAATAAGGTTCAGGGCAATTCTTGGCCTTGAACGAGGTGCGGAAATTACTAACCCTTTTTTCGCAGCAGCATACACAAACGAGATGGGATTGTTTAGAGCAACCAAATTGGTATTAGAATCTTCCCATCTTGATCTCTTTTGATTTCCCTCCAAGAGCTTTCGTCTGAAGTTCGGCCTCCTCCTTTCCCTCGAGGTACGAACATTCTCTTTGTGAAGTATAATTCGTCCATACGAATAAACTTGTTAGCTTGGAAGTGAAAGTATTTACAGCCGTGGATGTATAATTCCTTCTAGAAGGGGTGTTTTCGATGAATCCTGAATGCACAACTATCGGTTTGTCATGGTCTTTCATATCCTTGACCTTTAATGCCCCGATGTTGAACCTTTTCAAGTAATCTCCTAGAGACTCTCCTTGCCTCTGTTTGATGTTAGCGATGACTGTGTAATAAACTATCGGATCTTTGCAAATGCAAAACTGCATGGAAAATTCGTAGGAGAACTGATTCTGCGAATAAATGGTGTTTTCTCTGTATTGACGATACCACTTTGCTGCTGCTCCCTGAACGGTCACTGGGAAGATACGACATCTGACGAATCCTGAAGCATTGCAGAGAACCATATGGCCCCTGAAAGCCATTAGATGATCATCAAGGTCAGTTGTACCAAGATATTTGATGGTGGGAACCTTCACCCTTGATGGCACTATGGTGTTCATAATTTCATCAATGAAAGGAGCCACTCTTTCATTGTCATTAACCCTGTCATCTTGGGTCCTCTTCCCCTTGCTTCCAACAAATATTTGATGGTCTTCTGAGTAATGTCTTTAAGATAAGCTTCCGTGTTGTCGTAGTTTGCTCTTTTAGGATCATAACCTTTGGAAGTGGAACTCCCGGATTGTTCTTGTTCGTACTAACTTCCTTGATGGTTTATCCTTGTCAAATGGGACTTCTTCTTATTAGAGGAAGTTGCCTTGAGCTTCTCTTTTGCTTCAGAGTGTTGAATGGGAGCCTTTCTGTAACGACCCGGAAAAAGTCGACCTTGGTTATCTGATATACAACACATATCGAACATCCAAGGATCGAAAATAACGGGTCGTTAATGAAAGAAGTTAGAGGGTGAGGATAGATAAGATAGAAAATTAGAATAGAAGAAGAAGAAGAACTTACATCATCAGAGTAAACACGAATCTCACAACGGAACGAATAAAATATAACATAACTTTTTAAATAAAACGGTTATATATACAATAGCACTTATCAGAGTACAACACTTACAACACAGTGGAAAAACAAAAGCTATAAAATCTTGAAGCCTCCTGCTCCAAGCTCTCCAAGTATATCTGTAAATCCCGATTACTTGACTGCCCGTACAAATTTAGCACCCAAGAGTTTAGGGAAAATAAAACAAAACAACTCCGGGTCAATCATGGGACTAGTGTGAGTAGACATCTAAAACAGTTTGAACAGGTATATGATATCTCATAAGACCACGCCGTAAATACGGAACGGGTTTTTCTCTTATGAGAATCCAAACATCTTTGAAAAGCAATATCATTCTAATATTATAATAATGTCTAAATACAAATAGATATCAATCTAGCAGAACGCTTTCATCTCACGTTCCACATACATAGTATACAATCAAAACCGCGGGTACGTATTGGGTAATGGATTCCAACTATGACAAGGTGTGGGACCTCCTGCCGCTGGTGTATCTCTAGAGGAGAATACACCGTGTTCAACAAGAACATCTTGCAACTCAGTCACACATGACTGACCACTCATTTCGCTTGAGTGTATCGAATGTATATCACCAACGGTTGGGATCAGCAACTGTTTCCCGATAAGGGACAACATTGATAGATTAAAGAAGAAAATGAATATTCCCTAGATAGATGATTATACAACCTAATAGGTGCGACCTATATAGCCATGCTGCCTGCCCGACTTTGGGCATTTCCGCATGTGAGGCTAGAAGCTACGCTTATCTTTTCACATGTCACATCTTCATTCACTTAGAATGTCACATCGTCATACCCTTTAAATCACAAATTGACTTATCCAAAAATAACACGGGTATATAGCTGAGAGAAACGAATTCCTCCGCCACCAAACATGAATACGTTTGAAGAGATCAACTTACGCAATCTATCAGATATACCCTGTCATACCTTCTTCCATACAAGTTGTTCTGGGACTGGACAAACCGAAGGCACTATTCAGTACATCCATCTTAGGTAATCATTATCTAAGATTTATACAACAGCCCTTTCACTTTACCCCATCTTCAATATATTGAGCATACTTGGTTTACATCGCTTATGCCAATACGGAGTGGTTCTTCAGATAATAATCCAACCGGTCTCTCCATATTACCAACGTAAATGGTCGAAAACTTTGATAGTCGGTGATTTAACTATCAAATGAAAACATGTCCGTGTATGCACAACGATCTTATTTCCAAATGGAATTATTGATCTAGTCATCAAACACACAGATATATATATATATATATTCATATTTCCTTATTTTCTATGTTTAGGAAATATATGTCATTAACACTGGAAAACATTTCCGTAGCTTATTTACATATCACTATTCTTCCACAACTATCAGTCTCTGACTGTAAACTAGTATGAGAACAATTCCCTAAGTATCAATCCCGAAGGTCGAAATCAACATCAGATAGAAATTTAGAAAACCATTCAATTTAACTAATCTCTAGTCAGTTTCTAATTTAGCTTAACTCCATTTCTTAATTCCTTATCATGAAAACATTTCATTTCCTATGTTTAGAAAACATGCCTGATTATATTTGGAAAACGTTTCCAAAACTCATTTATATGGATTTTCAAACCAACGTTGTGTAAAACATCATTACGACCCCTCAATCCATTAATCGCTTACCTCTAATTAACATTCGCTATCGAATCTCCACTATTCCTTAGTTAAATTTCGAAGTCAATCAAGTTGGGGTATAATTACCTCTCAAACCTTAACTAAACAACGTTCTTAACCTTGCAATAGATAAAACTCACCGCTCCAATTTCTACAATCATTTGCTTACGCAAATTCTCAGATTCAGATTATGAATCCACTTCTTTATGAAAACATTTATTATAACGTTAACGTTATAACCCTACTTTTGAAATATCTAACATTTATTCTTACTTTGAATAATTAACCTAACAACTAATTTATTTATAAATAAATAAATCTTGATTTAAAAAGCGGAAAGTAATTAGTACTTTCCCGAATTCGATGTATATCTCCTTTTCGAGTAATCTCTATTTGATTAACTCTAATTTGATTTAACTCCATTCGCTTAACTTTAGACCGCAGCGATCATAATGGTTACGCCTGATTCCCTCAGGAAACATCCGACCGCCGTAGGATATCTGCAGCCCTGCGAATTTCGGTAGCAGTCGTGCTAAATGGAAACTCATCCTGAATAACTATATTTGTTTTAACTCTATCTCGAATAACTATATTCGATTTACTCGACTCGACGAACCATATTCGATTAACTCGACTCGACTAACCATATTCGAGTAACCCGACTTGACGAACTTAACTCGACTAACTCGACTCGATTAACTCGACTTGACTAACTCGGCTCGACTAACTCGACTCGATTAACTTAACTCGACTAACTCGACTCGAATGGCCATATTCGACTAACTCGACTAACTTGGTTCGACCAACTCGATTTGATTAGCTAGGCTCGACTAACTTGGTTCGACCCACTCGATTCGACTAACTTGGTTTGAATAACCATACTCGACTAACTTGGTTCGACCAACTCGGTTCGACTAACTTGGTTTGTCTAACCATACTCATTCGACCAACTCGGTTCGATTAACTAGACTTCTAATAACTAAATTCGATTAACTCCTTCGAATACTAAATTCGATTAACTCCTTCGTATACTAAATTTGATTAACTCCTTCGAATACTAAATTCGATTAAATCCACTTCGAATAACTAATTCGATTATCTCCTTTCGAACAACACAATTCGATTAACTCCCTTTGATTAACTCTAATTCGATTAACTCTTTTATCTCGTCAGTTTCCTTTTATAATCTTATTTATTTTCCAAATAAATATTCCCTTATAATTCTATTTATTTTCAAAATAAATATTCCTTTATGATTCTATTTATTTTCTTAAATAAATATTTCCTTTATTCTATTTACTTTCTAAATAATATTTCTTTTACAAAACTATATCCGTTTTATAAATATTTTCCTTTTATAATATCCTATTTATTTTACAAATATCCCCTTTTAATATTCTATTTACTTTCGAAATATTTCCTTTAATATTCTATTTATTTCCTAAATAAATATTCCCTTTTATAATCTATTTCATTTCATAAATATTTCTTTCTATAAAATCTTTTGATTTTATAAATATTTCTTTTTCAATATAAAATTGAAAATTTCCTTTTTAACATTCCAGTATTCCTCATGGTATTTGACGTACCATATAACAATGATCGGTATCATTCAAACATACAAAATCAACAACATATTTCATATCACATCATATAACACAATATATGAAAAACAGTAAAATAAATGTTGAGGAAACCAGTTGGATTCCTCCGACCTGTCTCCCTGCATCCACAGATGTTACACAATATAATTTACCTCAAATTTCATTTCAATATGTATTCTGCTAAACAGAATAAATATTTAATTAACGATATATATATATATATATAACTATATCGATATTTTCAACCAATCAATCAGCAATTCAATCAAACAATCAACACATAGATATCAATCATCATTTATCAGTTCTAAATATACGTTATAAAAATATGAACTGGTAGAGTTGGTGAGTTTTACTAACTTTGGAAGTTCATCGTTAAAGAACGATAAACTATTTGTTTGATTTGAATCAAACAATTTATTTCGTCATAAATTCAAACTATCTCCAATCCACTCCCAGTCAGTTCCATTTTGTAGTCGTCGTCCATACGATCCCAAAGCGACCAGTTTCGCTGAATTTCATTTTCGTACGACCAAGTTATGACTATTAGAAGTTGATACATTTAAACGAAACAAAAACTTAGATTAAATATTGAATGGGACATCACCTTTTAATTCCGGCCCATATCCAATTCTAAGACCCAAAACTGCTATACAGTCTTCTTCCCCGATACCTGTAGCTCGAATTCGCCTTCTCCTTGCTCCCCATTCACGCAGCCTTTGAATCGATAACCCTCCCCAACTACTACAAGAAAAATTCAACAAAAATCGTATAAACAGTAAACTATATAATATAAAGCATAAACCATAAACCGTAAAACATAAACAACAAACCATAAACCGTAGACCATAAACAATAACGTATAAATAGTAAAATATATAAAATAAAGCATAAACCATAAACGTTAATCCATAAATGATAAATCATAAATAATAAATCGTAAACCATAAACAATAAACCCTAAACAGTAAACCATAAACAATAAAGTATAAATAATAAACCACAAACAATAAAGTATATAAAATAAATCCATAAACCATAAACATTAAGACATAAATGATAAATCATAGACAATAAACCATAAACCATGACCCATAAACATTAAACCATAAACAATAGACCATAAATCGTAAACCATAAACAATAAAGTAAAAACAGTAAACTATGTAAAATAAAGCATGAACCATAAACATTAAGCAATAAATGATAAACCATAAATGTTGACACTCTTTTTAGTCAAAGCCGTCACCCATGGAATTTCTGGTTAACAATACGCTCAAGTATTTGGAACATCGTCAAAGGACAGAAAGCGATTTGGTTGAAGTCGCATCACAAGCAAAGGACGGCTCAAAACTCCTAACTATGACCTATTTTGGACCCTAAAACATCAATTACGGAGCTTTTCTCTATATCTATTGTAGCCCTCTGAATAAGCTTCAGGTAGAGCTTTCGTTTGGCTAAATCGGACTTACGGTTTGAAAGTTACGCTCGTTTCCGTGAACGCCCGCAGAACCAGAAACGTTTGGATTTCGACATTGAACGGACTCCGAGACGGATCGGATGGCCCGAATCAGATCGGAAAGGAGGACCTAATCCTCCTTCTGCCACACTGAAGCGAACTCTTCTTTGGAATGAAGTCATCGGCTCGGTTCGGATGGAGATGTAGGAACCCGACCCGATCCGCTTTCTCCTTACTGCCAAGAAGAGCACGTCGCCTTCGGATTGAAGGCACCAGTTCGGATGGGATGGAGGACCCGATCCGACCCGTCTGGGATGAAATATTCTACTGCACATGCTCGAGTTTGACCTATTCTTAAGGCCTGTTTTACTCCTACTTTCACGGATCGGACCACACATGGCTTTACACGAACTAAAGGAGACTTCTTCCACTTACCCACTATTAGATTCAGGACACATTTCATTCATCCGGGAGACTCTCTACATCTATAAATACACGGATTCAAGGACTTCTAAAGGATCTTTGGCCATTCTAACTCTCAGCCTCCATTGAAGAGAACACAAGGACATTGTGCTTCTTCTATATTAATTAACACGAGGATTCCGTGTATAAAACGACTCTCTCTTCCCCAATTCTTCATTAAAATACAAGGATGTTGTATGTAAATGGTTCCAACGGATTGTAGGAACGCATTTTATTTGTAATTTCTTAGGACTTAAGAAAATATAAAGTGGACGTAGGCTTGGTTTGAGCCAAACTCGTGTGTTCCCTGTTCTTTACTGCTTTCCTGCTTTATTCGCTATGATCTGTGATTGTGAGGACTCCACACTGCATTTAGGTGTTAGTGACATTTTTTGGTCTAACAATAAACCATAAACCGCAAAACATAGACAATAAACCATAAACCGTAAACCATAAACAATTAAGTATAAACAATAAACTATATAATATAAAGCATAAACCATAAACAATTAACCATAAACCGTAAACATAATCAACAAACCATAAACCGTAAACCATAAACAATAATGTATAAACAGTAAACTATATAAAATAAATCATAAACCATAAACATTAATCCATAAATCATAAATCATAAATAATAAATCGTAAACCATAAACAATAAACCCTAAATCGTAAACCATAAACAATAAACCCTAAATCGTAAACCATAAACAATAAACCCTAAATCGTAAACCATAAACAATAAAGTATAAACAATAAAGTATATAAAATAAATCCATAAACCATAAACATTAAGTCATAAATGATAAATCATAGACAATAAACCATAAACCATAACCCATAAACATTAAACCATAAACCATAAATCGTAAACCATAAATAATAAAGTAAAAACATTAAACTATGTAAAATAAAGCATAAATCATAAACATTAAGCCGTAAACGATAAACCATAAATGTTGACACTCTTTTCAGTCAAAGCCGTCACACAAGGAATTTCTGGTTAACCATACGCTCAAGTATTTGGAACATCATCAGAGGACAAGAAGCGATTTGGTTGAAGCCGCATCACAAGCAAAGGACGGCTCAAAAATCCTAACAGATGACCTCTTTTGGACCCTAAAACATTAATTACGGAGATGTGCTCTGTAACTCTTGTAGCCCTCTGAATAAGCTTCAGGTAGAGATTTCGTTTGGCTAAAACGGACTTACGGTTTGAAAGTTACGCTCATTTCCGTGAATGCCCGCAGAACTAGAAACGTTTGGATTTCGATATTGATTGGACTCCGGATCGGATCGGATGGCTCATATCGGATCGAAAAGGAGGACCAGATCCACCTTCTACCACACTGAAGTGCACTCTGCTTTGGAATGAAGTCATCGGCTCGGTTCGGATTGAGATGTAGGAACCCGACCCGATCCGCTTTCTCCTTACTACCAAGAAGGGCGCGTCGCCTTCGGATTGAAGGTACCGGTTCGGATGGGATGGAGGACCCGATCCGACCCTTCTGGAAGGAAATATTCTACTGCACACACTCGACTTTGACATATTCTTAAGGCCTGTTTTACTCCTACTTTCACAGATCGGACCACACATGGCTTTACACGAACTACAGGAGACTTCTTCCACTTACCCACTATTGGATTCGCGACACATATCATTCATCCGGAGACTCCTTACATCTGTAAATACACGAATTCAAGGACATCTAAAGGATCTTTGGCATTCTAACTCTAGGCCTCCATTGAAGATAACACAAGGTCATTGTGCTTCTTCCATATTAATCTAACACAAGGATGTCGTGTATATAACGACTCTCTCTTCCCCACTTCTTCATTAAAATACAAGGAAGTTGTGGGTAAATGATCCCTACAGATTGTAGGAAAGCATTTTATTTGTAATTTCTTAGGACTTAAGAAAATATAAAATGGACGTAGGCTTGGTTTGAGCCGAACCACGATAAAAACCTCATGTGTTCCCTGTTCTTTACCGCTTTCCTGCATTTATTCTCTATGATCTGTGATTGTGAGGACTTCACGCTGCATTTGGGTGTTAGTGCCATTTTTTGGTCTAACAATAAACAATAGACCATAAACCGTAAACCGTAAACCATAGAAAATAAACCTACCGTAAATAATTAATTATAAACAGTAAACTATATAATATAAAGCATAAACCATAAATATTTAACCATAAATGATAAATCATAAACAATTAACCATAAACCGTAAAACATAAACAACAAACCATAAACCGTAAATGTAAACAATAATGTATAAACAGTAAACTATATAAAATAATGCATAAACCATAAACATTAAGCCATAAATGATAAATCATAAATAATAAACCGCAAATCATAAACAACAAACCATAAACTGTAAACCATAAATCGTAAATCATAAACAATAAACCATAAACTGTAAACCATAAGCAGTAAAGTATAAACAATAAACCATAAACAATAAAGTATATAAAATAAATCCATAATCCATAAACATTAAGTCAAAAATGATAAATCATAGACAATATATCATGACCCATGAACATTAAACCATAAACCGTAAACCATAAACAATAAACCATAAACCGTAAACCATAAACAATAAACTATAAACCGTAAACAAAAAGCAATATAGTAAAAACAGTAAACTATATAAAATAAAGCATAAATCATAAAGATTAAGCCATAAATGATGAACCATAAATGTTGACACTCTTTTTACTCAAAGTCGTCACACATGGAATTTGTGGTTAACAATACGCTCAAGTATTTGGAACAACGTCAGAAGACAGGAAGCGATTTGGTTGAAGTCGCATCAAAAACAAAGGACGGCTCGAAACTCCTAACAGATGACCTCTTTTGGACCCGGAAACATCAATTACAGAGCGTTGGTCAGTAACTCTTGTAGCCCTCTGAATATGCTTCAGGTACAGCTTTCGTTTGGCTAAAAGGGACTTACGTTTTGAAAGTTACGCTCGTTTCCATAAACGCCCGCAGAACAGGAAAATTTGGATTTCGGCAATGATTGGACTACGAGTCGGATCGGATGGCCCAGATCGGATCGGAAAGGAGGACCCGATCCACCTTCTGCCGCATAGAAGTGCACGCTGCTTTGGAATGAAGTCACTGGCTCGGTTCGGATGGAGATGTAGGAACCCTACCCGATCCGCTTTCTCCCTACTACCAAGAAGAGCACGCCGCCTTCGGATCGAAGGCACCGGTTCGGATCGGATGGTGGACCCGATCCAACCCATCTGGGATGAAATATTCTACTGCACACACTCGAGTTTGATCTATTCTTAAGGCCTGTTTTACTCCTACTTTCACGGATCAGACCACGTATGGCTTTACACGAACTACAGGAGACTTCTTCCACTTACCTTCTATTGGATTCGCGACACATGTCATTCATTCGGGAGACTCTCTACATCTGTAAATACACGAATTCAAGGACATCTAAAGGATCTTTGGCATTCTAACTCTCAGCCTCCATTGTAGAGAACACAAGGACATTGTGCTTCTTCCATATTAATCAAAAACGAGGATGTCGTGTACAAAACGACTCTCTTTTCCCCACTTCTTCATTAAAATACAAGGAAGTTGTGGGTAAATGATCCCTACGGATTGTAGGAAAGCATTTTATTTGTAATTTCTTTGGACTTAAGAAAATATAAAGTGGACGTAGGCTTGGTTTGAGCCGAACCACTATAAAAACCTCATGTGTTCCCTGTTCTTTACCGCTTTCCTGTATTTATTCTCTATGATCTGTGATTGTGAGGACTTCACACTGCATTTGGGTGTTAGTGCCATTTTTAGGTCTAACAATACACAATAAACCATTAACCGTAAACCGTAAACCATAGAAAATAAACCATAAACCGTAATCAATTAAATATAAACAGTAAACTATATAATATAAAGCAAAAACAATCAACATTTAACCATAAATGATAAATCATAATCAATAAACCAAAAACCGTAAAACATAAACAACAAACCATGAACCGTAAACCGTAAACAATAATTTATAAACGGTAAACTATATAAAATAAAGCATAAACCATAAACATTACACCATAAATGATAAATCATAAATAATAAACCGCAAATCATAAACAACAAACCATAAACTGTAAACCATAAACAATAAACCGTAAATCATAAACAATAAACCATAAACTGTAAACCATAAACAATAAAGTATAAACAATAAACCATGAACAATGAAGTATAAACAATAAAGTATATAAAATAAATCCATAAACCATAAACATTAAGTCAAAAATGATAAATCATAGACCATAAACCATAAACCATGACCCATGAACATTAAACCATAAACCGTAAACCATAAACAATAAACCATAAACCGTAAACCATAAACAATAAACTATAAACCGTAAACCAAAAACAATATAGTAAAAATAGTAAACTATATAAAATAAAGCATAAACCAAAAAGATTAAGCCATAAATGATGAACCATAAATGTTGACACTCTTTTTTGTCAAAGCCGTCACACATGGAATTTGTGGTTAACAATACGCTCAAGTATTTGGAAAATCGTCAGAAGACAGGAAGCGATTTGGTTGAAGTCGCATCACAAACAAAGGACGGCTCCAAACTCCTAACAGATGACCTCTTTTGGACCCGGAAACATCAATTATAGAGCGTTGCTCGGTAACTCTTGTAGCCCTCTGAATATGCTTCAGGTAGAGCTTTCGTTTGGCTAAAAGGGACTTACGGTTTGAAAGTTACGCTCGTTTCCATAAACGCCCACAGAACCGAAAAAGTTTGGATTTTGGCAATGATTGGACTCCGGGTCGGATCGGATGGACCGGATCGGATCGGAAAGGAGGACCCGATCCACCTTCTGCCGCACAGAAGTGCACGCTGCTTTGGAATGAAGTCACTAGCTCGGTTCGGATGGAGATGTAGGAACCCTACCCGATCCGCTTTCTCCCTACTGCCAAGAAGAGCACGTCGCCTTCGGATCAAAGGCACCGGTTCAGATCGGATGGTGGACCCGATCCGATCCATCTGGGAAGAAATATTCTACTACACACATTCGAATTTGACCAATTCTTAAGGCCTGTTTTACTTCTACTTTCACGGATCGGACCACACGTGGCTTTACATGAACTATAGGAGACTTCCGCCACTTACCCACTACTGGATTCATGACACATGTCACTCATCCGGGAGACTCTCTACACTATAAATACGAGGATTCAGGAATTTCTAAAGGATCTTTGGACATTCTAACTCTCGGCCTCCATTGAAGAGAACACAAGGACATTGTGCTTCTTCCATATTAATCTAACACGAGGATGTCGTGTATAAAACGACTCGCTCTTCCCCACTTCTTCATTAAAATACAAGGATGTTATAGGTAAATGATTCCTATGGATTGTAGGAATGCATTTTATTTGTAATTTCTTAGGACTTAAGAAAATATAAAGTGGACATAGGCTTGGTCTGAGCCGAACCACTATAAAAACCTCGTGTGTTCCCTGTTCTTTACCGCTTTCCTGCATTCATTCTCTATGATCTGTGATTATGAGGACTTCACACTACATTTGGGTGTTAGTGCCATTTTTTGGTCTAACAATAAACAATAAACCATAAATCGTAAACCATAGACAATAAACCACAAACCGTAAACCATAAACAATTAAGTATAAACAGTAAACTATATAATATAAAGCATAAACCATAAACATTTAACTATGAACCGTAAAACATAAACAACAAACCAAAAACCGTAAACCATAAACAATAATGTATAAACAGTAAACTATATAAAATAAAGCATAAACCATAGACATTAATCCATAAATGATAAATCATAAGTAATAAATCGTAAACCATTAATAATAAACCATAAACCGTAAACCATAAACAATAAAGTATAAACAATAAACCACAAAAAATAAAGTATAAACAATGAAGTATATAAAACAAATCCATAAAACATAAACATTTAGTCATAAATGATAAATCATAGACAATAAACCATAAACAATGACCCATAAACATTAAACCATAAATCATAAACCATAAATCGTAAACCATAAACAATAAAGTAAAAACAGTAAACTATGTAAAATAAAGAATAAACCATAAACATTAAGCCATGAATGATAAACCATAAATGTTGACACTCTTTTAGTCAAAGCCGTCACACATGGAATTTCTGGTTAACAATACGCTCAAGTATTTGGAACATCGTCAGAAGACAGGAATTCGATTTGGTTGAAGTCGCATCATAAGCAAAGGACGACTCGAAACTCCTAATAGATGACCTCTTTTGGGCCCGAAATATCGATCCTTGCTCGGTAAATCTTTTAGCCCTCTGAATATGCTTCAGGTAGAGCTTTCGTTTGGCTAAAACGGACTTACGGTTTGAAAGTTACGCTCGTTCCCATAAACTCCTGGAGAACCGGAATCGTTTGGATTTCGGCAATGATTGGACTTCGGGTCGGATCGGATGGCCCGGATCGGATCGGATGGCCCGGATCGGATCGGAAAGGAGGACCAGATCCACCTTCTACCACACTGAAGTGCACTCTGCTTTGGAATAAGTCATCGGCTCGGTTCGGATGGAGATGTAGGAACCCGACCCGTTCCGCTTTATCCTTACTTCCAAGAAGGGCGCGTCGCCTTCGGATTGAAGGCACCGGTTCGGATGGGATGGAGCACCCGATCCGACCCGTCTGGAACGAAATATTCTACTGCACACACTCGACTTTGACATATTCTTAAGGCCTGTTTTACTCCTACTTTCACGGATCGAACCACACATGGCTTTACACGAACTACAGGAGACTTCTTCCACTTACCCACTATTGGATTCGCGACACATGTCATTCATCCGGAGACTCCCTACATCTGTAAATACACGAATTCAGGGACATCTAAAGGATCTTTAGCATTCTAACTCTTGGCCTCCATTGAAGATAACACAAGGTCATTGTGCTTCTTCCATATTAATCTAACACGAGGATGTCGTGTATATAACGACTCTCTCTTCCCCACTTCTTCATTAAAATACAAGGAAGTTGTGGGTAAATGATCCCTACGAATTGCAGGAAAGCATTTTATTTGTAATTTCTTAGGACTTAAGAAAATATAAAGTGGACGTAGGCTTGGTTTGAGCCGAACCACGATAAAAACCTCATGTGTTCCCTGTTCTTTACCACTTTCCTGCATTTATTCTCTATGATCTGTGATTGTGAGGACTTCACACTGCATTTGGGTGTTAGTGTCATTTTTTGGTCTAACAATAAACAATAAACCATAAACCGTAAACCATAGAAAATAAACCAACCGTAAACAATTAATTATAAACAGTAAGCTACATAATATAAAGCATAAACCATAAATATTTAACCATAAATGATAAATCATAAACAATAAATCATAAACCGCAAAACATAAACAACAAACCATAAACCGTAAACGTAAACAATAATTTATAAACAGTAAACTATATAAAATAATGCATAAACCATAAACATTAAGCCATAAATGATAAATCATAAATAATAAACCGCAAATCATAAACAACAAACCATAAACTGTAAACCATAAACCGTAAATCATAAACAATAAACCATAAACTGTAAACCATAAGCAATAAAGTATAAACAATAAACCATAAACAATAAAGTATAAACAATAAAGTATATAAAATAAATCCATAATCCATAAACATTAAGTTAAAAATGATAAATCATCGACAATAAACCATGACCCATGAACATTAAACCATAAACCGTAAACCATAAACAATAGACCATAAACCGTAAACCATAAACAATAAACTATAAACCGTAAACCAAAAACAATATAGTAAAAACAGTAAACTACATAAAATAAAGCATAAACCAAAAAGATTAAGCCATAAATAATGAACCATAAATGTTGACACTCTTTTTAGTCAAAGCCGTCACACATGGAATTTGTGGTTAACAATACGCTCAAGTATTTGGAACATCGTCAGAAGACAGGAAGTGATTTGGTTGAAGTCGCATCACAAACAAAGGACAGCTCGAAACTCCTAACAGATGACCTCTTTTGGACCCGAAAACATCAATTACAGAGACCTGCTCGGTAACACTTGTAGCTCTCTGAATATGCTTCAGGTAGAACTTTCGTTTGGCTACAACGGACTTGCGGTTTGAAAGTTACGCTCGTTTCCATAAACGTCCGCAGAACCGGAGAAGTTTGGATTTCGGCAATGATTGGACTTCGAGTCGGATTGGATGGCCCGGATCGGATCGGAAAGGAGGACCCGATCCACCTTCTGCCGCACAGAAGTGCACGCTGCTTTGAAATGAAGTCACTGGCTCGGTTCGGATGGAGATGTAGGAACCCTACCCGATCCGCTTTCTCCCTACTGCCAAGAAGAGCACGCCGCCTTCGGATCGAAGGCACCGGTTTAGATCGGATGGTGGACCCGATCCGACCCATCTGGGATGAAATATTCTACTTCACACACTCGAGTTTGACCTATTCTTAAGGCCTGTTTTACTCCTACTTTCACGGATCAGACCACGTATGGCTTTACACGAACTACAGGAGACTTCTTCCACTTACCCTCTATTGGATTCGCGACACATGTCATTCATTCGGGAGACTCTCTACATCTGTAAATACACGAATTCAAGGACATCTAAAGGATCTTTGGCATTCTAAATCTCGGCCTCCATTGAAGATAACACAAGGACATTGTGCTTCTCCCATATTAATCGAACACGAGGATGTCGTGTATAAAACGACTCTCTCTTCCCCACTTCTTCATTAAAATACAAGGAAGTTGTGGGTAAATGATCCCTACGGATTGTAGGAAAGCATTTTATTTGTGATTTCTTTGGACTTAAGAAAATATAAAGTGGAAGTAGGCTTGGTTTGAGCCGAACCACTATAAAAACCTCATGTGTTCCCTGTTCTTTACCGCTTTCCAGTATTTATTCTCTATGATCTGTGATTGTGAGGACTTCACACTGCATTTGGGTGTTAGTGCCATTTTTTGGTCTAACAACAAAACAATAAACCATAAACCGTAAACCATAGACAATAAACCATAAACCGTAATCAATTAAATATAAACAGTAAAGTCTATAATATAAAGCAAAAACAATCAACATTTAACCATAAATGATAAATCATAATCAATAAACCATAAACCGTAAAACATAAACAACAAACCATAAACCGTAAACCGTAAACAATAATGTATAAACAGTAAACTATATAAAATAAAGCATAAACCATAAACATTAAGCCATAAATGATAAATCATAAATAATAAACCGCAAATCAAAGACAACAAACCATAAACTGTAAACCATAAACAATAAACCGTAAATCATAAACAATAAACCATAAACTGTAAACCATAAACAATAAAGTATAAACAATAAACCATAAACAATAAAGTATAAGCAATAAAGTATATAAAATAAATCCATAAACTATAAACATTAAGTCAAAAATGATAAATCATAGACCATAAACCATAAACCATGACCCATGAACATTAAACCATAAACCGTAAACCATAAACAATAAACCATAAACCGTAAACCATAAACAATAAACTATAAACCATAAACCAAAAACAATATATTAAAAACAGTATACTATTTAAAATAAAGCATAAACCATAAAGATTAAGCCATAAATGATGAACCATAAATGTTGACACTCTTTTTAGTCAAAGCCGTCACACATGGAATTTGTGGTAAACAATACGCTCAAGTATTTGGAACACCGTCAGAAGACAGGAAGCGATTTGGTCGAAGTCGCATCACAAACAAAGGATGGCTCGAAACTCCTAACAGATGACCTCTTTTGGACCCAGAAACATCAATTATAGAGCGTTGGTCGGTAACTCTTGTAGCCCTCTGAATATGCTTCAGGTACAGCTTTCGTTTGGCTAAAAGGGACTTACGTTTTGAAAGTTACGCTCGTTTCCATAAACGCCCACAGAACAGGAAAAGTTTGGATTTCGGCAATGATTGGACTCCAGGTCGGATCGGATGGACCGGATCGGATTGGAAAGGAGGACCCAATCCACCTTCTACCGCACAGAAGTGCACGCTGCTTTGGAATGAAGTCACTCGCTCGGTTCGGATGGAGATGTAGGAACCCTACCCGATCCGCTTTCTCCCTACTACCAAGAAGAGCACGTCGCCTTCGGATCGAAGGCACTGGTTCAGATCAGATGGTGGACCCGATCCGATCCATCTGGGATGAAATATTCTACTGCACACACTCGAGTTTGACCAATTCTTATGGCCTGTTTTACTTCTACTTTCACGGATCGGACCACACGTGGCTCTACACGAACTATATGAGACTTCCTCCACTTAGCCACTTCTGGATTCGTGACACGTGTCATTCATCCGCGAGACTCTCTACACTATAAATACGAGGATTCATGGATTTCTAGAGGATCTTTGGACATTCTAACTCTCGGCCTCCATTAAAGAGAACACAAGGACATTGTGCTTCTTCCATATTAATCTAACACGAGGATGTCGTGTATAAAACGACTCTCTCTTTCCCACTTCTTCATTAAAATACAAGGATGTTATAGGTAAATTATTCCCATGGATTGTAGGAATGCATTTTATTTGTAATTTCTTAGGACTTAAGAAAATATAAAGTGGACATAGGCTTGGTTTGAGCCGAACCACTATAAAAACCTCGTGTGTTCCCTGTTCTTTACCGCTTTCCTGCATTTATTCTCTATGATCTGTGATTAGGAGGACTTCACACTACATTTGGGTGTTAGCACCATTTTTTGGTCTAACAATAAACAATAAACCACAAACCGTAAACCATAGACAATAAACCACGAACCGTAAACCATAAACAATTAAGTATAAACGGTAAACTATATAATATAAAGCATAAACCATAAACATTTAACCATAAACCGTAAAACATAAACAACAAACAAAAAACCGTAAACCATAAACAATAATGTATAAGCAGTAAACTATATAAAATAAAGCATAAACCATAAAACATTAATCGATAAATGATAAATCATAAATAATAAATTGTAAACCATAAACAATAAACCATAAACCGTAAGCCATAAACAATAAAGTATAAACAATAAACCACAAACAATAAAGTATAAACAATGAAGTATATAAAATAAATCCATAAACCATAAACATTAAGTCATAAATGATAAATCATAGACAATAAACCATAAACCATGACCCATAAACATTAAACCATAAATCATAAACCATAAATCGTAAATCATAAACAATAAAGTAAAAACAGTAAACTATGTAAAATAAAGAATAAGCCATAAACATTAAGCCATAAATGATAAACCATAAATGTTGACACTCTTTTAGTCAAAGCCGTCACACATGGAATTTCTGGTTAACAATATGCTCAAGTATTTGGAACATCGTCAGAAGACAGGAATTCGATTTGGTTGAAGTCGCATCATAAGCAAAGGACGGCTCGAAACTCCTAACAGATGACCTCTTTTGGACCCGAAAACATCATTTATGGAGCCTTGCTCGGTAACTCTTGTAGCCCTCTGAATATGCTTCAGGTAGAGCTTTCGTTTGGCTAAAACGGACTTACGGTTTGAAAGTTACACTCGTTCCCATAAACGCCTGGAGAACTGGAATCGTTTGGATTTCGGCAATGATTGGACTTCGGTTCGGATCGGATGGCCCGTATCGGATCGGAAAGGAGGACCCGATCCACCTTCTATCGCACATAAGTGCACGCTGCTTTGGAATGAAGTCACTGGCTCGGTTCGGATGGAGATGTAGGAACCCTACCAGATCCGCTTTCTCCCTACTGCCAAGAAGAGCACGTCGCCTTCGGATCGAGGGCACCGGTTCAGAACGGATGGTGGACCCGATCCGACCCATCTGGGATGAAATATTCTCTTGCACACACTCGAGTTTGACCTATTCTTAAGGCTTATTTTACTCCTACTTTCACGGATCGGACCACACATGGCTTTACACGAACTACAGGAGACTTCCTCCACTTACCCACTATTGGATTCATGACACATTTCATTCATCCGGGAGACTCTCTACATTTGTAAATACACGGATTGAGGGATTTCTAAAGGATCTTTGGACATTCTAACTCTCGGCCTCCATTGAAGAGAACACAAGGACATTGTGCTTCTTCCATATTAATCTAACACGAGGATGTCGTGTATAAAATGGTTCTCTCTACCCCACTTCTTCAATAAAATACAAGGATGTCGTAGGCAAATGATTCCTACGGATTGTAGGAACACATTTTATTTGTAATTTCTTAGGACTTAAGAAGATAAAAAGTGGACGTAGGCTTGGTTTGAGTCAAACCACTATAAAAACCTCGTGTGTTCCCTGTTCTTTACCGCTTTCCTGCGTTTATTCTCTATGATCAGTGATTGTGAGGACTTCACACTGCATTTGGGTGTTAGTGCCATTTTTTGGTCTAACAATAAACAATAACCATAAACCGTAAACCATAGACAATAAACCATAAACAATTAAGTATAAACAGTAAACTGTATAATATAAAGCATAAACCATAAAAATTTAACCATAAACCATAAAACATAAATAGCAAACCATAAACTGTAAACCATAAACAATAATGTATAAACAGTAAACTATATAAAATAAAGCATAAACCATAAACATTAATCCATAAATGATAAATCTAAATAATAAATCGTAAACCATAAACAATAAACCCTAAACTATAAACCATAAACAATAAAGTATAAACAATAAACCACAAACAATAAAGTATAAACAATAACCTATATAAAATAAATCCATAAACCATAAACATTAAGTCATAAATGATAAATCATAGACAATAAATAATAAACCATGACCCATAAACATTAAACCATAAACCATAAATCGTAAACCATAAACAATAAAGTAAAAACAGTAAACTATGTAAAATAAAGAATAAACCATAAACATTAAGCCATAAATGATAAACCATAAATGTTGACACTCTTTTTAGTCAAAGCCGTCACATATGGGATTTTTGGTTAACAATACGCTCAAGTATTCGGAACATCATCAGAAAATAGGAAGCGATTTGGTTGAAGTCGCATCAAAAGCAAAGGACGACTCAAAATTCCTAATAGATGACCTCTTCTGGACCCTAAAACACAAATTACGAAGCTTTGCTATGTAAATCTCATAGCCCTCTGAATAAGCTTCAGGTAGAGCTTTCGTTTGGCTAAAACAGACTAACGGTTTGAAAGTTATGCACGTTTCCGTGAACGCCCGCAGAACCAGAAACGTTTGGATTTCGACATTGAATGGACTCCGGGACGGATCGGATGGCCCGAATCAGATCGGAAAGGAGGACCCGATCCTCCTTCTGCCACATTTAAGTGCACTCTACTTTGGAATGAAGTCATCGGCTCGGTTCGGATGGAGATGTAGGAACCCGACCCGATCCTCTTTCTCCTTACTGCCAAGAAGAGCACGTCGCCTTCGGATTGAAGGCACCGGTTCGGATGGGATGGAGGACCCGATCCGACCCGTCTGGGAAGAAATATTCTACTGCAAACTCTCAATTTTGACCTGTTCTTAAGGCCTGTTTTACTCTTACTTTCACGGATCAGACTACACATGGCTTTACACGAACTACCAGAGACTTCTTCCACTTACCCACTATTGGATTCGTGACACATTTCATTCATCCGAGAGACTCTCTACATCTATAAATACACGGATTCAAGGACTTCTAAAGGATCTTTGGCCATTCTAACTCTCAGCCTCCATTGAAGAGAACACAAGGACATTGTGCTTCTTCCATATTAATCTAACATGAGGATTTCGTGTATAAAACGAATCTCTCTTCCCCACTTTTTCATTAAAATACAAGGATGTTGTATATAAATGGTTCCTACGGATTGTAGGAACGCATTTTATTTGTAACTTCTTAGGCCTTAAGAAAATATAAAGTCGACGTAGGCTTGGTTAGAGCCGAACCACTATAAAAACCTCATGTGTTCCCTATTCTTTACTGCTTTACAACATTTATTCTCTATGATCTGTGATTGTGAGGACTTCACATTGCATTTGGGTGTTAGTGCCATTTTTTTGTCTAAGAATAAACAATAAACCATAGACCATAGACAATAAACATAAACCGTAAACCATAAACAATAAAGTGTAAACAGTAAACTATATAATATAAAACATAAACCATAAACATTAAACCATAAATGATAAATCATAAACAATTAACCATAAACCGTAAAACATAAACAACAAACCATAAACCGTAAACCATAAACAATAATGTATAAATAGTAAACTATATAAAATAAAGCATAAACCATAAACATTAAGCCATAAATGATAAATCATAAATAATAAACCGTAAATCATAAACAATAAACCATAAACTGTAAACCATAAACAATATAATATAAAAAATAAACCATAAACAATAAAGTATATAAAATAAATCCACAAACCATAAACATTAAGTCAAAAATGAAAAATCATAGACAATAAACCATAAACCATGACCCATAAACATTAAACCATAAACCGTAAACCATAAACAATAAACCATAAACCGTAAACCATAAACAATAAACCATAAACCGTAAACAATAAACAATAAAGTAAAAACAGTAAACAATATAAAATAAAGCTTAAACCATAAACATTAAGCCATAAATGATAAACCATAAATGTTGACACTCTTTTTAGTCAAAGCCGTCACACGTTGAATTTCTGGTTAACAATACGCTCAAGTTTTTGGAACATCATCGGAAGACAGGAAGCGATTTGGTTGAAGTCGCATCACAAACAAAGGACGGCTCAAAACTCCTAACAGATGACCTCTTTTGGACCCGAAAACATCAATTACAGAGCTTTGCTCAGTAACTCTTGTAGCCCTCTGAATATGCTTCAGGTAGGGCTTTCGTTCAGCTAAAACGGACTTATGGTTTGAAAGTTACGCTCGTTTCCATAAACGCCCAAAGAATCGAAAATGTTTGGATCTCGGCAATGATTGGACTCCGGGTCGGATCGGATCGGAAAGGAGGACCTGATCCACCTTCTGCCGCACAGAAGTGCACGCTGCTTTGGAATGAAGTCACTGACTTGGTTTGGATGGAGATGTAGGAACCTTACCCGATCCGCTTTCTCCCTACTGCCAAGAAGAGCACGTCGCCTTCGGATCGAAGGCACCAGTTCAGATCGGATGGTGGACCCGATCCGACCCATCTGGGTTGAAATATTCTACTGCACACACTCGAGTTTGACCTATTCTTAAGGCATGTTTTACTCCTACTTTCACGGATCGGACCACACATGGCTTTACACGAACTACAGGAGACTTCCTCCACTTACCCACTATTAGATTCGTGACACATGTCATTCATCTGGGAGACTCTCTACATCTATAAATACACGGATTCAGGGACTTCTAAAGGATCTTTGGACATTCTAACTCTCTGCCTCCATTGAAGAGAACACAAGGACATTGTGCTTCTTCCATATTAATCTAATACGAGGATGTCGTGTATAAAACGACTCTCTCTTCCCGACTTCTTCATTAAAATACAAGGATGTTGTAGGTAAATGATTTCTATGGATTACAGGAACACATTTTATTTGTAATTTCTCAGGATTTAAGAAAATATAAAGTGGACGTAGGCTCGGGTTGAGCCAAACCACTATAAAAACCTCGTGTGTTCCCTGTCCTTTACTGCTTTCCTGCATTTATTCTCTATGATCTGTGATTGTGAGGACTTCACATTGCATTTGGGTGTTAGTGCCATTTTTTGGTCTAACAATAAACCATAAACCGTAAACCGTAAACCGTAAACCATAGATAATAAACAATAAACCGTAAACCATAAACAATTAAGTATTAACAGTAAACTATATAATATAAAGCATAAACCATAAACATTTAGCCATAAACCGTAAAACATAAACAACAAACCATAAACTGTAAACCATAAACAATAATGTATAAACAGTAAACTATATAAAATAAAGAATAAACCATAAACATTAATCCATAAATGATAAATCATAAATAATAAATCGTAAACCATGAATAACAAACCCTAAAACGTAAACCATAAACAATAAAGTATAAACAATAAACCATAAACAATAAAGTGTAAACAATGAAGTATATAAAATAAATCCATAAACTATAAACATTAAGTCATAAATGATAAATCATAGACAATAAACCATAAACCTTGACCCATAAACATTAAACCATAAACCATAAATCGTAAACCATAAACAATAAAGTAAAAACAGTAAACTATGTAAAATAAAGAATAAACCATAAACATTAATCCATGAACGATAAACCATAAACGTTGACAATCTTTTAGTCAAAGCCGTCACACATGAAATTTTTGGTTAACAATACGCTCAAGTATTCGGAACATCATCAGAAGACAAGAAGCGATTTGGTTGAAGTCGCATCACAAGCAAAGGACGGCTCGAAACTCCTAACAAATGACCACTTTTGGACCCGAAAACATCAATTACAGAGCCTTGCTCGGTAACTCCTCTAGCCGTCTGAATATACTTCAGGTAGGGCTTTCGTTTGGCTAAAACAGACTTACAGTTTGAATGTTATGCTCGTTTCCACAAACGCCCGCAAAACCGGAAACGTTTGGATTTCGGCAATGATTGGACTTCGAGTCGGATCGTATGGCCCGGATCGGATCGGAAAGGAGGACCTGATCCACCTTCTGCCACATAGAAGTGCATGCTGCTTTGGAATGAAGTCACTGGCTCAGTTAAGATGGAGATGTAGGAACCATACCCGATCCGCTCTATCCCTACTGCCAAGAAGAACACGTCGCCTTCGGATCGAAGGCACCGGTTCAGATCCGATGCTGGACCCAATCCGACCCATCTGGGATGAAATTTTCTACTGCACACACTCGAGTTTGACCTATTCTTAAGGCTTGTTTTACTCCTACTTTCACGGATCAGACCACACATGGCTTTACACGAACTACAGGAGACTTCCTCCACTTACCTACTATTGGATTCGTGACACATGTCATTCATCCAGGAGACTCTCTACATTTATTAATACACGGATTCAAGGACTTCTAAAGGATCTTTGGACATTCTAACTCTCGGCCTCCATTGAAGAGAACATAAGGACATTTTGCTTCTTCCATATTAATCTAACACGAGGATGTCGTGTATAAAACGACTCTCTCTTCCCTACTTATTCATTAAAATACAAGGATGTGGCATGTAAATGGTTCCTACGGATTATAGGAACGCATTTTATTTGTAATTTCTTAGGACTTAAGAAAATATAAAGTGGATGTAGGCTTGGTTTGAACAGAAACACTATAAAAACCTCGTGTGTTCCCTGTTCTTTACCACTTTCCTGCATTTATTCTCTATGATCTGTGATTGTGAGGACTTCACACTGCATTTGGGTGTTAGTGCCATTTTTTGGTCTAACAATAAACAATAAACCATAAACCGTAAACCATAAACAAATAAGTATAGACAGTAAACTATATAATATAAAGTATAAACCATAAACATTTAACCATAAACCGTAAAACATAAATAACAAACCATAAACCGTAAACCATAAACAATAATGTATAAACAGTAAACTGTATAAAATAAAGCATAAACCATAAACATTAATCCATAAATGATAAATCATAAATAATAAATCGTAAACCATAAACAGTAAACCCTAAACCGTAAACCATAAACAATAAAGTATAAACAATAAACCACAAACAATAAAGTACAAACAATAAAGTATATAAAATAAATCCATAAACCATAAACATTAAGTCATAAACGATAAATCATAGGAAATAAACCATAAACCATGACCCATAAACATTAAACCATAAACCATAAACCATAAATCGTAAAACATAAGTAATAAAGTAAAAACAGTAAACTATGTAAAATAAAGAATAAACCATAAACATTAAGCCATAAATGATAAACCATAAATGTTGACACTCTTTTTACTCAAAGCCGTCACACATGGAATTTCTGGTTAACAATACGCTCAAGTATTTGGAACATCGTCAGAAGACAGGAATTAGATATGGTTGAAGTCGCATCCCAAGCAAAGGACGGCTCGAAACTCCTAACAGGTGACCTATTTTGGACCCTAAATCATCACTTATGGAGCTTTTCTCCAGAACTCCTGTAGCCCTCTGAATAAGCTTCAGGTAGAGCTTTAATTTGGCAAAAACGGACTTACGGTTTGAAAGTTACGCTCTTTTCCGTGAATGCACGCAGAACCAGAAACGTTTGGATTACGACATTGATTGGACTCCGATTCGGATCGGATGGCCCGGATCGGATCGGAAAGGAGGACCCGATCCACCTTCTGCCACACTGAAGTGCACTCTGCTTTGGAATGAAGTCATCGGCTCGGTTCGGATAGAGATGTAGGAACCCGACCCGATCCGCTTTCTCCTTACTGCCAAGAAGAGCACGTCGCCTTCGGATTGAAGGCACCAGTTCAGATGGGATGGAGGACCCGATCCGACCCGTTTGGGATGAAATATTCTACTGCACACACTCGACTTTGACCTATTCTTAAGGCCTGTTTTACTCCTACTTTCACGGATTGGACAACACATGGCTTTACACGAACTATAGGGGACTTCTTCCACTTACCAACTATTGGATTCGTGACACATTTCATTCATCCGGGAGACTCTCTACATCTATAAATACATGGATTCAAGGACTTCTAAAGGATCTTTGGCAATTCTAACTCCCAGCCTCCATTTAAGAGAACACAATGCATTGTGCTTCTTCCATATTAATCAAACATGAGGATTTCGTGTATAAAACGACTCTCTCTTCCCCACTTCATCATTAAAATACAAGGATGTTATATGTAAATGGTTTCTACGGATTGTAGGAACGCGTTTTATTTGTAATTTCTTAGGACTTAAGAAAATATAAAGTGGACGTAGGCTTGGTTTGAGCCGAACCACTATAAAAACAACGTGTGTTCCCTGTTCTTTACTGCTTTCCTGCATTTATTCTCTATGATCTGTGATTGTGAGGAATTCACACTGCATTTGGGTGTTAGGGCCATTTTTTGGTCCAACAATAAACAATAAACCAAAAACCGTAAACCATAGACAATAAACCATTAACCGTAAACCATAAACAATTAAGTATAAACAGTAAACTGTATAATATAAAGCATAAACCTTAAACATTTAACCATAAATGATAAATCATAAACAATAAACCATAAACCGTAAAACATAAACAACAAACCATAAGCCGTAAACCATAAGCAATAATGTATAAACAGTAAACTATATGAAATAAAGCATAAACCATAAACTTTAAGCCATAAATGATAAATCATAAATAATAAGCCGTAAATCATAAACAATAAACCATAAACTGGAAACCCTAAACAATAAAGTATAAACAATAAAACATAAACAATAAAGTATAAAAAAAAAGTATATAAAATAAATCCATAAACCATGAACATTAAGTCAAAAATGATAAATCATAGACAATAAACCATAAACCATGACCCATAAACATTAAACCATTAACCGTAAACCATAAACAATAAACCATAAACCATAAACAATAAACCATAAACCGTAAACCAAAAAACAATAAAGTAAAAACAGTAAACTATATAAAATAAAGCACAAACCATAAACATTAAGCCATAAATGTTGACACTCTTTTTAGTCCAAGACGTCACACATGGAATTTCTGGTTAACAATACGCTCAAGTATTTGGAACATCGTCAGAAGACAGGAAGCGATTTGGTTGAAGTCGCATCACAAACAAAGGACGGCTCGAATCTCCTAACAGATGCCCTCTTTTGGACCCGAAAACATCAATAACAGAGCCTTGCCCAGTAACTCTTGTAGCCCTATGAATAAGCTTCAGGTAGAGCTTTCGTTTGGCTGAAACGGACTTACAATTTGAAAGTTACGCTCGTTTCCATAAATACCTCCAGAACCGGAATAGTTTGGATTTCGGCAATGATTAGACTCCGGGTCGGATCGGATGGCCCGGATCGGATCAGAAAAGAGGACCCGGCTCGGTTCGGATGGAGATGTAGGAACCCTACCCGATCCGCTTTCTCCCTACTGCAAAGTAGAGCACGTCGCCATCGGATCGAAGGCAACAGTTCAGATCGGATGGTGGACCCGATCCGACCCATCTAGGATGAAATATTCTACTGCACGCACTCGAGTTTGACCTATTCTTAAGGCCTGTTTTTACTCCTACTTTCACGGATCGGACCACACATGGCTTTACACGAACTACATGAGACTTCCTCCACTTACCCACTATTGGATTCGTGACACATGCCAATCATCCAGGAGACTCTCTACATCTATAAATACACGGATTCAGGGACTTATAAAGGATCTTTGGGCATTCTAACTCTCGGCCTCCATTGAAGAGAACACAAGGACATTGTGCTTCTTCCATATTAATCTAACACGAGGATGTCATGTATAAAATGACTCTCTCTTCCCCACTTCTTCATTAAAATACAAGGATGTTGTAGGTAAATGATTCCTATGGATTGTAGGAATGCATTTTATTTGTAATTTCTTAGGACTTAAGAAAATATAAAGTGGACATAGACTTGGCTTGAGCCGAACCACTATAAAAACCTCGTGTGTTCCCTGTTCTTTACCGCTTTCCAACATTTATTCTCTATGATTTGTGATTGTGAGGACTTCACACTGCATTTGGGTGTTAGTGCCATTTTTTGGTCTAACAATAAACAATAAACCGTAAATCATAGACAATAAACCATAAACCATAAACAATTAAGTGTAAACAGGAAACTATATAATATAAAGCATAAACCATAAACATTTAACCATTAACCATAAAACATAAACAACAAACCATAAACCGTAAACCATAAATAATAATGTATTAACAGTAAACTATATAAAATAAAGCATAAACCATAAACATTAATCCGTAAATGATAAATCGTAAATAATAAATCGTAAACCATAAACAAGAAACCCTAAACCGTAAATCATAAACAATAAACCACAAACAATAAAGTATAAACAATAAAGTTTATAAAATAAATCCATAAACCATAAACATTAAGTCATAAATGATAAATCATAAACAATAAACCATAAACCATGACCCATAAACATTAAACCATAAACCATAAATCGTAAACCATAAATAATAAAGTAAAAACAGTAAACTATGTAAAATAAAGAATAAACCATAAACATTAAGCCATAAATGATAAACCATAAATTTTGACACTCTATTTAGTCAAAGCCGTCACAAATGGAATTTCTGGTTAACAATACGCTCAAGTATTTGGAACATCGTCAGAAGACAGGAATTTGACATGGTTGAAGTCGCATCACAAGAAAAGGACGGCTCGAAAATCCTAACAGATGACATATTTTCGACCCGAAAACATCAATTACAGAGCCTTGCCCGGTAACTCTTGTAGCCTTCTGAATATGCTTTAGGTAGAGCTTTCGTTTGGCTAAAACGGACTTACTTTTGAAAGTTTTGCTCATTTCCACAAATGCCTGCAGAACTGGAAACGTTTGGATTTCGGAAATGATTGGACTTCGGGTCGGATTGGATGGCCCGGATCGGATCGGAAAGGAGGACCCAATCCACCTTCTGCTACACAGAAGTGCACGCTGCTTTGTAATGAAGTCACTGGCTAAGTTCGGATGGAGATGTAGGAACCTTGCCCGATCCGCTTTCTCCTTACTGCCACGAAGAGCGCATCGGCTTCGGATCGAAGGCACCGGTTCAGATCGGATGGTGGACCCGATCCGACCTATCTGGGATGAAATATTCTACTGCACACAGTCGAGTTTGACCTATTCTTAAGGCCTGTTTTACTCCTACTTTCACGGATCAAACCACACATGGCATTACACGAACTACGGGAGACTTCCTCCACTTACCCACTATTGGATTCATAACACACGTCATTCATCCGGGAGACTCTCTACATCTATAAATACACGGATCCAGGGACTTATAAATTATCTTTGGACTTTCTAACTCTCGGCCTCCATTAAAGAGAAGACAAGGACATTGTGCTACTTCCATATTAATCTAACACAAGGATGTCGTGTATAAAACGGCTCTCTCTTTCCCGCTTGTTCAATAAAATACAAGGATGTTGTAAGTAAATGATTCCTATGGATTGTAGGAACGCATTTTATTTGTAATTTCTTAGGACTTAAGAAAATATAAAGTGGACGTAGGCTTGGTTTGAGCCGAACCAATATAAAAACCTCGTGTGTTCCCTGTTCTTTACCGCTTTCCTGCGTTTATTCTCTATGATCTGTGATTGTGAGGACTTCACACTGCATTTGGGTGTTAGTGCCATTTTTTGGTCTAGCAATAAACAATAACCATAAACCATAAACCATAGACAGTAAACCATAAACCGTAAACCATAAACTATTAATTATAAATAGTAAACCATATAATATAAAGCATAAACCATAAACATTTAACCATAAACCGTAAAACATAAACAACAAACCATAAACCCTAAACCATAAACAATAATGTATAAACAGTAAACTATATAAAATAAACCATAAATATTAATCCATAATTGATAAATCATAAATAATAAATCGTAAACCATAAACAATAAACCCTAAACCATAAACCATAAACAATAAAGTATAAACAATAAACCACAAACAATAAAGTATAAACAATAAAGTATATAAAATAAATCCATAAACCATAAACATTAGGTCATAAACGATAAATCATAGACAATAAACCATAAACCATGACCCATAAACATTAAACCATAAACCATAAATCATAAACCGTAAACAATAAAGTAAAAACAGTAAACTATGTAAAATAAATAATAAACCATAAACATTAAGCCATAAATGATAAACCATAAATGTTAATACTCTTTTTAGTCAAAGCCGTCACACATGGAATTTCTAGTTAACAATACGCTCAAGTATTTGGAACAACGCCAGAAGACAGAAATTCGATTTGGTTGAAGTCGCATCACAAGCAAAGGATGGCTCGAAACTCCTAACAGATGACCTCTTTTGGACCCGAAAACATCAACTACAGAGCCTTGCTCGGTAACTCTTGTAGCCCACTGAATATGCTTCAGGTAGAGCTTTCGTTCGGCTAAAACGAACTTACAGTTTAAAAGTTACGCTCGTTTCCATTAACGCCTGCAGAACCGGAAACGTTTGGATTTTGGCAATGATTGGACTACGGGTCGGTTCAGATGGCCCGGATCGTATCGGAAAGGAGGACCCGATCCACCTTCTGGCGCACAGAAGTGCACGCTACTTTTGAATGAAGTAACTGGCTCGGTTCGGATGGAGATGCAGGAACCCTACCCGATCCGCTTTCTCCCTACTGCCAATAAGAGCACGTCGCCTTCGGATCGAAGCCATCGGTTCAGATCGGATGGTGGACCTAATCCAACCCATCTGGGAAGAAATATTCTATTGCACACACTCGAGTTTGACCTATTCTTAAGGCCTGTTTTACTCAAACTTTCACGGATCGGACCACACATGGCGTTACACGAACTGCAGGAGACTTCCTCCACTTACCCACAATTGGATTCATGACACGTGTCATTCATCCGGGGGACTCTCTACATCTATAAATACACAAATTCAGGGACTTCTAAAGAATCTTTTCACATTCTAACTCTCGGCCTCCATTGAAGAGAACACAAGGACATTGTGTTTCTTCCGTATTAATCTAACACGAGGATATCGTGTATAAAACGACTCTCTCTTCCCCACTTCTTCATTAAAATACAAGGATGTTGTGGGTAAATGATTCCTACAGATTGTAGGAACGCATTTTATTTGTAATTTCTTAGGACTTAATAAAATATAAAGTGGACGTAGGCTTGGTTTGAGCCGAACCACTATAAAAACCTCATGTGTTCCCTGTTCTTTATCGCTTTCCTGCGTTTATTCTCTATGATCTGTGATTGTGAGGACTTCGCACTGCATTTGGGTGTTAGTGCCATTTTTTGGTCTAACAATATACAATAACCATAAATCGTAAACCATAGAAAATAAACCATAAACCGTAAACCATAAACAATTATGTATAAACAGTAAACCATATAATATAAAGCATAAACCATAAACATTTAACCATAAACCGTAAAACATAAACAACAAACCATAAACCGTAAACCATAAACAATGATGTATAAACAGTAAACTATATAAAATAAAGCATAAACCATAAACATTAATCTATAAATGATAAATCATAAATAATAAATCGCAAACCATAAACAATAAATCCTAAACCGTAAACCATAAACAATAAAGTATAAACAATAAACCACAAACAATAAAGTATATAAAATAAATCCATAAACCATAAACATTAGGTCATAAATGATAAATCATAGACAATAAACCATAAACCATGACCCATAAACATTAAACAATAAACCATAAATCGTAAACCATAAACAATAAAGTAAAATCAATAAACTATGTAAAATAGAGAATAAACCATAAACATTAAGCCATAAATGATAAACCATAAATGTTGACACTCTTTTTAGTCAAATCCGTCACACATGGTGTAACACCCCACCTCCGCCGGTGCCACTCTCGCAAGGACATCGGCTTCGGAGGGGCGTTAAACAGGGTAAACATGCATGAAGATATCACAAGACAGAAACATATAAGTAAAACAGAGTAGATAAAAGCAGCGGATAACATTACTATTTCAAAACCATAGTTAAATTTACATCAAGAGTGCTTAATCATCATTTTTCCAAATAAACAAAACAAGTCTAGTACATAAACTGAAAACTGAAAAATACATAAGTAAATTATTCCCCAAAGTAGCAGTAGTGCAGCCATAGCATAGCTCAAGTCCAAACCGTACATGAGCTGTCAGAAAAGCAAGCTAAGTCCAAGCTAAGAGATAGAGTTTCCTCCCTGAGAACCTGGGGGGAAACGAAAGAAAAGAGGCGAAAGGAAAACGGGTCAGTCATAAAGACTGAGTTAGTCCTAGTTACTTTCAGTCTAAAAACAAGTAAAGGTAACATGACATGTGTAAACTGAAAATAAACCCAAGTATGGTGTCAAGATGGATAAGATAGACTAAGATATTATGATAAATCAAGTATAGGTCAAGTATAGTATCGCGTGTTCAAGGTTCGTTGCACCAACTGTACTAGTATTCTAGCCCATGTCAAGTATAATCAAGAAAGAATCCCTTGGGTCAATAAGACCCAATAATCAAGAGTTGGCCCCAAGTCAAGTATATTCAAGAAAGGATCATCTGGCCCAATAATCAAGAGTTGACCCAAGTCAAGGTCCAACTAAACGGTCTAGTCGATCGGCTCCCTATAAGCCTAACTCGTCGTGTTTCGGTGTCATACGGCCCCTATCGTGAATATAGATACTTGTGCTAGGTCCACCCCAAGGGTGTATCAATCCCTAAGGTGACACCACTGACACGATTCAAGACACACAAGTACATCTACTGGTGCCCATGTTCAACGCGGGACCCATGTGCACGGGCACGGTCCACTTGAACTGGCATCACCAACTAAGCCGTCCCTTTTGGTCACTAACATTCAGAGTACAGTAATCGTGCCCCACCCTGCCTAGTCCCAGGGTACAATGATACATCTAGTGGGTTACTCCTGAAAAGGACCCCGCAACTAGGTTTTCCTAATGGGTTAAGTGTGTCCAAGATTCAAGACCTAACCCTAACAAATCAAGTATCAAGTTGGTTAAGTATATTCAAGATTCAAGACTTAAACCTATCAAGACATCATGTTCAATTGGTTAAGTATATTCAAGTGGTTCATGACTTAACCCTATCATGTGGCATTAATTTATTTTAATGCACCCAACCTCTCACATAAGACTGACAGTTTGCGGCCACTGGTTTGGCCGGTCGGTTCCGAGCAGGTTTCTGCCGCAGACTGAGTCTAACCTCGGGTTTCAAGCGCGGTATGACCAACTACTCACATTGGATCCTATTGTTTGTAGCTACTAGTTAAGCCGGTCGGTTCCGGGTAGATTTCTGCTACAAACTCAACCCAACCTCGAGTTGGCCATGTTCATGTTATCTAAGTGTCATGTCCATGTTTGTATTTTCAAGTATAATTCATGTCATGTTTTCTTGTCATATCATGTCAAGTTTGTCAAGTTCAAGTTAACCATGTGAACATATTCATGTAATATCAGGTTTGCCTAAACTACCCAATCGTATTCCCCACGTACGTGAGTTCGAATCAATATAAATAGATCTAGTTTGGGAACAACATCTCAAGCAAATAGAAATTAATAGGCTTTTCAGATCTAGCATACTAAGACAATAGTCATGGCATAAGGCGATAGTATAAACATCCTAAACGATGGTTTAGACTTGATCCAAATGTTAACATAGTTTTGGTCTAGATCTACCCAAATTGGTATCCTAACATGTCAAAGATTCATAACAGTGATATCATAGGTTCATGAACATTGGGTAGACCTAACTCAATAGGTAAATTCCCAAGATCAAGACCCACAGATAATCAAAAATAGGCTGAATAAACTAGTCTAGATCCAAGTTTTATAGTCATAAACAGTCCATTGTAGTAGTTTCAAGGTCATGGTCATAGCCTTATAATTTTTAGGCAACAGTTCATGGTCATGTGTCATAAAGGTTCACAATTATCTTGTCATAATCATAGGCATTGTTTTATAGGCATAGGCATAGGCGTAATCATATGTCCTCAATCATAGTCACAATTCCAATGTCATTTGGTAATGTTCCCAATATTCAAGATCCAAGAAAGAAACAGAATAGATCTAAGAAGAAAATACGAGAGATATGAATCATACATAGATCTGTTTCAATTTAACATGCTCATACTAGAATTATAGTTTTTATCTAAAATTAACTAGAACTTACAGATCGAGGTTTAAGAAGTGGAGATCTAGAAACTAGTTGCTGAATCGATGGATCTTGATTCGGTCTTTATGTTGTTCTCACTTGAATCCTAGCTTGAATCTCTTCTTGAACAGTATCTCCTTGCCTTGGTTTATTTTATTTGTTTATTGGCTTAATTTAGAAGAGGAGAAGAGGCCATTATCATCTAGAATTTGATCAGCATAAGGATAGAATGAAATGGTGTGTCGAGAATGAGGCTAGGGGTGAGTTTATATAGGTTTAGAGTCATGAATCAGGTCAGAAAATCGATCAGAAACATCAGAATGAAATTGGGCTGAAAAGCAGTTTCGGGGGGGGGGGGGGTCGACCCCTTGGGGGGGTCGACACCCATGCCGACCCTAGTGTCGACCCCTAGGAGAGGGGTCGACCCCTGGGTCGACACCCTGAGTCTGGCTGAAAACCGGGCTGATTTTTCTGAAAACTTCATCGGGCCTTTTCTTGGTCATACGGACTCCGATTTACAAAATTTCGGACTCTATTTCGCGTATTTTTCCGAGACGAATGCAATGGCATAGCCCGTTTCCCTTGATTCTGAATTTAAAATTAAATTCTTCCTTGATTATTGATTATTGCATGTTATTAAAATACGGGTTGTTACATTCTCCCCTCCTTAAAGGATTTCGTCCCCGAAATCTCCAAGTTAGGAAGAATGTATCCTACCATCCATCATCCATCTACTCAAATCATCATTCACAAGCAATCATTGTCCTTAAAGATTCTAATGCGGTATGAACATATGCAAAAGGTGTGTGTATATGTACTTATCTAATGCAAAAGATCGATGCAAATATGTTAGTGTAATGAGTCCATATGTATGTAAACTCCTAGCATACCTGATAATATCTATATGAGTGCACATAACAATCATCCATATGCAACATCCATGTGATAGCATAACAAGTTTCATCCATGAATAAGCATAGACACTCATGCATATGCAATATGAAAGTGTGTGAGCCGATCTTAATGCCTAATGTGTATCATGCATCGACGAGTAACCACTTGCAAACACTTGCAACCATTTGCAAACATCAAGCATAACATGTTTCAAGTACATGTTTACATCCAAAGGGTTTCTACCTAAGGTTCTCATGACACGATTAACGAGATAACTAGATAAACAAGATAAACATGGATAGTAAAAGAAAGATAGGGAAAGAGATCGAGAATTGTATCTTCAAAAAGGAATGGATAAAGCCCCCACATCTTCTCCTCGGTTTCCCAAGTTGCGTTTTCTTCAGCTTCACTCCACTGAACTTTTGTCTTCTCGATTCCTTAGCTTCTTGCTCTCCGTTCCTAAGGTACGAATCGGAACTCTCCTCCGTATTGCTCCCTTTTCCACTTTCACTTATTCTTTTCCTAAAATTCTTGGCTATAATCACATGCTCATGGTTCCATGCAAGCTTTCCAAAATTCGTTAGTGAATTCTGGATCTCGTTTACATTCTATACGGTATTCCATGCAGAAGAACTGTCTCTTGAAAACAAATGCCAATCCATGCTGCCAAATTTACTTACTAGGGTGATTTTTCTATAACCCATACTTCAGCAAAATGGACTATCCGCCTTAGTAGCGAATACCACTGGAGCACCCCATTCTGAAATGCTTTGCCTAATGAAATTTTCCTCTAGCAACTCCTTGACTTGCTTGCTAAGCTCTCTTCTTTCACGCGGGGCCAGGTGCCTAACTGGCAATGAAACTGGCTTGGCATAAATACGGAAGTCTATCTCGCGTTTAGGGGGTAACCCCTTTACCTCATCGAAGACATCTGGATATTCTCGGACTACCCTCACCGATTGAAGATTGAAGACTATCAAGAGATGAATCGAGGGATTCAAGATAACACAACATGACGGGATGCATAGGATTACAAGAAATCTCTAGGGTATTACCTAGACGAGTCATAAGCTTTCACTACCCTATGTTCATAATCAAGAATGGCTCCATAACTGGACAACCAATCCATGCCCAAAATCAACCCATATCCCATGAATCCGAGAACATAAGCATCACATGCGAATTCTACGCTAAAGATAGAAATTTTCAAATCCCTACAAATCATAGACAAATGGGCGGAACCCCCAATTGGATTTGAAACACAGACGGGATCCTCTACGAGACTAGTACTAAGGTGCAAACTTTCAACAAGATCAGAAGAAATAAAACTATGCGATGCGCCAGAATCAAATAAGGTGCGAACAGGGAAACCAGAAATATAAACAAGACTGTCTACAGAAACACTACCTTGATCAAGAGCTGGAAGAGCGTTGAGAGCCTGCAGTTGTCCTCCAGAGGGTCCTGCTTGCTGAATTCGCCTTTTTCCTTGTCCCCGCTTTTTCGAGCAATCTTTGCTATGGTGTCCAGATTTTCCACAATGGAAACATTCGTCCAACTCTCTCCTCTTCCTTCTACAATCTCTTGCTAAGTGCCCAGCGATCCCACAGTAGTTGCACTTCCTTTTCTCCCTTTCCTTTTTGTTGTTGACCTTGTTAATCTTATTTTTCTTGTTTTTCTGGTTGCTCTGCTTGACCTTGCCACTCTTATCTTCCTCTTGAAGCAGGGCCATATTTACCAAACTTTCGAAGGTCGCTCCCATGGGTATATGAGATATGGCCAAACTGCGCAATGGCCCGTTCAGTCCTAGAGCAAAGTGCATGGCCTTCTTCTGAGCTGTGTTAACCAAGTCTAAACCGAACTGAGCAAGTTGACTAAACTTATCCACGTATTCCCTAATGGTCATGTTCCCTTGTTTTAGAGATAGGAACCTCTCCATCTGAAGGTCCTCCTCTGCCGACGATAAAAACCTTAGTCCAAACCTTATCTTAAACTCATCCCAAGTCTCAATTGGTCCAGTAGTGGTGGTGACTACCCACCAATGTGCAGCTTCCCCTTTCAACAACCATACCGCCAACAGAACTTTCCTACGATCTTCTACATCCAAGATAGCAAAGAGGTCTTCAGTCTCTTTCAACCAGTTTCTTGCCTCAACAAAAGTCTCCGTCCCCACAAAATTCTTGCTTCCCATTGCCTTAAAGTCTTTGTACATTTCCTCGAAACTCACTTGTGGATGCTGAGGGGGAGGAGGAATATCCACGGGGCCTGCTTCATTCGCCCTTGCCTCCATGTACTTCCTAAACCAAACAGGTACTTGCGCGCCTTCCGTGACGGTAAAATTAAGGGCCATACAGAAACGAAGGAAAAAGATAGGTTCAAGGGAACGAAGAAACGAAGCATAGTGCTAATAGCTTTTGGGGAATAGCCTTAAAATAAAGTAGACTTTTTCTTGGAAAAATACTTCTTCTAAAATTGGTTTTGAAAATAGTTTTTCAAAAGGTTTTTGAAACTTTTCTTGAATTTTTTTTTTCCAATCTCGTAAACCTTATGCTCTGATACCAAATGTAACACCCCACCTCCGCCGGCGCCACTCTCGCAAGGACATCGGCTTCGGAGGGGCGTTAAACAGGGTAAACATGCATGAAGATATCACAAGACAGAAACATATAAGTAAAACAGAGTAGATAAAAGCAGCGGATAACATTACTATTTCAAAACCATAGTTAAATTTACATCAAGAGTGCTTAATCATCATTTTTCCAAATAAACAAAACAAGTCTAGTACATAAACTGAAAACTGAAAAATACATAAGTAAATTATTCCCCAAAGTAGCAGTAGTGCAGCCATAGCATAGCTCAAGTCCAAACCGTACATGAGCTGTCAGAAAAGCAAGCTAAGTCCAAGCTAAGAGATAGAGTTTCCTCCCTGAGAACCTGGGGGGGAAACGAAAGAAAAGAGGCGAAAGGAAAACGGGTCAGTCATAAAGACTGAGTAAGTCCTAGTTACTTTCAGTCTAAAAACAAGTAAAGGTAACAAGACATGTGTAAACTGAAAATAAACCCAAGTACGGTGTCAAGATGGATAAGATAGACTAAGATATCATGATAAATCAAGTATAGGTCAAGTATAGTATCGCGTGTTCAAGGTTCGTTGCACCAACTGTACTAGTATTCTAGCCCATGTCAAGTATAATCAAGAAAGAATCCCTTGGGTCAATAAGACCCAATAATCAAGAGTTGGCCCCAAGTCAAGTATATTCAAGAAAGGATCATCTGGCCTAATAATCAAGAGTTGACCCAAGTCAAGGTCCAACTAAACGGTCTAGTCGATCGGCTCCCTATAAGCCTAACTCGTCGTGTTTCGGTGTCATACGGCCCCTATCGCGAATGTAGATACTTGTGCTAGGTCCACCCCAGGGGTGTATCAATCCCTAAGGTGACACCACTGACACGATTCAAGACACACAAGTACATCTACTGGTGCCCATGTTCAACGCGGGACCCATGTGCACGGGCACGGTCCACTTGAACTGGCATCACCAACTAAGCCGTCCCTTTTGGTCACTAACATTCAGAGTACAGTAATCGTGCTCCACCCTGCCTAGTCCCAGGGTACAATGATACATCTAGTGGGTTACTGCTGAAAAGGACCCCGCAACTAGGTTTTCCTAATGGGTTCAGTGTGTCCAAGATTCAAGACCTAACCCTAACAAATCAAGTATCAAGTTGGTTAAGTATATTCAAGATTCAAGACTTAACCCTATCAAGACATCATGTTCAGTTGGTTAAGTATATTCAAGTGGTTCATGACCCTTAACCCTATCATGTGGCATTAATTTATTTTAATGCACCCAACCTCTCACATTAGACTGACAGTTTGCGGCCACTGGTTAGGCCGGTCGATTCCGGGCCGGTTTTTGCCGCAGACTGAGTCTAACCTCGGGTTTCAAGCGCGGTATGACCAACTACTCACATTGGATCCTATTGTTTGTAGCTACTAGTTAAGCCGGTCGGTTCCGGGTAGATTTCTGCTACAAACTCAACCCAACCTCGGGTTGGCCATGTTCATGTTATCTAAGTGCCATGTCCATGTTTGTATTTTCAAGTATAAGTCATGTCATGTTTTCTTGTCATATCATGTCAAGTTTGTCAAGTTCAAGTTAACCATGTGAACATATTCATGTTATATCAGGTTTGCCTAAACTACCCAATCGTATTCCCCACGTACGTGAGTTCGAATCAATATAAATAGATCTAGTTTGGGAACAACATTTCAAGCAAATAGAAATTAATAGGCTTTTCAGATCTAGCATATTAAGACAATAGTTATGGCATAAGGCGATAGTATAAACATCCTAAACAATGGTTTAGACTTGATCCAAATGTTAACATAGTTTTGGTCTAGATCTACCCAAATTGGTATCCTAACATGTCAAAGATTCATAACAGTGATATCATAGGTTCATGAACATTGGGTAGACCTAACTCAATAGGTAAATTCCCAAGATCAAGACCCACAGATAATCAAAAATAGGCTGAATAAACTAGTCTAGATCCAAGTTTTATAGTCATAAACAGTCCATTGTAGTAGTTTCAAGGTCATGGTCATAGCCTTATAATTTTTAGGCAACAGTTCATGGTCATGTGTCATAAAGGTTCACAATTATCTTGTCATAATCATGGGCATTGTTTTATAGGCATAGGCATAGGCATAATCATATGTCCTCAATCATAGTCACAATTCCAATGTCATTTGGTAATGTTCCCAATATTCAAGATCCAAGAAAGAAACAGAATAGATCTAAGAAGAAAATACGAGAGATATGAATCATACATAGATCTGTTTCAATTTAACATGCTCATACTAGAATTATAGTTTTTATCTAAAATTAACTACAACTTACAGATCGAGGTTTAAGAAGTGGAGATCTAGAAACTAGTTGCTGAATCGTTGAATCGATGGATCTTGATTCGGTCTTTATGTTGTTCTCACTTGAATCCTAGCTTGAATCTCTTCTTGAACAGTATCTCCTTGCCTTGGTTTATTTTATTTGTTTATTGACTTAATTTAAAAGAGGAGAAAAGGCCATTATCATCTAGAATTTGAGCAGGATAAGGATAGAATGAAATGGTGTGTTGAGAATGAGGCTAGGGGTGAGTTTATATAGGTTTAGAGTCATGAATCAGGTCAGAAAATCGATCAGAAACATCAGAATGAAATTGGGCTGAAAAGCAGTTTCCGAGGGGGGGGGGTCGACCCCGGGGTCGACACATGGGTCGACCCCATGGGGGGGTCGACACCCATGTCAACCCTAGTGTCGACCCCTAGGAGAGGGGTCGACCCCTGGGTCGACACCCTGAGTCTGGCTGAAAACCGGGCTGATTTTTCTGAAAACTTCGTCGGGCCTTTTCTTGGTCATACGGACTCCGATTTACAAAATTTCGGACTCTATTTCGCGTATTTTTTGAGACGAACGCAATGGCATAGCCCGTTTCCCTTGATTCTGAATTTAAAATTAAATTCTGCCTTGATTATTGATTATTGCATGTTATTAAAATACAGGTTGTTACACATGGAATTTCTGGTTAACAATACGCTCAAGTATTTGGAACATCGTCAGATGACAGGAAGCGATTTGGTTGAAGTCGCATCACAAGCAAAGGGCGGCTTAAGACTCCTAATAGATGACCTCTTTTGGACACTAAAACATCAATTACGAAGCTTTGCTCTGAAAATCTCGTAGCCCTCTGAATAAGCTTCAGGTAGAGCTTTCATTTGGCTAAAACGGACTTACGGTTTGAATGTTACACTCGTTTCCGTGAACGCCCGCAGAACCAGAAACGTTTGGATTTCGACATTGATTGGACTCTAGGTCAGATCGGATGGCCCGGACCTGATCGGAAAGGAGGATCCGATCAACCTTCTGCCACACTGAAGTGCACTCTGCTTTGGAATGAAGTCATCGGCTCGGTTCGGATGGAGATGTAGGAACCCGATCCAATCTGCTTTCTCCTTACTGCCAAGAAGAACACGTCGCCTTCGGATTGAAGGCACCGGTTCGGATGGGATGGAGGACCCGATCCGACCCGTCTGGGACGAAATGTTCTACTGCACACACTCGACTTTGACCTATTCTTAAGGCCAGTTTTACTGCTACTTTTATGGACCAGACCACACATGGCTTTACACGAACTACAAGAGACTTCTTCCACTTACCCACTATTGGATTCGTGACACATTTCATTCATCCGGGAGACTCTCTACATCTATAAATACATGGATTCAAGGACTTCTAAAGGATCTTGGGCCATTCTAACTCTCAGTCTCCATTGAAGAGAACACAAGGACATTGTGCTTCTTTCATATTAATCTAACACGAGGATTTCGTGTATAAAACGACTCTCTCTTCCCCACTTCTTCAATAAAATGCAAGGATGATGTATGTAAATGATTCCTTCGGATTGTAGGAATGCATTTCATTTGTAATCTCTTAGGAATTAAGAAAATATAAAGTGGACATAGGCTTGGTTAGAGCCGAACCACTATAAAAACCTCGTGTGTTCCCTATTCTTTACTGCTTTCCAACATTTATTCTCTATGATCTGTGATTGTGAGGACTTCACACTGCATTTGGGTGTTAGTGCCATTTTTTGTCTAACAATAAAGAATAAACCAAAAACCGTAAACCATAGACCATAGACAATAAACATAAACCATAAACAATAAAGTATAAACAGTAAACTATATAATATAAAGCATAAACCATAAACATTTAACCATAAATGATAAATCATAAACAATAAACCATGAACCGTAAAACATAAACAACAAACCGTAAACCATAAACAATAATTTATAAACAATAAACTATATAAAATAAAGCATAAACCATAAACATTAAGCCATAAATGATAAATCATAAATAATAAACCGTGAATCATAAACAATAAACCATAAACTGTAAACCATAAACAATGAAGTATAAACAATAAACCATAAACAATAAAGTATAAAAATAAAGTATATAAAATAAATCCATAAACCACAAACATTAAGTCAAAAATGATAAATCACAGACAATAAACCATGACCCATAAACATTAAACCATAAACCGTAAACCATAAACAATAAACCATAAATCGTAAACAATAAACGATGAAGTAAATAACAGTAAACTATATAAAATAAAGCATAAACCATAAACATTAAGCCATAAATGATAAACCATAAATGTTGACACTCTTTTTAGTCAAAGCTATCATACATGGAATTTCTGGTTAACAATACGCTCAAGTATTTGGAACATCGTCAGAAGACAGGAAGCGATTTGGTTGAAGTCGCATCACAAACAAAGGACGGCTTGAAACTCCTAAAAGATGACCTCTTTTAGACCCGAAAACATCAATTATAGAGCCTTGCTTGGTAACACTTGTAGCCTTCTGAATATTCTTCAGGTAGAGCTTTCGATTGGCTAAAATGGACTTACGGTTTGAAAGTTACGCTCGTTTCCATTAATGCCCGCAGAACCGGAAATGTTTGGATTTCGGCAATGATTGGACTCTGGGTCGGATCGGATGGCCCGGATCGGATCGGAAAGGAGGACCCGATCCAACTTATGCCGCACAGAAGTGCATGCTACTTTGGAATGAAGTCATTAGCTCGGTTCGGATGGAGATGTAGGAACCCTACCCGATCCGCTTTCTTCCTATTGCCAAGAAGAGCATGTCGCCTTCAGATCGAAGGCACCGGTTCAGATCGGATAGTGGACCCGATCCGACCCATCTCGGATGAAATATTCTTCTGTACACACTCGAGTTTGACCTATTCTTAAGGCCTGTTTTACTCCTACTTTCACGGATCGGACCACACATGGCTTTACACGAACTACAGGAGACTTCCTCCACTTACCCACTATTGGATTCGTGACACATGTCATTCATTCGGGAGACTCTCTACATCTATAAATACACGGATTCAGGGACTTCTAAATGATCTTTGGACATTCTAACTCTCGGCCTCCATTGAAGAGAACACAAGGACTTTGTGCTTCTTCCATATTAATTTAACACGAGGATGTCGTGTATAAAACGACTTTCTCTTCCCCACTTCTTCATTAAAATACAAGGATGTTGTAGGTAAATGATTCCTATAGATTGTAGGAACGCATTTTATCTGTAATTTCTTAGGACTTAAGAAAATATAAAGTGGACGTAGGCTTAGTTTGAGCCAAACCACTATAAAAACCTCGTGTGTTCCCTGTTCTTTACCGCTTTCCTACGTTTATTCTCTATGATCTGTGATTGTGAGGACTTCACACTGCATTTGGGTGTTAGTTCCATTTTTTGGTCTAACAGTAAACAGTTATGATGGGAACGCTGCTTACTTCACTTATCGAGTGTATTCTGCTCCCTCCGTCACACAGGTACGTGACAACTTCATCGATTTTCCATTTTTTGCTCGGGTTTTGAGTAAACATCTTTGGACAAACGATATATAGAAGTTCGTCTAGAATTCACACTGAAAAAATATATGATCACGAGTTTCCATTTCCTTTTCACACAATAAACACCAGTCTCGTTGATTATACCCCATTCATTGAATCTGCCATTTGTCGGAAGTCTTCTCTTTATCTCTTTGTACGCTGTAAAGGACATTTTAGGTGGAATTAGCTTGCCCCATATAATTTTACACCAACTCACTGCATTATTATGTTGGTGTGTTAAGTTCCACGCAGATTTGATGCTGAACTCATTAGATCCATCCCATTTACATTTGTCATGTTCTCTCCCAAAATATAGCAGTAAAAATTCAATTTTCCTCTTAAGTTCAGAGGAACAAGGAAGTTTGTCACAATTCCACTGCTCATTTTCCACAATTCCATTTACAAAGGTAGTGGACAGCCATAGGTTGAATACGTGTCCCGGCCAAGGTGGTCGATCAAAGATTTATGATCAATCCATGGGTCTCTCCAGAGATCAGTGTTTGAACCATCAGCGAATTCACGTTCAATATTTTTTGCCACTTTATCCCTTATTTTCAGAATTTCTTTCCATGTTGAAGAAGCATTAGAGTCAGTAGGCATTGTCCAAAAATTATCTTTTATATATCTATTTCGCATCCATCTCACCCATAACCCGTTTTTCGATATTATTTTCCATGCTTGTTTTGAAGTAAATGCTTCTCTCATGTCTCTTAAGTTTCTCAAGCCAACTACACCTTCAGCTTTTTGTTTACGTAAATCACTATATTTGATTTTGTGTAACCCCCCTCCCCCCACCGAATGAAATCAGCACAAACTCTCTCAATTTTCCCAATCGAAGCATCAGGCAATTGGAATGTTTGAAGCCAAAAGTTAACTTTGGCTTGAATTATAGTATGAACTAGTTCAATTCTACCCGCTGCTGAGAGAAGACGAGAGCTCCAGCCTTGTAATCTTTCTCTGATGCTAGTAATTAGGGAAGCACATTCGCTATTTGTTATTTTATTCGATGACAGAGGAACTCCAAGATATTTGACCGGCAAATTCCCTTCTCTCACTTTCAACATGTTAAGAATGACATTCTTGTTTGTACAGTGTTTATTAAAATAGCACTTGGTCTTCAATTCATTCATCTTCAAACCCACATTACACTCTAATTTTTGAAAAATTTCCAAAATTCTTTGAGCAGCTTCTTCTCTAGCCTTGATACATATTATCAAATCATTCGCATATGGCAGATGACTAATGTACAGTTGAAAGTTGTGAATAGGCTGAATAACTTTCTCAAAATGCGCAATCTCCATCAGTAGAGTAAAATATTCCATCTCTACTACGAACAAGTATGGAGATAGAGGATCGCCTTGCCTGATACCTCTGTTGCTAGTAATGAATCCCTTCGGAGTTCCATTAATTAGGATAGAAAATGTAGGTGAGTTAATACATTCTTCTATGATTCTCGTGAATTTCGTTGGGAACCCCATTACAACAAGCATGTGAATAATGAAGCTTCGGTTGATTTTATCATATGCTTTGTGGAGGTCAACTTTTAAGCAAAATTTATCAGCCCCTTCTTACTAAAATTTCTTATCAACTCATGTGCTAGCAGTGAATTCTTTGAAATGCTCCGCCCTTTAATGAATGCGCTTTGACATTCGGCTATCAGATCTGGTAACACTTTTTTCATTCTATTGCATAAGACTTTGCTCAGAATTTTGTACAGGACATTGCAACAAGTAATCAGTCTGTAATCTGTAATATTAACAGGTTTATCAGTTTTTGGAATAAGACAAAGAAAAGTGTGATTAATTTCTTTCAAAAAATTTCCAGAATGAAAAGATTCGTTTAAAATACATACATACATATATATATATATATATGTATACATACATATATATATATATATTCTATACAAAAAGTGTTAGTATATATTTTATAATCAATGATAATTGAAATAAGGTTGTTGTCATCAAAACTCCATTCTCCAACATTTCTAAGGATTAGTTGAAGGTTCAAAAATTCTTTGGTTGATTTAATTGTTTAGATTGCTGGTTTGAATTGCTTGTTTGAATTGATTAGCTTGTTTGAATTAATTGGTTTGCTTAGTCTATTATCCTTCTATTTAGTTTATTAAACTAGTGTAGTCATAGATTTAGGGGGAGTTATAGAAATTTGTAGAGAATTATAGATTAAGGGAGAGTTATAGATTTAAGGGAAGTTATATATAGAATTAGGATATTATATAAGCATAAATTTAGGAGTACTTTATAAGGTATAGATAGATTTAGGATTCAAGGGGAGTACTATTGTCTTAGAATTTGCAGTGCTATTGATTTATAAATGTTATATGGTGTTTCATCGTATACCAAATACTGAAGAGGCCACCAGAAAAGAAAAATGAATGCCTAAATCAACACTTATATTGAAATACGTTGTCTAACAAGTCAATTTTAGTTCATGCCTTATCGTTATATGACATAAATTTTAATATTTAAAACAATTTTGTTCAAAATCACATTAAATTTAATATTTTAAATTATGGCAAAATACCAGGATGTTACAACCTCCCCCACTTAAAACTTTTCGTCCCCGAAAAGGCATAGTGAGAAAGTTGTAAATTTGTATATTTAATCATATAATTTCTTATTCAACTTATGAATAATTACCTATATAGGTTTGAAATCTCAAATTTTCTAAGTCATAAATTAATGAAAAAATTCGACAGAGTCTTCTTTGTACGGTTATGCCCGGAAAACAGCAACAATATATATATATATATATATATATATATAATCACAAATATTTATCTCATCTCAGTGATGAGGCATCCCAAAAATGGGGAGACAATATATAATGCCAAAAACACGATATTACTTCGATGTACGTACCTTTCATTTGTGTTATTAGCGATTTAACTAATTTTAAAGCAAGCAAAAGCAATAATATGCGCAAGCAGCTCCAAAAGCATGTAAATGTCATTGGTACGTACTAAAACTCAACATCCAAATAAGAAAGTGTATATAAGAAATAAATCTATGTATCTACAATAAACATATATGAAATAAAAAATACAGTCAAAGTGACAAATAAAACATCCAACATTCACACTCATCCAAATAAGCAAAATAACAAATTTCAATGTCAATATATATTTATATAATTCCATTTGGTTTATTCCAATGTTATATCATTCACATTTCCAAACGTTAATATTTAGTTTATTAACAATATTATAAGCATAGTCTATTTCATACACGTTAATTACTTAGTTATTTCAAATTTCAACATATTCTAATATTAGCCAAGTGTATAAACACTAACGTGTTCATTTTATTCAACTTAATTTGTTCAAAAATTTCAAAATCGAGTTTAACTTATTATTTCGAAAATTTCATATTTCAAAACATCCATTTTATTAATAATTTTGTTCTAAATCGCGAATTACCCTACTGCGATTTTTATGAAAATTTGAATTAAACATATCTTAAAATCTAAAAGTTGAAATTTAAAATTTTCTCTTTCATTAGACAATTATATTCCAATAGATCCGAAAGATTCTTGTTTCAAAGAATTTCGACTTATTTTGGATCGTATACATTCGTTTAAACTTTAATTCAGAAAATTACGAATTGCCGCTACGTGACGAGCTCGTTTTAATTTAATTTAATTAACACATTCAACCTTCGTTTAAGTTTATAAATTATAAACCAATTCACTTTTATTTTCATAAAAAAAGTTAAACATTTATATTCGACTTGGAAATATCAATTATCCTAAGTCGTCGAATATCTAACCATAAACATCAATACATATAATTTATTACCAAATAGTTTACTTAATTATCTTATTCATTGATTCGGTCTATTTGCGTTACTTGCATAGTTGAATTCAATTTCAAATACAATGAAGTACATACTAGTTACTTCATAACTTAAATTTCATTCGTATTTATAAACCATCAATTTTTCATCTTTCCTTATTCTGACCAATACCTGAGTATTATTCAATTGGTTATTCCTATAACATTTTAACTTCTATAAAATTTGGCAAGTTATATATTTATATATATATATGTATATATATGTATATATATATATATATTCTATGGAAAAAAGATTGATTATTGCATAAGTTCAATAGTTTCCAATTTATTTTAAATCCACTTTTACAAATCTTAAATGGTTTATAATTAAATTTATATTTCTTTTGTGCTCATTTTCTTATTTCACGGTTCAAAAGTTTAACAAATTCAAGCTTGGTCTGTTTCCTTATTTTAAAAATCATTCATTACTTGAGAACTTAAGAATTCAACTTCGGGTTCATTTCTATATCAAATTTCAAAATATTAAATATATATTGTTAGATCCAAAAATGGCCCTAACACCCAAATCAGAAATAATTCTAATGAAATGAAATCAAAAGCGAAGAAGAAACACATGGTTTATAGTGGTTCGGCGTTAAAGAGCCTACGTCCACTTTCTACTTTTTGAACTGATGATTTGAATGCAAATACAACAGTGATTTTCACTTAATTTCACTCGTACAATGCATGGATTCACTCAATCTCCTCTAAAATGTACTTTAAAAGATGATTGCAATCTGAATATATTGATGAAATTCAGGTAGCAAATGAGTGTGAGCTCTGAAAATGCCAAAAGTTCCCTTCAAATGGCCCTTGGAGGTGTATTTATAGGTGAAAAATCTCCCTGGAGTGGTTCCGGATCGAGGCACGTGAAGGCCATCCCACTCGATTCGGTGATGGGGGCTTTGGAGATGATGTCAACACATAGTAGTTGTAGGCGAACGTGGGATAATGGGTATCTAACCACTCCGTATTTTGAGGAGTGGTGGGATGTAACCGTCTTTCATTCGTCGCGTCTCGGTTCGGAGGTACGGAGGAAAAAGAGGAGCGGATCGGGCTACCTCGATCCGATCTGGATTTGTCCCAGCTTCTTCTGATTTCTGCTTCGTTTCCTTTTACTTTGGCTTGAGACACCCGATCTGATCCGAGCCCGCAGTGTACGCTTTTCTGATCAATACTCTTCATCAATTCCCTTTTTAACTTTGTGTAGCCTAATTCACAAAGTAGGCTAACATTTTGCCCCCTCGAAGTGCACTTCTATTGAAGATAGAGTGTACTTCGAAATTGTATGTGTATTGGTTTTTGAACTTGGATCATTGAATGGTCACTCTCATTCGTTCTTAGGGTTGTGTCACTTCGTAAAGTCACAATGTTTGTCGTCTATATTTACACTATAGAATGCACAAATTGCTTCCGTTGTTTCAAATTATTTTGAGAAATTTGCTTGATGTCCGACAGCTCCTCTAGGTAAGATTTTGTATGCTTCTCTTTAAGTCTACTTAATGTGCTGAATTAACGTTTGAGGTTCTACTTGGGTTTGGGTCCGATCCGTATGGCATTTCCTACATCTCAACACCATTAAGTGAACGGGCCAAATGACAATGGGCCAGCCCTCCGGTCCGAGCGGACTCACGTTGGCAGGAATACATAGGGCCACTCTACACTCATATATAAGTTTACCATTTTCTCCATTCCTCTCTTCTTCCTTTCGATTCTATCTTTTTCCAGAGTTTGCACAAAAGTGAAGAACAAAACCCTAATTCCCAAAACTCCAGAATTCTCCTTTAATCTTTGAATCGAACACATAGGTGGGTTAACAACTCCGATTAACTCTGTTTTACTTGATTTTGATTTGAATTCAGGAATAATTTGAGTGGTTTCAGCATGGTATTTAGTTGATCTCGACGCCTTGCCTTCCTCCTCCTCGCTACCATCGTTGATGGCCTCGTCGCTACCTCGAGGCGTTTGCGGAGGAGGTTTAAAGTTAGCGTTGGCCATGCCAACTCATAAGCACTTAGCTTTGATTTGGATTTTTGTTAAGAGGTTGGGTAGGAGACGAAGGAGCGGAGAGGAAGAAGAAAGGAGAAATGGGGTAGGTTCGGGTTGGATGCTCCAAAGGGATAGGACGGAGAGGAAAGGTCGGTTCGGGTCAAATGCTTCACGAAGATAAGGATTGGCTATTAAGGACAGCGGGTTGGACTGGTTTGGGTCGGAAGGAGGAATTAATGTTGTGGTAGGAGGTTGAGATGAGTAGACAGATCTCGTAATGCTGATGTTGTACGGATTGTGGTCAACCGATCTGACCCCATCCCTTATCTTCGTTTTGAACCGGTCTGCTTATGTAAAGAACCTGAATCGGCTTTATTACTACGTGAACATCGAACCAATTGTAACATGCACACCCGAACCGATCCGAAGACATTCAACTTAACGCGCAAGGACTGCCTAACTAATTCAAATAACACTGATTTTGGCCTATTACTTTGTGGAAAGTTAGGATAGAGCCTTTTAATTATGATCAGGCTTTCATGACTATTATAAGCACTCGACTTCTTTGCCACTTTTCCGCATTGTGTCTTTATATACTCTTTGTACCTCTTTAATTCTTGTCACTGCACACACATTGGCACACACATGTATAGGGGACAGGATAAATTTACTCTAATCCTTGCTATTGTTTCTTCAATAGTACATCATATATGACCGAGAGACGCTCATCTAGATTAGCAGAGAGGAGAGAAGTTGCCGGATCATCTATAAATCCACCCGTCGAGGATGTATCCTCCACCTCGGATTCAGGATGAGACAGTGAGGGTCCAGACCATGAAATGGGGACTCAGGCTAGTGAAGCATTGTCCGGGGGTAATGTCTCTCTAGGTGAGGAAAAAGAAGGAGGGGTAGGAGATGATCGTGCTCCAGATGAGTTTGGCAATGTCAAAATCTTGGATTTGCCTAAAGATTCAGTTGAGTCAACAATTGATAGTGACAGAATTATTCGGATACGCCTGAAACATGGGATTCCTAAAGGAGATACTCTGTTGCCTTCGAAAACAGATCGTCCCCATAATCCACCGGAAGGGTATATGGCTATCACCAGATTGATGTGCTTAGTCGGGGCAATACCTCATTTTCCGCCTTTTGTCATCGATTTTCTGAGACAATTGAGGATTGCTCCCATGCAACTTCTTCCCAACTCTTACGCCTACTTGTATACTCTATACGTGGCCTATAGAGAAATCCTTGGTGAAGGGTTGACTTTCGAAGATGTTTATTTCTTTTACAACTTCAAGCATCGAAACAATGACACCCCGTCCCTCGTATATTTTGAACCAGTGCCAAAAAGGAAAATTATCACCATTCCATTTAGTAGCAATGCCGGGGATCCAAAACCCGAATGGTTTTATATTAAGCAGCAGCCTGGATGTGCTAGAAGATGGCTCAAATCAAGTAAGGACATCAATGTTTAAGTTCCAAACCTCATAAATATACTAAACACCGTTTTTTTCCACATGCAGTTCCAAAGTCGCCGCAAGAAAAGCATCCAATGCAATTTGATCGCTTAAATCGACTACTCAATGGTGATCAAAAATTCCTGACCATCAAGGAATGTTTGGTGGATGAATATCTTCATAGGCATCGTCTAATTGCTATAACTCGTAGCATAGGGAATGGCGAGGGACCTTATGTGTATATACCTCCTGTCGAAGGGCCAATTGAGGCTTCGCCAGTACATGGGGAGAGCCCGAAGGATCCTCTGATGCCTCAAAAGATCCCTTCTCCTTCATCTTCTGCAACTCGAGGTGACATACTAGCAAATACACCTGCCACTGACAGGGATAAATATATCACTCCTGATGATGCAGCCACTCCTGAGAGGCCAATTTCTCCAAAGGGGTTGCCATCAGTTATTCCTCTAGGATACACTCCCATAGCAGATGAGTCCGCCTTTCAGGGTTTGGGAGATCTTCCCTTGCCCGAAACTCTGTATACTCTAGAAGACTTTCCAACAAATCCTCTTACTTTTACTTCCGTGGAAGAGATTACTCCCGTAAAGGCCGGGGAGACTGCACGTACCAGCATCGGTCCGGGCTCTAGTTTGTTTGGGGGGAACATCACTTAGGATACACACGGCACTCTAGCACTGCACGTCACAGCACTTGAGATTTATGTTAATGTTGACTATAATATTTTCTCATTTCTTCTTATAGGACAAATGGGAAGGCAACGCTATCATATGAGGGGTGTTCGTTCGAGCATGCCCCCAATAGATCCCGTTGAGAGGCATGACCAGCATTAGAGCAGGGGAAGAGATAATAGGAGGGATCAACCTTCAAGACCCTACCGGTCTTCCCGCTCGAGATCTCCGTACCGTAGAGACTTAGATAAACACAAGAGCCAAACAATTTCTCAAGAACGGGATAAGGATGTCTCCAAGTCTTCTTCTGTGTCTAAAGATAAAACTTCACAGCATAAATCTTCAAAGAAGGCGCTCGACCCTAAAGAAAGGCAGCCAGAACCGGTGAAAGGAACGAAAACGGCAAATCTCTCATACCAACAAGGCGTTGTAACATCGATATCACTACCACAAGACCAGTCATGCTTAATGATTAAAACAGAGCTAGACTGGAACTCTTAAAGCAACAATTTCCTGATCATCACTTCAGGCACATGCACTTTGTCCCACAGCTCAAACCGGTGGATCCTGATTGGGCCAAGGATGTCAAAGCTTCCATAGATTTTGTAGACAAACAATACAAGGAGATGAAGAGATATTCAAGGAACCTCTCCAAAATCATAAATGACCTAATAGCAGATGTGAAGATTATGCAGGACGCTGCTGAATATGATATAAGAGCTATCGAAAATAGGGAGAAAGAACTTGAGGATTCCCAGGCCCAACTTGCCCTTGCAGAACGCGATGCGAACAAATATAAACAACAATTTGAAGAAATGAAAAAGCGTTATCATTCCGAGCTCGAATCCCACAGTCAGGAGCGAATAGACTTAAAGAAACAGGCAGAGGATGCTAAATCTGAAAGTACTTGTCTTGCCCTAGAGAAAGCGGACTTAGCAAAAAAGAACGCAGAGCTTAAGGCTAAATTGCTGGAGGCTGAGACAAGGGCAGCTCTTGCCGAGGGAAATGCAAATACGGATTTGCAACAAGTTGAGAAAGTCAATGAATAGCTTAGAGACGCTCAAATGGAGATTGACGAGAGTAGTGAAACCATGGTTGGATTTTTTGCACAAGTGATCCGTCACCGAAACCTTGCCTGGCTCAAGGACTATCCCACTCCCCTTATGTATGCATGGGACCAACTGGTCGAATGGGAGAAAGAAGAACTTGGAGTGGATTCGATTGATGAAAGCAAGTTGATAGAGTAATACTTGAGGGGCGAAGAGACAGCCCGCTTGGCCGAAGGGCGAAGACTTGTTGCTGCTGCCATAGAGGAAGAGAAACGCCAGACCAAAGGGAAAAATACCATCGAAGCCGGCTCCTCTTCTGCTACAGCTGGGGTCATTGGAGTAGAGGGATATGACCCGGAAAGGCCAGGAATTCCTGGGGCTTCTCTTTTGCCTCCTATAGTCGAGTCTACCTCTGAAGTTACTGTTGTTCAAGTCGAGAAGTCTGCTGAAGGTATTTCTACCTTTTCGCCTCAACTCATCAAAGCTATTTCAACCTTTCGTCATATTATTGGATAGACAATTGAAGGACCCATGCCTTCTCTTGAGTTAATAACTGTCGCTTCTCGCTCTATAGGTACTAAGCCAGTTGAGAAAACCGACGATTCGCAAAAGACGTCTCCGGGTGAAAAGTCTACTGAAGAGACCCGGGAGAAACAAGATGAAGTCGCTACTACAGAACCTGGAAAGGGTGATGAGGGCAAGAAAGAGAAGGTTATCAACAAGGCACCCGAATCGCCTAACTCCGAAACTCCCCATGATGACGAAATAATAGTTGCTTTGAAAGATGACGGTGGTAATGACGGGCATGATGAAGATCCCGATGTTACTATAACTGGGGACTCAGGGAACGTGGATGACGTGACTTTGGCTGAAATGAAGGCCAAACTGGACAAATGCATGCAGCTGAAAGTTGAGGAGACAGACCCTGAAAGTCTTAAGCCTCTTGCAATGGTGCCTACTGGATCGAGGTTAGTTGTCAAACTTTCAACTAGGTCCATTACAGAAGAACTTGCTAAAAAATCTTCTATTGATCCTAGTGTCACAGTCCCGAGGAAGAAGAAACGAAAGTGTATTTTCACTTAGGCTGAGAAAGAAGAGAAGGAAAAGCTCAAGGCTTCCAAGAAGGCAAAGTCAACTCCAAAATCCAAGTGAAGATACACTTTGTCTTTTGCTTTGATGCTCCACTGGTCCGTGTTGTTGTAGCGAGTGCGGCCCTCGCATCTTTTGCTTAGTTTTTCTATATAAACTCACGTATTTGTGAATAAAGTAGTTTGTTCCCTGCAATGTCAAATATTTGTAAATCTATCATTTAAGTAAAAATGCAGATAAACAACATGTCATATCACAGTTATACAATAAAGTCATTATTAAGGGAACACGTGTATATATATTCCCCCAATCAATATTGAATAGACTAACTAACTAAGGCTTGTTCGAGATTGATTAGAATTAACATTCAGTTGCCCTCGACTCTCTGGTGGGGCTAAATTTCTTTTGCCGTTGATGCTTATCCTTCTAGCATCTTTATACTCTCCTGTCTCATAACCAGGTTAGAGTATTATTGAGGTGGTCTCTTATCGGGGTGCACCTTCACGCCTCAAGGGACGTCGTCTTCCCGTCCTTTATACTCTCTCTCGATTCATGAGAGTTAGAGTTAGGAATGTCGTCTTCCCATTCCTTCCATCTTGTTACGCAAATGGTCATTTCGTTTGCTCCTGCATGTGAATTGTCCTTAATCTTTTAAGCTTAATTTAATGTTCAGTATTTCGTAATTAGGACAGAACAGTCACAGAAGGTAAAAATAATGCAGTAAAATAAACGACACACGATATTTTTATAGTGGTTCAGCTAAGTCGTAGCCTACGTCCACTTTATAATCCTTTGTTCATATAAATAGACTTTTCAAGGCAAGTCGTGCCTTGTTACATAGTTCATAAAAACAAAAGAAAGGAATATATATATAACTCAAATATCACCGCAGATGCTGAGCATTCCAAGCTCTGGGAATCTCCTCACCATCCACGGTCGTTAGCTTGAAGGCTCCTGTATCAAGCTTCCGTTGAATGGCATATGGTCCTTCCCAGTTTGGTCCCAATTGGGTTGAAGGCGGGAAGATTAATTTCAACACTAAGTCCCCTGGCTCGAAAGTCCTAAAGCGAACTTTCTGGTTATAATAACGTGCTATTTGGTGTCGATGCCTTGAAGCATGCAAGTTTGCTTCGTCTCTTTTCTCTTCAGCCATGTCAAGAGACTCTAGGAGGAGTGCTATATTTGTCATTGGGTCATAGTATGTCACCTTATGAGAGGGGACTTCGAGTTCCACCGGGATCACTGCCTCTGATCCGAAGGAGAGTGAAAAGGGAGTATGGCCAGTTGTCGTCTTAAAGGTTGTTCTGTAGGCCCACAAAGCTAGCGGCAACTCAACCAGCCACTTGGCCTTGGCCCGTTCCAACCGCTTCTTAAGAATAGATTTAATAACTTTGTTTATTGCTTCAACCTGCCCATTCGTTTGCGGGCGGGCAACAGTTGTATATCTTTTATCGATCATGTATTTCTGACAAAAGTTTCTGAATTCAGCGCTGTCGAACTGGGTTTCATTATCAGTTATAATGGTCTTCGGTATCCCAAATCAGCAAATAATACTTCTGACCACAAAACTTATCACCTTTCTTACCGTGACCGTGGTTAAGGGTTCGACTTCCACACACTTCGTGAAATAATCCATGGCGATGATCGCGTACTTTGCTCCTCCTTTGGAGATGGGTAACACTCCAATAATATCAATTCTCCACATGGAAAACGGCCATGGGCTTACCATTGACTTAAGCTGAGTTGGAGGTGCTCTGTGAATTTTGGCGAATCTTTGACATTTGTCGCAGCATTGTAAATAATCAGCCGCGTCTTTATTCACGCTAGGCCAAAAATATCCATACTGCAATACTTTCTTTGCTAGGGTTTGGCCCTCGTTGTGGTCCCTACATTACCTTCATGTACTTCTTGTATTACACGTCTGATGTCGTCGTGTGCTATACAACGTAGCAGGGGCATGGAAAACCCTTGGCGATAAAGGACGTCGTCCTGTAGAACGTATCTTGTAGCCTTACATGTCACAGCTCATCTTTCGCTTTTCTTCAATGAGAGAATTCCGCTCTTGAGGAAGTTCTTGATTGGTGTCATCCATGATTCCCTCTCTGGCTCGGCTTCTAGGGCTAGTTCCACTTCCATTAAGTCGAAGCTTGGTGACTCCAATATTTCTATGGGAACCATTTCGGTTTCTTCAGGGTTGTCAGAACTTGCTAGTTTTGCCAGCCGATCTACTTTCTGATTCTCTGCTCTTGGAATATGTATTATGCTGTAACGCTCCAAATTGCCCAGTAACTCCTTAACTTTTCTAAGATAAGTAACAAGTCGAGGTCCTTTGGTCATAAACTCCTCTCATACCTGGCAGACAACTATCTTGGAGTCACAAAATATGTCCAGTGTTTTTACTCCTAACTCCTGGGCGAGTTTTAGCCCGGTAATCAGGGCTTCATACTCGGAATCGTTATTGGTAGCAGGAAATTCCAATCGCAGGGCATAGTAAATAGATCATCCTTCAGGAGTGACTAAAACCACTCTGGCGCCAGATCTTCGATCATTCTTGGTCCCATCCGTAAATAACTTCCACGGGCTAAGTTCTAGCTCGTGTTCCGAAGCAACAACTTTGTCATCCACCGTTTCCTCTTTGGGAATCGTGAATTCTGCTATGAAGTCGGCTAAGGCCTTCCCCCTTAGTGATCACCGTGGTTGAAATTTCAAATCAAATTGACTAAACTCGATATTCCATTTAAGTAACTGCCTCGATGCTTCGTGTTTCTGTAATACTTGTTTTAGAGGTTGATTAGTGTATATGACTATCGGATGAGCCTGAAAGTAATGACGGAGCTTTCGGGGGGCAATCAAGAGGCTATAAGAAAGCTTTTCTATTCTTGGATAATTATGTTCTGCAGTAGCTAGCTTCTTGCTTACATAGTAGATAGACCTCTGGACCTTGTCTTCTTTACGTACCAGTGTTGTGCTGAAAGCATAAGATGACACCGCCAGATAGACATACAAATCCTCGCGGTCCACAAGTTTTGATAATATCAGGGGTTTCTCTAATAAATCCAGTAGATTCTGGAAAGCCTCCACACAATTGGGAGTCCACTCGAAGTTACGTTTTCCCCGTTTTATCAAATCGAAGAAAGGGACACATTTGTCTGTGGCTTTGGAAATAAACCCGCTTAAAGCGGCGACCTTCCCTGTCAGGCTTTGAACGTCCCTAATCTTTCGGGGTTCTTTGATGTTTCTTATTGCTGCTATCTGGCTAGAATTAATGTCAATCCCTCGAGAACTTACAATGAACCCGTGGAATTTCCCTGATGCAACCCCAAATGAGCATTTTAGAGGGTTCAACTTCATCCCATACTTTCGCAAAATGCCAAAAATTTCCGCCAAGTCCTTCGTATGGTCGGAAGACTGTCTAGACTTCACAAGCATATCGTCTACACAGACTTCCATGATTTTTCCGATTTGATTATAGAACATGCGGTTAACCAAGCGTTGATATGTGGCTCCTGCACTCTTCAATCCGAACGGCATTACCACATAGCAATATAACCCTAAGTCTGTTATGAAACTCGTGTGCTCTCGATCCGGTACATGCATAGGAATCTGATTATATCCTGAATATGTTTCCATGAAGGAAAGAAGCTCCTGTACAGCTGTTGAATCCACTAGTTGATCAATCCTAGGGAGCAGGAAGCTATCCTTTGGACATACTTTGTTTAAATCCAAAAAATCGAGGCACGTTCGCCATTTTCCATTTGATTTCTTGACTAAAACAGGGTTCGATATCCACTCGGGACATGTCGAATCCCTGATGAACCCGTTATCTTTCAAATTTTCCACTTCTTCCTTTAAAGCTGCAGATCTCTCTGGGCCTTGCATACGCCTCTTCTGCTTGACTGGAGGGTGATTTGGGTTCAAACTTAGCGAGTGGCTCATAACTGCTAGAGATATTCCGCACATACCTGCATGAGTCCAAGCAAACACATCGAGGTTTGCTTTCATAAAATCAGTTAATTCCTTCGACCGGAAGGAACCCAACTGGGACACAATCTTCAAGACCTTCGCTAGGTCGTCGTCATGGATTGGGATATCAACAGTTACCTCATTGGGCGTCGCCCTTCTGGCTTCTGGTTCTTCATCCTCCCTGGGGTCGATATCCCCAAGAGTCTCGTCGGGCGATTCCCTAGGTGATCTGGTCTTTAGCTGCTATGCTGAACCCTCCTTCGGAGGGGAGGGAGCACCCTTAGCATCTATGCTTAATCCCTTCATCAACATCTTTAGCTTGGCCATATAGCAGGCTCGTCCGGAGACCTGATCACCTCTCATTACTCCAACCCCAGCTTCGGTTGGGAACTTCAGCAATAGGCACCAGGGTGCGATGCAAGCCATGAATTCTGTGAGTGCCGGTCTAATCAAGAATGCGTTATAGGGCGAGTCGATGTCCAATACTACAAACTGAAGAATTCTTACTCTACGGCGGTCCCCTTGTCCTAATGCTACTGACAATTCGATATATCCCATCTGAGCCGTTGATGCCCCGTTGAAGCCACGAATCCATCCCTCACAAGGCTTCACCTCTTCCGGCTCGAGTTTCATCTGATCGAATGCTTTCTTGAAAAGAATATTGACCGAACTCCCATTGTCAACCAATACATTATGAACTAAAGCGGGACCAATAGTGGTAGTGATGACCAATGGGTCTTCAGTTGGTGATTGAACTCCAACATCATTCTTGTTACGAAACACAACATCATCAGACATTGTTTTCTGTTGCGTCACCAGAGCGATATCTTCAAGGTCATTACATTCTTCCAGTCCGATGTGCTTAGATGCATTAACATATTGGTCCATTTCTCTGTAACTGTGGCTGGATGGATGGGGCCCACCTACTATATTATTGATGACAATTCCTTTACCTTTTTGTTGAGATGTTGGCTTAGGGACAGGTTGATTCTAATTTGGGGCCTGTCCCCCTTGCCCCTGTCTCTCAGAGCGACTTTATACTCATCTAGCTTTCGTTCTCGAAGTAATTTCTCAACATCATCCCTCAAGTGACGGCAATAGTCGTGGTATGTCCATGAGTTCCATGAAACAAACAGAATTTCCCACTTGCAATCTCCTTTTCAATTGAGTCTCTGGGTGGTGGCTTTTATATTGTAAGACGTTGTACGTATCCAGGTAAATGTTTTCCAATGTGTCACTCAATGGTGAATAGTTCTCAAAATTTTGGAATCGAGGTCTTTTGCTGGAGTTGTTCCCTTAATTCCTATTCCTCCTATTATCGTTGCCATTCCTGTTGTTATTACCTTCGTTCTTGTTGCCGACGTTCACCTCAACCTTCCCCGAGCTGTCACCGGATTGCTTCACAACAACATTTCTTTGGACGCCTTTCTTCGAGGCTTCTTCAGACTTTCTCTTTCTATTTGCATGGGCTTCCTCTCGCCTTAAGCGAATATTGGCCTTTTCGTAGAACAATTCCCTAGTGGGGGTGGTTTTCCGGATAGATAATCCCTGAATTCTGTGTCAGGGTCGACTCCTTCTATTGAGGCCATCAAAATAGTGGGCTCGTGAGGATCACCAACTTCGATAACAGCCAGGTTGAAGCGAACTAAATACGATTTCAAAGATTCTCCTAAAGCTTTCTTAATCCTTGATAACTCAATGATGCTCTTAGATTTTCGAGCGTGAAGTCGGAACTGGTTCATAAAGCGTTCACGTAGTTCTTTAAAAGTTGATATCGATCGTGGAGGGAGTCGAGTGAACCACATCAACGCCACGTCTTCTAGATAAATCAGGAAGGCCTTGCATTTTACTGCATATGGAGCTGCTGCAGCATTCATGAACCATGCATATCTCATCAGATGTTGTCCCGGGTCAGTCCTCCCAGAATACCGATCCATTTGTGGCAAATTAAATCGTCAGGAGAATTGAAAGTCCAATATGTCATCTGTAAAGGGGGTGTGACTTCTTTCAATGCCCCAGTCCTCATTATTGTAGCGTCGGCTTTTTGACATGATTTGGCACACCATTTCCCATACATCAGCATTCGTTAATGTTGGTTGAGGTTCTCTTGCTCTGATGTTCGGATTGCCTCTGGGTTCCTGATCAGGGGATGTTCTCCTGTTTCTAGCAGCAGCTGCTCTGCTCTGTTCCCTACGTTCCCGGTCATTTATGGGAGGAAGGGGTTGAAGTTGTTGTCCTTGCGTGGGATTAATAATGTTAGGATCCATGGGTAGAACGTGAGATCCACGCATGGGTAGCAACATAGGCTCTCTCAGGCTCGGATCATTATGTCCTAGCACACGAGCAACATCTTCACGGGATCCCAAAGATCCAAAGGTCAGTTATTCAAGATTTACAGCTCGTTCAAGCAGCCTTCTTTCACGAGGGTGTTCTTCATTCGAAGAAGATGAATAATCTGCTGCAAGGCGGCGTGTTGGAGAAGGTGTCTTCTCCCTCCGAAGCTCACTGAGTTCCCTACTCATGGTGATCATGTTTTCTTGCATACGAAGACTGTCACGTTTGTGGGCTTCCAAAGAATTTCTAGTACTCTCAAGCATGTCAAGAAAGCGCGAAAAGTCTCCATGCGTGATGGGTGCAGATGGAGAAGGTTGATCACTAGTCATCGCGGCTGGTATCGGAGCATTGGTGGGTGCTCGAGTAGATGTATCAGTTTCAACAGAGTTTGGGTCGGATCGGAGTAGGGCAGCAGAGTCGATCCGGTTCTTAGGAGGGGCACAAGCAACTTCAGTGCCTTTGGTTCGGATCGTATCCACTTCATCAATCTGGTTCGGTGCGACTGGATCGGATCGGCCTGCTCTAGAGCTTTGACCCCATGACCTCGTCCAGACGATGGCCTGCTGATCTTCTCTAGCTTCATTCTCTTGAGCGCCTTGCACTTCTTTTCCTTTAGCCATAATGTCCAATTCTTTAGTGATTAATCAACAAATACTTGAAAATGTCGGAAACGGAGGATTAACTTCTTTGAACTTGAAGGTCCAAATAGTAGAACGATAATCCAAAAAAGCGGAGAATTAAAAGATATCTCAGGGAAAGCACCAAAATGTTAGATCCAAAAATGGCTCTAACACCCAAATCAGAAATAATTCTAATGAAATGAAATCAAAAGCGAAGAAGAAACACACGATTTATAGTGGTTCGGCGTTAAAGAGCCTACGTCCACTTTCTACTTTTTGAATTGATGATTTGAATGCAAATACAATAGTGATTTTCACTTAATTTCACTCATACAATGCATGGATTCACTCAATCTCCTCTAAAATTTACTTTAAAAGATGATTGCAATCTGAATATATTGATGAAATTCGGTTAGCAAAGGAGTGTGAGCTCTGAAAATGCCAAAAGATCCCTTCAAATGGCCCTTGGAGGTGTATTTATAGGTGAAAAATCTCCATGGAGTGGTTCCGGATCGAGGACATGTGGTGACCATCCCACTCGGTTCGGTGATGGGGGCTTTGGAGATGATGCCAACACATAGCAGTTGTAGGCGAACGTGGTATAATGGGTATCTAACCGCTCCGTATTTTGAGGAGTGGTGGGATGTAACCGTCTTTCATTCGCCTCGTCTCGGTTCGGAGGTACGGAGGAAAAAGAGGAGCAGATCGGGCTACCTTGATCCAATCCGGATTTGTCCCAGCTTCTTCTGATTTCTGCTTCGTTTCCTTTTACTTTGGCTTGAGACCTCGGATCCGATCCGAGCCCACAGTGTAGCCTAATTCACAATGTAGGCTAACATATATTATATCTTTTATATAAACCATACTATAAACGATTCAAATGAATTTCAATTTCTTAAAACAAGGTATAAAACTTCTAAGTGGTCTCCTCGACTCAAACTCTTGAAAATGAGCGTTGATGATGCGTGCACTTATCACCGAAATCATTTCCAAAGACAAGAAGGGAGTATACATTTATTTCAATTAAATCATTTAAAACCAATTTCTATATGAAACAACTTTTAAAATATAATGATATTATTTCAAAATCAATATTTCAAAACCACCCAAAACTAAATTCTCAAATTCATATTTAACTTCTTATTTCATTACCAATTAAATTTCAACATTTCATTTTTCTTAAACCATTCATTAACCAAAGAACCCCTTATGATCACACATGGAATTATAAGTAGTAATTATTTAAAATAAGTATTTATTTTTAATTGAACCGTTAATATATGTTAATTTACTTGAGTGACAATGTCGCTTCCTTTCCCTTTCATCTAGGAAGCATTCGACAGAACGGAAATGACAATCAATACATAGTTTCCACAATTTGTCCTTACCAGGTAGGACAAACTTCTATATTGGGCGCAAGCTTGATCATCGTGAGCTTACTCCATCGACTCCATTATCATTCTCTCGTATTGAAATAATCGCGCTCCGAGTTGATCTCATATCCCAACCGCGAAATCCAGGCTTCAGAGTGAAAATGGAGAGAATAAAACACACCACGATAGTGAATCGAATTCAGTCACACTCTCCAACACAGGCACATTGCTGAAATCGTTGAACTCTACTTCGACTCCTATGAAGTCGATACAAACCTATTAGTAGTGAACCATAAACTGGTCTTAAGCTAGTCGATTTCGAGAACTCGAAATGATAATGTAACACCCTAAAATTGGGATTAATTAAATTAGTTATTTAGTTAGGTCCCAAAAATAGATTTTGAGCAAATGATGGAATTTGACCATGAAACTTACACCGTTGCATTCATGATGGAATTCTGGTCAACTTTCATGTTTGGAAATTCGCGAACAAGGTCTGTACGAAAAGTTTCAGACAAAATAGGAAAACGAATGAAAAATAAATAAATAGAATAGTGTATATAAAGGTTGTAACGACCCAGGATTTCCGGCCCTGAAAATCGACATAAATACCCTTTATCGTACTCATGTCGATCCTCCAAGCACCGAAAACACTGGATAGTTATTGGAGAGAAATTAGAGAGTGAGATAAGAAAGAAAGAAATATTAGAATAGAAGAAGAAGAAGAACTAACACAACACAGATTCTCACATCGCAGCGGAACAAAATATAATACAGAAATATTCTTTATTGAGAGCTTTTGAAAATACTTACAATATCAGAGTACAACACACATCTGGACAGTTTTGATAATCTGTCCTCATGTATATAATTACACAGTGGAATATCATTCGTCTGAACATCTTCAACTAGTCTCTGGACTTCGCAGTTCCTGATAACCTGAACCTGTACACTCCGGGCTAACCCGAGCATTTTCAAAACACCGGGTCAGTCTGGTGGACCAGAGTGAGAAAAACTCGCACAGCATTTAGGATATCACACAACTTGATTTTAAAGTTAAAATCCTTTCGAAAGCAAAAGGATAATCGTAAGACCAAATCCACACATAAACATGGACGGTTTTTACCTTACGATAACCCAAACCAGTTTTCGAAATCAATATCTTTTCTGATATTATCATAGTGTCTTAATACAAGTAAATATCAATCTAGTGGAACGCTTGCATCTCACGCTCCACGTATATATATACAATCAAAAACCGTGGGCACTTATTGGAGATTGGATCCCAACTTTGACAAGGTATGGGACCACCTGCTGGCTGTGTATCTCTAGAGGCGAATACACTGGGTTCAACAAGAACGTCTTGCAACCCGGCCCTCACATGACCGACCACTCATTTCGCTTGAGTGTATCGAATGTATATCACCAACGGTTGGACTCAAACCACTGTTCCCGAATGGACAAAATCGATAGATTAAGAAACAAAAGGAATTTCTATAGATAGGTGCTTATACATCCTAATGAGAGCAACCCACATAGCCATGCTGCCTGCCTGATTTTTGTCATCTCCCGGTTGATGAGGCTTGAGGTCAGAACACATCTGGTCATCATACACTTTGAATGCCACATCGTCAGATCCGCCAGATCACATTGATTGACGTCCACAAAAATACTCTAGTTTATTTGGATAGAGAATAACCATTTCTCCGCCATCAACTATGGTACATTTGGAGAAATCAACGCATGTAATTCCTTTGGAAATACTCTGTCAGACATCCGTCCATACAAGTCATCCAGGAACAGGATGAACCGAAGGTACCCTCCTACTGCATCCAATATAGGAATCACCCCATGGATCAGTAGCGAGTAGTCCTTGCATCCCATAGATCCCAACCACGACAGAACCCCAGTATAACTCTGGGGCGAATCAGAGATTGTAAGTGGTCCTTCCGCTTTATGAAGATCTATGTTCTTCACATGCTCCATCTTGATCGTCGCTTGATCTCTTCTTTATCTTTCGTATTTGTTGGTTGGAATGGTTTTCGAATATACATTCGATCCCGGTCTTTCCATACCAACAATCGTAAAGGTCATACTTGATAGTCGGTTATTTAACTATCAAGTGAACATCCATGAAATCACAAAAATAGATTTATTGGTCTGGTACTCAGCATCCCTTGGCTTTTAAATTTACCGCCCAATTTCCTTTTAATTCTGTTACTAAGGAAATATCATCTCGTCTCATTCCTGTTACTTTGGAAGTCTTAACACACACTCACGCCATGACCAACTCGTAACATCCTTGGATAGTCCCGAAGTCGTTCAAGATGGGGTATTTTAATTACCTCTCAGACCTTGACCAACAACGTTCTTATCTTCAGATGAATACAAGTTGAAATTCAAAAACCAATATTTAATCACATTCCACTTGTCTTGTTTATTAAAATATAGCCTTATAGTCCTTCCTACCCTTTTTAGAAGTTCTCTTTTTAAATATTAACTTACCACACATTTCTTTCATTACTCTCGACTTGTTAAAATAAGTTTGGTTTATAACTGGATTATCATTACAAATCCTATTTTCAACGTCGTTTACCAAGCTCAAATCAAATCCCTTTTACCAATCCTCTTCTTTTTTGTGGAAAATCCTTTTCCACTCTATTGGCTTAACTTAATATAATTATCAGGTATTTCCTACTTAAGACAACAGTTAACTTAAATTCAATTAAAAACCCTGTTTAAAAACCTCAGGTTTAATACAAACCTTTACATCTTTATCCCCTTTTACTTAATTCGAACGTTAAGTAATCCCTTCATTTTAAGACCCGAGTTTATAACGTCTTTCCAAAACCACCTATATTCCAGAACACTTACTTAAACGATTTTAAGAAGTAATTACTTAAACTAAAAACAAATAGTTTTCTTTTACATTCACTCTTTGTAAATCAGTTAAACACTCCATTTCAAAAAAAAAACTAATAATATATCCTTTAAACTCTACTTTAAAATTTAAACCTTATCGTTAAGTGATTTTTTTTTGGTCACTAAACAAACTAATAAAATGTTAATCTCAGTTAAAATGCCCAACTTGGTTAATTTAAAATACGATTATATCCTTAACCCATTTCCAGTTAACTCCTCGTTTAAATTAATCAAATATAATTAATTTAAATAATTTCCTATTCCAGTTATAAAATATATTTATAACTTTAATACCGTCGACACACCGTCGATAAAATTCATATTTTAATCATCGATTTGATTTCTGGGCCAGGTGATGCCAATTACTCAACCCATACCATCCATTGGTAACATCAGGATAAATGTTGAAATATGGTTCAACAATCAACAATAATCAATCAATCCTTTTCATTTGACTGATACTTTCTATAACAATCATCAATAACCAATTCAAACAATTCACACAATTTCAAACACGTTTATAAACGTGACCAATCTAGGGAAATTTCTTTATTTGGGTCAAATCATAACGATTGGTGTTTTACTGAAATGAAACGACCGTTTAATTTCAGAATTTGAATCAACAATAAATATATATAACTAAAAAAAAGTCAACCACTAGCAATCAGAACACGCAAAATAAAAACCCAATTTATATAAAATATAAATGGGAAGAGCTGAGTGAGTTTAACTCACCTTGATTTGAATCTGTCGATAAAAAATCTGTTCAAATTAAACTGACGTTTAATTTGAATAAAATCTCCAGTTCCTTTAGACCCAGACTAGACCCGCTCCATCTCGAAGTACTCGTCTCCATGGTCCCAATGCAACTGACCGCGTTGAAATCTGTTAATGTATGAGCCCGAAATCGTATAAACAAGTTTATAATTTAAATTATAACATGGATTTTATTTTGAAAATAAACTTGGGCTTCTTACCTTAACCTCGGCCCAACCTTTTCCAACCCGACTCGCTACTCCTTAAAAACCCTACCTCCACCGTATCCTCTTCATTTTCAGTAGCCGCCTCAAAATTTGCTCAAATCAAAAGGAAACCCTAAGCCCCATTCGATCATCAGCAAATCGAGGTACCCGCGTCGCCACCCCCCTTTATTCCACCATCACTGCGTCGCAATCAACCCCTGGATCTCTACTGCAGCCAACGCCGAGCCAACTTCAACCTCCACCGACCCTTGCGGCTTCAATTTGAACCGGTTTCATCACACAGAAGTTCCAGAACTGAAAGCTAAGTTTTCTTTTTCCCTGATTTCCTTTTATTACAGTAATACTTGCTTTGATTTTTATTTTTCTGGTTTTGCCGAATGGGTTATATTGTTTGAGTGGGTTTTTGTACGGCTGAAATACGTCTGTGTAACCCATATTTATAGTGTTAGCCTAGTTCAGTTGTCTATCGATGATTACGAGTGGTTATTTCAGTCAAGTTCGAATCTGTACTTAGATTTTTGCGTTCGGGTTTTGGTGTAGGATTTTCAGATTTGTTGATGGATTCTGATCGAACTGTATAGGTTACGGCTATTACTGGTTTACTTGAATACAGATCTTCGAAGTTACAAGTTATAGAATTTGTGATATATTTTTGTACATGATGTATTGTCATTTCAGGGATATGTATCACTGCGAAATAGTTTTGGTGGAGATTTGATGACTTAAATATTGTATTTGGTCATTTCATACCACTTTTCCTTAGCTGTCCATTTGAATTTCTTTAGCTGTTTCCAAATCTGGTATAGATTTGATAGCATATATAAACCCCTATGTTTAGCTATACGGTTTTGATGTATACATATTTTCGCTGCTTATTCCTGTTTTCCTTAGCTGTTAGCTATAACTATAGCCATTTATTGGACTGTAGGATTGATGTATGACTATATATACATTTGTTTATCAATACAGCCATGCATTGTCATGTGCTTTTAGCCTTCATAGCTGTGCATCTATGAAGAAAGATTTTACTATTTCTTGAAAAGGGCAAGTCATATTTGAATTGTATTGTCTTCTTCTAGCTGTTGCCACTCTAATATTTAGCTGTTTACTTTCCTTTTCTTAACTATTTATTGTCAACACATATGGTCTGATGTATGAGTGCATATCCATATATATTTGTTTATCTCAGATTTGTCTTGTCTTATCTTTCTTTTAGCTTTCCATAGCTGTTCTTAAGTGGTCATTGATTTTGAATATATATATTTGTCTGTTCAGAAAATTTTTCTTCTATTTATTTGATTTATTTTATACTGATAGGTTCACTGTTTTCTCTTGCAGTTGTTACCATTTCAGAAGGACGAGATAGGAGGAAGATATGCAGGAGGAAAGTTATGTTGGACGGTCGCATCCATTTGTTTTGTATTGGCCGAAAATTTTATGTGTATATATATATATATATTCTTTGTGTGGTGCATTGTACAGACAAGAATGTATACATTTTTTTCTTTGTTCTCTTTCTTCCCCTTTAGCCGTTCATAGCTGTTCAATTCAATTAGCTTATTTCTTTCAATTTTTGTATATGGGTTCGTGTATGGAATTCGACCGTGTCACTAAACATGGGTTTTGAGGGTCCAACTTATATTTGCATTTGTATGGACAAATTTCCAGCTTCATATTGGCTGTGTATATTTCCAGTTTCATATATGTATATATACTTTTTAACTTAGGATGTTAGCATATTCGGGCCTCGCGAATATCAATACAAGTATATATGTATATTTTTTCTTTGTTAATATGTATATGTGTATGAATACATACAGGGAGTTGTACTGCAAATCTGGTCTGTGTTTACGTTGTACACAACTTTAGATTGGTTTAGTATTTTTTTTCTCAAATAATTTTAATGCAAATTAAATTAGGTTTTTAAACGGTAAAATCAACGATAATAAATTAATAACATCGTATTAAAGCAACAACTTCGATCCCAAAATAGTATGAAGATCCAAAGCTCAACAGCTAACGTTCTGAGTTTAAAACGATATTCTACTTTTATAAAAACTCTTTAACAAATATATATATAATTAGTCTATATATTATTTAATAAACGAACTACACCTTGTAAATTCATTTAGAAATTCTAAATCAATATTTAAAAATAAAATATATTAAATATTTAATACTCAAAATACGGGTCGTTACATTCCTTCCCCCTTAAAATAATTTCGTCCTCGAAATTGCTAAGTAAGAGGAATGTTCTCATCCCAATTATTCTCAAAATAAATTTGGAATTATTTTCAAATTCTAAGTTATAAAATTTTACTAAGGATCCGCCAGCATCTCCTTTGCGTTGTCCGATCAAACCAACTGTAAATGTCATTCTGGGCCTAACTTCGATCCAAGAAGACAAGAACCCAAACGAGTACCCTTTCAGGGTTATAAAACAAATCACCAATCCACCTTTCCACACCCAATCGACAATGCATAATCTATCTAACCAAATCAATCAACCTTTATTTCCAAACTCCAAATTCCAATTCCAATTTCCAACTTTTAACCACGTTAAGTTCCCAAATCATATTTGATTAACTATTTATTCTCCAATTCATATATCTCCATTTCAAATTCAATTTTGATTTCTACTTTAAATATTATACATTTTTCTCCTTTCTAATTCCATATATGGAAAATTAGAGTTATATTTGACCCTTTGAAATTCCTAGTCTAATTCGAATTCGATTCAAATAAATCAAGCAACTCAAAATCGATCAAAAACTCATTCATATCTCTATACTAAATATAATATGGCCAAAATTTATTTCATCTGATCACTTTTATAAAACAATACTGCGTCAATTGCAAGTTTAAATTCGAACTAGTCAAATAACACAATATAAAATAATTTTGTATAGAATTTACAAATACGCTTTCATATATATATATATATATACACACACTCCAACTCAATCTGGGGTGTTACTAACCTCATCTCTATTGAGTTACGCCACAGTGCCAAGGTTACTACTCAACTAATAGCTCTGATACCACTGTAACGACCCAGGATTTCCGGCCCTGAAAATCGACATAAATACTCTTTACCGTACTCATGCCGATCCTCCAAGCACCAAAACACTGGATAGTTATTGTAGAGAAATTAGAGGGTGAGATAAGAAAGAAAGAAATATTAGAATAAAAGAAGAAGAAGAACCAACACAACACAGATTCTCACATCGCAGCGGAACAAAATATAATACAGAAATATTCTTTATTGAGAGCTTTTGAAAATACTTTCAATATCAGAGTACAACACACATCTGGACAGTTTTGATAATCTGTCCTCATGTATAAAATTACACAACGGAATATCATTTCTCTGAACATCTTCAACTCGTCTCTGGACTTCGCAGTTCCTGATAACCTGAACCTGTACACTCCGGGCTAACCCGAGCATTTTCAAAACACCGGGTCAGTCTGGTGGACCAGAGTGAGAAAAACTCGCACAGCATTTAGGATATCACACAACTTGATTTTAAAGTTAAAATCCTTTCGAAAGCAAAAGGATAATCGTAAGACCAAATCCACACATAAACACGGATGGTTTTTACCTTACGATAACCCAAACCAGTTTTCGAAATCAATATCTTTTCTGATATTATCATAGTGTCTAAATACAAGTAAATATCAATCTAGTGGAACGCTTGCATCTCACGCTCCACGTATATATATACAATCAAAAACCATGGGCAATTATTGGAGATTGGATCCCAACTTTGACAAGGTATGGGACTACCTGCCAGCTGTGTATCTCTAGAGGCGAATACACTGGGTTCAACAAGAACGTCTTGCAACCCGGCCCTCACATGACCGACCACTCATTTCGCTTGAGTGTATCGAATGTATATCACCAAAGGTTGGACTCAAACCACCGTTCTCGGATGGGCGGAATCGATAGATTAAGAAACAAAAGGAATTTCTCTAGATAGGTGCTTATACATCCTAATAGGAGCAACCCACGTAGCCATGCTGCCTGCCCGATTTTTGTCATCTCCCAGTTGATGAGGCTTGAGGTCAGAACACATATGGTCATCATACACTTTGAATGCCACATCGTCAGATCCGCCAGATCACACTGATTGACGTCAACAAAAATACTCTAGTTTATTTGGCTAGAGAATAACCATTTCTCCGCCATCAACTATGGTACGTTTCGAGAAATCAACGCATGTAATTCCTTTGGAAATACTCTGTCAGACATCCGTCCATACAAGTCATCCAGGAATAGGATGAACCGAAGGTACCCTCCTACTGCATCCAATATAGGAATCACCCAATGGATTAGTAGCGAGTAGTCCTTGCAACCCACAGATCCCAACCACGACAGAACCCCAGTATATCTCCGGGGCGAATCAGAGATTGTAAGTGGTCCTTCCGCTTTATGAAGATCTATGGTCTTCACATGCTCCATCTTAATCGTCGCTTGATCTCTTCTTTATATTTCGTGTTTGTTAGTTGGAATGGTTTTCGAATATACATTCGATCCCGGTCTTTCCATACCAACAATCGTAAAGGTCAGACTTGATAGTCGGTTATTTAACTATCAAGTGAACATCCATGAAATCACAAAAATAGATTTATTGGTCTGGTACTCAACATCACTTGGCTTTTAAATTTACCGCCCAATTTCCTTTTAATTCTGTTACTAAGGAAATATCATCTCGTCTCATTCCTGTTACTTTGGAAGTCTTAACACACACTCACGCCATGACCAACTCGTATCATCCTTGGATAGTCCCGAAGTCGTTCAAGTTGGGGTATTTTAATTACCTCTCAGACCTTGACCAACAACGTTCTTATCTTCAGATGAATACAAGTTGAAATTCGAAAACCAATATTCAATCACATTCCACTTGTCTTGTTTATTAAAATATAGCCTTATAGTCCTTCCTACCCTTTTTTAAAGATCGCTTTTTAAATATTAACTTACCAAACATTTCTTTCATTACTCTCGACTTGTTAAAATAAGTTTGGTTTATAACTGGATTATCATTACAAATCCTATTTTCAACGTCGTTTACCAAGCTCAAATCAAATCCCTTTTACCAATCCTCTTCTTTTTTATGGAAAATCCTTTTCCACTCTATTGGCTTAACTTAATATAATTATCAGGTATTTCCTACTTAAAACAACGGTTAACTTAAATTCCATTAAAAACCCTGTTTAAAAATCTCAGGTTTAATACAAACCTTTACATCTTTATCTCCTTTTACTTAATTCGAACGTTAATTAATCCCTTCATTTTAAGACCCGAGTTTGTAACGTCTTTCCAAAACCACCTATATTCCAGAACACTTACTTACTTAAATGATTTTAAGAAGTAATTACTTAAACTAAAAACGAATAGTTTTCTTTTACATTCAATCTTTGTAAATCAGTTAAACGCTCCATTTCAAAAAAAATAACTAATAAAATCTCCTTTAAACTCTTCTTTAAAATTTAAAGCTTATCGTTAAGTGATTTTATTTAGGTCACTAAACAAACTAATTAAATGTCAATCTCAGTTAAAATGGCCAACTTGGTTAATTTAAAATACGATTATATCCTTAACCCATTTCCAGTTAACTCCTCGTTTAAATTAATCAAATATAAATAATTTAAATAACTTCCTATTCCAGTTATAAAATATATTTATAACTTTAATATCGTCGACACACCATCGATAAAATTCATATTTTAATCATCGATTTGATTTCTGGGCCAGGTGATGCCAATTACTCAACCCATACCATCCATTGGTAACATCAGGATAAAAGTTGAAATATGGTTGAACAATCAACAATAATCAATCAATCCTTTTCATTTGACTGATAATTTCTATAACAATCATCAATATCCAATTCAAACAATTCACACAATTTCAAACACATTTATAAACGTGACCAATCCAGGGAAATTTCTTTATTTAGGTCAAATCATAACGATTGGTGTTTTACTGAAACGAAACGATCGTTTAATTTCAGAATTTGAATCAACAATAAATATATATATAACTAACAAATAGTCAACCACTAGCAATCAGAACACGCAAAATAAAAACCCAATTTATATAAAATATAAATGGGAAGAGCTGAGTGAGTTTAACTCACCTTGATTTGAATCTATCGATAAAAAATATGTTCAAATTAAACTGACGTTTAATTTGAATAAAATTTCCAGTTCCTTTAGACCCGGACTAGACCCGCTCCATCTCGAAGTACTCGTCTCCACGGTCCCAATGCAACTGACCGCGTTGAAATCTGTTAATGTATGAGCCCGAAATCGTATAAACAAGTTTATAATATAACATGGATTTTATTTTGAAAATAAACTTGGGCTTCTTACCTTGACCTCGGCCCAACCTTTTCCAACCCGACTCGCTACTCCTTAAAAACCCTACCTCCACCGTATCCTCTTCATTTTCAGTAGCCGCCTCAAAATTTGCTCAAATCAAAAGGAAACTCTAAGCCCCATTCGATCATCAGCAAATCGAGGTGCCCGCGTCGCCACCCCCCTTTATTCCACCATCACTGCGTCGCAATCAACCCCTAGATCTCCACTGCAGCCAACGCCGAGCCAACTTCAACCTCCACCAACCCTTGCGGCTTCAATTTGAACCGGTTTCATCACACAGAAGTTTCAGAATTGAAAGCTAAGTTTTCTTTTTCCCTGATTTCCTTTTATTACAGTAATACTTGCTTTGATTTTTTTTCTGGTTTTGCCGAATGGGTTATATTGTTTGAGTGGGTTTTTGTACGGCTGAAATACGTCTGTGTAACCCATATTTATAGTGTTAGCCTAGTTCAGTTGTCTATCGATGATTACGAGTGGTTATTTCAGTCAAGTTCGAATCTGTACTTAGATTTTTGCGTTCGGGTTTTGGTGTAGGATTTTCAGATTTGTTGATGGATTCTGATCGAACTGTATAGGTTACGGCTATGACTGGTTTACTTGAATACAGATCTTTGAAATTACAGGTTATAGATTTTGTGATATATTTTTGTACATGTTGAATTGTCATTTCAGGGATATGTATCACTGCGAAATAGTTTTGTTGGAGATTTGATGACTTAAATATTGTATTTGGTCTGTTCATACCACTGTTCCTTAGCTGTCCATTTGAATTTCTTTAGCTGTTTCCAAATCTGCTATAGATTTGATAGCATATGTAAACCCCTATGTTTAGCTATATGGTTTTGATGTATACATATTTTCGTTGCTTATTCCTGTTTTCCTTAGCTGTTAGCTATAACTATAGCCGTTTATTGGACTGTAGGATTGATGTATGACTATATATACATTTGTTTATCAATACAACTGTGCATTGTCATGTGCTTTTAGCCTTCATAGCTATGCATCTATGAAGAAAGATTTTACTATTTCTTGAAAAGGGCAAGTCATATTTGAATTGTCTTGTCTTCTTCTAGCTGTTGCCACTATAATTTTTAGCTGTTTACTTTCCTTTTCTTAACTGTTGATTGTCAACACATATGGTCTAATGTATGAGTGCATATCCATATATATTTGTTTATCTCAGATTTGTCCTGTCTTGTCTTTCTTTTAGCTTTCCATAGCTGTTCTTCTATTTATTTGATTTATTTTATATTGATAGGTTCACTGTTTTCTCTTGCAGTTGTTACCATTTCAGAAGGACGAGATAGGAGGAAGATATGCAGGAGGAAAGTTATGTTGGACGGTCGCATCCATTTGTTTTGTATTGGCCGAAAATTTTATGTATCTATATATTTTTTTTTTCTTTGTGTGGTGCATTGTACAGACAAGAATGTATACATGTTTTTCTTTGTTCTCTTTCTTCCCCTTTAGCCATTCATAGCTGTTCATTTCAATTAGCTTATTTCTTTCAATTTTTGTATACGGGTTCGTGTATGGAATTCGACTGTGTCACTAAACATGGGTTTTGAGGATCCAACATATATTTGCATTTGTATGGACAAATTTCCAACTTCATATTGGCAGTATATATTTCCAGATTCATATATATATATATATATATATATATATATATATATATACACACACACTTTTTAACTTAGGATGTTAGCATATTCGGGCCTCGCGAATATCAATACAAGTATATATATATATATATATATATTTTCTTTGTTAATATGTATATGTGTATGAATACATACAGGGAGTTGTACTACAAATCTGGTCTGTGTTTACGTTGTACACAACTTTAGATTGGTTTAGTATATATTTTTTTCTCAAATAATTTTAATGCAAATTAAATTAGGTTTTTAAACGGTTAAATCAACGATAATAAATTAATACCATCATATTAAAGCAACAACTTCGATCCCAAAATCGTATGAAGATCCAAAGCTCAACAGCTAACGTTCTGAGTTTAAAACGATATTCTATTTTTATTAAAACCCTTTAACAAATATATATAATTAGTCTATATAATATTTAATAAACGAACTAAACCTTGTAAATTCATTTAGAAATTCTAAATCAATATTTAAGAATAAAATATATTAAATATTTAATACTCAAAATACGGGTCGTTACAAAGGTAATAAATATTACCCCGCCTCCCACAGGAGACAGGTTGACCAAGGGGTCGATCGCCCATCGAATCCAAGTCGGTGTATTTTTGTGGTGGCTACGTTTAAGTTATATAAAATTATTATATTGACAAATGAATTTTTATGGAATTAAATCTAATGGTTCATGGTCATTTCTACGTCTAAAATAAAGGGCTTGACCCTCACTCTTTTGCTCATATTTTATGGAGGCAGTAGCGAAGCTCTGCCATTCCCAATTCTATAATCTCTTCTGAAATTCTTAATTATAAACATATTCAAATAAAATAAACAAAGATTGGAGAGATTGAATTTAGATTTGAACAAAAGGTTGGCTCTACTAATAAGCAATCTCTATTTCTGTTTTTTCCTTCTTATTTTCCATTTTTTCTTTCAGATCTACAAATCTTAATATGTATATATATGCCCTTTGTATACAAATTGTAAATCTATAAGATTTGGAATAATAGGTCTAAAAAGCCGTGTTCGAATTTGGATTAGGATAGCTTTCAAGTGAGTGAGAAATATGTTCATTGTTTAGAATATCTTGTGTAATTCCGTTGTGTTGAATCTGGATTGCAGGCCTAAAAGCATTAGATTTGTTTGTTTATATCATCTTTGAAATAATATATATGAAATCTGATATGGATCTGTAGGCCTTTTAGTTTAATATTCTTATATTGCCTACGGTTCATTGGATAATTTGCAGTTATTGTAAAACACACTAAATTTGGAAATCAGGCCCAAAAATATTTTTAGGTGTGTAGTGTTGTTATTCCAGATTCATAGGATTTGGGTGTAAATATGTAATTTGTACAGTTATGATTTTGGAATTATAAACCTGTTTCTGTTTGGTATTGTTGTGGTTTTCATTTGGTTGTTGTAATGCTTGTATTGTTTCCCTGTTAGTTTGATAAATAGAAGGTATTGGTACCGTAATACTCCAAAAGTTTACTGACCAATATAAAACTTATAAAGTAATATTTGTATTCCAAATAACTTGATTGAATAAATATAGTTATAGCATGAATGCGCAGGTTTTGTAATCGAAAGCATGCAGTCCAACTGTGCAAGCTTGCATAGTTGCATTGCAGTTGTACGTTTAATTTTACCACAAAATGTGTAATTGTGTGTGTTTTTTCACATTTTTATAATTAATTAAATTTGAGAAAAAAATGATAAATCAATTTTTTTATTTATATTTTTACTCGAAGTTAATGTATTTTTACATGATGCATTTAACTCTCAAGTTAAAGATAGTTAAGATAGATGAAACCAATAAATTACTGCCTGTTGCAGTTTATCGTGATCAGTAATATTATTGGTATCGAAAACTTAGACTTCAAAAAACTTAGGAGTATTAGCATAAGTCTAAAATTACTCATAGTCAAAAATACCACTCCTATAATAGAAAAAAAGAAGTGGTGAAATTCCATTAAATAAAAAGCGTAGAACATTAATGACAATAAATGCGTTATTCACTACAATCGCAAAAGTTGCCTTACATAATATCACTTGTTCTCTTCCCAATAGCGTGATTCTATGGTAAGTAAGTCGGAAGAATACATGAAATATATTGGCCTTTTTAACACCCCAACATTATTAAAATATGACTATTTATGTGGTGGGACCCAGCTGTTTAATATTTGTCAAACATTGGAAACAGCCAAATAACAGCGGACTTTACATCTGTCCATATTTGTCATTAAAATACGTTAATCTAGTACTTAACCGTAATTAGCTCTAGTGCATTATCATTTCAGTTTCTGAAAATAAATTTTTTTTGCACTCTTGCTTTTTTTTCCCTCTTAATAACAATGTTGTATTTGGAAATATTTATTCATATAGTACAACATTTTATAGTAAGATTCCTGGCTACAATTAAATGCTTATGAAGAAAGTGTATCTTCTAATCTGTAGAAAATGAATGAATTAATATCTGATAGTAAGGATTTAGAAAAATGTTATGGGTGGCAAGGCTTTGGTTGGGACTTTTGTAACATGATACGAAGACTCTCAGAGTTAATGTGAAACTAATTTAAGTTTGAAGCCAGTTTGGACGACGGTTTATATATATTGTTATACGTAGCATTCACTTAAAAAAATTATGAATACAACTTAGTCAATGGTATTTTATGCATGTTCTGACACTGCTCTATAGTGTTTTGTAAATGTAACTCATTCGTCTAGATAGATGGCCTTAAAACTCAGAAATATTTTACACCTATTGGATGCGGCGTTTGTATTATACCCACAATTACAATTGTATGGACATCAGTTTTACAGAGAAAGAGAGAGGGAGACCCATCAAATTCTTTTATGGAATTTGTATTTGATAAATGCAACTGAAGATTTTTAAGGCGCCACGTATATATTTTGTGTCTAAGCCTTGTACACATTTTTGTCCGCTTATTCATTCTGTGTGGTGCCCTTTGCATTTTAGTTAACAGTACGTACAATATTTTAAAAATATTTCTATAAAGATGAATAAATATTTTTCTATAAAGATGGAGACAGAGAGAATACATACATAGACTAGCTAGCATTTTTGTAAAAAGGTTAAAATGTCAAAGCAATAAAAAATGAAGTGAAAAGACACAAACTTTGTGCATAGAAAGAGGATTTGGATATGACACCAACTCTGCTGAATCTTCATTTTGACGTACAAAGACACAAAGCCTATGTGTGTGTAATGATGAAAAGACACAAAGTCTGTAAAAATGCAGCGTCATGATTTCCCACCTGCCACATTCCACCAGCTTCGGTATTTGTAGCAAGCGACTGAGATGCTAATTTGTTGACCCCATTTAACTGGGGTCACCATGACACATTGACACCACTAACGGTGTTAGTGGTGTGTGACTGAGATTTAACAAAGGAATTCAGGGGGCAATCTCAGCCACACACCACTAACACCGTTAGTGGTGTCATGGTGACCCCAGTTAAAATGGGGTCAACAGACTCGTATTGACTGTCTCGCGCTTCTATTATTTAAGGAAACACGAAAAAGAGCACATGCTTTTAAGTTTCTAAAAATGGAAACCCTAGGTCCCTAGCTTGTGAGTTGCTTCGTTTTATTTTATCCACCGGTTCATGACCTTATTATATCACTGTTGTCATGGTTCGGGGTTAATTCTTTTCGTGTAACTGAACTAGAGTTCGAACTAAATAAATTACCTGGAAGGTAGAATTAAATGAATAAAATGTTCTTGACTATTATTGTTAGAGTTTGAGCGGTTGATGATAACCATAGCTATTACTTCATGATTAGTCTGTTAATTGTGTTGTATTTATACTGCTTATGTAGTTTTTAATTTTTTATTAGGCACAGTTTGACTTAGATCGGCATATGTTGTATTAGCTGGATTGCGGCCTGATGTGATATTTGCATAAATAATTTAAGTAGCTCTATGGCATCATCCAAGCGATTTAACTGATATTAAAATTTTCAATAAATTAAAATTAATTAAGACCCCTTTAATAAGCAATACTCCAACAAAAAATCAATGTGCATAGCGCCGGTACGACTCTGTAAAGGATGATATGATACCTCATTCCATCTTTTTTTAATCAAATTTGTTTCTCTTTAATTTTTGTTTTGTTTGATCCTCTGGCACCACAACAAAACAACCTTTTCGCAACTGGCAATTTATCTTGCAGTAGGCCAATTGCAACAGATCTACGTCCGTCTATATAGCCCAAGTTATAACAGGTCGATCGCTTTTCGCAATTGTTATTGCTAGTTGCAATAACACCTTGCCGTAGACTTTTTTGCAAGTAGCCTTTGTTGTTGCAATAGATCCTTTTGCAACCACAATTGCTAGTTGCAAACTTAGAATAGACGTTGAAAAAGTGAGATACTAGAACTATTTCTGACAATTGCAAATGACTCAACTACAACTGTTTAGGACGGTCGAAGTTTGATTATTTGCAATACTACATGCTAGTTGCAAAATTCAGAAAACTCATTTGCCTACTATAATCCACCATTATCTACATTTAATAATGTAATAATGAAAGCATACATTATCAAGAAATAAGCAAACATACATTCCCAATACACACAGACAAAATTAAATCAGATTCACTAAATTTTAACAAACATTTCGAAAGGTTAGTTGAAGTTACATTCAAAGTTCTACCATATTAAAAAATGTAATCCATACACATAATCTAAACACATATTGTAGTGACGATTCCAAAATACAATACAACACAAAACCATAAAGCTAAAAATGCACATACTACTACAGCAAAATGAAGTCTTTGTGTCAACCCACAGTTGTACCAACGGCCTCTTGAATGGGCTTAGTAAAAAAGCTTCACGATCAACGACTATATGCAATATCAACAATATCTTTAACTACAATATGGTTTTATAATTAGTGCTTCTATAAATAGTTGGTCTTGCTCCCCCTCGACCGTCTTGAAGCCCTCCAGCCCGACCAGACATGGTTCTGTAACAATAAGAATACATTTTGGTATATGGTGTTCTAAAAGTTATGCAATATAAAAAGGAGTAGCACAGAATTTTCATTTGATAAAAGAAAAAGAAAAACTGAATACTTACAATAATATTATGTACCGCTGCTATATGAAGGTATCCTATCACACATGTACACGAGAAGAAACAAAAATATTAGTCCGCTTTAACAAAAATATGGTTTCTTATGGACCCTCAAAAATGGCCTCAGAAATTCGTTAGTTTCCTCTTTTTTCATACATTGGACGCTCAAAAATTGTGTCCTTCATGCCGCCTTTCTTTTCAGCTCGCCCATCCTTGTCCTCTCCCCTCTCACCTTCTCAAGTTAACCTTCACCTAGCGCTATCTCTCCAAATCAGACCTCCTCCTCCTACCCCTCTGTTCGACGACGGGAATTCTATTGATTAGAAACCGTCGTGAAGTGATAAAACCGCAAGTGCACGGCGTACTAATGTAATACGTAGTGAGTACGGGTCGATCCACGGGGAAAGAAGCAATTCTAATATTATCCAATCAAATTAAACCAAAGTCGAGTGAAGATTTTTCTAACTACAACTACACTAAACTAACAAACTAAGCTAAATAAGAATATGAGAGTTAAAAATCAACTTAGAAGCAAATCCACTTTCTAGATCATATAATTCAACAAGTTATGAAATTATGATCTCTCTATTTTGGTCATAAGTATGATTAGTTGATGTGTTTATCCTAAGCATGACATATTTGTGCTATTAATTAGCCCAACATATGTCATCAAACTTTAACACAACCTCCAACCCACTTGTTTTACTCTCATGAAAATGACAAAAATATGAGAATCCAATCTATTTTAAGCATGACCTATCAACTATTGTTTAGAAGTATAGGCCATCAAATTTCAATTTAAACAATCACTTCTTTGCCATAATCATATTTAGATGAAGAGGCTTTTTGTGTTTTGTTTGTTTAAGCATAGTCTATTTGGTGTCAACAATATAGACTATCAAATTCAAAACTAAACAACAAGTTAAACCACTTCTACTATTTCCATTAAGCACAATAAAGAGAACATAAAATCAAGTAATGTTGAAGCTAATGATTAGAGAGCTTCATTACCCCTAAGTTGAAGGGGTTTAGCTACTCCTATTAGTTATCATATCAACTAAAATAGCTTGCAACATAAAAAGGAGAAAGAGAGCAAAATGAAAAACTAACTAGAACAAGAAAATAACTAAAGTAAGTGCATAGAAATAAATCTAAACTATGAACATGAAAGTAAATCTAAGCTATGAGCATGAAAGTAAAGAGCATAGAAATTAAATTGCATCGAAATAAAGAAGTTACATAAAGAAAATGGCTAAGTTGCCATGGAAATAAAAGAGAGCTATCCTTTCAACTAACTAAAAGAGAGCATAAAAGAGAGGAGGCTATTTACACGACATAAAGGGGTATATATACATGTATAAAACCCTAAAACCCAAATCAACTTTGTTGGGGACTACCACAAATGCCCCTTCATGAAGGTTCCATTTTGTCTCCATCCACTAATGAGTCATGTAAGTTGCATGAAGCCTTTAATTGTCCCATTAGCCATTACATTAGCTTTTAATTGTTCCATTAAAGAAAGATGGAGAGTGGGTGGGGTCCTCCACTAAGTAGTGTATGAATTAATTCCATCTCCAATTCCTTTGTCTTCATTTTGTGCATGCATATCTCATGTAGTCCAATTGTATTTGTAGCCAATTTCCTACAAAACAACATAAAAAATGAACAAGTAAATGTTTTCAAAAATAAATACATGCACAAATGACCAATTTTTTCCAATATGAAGATGAATGTATGATTATATAAGAATTTTGGGTTTTTGGTTAAAACATGTAAAAATAGCCCATTTATGTTATTTATTTAATTAAAACAAGAATAAATGTGTGAATATAAATGTGCAAATTTACGTGCACATCAAATACCCCCACACTTATCTTTTTATTCGTCCTCGAATAAAGAAAAAAAACTAAGATAAATCCATTTTCGTATGGAGAACGATTGCATTGAGCGTATGCAACAAGTCGTTAAACCTCTGGGTGTCCCCAGTAGGACGAGTGTTGTCTCGTGAGGGTTTTCAGCGGATACTACCCACAAAATCCAAATGTTAAATGCAAAAAATATTTACAAAATGCAAGATTCGAAAAATATCTACAAGATGAATGCAAGTTTTTTTTTTTTTTTTAAAAAGAGTATTTACAAATGGGTAATTTACTTTTAAATTTAACACGAAGAAGTTAACACAAGTTAGGGTCATCACTGTGAAATTTAAGTCTGTTACTAATCAAAACTTCAAACAAAAGTCAGTTATCATTACAAACTCCTCCAGCTTGGCCAGTTGTTTCGGTAGAAACATAGTGCAAATATGAGATGAATTCTATAATCGATATCAACAATCGCAAAACGGCGTCTCAACTTCCTTTTTGTTAACAAGTTAGGTCGAATAAGTGAAGAGTGTGCTTGGATTTCAAGTGCTAACTCTCTCTTTATTTTGAAAATTATTTACAATATTATTATTATTATTATTTACAAACACCTAACTGAAAAGACCAAGGTATACCACCCATGCACTGCCTCGCGGACTAACGTGTGAGTTGGGACAGAGCTTGGCGGGTTTGCACACCAACGCTATATTTACAAGCAATGTTGGATACCCTTAGGTGCCCAACTCATAAAATGAGACCAAGGTATCCTACCCATGCACTGCCTCGCGGACTGACGTGTGAGTTGGGACAGAGCTTGGCGGGTTTGCACACCAACGCTATATTTATAAGCAATGTTGGATACCCTTGGATTATTATACATACATTTTTTTCATCATTTTTTTTTACATAAGAGAGAGAGTTAAGCGAGAAAATCTTAGCACAACTTCACTTAAAAGATCTAAAATGTTATCGCAAGTAGTCTCAATCAACCATTCATTTAATCGGATTACAATTTAGAAAACATTTCATACTCATCACCTACGAATCTCCCTATATACTAGTTACACCAAATTTGCTCATAATTCAAACTTTTCTTCCGTTATCCGTTAGGAGAAGTAAAATTCTAAACATTTTAATTGAACGACCAAAATTGCGTGTTAACTTCATCACGTCTGATTTAAAAGTAAATTAAAATGCAAATTTTTTTTTTTTGCTTTTTGAATTTTTTGTTTTTGGATGAAATAAAAGAAAGAAAAGAAAAGCGAAATCTATGCAAAACCAAAATAAATATGAAACTCCCCCCACACTTGATTTTGACTGTGTCCCCACAGTCAACCCAAGTGGAAGGAGAAAAGAAAAGAAAAGAAAATTTCGAAAACATGCACTATATTTACAAAAAAGAAAGAAAAAAAATATTTACAGTATATCAGAAAATATATTGACAAGAAGTAAATGAAACGGTCTTCTAAAGACCGATTCATTTGTCTCTTCAAGTATGAGAGACACAGCTTAAGCTCGAAAAAACAAATCGTAAATGCTTTCGAAGTTAGACGTAGATTTGGAAAAACAAATGTCGTTTTATTAAATATCGAGTGAGTTGGTTTATTTTCGATGATTCTTGGGGTAGATTGAATAATGGATTGAAATTCATGTTTAAATTCACCAATTTGAATTTCAAAATTATCATTGAAAATTTGTTCAAAATTACTGATTTCAAAATCCAAATGGTGATTCAAATCAACCTCATTAAGATTTAACTCATTATCGAAAAGTCCAAAAAAATTATTTTCATCAAATTCGTCTTCCTTTAGTGATTTATCAACAACTTCAATGCATGTATTATTTTCAAAATCCAAAGTTGTTGTGTTCAAAATTTCAGAAAAAGGAAGATCAAATTTTAAATTTTGTTCCACCCTCTCAAAAGAATTGAATTCCAAATCAATTACCGTTTTATTAACATCTTTGTTAAGATTGCTATTTTCATTTTCGAAAGTCGTTATTTGAAAATCGTTGATTTTGGTAAATGATGGATTATTATTCGAATCGTCATACGTTTGGATTTGACTGTGTTTCTCACGAAACTTCAAATAGATTTCATATGGCAAATTTGCGTAAGTTTCCTCATCAAAATCAAATTCATGATTGTTTATTTGGGAATTCCCGATTTGAGAACAAAAGTTTTCATTTGCACCACAATTGAAATTATTCCCATTGCCAAAATCATTCGAAAATTGATTCACATTTCCATTTTGAATTTGAAATTCGTTTTGGAGTTCGAAATTGAAATGGCAAGGGTTATAATCAAAATCGTTTGAATTTGAATTTGGTGTTAAATTCGAAATTGATTCAATTAACCTTTCACATGCTTCAAGTAAAAATTCAAATTTTGTTTCAAGAGTTGAGGTTTGATTGTTACTTTGAAAATTTTGTGATGCAAACTCAGGATTATTTTGAAAATTTTGAAAAGTTGGCGGTGTAAAATCATTTGAAATGTTATTCTCATTTCCATTTTGAATTTGAAATTCATTTTGGTGTTCGAAATTGAATTGGCAAGGGTTATATTCAAAATCATTTGAATTTGGAATTGAATTCGAATTTTGATTATTTTGAAAACTTTGACTTGAATTGTTTCTCATTAATGTATTATGCCATTCAATTAATTTTTCACCAACTTCAAGTAAAATTTCACATTTTCTTTCAAAACTAGAGGGTTGATCATCATTTTGAAAAGTTGCCGGTGTAAAATCCAAATTGTTCGTACAATAGTTGTTATTAAAGTATCCATATGAATTTGGTGTAAAATTATATGGATTATACTGATTTTCGCAACTATCGTAATATCCCTGGAAATAAGGAAATTCTGACATTTTAAAGATTTTTTTTTTGGGGTATTTTTTTTTTTGAAATTTTAAAAGAGGAAAGAAAATATTCACAAAAGAGAAAATTGTTTTTTTTAATTTTATTTTGGGATTTTGTATATTTTTTTAAATATGCATGAACCTAATGCAACTATATGAATGCAAATTAAATATTTACAATTTTCCTAAAATTATATAATGACGGTTAGATTAATTTCAACAAAAGATTTCTCAGCCAGTTAACGGACAGGAGTTATCGGTGCACCAGGAATCACCCTAGCAATGCAACCGAAGGTTTAAGTACCTTCAGAGGAACAACCGATATAATATTTACGAATCACCGTAATATTTATACGGTTATTTCTCTGCCGTAGTCTAGACACCGAGAAATAAATCGTTAAAAATTAACCAATTTGTCAAAATATAATGATGTCCTTAGAAAATAAAATAAAATAAAATAAAAAGGAGATGAATGCAAAACAGAAATTAAACGTGAATTATAATGCAACTACGAATGAATTTTTTTATTTTGTTTTTGATTTTTTTTTTTAAAATGCAAATGCAAGCAAACAACAATGCAATTCAATAAAAACAAGGGAGAAGAGAACAATACCAGAGGGTCTGAATTTATTAGCAAATTGTTTCTAAGCGGCAAAATTTATTTATTAGCAAGCAAGCAAAGCGACGCAATTTAGCAATTCCAGGCGAGTTGTTTCCTAGCTAGCGAAGCAATGCAGTTCCTGTTCGTCTTTTGTAACCTGAAAAAAGATGATTTTTTTTTTTTTTTTTTTTTTTTGAATTTTGAAGAATAAACAAAGAGGCCTAGCACAAAATATTTGAAAATAAAATGAAAGCGAAAATTAAAACAAAATAAAATCAAAGCCCACAAACCCGCTGGTCAGGCCCGCTAACCCTCAAAGCCCAATATCCTCAAACACAGTACCCACTGCCCCTTAAACCGAAAGCTAAACAAATTGTTCCGTCTTTTAATTTTTTTACAGAAACTAAAAGAAATCCGCAAAATCGAAAATTGAAAACTCAAAATTGAAATCGTGATTTGTAAGGAGGAAATCAGGAAGTGGTGGGGGGGGGGGGGGGGGGGATTCGCATGTGCGGTTTCGATAGAGTTTGTGATTCGAAGTGGCAGTTCCGGTTTCGGTTGATACAGTGGAGTTGAGTTGATGGTTACGGGAGTGTTCGGCTTTGCTGCTTTGGGGTTCCGAAGCTCAGAAATTTGGTGATTGTGCAGGTCGAGAGTTATTTTGGGTGAGGATGATGGTGCGATTTGAGGTCCGATTGCTGAAGGCGGTTGCTGATATTGTGGGTTCTGATATTCGGTTGTCAGGGGGTGCCGAAGCGGTGTTGGGCACTGGAGTTTTAAGCGCAGTGGAAGAGAGTTGCTGCGGTTACAGATGGCGATGGCTTTGGTGAATTTAGTTTGTCTGGGTGGTAGAAGAGTGTGATAGAAGCTCGGATTTGCTTGATGCTTGGAGGGGCTGGAGTTTGTGGTATATGGTGATTGAAGTGTAGATGGAGGGGCTGATTTGCGAAATTGGTGAGAGGTTTTGTTGTGGTTTGCAGAGAAATTTGTGCAGGTGGGCGAATGAACTGTTGTGGGTTTGTGGCCTGTTCGCTTGTATTGGGTGTGTGGTTTGAAGTATGGTTCGGCCGAAGGAAGGATGATGAAGAAGTGCACAGTTTGGTCGGTGTATGAACTGTATTTTGAGGAGGAAGTGAAGAGGTGGACTGCGGTTTGAAATGGGGTTTTCGATTGGAATTCGAAGGGGATTTGGGTATGGGATTTCGGTTGTCAGGTTTTCAGATGGTCGGATGGATCGAATTTGTTGGCTAGACGCTAGAATTGATTTCTGGAATTGGTGTAGGCTGTGTTGGGATACTGTGGAGGGTGTGTTAAGGTTAGGGGAATTCGATGTTTTGGGAAGATGAGAGTTTTATGCGGTGAGAAGTCTTGATATGTAAGGAGGGTGGAAGTTGAAGTAGATGTTTGATGACAGTGGTGTGTTTACGGGATGTTGTGATGGATGGTAAATGACTGTATGTGAGTGGTCAGTGGACTGTTGTTTTTGGTGGAGAACAGAAGGTGGTTCACTGTTGTTTTTGGTGGAGCTTGTCTGTTTTGAGCTGTGGGCAGTTCTGGTATGGCGGAGGGGGAATGTTGATGGAGTGCTGTTTTGGTGTGTGAAGTATGATGTATGAAGTGTTCACAGTATGGTTGTGAATGGTTGTAAAGTGGCACTATTGTGGAGTGGTGGTGTTATAGGAGATGAGGGGGGGTGTTGAGTGGTGTCTGTGTTGGCTGTCGAGTGGGTGGTGAATGATGGCAATATGGTTTGTGAAGTTGTAGCTTAGGGATGAAACAGTGGAGGGAAGTGAAGATATTTGGCTGGCTGTGAAGTGGAGAGGTTGTATACCAAAGTGAATGATTTGACAGTGGTCAGGTTTGTGAAAAAGGCAGTGAATGGCAATGGAGATGCACTGGTGGTGGGTGAAGCAACAGGTTTCTTATGAATTTGTGAACTGGTGGTTAAGTAGAAAGTTGTTTTGTGAAGATGAATTGTAGGGAGAAGTGAAGGTTTGTGTTGTGGTTTGGTTTGAATGTTTGGCTTGGTGGTGGTGGTATTTGAGGTTGGCAGTGGGATGTATGTAATGAGGTGAAAAAGAAGAAAGAGTAATGTGCAAACAGAAGTGAGAAACAGGAGAGAAAACAGAATGTGTAAGTGTAAACATGAGCAGACAAAATGTGTAACCGAATGTGATGTGAAATGGAAATTGTTGAGAGATGTGAACAGAATTTGTATCTAGTACTTTTTTTTTTTTAAATGAACAAATAACTGCAAACACAAATATGCAAAGGAAATGCAAAATAACAGTAGCAAATTAAAGGAAATGCACAGAACCTGGACTGTGTAGGGAATGCACAGAGTATGAAGCTTGCACAGAAATTGAGCAATGGAACCAGGCCAGAACTAAAATGCACAGGAAATTTGTTTTTTTTTCTTTCTTTTTTTTTTTTTTTTTTTTTTTTTTTTTTTTTTTTAAGAGAAGAAAACACTAACAGAAAAACAAAACTCCACAAGACGATGCACACTAAACTGAATTTGAGCAGACTGAAATGCACAACAATCCTAACAAATAGAAAATGCAGAAGATTTTTTTTTTTTTTTTTTAATTGATAACTGAGTTAGATGTAAAAGACAGTGCAATATTCACAGAAAACAGAGAGTGCAAGTTGAAAACAGTAAATGAAAACTGTTTGTAATTTTTTTTCTAGACAAAGCAAGCAGAGAAATGAAAACAGAAAATGCACAAATTATGATAAAGATAGTGATGCAAAGACACAAAAACAAAGACTCAAAGACAGACACAAGAATGACTCAAAGACAGACACAAGAATGTAAGAACACAAAAATGCAGACTGAAATGTGATTTTGTGCTGAAGATACAAAGACAAACAGACGGTAATTCAACAGTAAAATGTTTCTTTTCTTTTTCTTTTTTAAGAAGAATAAGAAAACTAATCCGAAGAATATAACCAAAATTAATTTCTTTCCCCGGCAACGGCGCCAAAAACTTGTTCGACGACCGGAATTCTATTGATTAGAAATCCGTCGTGAAGTGATAAAACCGCAAGTGCACGGCGTACTAATGTAATACGTAGTGAGTACGAGTCGATCCACGGGGAAAGAAGCAATTCTAATTTTATCCAATCAAATTAAACCAAAGTCGAGTGAAGATTTTTCTAACAACAACTACACTAAACTAACAAACTAAGCTAAATAAGAATATGAGAGTTAAAAATCAACTTAGAAGCAAATCCACTTTCTAGATCATATAATTCAACAAGTTATGAAATTATGATCTCTCTATTTTGGTCATAAGTATGATTAGTTGATGTGTTTATCCTAAGCATGACATATTTGTCCTATTAATTAGCCCAACATATGTCATCAAACTTTAACACAACCTCCAACCCACTTGTTTTACTCTCATGAAAATGACAAAAATATGAGAATCCAATCTATTTTAAGCATGACCTATCAACTATTGTTTAGAAGTATAGGCCATCAAATTTCAATTTAAACAATCACTTCTTTGCCATAATCATATTTAGATGAAGAGGCTTTTTGTGTTCTGTTTGTTTAAGCATAGTCTATTTGGTGTCAACAATATAGACTATCAAATTCAAAGCTAAACAACAAGTTAAACCACTTCTACTATTTCCATTAAGCACAATAAAGAGAACATAAAATCAAGTAATGTTGAAGCTAATGATTAGAGAGCTTAATTACCCCTAAGTTGAAGGGGTTTAGCTACTCCTATTAGTTATCATATCAACTAAAATAGCTTGCAACATAAAAAGGAAAAAGAGAGCAAAATGAAAAACTAACTAGAACAAGAAAATAACTAAAGTAAGTGCATAGAAATAAATCTAAACTATGAACATGAAAGTAAATCTAAGCTATGAGCATGAAAGTAAAGAGCATAGAAATTAAATTGCATCAAAATAAAGAAGTTACATAAAGAAAATGGCTAAGTAGCCATGGAAATAAAAGAGAGCTATCCTTTCAACTAACTAAAAGAGAGCATAAAAGAGAGGAGGCTATTTACATGACATAAAGGGGTATATATACATGTATAAAACCCTAAAACCCAAATCAACTTTGTTGGGGACTACCACAAATGCCCCTTCATGAAGGTTCCATTTTGTCTCCATCCACTAATGAGTCATGTAAGTTGCATGAATCCTTTAATTGTCCCATTAGTCATTACATTAGCTTTTAATTGTTCCATTAAAGAAAGATGGAGAGTGGGTGGGGTCCTCCACTAAGTAGTGTATGAATTAATTCCATCTCCAATTCCTTTGTCTTCATTTTGTGCATGCATATCTCATGTAGTCCAATTGTATTTGTAGCCAATTTCCTACAAAACAACATAAAAAATGAACAAGTAAATGTTTTCAAAAATAAATACATGCACAAATGACCAATTTTTTCCAATATGAAGATGAATGTATGATTATATAAGAATTTTGGGTTTTTGGTTAAAACATGTATAAATAGCCCATTTATGTTATTTATTTAATTAAAACAAGAATAAATGTGTGAATATAAATGTGCAAATTTACGTGCACATCACCCTCCACCTCCGGATCCACCTCCGATACCAAATCCACCTACTCTCCCATCAACCATAAACCCTAGTTTTCCATCTCCTCCACCAAAGAAGAAATGGTCTTCAATTTTCGAATCTAAACCACAAAATGCGGGTGCTTACTCTCCTCTGCCGATGAAACTCATATTCAAGGGGAAAGCAATGCAACCAACCAACGAAATTTTTGAAGCCGCTGACAAACAGTGGAATGGGTATCTAATTGGACACTTTATGGATCACCCACTTTCTTATACAGCGGTCACATCTCATCTGAAAAAACACTGGAAGTCGTCGAGAGGTATCAAGATCATATCGACTGGTAAAGTCTTCTTTTTCACCTTTGATAGAATAGAAGATCGGGAAAGGATATTGCAGGCTGACCCTGTGCTGATTCAAAATAAAATCTTCATTGTTCAACCTTAGATGTCTAGTTTAGGGGATTTGAATAAATCTATTACATCCGTACCTATATGGATTAAGCTCACAAATTTACCCTTATATGGTTGGTCTAAAAAGGGAATATGTTGGTTGGCTATGCGTGTAGGAAAATTTCTTTGTATGGATCTAAATACAAAGAAGCTTGATCGTCTCGAATTCACGAATGTATAGTTGAGGTTACCCCTCATGATGAGTTACTGGTTGAATTCCAAGTGTAACTACCTGATGGCAATGAACGAACTGTATACATTACCTATTTGTGGAGACCTGCAATTTGCGTTAAATGCGACTGTTTTGGGCATTCGACCATTAACTGTGAAAAAATCAAAGAGGATCTAGCCAGGAAAAATACTAGGAAGGATAAGGATAGAGTTCGCACTGAGAAAACTGGGATATATGAACAGGTTAAGGGTAATGCGAGTATTGGTGCAGGATCACAGCCTAGAACTAACACTGCTTGGAGGAAGGTGGCTGGGAAGAGAAATGATGCAGTTGGAGCAAACCAGAAAATGAATATGCATAAAGGAAATGGAAATTTAAGTGAAGTTAACCCAATTAACAATATATGTCCTTAACGTTATAAGTGGAGAAGAAATAGCTGATGATGATATGGCAGAATGTGAGGAAGGTGAAACTGGACAGGTGAGTGAGTTGCTTTCGCATGCTTTTTCGAACTCAAATGTAAGTGTAACACCTTTTCTTAATGCGTTCTCTAGCAGTCCTGCTGGGAAAAATGTGGTATCGAATGTTATGGGTTATGTTGACATATTGAGTGATGTTGAAGTTAGACATGAAGTTGTTGGTGCAACTCCATGCTTGGTTGAAGCAACTGTTAGCAATGAAAGTGATTGCGCCAACTTTGAAAATGAGGAAGGACATAGGGTTCTAGGAGGAAACTGTGTGGGTTACAGCCTTCATACTCGATCAAGTGGTTCTATACTAGACTCCTTGCATGAAAATTTTGATTACATCAATTTCAGTAACAAAGTGAAGAAGAAGTAAACCAAACCGAAAGCTAATTCTACTTTCAGGGTCCACGAGAAAGAGATACGCAAGACGACTGAAAGTCTTCGGGTGGAGATCAAAAATGGAGAACTCGATCCATTCGTACGTTTTCACACCAGTCGCTCGACAATTTCTTGATAACATTATGACACATCTTATCAATTGGATCTTCTATATAAAACACCTATTGTACTTGTGAAGCCATAACATAAGGATCAGATTTCTAGCACTATCGATTAAAATTGACCCGAGTCATCCCATATAAATCTCTCTTCTTGGTACCAACAACACTTAAAATAAAACCACACTAAATTCTCCGCAATAACCTAGTTCTAATATTTCTTTAGATGATCCATAGTAATTAACTTCACCAACCAATGGATTTTGATCTTTCGAACTTGCAAAGCTAGTAGTGAAGGCTGTCAAAAATACACCACTGTTTTGTGTTGTATATTTGGCATCTCTGAACCTTGTATAAAATTTGTATCCATTGATAACATATCCAGTAAACCTCTTAGTTGTTCGAAGAGGGCCCATTGAAAACGGTTGTACTTCTTTTGAAATGTCCTCCTTTTTCGCAACCTCTTCCTTTAACTGCTTCCAAAATTCTTCAATGCGTTCTATCTCTCTTTTATATTTTTTTGATGATGCATGACCATTAATTAAAGCTCGATGTTTCCTAGCATAAAGGCCTAGTTAATAAAAGATAGAAACAAATTTTCTAATTCTCCAATACTTACTAAAATAAAAATAAAACTTAAAACTTACACAAGTAAACTCTCTATTTCCTCGTTACCACAATTGAATAGAACGTAAGTGTGACATTCCTTCCATTGAGAATTTTTAAGATGAATAGCTTTTCCATCTTTGTTTCTTCTTGTGCCAATAGGATATTCTAGATTCTATAGACAAGTTTCAAATTGCATTTTTCCTGCTCCATCGCCACCTAAGAACCTTGAACATAATACCAAACATTCTTCTACAAGATAACCTTCAGCAATGGACACCTCAGGTTTACTTTTGTTATGAACATATGATTTCAGCTTACAAAGATAACGCTCAATAGGAAACATACAACGAACATGTGCAGGCCCACCATATTCAAGTTCCTTGCATAAATGAACTAGCAAGTGAACCATTGTATCAAAGAAATCATTTGGGAATATCATCTCAAATTGACAAAGGATTTCCACAATTTCCTTTTGTAGCCTCTTGAAATCAGCCAAATCGATAATTTTACTCCAAAGACTTCTTAGAAATGCACCTAATATTATCATAGGTATTGCAACTTCAGGTTTTATAGATTTCTTCACAGCAAACTGCAGCAAGTAGTGGAGAATAAAATGAGCATCATGGCTCTTATACCCTGCAATTTTCCTCTCTTTCTTGTTTACATACTGGCTGATATTAGCTGCACAACCATAAGGCAGTTTAGAATGCTCCAACACCGAGCAAAATATTTCTTTCTCCTTGTTCGTCACTTCAAATATGACAACCCTCATCTCAACGTAACTCCCATAACACGCTTGAACATAATGTGAAATTATCACCAGTGAAGGCATCATAAGTTTGTATGCCAAGATCCCATAATTCTTTTAATTCTGCAATTAGAGGCTACATGTAGACATCAATGTAATTGTTAGGAGACTCTGGACCAGGGATAAGGGTTGAAAGTATCAAATTTCTATCTTCATGCATAACCAAGGTGAAAGATTATAATTTACCAATATGATCGGCCATCTGATGCACTGTGTTGTCATTGTACGAAAAAGACTGAATCCATCAGATGCTACTCCTAACTTGATATTTTTGTTTTCAGATGAAAAATGAGGAGAATTGGCATCCATCGTCTTCCAAAACCTCGCCATCAGCTGGTTGTCGAAGTCTGCCATCATTTTTTCGTCCCACTGCATGTTATAACATAAGTTTAGAGTACTCCATGGACATGAACATCCACTGCAGCCTTGGTTTTAGTGGAAAATAACTCATCACTTTTGCTGGTACTTTGTGATTCCACTTCTCCGGATCATTGTTAATAGCCACTTTCTTTTCCGGTATAACCCACCTTGAAAAACAACAAGTTTTGAATTTATTTTCCATTTTATTTTCTGCCCAATATAGCATGCAGTCATTTGGACATGCATGTATTCTTTGGTAATGAGGCCTAAATCATTAATGATATTTTGGTAGCATTGAAAGATAAAGGGATGAGGCATTGTTGAAAAGCTTCTTTTATAAACTCTAATAAATCGTTGAATGCAGACTCGGTGGTTCTATGTTGGCATTTTAAAGAATAAAGCCTGACAATGAAACTTAATCGTCAAAATTTAGTGCACCTGGGATATAATGGTTGCTTTCCCTCTTCAACATGTTGATGAAATTTTCTAGCAACGAAATCTATTCCATTTGATCCATCAGAAGATCCACATTCATTGTTCTGCATATTTCCCCAAGTACGTTGCAACTTCTCATCGAGATTATCTCCAAAATTTATTCCTGCTTCACAGTCCATATCGTTATCGCTTCTTTCAGGATCTAAACAGGAAACCTCACAAATCCATTTCACGTACAATTCATATGGACCATTCCAAATCATATGGTCGTAGACTACCTCTTGACGATGCCACTTGCGATTATGACACTTTTTGCAAGGGCATGTAATTTCATCACCTACCGCGATTCTAGAAAATGTATTTCGAATAAAAAGTTTCACTCCACTGATGTATTGTTCACTGAACTTAGGAAGTTCCGCCCATAGTTTTTCATCGTCGCTCATCACTAATTGACAAAAAAATATCATTTATCCATGAATATAAGGACAAAGACAAACACAATAATAAAATCAGGAGTATGATTACACCTGAACGCACAAGTAAATCAGTAAATTAGACAACACAACAATAAATCAGAAAAAATTGAAATATATATTGAGTGATACCTTAAGCAGCCGATTAAATCAAAGCCCTAACTGAAATTTGAAACCCAAATGAACCCCAATTGAAGACCTAATTGAAACACCAAAGCCCTAACTGAACTTGAACTCGAACTTGCCTAATCGAACCCCAATTAAGCCCTAATTGAACCTGAGAGTGAGTGTTTGAGAGGTTGAGCGACAGAGTATTTTGTTTGAGAGTGAGTGTTTGAGAGGTTGAGTGAATATTTTGTTAAGTGTTTTGCCTAATTTTTTTTATTTCCCGCCTTAAACATTATTTCTCGCAGATCGCTAATCTAGACCGTTGGATCGTGTTGACGTGGACTGATAATTTTATTCACCTGGCTACTGCAACACATGGTTGATATCTATGCTAACACATTGAAGCGTGCGTTGCAATAGATAAAAAACAGCATAGCTATGTCAACATTGTAGTAAGCAACACTATGGAATTTCATTGTAGTAGGTCATCTATGGCGTAGTGGAGGAACAACAATTTTCCACTTAAATTAGTTAGCTCCTTTAATCTCTAGTAAGTTAATCGTATAGTATCTAATTTGATTTCACAAAAAATGAATAGTCTCAATCAATTCTTTGCCAATAGTCCCATAAATACTGAAAAAGGAAGAATTACATGTACTATGTATCATCTCACAATGCATACTTTATGGTTTACAAAGAATAAAGTACAAACCTAGATAATTCAAAAACATAATATAAACGTCCTGTGAAGACCCGTAACCATGCAATAAAATGACATAGAATATGAAACATTTGATGGAAAAAATAAATCATGTTATGTATCGGAAGCAAAAACAACATTTCAAATCGTTTATGGAGAAAAAAGTATTTCATCCATCAAGACCTAAAATAATGAGATTTCACTTATATGTTTTGTTTTAATTATTCAACCAAGTTCATATTCATTTGTTACATAAATAAACCATAAATGTATATTTAATTATGATAGTAATACTTTTTATTGTATTTAAAAAAACTTTCCTATCCATTTTTATAAAAATGAAGAATGTAAAAGTAAAAAATTAATTGATATTAGGTTTTAGATGTACTTAAGAAGGTCTAGCTTAATGTAGATGGTGCAGTTTTAGCCAGTGAGGTTTTCCAGTATGCTTGATTCTTCCTTTATAAAGTATTTACACATCTCTCTGTAATACATGAGACAATCATGAAATTAAAAAGTAAGCAACATGCCAATAGACAAAAAGTATCAAATAAATACCATGCTGATCATGGGTGGAAAAGACGAGAAATGAAACAATCACGTGGTAAAGTACATACACTTTGTCCTAAAGAGTAAAATTATGTAGTTTAGTCAAGTTAAGAAGTTAAAATTTCAATTTCAAGGTAGTGGCAAATAAAGTATTATGCGTCTCTTAGCAATTATTAATTAAGAGAAGTTAAATAACTAAATAGTTATCAAAATTGATACAATCAACTAAACGTAATTACCTAGGGAGAGATGATACTCATCATCGGCTATCAAAGAAAATTTCATGAATACTTTCAACTTCTCCTTTTCACCACTTCATATGATTGAATCTAATGAACAATGTTAATTAAAAACCTATAAAGTTGAATCCACGTAATAAAAATAAATAATTTGAAATATCATACGTGGTTTTTCTATAAGACTCTAGTTTATGTTTCTTATCAATCGAGGACGTTTGTTTTTTAATACGATTGAAGCTACCATGTTCAACCTCATCCAAATCCCATATGCCAAAATTGTTGCTTATTTATACAACTATTATAAGCCTTTTGTGTCACATGATATTTCATAAAAAACCATTAAGAAGTTTCATATTGATATAGTAAACAACAATGCAAAATTATTTAATATGATCAAGAAATTAAAATCAACTAAAGAGCAAGTGAATAGATTGAACCAATGAAATATGCTCTTATGGTTATGCTTTGTTAAATATAGAGGTGAATACAACAATGGAATTTTTTATAAATGAAATAGCACTCAAGTACCAAAAATAAAAGTGAAACCCAACAAAATGCAAAACTATCAACATAACCGACAGTAGCATAGGTTGTAAAAAGAAGAATCCATACTGAGCATGTTTTCCAAGCATTGTAAACATGAATTGCAAAACCAAAGATAAAATTATGCTTATAAGATTCTCATTAATTGAAGATGTAATAACAAAACATAAAGATTCTACTTTGTCGATTTTTTAACCATATAATGAAACCATTACTACATGAATACATTTGATAACATAAAATCACAGAGTACCTCATAATAATATTTTCGGTTGAACATGTTTCCAAGGATTGCAAATAAGCCATAATAATTTTCCTTGGATTGGGAGCCATTACTATTATCCGCCTAAGAATGAAGAAGAGAGAACTCCTGGGCTTCCTTAATGGATTTGAGATTTACCAAAGATTGATCCAACTAAATTTAGAGGAGAATGGAGAAAATATTTATTAATACCACTTGCATTACGAAGATAAGCAAGTAGAGGGTTTATCCATATCATTAGTACATAATTGTGCACATGGGTACAACTAAAAGCATGGCCAATTAATCACTTTATCCATAAAGTAATTGATACGATAAAACTAAAACAATTTCTATTCCATAAAATATTGCTCTAATTTGTTGTAATATAGCCATTATATATTTTATTTTTGCATCATGTAACTTAACAAAAATTTCCATTCAAGGTCCGTTCATCGTGTTTCAGGTAAATATCAGGTAAATAGAATAATATCTTCTCAAAGATTACAAATTTGCCTCAATTTAGTTCCCTTTTTAGTAGTTTGTTTGGCATTAAGTTAGTGCTTGAGTTAATTTCCATTCAAAATTCATTCGGTATGTTTTAGACAATGGAGGAAAACGTTACAAATTTAAGATTATTGAGTGTTTTTCATTTTCCTTTTTCACGATTAAAAGTTATTATCCTTTGATAGAACTACAATAGTATTGTTGGTATAAAAAAATATTTTCCTATTTTATGATTATTTCTCTTGTAGTAATGGTCTATGTTATCTTGGGTTATCTAATTGATCTGATATGTTTCCTCTATATCGATTTTAACCTTCCATAATTGTAGCACCACAAATTATTACTTTGATCCCCTATTAAAATGTCAATTGTCAGCTTTCATATTAAGTATATTAGAGTATATTATATTCCATACACACACAAAGAGAGAATGTTAAAATTTCCATTAACTGAAGATGTAACATAAAGATTCTACTTTGTCCATAAAGCAATTTGCGTTAAATGCGACTGTTTTGGGCATTGAACCATTAATTGTGAAAAATTCAAAGAGGATCTAGCCAGGAAAAATACTAGGAAGGATAAGGATAGAGTTCGCACTGAGAAAACTGGTATATATGAACAGGTTAAGGGTAATGCGAGTATTGGTGTAGGATCACAGGCTAGAACTAACACTGCTTGGAGGAAGGTGGTTGGGAAGAGAAATTATGCAGTTGGAGCAAACCAAAAAATGAATATGGATAAAGTAAATGGAAATTTAAGTGAAGTTAACCCGATTAACAATAAGTTTTATGTCCTTAACGTTATGAGTGGAAAAGAAATAGCTGATGATGATATGGCAGAATGTGAGGAAGGTGAAATTGGACAGGCGAGTGAGTTGCTTTCGTGTGCTTTTCCAAGCTCAAATGTAAGTGCAACAACTTTGTTTAATGCGTTCTCTAGTAGTCCTGCTGAGAAAAATGTGGTATCGAATGCTATGGGTTATGTTGACATATTGAGTGATGTTGAAATTAGACATGAAGTTGCTGGTGAAACTCCATGCTTGGTTGAAGCAACTGTTAGAAATGAAAGTGATTGTGCCAACTTTGAAAATGAGGAGGGACATAAGGTTCTAGTAGGAAACGTGTGGGTGACAGCCTTCATACTCGATCAAGTGGTTCTATACTAGACTTCTTGCATGAAAATTTTGACTACATCGATTTCAGTAACAAAGTGAAGAAGAAGCAAACCAATCTGAAAGCTAATGCTACTTTCACGGTCCACGAGAAAGGGATACGCAAGATGATTGAAAGTCTTCAGGTGGAGATCAAATGTAAAGGCCCGTAAATCCGTACTAATTTGAGCTGACTTATATTCTACACATTCAACCCAAAGTGCACGAAAATACAGATCTTTAGTAGAAAGAATTTAGAGGATGAGATAGATAAGATAGAACTAATAGAATAGAAGAAAAAGAACTCAACTGAACAGAATCAGAGTAAACACGAAACTCACAGCGGAACGAATAAAATGTATTATATAACATAACTTTGAAATACAAAATCTGAATTTGTATATACATACCATATCAGAGTATAACTCATATACATCACAGCGGAAATAATCTCTAAATAACTAAAGGTGAAGCCTCCTGCTTTGAGCTCCTCCAAGTGAATCTGTAAAGCCTAAAACACTTGTCTGCCCGTACAAATTTGGGCACCCAAGAGTTTAGGGAAAACACAAACAAAATAAACTCTGGGTCGGTCATGGGACTGGTGTGAGTAAATTCCAACCATACTGTTTAACTTTGAAAATCCTTTTGAAACAAAAGGATAATAGTAAGACCAGCACACACATAAACATGGACGGTTTTTACCTTACTATAACCCAAACCATTTTGATATCAAAATCCAGTGATATTATAATAATGTCTAATCAATATAAATAACCAAATAGCAGAACGCTTGCATCTCACGCTCCACATATATAGTATAAAATCATAAACCGCAGGCGCTTATTAGAGAATGATTCCAACAGACAAGGTATGGGAGCACCTTCCGATCAGTGTACTCTAGAGGGTATACACTGCAGGTTCAACAAGAACGTCTTGCAACCTGGCCACACCTGACCGCCCACTCATTTAGCTTGAGTGTAGCGAATATATTGCCACCACGGTTGTTGGCCATCAAACCGAAATCCGAAGATACAGAATTGAATACAAGACAAATATGAATTTTCTCTAGATCGGTGACAATACACCCTACTTGGGAATGACCCAACTAGCCATGCTGCCTAGCCCAACTTCTGTCATATCCGGTTTGTGAGGCTAGAGGCTACGTCTATCTTCAGAACATCTGATTACCATTCACTTTGAATGCCACATCGTCAAACCCGTCAATTCACAAATCGATTTCCAAAAATATCGCGGGTATAAAAAGCTAAGAGGAACGAATTCCTCCGCCACCAGACGTAATACCTTTGAGAGATCAACTTTATGTGATTTGTCATGTATACTCTGTCAGACACTCGTCCATACAAGTTGTCCTGGGACTGGACAAACAAAAAGCACATATTCTGGAACAGGACGACCCTTGCACTTCACTCCGTCTTCAATTATCTTTAGCAACATCTAATTCGCAGCGGCTTATGCCTATACGGAGTGGTTTTCGGATAATATATCCAACCGGTATCTCCGTATTGACAACGATGGTCAAAACACTTCGATAGTCGGTTATTTAACTATCGAAGTAAAAAACAAACATCCATTCACAAACACTGGCCCTCTTATTTAATACTAACTTTCTAGTTTCCCATATTTTTATAAACTCTTCCTTAATTCCCTTCACTTCTACTCTATTAGTTCCTCATTATACATCGGTAAGTGAATAAATTTCTAAGTATCAATCCCGAAGGCCGAAACCAACATCAGATTGACGCCTCGAAAGTTACTCAAATCAACCAACGTACAACGGGTTCTAATTTCTTTAAAACTATATCACTTTCCTTATCATGCTCAATATATCTTTTTAAAACATTATAACTTATCGACTCACTTTAAAACCGTTATATTTTAACTAATGCAATACGCTGCTATATTCTCTTTTATAACTAATGCAATACGCTGCTATATTTTCCTATATACCTAATGCAATACGCTGTTATATTCTCTTTTATACCTAAAGTAATACGCTGCTATATTCTCTTTTATAACTACTGCAATACGCTGCTATATTCTCTTTTATAACTACTGTAATACGCTGCTATATTTTCCTTAATAGCTAATGCAATGCGCTGCTATATTTTCCTTAATAACTGATGCAATACGCTGCTATATTCTCCTTTATAACTAATGCAATACGCTGCTATATTTCATTTGATAAGCTCTGTTTCTAAGTCATGTTCTTATTAAATCAATATCAAGTTTATAACTAAATATTGATTTCATATCCTATTATAATTTGTTGGTTTAAATCTAAATATTAGCTATCCTATCAGATTATAATCCCTAAAATAATTTACCTTAATACATTCGACATCATCGAATTTTAGTTTCAGTTCCTAGTAGTGTTATTTAGTTCTAATTCCTAATAATGTTATTTAGGTTCAGACTGTGTATATATAAATAATATAAAACAAACCGTACATACAAATATTGAGGAATCCGGTTTGATTCCTCTAACCGGTTTCCTGTATCCACAGATGTAAGCTACAATAAATATCATCAATTTCATATCATTATAAAATATTAGTGTTCAATCGTCAGTTTAGATATATAACGATTTATATTATTTCAACCAATTTAATTGTAATCTACCTAAACGGCCATCACACAGCATTCAACCAATATCAAAATATAATTATAATATTTTAAGTGGAACAGAGTTAGTGAGTTTACTCACCTTTGCGCGTTAACCGTTAAATAACGATTTGCGTCAGTCGATTAATCTGATCATGCGTTTTATTCCGTTAAAAATCCCAGCGAGCTCCAAATTGCTTTCGACCAATTAGCTTTCTGCTACAGTGTCTGTTCCCATCTCCGCCGTTTTCTCAGTTCGAGACTCACCCTCACCGACTTCTGTAAATGGACACCCTCGTTGACCTACTGCCGTGACCAATAATACTTCTTCCACCCACTCAACGCTCGCTTTAGTAAAGGCCATTTCCATTCAAACAAAAATACTGCAAGTTCCTCTTTCTACACCATGCTTCACCGAAACAACCGCCCTGTCAACCCTTAATCTCCCCATGCAGCGCTTCCTCTTATGCCACAACTTCGCCACTGCCTTAGGTGACTCGCGTCACCTTTTGATCGCAAAAACACCCATCATCTTGTCGACTTGTCCCTCTTGCTACCTTGAACACCATTAACAGAACTCAACTTCCACCCAAAAATGATGTCACACATACTCCTTCACAACATCACCATGTTGAACAACACGTCTTAGGAATCCTGCTCGACAACGATCATCGCTGCCAACCTGTCGACAAGCACCGTCCAACTCCATGCACGCTACGGGAAAGACGCCGACAGTTCTTTCACATCGTTCTTCCTTTTATTCACGTTACTCCCTGCCCACATCCATTTGCCGAGCTTCAAGCACCAAACCCAACACTACGTGTTAGTACCGCTTGTATACTTCTCCGGTAAAACATTCATGCCTCCTTCACTTCCTTTACTTCCCACTTTGTTACATTTTGAACTGCTCTTCTCTACTTGGTACCCGTGACTTCCTGAAGGACCAATGTGCAGATCTGTACATACAATAAAGGATGTCCAAGGACAGTTTGCCCACACCAATGCATGCTTATGTTAGACATAAGCTTACAGTGACCATATGGTAATGGCACTGATCAATTCATGTATGCCTGCCTTCCTCGGTGAATAGGAAGGGAAAATTACTGTACCATTCATGTCCATCTTAAGTTATATGTCTGATCTATCTTCGCTAGGTGGAGTTCGATGTGGTGATAAACAGACCGGCAACAAATGCAGCATTACTTCATTAAACTCCATGAATATATATATATATATACCATAACCAGAATACTCACGCATGCACCACCGACTCGTTTCATATGTGCTTCATCTTCCTGTTTGCCTCCATCTCCCGGCCTTTAACGCTTATCTTTTCTGATAATTAGGCAGAGCCATACAAGTTACAACTGATACACATCCATCAACTCTTTTACGATCACTGATCAATACACAAACCATGCATTTTCCTTTTCCTGACCAGAATGACTCTTTCAATCCCGCACAAGTCCTCCCACAGTTGAATGAACTCTCCCACGACATCCCTAACGATGTACTACTCCTCTATGCCACTGCATGAAGACCGAACTGCCCTCTATCGTGAAAACTCTCCTTCCGTCCGTTCCTGTTGACAACAAAGCTCCACCTGAGACTGACCTTCACCCAACCTCTGTTGTCGGCTATAGAACCTCCAGCCGCCATGCTCGAACGCCTCCGCATCGAAAAAGCCCTCAGATCCGAACCCCAAAACCCTTCATTTTCGTCGAAGAACATCGCAAAGCCAGTAGCTTGCGATTTGGATTTGGTTTATATATTATTATTAATTATTTCCTTTTTAATTGATTTAGATGGGAACCATTTTCTATTTCCCTGAGTGAAAATCGGAGGAGCGCTGCTTATATAGGGGTGAATTAGTGGATTGAAACAACGTAAAATCAAAAGTATAGGGTATGTTTTCTCCACATAGCTTCTCAAAATAGGGCATGGGAACAACACAAAATAGGGTATGGGAACACAGGAAGGTATGGGCTGAGTATTGGATATATAGATTAAGCTTTGTTTGATATGTTTTCTTTTATTTAATTGTTTGTCTCCACCTCAAAGAAGATGTGAAGTATTGTATATTTATACACACCACCGTGACTTAAATACTAAGTAATAGGTACGGTAGCACTAGCAGTATGGTGACTTAAATGCTAAGTAATGACAGTAGGGTAGTAGGGATGCTTTACTTTGGCGTGAAGTTATGGCTTGATTGCTTGCATACCTTGTTTTCACGTCCAGGATATCTTTTATCAAATCTTTCTCAAATGATGATGTGTAATATATATCCCTTATATTTTATATTTTAAAAGTTTTGGTGTACCCATTTCATAAAACCCCGTTTATGTGTGAGCTGCTACGGACAGAAGTAAGATTACGGTCGTGTCCAGGGAGATGTCACGATCCCAAAAATATAATAATATCGGTAGTTTAACTCATATTGTGATACCCCAAAATATCGATATAGGGTGCCAAATAATCCAAATAAAAAGTTGTGTATTTAATTAATTAAAAATTACTGTAAAATTCTAAAAATTAAATTATAGCTTTGTCTCAAAAGAACCTTGTCTAAATTCGAACCCGATATCTTGTTATATCGAATAAACCGTTACGGTCGATGAACGATTTTACAGCGACTATTTAAATATTTGATTTGGACATAACTTGCAATATATAATCTGAAATCTCGATTTTTCACTTCCATTAGAAAGATATAGTTCAACAAATTCGAACGTTTCTTGTTTTGAGGAAATCCGACTTATAACGGGTCCCATACACTTAGTTGAAGTTCAGAACGTCAAATTACGAACTGCAGCGTCGTTTTGAGCTCGATTATATTTAATATATATTTTTATACGTTCAACTTCGTTTTAATTAATATATAAATCCACTTATATTATTAATTCAATATTTAAACTGATTTAAATATTCAAATACAAACCGAAATAAATGCGGGACGTTACATTCCTTCCCCCTTACAATAATTTCATCCTCGAAATTGCTAAGAAGTGAAGATGCTCTAATTCTAACTCCACACAACCTGCTTGGTTGAAATTTCATACTTCACATCCCCATAACTCAATATAATTTAATCATGTACCTTTTATCGGCATTCAACTCTATCTCTGCGATTTGCCACCACTTCAGCATATACAATTTCATTTCCACTCGTTTTCCATTCAAATTATCCTCAAACCACATCATCCACTTATAACTTTAATTCCAAACTCAATTCCAACTCTTTGTTTATCAATTCGATTCCATTCCAGATTATCTCTAATCCAAACCAATTTTAATATGACTTAGTTAAATTTCTATTTATTACTTCATAAGTAAATTTTAAATTCTGGAATTCAAATTCCTGGGGTTTTTACTTCAAATCAGTTTAAAATCATATACGTATATATTCATAACATAGGAATTCAAAACATTTGAATTTCTGAACAACTTATTTCAAAACAAAAATCTTTGGTAGTAATCCCTCACTTAGAGACTCGAAAATGAACACCGATAATGCCGCGGTTCACCTTCGTAATTATTTTCCAGCTATCAAAGTGAGTTCAATACTATATTATTTCCAAAACTCATTTACAAACCCTTTTATTTTTGAAATTACTTCAAAATATTCTTTCAAAATGCTTGGAAAAATATTTCCAAATTCCCAGGATTTAAAAATCCATATATTTAATCCAAATATTATTTCCAACTCTTTTTTCAAGTTTCTAGAGTTTTAATTCCAATTCTGGTTTTAAATTCAGATTTGGTTCATTTGATTTATATAACATTTCGATTGGTCATTCATATAACCAACACAATTATAAATCGTATTTGATCATAATAATGATCACACATCTAATATATGATAATATCAAGTTATATACTTCTTTTTATATTAAAATATATGTCGGGTAAAATTATTTCATTTACCCTCTTTTCAAAATGTACTGTGTCGAATTACTCTGTTCAAGAGTTTAGAAACACCTATCGATACAGTTTGCAATCCAGTATCGACCAGAATTCATAAACCACTCATCAAACCAATCAACACAATATAAACAGTTTTTATATCGATTTACAAATACACGCTCACATATATGCACTCAACTCAATCTAGAGTATTACTAACTCAATCTCTATTGAGTTACGCCACAGAGCCAAGGTTATCACTTAACCTTCAGCTCTGATTCCAACTGTAAAGGCCCGTAAATCCGTACCAATTTGAGCTGACTAATATTCTACACATTCAACTCAAAGTGCACGAAAATACAGATCTTTAGTAGAAAGAATTTAGAGGATGAGATAGATAAGATAGAACTAATAGAATAGAAGAAAAAGAACTCAATTGAACAGAATCAGAGTAAACACGAAACTCACAGCGGAACAAATAAAATGTATTATATAACATAACTTTGAAATACAAAATCTGAATTTGTATATACATACCATATCAGAGTATAACTCATATACATCACAGCGGAAATAATCTCTAAATAACTAAAGGTGAAGCCTCCTGCTTTGAGCTCCTCCAAGTGAATCTGTAAAGCCTGAAACACATGTCTGCCCGTACAAATTTGGGCACCCAAGAGTTTAGGGAAAACACAAACAAAATAAACTCTGGGTCAGTCATGGGACTGGTGTGAGTAAATTCCAACCATACTGTTTAACTTTGAAAATCCTTTTGAGACAAAAGGATAATAGTAAGACCAGCCCACACATAAACATGGACGGTTTTTACCTTACTATAACCCAAACCATTTTGATATCAAAATCCAGTGATATTATAATAATGCCTAATCAATATAAATAACCAAATAGTAGAACGCTTGCATCTCACGCTCCACATATATAGTATAAAATCATAAACCGCAGGCGCTTATTGGAGAATGGATTCCAACAGACAAGGTATGGGAGCACCTTCCGATCAGTGTACTCTAGAGGGTAAACACTACAGGTTCAACAAGAACGTCTTGCAATCCGGCCACACATGACCACCCACTCATTTAGCTTGAGTGTAGCGAATATATTGCCACCACGGTTGTTGGCCATCCAATCGTAATCCGAAGATACAGAATTGAAAAGAAGACAAATATGAATTTTCTCTAGATCGGTGACAATACATCCTACTTGGGAATGACCCAACTAGCCATGCTGTCTAGCCCAACTTCTGTCATATCCGGTTTGTGAGGCTAGAGGCTACGTCTATCTTCATAACATCTGATCACCATTCACTTTGAATGCCACATCGTCAAACCCGTCAATTCACAAATTGATTTCCAAAAATATCACGGGTATAAAAAGCTAAGAGGAACAAATTCCTCCGCCACCAGACGTAATACCTTTGAGAGATCAACTTTATGTGATTTGTCAGGTATACTCTATCAGACACTCGTCCATAAAAGTTGTCCTGGGACTGGACAAACAAAAAGCACATATTCTGGAACAGGACGACCCTTGTACTTCTCTCCGTCTTCAATTGTCTTCAGCAACATCTAATTCGCAGCGCTTATGCCTATACGGAGTGGTTTTCAGATAATATATCCAACCGGTGTCTCCGTATTGACAACGATGTTAAAACACTTCGATAGTCGGTTATTTAACTATCGAAGTAAAAACAAACATCCATTCACAAACACTGGCCCTCTTATTTAATACTAACTTTCTAGTTTCCCATATTTTTATAAACTCTTCCTTAATTCCCTTCACTTCTACTCTATTAGTTCCTCATTATACATCGGTAAGTGAATAAATTTCTAAGTATCAATCCCAAAGGCCGAAACCAACATCAGATTGACGCCTCGAAAGTTACTCAACTCAACCAATGTACAACGGGTTCTAATTTCTTTAAAACTATATCACTTTCTTTATCATGCTCAGTACATCTTTTTAAAACATTATAACTTATCGACTCACTTTAAAACCGTTATATTTTAACTAATGCAATATGCTGCTATATTCTCTTTTATAACTAATGCAATACGCTACTATATTTTCCTTTATACCTAATGCAATACGCTGCTATATTCTCTTTTATACCTAAAGCAATACGCTGCTATATTCTCTTTTATAACTACTGCAATACGCTGCTATATTCTCTTTTATAACTTCTGCAATACGCTGCTATATTTTCCTTAATAGCTAATGCAATGCGCTGCTATATTTTCCTTAATAACTGATGCAATACGCTGTTATATTCTCCTTTATAACTAATGCAATACGCTGCTATATTTCATTTGATAAGCTCTGTTTCTAAGTCAGGTTCTTATTAAATCAATATCAAGTTTATAACTAAATATTGTTTTCATATCCTATTATAATTAGTCGGTTTAAATCTGAATATTGGCTATCCTATCAGATTATAATCCCTAAAATAATTTACCTTAATACATTCGACATCATCGAATTTTAGTTTCAGTTCCTAGCAATGTTATTTAGTTCTAATTCCTAATAATGTTATTTAGGTTCAGGCTGTGTATATATAAATAATATAAAACAAACAGTACATACAAATATTGAGGAATCCGGTTTGATTCCTCTAAGCGGTTTCTAGTATCCACAGATGTAAGCTACAATAAATATCATCAATTTCATACCATTATGAATTATTAGTGTTCAATCGTCAGTTTAGATATATAATGGTTTATATTATTTCAACCAATTTAATTGTAATCTACCTAAACGGCAATCACACAGCATTCAACCAATATTAAAATATAATTATAATATTTTAAATGGAACAGAGTAAGTGAGTTTACTCACCTTTGCACGTTAACCGTTAAATAACGATTTGCGTCAGTCGATTAATCTGATCATGCGTTTTCACTACCGGTTTTAAGGGTATTAGGGGCATCAAACTTGGGGCTTTTATAAAATGTGGCCTCCAATGATACCTCATTAGAGGCATAATTACTGTTAGTCTTTACTAATTAATTATTTGGACAATTGTAGACGCAGCTGTACTCATTAGAGGCATAATTAATATTAGTTTTTACTAATAAATTATTGGGGCAATTGTAAACGCAACTGTAAATTGTAATCAGTCAAAGGCAAAATTCAATTTAGCCGCTCGTGGACCCTGCAAGGGCAAAAACAAACGTGTGTATTGTTTACATATGTTTGGGCCCATCTGCGGTAGGGTTTCAGATACCCACAAAACTCCCCCAAATTTTTTCATCGTCTCCTATTTCATCTTCTGTATAATTTAATTTCTCGCTCAAAAAAGTCATCAATCACTCCTGATTAAACAGAACTCCTCCTGCGACTCATGGGATTCTCCAATTTAATTGAACATCAAAGGTAAGCATCTATACGATTTCCCGATTTGAATAATATCTAAACCCTATCATTCGTAATTTCTGAAAAATCAATTTCTATCCAACAACTTAGATGCCTTTAATTTTATTTTAAATGTTCTGCTTAGTTTGTTGTCTATGATGTTTTATTTCATATACCTTTTATGCTTCTTCCTTGTTTGAATTGAAGAAGAAAACATTTTGGATTAAAAATTAGTGGTCCAGCTTCCTAATATTTGTAGCCATAGCAGGGGAAATTCTAATACTTTCTCTAATAATCCACACAAATAAGCTTCATAGAGGATTTCAAATTTCCTTTTTGCTAAGATTACAACCAATAGGGTGAAGATCAAAGAAAAAATCTCTATTACTGTCTGAATCAGATGAGTTCTTTGAGTGAGCCATTATTATTTCAAAGCTGAGTCATTTTACAGGATTAAAAGAAATGACTTTCACATGATCTTTGTTGCTGCAATTATTATTTGAAAGCTTTTAAAGCTTGGTTTATTTTTATTTTTATTTTTTTGCTAATTTCGCCTTTGCACAAAACAGATAAGTGATGTATCTAGCCCTTAAGTCTTACTTCTGTAGTGATTGTATTGATGTCAAATTGATTTGAATTGAAATTATGTAGAGTTAAAGATTTCTCGGGAATACCACAGAAAGAGTTATAATTCCGATGCTCTATAATAGGATGGCTACAACTAGGAAAAGAGCCTGGGAGTGTGACGCTTTAACTCTTAGCATTCAGCTTAGATTTGTAATTTTCTTTGAGTCGGGGTTGAAACATTCAACCCCACGGGAAATATCAGAGGAATATTTCCTGCTATGCTGGAAATCTTCAAACCAATCTTTATAATTAGCACTTGTTGTAATTTTAAAATGATGATTTGCTATTTTCTGTTACTTAATTGATTTTTTGATTATTATATAGCTTTCTGAGTGTATGATTTTCTATAATTATACGCTGCTTGTTTCCTTATTGAAGCGAAGCATTTTGATTTATTTCCCTGCATATATGATAAACTATAGTAGTTAAAACAATGGAGACATTTCTGAAGTTCTTGGTTTTTCTTTTAAAGTTATTTTTAATGAAGTCTATGCATTCTCTGGTGTTATGTATGGATAGGTTCTACTTGATCTTAAAAATATTTTGGCTATATAAACCAAACATATTCTGAGTAAATACAGACAAAAAAAAAAAAAAAAAAGCGTTTAATGCTTTCTGGGTTATTTCTATATAGTGGATAAATGCTTTCAGCTTCTTTATTCCATTTTTAACATTCATCTGTAGTAGGCAATCATTTAACAGAGCGGAGAAAGCACAGCATAATATTTTTAGGCAATTTAACTTGTATCAAATTACTTTATGCCAATTAAATATCACTCCATCCGCTTTGTTCTCATACTTTTTCAGAAGGAAAAAATTCTTTCGAGCCGAGTTTCCCTTTCCATTTCTCTCTTTCTTTTTGATGGTTTGCATGAACATAAATTTTATTAACTGTTGAATCGAATCCTGAGGCAACCTATTGGTTTTGAGTTTTTCGGCGTTGATTTTGAACAATTCTTCGCACATTTTCATTAGATCCACCCAGATACAGATAGTACACATTATTCCACAATATTTATAGCCATAGCTATGCCCCCCCCCCCCAAACCCACAAAACTTGATTTTTCACTTGTTAGTCTTTAGTATTCCTTTTTTGCCTATATTTGCATGAGAATTTCTGTTTAAAAATAGTTGCAAATATATGAAATCTGTTATTGTCTAAACTCCGTACGTAGTGGTAGTTTTGATTAAAGTTTGAGAGGGAGAAAAGCGCATCCAAGGCGCATAGGTACAAGCCTTGCACTTTTTCACCCTAACTTCAGTGGCTTTAGATGATCCGATAAGAGAAGGATATGGAATATTGTCAATACTTGAAGTTAAAATATTATTTTTATATCGATACGGACAATCCAATAATGTTCGATCGATTTGTACATTAATAATAGGATATGAAATATTGCCAATCATTTGAAGTTACAATACTATTTTGATATTGATATAGACGATCCAATAACCTTCAGTCAGTTTGTACATTAATAATAGGATATGAAATATTGCTAATCATTTGAATTTACAATCTTATTTTGACATCGATACGGACAATCCAATAATGTTCGATAAATTTTAACATTAATATAGGTAATATAACTATGATTCAATGTACTGTAGGAGTGTACACGTAATGACATTTTTTTCTCAGTATTCATTCTAGATCATACAAGGCAAGGAAATATGATTGAAGCATTTTGGTCCCATAAGACCATTGAGATGTGGTAATGCTGAAAGGTAAATTTGCTTGTGCTATACCTTTAATATATATGAGTACATATGAACTTATGTGTTTATATGATTGGTCATGCAGTTTATTTGTTAACCTCGGATTATTATGTAACTCTGTTTTTGTTGTTTTCTTTGGTCTTTAGCGTTTACTTGGTGGAAAGTGGAATGTACTGGAGAACTATTTGCAATGAAGGCGATGGATAAAATTGTAGTAATGATCCGTCGTAAGGTGTGTACTTCTTTCAGACATCCATTAATTAATGCATTAAAAATACTAGAAAGATGATTAACATTTTTTTTACATCATATACAACTTAGTAAACATAAGTAAGTAAACTGAGATTTCGTTCATTGATAAGCATTGGCAATTAAAAAACTATGCATTAAGCTTCTTGCATTTATTGATGTATTCTCACTTAGTCTATGTCATAGTTCCTCAAACCAAATCGATTAAGTAACAATACGTCAAGAAAAAGAAGTTAAATGCATTCGGTTTTATGTAAATTCTATTTATCATACTTGCCTACAAGTTTTCGTACATTGCTAAATAAATAAAAACATTCTACACTAAAAAGGAATTAGATGTCCATATTTTAGCTATATACATGCATGTGCGTCGAGCATGTATCAAGAGAGATATATTGTTTACAATGCCGCCCTTTTCTTCTAACATTATACACTTCTTTTGAGGTTTAATTTTCCTTCCACATGTTATTGTTTCTTTTAGCAGACTGATCAGTTTCAATATTTATTTCGTTTCTGTTCTATCGGACTAACACATTTTTGTTTAATAACATACTTTTGTCTTGAAGGAGACCTATTTGCATTGCTGGATAGACATCCTCCGAAGATACTTAAGACGATGCAGCAAGGTTAGTATTATATACTTTAAAGCGAAAATGATAAAGTTACGCATAGATCATTATATTTGGCACATAATTTTAAGTTCATTGGTGATTGATATAACATCTCTATTCAAGCTAGCTAGCATTTAAATTATAAAAAAAATTGCTAGAAATTTAATCAATGATATGTAAGCTTTAATTAAATAGCATTGTTCCTGTTGTACATGCTTATTTGAAATTCTAAACCACAGTTAAAGTAACCTCATTATAACTAATAACAAACAAATGTTATTTGAAAGGCTTTTTTGTTTGTGATGTTTCATGATTGGTTATTCCGATATTTTAAAAAAGCATAGAAAGGCAAGAAAATCATTGGTGTGTAGCAACCGTCTTATTTAGGTGAGGTTAGGTTGAATAATAAAGAAAAAATGTATAAAATATTCAGTGTTCGCTAATAAAGATTGATATCCTATTAATTATCCAACATCGGATGCAGAAAAATTAAAAGACTGAACATTTCTTTTTTTGAACCATCAACCACAAAATAGAAGGTAATATGAAATGCCCTGGTTAATTTAGTTTAATTGTTTAATATTAAATGCCCCGGTTAATTGTTACCATGAACCGTCTTATTTAATTGTTTCTCTTTATTGAAGATAGCTAGATAATATACTAATAAAAGTATGTTTAGTTTTCAAGTTTTAAGACATTGACATAATATGAAATGCCCCGGTTAATTGGATTTGTGTCCTAATATTACATCGTTGTCGATTTTGCATGAATATTTCTTATACTAAGACCTTAGAAGTTGGGATTTAGTATTGATCAGATATCAAAATTACATCGGGAATTAACCAGTCTTACAGAGCTGGATGGTAATTTTCATGTACTAAATTAGTTTTCCCGACTGCTACTTTTTCAAGTCGCATTATTTTTTTAATCTCGAGATGACCTAAGTTTCCACTTATTCTTTTGGCTTACCAAAAGCTAGAGAAATATTATCCTTGTACATTGTGTTCCAGATCCATTTTTGCTAGCACTATTGATTAGTATAGTTAAAGGTCATTTGCATGATAATGCCCCTTGCTCCTATCTTGTTTGCATTGTACTATAGCTATATTTTCTTGCTGGCACTTTATTTTGATGGGAGTATGCCTTACTATTTATATGACCAATTTTTTTTGAACTGTTATTTTTTTTTTTTTAGTTCATAGTGCCTTGGATTATTGTTTACATATAAGAAAAACTGAATAGGACTTCCAATACTTGTTATAATGTTGATAAAACATTTGCAGGCACTTATTCGTGGCGGTGCGCTGAAGCCAGCGGCGAGAGGAAACTGGAAACAAGATTGAATTCATGTTTATTGCCATTTTATTTTTTATGTGGAGATTTGGTCCTACTCGGCTTTATTTACATTACTGTCAACAGAATACATTTTGACTTGTATTTATATATTAGTAAGCTCTATGTCATGTTATGAATGAAATTTGAGTTCTTTTAAGTCAATAAATTTGTTACATTTTTGATAATGAATTAATAGTTTAATCCAATTTGATATGTCTATTATAATTTGAATCATTATTTTTGCAACTAAGTCTGTATTCGTTCATGCTCAAATGCAACTTGCATGTAATATGGTATTGCACGTTTATTATTATATGTTATGATGATTATATGCTGTGTTTATCTTTTAGTTTGTATTTGATTTATTATTAGCATACCAATAAGGGTATATAGCTATGCGTGTACACTGGTTCATGTTATAATTGTTAACAGCTTTAGAGGCATTTTTCATTGTCTTTACTGAAACCTTCAGAGGCATTTATTTTTGCCTCCATTAGGGTTATGCTGTGCAGTGCTTACGTGGAATGTGAACTCAGTAGAGGCAAATAAATTAGCATATGAGCCTCAATTTATTATTAGGGACATCGTTTTTTGAGTCAAATCTTAATTTGCCTCTCATAACTATAGGGGCAATATAATATTGGTTTTGGCCTCAAATAACGATATTAAAGGCACATATGAAATGCCTTTATTTTTCTAATTTTTATTCCGTTAAAAATCCCAGTGAGCTCCAAATTGCTTTCGACCAATTAGCTTTCTGCTACAGTGTCCGTTCCCATCTCCGCCGTTTTCTCTGTTCGAGACTCACCCTCACCGACTTCTGTAAATGGACACCCTCTTTGACCTACTGCCGTGACCAATAATACTTATTCCCCCCACTCAACGCTCGCTTTAGTAAAGGCCATTTCCGTTCAAACAAAAATACTGCAAGTTCCTCTTTCTACACTTTGCTTCACCGAAGCAACCGCCCTGTCAACACTTAATCTCCCCATGCAGCGCTTCCTCTTATGCCACAACTTCGCCACTGCCTCAGGTGACTCACGTCACCTTTTGATCGCAAAAACACCCATCATCTTGTCGACTTGTCCCTCTTGCTACCTTGAACACCATTAACAGAACTCAACTTCCACCCAAAAATGATGTCACACATACTCCTTCACCACATCACCATGTTGAACAACACGTCTTAGGAATCCTGCTCGACGGTGATCATCCCTGCCAACCTGTCGAAAAGCACCGTCCAACTCCATGCACGCTACGGGAAAGACGCCGACAGTTCTTTCACACCGTTCTTCCTTTTATTCACGTTACTCCCTGCCCACATCCAATTGTCGAGCTTCAAGCACCAAACCCAACACTACGTGTTAGTACTTCTTGTATACTTCTCCGGTAAAACATTCATGCCTCCTTCACTTCCTTTACTTCCCACTTTGTTACATTTTGAACTGCTCTTCTCTACTTGGTACCCGCGACTTCCTGAAGGACCAATGTGCAGATCTGTACATACAATAAAGGATGTCCAAGGACAGTTTGCCCACACCAATGCATGCTTATGTTAGACATAAGCTTACAGTGACCATATGGTAATGGCACTGATCAATTCATGTATGCCTGCCTGCCTCGGTGAATAGGAAGGGAAAATTATTGTACCATTCATGTCGATCTTAAGTTATATGTCTGATCTATCTTCGCTAGGTGGAGTTCGATGTGGTGATAAACAGACCGGCAACAAATGCGGCATTACTTCATTAAACTCCACGAACATATATATATATATATATACCATAGCCAGAATACTCACGCATGCACCACCGACTCGTTTCATATGTGCTTCATCTTCCTGTTTGCCTCCATCTCCTGGCCTTTAACGCTTATCTTTTCTGATAATTAGGCAGAGCCATACAAGTTACAACTGATACACATCCATCAACTCTTTTACGATCACTGATCAATACACAAACCATGCATTTTCCTTTTCCTGACCAGAATGACTCTTTCAATCCTGCACAAGTCCTCCCGCAATTGAATGAACTCGTCCCTGACATCCCTAACGATGTACTACTCCTCTATGCCACTGCATGAAGACCGAACTGACCTCTATCGTGAAAACCCTCCTTCCGTCCGTCCCTGTTGACAACAAAGCTCCACCTGAGACTGACCTTCACCCAACCTCTGTTGTCAGCTATAGCACCTCCAGCCGCCATGCTCGAATGCCTCCGCACTGAAAAAGCCCTCAGATCCGAACCCCAGAACCCTTCATTTTCGTCGAAGAACATCGCAAAGCCAGTAGCTTGCGATTTGGATCTGGTTTATATATTATTATTATTTTTCCTTTTTATTTGATTTAGATGGGAACCATTTTCTATTTCCCTGAGTGAAAATCGGAGGAGCACTGCTTATATAGGGGTGAATTAGTGGATTGAAACAACGTAAAATCAAAAGTATAGGGTATGTTTTCTCCACATAGCTTCTCAAAATAGGGCATGGGAACAACACAAAATAGGGTATGGGAACACAGGAAGGTATGGGCTGAGTGTTGGATATATAGATTTGGCTTTGTTTGATATGTTTTATTTTATTTTATTGTTTGTCTCCACCTCAAAATGTGAAGTATTGTATATTTATACACACCACCGTGATTTAAATACTAAGTAATAGGTACGGTAGCACTAGCAGTATGGTGACTTAAATGCTAAGTAACGACAGTAGGGTAGTATGGATGCTTTACTTTGGCGTGAAGTTATGGCTTGATTGCTTAAATACCTTGTTTTCACGTCCAGGATGTCTTTTATCAAATCTTTCTCAAATGATGATGTGCAATATATGTCCCTTATATTTTATATTTTAAAAGTTTTGGTGTACCCATTTCATAAAACCCCGTTTATGTGTGAGTTGCTGCGGACAGAAGTAAGATTACGGTCGTGTCCAGCGAGATGTCACGATCCCAAAAATATAATAATATCGGTAGTTTAACTCAAATTGTGATACCCCAAAATATCGATATAGGGTGCCAAATACTCCAAATAAAAAGTTGTGCATTTAATTAATTAAAAATTACAGTAAAATTCTAAAAATTAAATTATAGCTATGTCTCAAAAGAACCTTGTCTAAATTCGAATTCGATATTTAGTTATATCGAATAAACCGTTACGGTCGATAAACGATTTTACAGCGACTATTTAAATATTTGATTTGGACATAACTTGCAATATATAATCTGAAATCTCAATTTTTCACTTCCATTACAAAGATACAGTTCAACAGATTTGAACGTTTCTTGTTTTGAGGAAATCCGACTTATAACGGGTCCCGTACACTCAGTTGAAGTTCAGAACGTTAAATTACGAACTGCAGCGTCGTTTTGAGCTCGATTATATTTAATATATATTTTTATACGTTCGACTTCGTTTTAATTAATATATAAATCCACTTATATTATTAATTCAATATTTAAACTGATTTAAATATTCAAATACAAACCGATAAAAATGCGGGACGTTACATCAAAATTGGAGGGCTCAATCCATTCGTATGTTTTCGCACCAGTCGCTCGATAATTTCATGATAACATTATGTCACATCTTATCAATTGGATCTTCTATATAAAACAACTATTGTACATGTGAAGCCATAACATAAGGATCAGATTTCTAGCACTATCGATTAAAATTGACACGAGTCATCCCATATAAATCTTTCTCTTCTTGGTACCAACAACATTTAAAATGAAACCACGCTAAATTCTCCCCAATAATCTAGTTCTAATATTTATTCAATTGATCCATAGTAAATAATTTCAGCAACCAATGGATTTTGATCTTTCAAACTTGCAAAGCTAGTAGTCAAGGCTGTCAAAAATACACTACTGTTTTGTGTTGTACATTTGGTATCTCTGAACCTTGTATAAAATCTGTATCCATTGATAACATATGCAGTAAACCTCTTAGTTGTTCGAAGAGAGCCCATTGAAAATGGTTGTACTTCTTTTGAAATGTCCTCCTTTTTTCCAACCTCTTCCTTTAAACACTTCCAAAATCCTTCACTGCGTTCTCTCTCTCTCTCTCTTTTATATTTTTTTGATGAAGCATGACCATTAATTAAAGATCGATGTTTCCTAGCATAAAGACCTGGACCAGGGATAAGGGTTGAAAGTATCAAATTCTCTATCTTCATGCATAACCAAGGTGAAAAATTATAATTTACCAATTTGATCGGCCATGTGCTGTGTTGTGTTGTCATTGTACGAAAAAGACTAAATCCATCAGATGCTACTCCTAACTTGATATTTCTGTTTTCAGATGAAAAATGAGGATAAATTGCATCCATCGTCTTCCAAACCTCGCCATCAGCTGGATGTCGAAGTCTGCCATCATTTTTTCGTCCCACTGCATGCTATAACATAAGTTTTGCGTACTCCGTGGACATGAACATCCTTTACAGCCTTGGTTTTAGTGGAAAATAACGCATCACTTTTGCTGGTACTTTGTGATTCCGCTTCTCCGGATCATTGTCAATATCCACTTTCTTTTCCGGTATAACCCACCTTGATAAACAACAAGTTTTGCATTTGTTTTTCTTTTTATTCTCTTCCCAATATTGCATGCAGTCATTTGGACATGCATGTATTCTTTGGTAATGAGGCCTAAATCTTTATTGATATTTTGGTAGCATTGAAAGATAATGGGATGTGGGCTTGTTGAAAAGATTCTTTTATCAACTCTAATAAATCGCTGAATGCAGACTCGATGATTCTATGTAGGCATTTTAAGGAATAAAGCTTGACAATGAAACTTAATCGTGAATATTTAGTACACCCGAGATATAATGGATGCATTCCCTCTTCAACACGTTGATGAAATTTTCTAGCATCGACATCTATTCCATTTGATCCATCAGAAGATTCACATTCATTGTTCTGCATATTTCCCCAAGTATGTTGCAACTTCTCATCAAGATTATCTCCAAAATTTATTCATGCTTCACAATCCATATCGTTATCGCTTCTTTCAGGATCTAAACAGGAAACCTCACAAATCCATTTCACGAACAATTCAGATGGACCATTCCAAATCATATCGTCGTAGACTACCTCTTGACGATACCACTTGCGATTATGACACTTTTTGCAACGGCATGTAATTTCATCACCTACCGCGAATCTAGAAAATGTATTTCGAATAAAAAGTTTCACTCCACTGATGTATTGTTCACTGAACTTAGGAAGTTCCGCCCATAGTTTTTCCTCGTCGCTCATCACCAATTGACAAACAAATAACATAAACAAATATCATTTAGCCTTGATTATAAGGACAAACACAAACACAATAATAAAATCAGGAATATGATTACACCTGAACGCACAAGTAAATCAGTAAATTAGGCAATACAACAATAAATAAATAAAAAAAAATATACATTGAGTGATACCTTAAGCAGCAGATTAAATCGAAGCCCTAACTGAAATTTGAAACCCAAACGAACCCTAATTGAAGACCTAATTTAAACACCAAAGCGCTAACTGAACTTGAAATCGAACTTGCCCTAATCGAACCCCAGTTAAGCCCTAATTGAACCTGAGAGTGAGTGTTTGAGAGGTTGGGCGGCAGAGTATTTTGTTTGAGAGTGAGTGTTTGAGAGGTTGAGTGAATATTTTGTTAAGTGTTTTGCCGAATTGTTTTTGTTTCCCACCTTAAACATTATTTCTCGCGGATCGCTAACTTGGACCGTTGGATCGTGTTAACGCGGACTGACAATTTTATTCACCCGGTTACTGCAACATATGGTTGATATATATGCTAACACATTGAAGCATGCGTTGCAATAGACAAAAAATAGCATAACTATGGCAACATTGTAGTTAGCAACACCATGGATTTTCATTGCAGTAGGCCATCTATGGCGTAGTGGAGGAACAACAATTTTCCACTTAAATTAGCTAGCTCCTTTAATCTCTAGTAAGTTAATCATACAATATCTAATTTAATTTCACAAAAAATGAATAGTCTCAATCAATTCTTTGCCAATAGTCCCATAAATACTGAAAAAGGAAGAATTACATGTACTATGTATCATCTCACAATGCATACTTTGTGGTTTACAAAGAATAAAGTACAAACCTAGATAATTCAAAAACATAATATAAACGTCATGTCAAGACCCGTAACCATGCAATAAAATGACATCGAATATGAAACATTTGATGGAAAAAATAAATCATGTTATGTATCTGAAGCAAAAACAATATTTCAAATCGTTTATGGAGAAAAAAGTATTTCATCCATCAAGACCTAAAATAATGAGATTTCATTTATATGTTTTGTTTTAATTATTCGACCAAGTTCATATTCATTTGCTACATAAATAAACCTTCAATGTATATTTAATTATGATAGTAATACTGTTTATTGTATTTAAAAAAGCTTTCCTATCCATTTTGATGTAAATGAAGAATGTAAAAGTGATAAATCAATTGATATCAGGTTTTAGATGTACTTAAGAAGGTCTAGCTTAATGTAGATGGTGCAGTTTTAGCCAATGAGGTTTTCCAGTATGTTTGATTCTTCCTTTATAAAGTATTTACACATCTCTCTGTAATACATGAGACAATCATGAAATTTAAAAAGTAAGCAATATGCCAATAAACCAGAAGTATCAGATAAATACCGTACTGATCATGGGTTGTAAAGATGAGAAATGAAACAATCACATGGTAAAGTACATACATTTTGTCCTAAAGAGTAAAATTATGTAGTTTAGTCAAGTTAAGAAGTTAAAATTTCAATTCCAAGGTAGTGGAAAATAAAGTATTATACGTCTCTTAGCAATTATTAATTAGGAGAAGTTAAATAACTAAATAGTAATCAAAATTGATACAGTTAATTAAATGCAATTACCTAGGGAGAGATGATGCTCATCATCGGCTATCAAAGAAAATTTCATGAATACTTTTGACTGCTCCTTTTCACCACTTCATACAATTGAATCATATGCACCATGTTAATTAAAAACCTATAAAGTTGAATCCACGTAATAAAAATAAATAATTTAAAATATCAGACGTAGTTTTTCTATAAGGCTCTAGTTTATGTTTCTTATCAATCGAGGACGTTTGTTTTTTAATACGATTGAAGCTACCATGTTCACCCTCATCCAAATCCCATACGCCAAAATTGTTGCTTATTTATACAACTATTATAAGTCTTTTATGTCACGTGATATTTCAAAAAATTAACCATTAAGAAGTATCATATTGATATAGTAAACAACAATGCAAAATTATTTAATATGATCTAGAAATGGGTGCTGTTATTAACACTCCAACTATTATTAAGGGGGGGCCATTTTTAAAAACACTCCACTCTTTGAAAAATTGTTAAGGGGCTACACAAACCTGTTATTTCACACTACTAAATATTCCCGGATTGCCCCTTTAAATTAGATTTAAAAAAAAAACTTATTCGATAAGGGAAACCGAATTAAAATAAGCAGTTCATCACCACTTCCCCAAATGCAGCACGTATTCAATTATATATGAATTCGACAGTGTTATGTCGAAAATTAATAATCATTTTGGTGCATCGCCTCCGTAATAATAAATTCAGCATATTTATGTCAAAAAAAATAGTTCGATCCTATTCCTCCAAAAACACTGGTCCTCTAGGGTTAAAAAAATCGATATATGCGAATCAAAAAAAATTACTACGGTCCTTGCAATATTTGTTAAGGTAAAATTACCTTTATTTGCTATCGGGACTAAACGGGTAATAAGGTAAAATTACCTTTATTTGTTAAGGGGCTACTTTCCTCATTGGTACTCCTCTTAACAATTTTTGAAAAGGAAAAAAATTTGGCCCCCTCTTAACAATATTTGGAGTGTCAATAACAATGCCCCTAGAAATTAAAATCAACTGATACAAGTGAATAGATTGAACCAATGAAATATGCTCTTATGGTTATGCTTTGTTAAATATTGAGGTGAATACAACAATGAAATATTTTATAAATGAAATAGCACTCAAGTACCAAAAATAAAAGTGAAACCCAATAAAATGCAAAACTATCAACAAAACTGACAGTAGCATAGGTTATAAGAAAGAAGAATCCATACTGACCATGTTTTCCAAGCATTATAAACATGAATAGAAAAACCAAAGATAAAATTATGCTTAGTAAAATTCTCATTAATTGAAGATGTAATAACAAAACATAAAGATTCTACTTTGTCGATATTTTAACCATATAATGAAACCATTACTGCATGAATACATTTGATAACATAATATTTTCGCTTGAACATGTTTCCAAGGATTGCAAATAAGACATAATAATTTTCCTTGGATTGGGAGCCATTAGTATTATCCGCCTAAGAATGAAGAAGAGAGAACTCCTGGGCTGCCTTAACGAATCTGAGATTTGCCGAAGATTGATCAAACTAAATTTAGAGGAGAACGGAGAAAATATTTATTAATACCACTTGCATTACGAAGATAAGCAAGTAGAGAGTTCATCCATATCATTAGTACATAATTGTGCACATGGGTATAACTAAAAGCATGGCCAATTAATCACTCCATAAAGTAATTGATACGATAAAACTAAAACAATTTCTATTCTTTAAAATAGTGTGCTGCTAAAGGCACCCCAATTTACACTTCCTATTACCGCTACTAAAAAATACCTCAAGAATTATCATTACACTCTTCTTAATACTTCATGTATAAAATAAGGGCTACCACACCACTGTTACATTATTTTCCTTTAGTCTCTTATTAGTTCCTCTTTCATTCCATTCTGAAACCCTAGTTCTTCAATCGCTCGAACAACGATAAATTGTTCGATGTCGCAGCAATGCCGAGAAAGAAGAATACATCATTGTCTCAACCCTAGTTAACTCAATCAAGCAAGTTTAGGGCTTCAAACGGTAAAAATTTGAATTTTCCTATGGGAAAGATCAAGTAGACAACGATTGTTGTTGATTATGAATTTCAGACTAGGGCTGACTACGTGATTAGTTCAGCAAATACTGGTTGAGTCAGAGATTATAATGTGGAGGTAATGTGGTATTAAGAAGCTTGCAAAATTTAATGAGTTTTATTTTTTTGATTGCGGTATTAGGAAGAGGATAATGGGGTGCCCTTAGCACCACACTTAAAATATTGCTCTAATTTGTTGTAATATAGCCATTATATATTTTATTTTTGCATCATGTAACTTAATCAAAATTTCCATTCAACGTCCGTTCATCGGGTTTCAGGTAAATAGAAGAATATCTTCTCAAAGATTACAATTTTGCCTCAATTTAGTTCCCTTTTTAGTAGTTTGTTTAGCATTAACTTAGTGCTTGAGTGAATTTCCATTTAAAATTCATTCGGCATGTTTTAGACAATGGAGGAAAACGTTACAAATTTAAGATTATTAAGTGTTTTTCATTTCCCTTTTTCACGATTAAAAGTTATTATCCTTTGATAGAACTACAATAGTATTGTTGGTATAAAAAAATGTTTTCCTATTTTATGATTATTTCTCTTGTAGTAATGGTCTATGTTATCTTGGGTTATCTAATTGATCTGATATGTTTCCTCTATATTGATTTTATCCTTCCATAATTGTAGCACCACAAATTATTACTTTGATCCCCTATTAAAATGTCAATTGTCAGCTTTCATATTAAGTATATTAGAGTATATTATATTCCATATACACACAAAGAGAAGATGTTAAAATTTCCATTAACTGAAGATGTAACATAAAGATTCTACTTTGTCCATATTTTAACCAAATTATAGAACCATCGGAGCATGAATACATTTAATAATACGAAATCGCAAAGTACATCATAATAATAATCTCACTTGATAATGTTTCCAAGGATTGTAAATAGAGGAATAGGTCGATCAGCAGCAGCAACTTGCATTGGATCAGGAATCATTACTTTTACCCACCAAAGCTCATGAAGAGAACTCGTAAGCACCCTTAATGGATCAGAAAAGTAAATGATTTTGATAGAAACATAGGACTAAACTGCAACTAAGTTAACAACAAAAGCCAAATACCTAAATCTTTCAAAACTTGAGGGCAAAACAGCAGATAAAGATAAAATATTTTAAGCTATGTTCATGATATCTGAAGCCACTTGCGCAATAGCAATCTAAAGTTGTTCAATTATGTACGTTCACGTTGGTAGTAAAGTAACACAAATTGAAAAGCAACAGCCACTAAATAACTTGAAAGAGAAACAAACGTAAGTTTTATAAAAGGAAATTTGAATTTAGAGAATGTGAAATGCCCTTTAGAATTCCCTTTACCTTGCATCTGTACTTGAATATGGCTCGATTCAATAAATGAAAAAAAATGAAGGAAAAAGGAACATTTCAAATGTATTGAGCAATATTGTTAGTTCATGTATTTATGTCAAAATAGCAAATAATGGACGGAACTGAAAAAAGTTGCTCAAAACATACTTGAGAAAAGTGAACATATTTTATCGTCAATTCCACTGTAAGTCACTACCACAGAGGATTAACAAATGTGTTTTAAAATCAAACCTTGGTGAATGCATTGTATGTTGGAGTTTGTTAGCATCATGCAAAATAGACTTAAAGAATACGGACAAAAACAAAAAAACCACATGTATAAGCTACCTACTGAATCTCCCATTATGACTCACCAATAAGATATGCAGGTGGAAAATAAAAACAAATATTAGAAGTTGTAAGCAATCAATTTTAGGCAAATTCTATTTATACACCGAAAATCACTTAACGTACACCATTATTTTTTCTATAAAATTTTGTTACTAAATTACCCTTTACTAATAGTTGCTTTTTTAAAACTTATGCATATAAAAGTCAAATTATTCTTATAAATATTGAAACTTGATACAAACTAGATATGTTAATGAAGATGTTAATGCATTATTTAATCATGAAATCTAAAATTTCAATTAAGAAAACATTCTGAAATAATGGTCTAATATAAAAGTGTTGATTTATTTTGTAAAATTACAATAATTTTGTTGAAATTGATTTTTTTCTTTTCAAAAAGTTTATAAAAGTTACAATATTAGTATTGGAAATAAATTTTATTTTGTTAAAATTTACTCAATTTGATGCAAAGAATTTCTAATTTTGGGTAATTGTGCTTTAAGTTTGAAAGAGAAAAGAAAAAGGAGATGAGAACATGGATAATTAAGTAAAAGAAACGGTGTATGTAAAGTAATATATGGTGTATAGTAGTTTATTTTAATTTTTGGTGTATGTTTAGTAATTTTTGGTGTATAAATAGAATTAGCCTCAATTTTATTGGAAAGAAACATGGGCAACTAAATTTAATATGCAACACTGCAGCGATTTCATTATATCAAATAAGTACAATTGATGAGGAAGAAACAATTACTACTTATCTATAAGTCAGATTTTATAGTAATTTACCTATAATTATAGTAATTATAGTAATTGCAGCGATTTAAATTACTAACCTATTTCACTGAAATTATTTCATTATAGATAAGTAGTACCATATAAGTCGGATTTAATAGTGTTGTAAATGAATATTATAAAGTAAAAAAACCATATGGAAACATAAATATAAACTATATAAACATATTTATAAAATTATAGATTTTAAAACTATATAAATATAAAGTATAAATATGTAAAACTTATAAAGTATAAACTTATAAAACTTAAATTTAAAATCAAAGTAACGTAAGAAAATAAAATAGAGAAGATACAGATTGAAGATAGAATTTGAAAACAGAATTTGAAATCATAAATTGAAAATCAGAATTTGAATTTAAATTTGAATTAGAACCTGAAGTCTATTCAGAGTCTTACATAAACTAGACTCTATTACTATATTTATCTTGAACTCTTGAAATCTTGATTACTCATGAGTCTTGAATCATCTCTGAATTCCGAATCTCTAGAAGCTCTTAAACTGTACAGTCTTCAGTAATAACTCCTGCATATGTCTATATATATATATATATATATATATTCTAGATACAAGTGTTAGTATATATTTTATAATCAATTAATATTGAATAAGGTTGTTGTCATCAAAACTCCATTCTCAAAACAATCTCCCCCTTTTTGATGATGACAACCTTAGTTTATAAGATATCATACCTGTACATACCTGTTGATGATGATCTTTTTAATACTCCCCTGTCTATATGAATCCTATAAACTAATTCTATATTTTATAATTTCTCCCCCTTTGACATTATCAAAAAGAAATTCTAAAACTAGTCCCCCTAAATCCTGTAACTATCTAAATAATTCTTATACCAAAGTAAAATACTCTCCCTTAATCCTAAATCTATATAATCCTATAATAGTTGTTTCTAAATTCGTGATTATCAATCATCAATACAAATTATATAAACATACTTATCAAGTAATATAATTACATATGTCATGAGTTATATATATACAAACAAAATCAAGCACACCACACCATATTTTTTTAATATATACAAGTTTTAAGCCATAGAATCCAAATCAGACAAACTCAAATAAATCAAACATATCAATCATACCAAGCAATTAAACGTTTCTTAGGACTTCTACCCAACCGTCTTCTCCAAAGATTGGATCCTTCTTGATGACTGCCCAATCTTCATCTTCTTTAGTTGGTGGCGCCTTAGCGAGATTGTTATCTTCATCTCTGAAAAGACAAGAGATTAGCCACCAAATTGCATCAAAATGCTTCTCTAGCTATTCAAACATCTTTATTTGGCTTAATTCGAGATGACACTGGTTTCGTAGAATTACAGAGAGAATGTTCTTGAAGGAATTCAATGTTTCTTCAAGATTTTCGCTTAAGTTATAGATTGGATTTGCCAAGGATTTAAGAATAAATGAAATAGAGAAGAAAGAGAAATAGAATAATGATTTTTTTGGAAGAAAAAGGCTTAAATAGGGTCTGGAATTCGTTGGATTTTGAATGGACATGAATTAGTTATTTAATTTTAAATTTTGAAAAGTTTTGAAAAACTGGCAGTTATATGTCGACATATACAATTATGTATGACGACATAACTATTAAAAAAAATTGAAAATTTGAAAATTTTGAATCTTTTGATCTTATATTATATTATTTTTAATTCCAAATTTTTTGCAGTAACTTAAAAACAATTTTAACATAAATAAAACTCCATTCATTACTTCATAAAAAGCATATACATCCAACAAATTTAAGACACACTAAATATGAGATTCGAAAGCAAACATAAGGAAATACAAACGAATGCATAAAGATAAATTAAACTAGATAGACTAATTTTCAGTAGATGATGATGAGGAAGATGAGATCCCAAGCTTTCTTCCAATACTGACCATGAACTTGGTCATCTTTGAAAAATTCTTTTTAAGCGTCTTTTGATTATTGGCAATCTTCACTTGGTTTTGAACAATCGCCTCTATGGAAAAGTTTCTAGTGTTGGTTGGACACTCAACACTTTCTAAAGAAGTTTCTTCTTCTTCTTCGACTTACATAGGTGCTTGTTCTTGTTGCATTCGAGCTTGTTTGGCTTCGAATTTGTCTCGTATGGTTGGAAAGTGAGAGGAATTTGCATGAGATGTATGTTTGAGGAGTCAAACACTTTCCTAGGCACAAATTCTTCTCCGTGAAGATCAACTGTAAAGTATTTGAAAATGCGAGTGAGATAAACACCATAGTAGAGAGTGTTTTCTGTTGATGACAATTCTATGGGCTTGATTATCCTAAGATCATGTCGGCCCAATTGATGGTATAACCACCAATAATAGCAAAGAGAGCCTTTTGGACCTTGAGAGTTGGGTTGTTGAAATTTCCAGAACGGGGAGTGATGGTATGTTGAAGGAGAAGGTTTACGATTCTTGTTTTTGGATGGAAAAAAGATTTTTGAAATCCATTTGAACATCATCTTCAAATATGTAGTGATAAGTCTCTAAATTGGTTTCATCGATTTTGAAATCCGAAAAATCCGAGCCTGGCTTCTGCAATTTAAAATAATGCCTAAAAGTTCGGCATCAAGAATAATTTGCATGCCTTTGACGCTACTCCAAATTTGGTCTTCGTTGCCTTCGTAAAATCCGCGATTAAGGTTCGCATAGAACATCTTGACAAGCTTGGGATAACACACTTCGTCGTTATCATGAGAGTCAAATAGACACAAGACTTCGTTGTGTTTGAAGAGAGAAATAAGATCATAGAAATGAAAGTCTCCATAGACGGCGAAAGCACCCGTGTTAACTTTAGCATTTGTTAAATAATTAGCATAGGTTTTGATAGCCTCTTTGTCATTGTGAAGATAACCATTGATGGCTTTAGTTATCTTCAATATATAAGATGAACTTGAGGAAGCCATTAAACTGATAGTTTTAAGGAGAACAGATATGAAGAATATGATTTGAGTTATGAGTGAAAAGGTAGACAGAATAGTTGTATATATAGAATTTGAACGGATATGAACTGAATAGGCACAACTTTTCAGCCGTCAATGACACCTTTTCAAACCTTAAGAGTTGGTGAAGAGTTGGAGGGAAGTTTAAAAGTTTAAACCTTTGAAATTCAAAATTTAAATTTCAAATTTCAGGCAGATATGTCGACATATGAACATATGTATGTCGACATATGTACTTATTTTTCAAAGGAAATTTGATTTTGTGAAATGTGATTAAAATTATCAATATATATTTCAAGTTTAAAAGATTTCCTAAAATAATTCTAATCCTAACAAACATACAAAAAATCTATTTGATTATTTTATTTATTATTTATTATTATATTATTATTTTGAGTTTCAAAATTCAAAATTCAAATTTGAATTTCAAATTTCAAGTTTTAATTAAAAAACAAGGCAAACAAACAAAGCAACCATTCAACCAAAGAAAATTTAAAAATTAATTAAGGCATACCAGGTTTTTAGATCCTTTTCTTCGAAATTTTCTGAATTCTGAATTGCCGTGAAGCACATATTTGAATTTTCGGTTTTTGGCTCTTCATCACTTGATGTTGAATCTGAATCATCTAACGTTGCTGCATATATGCTTTCTTTCTCTTCCTTGATGAATTACTATTGTCTGTTTGTTGAGTAGATTTATCTGGATAGGGACACATTTTCCTTATATGGCCTGGTTTGTTGCAATTATAACATTGACCATCATTTCTTCTTGAATTTCCTTGGTTATCATTTTGAAAATATTTTTTCCTTCTATATTTCAGAAATTTTCTAAAATGTCTTGTCATAAGGGTTGTTTCTTCATCATCTTCACTAGTCAAGTCAGAATCATTTGTTGTTACTTGAAATGCAATGGATTTCTTCTCAGTTGACCTGTTTTCTTTTCTTTTCTGTAATTGGACTTCAAAAAGACATCATATTTCCGATTAACTCCTCAATCTTCATTTCATTTACATTATTGGCTTCTTCGATTGCCAGAGTTTTCTTATCCCATTCTGGAGTCAATGAACTCAATATTTTTCTGACTTGATCTTCTTTAGAATAAGTTTTCCAAGTGCTGTTAACGAATGCACTATCTCTTGAAATTTGCAATACATATCGAAGATAGACTCATTCTCATTCATTTTGAATAACTCAAACTGATTAACTAACATTAAAATCTTAGTTTGTTTAACTTTACTAGTTCCATCATGAGTAACTTGTAAAGTTCTCCAAATTTCATAAGCAGTTTTACGTACTGACACTCTATTAAACTCATTCCTATCTAATGAATAGAATAACATATTCATGGCTTTAGAATTGCTTTGTGCAGCAGTCTTTTGTTCATTTGTCTATTGTACAAGAGCATTTGTAGGTTCAGCAAACTCATTTTGTGTACTATTTCATGTGTCTAATCCTACTGATTGTAAATATATTTTCATTCTATATGCCCAATATGAATAATTGCTACCATTAAACAGTGGTGGTATAACAATGAACTGACCCTCTACAAAAGAACTATTATTGCTACCAGTGTTGGTTGCCATTGTCGCTATTTTCAAAAATCAGATTATGAACTTTTTGAAAGACCTTGCTCTGATACCAATTGTTAGGGATTGCGGAATGGATCGTTAAGGCAAAACTAATATGAATAGTGTTTTTGAAAGACCTTGCTCTGATACTAGAGGGGCGTTAATAGTGTTTTTGAGATTTTAATCAAAATCAAAACTTATATGATCTACTATATGAATCATACACCACAGAAACAATCACAGACACATAATCAAATACAAACACAAAGATAAACAGAAATAAAGTGCAAAAATGGAAAGAATACACCGGATTTTATATTGGTTCGGAATTACTCCTACGTCCAGTCCTACGCAACGTTGGATTGCGCAGAGTTTTATTACTATATCAATATCCAATATCCAAATACAACCTCCTTGATTTCACGGCTACAAGGGTAACACTGATTCCAAACACTTGATCAAGTATACTCTCTTTGATTTCACGTCTACAAGGGTTACACCTATTCCATTCTCCTTGATTTCATGACTACAAGGGTAACACCGATTACTCAAACACTTCCCAAATGATAACAATAGCCCTATAACTCTTCAATAGCACTTCAATTCAGAGCGTAATGAGAAGAGGGTGATAAGAGAAGAATTTTTATGTAAATAGAATTGAATTTGGCAGAGTATAGGTGTAGAACTCATAAAAATAAGAAAATATAATAGCGTAAAGAAATGGGGATGAAGACGAGAAAAAGAATGATGAAAAAGTTCGAAATCAATCCCTATTTATAAGATTTTAAAGGTTGCAACACTTCTAGAAAGTTACAAATAGTGAAATGACACTTCCTTTCAATTTTGAAAAAAATAAGAGCTATATGTCGACATAGACATATATGTATGTTGACATATCCTTGTTCAAAATTGATTTTTGAGCATTTTTCAAGTGTTTTGATATATATATATATATATATATATATATATATATATATATATATATATATATAATTCTAGAAATTCTTGAATTAAAACACAGTGTTGTAAATGAATATTATAAAGTAAAAAACTGTAACAACCTGAATTTTCATAACATGCTATAATCATAAATCAAGGCAGAAATAAATTTTAAAATCTGAATCAAGGAAAACGGGATGTGCCATTGCGTTCGTCTCTAAAAAACACGCGAAATAGAGTACAAAATTTCGTAAATCGGAGCCCGTATGACCCAGTTATGGCCCGATGAAGTTTTCAGAAAATTCCAAGTTCAGAAAACGGTTCAAAAATCAAATCTAGAGCCAAACAGACTGGGCGGGAAAATTTCCCACCTAGCACCCAAGTTGTAATGTCCCGCATTTTTATTGGTTTATATTTGAATATTTAATCAGTTTAAATATTAAATTCGTACTATAAATGAATTTATATATTAATTAAAACGAAGTTGAACATATAGAAATATATATTAATTATAAACGAGCTCATAACGACGCTGTAGTTCGTAATTTAACGTTCTGAACTTCAACCGAGTATACCGGATTCGTTATAAATCGGATTTCTGCGAAACAAGAAACATTGGAATCTGTTGAGCTGTATCTTTCTAACGGAAGTGGAAAATGAAGATTTTGTCGTATATATTGCAAGATATGTCCAAATCAAATATTCGAAAAGTCGCTATGAAATCGTATATCGACCGTAATGGTTATTTGAATATAACTTGATATCGGTTGCAAATCGGGATAAGGTTCTTTTGAGGCGCAGCGATAATTTAATTTTTAGAATTTTACTGTAATTTTTAAATAATTAAATATGCAACTTTTTATTTGGAGTATTGTGTACCCTGTATCGGTATTTCGGGATTTCAAAATATGAGTCAATCTACCGGTATTATTATATTTTTGGGATCGTGACACCTCGTTGAGCACGACTGCACTCTTACTTCTGTCCGTACGTGAACAGAATTTATAACTAAAAACAAGACACATCATATATACGTGAATACATAGAAAATAAAAGTGATATTCAATTCACAAAAGCAGAACTAAGAATTTGCGGTATGAGAATAAGCTAGCTTACCAACCATCTAGATGAACAGATATGAATCAACGCATAAAGTCAAATACAATACATTATTTTTATAACTCAAAACATAGGAACTACCACCTACCTAATCTATGATAGGACGAGCCAACCATACCCAAAATCTAAAAACCATTCCCTAATACTTCAAGACGAAGAAATAGGAAACCCATACCCTAAGTAAGTACCGGCCATAACCTACCTAATTTAATGAACCCACGCCCCTAGTTTTCTTCAGACCCACACCCTACCTGCGAACCTACTGCTTAACCCTTAAGCAATCCCTCTTATAAATATCAGCACTTCGTCACTCCCTCTGAAACAAAAAAATGCGCCGCCCTCTTATTAAATATTCGAGTTTCTTGTTGTTCGTGGTGATGTCACCGCTGTGTTTGCCTTTACTGTCGAAGCTGAGAAGGCGCGAGGTGTCAGCGCTCAGCAGGAGGAGCAGGAGTTTGGCACTGGAGTTTCTCCATTTCGGTGCTGCAGTGGGTAATTGATGAGGATAGTTTACTAAAAGGAAGTTGATATGTGCGGAGGATGTTTGTAGGAGAAAAACGCATCAGGTGAGAAGGAAAGGTGGCTAGACTTGCATGCATGAAGCATGCAGAAAGGACACGTGGGGAGCATTATGTTGGGTGGCGTCAGTTAGTGAAGGTGCGAGTAAAACTCATGGGAAAAGATGATGGGGAGAGGGCTGAGACCCGTTTCAGGTGGAGGGTCGAGACTGAAAAGTCTCGGCATGTTGTGAAGGGGGTATTAATACTGGAACCGATCTCCCTTTTTGCGTGAAAATGGGATCAAAACACTAGAGTTTTGTGTTGGACAGAAGGTATTAAACAAGCTGAAGCACCAAGTTCTTTTAGATGTACACGTTGGAAGTGCATACGGGAGCTAGAAGGTTATAATTGAGGGGAGAAAACTGTTCACGTGGAATCAAAGAGGAGGAATTGCGAGTAAATGAGGTGCTGGTTTTTAAATGGTTTTCAATAAGGCAAGAAAATGTAAAGGAGAAGAGGGTTTACTGCTAAAAACGTGGTTAAGTGTGTACGGTCAGGGGAACAGGGTAGTTACGTGGTCATTGCTGTGTAAGGTGGCGGGTCTGAAGGCCAATGAGATGGAAGTTGTTGAGCGAAGTGGATGGGATCGTGGGATCTTTGTTCTAGCAGGTTGCGTATACTTGAAAATGGGAAAGTGTACAGGCGTTTTGGTGACTGGAAGACAACGTGAGCATCAAATAAGCAGTCCACGTTTGGAGCAAAATTGTTTAGTGTAGCAGGATTTAAAACTTGGGTTTGTTTGTGCGAGGGAAACACTGGAGATATGCGCGTGCACGACATGAAGAAGGCAAATATGGGTAAACTGGAGATGCAGTTGCATATTCAAGTGGAGGATCGGTGACTTCTTGGACTGTTAAGGGTGTGCGGCGTCGCACTGTTGCAACAACTCATGTTTCAAACTTTGACAACGGAGTCGTTTGAGGTAGGAAGCATTTAAAATGTTGACGATGATATTGCTCTCTGTTTTGGAGAAAAGCACTGATAGAGTGTTAGTGGAGTTTATGACACGCATGGTGTGTAGCCAGTGCAAAACGCGAGCGAGTGTGTACTGGATGGTCACCAGGTTTGTATGGAGATTGTATGCAAGAAGCACTGTACGGCGTTGAGGCTTCAACGCAAACAGGAAGGGCTAAGCGAAGAATGGGATGTCACGCATGTATACACGGTTGGATGTAGAACCAGTGGACTGGTTTGTACAATCAAAGTGAAACAGGCGCCGACGGGTTCGTATTAGAAAGCACTACACTGACGAATAATTTGGTGAGATCGAAACTGACGCAAATCGTTATTTGACGGTTAACGCGCCAAGGTGAGTGAACTAACTAACTCTGATTTATTTTAAAATATTATAATTATATTTTAATATTGGTTGAATGCTGTGTGATGGCCGATTACAATTAAATTGGTTGAAACCGTTATATATCTAAACTGACGATTGAACAATGATATTTCATAACGATATGAAATTAATGATATTTATTGTGGCTAACATCTATGGATACAGGGAACCGGTTAGAGGAGTCAAACCGGATTCCTCAATATTTGTATGTACTGTTTGTTTATATTATTTATATATACACGATCTGAACCTAAATAACGTTACTAAGAATTAGAACTAAAATTCGACGATGTCGAACGTATTAAAATTATCTTAGGAATTATAATCTGATAGGATAGTTAATATTTAGTTTTAAACCAACAAATTATAACAGGATATGAAATCAATATTTAGGTATAAACTTGATATTTATTTAATAAGAACCTGACTTAGAAACAGAGTTTATCAGATGAAAAGAGGATATAGCAGCATATTACAGTAGCTATAAAATAGAATATACCAGCATATTACAGTAGCTATAAAATAGAATATAGCAGCATATTACAGTAGCTATAAAAGAGGATATAGCAGCATATTACAGTAGCTATAAAAGAGAATATAGCAGCGTATTGCATTAGTTAAAATATATCAGTTTTAAAGTGGGTCGATAAGTCATAATGTTTAAAAAGATATACTGAGCATGATAAGGAAAGTGATATAGTGTTAAAGAAATTAGAACCCGTTGTACGTTGGTTGAGTTGAGTAACTTTCGAGGTGTCAATCTGATGTTGGTTTCGGCCTTCGGGGTTGATACTTAGAAATTTATTCACTTACCGATTTATAACGAGGAACTAATAGAGTAGAAGTGAAGGGAAGTAAGGAAGAGTTTATAAAAATATAGGAAACTAGAAAGTCAGTATTAAATAAAAGGGTCAGTGTTTGTGAATGGATGTTTGTTTTACTTCGATAGTTAAATAACCGACTATCGAAGTGTTTTGACCATCATTGTCAATACGGAGAGACCGGTTGGATATATTATCTGAAAACCACTCCGTATGGGCTTAAGCGCTGCGAATTATATTATGCTGAAGAAATTGAAGACGGAGTCAAATGCAAGGGTCGTCCTGTTCCAGAATGGTGCTTTCTGTTTGTCCAGTCCCAGGACAACTTGTATGGACGAGTGTCTGACAGAGTATACCTAACAAATCACATACAGTTGATCTCTTAAAGATATTACGTCTGGTGGCGGAGGAATTCGTTCCTCTTAGCTTTTTATACCCGTGATATGTTTGGGAATCGATTAGTGAATTGACGGGTTTGACGATGTGGCATTCAAAGTGAATGGTGATCAGATGTTCTGAAGATCGACGTAGCCTCTAGCCTCACAACCCGGATGACAGAAGTTGGGCTGGGCAGCATGGCTAGTTGGTCATACCCAAGCAGGGTGTATTGTCACCGATCTAGAGAAAATTCATATTTGTCTTCTTTTCGATTCTGTATCCTCGGATTACGGTTGGATGTCCAACAACCGTGGTGGCAATATATTCGCTACACTCAAGCTAAATGAGTGGGCGGTCATGTGTGACCGGGTTGCAAGACGTTCTTGTTGAACCTGCAGTGTATACCCTCTAGATTACAATGATCAGAAGGTGCTCCCATACCTTGTCTGTTGGAATCCAACCTCCAACAAGCGCCCTGTGGTTTATGATTTTATACTATATATATGGAGCGTGAGATGCAAGCGTTCTGCTACTTGGTTATTTATATTGATTAGACATTATTATAATATCACTGGATTTTGATATCAAAAATTATTTGGGTTATAGTAAGGTCGTCCATGTTAGTTGTGGTCTGGTCTTACTATTATCCTTTTGTTTCAAAAGGATTTTCAAAGTTAAACAATATGGTTGGAATTTACTCACACCAGTCCCATGACTGACCCAGAGTTTATTTTGTTTGTTTTTCCCTAAACTCTTGGGTGCCCAAATTTGTACGGGCAGACAAGTGTTTCAGGCTTTGCAGATTCGCTTGGAGGAGCTCAAAGCAGGAGACTTCACCATTATTTATTTAGAGATTATTTCCGCTGTGGTGTATATGAGTTATACTCTGATATGGTATGTAAATACAAACACAGTTTTGTATTTCAAAGTTTTGTTATATAATATATTTTATTCGTTCCGCTGTGAGATTCGTATTTACTCTGATTCTGTTCAGTTGAGTCCTTCCTCTTCTTCTATTCTATTAGTTCTATCTTTTCTATCTCATCCTCTAAATTCTTTCTATTAAAGATCTGTATTTTCGTACACTTTGGTTTGAATGTGTAGAATATTAGTCAGCTCAAATTGGTACGGATTTACGGGCCTTTACAGTTGGTATCAGAGCTGAAGGTTAAGTGATTACCTTGGCTCTATGGCGTAACACAATAGAGATGGAGTTAGTAATACTCTAGATTGAGTTGAGAGTATATATATGAGCGCGTATTTGTAATCAATATAAAAATTGTTTTATATTGTGTTGATTGATCTGTTAAGTGGTATATAAATTCCAGATCGACGCGTTTAGCTGACGAGGTCGATAGGGATTTAAAAACGCTTGGATAGAGAAACTCGACATAGTATTGTTTTGAAAGAGGGTAAATAAAATAATTTACCCGAAATATATTTTGATATAAAAAAAAGTATATATCTTGAGATTATTATAGTATATTGGATGTGTTGTTCGTTATTATGATCAAATAAAGATTTATAATTGAGTTGGTTATATAAATAACTAATCGAAACATTATATAAGTATAATATACAAAATCAGGTGAATTAAATCTGAATTTAAACTAGAATGGAAAATTAAAACTCTAAAACCTGAAAATGGGTTGTTGAATTAAGAATATGGAATTTTAAAATCCTGGGAGATTTGAAATTGTTTTCCAAGTGCTGTGAAAGGTATTTTGAAGTAATTTCAAAATGAAGTGTTTTAAGATGAGTTTGAAAAGTAATATAGTATTGAACTCACTTCGGTCACTGGAAAATAATTCCGATGATGTGTGCGCCAGCATCGGTGTTCATTTTCGAGTCTCTAAGTGACGAATTACTACCAAAGATTTTGTTGTGTTCTCAAAAATTTTGAATTCGTTATATATATGATTTTAAACTGATTTGAAATTAAACCCAGGAATTTGAAATTCTGAAGGTAAAAATGGATAAATAAAATTAGATTTTAACTTAAACAAAGTTAAATAAAAAGTTGAATTGAATTGAAGTCGATTAAGTTGAAATTATAATTTAACTTGGTAAGATATGGGAATGCGAATAATAATGGGGAATGCATTTTCCTACCTTAGTAATTTCGGGGACGAAATTCTTTTAAGGGGGAAGGACTGTAATGTCCCGCATTTTTATTGGTTTATATTTGAATATTTAATCAGTTTAAATATTGAATTCGTACTATAAATGAATTTATATATTAATTAAAACGAAGTTGAACATATAGAAATATATATTAATTATAAACGAGCTCATAACGACGCTGTAGTTCGTAATTTAACGTTTTGAACTTCAACCGAGTATACCGGATTCGTTATAAATCGGATTTCTACGAAACAAGAAACATTGGAATCTGTTGAGCTGTATCTTTCTAACGGAAGCGGAAAATGAAGATTTTGTCGTATATATTGCAAGATATGTCCAAATCAAATATTCGAAAAGTCGCTATGAAATCGTATATCGACCGTAACGGTTATTTGAATATAACTTGATATCGGTTACAAATCGGGATAAGGTTCTTTTGAGGCGCATCGATAATTTAATTTTTAGAATTTTACTGTAATTTTTAAATAATTAAATATGCAACTTTTTATTTGGAGTATTGTGTACCCTGTATCGGTATTTCGGGATTTCAAAATATGAGTCAATCTACCGGTATTATTATATTTTTGGGATCGTAACACCTCGTTGAGCACGACTGCACTCTTACTTCTGTCCGTACATGAACAGAATTTATAACTAAAGACAAGACACATCATATATACGTGAATACATAGAAAATAAAAGTGATATTCAATTCACAAAAGCAAAACTAAGAATTTGCGGTATGAGAATAAGCTAGCTTACCAACCATCTAGATGAACAGATATGAATCAACGCATAAAGTCAAATACAGTACATTATTTTTATAACTCAAAACATAGGAACTACAACCTACCTAATCTATGATAGGACGAGCCAACCATACCCAAAATCTAAAAACCATTCCCTAATACTTCAAGACGAAGAAATAGGAAACCCATACCCTAAGTAAGTACCGGCCATAACCTACCTAATTTAATAAACCCACGCCCCTAGTTTGCTTCAGACCCATACCCTACCTGCGAACCTACTGCTTAACCCTTAAGCAATCCCTCTTATAAATATCAGCACTTCTTCACTCCCTCTGAAACAAAAATGCGCCGCCCTCTTATTAAATATTCGAGTTTCTTGTTGTTCGTGGTGATGTCACCGCTGTGTTTGCCTTTACTGTCGAAGCTGAGAAGGCGCGAGGGGTCAGCGCTCAGCAGGAGGAGCAGGAGTTTGGCACTGGAGTTTCTCCATTTCGGTGCTGCAGTGGGTAATTGATGAGGATAGTTTACTAAAAGGAAGTTGATATGTGCGGATGATGTTTGTAGGAGAAAAACGCATCAGGTGAGAAGGAAAGGTGGCTAGTCTTGCATGCATGAAGCATGCAGAAAGGACACGTGAGGAGCATTATGTTGGGTGGCGTCAGTTAGTGAAGGTGCGGGTAAAACTCATGGGAAAAGATGATGGGGAGAGGGCTGAGACCCGTTTCAGGTGGAGGGTCGAGACTGAAAAGTCTCGGCTTGTTGTGAAGGGGGTATTAATACTGGAACCGATCTCCCTTTTTGCGTGAAAATGGGATCAAAACACTAGAGTTTTGTGTTGGACAGAAGGTATTAAACAAGCTGAAGCACCAAGTTCTTTTAGATGTACACGTTGGAAGTGCATACGGGAGCTAGAAGGTTATAATTGAGGGGAGAAAACTGTTCACGTGGAATCAAAGAGGAGGAATTGCGAGTAAATGAGGTGCCGGTTTTTAAATGGTTTTCAATAAGGCAAGAAAATGTAAAGGAGAAGAGGGTTTACTGCTAAAAACGTGGTTAAGTGTGTACGGTCAGGGGAACAGGGTAGTTACATGGTCATTGCTGTGTAAGGTGGCGGGTCTGAAGGCCAATGAGATGGAAGTTGTTGAGCGAAGTGGATGGGATCATGGGATCTTTGTTCTAGCAGGTTGCGTATACTTGAAAATGGGAAAGTGTACAGGCGTTTTGGTGACTGGAAGACAACGTGAGCATCAAATAAGCAGTCCACGTTTGGAGCAAAATTGTTTAGTGTAGCAGGATTTAAAACTTGGGTTTGTTTTTGCGAGGGAAACACTGGAGATATGCGCGTGCACGACATGAAGAAGCCAAATATGGGTAAACTGGAGATGCAGTTGCATATTCAAGTGAAGGATCGGTGACTTCTTGGACTGTTAAGGGTGTGCGGCGTCGCACTGTTGCAACAACTCATGTTTCAAACTTTGACAACGGAGTCGTTTGAGGAAGGAAGCATTTAAAATGTTGATGATGATATTGCTCTCTGTTTTGGAGAAAAGCACTAATAGAGTGTTAGTGGAGTTTGTGACACGCATGGTGTGTAGCCAGTGCAAAACGCGAGCGAGTGTGTACTGGAAGGTCACCAGGTTTGTATGGAGATTGTACGCAAGAAGCACTGTACGACGCTGAGGCTTCAACGCAAACTGGAAGGGCTAAGCGAAGAAGGGGATGTCACGCATGTATACACGGTTGGATGTAGAACCAATGGACTGGTTTGTACAATCAAAGCGAAACAGGCGCCGATGGGTTCGTATTAGAAAGCACTACACTGACGAATAATTTGGTGAGATCGAAACTGACGCAAATCGTTATTTAACGGTTAACGCGCCAAGGTGAGTAAACTCACTAACTCTGATTTATTTTAAAATATTATAATTATATTTTAATATTGGTTGAATGCTGTGTGATGGCCGATTACAATTAAATTGGTTTAAACCGTTATATATCTAAACTGACGATTAAACACTGATATTTCATAACGATATGAAATTGATGATATTTATTATGGCTAACATCTATGGATACAGGGAACCGGTTAGAGGAGTCAAACCGGATTCCTCAATATTTGTATGTACTGTTTGTTTATATTATTTATATATACACGATCTGAACCTAAATAATGTTACTAGGAATTAGAACTAAAATTCGACGATGTCGAACGTATTAAAATTATCTTAGGAATTATAATCAGATAGGATAGTTAATATTTAGTTTTAAACCAACAAATTATAACAGGATATGAAATCAATATTTAGGTATAAACTTGATATTTATTTAATAAGAACCTGACTTAGAAACAGAGTTTATCAGATGAAAAGAGGATATAGCAGCATATTACAGTAGCTATAAAATAGAATATAGCAGCATATTACAGTAGCTATAAAAGAGGATATAGCAGCATATTACAGTAGCTATAAAAGAGAATATAGCAGCGTATTGCATTAGTTAAAATATAACAGTTTTAAAGTGGGTCGATAAGTCATAATGTTTAAAAAGATATACTGAGCATGATAAGGAAAGTGATATAGTGTTAAAGAAATTAGAACCCGTTGTACGTTGGTTGAGTTGAGTAACTTTCAAGGTGTCAATCTGATGTTGGTTTCGGCCTTCGGGGTTGATACTTAGAAATTTATTCACTTACCGATTTATAACGAGGAACTAATAAAGTAGAAGTGAAGGGAAGTAAGGAAGAGTTTATAAAAATATAGGAAACTAGAAAGTCAGTATTAAATAAAAGGGTCAGTGTTTGTGAATGGATGTTTGTTTTACTTCGATAGTTAAATAACCGACTATCGAAGTGTTTTGACCATCGTTGTCAATACGGAGAGACCGGTTGGATATATTATCTGAAAACCACTCCGTATGGGCTTAAGCACTGCAAATTATATTATGCTGAAGAAATTGAAGACGGAGTCAAATGCAAGGGTCGTCCTGTTCCAGAATGGTGCTTTCTGTTTGTCCAGTCCCAGGACAACTTGTATGGACGAGTGTCTGACAGAGTATACCTAACAAATCACATACAGTTGATCTCTTAAAGATATTACGTCTAGTGGCGGAGGAATTCGTTCCTCTTAGCTTTTTATACCCGTGATATGTTTGGGAATCGATTAGTGAATTGACGGGTTTGACGATGTGGCATTCAAAGTGAATGGTGATCAGATGTTCTGAAGATCGACGTAGCCTCTAGCCTCACAACCCGGATGACAGAAGTTGGGCTGGGCAGCATGGCTAGTTGGGTCATACCCAAGCAGGGTGTATTGTCACCGATCTAGAGAAAATTCATATTTGTCTTCTTTTCGATTCTGTATCTTCGGATTACGGTTGGATGGCCAACAACTGTGGTGGCAATATATTCGCTACACTCAAGCTAAATGAGTGGGCGGTCATGTGTGGTCGGGTTGCAAGACGTTCTTGTTGAACCTGCAGTGTATACCCTCTAGAGTACACTGATCAGAAGGTGCTCCCATACCTTGTCTGTGGGAATCCAATCTCCAATAAGCGCCCTGTGGTTTATGATTTTATACTATATATGTGGAGCGTGAGATGCAAGCGTTCTGCTACTTGGTTATTTATATTGATTAGACATTATTATAATATCACTGGATTTTGATATCAAAAATTATTTGGGTTATAGTAAGGTCGTCCATGTTAGTTGTGGGCTGGTCTTACTATTATCCTTTTGTTTCAAAAGGATTTTCAAAGTTAAACAATATGGTTGGAATTTACTCACACCAGTCCCATGACTGACCTAGAGTTTATTTTGTTTGTTTTTCCCTAAACTCTTGGGTGCCCAAATTTGTACGGGCAGACATGTGTTTCAGGCTTTGCAGATTCGCTTGGAGGAGCTCAAAGCAGGAGACTTCACCATTATTTATTTAGAGATTATTTCCGCTGTGGTGTATATGAGTTATACTCTGATATGGTATGTAAACACAAATACAGTTTTGTATTTCAAAGTTTTGTTATATAATATATTTTATTCGTTCCGCTGTGAGATTCGTATTTACTCTGATTCTGTTCAGTTGAGTCCTTCCTCTTCTTCTATTCTATTAGTTCTATCTTTTCTATCTCATCCTCTAAATTCTTTCTATTAAAGATCTGTATTTTCATACACTTTGGGTTGAATGTGTAGAATATTAGTCAGCTCAAATTGGTACGGATTTACGGGCCTTTACACAAGTCGACATGGGGGTCGACTTGGGTGTCGACACCCACCAGGTGGTGTTGACTGCCCAGTCGACACCCCTGTCAACATGGGTGGCCGGCCCATTTTGGCCAGGTGCACCTGCACTTGTTCCTGGTCTTGTTTTGGTTGTTTCTGACGGGAGTTAATGGTTCAGATTCGATTTAGGGTTAATCGTATGGTCTAAACTACCCCTAGTCTCTATAAAAACACCCCTAAACCTACCCTAAACCCACACAAATCATTCCTACAACTAAGTTATGCCAAAATGCTTCCTAATCATGGCCTCCACCTTCATGTCATGGCCTCCATCTTCTTCATGAGAGTTTGAGTGTTCTAAGCTTGATTCAAGGCCAAAGTGCAACCTTTCCTCAACAAAACAAGGATCTTTCTTCTTATTCCTCAATGGCTTGGAGTGGATCTTATTTTATTTGCGGATCTCTAGTGTGGCTTCGTCTCAATCTTATTTTATATTAATTCTAGTCTTCATAGCATTGTAAGCCCTATTCTACTCTTAGATTTAAACTATGAACTTAATTTGACATGTAGAAAGTTGAAATGAGGCTATTTGTGTTATGCTTGCCTTGGATAGTATGCGTAGATCCATTTATGACACCTTTGACTTATGTTTGTGAAACTAATGCTTACATATCAGGAACCTAGTACTGTTCATGTTGATTTTGGGTAAAAAGCTATAAGCTTTATTTTGGGATTATGCATAAATGCAACATGAAACCCTTCATGACCTATATGATAACTTGCCTATGATGCTAAGTCACATGTTTATCCCATGTTCACTATTGTCATATTATCACCTACTTGCTAAGTTTGATGTCATGCATGTTTTTGAGGCAAATAACCCTTTATGCAAGTTGTGATGAACATCCTTGTCTCATATGTCACCATGTTTAACTTGTGACAAACTATGACACCTTATAATCACCTTTGTCATGTTATTTTCCCATTTTGATCTATTATGACTCGCTTTTATGTACGTTGGGGATACGTTTGGGTAGCTTAGGAAAACATGATTTTTGACATGAAAACTTGGCTTGAAACATAAGTTTTATGATAAACTTAAATGTGGACATGACATGTAGAAAACATGAAGTGACCAACTCGAGGTTGGGTTGAGTTTGTAGCATAAATCTACCCTGAACCGACCGGCCTAACTAGTAGCTACAAACAATAGGACCCAATGTGAGTAGTTGGTCACACCGCACTTAAAACCCGAGGTTAGACTCAGTTTGCGGCAGAAATCTGCCCGGAACCGACCGGCCTAACCAGTGGACGCAAAATGTCAGTCTAATGTGAGAGGTTGGGTGCATTAAATAAATTAATGCCACATGATAGGGTTAAGTCATGAACCACTTGAATACTTAACCAACTTGATACATGGTTTGAATAGGGTTAACCACACTTAACCCATTAGAAACCCTAGTTACGTGGTCCTTTTCACCAGTAACCCTCTTAGTTGTATCACGATACCCTAGGGACCAGGCTAGGGTGGGGCACGATTACTGGGCTGACATGTAAGCGACCAAAACGACGGTTGAGTAGGTGCGCCGGTGTAGGTTCAGACGGACTATGGTCGTGCACATAGTCCGGAGTTGAAAAAGCAGACACGGGCACCAGTAGGTTTAGACTTTGCATGCTTGATTTGTGTCCGTGGTTGACACCATAGGGCCTGATACACCCTAGAGTGGACCTAGCACAGTTGACTACATTTCGTGATTGGGCCGTAGGACACCGAAACTTGACGAGTTAGGCTTATAGGGAGCCGATCGACTAGACCGTTTAGTTGGACCTTGACTTGGGTCACCTCATGATTATTGGGCCTTATTGGGCCAAGGGATCATTTCTTGTTTTACTTGACATGGATTAGAATACTAGTACTATTGGTGCAACACTTAACCTTGTATATGCGATGCCACACTTGATCTACCTTGTTATCTACTTGTCATGCCAGTTAGTTACCATCTTCATGTTTCATCTCAGTTTCTCATGTTTAATTTATTTCATTAGTTTTTAGACTAATAGTAGTAGGACTTACCAGTCTTTATGACTGACCCGTTTTCTTTCGCTTCTTTTCTTCTGTTCCCCCCCTCTCAGGTTCTCAGGGAAGGACCAGTACTGCTTAGCTTGGATCTTTGGTTTGCTTTTCTGACAGCTCATGTACGGTTTCGACTTGAGCTTGCTATGGCTTTATCACGTCTATCTTGGGGATAGTTTTACTTTATGTTATTTTCAGTTTTTCAGTTTATGTTCCTAGACTTGCTTCATTTGGAAAATAAGTACTTTGATGTAACTTGACTATGGTTTTGAAATAGTAAGTTTTATCCGCTGCTTTATTTACTTTGTTTTACTTATATGTTCTGTCTTGTGATATCTCTGTGCATGTTTACCTAGTTCAAACACCCCTCCAAAGCTAAGTGCTATCACTCGTGAGTGTGGCCCTGGTGGAGGCGGGGTGTTATATTTGGTATTGGAGCATGAGGTTTTACTAGACCGGGAAAAAGGTTTTTAAAACATTTTGAAAACTATTTTCAAAACCAATTTTTAAGAAGTATTTTCCAAGAAAAAGTCTAGTTTATTTTAAAAGGCTATTCACCAAAAGCCATTAGCACTATCCTTTGTTTCTTCGTTCTGAATCTATCTTTTCTTCATTTCAGTATGGCCGATAACTTTGACATCCCGGAGGGCGTTCATGTACCTATTTGGTTCAGGAGGTTCATGGAAGCAAGGAAAAATGGAGTCGGACCCGCGGACATTCCTCCTCCCCCCATGGCCAACGTTCCCCCTCCCGTAGCTGAGGTTCCTCCTCCTCCTCAACCCCCTCGAGTAGACCGTTTCTCTAAGACTTACAAGGACTTCAAGGCAATGGGTGGCAAGGATTTTCTAGGGACTGAGACTTTTGTTCAAGCAAGAGACTGGCTAAAACAGACTGAAGACCTCTTTGTTATCTTTGATGTGGAGGATCGTAGGAAAGTTCAATTGGCAGTATGGCTAATGAAAGGTGAAGCTGCCTATTGGTGGGAAGTCACCAACGCTACTAGGCCAGTTGAGACATGGGCTGACTTTAGAGAGAGATTTGAGCTTAAGTTTTTATCACCAGCAGAAGAAAGTCTTCAGATGGAGAGGTTCCTAGTGCTTAAGCAAGGGGACATGACTGTTAGAGAGTACATGAATAAGTTTAACGAGCTTGCTACATTCGGAGTGGACTTGGTTAACACAGCTCGGAAGAAGGCCCTACGCTTTGTTCGAGGATTAAATGAGCCACTTCGCGGGGTAGTCATGACTCATATACCCACTGGGGCAACTTTTGAAAGCATGGCAGAGATGGCTCTACTTCATGAGGAAGACAAGGATGGCAAGAAAGAAGTTAAGAAGGAGAATTCCAAGTGGGGAGGCAACCAGAGCAATCAGAGCACTTAGAACAATAAGAACAATAAGAACAACAAGGGTAACAAGGGCAATAACAACAAGGCAAAGGAGACAAGGAAGTGCAACTACTGTGGGATCACTGGACACATAGCCAAGGATTGTAGGAAGAAGAAGAGGAAGTTGGGAGAATGCTTTCTTTGTGGAGAGTCTGGACACATCAGCAAGGATTGCCCGAAGAAGCAAGGACAGGGGCAAGGACAGACTCAGCGAGCAGGATCTTCTGGAGGGCAGATGCATGCTCTCAACACCCCTCCAGCGCTTGACCGAGGTAGTATTTCTGTTGAAAGCCTCGTTTATATTTCTGGTTTTCATGTTCAAACTTTATTTGATTCTTGCGCATCGCATACTTTTATTTCTTCTGATGTTGTTGAAAGTTTGCACCTTAGTACTAGTCTAGTGGAGGATCCCGTCTGTGTTTCAAATCCAATTTGGGGTTCCGTCCATCTATCTATGATTTGTATGGATTTAAGGATTTCTATCTTTAGCGTAGAATTCACATGTAATGCTTATGTTCTCGGGTTCATGGGATACGGGTTGATTTTGGGCATGGATTGGTTGTCCAGTTATGGAGCTATTCTCGATTGTGAGCATAGGGTGGTGAGGCTTATGACTCGCCTTGGCAATACCCTAGAGATTTCTTGTGATCCTAAGGGTCCCGTCATGTTATGTTATCTTGAATCCCTCGACTCGTCTATTGACAATCTTCAATCTGTGAGGGTGGTCCGAGAATATCCTGATGTCTTCGATGAGGTGAAGGGGTTACCCCCTAAACGCGATATAGGCTTCCGCATTTATCTTTTAGATAATGCTAAGCCAGTTTCATTGCCAGCTAGGCACATGGCCCCGCGTGAAAGAAGAGAGCTTAGTAAGCAAGTCAAGGAGTTGCTTGAGAAGAATTTCATTAGGCGAAGCATTTCTGAATGGGGTGCTCCAGTGGTATTCGCTACTAAGGCGGATGGTTCGCTTCGTCTATGTGTTGATTATCGTGAGTTGAACAAGCTGACAAAGAAGAATAAGCACCCGTTACCGAGGATTGATGATCTCTTTGACCAGCTTGTTGGTGCTTCTGTTTTCTCTCAGCTCGATCTAGCCACCGGATTCCATCAGCTCAGAGTGGCTGAGGATAGTATTGACAAGACTGCATTTAGGACTCCAGATGGATTCTTTGAATGGGTTGTCATGCCATTCGGTTTGACTAATGCACCCACATACTTCGTGGATTTGATGAGTAGGGTGTTTCAGGAGTTCCTTAACAAGTTTGTGGTCGTTTTCGTGGATGATATTCTGATCTTCTCAAAGGACGAGGAAGAGCATGCTAGGCATCTCAAGGAAGTGATGGATACGCTTAGAGCTCACCAGTTGAAAGCCAAGTTCTCCAAATGTCATTTTTGGAGAAAGGAAGTTCGGTTTCTTGGGCATATAGTTTCTAAGCAAGGCATATCTGTGGATCCCGCTAAGGTGGTGGCGGTACAAAACTGGAAAGTTCCGAAGAATGCAACCGAAGTGAGAAGCTTTCTCGGTCTGGCAGGGTTCTATAGGAAGTTCATTAAGGACTTCGCTAAAATTTCAGCTCCTCTTACTAAGTTAACGAAGAAGAACTTAGTCTTTGCATGGGACATAGAGTGTGAGCTTGCTTTCCAAAGGCTCAAGAGAGCCCTCACCACAGCTCCAGTTTTAGCATTACCCGATGGAGGGAAGTTGTTTACCGTGTACACCGATGCATGTGGCACGGGATTAGGCGCAGTTCTGATGCAAGAAGGGAGAGTGATATGCTATGGGGTTAGGCAACTTAAAGTTCATGATAAGAACTGTCCCGTACATGATCTAGAGTTGGCAGCGATCATCTTTGCACTCAAATCTTGGCGCCATTATCTTCTAGGAGAAAGATTTGAGTTATATACTGATCACAAGTCGCTCAAGTATCTCTTCTCGCAGAAAGATTTGAATCTCAGGCAGCAGAGGTGGATGGAATTCTTGGCATCGTATGACTTTGAGATAGCTTATAACCCTGACAAGGGTAACGTGGTGGCGGATGCGCTAAGTAGTAAAAGGTTGACTTTGAGCCCTTTGTTTGTTGAGATGAAGAGCCTAGAGTTCTTGGCAACCTTTGATTTTACACCCGCTGTTGAGGAAGTGACTGGTTCGTTAGCATCTCTGGAACTTAGACCTACACTTCTGGATCAAGTAGGGACTTCGCAGAAGGAAGACCCACAGATAGTCGAGATCATGGACAAGTTGGTTCGTGGAGAGACGTCCAGTCATCTCACTAGATATACCATTGATGACAAGGGATGGCTAAGGCGTGATGGAAGACTATGTGTCCCACAATTGGGAGACTTAGTGAATAAAGTTATTGAGGAGGCGCATCACTCGAAGATGACCATACATCCCGGAGGGGATAAGATGTACCGGGATATGAAGCGCATTTTCTTCTGGGATGGGATGAAGAAAGATGTTGCAGAGTTTGTTTCTAGATGCATTGTTTGCCAACAAGTAAAGGCCGAGTCGAAGAAGCCCAGTGGGCTACTACATCCATTGGAGGTCCCGCAATGGAAGTGGGAAAGTATTTCTATGGATTTCGTGGATGGATTGCCGAGATCAAGGAAGGGGAATACTAGCATATGGTTCCTAGTGGATAGACTCACGAAGAGCGCTCATTTCATTCCAGTGAAGAGCAAGAGGACCGCATCATGGCTAGCATCTGTTTATCTTCGAGAGATAGTGCGACTGCATGGAGTTCCTTCTAGCATTGTTAGTGATCGTGACCCAATTTTCACTAGCCAGTTTTGGAATAGTATGCAAGAAGCGATGGGTACGCGATTGAATCTGAGTACAGCCTATCACCCACAGACGGATGGTCAGAACGAAAGGGGGAATAGGGTGCTAGAAGATCTGTTGAGGCTATGCATTCTTGACTTTGGTGGCACTTAGGAAGATCACCTTCCTCTTGTGGAGTTTGCTTATAATAACAGCTATCAAGCAAGCATAGGGATGGCACCATTCGAAGCTTTATATGGGAGGCCGTGCAAGTCACCAACATGTTGGTGGGAGACGACAGATAAGCTTATACTTGGGCCGGACATGATAAGGGACACATCCGAGAAAGTTGAGTTGATTCGAAGATGGATGAAAACAGCCCAAGACAGACAGAAATCCTATGCAGATAAGCGAAGGACAGATTTGGAGTTTGAAGTTGGAGACATGGTTTTCGTGAAGGTTTGTCCTTTGCGGAATGTGGTTCATTTTGGAGCAGTTGGGAAGCTAGCACCAAGGTTTGTTGGACCCTTCCCTATCATCGAGAGGATCGGGCAAATGGCTTATAAGGTGGAATTGCCCGAGAAGCTGGCCGGAGTGCACAATGTCTTTTATGTCTCGCATCTCCGAAAGTGTTTGCATAAATCAGCCGAAGTAGTTGAGCCTAGCATTCTTAAAGACGTGGAGGTAGAGAAAGAGGCAACCATGAGGAAAGCTCTGATTCGTATCTTGGGAACGGAGATCAAGAAGCTGAGGAATCGAGAAGTCAAGTTAGTAAAGGTTCAGTGGGGTGAAGCCGAGGAAGACGCAACTTGGGAAACCGAGGAGAAGATGCGTGGGCTTTATCCATTTCTTTTTGAGGGTACATTCTCAATCTCTTTTCCTTGTTAGCATATCTTTCTTTTGCTATCCATGTTTATCTTGCTTATCTTGTTATCTTGTTAATCTTGTCATGAGAACCTTAGGTAGAAAACCCCATGGATGTAAACCTGTGTTTGAAACATGTTATGCTTGATGTCTGCAAGTGGTTGCAAGTGTTTGCAAGTGGTTACTCGTGGATGCATGATACACGTTAGGCACTAAGATCGGCTCACACACTTTCATAAATTGCATATGCATGAGTGCTTAGACTTATTCATGGATGAAACATGTTATGCTATCACATGGATGTTGCATATGGATGGATGTTATGTGCACTCATGTAGAGATTTCAAGTTATGTTGGAAATTTGCATACACATGGATTCATTTCACTAACATATTTTGCATTAAGGAGGTTTACTGAATCAAAAACCGCCTGATCTTCGCATTAGATAGGTGCATATACACACACTTTTGCATATGTTCATATAGCATTAGAAATCATTTAAGGACAATGATTACTTGTGGATGATGTTTTGAGTAGATGGATGATGGATGGTAGGATACGTTCTTCCTAACTTGGAGATCTCGGGGACGAAATCCTTTAAGGAGGGGAGAATGTAACAACCCGAATTTTCATAACATGCTATAATCATAAATCAAGGCAGAAATAAATTTTAAAATCTGAATCAAGGGACACGGGCTATGCCATTGCGTTCGTCTCGGAAAAATACGCGAAATAGAGTCCGAAATTTCGTAAATCGGAGCCCGTATGACCCAGTATGGCCCGATGAAATTTTTAGAAATTTCCAAGTTCAGAAAACGGTTCAAAAATCAAATCTGGAGCCAAACAGACTGGGCGGGAAAATTTCCCGCCCAGCACCCAAGTCGACATGGGAGTCGACTTGGGTGTCGACACCCACCAGGTGGTGTCGACTGCCCAGTCGACACCCCTGTCGACATGGGTGGCCGGGCCATTTTGGCCTGGTGCACCTGCACTTGTTCCTGGTCTTGTTTTGGTTGTTTCTGACGGGAGTTAATGGTTCAGATTCGATTTAGGGTAAATGCTATGGTCTAAACTACCCCTAATCTCTATAAAAACACCCCTAAACCTACCCTAAACCCACACAAATCATTCCTACAACTAAGTTATGCCAAAATGCTTCCTAATCATGGCCTCCACCTTCATGTCATGGCCTCCATCTTCTTCATGAGAGTTTGAGTGTTCTAAGCTTGATTCAAGGCCAAAGCGCAACCTTTCTTCAACAAAACAAGGATCTTTCTTCTTATTCCTCAAAGGCTTGGAGTGGATCTTATTTTATTTGCGGATCTCTAGTATGGCTTCGTCTCAATCTTATTTTATATTAATTCTAGTCTTCATATCATTGTAAGCCCTATTCTACTCTTAGATTTAAACTATGAACTTAATGTGACATGTAGAAAGTTGAAATGAGGCTATTTGTGTTATGCTTGCCTTGGATAGTATGCATAGATCCATTTATGACACCTTTGACTTATGTTTGTGAACCTAATGCTTACATATCATGAACCTAGTACCGTTCATGTTGATTTTGGGTAAAAAGCTATAAGCTTTATTTTGGGATTATGCATAAATGCAACATGAAACCCTTCATGACCTATATGACAACTTGCCTATGATGCTAAGTCACATGTTTATCCCATGTTCACTATTGTCATATTATCACCTACTTGCTAAGTTTGATGTCATGTATGTTTTTGAGGAAAATAACCCTTTATGCAAGTTGTGATGAACATCCTTGTCTCATATGTCACCATGTTTAACTTGTGACAAATTATGTCACCTTATACCCACCTTTGTCATGTTATTTTCCCATTTTGATCTATTATGACTCGCTTTTACGTACGTTGGGGATACATTTGGGTAGCTTAGGAAAACATGATTTTTGACATGAAAACTTGGCTTGAAACATAAGTTTTATGATAAACTTAAATGTGGACATGACATGTAGAAAACATGAAGTGACCAACTCGAGGTTGGGTTGAGTTTGTAGCATAAATCTACCCGGAACCGACCTGCCTAACTTGTAGCTACAAACAATAGGACCCAATGTGAGTAGTTGGTCACACCGCACTTAAAACCCGAGGTTAGACTCAGTTTATGGCAGAAATCTTCCCGGAACCGACCGGCCTAACCAGTGGCCGCAAACTGTCAGTCTAATGTGAGAGGTTGGGTGCATTAAATAAATTAATGCCACATGATAGGGTTAAGTCATGAGCCACTTGAATACTTAACCAACTTGATACATGGTTTGAATAGGGTTAACCAAACTTAACCCATTAGAAACCCTAGTTACGTGGTCCTTTTCACCAGTAACCCTCTTAGTTGTATCACGATACCCTAGGGACTAGGCTAGGGTGGGGCACTATTACTGGGCTGACATGTAAGCGACCAAAACGACGGCTGAGTAGGTGCGCCCGTGTAGGTTCAGATGGACTATGGTCGTGCACATAGTCCGTAGTTGAAAAAGCAGACATGGGCACCAGTAGGTTTAGACTGTGCATGCTTGATTTGTGTCCGTGGTTGACACCCTATGGCCTTATACACCCTAGGGTGGACCTAGCACAGTTGACTACATTTCGTGATTGGGCCGTAGGACACCGACACTTGACGAGTTAGGCTTATAGGGAGCCGATCGACTAGACTGTTTAGTTGGACCTTGACTTGGGTCACCTCATGATTATTGGGCCTTATTGGGCCAAGGGATCATTTCTTGTTTTACTTGACATGGATTAGAATACTAGTACTATTGGTGCAACACTTAACCTTGTATATGCGATGCCACACTTGATCTACCTTGTTATCTACTTGTCATGCCAGTTAGTTACCATCTTCATGTTTCATCTCAGTTTCTCATGTTTAATTTATTTCATTAGTTTTTAGACTAATAGTAGTAGGACTTACCAGTCTTTATGACTGACCCGTTTTCTTTCGCTTCTTTTCTTCCGTTTTCCCCCCCAGGTTCTCAGGGAGGGACAACTACTGCTTAGCTTGGATCTTTGGTTTGCTTTTCTGACAGCTCGTGTATGGTTTGGACTTGAGCTTGCTATGGCTTTATCACGTCTATCTTGGGGATAGTTTTACTTTATGTTATTTTCAGTTTTTCAGTTTATGTTCCTAGACTTGCTTCATTTGGAAAATAAGTACTTTGATGTAACTTGACTATGGTTTTGAAATAGTAAGTTTTATCCGCTGCTTTATTTACTCTGTTTTACTTATATGTTCTGTCTTGTGATATCTCTGTGCATGTTTACCTAGTTCAAACGCCCCTCCAAAGCTAAGTGCTATCAATCGTGAGTGTGGCCCTGGTGGAGGTGGGGTGTTATAAAAACCATAAGGAAACATAAATATAAACTATATAAACATATTTATAAAACTATAGAGTTTAAAACCATATAAATATAAAGTATATAAAGTATAAATATATAAAATTTATAAAGTATAAACTTATAAAACTTAAACTTAAAATCAAAGTAAAGTGAGAAAACAAAATAGAGAAGATAGAGATTAAAGGTAGAATTTGAAAGTAGAATTTGAAATCAGAAATCGAAAATCAGAATTTGAATTAGAACGTGGAGTGCTATTCAGAGTCTTACATTAACTAGACTCTATTAATATATTTATCTTGAACTCTTGAAATCTTGATTACTCATGAGTCTTGAATCATCTCTGAATTCTGAGTCTCTGGAAGCTCTTAAACGGTACAGTCTTCAATAATAATTCCTGTATATAAATCCTGCATATGTGTGTGTGTGTGTATATATATATATATTCTAGATAAAAGTGTTAGTATATATTTTATGATCAATTAATATTGAAATAAGGTTGTTGTCATCAAAACTCTATTCTCCAACACTTTAAATTCCAAAATTTTAAAGTTTAAATTTGAAGGAAATCAATTCATAAAATCTCATTTATACTACTTTTAAAACATATTTCAAAATTCGTAGTTTAAACAAAATTTATTTAACTAATCGGTGTCTCTATATAACTTTTTATCCTATGGCCAAATAATACTTAAAATTTAATTTTAGCATTTGGGAAAGGATATATATCATTTCAGTCCAAATCAGGGTCGTAAGTATTTATCATTTCAACCTACGTTCTTAATTCATTTCAACAATTAGTCTCGGGTTTATTTGATGCCCGTAACATCTAGGGTAATGGTTGGGATTAATCAACAAAAATCTATAAGCATATACAACTAATGTCGATAATCAAGATGAATTAAATATCAATACATTAAATATATAAATCAAGGCATCCATCAAAATCAATACATCTAAATAGTTCAATGTAATATCAGTTTACTAGTCATCAGGTAGGAGGTTTTTTTAAACTAATATTTAAATTTAAACCGTACAATTTATATTAACAGTTAAATTAAATTACACGGTCTATGCAGATTAACACAAATAAGCAATTTAAATAATCAAACAACAAACAACACAATCATATCATAACCTGAATTTAATTTAACTAGCAATCAAATATTTTAGTTAGGTGTGAGTGAGTTTAATCACTCACCTTTGATTTCAAATGAGATTAAAATCCAAAATTTAGCCCAAAATTTAACAGTCTCTCAATCATACCGCGACAGCTCCATGTTGCCTGGAATTTCGATACAATCCTAACGGATCCAACCGTGCATCAAAGTGAATTCGTGTGAAGAAGTTACCAGTGTGTTACCATTTGAAAAACAAATTATATAAAATAATAAAATAAAAAAAACTAAAATTCCTCACAACATAGATACCGCCATGTCAGCGACTAAAAGATCCGCTTCTTCTCCCTAAATGCAATTCACGTTTCAGCCGAGAAGCATGAACCAAAAGTCGTGATTTTCAATCCTAAACCGCACCCATATCGAAGCACCGAACTACCATCTGTCGTCACCAGCACCTCCACCACATCGAACACCACCATCCTCCACAGCGTGGCCTCCCCAGGTGTTGTACATTGCGCCCACAAAAGCATAAACCGCATTGCGTTCATGGCTCCTTTTTGTTGATTTTAACAACCCATGGCATGATCTAACCGTATGAATTCAAACAGCTCGAAACGATCCACGATTTTCCTTTTGAAAGCTTATTGAATCGTAGAATGAATTGAGAGAATTTAGCGATTAAAGTTTGAACATTTCTGGCCATTCGAATTGATAATGCGGCGGCCATGTTTTAGGGTTTCAGGAAATATTATTTTAATATTAAATTTCTCGTTTTGCGTGTATTTAAGCCAAAATTGGGACTGTGTCCAAATCAGGCCTGCTTACAGCCAACCGAAAGGTTTTGACACCTTATGAACGCAATGGAATAGGTTTCAAAGCCCAATTCCAAAGTCTCTAGTAGTTTCTTCTAATCTTGATTATTAACTTAAATTATACACATAAATTTCTACACGTTTTAATTTCTTACGATCAAACGATAATTCCAAGGACTACGGAATTTTAGATCTTATAATAATTTATAATTCTGGACCTAATAAAATTAATTTCATCAAATCCCGGGATCATTTGCAAAATGACAATTTTAACCAGTTCATTAATATATTGAAATATTCATTTATGTTTATTCAACTTTTAATTAAATTCTATTCAAATCAAAATAAACTTCATATAAACTTATAAATCAATAATCGTTATTCAATTTTCATTATTTACAAATTCAAATTTTATTCAGTTATTGATTACACCAACCAATTTCCATTAAAATATATTAATATTAAATTCCAACTTTCAATGTTAACCAATATAAACAAAATCACAAATTTATCTACAACCAATACACGTTACAATTACCAAAATAAGTTAAACTGAATTTCTTCAATAATTTGTTTTAGTTTCCACCGTACATTTTCACAATCAAATCATTAAAATTAAATTATGAATTTATTAACTCAATTTAATATAAATAATTCAATATTAAATTTCAAATCTCAATATTTGACAGTACAAACCAATCATAGTTATATTTTCAATCAACGCAGGCTATTATAGCTAGAACAAGTTTACAATTCATTATACAATCAAACGGATATATATTATTATCATATTCAATACATTAAAATTTTCAATATACAAGGAATTCCAAAAATTAGTTAATCCATTTTATATTGTTAGTTCAATATAAATTTCAAACTCCGTTATCATATATAGCCATTGAAATTTATTGTTTAACAAGTCAATTTTGGTTCATACCTTATCGATATAAGACATAAATAATAAATTTTAATATTTAAAACAATTTTGTTCAAAATCACATTAAATTTAATATTTCAAATTATTGCAAAATCTCAGGATGTTACATATATAAATTCAAAAGATTACGAACATGTAAAATCAGATTAAAAAAAAGATAAAAGTTATGAGACAAATATACCTCCAGTGAGCTCTCTGACAATCATAATGTCAACCCCCTCGGCGACCACTTTCTTTAATGTAGAAGCATCCACAAGCTATAAAGCATACGGAACAGAAAAATAATATATTTACAATGGTTAACATATTCTTACCGTGCACAATATTGAAACCTTATTGCATAGGCTATAGCGGAACCTGAAGAAAATCCTGTTTAATATCCATAACTTGAGTAAATAACAAGAAGCAACGAAGACAATAAACAGATATAAAAAAGGTTGTCATTCATGCATGGAAAATGTTAATAATCACTTGATGTCAAAAAAATAAAATCTTGATTGAAAATAAAAATCAAACGTGCAATCATCCACACAAGTAAATCCTAATATTTTAGTTGTACAATATGCGTTCAATTGGTACGGTGCGTTAAATTGCTTTATCTTGAACTTGGATTACTGCGTCCATACCACTCTTACGTTCGGGTGTTGGCGTGCGTTGAGTTCACCAATGACGGATCTAGCTTTTACGGTTAGGTAGGGCCAATTTTTTTTAAAGCAAGTCCCACACTCCAAATAACTTTAAATCCTATTATATATATAAAAACATGTGTTTATTTAGGGTAAATTACCTAGAATTAGTGTTGTTTGAACCAATTTTTAAGTTGCCAAGTGCTCAGGTAGGGCAATCTACCAGTACAGGTCATATTTTGCCAGATCTGCAAATTTCTAGGTGGGGCAGTGGCCCTAGCTGGCCACTGCTTGGATCTGCCTTTGGAGTTCACGACAACTTCCCATGTCAACAGTAGCCTTTCTTGTACCGTATATTCATAACCATAGCAATTTGAGTAATATTTACTGGAATATTCTAAAGGTGAAATTATCAGTCACTAAATGAAGCAAAACAAAGTTTTATTCAAAAATAACTTAATGCGTTTTTAAATTAGTTACGAGATCTTTAATGATCTTTTAACATGGAAAGCGTTGATTGAAAAAATGCCTATTGTTGACCGTTTTCATAGTTATGTATTTTCACAACCTAAAAATACTTACTCAACGGCTAGACCGGTTTAATTTACTTGAATTTTCCACAATTTTTGTTTGGATAATAATAAAATTTTTGTTGGATATTTTTTAGTGTCACATAACGTACTCCAATTTCTCTCTCTTCGTTTTCCTTTTGTTTTCATTTCTTCCCTCGGCTTACGCGTCTGTTGGCATGAGAACTGAGAAGTTGATTTCGAAAATAATAGCTCCAAGCATTGTCCGCATTGTGGGCCGAACCGGGTGTGACCGAATAACTTGTTCATCCGTTTGCTAACCCTAGACCATCTTTACGCAAGATTAAAAATCGCGGCCGCCTGCCATCTAAAACATATACCACTTTACAGAAATAAAATAACAAATGAATTTTGGTTTTCTTTTTCCACGACGGCAAAATCATCGGTGGAAAAGCAAGCGAAGCTCGCGAGCGTTTGGTGAACTGCTGCGACCGATTTTAGTGGCTGTTAATGGATGCAGAGGAAGAAACCGAACGGCGATTCCATGATTTTTGATGGACTAGCAAACTACGTGATAGATTGGCTCAAAAAAATTGTAAGTAAAAACTATTTTTTTTTCATATAATTTTTTTTTCATGCTGGGTGATCTTATGTTTCTTTTAATTGTAATGTATTATTACTTCTTATGTTGTCTGTACTTCAGTATCACAAATTCTAATGTATTATTAGTCACCATCGCTTAAATCCAAATTGATTTCATACTCATTTTAGTTATTGGCTGATCCGTGGGTTGTACGCAAAAAAATCATAAACCAGCTGATTATTTTGCAAAAGAATCTAACGATAGGTAATGTGAACCATCAGTGCGAACGACCAAATTCATAAAGCAATTGAACATAGCAAAATTAATTATTTATCCATGAAGTCACTTAAACTGAACCAATAGGTTCTAAATCCAATGATGCGTTGTCATGTAAATCCTCTTTTTTAAAGAGGAGTTTTAGTCTGTCACTTCATATTTCCGCGTAAATCCAATGGCTATCATGTGATATGAAATTTATAGGGGTTTGAAGTTCATGACCGCAGGAGTTTTAAAGGGTCTTGCCTTTTTCTTTTCCTTTTTGGGATAGTTCGATTTCTTTATTTGGATTTATCACCACGGTTTCATTATTTTGGTTTTATGAAGTAACCCAATAAAACTGTTTCTTCGTTCGTACATATAGTATGGTGGTGACTTAGCAGCGAAGCTTCGTACAGTATAGGTAGGATAGGCAAATGATTTATGCACGTATTTAGTTTTCACTTTCAGGTTCTGAACAAAAATTCAGATGATTTGAAAACTCAAGAACCCTTGGCAATGAAGTATTAGGTCCTGCGTGAGTTGTCTGTGTCAAGACTTTAGATATTACAAGTCAACTTTGGTTCATACCTTATCGATATACGACATAAATCATAAATTTTAATATTTAACACAATTTTGTTCAAAATCACATTAAATTTAATATTTCAAATTATTGCAAAATCTCAGGATGTTACATATATAAATTCAAAAGATTACGAGCATGCAAGATCAGATTAAAAATAAGATAAAAGTTATGAGACAAATATACCTCCAGTGAGTTCTCTGACAACCATAATGTCAACCCCCTCGGCGACCACTTTCTTTAATGTAGAAGCATCCACAAGCTATAAAGCATAGGGTAGGGCTGGGCGTTTTTCGCGGTTAACCGACCGAACCGATCTAACCGACCTCAACCGAACCGCATTAACCGAACTTTACGGTTAACCGACCTTTCGGTTAACCGACCGCTGTTAACCGATTAAAATCGGTTCGGTTAACGGTTAACCGCGGTTATGGGTTCGGTTAATCGTTAACCGCAAAACAAGCATATGCGGTAGGTTTTAATGGACGCAACCCGATACCCGACCAATATTTTAACCTAACCTTAAAACTAAAAACACCGGCTCCTTCGTTTTTTATTCTCAGCCGCTATTCAAAAATACCCTAACCCTAAAACTAAAAGCATCGTTCACCAAAAAACCTCTCTGATATTAAATCTTCGCTGCCGACGCCCTTGTTTCAGCTGATTAGGGAGGAGGAGAGTGTCGGAGATCTTACCGAGGAAAGGATTTGTCTTTGAAAGGTAATTACACTGTAAGTTCTACTTTATTTTCTCTATTTCCAATTTGTGCATATCGCGAAACTTAACTGATATCAAAGCATCAAGTCCTAAAAAAGAAAAATAAAAATAAAAAACAACAACAAGATATAACTTGGTATTTGCGCGTATTATGAATAGATATGCCGATCAAACATTACTTGTGGTAATACAGTTGCAGGCCTTACATTAGCAAATACTCCGAGCCCAGCTCGCACTTGCAGCAAACCTGTATCGGTTTTCAATCTTCTCGTTTGCGTCCCATTTATAACCAAGATTGCCACGTAGGCAAACCTGTATTATAAACAAGCAAACCTGTATTATGAACAAATATGTCTGAGTAACAACTTTATCCTTATTTTGTTTTAGGAAAATAGTTTAATTACTGCAATTCTGCTATGAGAAAAAACAAACGGTTACAAGGGTAGAATAGGGTATAGATAGCCACTATTGTAAAGCCAAAGTTCCTATATATGTACCTGGATGCCAAAAAAAATGATATAGAAAGTAATTGCAATTTATCTCTCTCGAATGCTTTTCTTCTTGCTTCCAATAATGTCTTCCTTTTCTTAGCTTTTTCCTATTTACTGTTTATCCGCTACCTATCAATCTTCCATTTATTTGTCCAATGGCGGCTGCATTGAGAGCAAGGTATTTCTTTTTTTTCTTCCACAAGGTATTTCTTTTAACTTGTAAAGGTTCCGAGTTTATCTTTGAAAATATGATTTAATCTCTTAATTCGAAACATTGACATAGTTCTTACTTTTACTTTTGTTTGTTTTACAACACTACCGAAGTAAATAATCACAGGTGATACACTACAAGGGTATTTGAATGTGATCATTATTGAGTTACATACAGTAATGTATTATGCATGCATTGGAAGTAAAATAAATTATCGAATGAGACAAATATTATTAATAGAAAAAAGGATTGTTCCTGCAAAAATGTTCCTCTTCAGGCTTATTATAACTTTAAACCAATATTTATGGTTTTAAAGTTCTTGATATTCAGGCCCGACCTCCCTTTAAAAGCTTTTTATATTATGAGTTGGGAAGCCAATTTATTATTTACGTATTATGTAGTTTAGTGGTATAATGCCTCAAAATTTATTGTAGCAGCCTCATCAGCGAGTGCTTGAATCCTGGCAAATGCATTTTAGGTGATTTTATTTTCCCTATGTGTTTTGCTGCTGAGCTTTGTCCACAAATGCATTTTGGGTGATTTTATTTTTCCCTATCTGTTTTGCTGCTGAGCTTTGTCTAGGTCAGTGGACACGGTAGGGGTAGGGCCGACACTATTGATATTAGTAGTAACATTTTTCTTAATTTCATTGCTTACATTGCTTATCTCAACATTGAAAATGATTATCCATCCTATATCTATGCTTGAAAGTCCGCAATATTAGTACTATAATATTTTTTATTTTTCATCGCTTCCACTGTATAGTTGGATAGCATGGATTTTACTATGAAATTCACTCTATAATTCTTATGGTATGTATTTCGTGCATTTTTTGGTTTTTGTTGTGCACTATATTATCGGCCATGTATAAACAGTCTTTATATCTAAAATTTAAAGTACCTTTACAACATAAAGGCTGCCTGTTGTCGAGTCGTGTGTATTATTGTGAGTCGTTTGGATTTTCCAGTACCTTTACAACATGGTTTCTGTCTCTAGGTTATTTCTAATGAAATACTTTATGCTTGGATACTTGCATTTTCCATTATCTTTACAACATAGTTTCTGTCTCTAGGTTATTTCTAATGAATACCGTATGCTTGTTTCATAGTTGTGAGGTTAAAAACTTAAACTTTGAGCTTGGATACTTGTAGGTATTCAATTTGGTGTCCGCCAACCTCAGGCATGCTAAAGCTTAACTTAGACGGACCTGTAGTTGCTGATACTTCCGTGATAATTGCTGAAACGGAAGGCCTCGTTGCTGGATTAAGAATGTCGATGTTGTGCTATCGTGGTAAAGACATATGGATTGAGGGCGACTGCTTGGACATCATCCATAACTTGAAGGGCTTTTGGTTGAACCATGCTCTCACACCCTCCAACGAGAAACGAATCAATTACATGCTAAATCAATTCAATGACGTGTCATTCACACACATCTACAAGGAAGGCAACAAGTGTGCGGATTATGTGGCTACACAAGCGAGGGTTCTCAGAAACCTTTCATATGGGCACCTCTAATATACAATGCCACCATAATTGCACTCAAAAATGAAGACCTCATGTGTTTTCAAAACATCATAAAAAGAGCATATGTTTGAATTATTATCCGTTGTATGTTTTTTATTTTCGAAACTTGAAACATGCGAACTTCTAATTAAAAGCATACAACGGATAATAATTCAAACATATGCTCTTTTTATGCTGTTTTGAAAACTCATCAGTTCTTCATTGTTGAGTGCAATTATGGTGGCATTGTATATTGGAGGTGTCCATATGAAAGGTTTCTGCGAAACCCTCGCTTGTGTAGCCCCATAATCCCCACACTTGCTGCGTTCCCTGTAGACGTGTGAATGACACGTTATTGAATTGATTTAGCATGTAATTGATTCGTTTCTCGTTGGAGGGTTTGAGAGCATGGTTCAACCAAATGCCCTTCAAGTTATGGATGATGTCCAAGCAGCCGCCTTCAATCCATAGGTCTTTACCACGATGGCACAAAATCGACATTCTTAATCCAACAACGAGGCCTTCCGTTTCAGCAATCTCCCTCATTTACTCTCATCTTCCCAATTTCATGACCACAGATCAACGAACCCACAAACAATCTCCCTCTTTCTCTCCTTCGTCATATACCGACTGCTCTTATCTCACCAGTGTCAGCACTGATGGTCTGGAGCCAACGTTTCAATCATAAATTTGGCCAATTCGGAAGATAGGGTTTTGTAAGGTTAGCAATTTTGTGTATTTATAATTGGAATCTGGAATTCTATATGGATTTGGTGGTTTAATCTACACGACATCTGGTGCAACAGAATTATATGATCTATTCATGTTCCTTTGGTACGTCGTGTTTGTTTTTTGTTTCAAATTAAATATTATTCAGAAATCGGGTATAGTAATTGTTACGGGTGTTTAGGTCGATAGGTTGTTGTCTATTTTACCGATAAATTTCAATCTCGTACTAAGCAGCTTCACTTATCAAATAAAAAAAAGTTCCTATTTTTAGCAAACTTATTTAGTTCAGTTTTCACAGTGGTTTGTAGCCATGGCTATTTAAACCCTTAATTTTTAACACTATTTTCATTCTGTTGGATTGTTATCCCTTTTTCCTCTATCATAAATCTCATTTGGCTCTACAGAATCATTTCACATATTTTTTAAATAGCATGCAATTAAAGCCTATCACATCAAATTTTGAGCAAATATACTACACATGGTAGGTTAAATCATAAATGATAATGGGTGAAAATTTTGTTCAGATTGACAATTTTGTTAACTGCAGTACATCCGGAGTAATCCAAATTGTTGTAATTCATTTTTCATCAGTTTCCATATTAGTCCAAAATAAACTAAGTTGGTTTAAATCTCTTCCCGCTAACCATATGTAATATGTATATGTATTGACAACGCTATGATAATAAGTATTAAGTATTTAAGTTTTTTTAGTTGAAATTGATATTATGTACAATGTGATATTGAATATAATTCAAATTTTATGAACACTTCTACGGTTTCTTATCCGAATGCTGATTAACTATTGGTAAATACATGCAGTATTATTTACTTATATTTTGTGATGGATGGAAAGGTTGGACCTCCTTTCAAGGTTAACCTTAACATTTAATAATCTGCTTTTTTTATTATACGTCATGATTTATTTGTACTGTAAAGTATTATACATAAAGAGTGTTTTCGCTGTTTAATTTGTACATTGTTTATTTTACCAATTTTACTAAATATTTTTTCTATTTCTGTATAATTTTAGTAGTACGAAATGAACTTGACTTGATGAGGTGAAAATCATACGAGTGCGATGCTAAATACAGTAAATGTAAAAGTATTTGAGATATATTTCAACGCCATTAAACAATGTTTGCGTAAGCTATATCCCTTAATTTCGTAATATAACACGTACAATATTTAATCCGTTTCAACATTCATATCATTAATAACAACAATAGAGGTCCATACCTGTTATGGTCTATTTGAAAACCAAATAACGTAACCTTCGACTGATATACCCTATGTATTACATAGATATGAATAGTTATATACCTGTAATATGCAAAAATTATTGGATGAATAATCTCAAAAGGGGCCTAAAATCTATTACATAAACAGGGAAATCGAAACCAAAACGACAAGAGGTCTAAAATTTATTACAGTGATTGTATATTACACATTGTATTTTAACTCTAGCTCATATAGTCTACAAATATTACGCACGTGCATTGCACCTTTGACCTTAAGCAGTCCTTTCACCTTTTTACTCATATTTATCAATAGTACAGATTTTACCATGATTCATGTTTTAAGTCAGTAGAGTAGAAAATGAATATTACACCAACTATATTTATCAGCAATTATTTACTTAATTTCCACAAAAATGTAATTTATTCACGCTGTCATGATTTATTCTGGATACAATTACTCCCCCTATTTAAAGTTCGGTGCACTTCAGTTGGATAAATGGAGGAGGTTCACCTTTTCGAATTGGTGTTAGAACACGGCACACACAAGTGAAAATATTGTAAATTCTTTGCTTCATTAATTGTACAACCAAATATATCACATTTTATAGATTTTTATTTTCATACTAGAACATTATTGTTTTTAGTACTCCATTCTGTGTGAAAGTTACACATGAATTTCTATATTTACTGTAAAAAAAAAATTGATCTTTGTTCCAAAATTTTATATTTGTTACTGACCGATATATCATCTCCACGTCACATCTTTACTTGAAGACATCTATTTTAAGATAGTAAATTTAAAAATGAAAAACCAATTTGATGCATATAATATAACCTTTTGACCCAGATTTTCAGATATTGGTGTTCTCAAATTACTGATATTTGCATAATTACTAATAACAGTTCACATATAGTACTGCATACTGCACAATGCTATCTATAATTTTATATTTTACATTTGTTTATACTACTTAGTGGTTATGTTGAAAGGCTATCAGTCAATAATATATTGCTTTCGTTCCATGTTACAGACCTTTATTTTAAAATTTTAACTGTTCACGTATAAGCCACTCACAAGCATGAAAATAAAATTTGATACATCATTTTGTTGTGTCTTAATACATTTAGTCTATTATGCTATCTTTTTATCACCTCGACATAAGCTCTAATAATTCATTGACATGTTGCAAATTAATTTACATATTGGGAGTGTAAAAATGGCATCAAGACTAGCCATAATAATGTGATTCCTATATCAGATAATTATTACCCAATACTGAATTTGACGGAGTTTGTGCATTATTCATCAAATTGCTTTTTTTTTTCTTTCGTTATAGGAAATGCTATGTGCCGAAGTATAAGTAAGTAATATATTTGATTATTCCCATGGTTGATTTTCTCGCTTACGGGTACAACAAGATGTCTATGACTGGTAAATTATTTGCACTGATCTATTAAATGGTACTTTTGTTACTCCTTTAATGTTATCACTTACTAATTTGTACAGGTAATAACACAGTGTTTCAAATGTACAACAGTAATAACACAGTGTTAAGTAGTTAGAATTTCATGTTTCAAATGTACAACAGTAACATGAGTCAACTACAGGTAATAACACAGTGTTAAGATACAATGTACATACCCAGATGATTTGAATTGAACATTTTACGTGGCCATTGTGGGATTGCAAAAACATATGTTTTACTCTTATCAATTCTATACAAAGATTTGAACCATGTGGCCCTGCAGCTACAAGATTAAGTGATATAATAAAATTTGGAAATCTATTCAAACATTGTACTACATAATCGCATTGTTCTCTTCTACCATAAAGGGATTAAAAACTGAAGATCAGTGTTAAGTTTTGCCAAAATTTTACTTATCTACACGTCAACTCTACTAACTCTCTTTGTAAACATAAGTTTTAACATCTTGATCTAAGTTCTATCTCACCAACAATGTTTTTGTAAAGAAATGATTTTGCTTGCAGTGTTTTTTGTTGAACTATTTTTGGTCACACCGTCAACTGACGAGATGATCTAATGTATCTCACACGCAGATAGAGTTATAACAAATCATTCGTAGGTTTATGTTAATTCTATTACCCAAATGGTGCTTCTTGAATATACTTATCAACGATTATTATCATCATCACTCCATTGAAACAATGGCTTAATTACATTGCTATCTTCGCTCTATTTGTCCATGTTATTTTTTAATGTTTATTTTCAATTTTTACTACCATCGTGTTCGGTTGTTTTATAATTTCTAAATTTGGGGGTAATTTTGTCTAAATTTTTGAAAATATTTCTAGGTTTGAAATCCCTTAACAATTCAAAATAAAGCGGCGTACGCTTAAAAAACGGCCACCTCTTATTCGAAATTAGTGTTATTAACAAAGCCCATAAAAAAATTGAAGCCGCCTGCTCTAATTCCATGTTGTAATTAATTTTTGTTCTCACATTAATTTTTATTCTAAGTCTTAACTTTATCTTATTGTTATAATACATTTTATAATCTATGTCTTTTACCTTTTGATTTATCAAATTGTATTTTACTACTGCTTGTGAGTTTACTATTATGAGTTGTACGTTTAAACTTATTTTTTGTGCAAATACAGTTTGTTATATGCTTCAATCATTTTAACATGAAAAGGTTTCCTTTGTTATGTCGCTACTTTGATTGGCTTAATTCTCAAATTTCTCTGTTTGTGAATTCTTTTCATATAAATTGGTAAAAAAATTATAATTTGAGTTATGCTAGCTTGCAACTTTGTATGAACTTGCCTTATTTGTGATAAATTTTTATATGTGTTTGTCCAGTTTTCCTTAAATTTGTCATTTTATGATAAATTTAAAAGCTAAAACTGAAATAAAGCTAGGTTGGAAAAATAAAATTTATTCCCAAATAAACTTAAACAAATTGGATTCACATATGGTTCAAAGACTACTTCTAAGTTGGAAATGCCGAAGTGCAGAAAACAATGATTATGTCTGACTTCTGTTCTTGCCAAATTACGAAAATCTTACTACATATTTGCGGTATGTTATCATAATATATCATTTAGTATGATATCATGTTTTTCCAATGATATATTTATCCACTGCACACGCAAAATACGTGTAGTTTAACATAATATAATATTTCAACTGCTATGGTTCATTTTTACTTATGTTCTCTTTTTTTTGGTTTAGTATTTCCATACAATAAAATTAGAAGTCGCTATAACGTTCTGTTGCATAGTCGTGTCAGCGGTCTCATTCTGATGGCCCAATGGGATTTACCTTGGATCTGATTACCATTGTGCTCAACAATCTTAAGCAGCAGAAATACAAAAGACACACCTTCAAATGGGTAGCTGTCTTGTGCTTTATGCGAAAGCGTAGTATCTTCCATGTTAGTTGATTACATCTCTACACTTGGTTGTGGAAGCCAACTTTCTATCCCCATCAAGAAAAAAATGGTGCTCATATCGTTTTGATTCAGTAATTTAAGATTACAATACATTAGCTTTCAAATGAATAGTTTGATTATTAGTAATGTGCAGATGGGATAGTGAATAATTTGAACTGGACTAAATGTGAACTAAATATGCAAGCACTTAAGAGCTTGAAGTATCAGCTAAATTGATACCTTTTTTGAACTAATGCCTACACCAATTCCGATCAATGTCAATTTGAATGATGTTTGTTTTTCATCGGATCATATACCAATCCAATGGGATAATTCATGCATGAGTAATTCTAGGAGAAAAGCTAAAAGATGAAACATTCTGAGTTAAATTTAGGTTACATAGTCAATTTTCTAAACAAGTAACTTAGGAATAGGTAAATCAAAAGTTAAATTTAGGTTACATGTTGATTATGCTAAAAAATGTTTATGCATGTGGCAGAATTCATTAATTGGACATGTATTTTTTGAGTATTATGTTTTTTTAATAAAAAATGCATGTCAAAACAATATATATAAACGTTTCATTGAAGTAAGTGGTAGCGTTCAGATAAAGTTTTCTATTTAAGCTTGCTAAAGCATTGCTATATGTTTCTTTTCGCATAATTTGAGCCATTTTATCTTCATAGGGGTTATTAGGTATGAGAACTATGAATAAATATGAACGTGCAAATGTTATTAATAATAACTGAAAATCATGTGTACATTGGTGAAAGAGATTTAATGAAAAAAGTTGACATATTTTTCCTTTATGAAAATTATTATTATTATTAATCTGTTTTCATTTTCCTTTTAGATTTCCTAACCTTTTCACATGAATTGCATAAATCATCCTATATACTGCTTGCAATATTCAGTTACTATGAACTATATAAATTCAGCAGAATAAAATTCGACTTGATGGTAAGATGGAGCGGTGCATGATACAGTTAAGTTTGTGGTCTTAAGCTGATACTAATAGAGTTAAATTAACTGTGCTCAGTTAGAAAGTGAGGGTGTGGTGAAGAAACGAGTCACATGACTGTTCAAAACATCAAGTATAATCATAATTTATTCTGCAAGTTGTGTCAAGATAAGCATGATAGGACTGTTGCTACATCCACTTTTGGCTTGATGATAAATGAGACAGTTGTTGTAACCGTAGTCGTATTTTCGACAGTATTAAATTCGTTATTATTTTTAACTGTATTTTTGACAAAATTAAAGTTTACACTTAGAAAGTAGGCATATCCATTACGAGTACATTTACTTCTTTTATTCTATTAGAACTGAAAGAATAGTCATTATGTCCGTTACTGTCTTAGACTAATGGTACCTTAGTTGGAATTAAAGGCATTGATGGCTGATAACATTTCATTTATAAGGTAATCACCTAAATTTTGCTTATTTGTATGATTTAAACCAGGTAAAGTGATCTGTCTTTAATCTATTACGAAATCTTAATGGATTCAGTTTTAAAAAAGGTTTCTGACTGAAGTGTCCTTGCCCATTGTTATATTTTTTGAAAATTTGCATCTAACCTCAGTTTTATTAACTTACAAAAAAAAAGTCCAAAAAACTGAAGTTCTGCAAATTTTAATTTGTATGTAATGAAATTATAAGCGAATAAGTTGAAATCACAGAAGATATTTTGGTTATATTATATTTGGTTTCATTTTTTTGGCACAATATTGTCTTAGATCTGTTACTATAATTACTATGTAAAATATGATTAATATGATAGTTTGAGGATCATTAAAATCGATAGGTGTAAAATAGTTCTGGAGAAATCATACGGATACATGGATTGAAACCAAATGCGCTCTAAGTGTTAACTGAGTATGGACTGAAATTTGTGCAGTTATGGATTTTATTTGCTTTCATATGCCAATTGTAACATGTTTTTCCGTTGTTTTTTTTACTTTGTTTCCTTTATCAAACTATCTTAGTTCTCTCTCTGACGATTTTGACTTCTTTTCTAGAATTGGCCAGTGCAGCGTTTGGTGTATGGCTGTGGATGATGATTCCAAGCCAAAGGAAAAGGGAAATCTCAGTTTCATAGTTTATATGTCATGAAACACTTAAAGTTTTCTTCAGAAGCTTGATAAACCATCTATGATTCTATGAAATATGCAAAGGTTTCACTACTTGCCTTCGAATGCAGATGCGCTACTTTTGACTTTGTTATTTTTCCCCACTGCTAAGAATCTTCAGCAGTAAATTTTTTTATTTGATTGTTTCATTGCTTCATCTGCTGGTACAGCTAGAGTTAAAACAAGCCTCTTTACATGAGTCCAAAAAATGTTGTAAGCGAGAGTTGGATTATAATTAAGTGTAGCTACTGACAACTGATCCAAGATGTTATTGAAGGTCATGCTAATTGACTGTGGTTGTTTATACTGTTTTTATGGCAAACGCCTGTCAGTGATGTTTAGTACCAGTTTGCTATACAGCAAATTTATATTCTTATGCTCATTTTTATCAGATTTATACAGCAAATTTATATTAACGCTGTGTTACTGGAAATTGTATCCCCACAGGCCACACGTTACTTCAATTGTTTAGTACCAGTTTATTATACAACAAAATTATATTAACGCCTGTCAGTGTTGTTTATACTGTTTTTATGCTGTATGAATCTGTCAGTGTTGTTTATACTATTTTTATGCTGTATAAATTTGTCAGTGTTGTTTAGTACCAGTTTTACATATTGTTAAAACGCCTGTCAGTGTTCTTTCTTATACTCAATATTATTTATCTGTTTGTATCTTAAATAAGAATATAAATTTATATTCTTATACATTTTTATCTATCTGTCATGCCAATTGACTGTGGTTGTTTATGCTGTTTTTATGACTCATGTTACAACACACTGTTAAAGTCAAGAGGCCAGCGTACGTAACCTAAAAATGAATCATAAATCTCAATAAAAGAAAGAACGATCCCCAACTTTGCTGCATAATATTTATATTAAAAAATTGACAACGAACATATTTCCTAGCAGCATAAGAATATAATGAAGAAATGCAACTGATAATGACAAATATAATGGAAACTGCACGGGTGCCCCTTCTCCATATAGCTTTTGTCAACAATATTCTCTATGTGAGGCAATCTAAAAGGAGGATTTCCTTCGGGATTTAAACAATATTGATTTTGTAGATAGAATGAAGATGTCAATGTCTGTGAAAATGTATTACCTTGATACAGTAAACAATATATATATGGGAGCGGCTACAAGGACACAAAATTTAAAACATAAATTGTGAGCTATTAGATTTGTCTGTCTTTATGTGGAAAGCAAAACTCATGAAATGATTTAATGACTGAGATTTGTTGTGTCCAATTTTATGTCATATTTTCGTGTTCATATACACACACATACATACATGCATATGAAGACGTCTATTTAGACACAAAAATAGAAGACAAAATCTAAGCCGTTGGATTTGTTTGTCTTTATATGAGAGGTGGAAATCACGGGGCAATCTCATAGTGGAAATTTTGTGTCTATTTATTGTGTTCAAATAAACTTCCATATATATATATATATATATATATATGTGTGTGTGTGTGTGTGTGTGTGTGTGTGTGTGGAGCGGCTATTGGAACACAAAATTAAACAAAAATTAAGACATATAAATTGTGAACCGTTGAGTTTTGTTTGTATTTATGTGAAGAGTGAAATTCATGGGAGGATCGCGTGGTTGAGATTTATTGTGCGCAATTTTGTGTCCTGTGAAGAGGGAAGTCTATTTGGACACAAAATTTATGTGAAAATGGAAGTCAATTATGTGAAGAGAGAAGTCTATTTGGACACAAAATTTTAACATAATTGGTGACACAATTGATTTGCACCGTTGGATCACCACATGAATTTCACCCCTCCATATAAAGACAAAAAGATTCAACGGTCGATGCTTTTGTGTCCCTCTTTTAGTGTCTAATTTTGTGTTCAAATAGCCACTCGTTATACATACATACATACATACATACACACACACACACACACACACACACACACACACACACACACACACACACACACATATATATATATATATTTATATTTATATTTATATTTATATTTATGAGAGCGGCTATAGGGATACAAAATTGGACACAAATTGATGTACACAAAATCTGAACCACACGATTTGTTTGTCTTTATATATGAGGTGGAATTCAGGGGGAGATCTAATGACTCGGATTTTGTCTGTTTGATTTTGCGTCAACATTTTGTGTCCATTTAGACTTTACCTATATATATATATATATATATATATATATATATATATATATATATATATATAACACATTTGCATACGCTGATACACACATTATAATATTGTAAAAGTTTGCATTTCTTTTAATATTAAATTCATTTATTTTACATGGGTTGAATTTTTAATAATTTTAACATCAATTTAACTACAAACAATGCTCGTGTGCGTAGCACGGGCCACACACTAGTTACAATTATATCCATGAAAATTTGTAAACACTATGTATGTCTAGGTACTCAACCTCATCACGTGCTCTATATTAAAACCAATTTAAAGTTTAAAATTTTGTTCTTAAGTTAATAAGCAAATTTGAACAAGTTGTTAATCTTGCTAGTTTGTCAGAAATTTATACTTAAGTTAGTATTGCCTGCTTACCTTAGTTGACGAGTATGATTATCTTCGGAACAAAGTAGCCATCTAGTTGAATGTTAATCCAATAATAAGTAACCCAAAATTTCTATTCTTATTTGTTAGTTAAGAGTGGAGTTTGAGACCGGAAAATTTATTAGGCTGTTACAACATTTAATTTTTTATATTAATGGCTCAATTAGTTGTAGGGAAATGAAAGCCTATATGGATGTATTTGTACACCGAAACAGTGTTACACATTATATCTTACGTATGTGAGCCACATGTTTATATGTTATAACAATTATAATTTACATCACTTAGATTATAATTAATAGTTCGATGGACGGAAAGGTGAATCAATTTACTTTCGTTCCTAACTTAAAGTAGTATGTGTTTTCAATTATTTATGAGCTAAATGGTTTATATTTTAGGGTGCTACTATTCACACCCTAGTTTACACTTCCGGACACCTTTCTAAATTTAATAAAAATGATTATTTTTTATATTTTTCTGGTCACCATATATTATTCCTTCATTCAGTTATTCACCATCGTATATCCGATTATTGTATGATATACAATGCCACCATATAGCCATGCTGCCTGCCCGATTTTTTGTTATTTCCCGGTTGATGAGGCTTGAGGTTTTAAATCTTCTGGGATATCTGGCCACCATGCACTTTGAATGCCACATCGTCAGATCCGTCAAATCACTAATTGGCATCCTCAAAAATTCCCTGGGCACGTTTGAAGAAATCAATGTACGTGACCATCTGGAAATACTTTGTCAGACACTCGTCCATACAAGTCATCCATGAACACGATGAACAGAAGGCATCCTCTTACCGCATCCAAAGGATCAGTAGCGAGTAGTCTTTGCAATCCGCAAAATCTCAACCACGACCGAATCACAGTTTAAAAACCTCTGGTAGCTAGCCAGAGAAATTCAACAGCAATCCTTCTGCTTTTGAAGATCCACGATCTTCAATTGCTCCATCTCGATTGGCTTCTAAACATCTCCAACGTTAACGTATTTGGTAGTCGAAATGGTTTTCGAATATAAATTTGATCCCGGTCTTTCCGAACCAACAATCGATTTGGCTAGATTTTGATAGTTGGTGATTTAACTATCAAAATAAACAAACATCATCCATAGAAAAATAAGGTGGATCCATTGGTCCGATATACAACATCACTTGGCATTTTTAGTTAAACAGTTGTTAATTAAATTTCTAAATTAGAATATCGCTCTTTCACCTTTTATTTCAAAATCACTTTATTCAACTCATAATCTTTCGAATTATAGCTTATAATATCCTTTACAGAAATATTCATTTAATCCCCACAACTACCCTCGTTTCTAAACTAATATCATTATTGGAAAATCATGAAGTCGTTCAAGTTAGGGTATTTTATTTACCTCTCAGACCTTGAGTCGACAACATTCTTATCTTCGTAATGGGTAGAAGTTTATTAACGAAATCTCAAATTCCAATAACTATTCCCACACTTCAATTTACTATATAATCCCTTCTAAAAAAAACCACGGATCTTAATTTTGATTTAAATAGCTCCATTTTACATTAAAATACTTGTCCTTAAATATTATCATTAGAGTTTTACTTTAATAATCAATTTCAATCCACTTAGACCCCCGTTTGATTTCAACTCAGATTAAATCTTGTTTAAACTTTCCTTTTTATAAAATTCCTTCTAGACAATAAATCAAAATTCTGACTCATATAAATATGAGTAAAGCTTATTAAAAATCCTTTTTAAATATAAACGAGTCTCACTCAACTAATTCCCTTTATCACCATTTCCATTTCTCCTTGGTTTCCTTCAACCTTATTCACTTTAAAAGTTAAGATTATTCTTTTTATAGAAACCGCGACTCGGTATATCAAACAACTTGGTTTCTTTTGTAACCACTATTATATACTCAAATCTTATCCCTCGAGTTATGAATTCATATTCATATTCATACTATACTTTTACAAATCCCGTTACAGGTCAAATCCTTGTTATTTGTCTAACATCATTTACATCGAATAGTTTACTACATTATCAATTATAAATGAAATGAAATAATTAATCTTTCTAAAAAGGTTATTCTAAAATGATATTTAATTTCAATAATAATTAATAATCCAATAATAGTTTTTAATAATCAAATCTCGTTCAAGTAGTTGACTCGGTCATCTCAAAACAAGGTTACTTTGTTAACCATTTCCGCTTGGTTATTTCTTTTAAATTAATAAATGAAATTAATTACATTTGACTATCTAATTAAATAATCCCATTTAATTGTTCATTGAAAACAATTAATTCAATTCTTAACCATTTTGTTAATTGCTCCTCAATTGCTTGCAAAACTCATTAACCTACAAATTTCGCTTTATATACTCGTTTTATAATCATAAGATAAAAATAATTATTTATTTGCTTAAATAACTTCATTTAAAAATAATCTATATAAAATAGATTTCAAAACCTGTCTTTAGTTATAAAACAAATTTTATAATTTTCTTCATATTGATTTACCTGACGGTAAATCAATCTCTATGAAACGATTCATTTACAAGCCATCTGCCGATAATCACCCAACCAATGTCACCCATTGGTTAACATCAAATAAGTGTCAAATTTAGATTCAACAATCAATAATAAATCAGATCGATTAAACGGTTCATATAAATAAACAACGTATTTGAGGAATCCGGTTGGGTTCCTCCAACCTGTCCTTCCCTGCATTACAATGGGTTACTTCAAATACGACAATATATTTATTCATCATGATAACAAAAATAAACAGTTCAACTAATAACAATCAACAAACAATTCATAACATCCAATCAAGCATTCCATTATTTATTTAATACATTTATATTATTATAAACGTAACCAACAAGGTAAGTTACCTTGTTTGGAATATAATCGTTAAAGTGACGATTTAATCCGATTAAATTAAACAAACGTTCAATTTAATCAATGCATATTAAATAATATTCAACATACAACAAACAGTCGTCCAATTATTAACCATTAGCAAACATTGCACACAAAAATATAAACCCAACTTATAAAAATATAAGTGGGGTAAACTGAGTGAGTTAGACTCACCTTGATCTACATCTGTTGGTGAAACAGTTTGTTTAGCACGCTTCCAACTGCATTCAAATCTGTCCATTCTCATTCCAAAATCTTAGGTCCACTGATATGGGTTCGCTGCTTCGTATTTGGTCTGATTCTGTGTACGAATGACACGGTTATGATTTTAATACGGTGTTCACTATATGAATTAATATTATTAATATACTTAAATAATATTTTATAAATCTAATTTTCTATCTACATTTATATAAATCCGATTAGGCATGCAAAACGTAAATAGGCATGTTCGAATGGTTAGGTAAACGCTCCAAAATTTCCAGGCTTTCTTACATCAAAGGATCGGCATTTTAGATTTTAATTGACCATCTTTGTTAACTATTCTTAACTAAATATTAAACAAACCTAAATGCTAAAGAAATCTTTAATCACATGTTTTTAAATTGATCGGGACTCACGTATACATACCTTGTTTCCATCTGTCCTTCATTGCACCGTGATTCTCCTATTTATCGCCATGATGCCACTGCGCCTTGCCCACCTTCACGTTTTGTCAATTCTTCTTTTCTATATTTTTTTCTTTTCTCTTTAGTTTTAGGGGCCGAAAGCCCAATGCACCCAGCACATAAGTTAATTCCATGCTCAAGTTTATCGGCCCATATCCACGCATCATATATCCATCTTCACGATGTTTCTTCTTCCCCCACATCCTGAACGCAACTCCCCTTCCTAACTGCTACTGTTTCTCCCCATTCTCCTTTTCACCCGCTACTTCACTGAAAACAAATGCCCACTTCTTCATGAATCCTTAACAGGCCTCATGCATGCATTCTTCTTGGCCATGCAAATACATTCTTTCCCACCAATGCTCCTCCCTCTCACGTATGTTTTTTCCAGATTCCTTTCATAATTGTTTGTTTTTCCTATTTCTGTATTTCGAACCTCGCAACAATTCCACCTTCTCAGCGCGTACGCTACCTTGCCAATCCCTCGTCAGCGCCAGCTTCCGACTTCAACCCCAGCGCCTACACACCCCCTTCACGTAAGCCCTGCTGCAAAAGCCTTCCTCCCAAAACATACCCCCCCATGCACTCCTGTTGAACAAAAGCCTCCCCATCATACATTCTGCGCGCTTCAGCTTCCCCATGTCTCTGCAATGTTATCCATCACGTTCCACCGCGGCTCAAAGGCCACGTCTTCGACCACCCCATCTCTCACAACAGCATGCCGGCAATAACATGCACAAACCCCTCGATCCAGCGTAAACTCCTTGTTTACCCATACCCCTTTCACGCACCACTCACGAACTCCCGCCTCAACGCTCCATTCCTTCGTCAGTTCGAACAACAGCTCCGCTACTCCGTACACTGCTTCACATCGTTCTGTTCGAGCACAGGTCTCCACTCTTTTCTCTTCTTCTTCTTTTTTATTATTGTTATACATACATAAATAAATATACTATTGCTGCGATGATTTGTTTACGTGGAGGGGACATTTGCGCGTTGTGGGGAAGATGAAGCTCGTGTGTATTTATAAAGGAGACTCCTTGGATGTCAAGGCTATTAGATTGATAGATGCAGTATAGGAGGATAGGTTGGTGTTGTGTTTTCATTTCAAGAGTTTACATTGTGATGTTGACAATATATGTACAATCGTTGTAGACACATAGTACCTGGGCTTCTAGCTTTTGCAGCCTATTCTATTCACATATATAGGATAGCTGTGAACTGTTAAAATAGGATTAAAGAGAAAATGTTGGTTTGAGATACGAGAGGAAAGGGGTATCTTTTCCTTCTATTTAAAGTAACAGACATGATGCATTTGATAGGGCTCGACCAAGTCACCATTTGTACGGTTATACATTTGATCATTGAGCTAATGAGAGACTTGAGATTGGAAACAAACAGTAGAGAAAACATGTGATGCCTATTTTAAATGTTATAGGATATCTATGCTGAGTTACGGTGTAGCTGTGACCTGTGAGGCTGCGTGAGTTGTCTCATATCTTTCATTTCAGTTCGACATAAGTTGGTAAGGGGTAGCACGCAAAAGAACAGGATAGGAATATGGTTTTGGTGTACTGTTAGCATAGGTAGGCGTTGTGCTTAGCTTCCCTATGGCCTGCATAAATATAATTTAGGATATGCAGTGATTTCTCTTCGTATATAGGGTAGATATCATTTCATATTTAGGATAAGTAATAGCTGCCGTATCGTTGCAATGAATCAGAATATCGCATGTATATTTTTATTTATTTTGATGAGTCTCGGGTAAGTTTGGTTATTGATTTATACCGCGTACCGTCGTTTATCGGTAACCATTAAATTCATGTCGTTTTCACACAAACTTCAAGCACAGTGAAAAATGGTCGGTCATAAAGTTCCGGTTCCGATGAAACTGGTTTCGTTGGAAACGAAACCAGTTTGCAAAAATGGCGCTAAATAGATTCCAATTTATTCCCCGGTTCACCCTTAAATTTCGCGTACCAGCCAAATAACTCCGTTTGGATCCATTTCGGAAACGCTGCAATAATTAGCTGTACGCATTTCAATAAAACTCGTTTCATCGAAAACGGAGGTCGTTCGAAAAGAAAACTATTTTTAAAGCCTGAAATATCGATAAAATATATTAAATTCAAAACAAATCTTATTTAAATAAAATAAATAAATTATTATTATTGTATTTATCCAAACGGAATAACCCATATATATTTTAAACTCAAATATTCAGAAATTCGGGTTAAAATGGTATCCAAATATACAGAAATACCTTTTTATTTATTCATTAAATCCTTATAATTTATTAATGATTCCATAACGACTATTTGAAAATTTGAATTGGACATAAGTTGAAATCAATAATATGAAATCTCCATTTTTCTCTTCCATTAGAAAATTATAATCAAATCGATCCGGACGATTCTTGTTTCACCGAATTCGGACTTATATCGGATCCTGTATGTTCAATTAAAGTTCGAAATTCAATATTACTAACTACACCGTCATTTCGAGCTCGTTTTAATTATATTATAAATTATATATATTCGAACTCCATTTTATAAAATAAATTCGATATAAAATCCATTATAATTCCAATATAATATATAAATATATTTAAATATTCCAATTTAAATGGCAGAAAAAATTTAGGATGTTACATTCTTCCCCCTTAAAAGAATTTCGTCCACGGAATTACACGGTAAGAAGAACGCTTCGAACCCAATTAATTTAAAATAATTATTCTTGAATTATTATCAAACAAATTTAAACTCTATAAAAATTTTAAAAATTTCGTCAGCATCCCCCTTACACGGCTTGATCACAATAACTACAAACGCCACTCCGGGCTCAACTTCTCCAAAAGAAAACAAAAAGCCAAATGGCTACCCAACTCAAGGATATAAAAATCCATTACTCCAATCAGTATATTAAGGTTTACCTATTTGTCTGGCAACTCATTCCAATTCCACAACAAATCAACTAACTGCTCTTCGTCTGTACTTCTAGTCTGTATAACCAAATCATCACCACAACCTTTTGAAATCTGCACTAAACTCTACTCACATTGCAAATGACAACCCAGGGTTAAAATGATTTAATTCATTCTATAACCTATTTTATTATACAAGGATTATAGTTTCAATTCATGCAACTTCTTTATTGCCCATATCGATGGATTTGATCTAATCAATCCAACATCTAAATAACAAACAACCAGAACATTATACTCACTGGTCCTGCATTAATATAACTCGATCAATATACGAATCATTTCCATTATTATCCATTTGATTTCCAAATCCCAAATTTATTTATTTCAATTTCAATTCTCAAACTTATTATACTTAACCAGTTTAAGATTCATTTTCATATCCAATTCAATTGACTAATTGATTTATAACCAGTTCCATTCCATTTCATAATATAATTTGAATTCCAATCAAATAAAGCAAAACAAACCAATAACTAATATTACGATACTATAGGAAATTATTTCCTTTTTATATAAAAATATAATTTGGGCAAAATTATTTCATTTACCTTTTTTATAAAACAATATTGTGTCAGTTGCCAGTTCAATATGGTTGCCCAACACTTGAACCGATTAATCATCACAATACAAAACAATTTTATATAAAATTTACAAATACGCTCTCTCGGGTATATACTCAAACTTAATCTAGGGTGTTTGCTAACCCTATCTCTACTGAATTACGCCACAGATCCAAGGTTACTACTCAACCTTCTGCTCTGATACCAAATGTGACGACCCAAATTTCCGGTACCTATTGAGCTAACCAAACAACACCAGTTCAACCTAAATTGTAAAGGAAACACAGATGTCAGTAGAAAGAATTTAGAAGATGAGATAAGAGAGAAAGAAATATTAGAATAGGAGAATAAGCAGAAGAACCAACACCATACAGAGTCTCACATCGTAGCGGAATAAAATATAATATAGAAATAACTTTTATTGAGAGCTTGTATAATACTTACACTCATCAGAGTACATCAATACATCTGGATAGTTATAACAACCTGTCCTTATATACATCACACAGCGGAATAAATAATAATACGTCTAAACTCCTCCAGCACGTCTCCTGAACTTTGTAGTGTCCAATAACCTGAACTTGTACAACCCGGTCTAACCCGAGCATTACAAATACCGGGTCAGTCTGGTGAACCAGAGTGAGAAACCCACTAAGTTGAAATAACATCCATACTGATTTTTAAAGTTGAAAAATCCTTTTTGAAATAAAAGGATAATCGTACGACCAAATCCACACATAAATACGGACGGTTTTTACCATACGATAACCCAAAATATTTTGAAATCATATATCTTTTGATATTATAATAGTGTCTAAATACAAGTAAATAACAATCTAGCGGAACGCCTGCATCTCACGCTCCACATATATAGTATACAATCAAAACCACGGGCGCTTATTGGAGATTGGATTCCGACTATGACAAGGTATGGAACCACCTGCCGATAGTGTATCTCTAGAGGGGAATACACTGGATTCAGCAACCCGGCCCACACATGACCGACCAGTCATTTCGCTTGAGTGTATCAAATGTATATCACCAACGGTTGGGATCAGCAACCGTTTCCCGAAAAGGGACAGCATCAGAATAGATTAAAGAAGGAAAATGGAATTTCTCAAGATAAGTGATTATACACCCTAATGGGAGCGACCCATATAGCCATGCTGCCTGCCCGATTTTTGTCATTTCCCAGTTGATGAGGCTTGAGGTTTTAAATCTTCTGGGACATCTGGCCACCATTCACTTTGAATGCCACATCATCGGATCCGTCAAATCACTAATTGGCGTCCTAAAAAATTCCCTGGGCACGTTTGAAGAAATCAATGTACGTGACCATCTGGAAATACTTTGTCAGACACTCGTCCATACAAGTCATCCAGGAACTGGATGAACCGAAGGCACCCTCTTACCGCATCCAAAGGGTCAGTAGCAAGTAGTCCTTGCAATCCGCAAAATCTCAACCACGACCGAATCACAGTTTAAAAACCTGTGGTAGCTAGCCAGAGAAATTCAACAGCAATCCTTCCGCTTTTGAAGATCCACGGTCTTTAATTGCCCCATCTCGATTAGCTTCTGAACATCTCCAACGTTAATGTATTTGTTGGTCGAAATGGTTTTCGAATATAAATTCGATCCCAGTCTTTCCGAACCAACAATCGATTTTGCCAGATTTTGATAGTCGGTGATTAAACTATCAAAATAAACCAAAATCATCCATAGAAAAATAAGGTGGATCCATTGGTTCGATATACAACATCACTTGACCTTTTTGTTAAACAGTTGTTAATTAAATTTCTAAATTAGAATATCGCTCTTTCACCTTTTATTTCAAAATCATTTTATTCAACTCATAATCCTTCGAATTATAGCTTATAATATCCTTTACAGAAATATTCATTTAATCTCCTCAACTACACTCGTTTCTAAGCTAATATCATTCCTGGATAACCATGAAGTCGTTTAAGTTGGGGTATTTTATTTACCTCTCAGACCTTGAGTCGACAACATTCTTATCTTCGGAATGGGTAGAAGTTTATTAACGAAATCTCAAATTCCAATAACTATTCCCACACTTCCATTTACTATATAATCCCTTTTAAAAAAACCATTGATCTTAATTTTGATTTAAATTGCTCCATTTTTCATTAAAATACTTGTCCTTAAATATTATCGTTAGAGTTTTACTTTAATAATCAATTTCAATCCACTTAGACCCCCGTTTGATTTCAACTCAGATTAAATCTTGTTTAAACTTTCCTTTTTATAAAATTCCTTCTTGACAATAAATCAAAATCCTGACTCGTATAAATATGAGTAAAGCTTATTAAAAATCCTTTTAAAATATAAACGAGTCTCACTCAACTAATTCCCTTTATCACCATTTCCATTTCTCCTTGGTTTCCTTCAACCTTATTCACTTTAAAAGTTAAGATTATTCTTTTTATAGAAACCGCGACTCGGTATATCAAACAACTTGGTTTCATTTGAAACCACTATTATATATTCAAATCTTATCCCTCGAGTCACTTTATGAATTCATATTCATATTCATACTATACTTTTAAAAATCCCGTTACAGGTCAACTCCTTGTTACTTGTCTAACATCATTTACATCGAACAATTTACTACATTATCAATTATAAATAAAATAAAATAATTAATCTTTCTAAAAAGGTTATTCTAAAATGATATTTAATTTCAATAATAACTAACAATGCAATAATAATTAACAATCCAATAATAGTTTTTAATAATCAAATCTCATTCAAGTAGTTGACTCGGTCATCTCAAAACAAGGTTACTTTGTTAACCATTTCCTAGGGGTGAGCATTAGTTGGTTAAACAAAATAAACCAACCAAACCAGTTTATTTTGGTCGGTTTGGTTTGGTTTTGAAATTAAATCGGTTTGTAATCGGCCCGGAAAAATATTAAGTTCGGTTATCGGTTTAACCAAACTAACTAAACTTTTACTATATTTTCAAAATTATCGATATTGTAATACATATTTTAGGTTTGTTTATGTAAATTTTATTCTTTGCCTGTGTGTCAAAATTAATATTAAAAAGCATAAGAATCATAAATAATAATACTCTAGTCATATACTTATAATTTATTTCAAATTGTAGTGAAGATTCTAAACATAAATTGTAAAACATTTTTAGTCTGGTTTAATCGGATAACCAACTGAACCAACCAAACTTAATTTTGTTGGTTCGGTTTGGTTTTCATTTTTATTCGTTAAAGTTTGGTTTGATGAATTTCATTATTGGATAAACCAAACCAACCAAATGCTCACCCCTACCATTTCCGCTTGGTTATTTCTTTTAAATTAATAAATAAAATTAATTACATTTGGTTATCTAATTAAAAAATCCCATTTAATTGTTTATTGTAAACAATTAATTCAACTCTTAACCATTTTGTTAATTGCTACTCAATTGTTTACAAAACTCATTAACCTACAAGTCTCGCTTTATATACTCGTTGTATAATCATAAGATAAAAATAATTATTTATTTGCTTAAATAACTTCATTTAAAAATAATCTACATAAAATAGATTTCAAAACCTATCTTTAGTTATAAAACAAATTTTATAATTTTCTTCCTATTGATTTACCTGATGTTAAATCAATCTCTATGAAACGATTCATTTACAGTCCATCTGCCGATAGTAACCCAACCAATGTCACCCATTGGTTAACATCAAATAAGTGTCAAATTTAGATTCAACAATCAACAATAAATCAGATTAATTAAACAGTTCATATAAGTAAACAATGTATTTGAGGAATCGGTGGGATTCCTCCAACCTGCCCTTCCTTGCATTATAATGGGTTACTTCAAATACGACAATATATTTATTCATCATGATATAAAAAATAAACAGTTCAACTAATAACAGCCAACAAACAATTCATAACATCCAATCAAGCATTCCATTATTTAGTTAATACGTTTATTATTATAAAAGTAACCAACAAGGTAAGTTACCTTGTTTGGAATATAATCGTTAAAATGACGATTTAATCCGATTAAATTAAACAAACGTTTAATTTAATCAATGCATATTAAATAATATTCAACATACAACAAACAATCATCCAATTATCAACCATTAGAAAACATTGCACACAAAAATTAAAACCCAACTTATAAAAATATAAGTGGGACAAACTGAGTGAGTTAAACGCACCTTGATCTACATCTGTTGTTGAAACAGTTTGTTTAGTACGCTTCCAGCTGCGTTCAAATCTGTCCATTCTCATTCCAAAATATTAATTCCACTGATATGGGTTCGCTGCTTCGTATTTGGTCTGATTCTGTGTACGGATGACACGGTTATAATTTTAATACGATGTTCACTATATGAATTAATATTATTAATATACTTAAATAATATTTTATAAAAATAATTTTCTATCTACATTTATATAAATCCGATTAGGCATGCAAAACGTAAATAGGCATGTTCGAATGCTTAGGTAAACGCTCCAAAATTTCCAGGCTTCCTTACATCAAAGGATTGGCATTTTAGATTTTAATTGACCATCTTTGTTAACTATTCTTAACTAAATATTAAACAAATCTAAATGTTAAAAAATATATTTAATCACATGTTTTTAAATTGATTGGGACTCACGTATACATACCTTGTTTCCATTTGTCCTTCATTGCACCGTGATTCTCCTATTTATCTCCGTGATGCCACTGCGCCTTGCCCACCTTCACGTTTTTCCAATTCTTCTTTTCTATAATTTTCTTCTTCTTCTTTTTAGTTAGGGGCCAAAAGCCCAATGCACCCAGCACATAAGTTAATTCCATACTCAAGCTTATCGGCCCATATCCACGCATCATATACCCGTCTTCACAATGTTTCTTCTTCCCCCACATCCTGAATGCAACTCCCCTTCCTAACTTCTACTGTTTCGCCCCTTTTCCCATTCTCCTTTTCACCCGCTACTTCACTGAAAACAAATGCCCTCTTCTTCATGAATCCTTAACAGGCCTTACGCATGCATTCTTCTTGGCCATGAAAATACATTCTTTCCCACCAATGCTCCTCCCTCTCACGTATTTTTGTTTCCAAATTCCGTTCATAATTGTTTTTTTCCTGTTTCCGTATTTCAAACCTTGCAACAATTCCACCTTCTCAACGCGTACGCCACCTTGCCAACCCCTCGTCACCGCCAGTTTCTGACTTCAACCCCAGCGCCTACACCCCACTTCACGTAAGCCCTGCTGCAAAGCCTTCATCCCAAAACATACCCCCATGCACTGCTATTGAACAAAAGCCTCCCCATCATACACTCTGTGCGCTTCAGCTTCCCCATGTCTCTGCAATGTTATCCATCATGTTCCACTGCGGATCAAAGGCCACGTCTCCGACCACCCTATCTCTCACAACAGCATGCCGACAATAACATGCACAAACACCTCGTTCCAGCGTGAACTCCGTGTTCACCCATACCCCGTTCACGCACCACTCACGAACTCCCGCCTCAATGCTCCATTCCTTCGTCAGTTCGAACAGCATCTCCGCTACTCCGTACACTGCTTCACACAGTTCTGCTCGAGCACAGGACTCCACTCTTTTCTCTTCTTTTTTATTATTATTATACATAAATAAATATACTGCTGCTGCGATGATTTGTTTACGAGGAGGGGACATTTGCGCGTTGTGGGGAAGATGAAGCTCGTGTGTATTTATAAAGTAGACCCCTTGGGTGTCAAGGCTATTAGATTGGTAGTTGCAGTATAGGAGGATAGGTTGGTGTTGTGTTTCCATTTCAGGAGTTTACATTGTGATGTTGACAATATATGTACAGTCGTTGTAGACACATAGTAGTTGGGCTTCTAGCTTTTGCAGCTTGTTCTATTCACATATATAGGATAGCTGTGAACTGTTAAAATAGGATTAAAGAGAAAAGGTTGGTTTGAGATACGAGAGGAAAGGGGTAGCTTTTCCTTCTATTTAAAGTAACATACATGATGCATTTGATTAGGCTCGATCAAGTGACTATTTGTACGGTTATACATTTGATCATTGAGCTAATGAGAGACTTGAGATTGGAAACAAACAGTAGAGAAAACATGTAATGCCTATTTTAAATGTTATAGGATATCTATGCTGAGTTACGGTGTAGCTGTGACCTATGGGGCTGCGTGAGTTGTCTCATATCTTTCATTTCATTTCGACATAAGTTGGCAAGGGGTAGCATGCAAAAGAACAAGATATGCATATGGTTTTGGTGTACTGTTAGTGTAACAACCCGAAAAATCAAAACCAATTTAAATTTTTTAATTTGGCTATTTTAATGAATTTAGAATATTTAAAATAATTTATTTTAAATAATAACGACTAAAAATTTATTTAAATCGAAGTTAGAACGAATAAATTTATTTTAATTATATAATGAGCCTGAAATAGCGCGGTAGTTTGAAAATTCAACTTTGAACTTTGACTGAATGTACAGGATTCAAAATAAATCGAATTTCAGTAAAACCAAAAATATTTGAATCTGTTTAATTATATCTTTCTAACGAATCTGAAAAATTGGAATTTCATAGTGGGAATAAAAAGTTATGGCTAGTTGAATATTCAGAATAGTCGCAACGGAATTTAATATAAATATAGCCCTTAAAAATAGACATTTTGCAAACGACCTCCGTTTTCGACGAAATCACTTTGGTTGGTTCTAGAATGTCAATTTATTGTTAGATTCCAATTTCCATAATTTTTGGAATTAATATGTGAGCGTAGCAAAGGAAAACGCATTTGGTAATTTCAGTTTGAATTGGATCGACTAGAAAAAGGCCATTTTTCAAACGGTCTCCAAATTTGATGAAATTAATTTTGTTGGGACCGTATCGTCCAAACATAGTTAGAGTTATTTTTCTGGAATTTTTGGAATCAGTATGTGGCCCCGGCAAATTAAAATATATGTTCAAATCCGAATTTGAATGTTTTATATTTTAATTTGAAGAATAACTGACTGAAACAGTCGAATGGGCTTATGAAACATATTCCATTGTGTCCAGAATGGGTGTATTTAGCTAGGGGCATCAGTCGTTGGGTTTGATTTGGAGTTCGGGTAGGAAAACACTATTTTTGGAATTTATACAAATATCGGCCAATAATAAAATTCCTTTTATTATTTTATTTTCTAAAAAATTGTGAAAAACCCCCTATCCTCTCCAGTATCGACGACGGCAACTTTTCCTTCCTTCTCTCCTCGTTTCCTCCCAATCCACGCAATAAAATCCTTTACTCCCGTTGAGGTTTTTGTAGATCTCCTCTCCAGCTTCAAATCCGTATAAGTCGCACCTCCTATCGTCGTGTATTCTGGTCGATCCACCTGCTTAAAGTCGAATGGTTTGTCGCGCCGCCAAGGCCACCTGGCACCATCGATCTCGACCGCACCACCCCCCCTGGTGCGCCACTCCTTGCTCTTCAACGTGGTAAAGGCTGATCGGCTTTATACTACACGGATTGCAAGAAATTTCCTGACCTAGTTTTGAACGAAAACAGAAAGGTACGGTTATATATTTTAAACTGATTATAACAATAAAAAGCGTTGCAAAATTGAATTTAATTATAAAAATCATATCTTTTTCGTATGTTATCGAAATCCAGTGAAACAAGAGACATTGGGACCGTGACATCGTGCGCTACATTCTAGAAGTGACCGGAAATTTTTTAGAGCTATCTACAATTTTTGGAGGAGTGGAACCCAATGTGAGCAATCTAAATTCAAAAATAAATAAATAAAAATATATAGGTTGAAGATGGAGCTAGTAACTCCCGACACCATCGTCCACAAACCATGGATGATTTATTTGATAGAATTGTGTTGTAGGAACTGGTTGTGGTTGTGAATGATTGATTGTGGTTGCAACAAAGTTGATTGTTTGTGGTGAATTCATTATATTATGATAATGAATTTTATTATGGAAAATGAAAGTATTGTAATGCTGCAAGGCCTAGGATAGCAGAGAAGCCTTGCTGGACACGATGCCGGTGCTACCTACCCTGCCGTTGTAATGCCAAAATTTTCTGAAATAACTATATAAAATAGTTGTCGTGCTGAAATAAATTGTTTGGACAATAAAAATAATATTTTTATTGTATGTATGACTATATAAAAATATTCATGTTTGAAATAAATTGTTTGAACAATAAAAATCACATTTTTATTGTATATTTGAATCACTAAAAATATTCATGTTTGAAATAAAATGTTTTAACAATAAAAATCGCATTTTTATTGTATGTAGGAACTATTAAAAATAACCAAAGGTTGAAGTAAATATTTGTTGATTGAAAATAATATTTTTAATATGTATATGAACTGTTAAAAATAGTCAAAGGTTTAAATAAATATTTGTTGATTGAAAATAATATTTTTAACATGTATATGAACTGTTAAAAATAGTCAAAGGTTGAAATAAATATTTGTTGATTGAAAATAATGTGTTTAACATGTATATGAATGGTTAAAAATAGTCAAAGGTTGAAATAAATAATTGTTGATTGAAAATAATATTTTTATCATGTATATGAACGTTTAAAAATAACCAAAGGTTGAAATAAATTTTTGTTGATTGAAAATAATATTTTTAACATGTATATTAATTGTTAAAAATAGTCAAAGGTTGAAATAAATATTTATTGATTGAAAATAATATTTTTAACATGTATATGAACTGTTAAAAATAACCAAAGGTTGAAATAAATATTTGTTGATTGAAAATAATATTTTAAACATGTATATGAACTGTTAAAAATTGTGAAAGGTTGAAATAAATATTTATTGATTGAAAATAATCTTTTTGACATGTATATGAACTGTTAAAAATAGTCAAAGGTTGAAATAAATATTTGTTGATTGAAAATAGTATTTATAACATGTATATGAACTGTTAAAAATAACCAAAGGTTGAAAATAAATATTTGTTGATTGAAAATAATATTTTTAACATGTGTATGAACCGTTAAAAATAGTCATGAGTTGAAACGTATTTTTGTTCGCCAAAAATATTATTTTTATCACGTATATGAAGTGTTAAAAATAACCATGAATGGAAATAATTATTTGTTCACTAAAAATATTATTTTTAGCGTAGGTATGCATATATGTGCATATGCTGAACACGAAAAGTGGATCATCTGTTGAGTAAAGAATTTATTTGCGTGCCAGACAAATAGGTAAGCCTTAATGAGTTGGCTACGCAATTTTGTTTATTATATAAACTCCTGTGAATGCCATTGGATGCGGTGTGCTGGTTATTCGGTGTGAGATTATAAACAACACCATAGAATAGTAACAATTAATTTTGAACTACACTGCATGGCATACTTCGTGAAGATAGCATACTCTATCATATACCTTATAAGCATTTGGAGATTATGTGACGAGGTTGGAATTACCATACACGCGAGACGCTTGTATGGAGATGACTGCATTTCAGGTTGAACCGAAGACGAACTATTGATTACATAGCATATCATATTCCATATAAGAATGTGGAGCTTGTATGACGAGGTTGAGATTACCATACGGGCACGACGCTCTTATGGCGATGATTGAATTATAGGTTGAAGTGAGGACTGATATGGACTAAATAAAATATAACGGTAATTTGCCAGATTTAATAAAAACCCCACACGGGTGTAGAGTTGACAATAATCACGTCTCTCTAGTTATTAGATACGACACATGGATTATTTATTTCCAACACTGGATGAGGTGACGAGATTTATCTCTGGAGTAACTCTACACACACCCTCGGGCATAGAATAGGACACTAAAAATTGTGTATGCTTATACTGGATTTATTAGGTGCCTAATACGGCCCAATAAATTTCCAAACCCCTCTCCGTACAAAGGAGGTTATGGCGAAATTTTTCGAAATTTAAAAGCGTTAGCCAAAATTTTAAAGTGAAAATGATTTGGAAATCATCGAATTAATTATATTTATATATATACATATATATAAATAATTAAAATAAAAAGAATAACGCTGCTGCTGTTCGTGTTTTGAAATCGTAATTTTAAACGATTATACCGAGAAATCCAACCATCAGATTTCCCCAGAACTGAACTGTTGGGTTCGCTTTGGAAAGATCTTTCCAACAATATAAAATTTGTTGAGATCCAACGGTTGGATTTAGAGAAATGTTTGATTCAAATCTGAATAAAAACAGCGCCAGAATTAATTATATATATATATAAATTAAAATAAAACGAATCGCGCCGTTGTAGTTCGTGTTTTGAATCATAACTTTAAACGATTATATCGAGAGATCCAACCATCGAATTTTCCCGAAACCGGAACCGTTGTGTTCGCTTTGGAGAGATCTTTCTAACGATATAAAATTCGTTAAGATCCAACGGTTAGATTTTGCGAAATGTCTAATTCAAATTTGGACGAGAACAGCGCCAGTGCCATCGAATGACCTGAAACGTCATTCGATGAAAATGGACTATTTTTATATATACAAAAATAGCGAAAAATCGTTATAAAATATTATAAGTGATATGGAATGGAAATAAACCAATTTTATTTGGTTTATTGGATATTCTGATGGTTAGATGTATTTGATGTGAAATTAATATATTGAATTGAAACGTGAATGTCGAATAATTTAACCATGGGAAAAGAATTGATTTGAATTCTATGTATACGTGAATTATTTGAAAATACCGAGTTAATTCTCATTTCAAATAATTGATCGTCAATTAGAAGTCGAAGATATGAAGACAGTGCAAGACCGACGATCTTTACATCGAATGGATTACTACTGATGCGCTGGGTCAGTTAGCTCCCAGAAGGGGTTACAGTGGTAGTGGTCCGGACGTTTTTGTTGATTGTTCAGATGTGTGAGGGCCTCTCTCCTGTATTGGACATATGGAACGAGGAATAAGGTGCCTCCGGTTTCATTCAGACCCAGAACGAACACATAAATGGATGTGTGTCTGACGTTGTATTTTATTCTGTGCTGATTGATTTCTATTAAATATATATCTGTTTGGTAGTGGAGAATTTATTCTCTTACTTAGCACCCTTCTCTGAGACGTACGAGCTCAGAGGTTATATATCGATAGACATCAGTCGCATGGCGTGGAATGTCAATGTGGCATGCTGAGATGCAAGTGATCAAGGCTTTTGTTGAAAAGCAGAGCCTTGTGGTTGATGATCAAAGAACGACTTTAATATAGCATAGCTTTGTGATGGCGTTAATTCGCGAGCTTCACACCCCGGTATGAACCAGAAACGGGATGAAGACTGCAGGGAGGATATACGTTTCTTTCTAGCTAGAAGTGGTGTCATGGTATGAAGCCCAGACATTTTTACTTATGTGGATGATGGAAAGCGAGGTACCTCAGATATATCGGTTACTACGGAGCCGATGGATATTGAGTCATCTGGCTCATTTACGCCCCATAGGGCAGGGAAACGTATTGTTCTGGAATAACCAATCCTCAAACGTAAGAGAGGATCGGCCCTGAAGATCCTAGGTGTAGTTGAGACTGTAGCCTGAGACATGGTAGGCTATATTGTCTCGAATTCGATAAGGGCGATCCCTTGCCTTGGTTCATGATGGAAATCCAACTTCCAATACGACATGTGCGGTTTTGATTGTAAACCTATATATGGCGACATGATATATGGTACCCATGCCGCCCATGATTGATACATTATGATTGAAATTGTTTTTGAAACATATATGCACTTGTGATAATATCAAATGATTTTGATTTATATGTATCAAGCATATTTTGGCCATTATAAGGTAAAACTCTATCCTCCGGCTTGCGTTGCATTGTGTGATGAGACCTGAGTCTTATAGTGGCTTCATTTTCTATAAAAGGCATTGCGTTGTATAAATGATTTATTTTATTTATGCACTGGCAATCCAATGGAGTAAGCTCGTTCCGCATTAGCGGCGGGGTCCTGTGATTGGCCTTATTGTTAAATAGGATAAGTAAGATTTCTCATACCAGTCCCATGACTGACTCGTTGTTTGTTTCACTTTGCAAACTCGGGTGCCCCTATTTTCTACAGGGGCAGCCTTGTATTCAGGTTTTAGCTGGTTCATTCTGGATAGCTATGGAGCTGAAGATGGATTATATCATTTCTATTATGCTGTTCAGACCTCATTATGTATATTATGTTTGATTCCGCTGCAGACATTTTATATTATGCTGAAACTGTATTCTGTACTAAGTATGATCCTGTTATGTTGTGTAACTCTGATGTTGACATTATTTACAGTGTAATCTGATGTACATTACCTGGTATAATTCTATAGTTCTGTTCTGCTATTAATATTTGTATGTTATATTCCAACGATTTTCCTTGCTTCCGTGGCACGGGAGTTTTGGGTCATCACAGCTGGTATCGGAGCTTTGGTTAATCTTAGTTCCGGAATATAACATATTAACGAACTCGTCAGAAATAGAATCAGTAGTATTCTAGGGCGAGTAACTCATTACAGATAGGATCAACAATATTCTAGAATGAGTATAGCAGAATAAGGTACACCCCAGTAGATGCATATACATTTAAAATACATATCTCTATGCTTTACAATATCTTTTCTGTTGGCCTGACTCTTTGTCTGCTATTTGCAGGCATAGTAGAAAATGAGTGCCAGAAGCACAAGAAGTAATTCTATGGTTCAACAATCTAGTGAGCCAATCGTGCTCCTACAGCCAGAATCAGATATAGAAGCTCTATTAAAGAAGTATCGAAATCTGGGTGGATTACCATTCTTGGGCAAAGAATCCATTATTGGAACACAAGCATGGATGCGTTCTACTGAGAGAATTTTTGAAGGTTTAATGCTGAGAGATGACCAGAAAAGATTACTAGCATCTAGGGCACTCAAAGACGAAGCTTTAATCTTGTGGGAAACGGTTACTAAGAATAATCCAGAAGGTAATATTACCTGGGATACATTTAAAGAAATTTTCAAAGAAAGATTTATTCCTCCAGAAGCAACTGAGCGGCTATACGATGAGTTCTACTATCTGAACAAGGAGATATGACCATCCAGGAGTATCAGGATAAATTCAACAAACTTTCTCATTTTTCCCCAAGGCTAATTGAAGATCCTTTGAGGAAGAATATGAGGTTTATTAATTGACTTCAAAGAAAATACAAAAGTAGTGTAAATGCACATGTGAATCTTCCTTTTTCTGAAATGATATACATGGCTATCGCTATGAAGATCTTGATAAGCAAGGCCTTTTGGAGGACGAAGAGGAAGTCAGTTCTAGCAACAAAAGGAAGTTTGAAACAGATAGCCCAGAGCCAAGTACGCAGCCCGAGGCAAGTACGAAGTCTGAGGTCAGTAAGAGGCCTAAAGCCAATTGGAAAAAGGAAAAAACAGTTGTTCGTCTCAAGTGTAATAAGGAAGGGCATTCGATAAGGAACTGCAAATCTACGAAGAAACAAAGGAAGAAAGGATTTAAAACCGATAAGAGGCTTCAAGAGAGCAGGGGATGCTATAATTGCCATCAGGCTGGTCATCTTGCAAAGGATTGCCTGCTATTAAAGAAGGCTGAAGTAGCTCATGTATATAAAGAAGCAGAAACTCCAGCACCCTCAGCTAGTCAGCAAAGGCCAGATGTTTTGGAAGGCACGCTAACTATCAGCAATATACCAGTTAAAGTACTGTTTGACAGGGGCGCGTCGCAAAGTTTATTTTCAAACAACACAGTCAAAAAGTTAAAGTTAAAACCAAGGAACCTTAAGGAATCGATTAGAGTTCATAATCCGATAGGAGGTTCTCTTGTTCTCGATTTGTATTGTAGAGTGCTCGTTTCTTATTCTTGTTACCGATTTCCCTTTGATTTAATTGTTATGAATCTTTCTGAATTTGATATCATTCTTGGGCTGGATTGGTTAACCAAATTTGAAGCCGAGGTTAAATGTGCAGAAAGAGTGGTTAAAGTTAAAACGAAGCTTGGATATATTATCATACCATGCGTAGGCTCAGATTCAGATAGAAAAGAATTTTGAGCTGCTCTGGAAGTTACTCCCACTTTAATCGAGGATATTCCTATTGTTAAAAATTATGTGGATGTGTTTGAAGAAGTGGATAGCTTACCTCCGCATAGAGAAATTTATTTCAGAATCGATCTTGTTCCGAATGCAAGGCCAGTTGTGCATCCTATTCGAAGAATGACTTTAAAGGAGAAGGATGAATTGGGGGATCAGACTCGACAATTACTATGGAAAGGTCTGATCAGGCCTAGTTTCTCTAATTGGGGAGCAACAGTGGTGTTTGTCCCAAAGTCGGACGGTACTCTCAGACTATGTGTAGATTATCGTGACTTGAATAAGCTGACATTAAAGAATAAATATCCATTGCTGCGAATTGATGATTTGTTGGATCGTTTGAATGGAGCGCAAGTATTTTCAAGAATGGACCTAGCTACAGGTTTCCATCAACTATGAATTGCCGATGAATGTGTTCCTTTGATAGCATTCAGAGGTCCAGACTTATTCTATGAGTGGTTTGTAATGCCGTTCGACTTATGTAACGCTCCAGCTTATTTTATCGATCTAATGAACATGGTACTCAGAGAAGTCTTGAATAAATTCGTACTGGTTTTCATTGATGACATATTGATCTTCTCTAAGTCAAATAGCGAGCACGCTAAACATTTGGAACAAGTTTTGGAAATTCTCAGAAAGAATGTTTTAAAAGCTAAATTTACTAAATGTATATTTTGGCAAGAAGAAGTGAAGTTCTTTGGTCACGTTGTATCAAAAGAAGGAATTTCTGTGGATCCAAGCAAAATTACAACTATTCAAGATTGGAAACAGCCTAGTACACCCACAGAAGTCCAAAGTTTTCTAGATTGGCTAGTTATTATTAGAAATTTGTTAAGAATTTTTCAAATCTATCTAGTCCATTAACTTAGCTTACTAAGAAGCACACAAGATTTAATTGGACTCCAGAATGTGAGGCATCTTTCCAAGAGCTGAAATGAAGATTAACTACTGCTCCAGTGTTAACTGTTATCGATGGTAATCAAGATTTTACAGTCTATACAGATGCTTCTATTGAAGGTGCTGGTGCAGTATTAATGCAAAGAGGCCAAGTAGTTGCTTATGCTAGCCGTCGGTTGAAACCGCATGTGAAGAGATATGCTACTCATGATCTTGAGTTGTTAGCCATCGCGTTTGCTTTGAAAATCTAGAGGCATTATCTATAGGGTGAGAAGTTCGAATTATATACAAATCACAAGTTTTTACAGTATTTTTTCACCTAGAAGGATTTAAATCTGAGACAGCAGCGTTGGCTAGAATTTCTTACAGCGTACGATCTGGATATATTGTATACTTCGGGGAAATCTAATGTTGTGGCTGATGCGCTTAGCAGAAAGAATGCGATCATCGCTAATTTTATTATTACGCCTTCATTGATTGATAAAATATCTGTTCTTCATAGGGATGATCACTTCATTCAGAGGATCAGAGATAGAATTCAGAATGGCGAACCCTCTAGTTTTCAGATTGATAACAATGGGTTTCTGAGGTTAAAAGGCCGAATTTGTGTTCCAAACATTCCTAAGCTCCGCAGAGAGGTACTGGATGAATGTCACAAATCCAAACTTAGTATCCATCCAGGAGTGAGTAAAATGTATAATGATATTAAACGCACCTTCTGGTGGAGATCTATGAAAAGAGACATTTCCTTATACGTTAGCAGGTGTTCCACTTGCCAACAAGTCAAGAGTGATCAACAAAAACTCGTCAGACTGTTACAACCGTTGGAGGTTCCAAATTGGAAGTGGGAGCAAATTTCCATGGACTTCATAGATGGGTTGCCCAGAACCAAGAAAGAAAATGACATTATATGGGTGATCGTAGATTGTTTCACGAAGACCGCCCATTTTATACCTGTCAGATCAAATAGAATGGCTCAGAACCTGGCGCAGATTAATTTCAAGGAGATCGTTAGACTACATGGAGTTCCCAGTAGTATTGTTAGTGATCGTGATCCGATATTCACTAGTAAATTCTGGGAAGCATTCCAGGCAGAGCTGGGAACGAAGTTAAACCTTAGCACCGCATATCATCCTCAAATAGATGGCCAAACTGAGAGGGTGAATCGTATACTAGAAGATTTATTGCGGGCATGTATTATTGATTTTGGCGGATCGTGGGAAGATCACTTGCATTTGGCTGAGTTCTCATATAATAACAGCTACCAAATGAGCTTGGGAATGTCACCATTTGAAGCATTGTATGGTCGACCATGTAGATCTCTTGCATGTTGGGTTATTGGGTCCTGATATGATCCGTGAAGCTTCAGATAAAGTCGATTTCATTAAGAAGTGACTACAAGTAGCTTAAAGCCGACATAAGAGTTATGCAGATTTTAGAAGAAGAGATTTAACATTTACAGTTGGTGACTACGTATATCTGAGAGTTTCTCCGATGAGAGGAGTAGTCAGATTCGAGAAGACAGGGAAGTTGGCGCCTAGATTTATAGGTCCATTTCCTATACTAGAGAGGATTGGAACTCTTACTTACAGAGTTCAGTTACCTAACTGGTTGCCCGGAGTGCATGACGTATTTCACGTGTCTCAACTTCGTAAACATGTGCATGATCCAGACTTGGTCATTGAAGAAGCAGTGCAACAAGATTTGGATATTACTCCGAAATTAGCTGTGAGAAGGGAGCCGATAAAGATTATTGGCAAAGAAACTAAAGTGCTGAGGAACAAGAAGGTTCATTTAGTCAAAGTGCAGTGGAGCGGTGATCCTAGAAACTGTACATGGGAGACAGTAGATAACATTAAGCAGGCTTATCCCAAGTGCGGAGTGGACATCCCTGATTAGCTCTGGTGTAAGGTACATTTACAGTATATTCTATTTTCCATTTTGTTTCCTACTTTACTGTTGTTTCCTTTTCAGGGACGAATAGTTTTAAGTGGGGGAGATTGTATCAACCCGGAAAATCAGAACCAATTTAAAAATTTCAATTTGGTTATTTTAATGAATTTAGAATATTTAAAATAATTTATTTTAAATAATAACGACTAAAAATTTATTTAAATTGAAGTTAGAACAAATAAATTTATTTTAATTATATAACGAGCTTGAAATAGCGCGGCAGCTTGAAAATTCAATTTTGAACTTTGACTGAATGTACAGGATTCAAAATAAATCGGATTTCAATAAACCAAAAATATTTGAATCTGTTTAATTATATCTTTCTAACGAATCTGAAAAATTGAAATTTCAAAGCGGGAATAAAAATTATGGCCAGTTGAATATTCAGAATAGTCGCTATAGAATTTAATATAAATATAGCCCTTAAAAATAGTCATTTTGCAAACAACCTCCGTTTTCGAGGAAACCACTTTGGTTGGATCCGGAATGTCAATTTATTGGTAGATTCCAATTTCCATAATTTTTGGAATTAATATGTGAGTGTGGCAAAGGAAAACGCGTTTGGTAATTTCAGTTTGAATTGGATCGACCAGAAAAATGCCATTTTTCAAACTGTCCCCAAGTTTGACAAAATTAATTTTGTTGGGACCGTATCATCCAAACATAGCTAGATTTATTTTTCTGGAATTTTTGAAACCAGTATGTGGCCCCGGTAAATTAAAATATACGTGTAAATCCGAATTTAAATGTTTTATATTTTAATTGAAGAATAACTGACTGAAACAGTCGAATGGTCTTACAAAACATATTCCAATGTGTCTGGAATGGGGGTATTTAGCTCGGGGCATCGGTCGTTGGGTCTGATTTGGAGTTTGGGTAGGAAAACACTATTTTTGGAATTTATATAAATATCGGCCAATAATAAAATTTCTTTTATTATTTTATTTTCTAAAGAATCGTAAAAACCCCCCGATCCTCTCCAGTATCGACGACGACAACTTTTCCTTCCTTCTCTCCTCGTTTCCCCCCAATTGACACAATAAAACCCTTTGCTCCAGTTGAGGTTTTTGTTGATCTCCTCTCCAGCTTCAAATCCGTATAAGTCGCGCCTCCTATCGTCGTGTATTCTGGTCGAACCACCTGCTTAAAGTCGCATCGTTTGTCGCGCCGCCGAGGCCACCTGGTACCATCGATCTCAACCGCACCACCACCCCCCGGTGCGCCACTCCTTGTTCTTCGACGGGATAAAGGCTGATCGGCTTCATACAACACAGATTGCAATAAATTTCCTGACCTAGTTTTGAACGAAAACAGAAAGGACGATTATATATTTTAAACTGATTATAACACTAAAAAGCGTTACAAAATTGAATTTCATTATAAAAATCATATCTTTTTCGTATGTTGTCAAAATCCAGTGAAACAAGATACATTGGGACCGTGACATCGTGCGCTACATTCTAGAAGTGACCGGAATTTTTTTAGAGCTATCTACAATTTTTTGGAGGAGTGGAACCCAATGTGAGCAATCTAAATTCAAAAATAAATAAATAAAAATATATAGGTTGCAGACGGAGCTTAGTAGCTCCTGACACCATCGTCCACAGACCTTGGATGATTTGTTTGATAGAATTGTGTTATAGGAATTGGTTGTGGTTGTGAATGATTGATTGTGGTTGCAACAAAGTTGATTGTTTGTGGTGAATTCATTATATTATGAAAATGAATTGTATAATGGAGAATGAAAGTATTGTAATGCTGCAAGGCCTAGGATAGCAGAGGAGCCGTGCTGGACACGGTGCCGGTGCTACCTACCCTGCCGTTGTAATGCCGAAATTATCTGAAATGACTATATAAAATAGTTGTTGTGTTGAAATAAATTGTTTAGACAATAAAAATCATATTTTTATTGTATGTATGACTATATAAAAATATTCATGTTTGAAATAAATTGTTTGAACAATAAAAATCACATTTTTATTTTATATTTGAATCACTAAAAATATTCATGTTTGAAATAAAATGTTTTTACAATAAAAATCACATTTTTATTGTATGTAGGAACTGTTAAAAATAATCAAAAGTTGAAATAAATATTTGTTGATTGAAAATAATATTTTTAACTTGTATATGAACTGTTAAAAATAGTCAAAGGTTGGAATAAATATTTGTTGATTGAAAATAATATTTTTAACATGTATATGAACTGTTAAAAATAGTGAAAAGTTGAAATAAATATTTGTTGATTGAAAATAATATTTTTAACATGTATATGAACTGTTAAAAATAGCCAAAGGTTGAAATAAATATTTGTTGATTGAAAGTAATATTTTTAACATGTATATGAACTATTAAAAATAACCAAAGGTTGAAATAAATATTTGTTGATTGAAAAATAATATTTTTAACATGTATATGAACTGTTAAAAGTAGTCAAAGGTTGAAATAAATATTTGTTGAATGAAAATAATATTTTTAACATGTATATGGACTATTAAAAATAGTCAAAAGTTGAAATAAATATTTTTTGGTTGAAAATAATATTTATAACATGTATATGAACTGTTAAAAATAACCAAAGGTTGAAATAAATGTTTGTTGATTTAAAATAATATTTTTAACATGTATATGAACCGTTAAAAATAGTCATGAGTTGAAATATATTTTTGTTTGCCAAAAATATTATTTTTATCACGTATATGAAGTGTTAAAAATAACCATGTATGGAAATAATTATTTGTTTGCTAAAAATATTATTTTTAGCGTAGATATGCATATATGTACATATGATGAACAGGAAAAATGGATCAGCTGTTGAGTAAAAAAATTATTTGCGTGCCCGACAAATAGGTAAGCCTTAATGAGTTGGATACGCAATTTTATTTATTATATAAACTCCTGTGAATGCCATTAGATGCGGTGTGCTGGTTGTTTTGTGTGAGATTATAAACAACACCATAGAATAGCAACAATTAATTTTGAACTACACTGCATGGCATACTTCGTGAAGATAGTATACTCGATCATATACCATATAAGCATTTGGAGCTTATGTGATGAGGTTGGAATCACCATACACGCGAGACACTTGTATGGAGATAACTGCATTTCAGGTTGAACCGAAGATGAACTATTGATTACATAGCATATCATATTCCATATAAGCATTTGGAGCTTGTATGACGAGGTTGAGATTACCATACGGGCAAGACGCTCGTATGGCGATGATTGAATTGCAGGTTGAACTGAGGACTGATATGGACTAAATAAAATATAATGGTAAATTTCCAGATTTAATAAAAACCCCACAAGGGTGTAGAGTTGACAATAATAACGTCTCTCTGGTTATTCGATACGACACATGGATTATTTATTTCCAACACTGGACGAATTGACGAGATTTATCTCTGGAGTAATTCTACACACTCCCTCGGGCGTAGAATAGGACACTAAAAATTGTGTATGCTTATACTGGATTTATTGGGTGCCTAATATGACCCAATAAATTTCCAAACCCCTCTCCGTACAAAGGAGGTTATGGCGAATTTTTTTGAAATTTAAAGGCGTTAGCCAAATTTTTAAAGTGAAAATGGTTTGGAAATCGTCGAATTAATTATATTTACATATATATAAATATAATTAAAATAAAAAGAATAATGCCGCCGCTGTTCGCGTTTTGAAATCATAATTTTGAACGATTATACCGAGGAGAAATCCGACCATCGGATTTCCCCGGAACAGAAACTGTTGGGTTCGCTTTGGAAAGATCTTTCCAACGATATAAAGTTTGTTGAGATCCAACGGTTAGATTTGGAGAAATGTTTGATTCAAATATGAATAAAAACAACGCCAGAATGAATTTGATATATATATATATATACTAAAATAAAACGAATCGCGCCGCTGCAGTTCGTGTTTTGAATCGTAACTTTAAACGATTATATCGAGAGATCCGACCGTCGGATAATCCCGAAACCAGAACCGTTGGGTTCGCTTTGGAGAGATCTTTCCAACGATATAAAATTCGTTAAGATCCAACGGTTATATTTTGCGAAAAGTCTAATTCAAATTTGGACGAGAGCAGCGCCACTGCCATCGAATGACTGAAACGTCGTTCGATGAAAATGGACTATTTTTATATATACAAAAAGAGCGAAAAATCATTATAAAATATTATAAGCGATATGGAATGGAAATAAACCGATTTTATTTGGTTTATTGGATATTCTGATGGTTAGATGTATTTGAGGTGAAATTAATATATTGAATTAAAACATGAATGTCGAATAATTTAACCATAGGAAAAGAATTGATTTGAATTCTATGTATACCTGAATTATTTGAAAAGACCGAGTTAATTCTCATTCAAATAATTGATCGACGATTAAAAGTCGAAGATATGAAGACGGTGCAAGACCGATGATCTTCACATCGAATGGATTACTACTGATGCCCTGGATCGGTTAGCTCCCAGGAGGGGTTACAGTGGTAGTGGTCCGGATGTATTTGTTGATTGTTCGGATGTGCGAGGGCCTCTCTCCTGTATTGGACATATGGGACAAGGAATAAGGTGCCTCTTGTTTCGTTCAGACCCAGAATGAACTAGTAAATGGATGTGTGTCTGACGTTGTATTTTATTCTGTGCTGATTGATCTCTATTAAATATATATCTGTTTAGTGGAGGAGAATTTATTCTCTTGCTTAAAACCCTTCTCTGAGACGTACGAGCTCAGAGGTTATATATCGATAGACATCAGTCGCATGGCGTGGAATGTCAATGTGGCATGCTGAGATGCAAGTGATCAAGGCTTTTGTTGAAAAGCAGAGCCTTGTGGTTGATGATCAAAGCACGACTTTAATATAGCATAGCTTTGTGTATGGCGTTAATTCGCAAGCTTCACACCCCGGTATGAACCAGAAACGGGATAAAGGACTATAGAGAGGACATGCGTTTCTTTCTAGGTAGAAGTGGTGTCATGGTATTAAGCCCAGACATTTTTACTTATGTGGATGATGGAAAGCGAGGTACCTCGGATATATCGGTTACTGTGGAGCCGATGGATATTGAGTCGTCTGGCTCATTTACGCCCCCATAGGGGAGGGAAACGTATTGTTCAGGAATAACCAGTCCTCAAACGTAAGAGAGGACTGGCCCTGAAGATCCTAGGTGCAGTTGCGACTGTAGCCTGAGACATGGTAGGCTAGATTGTCTCGAATTCGGTAAGGATGATCCCTTGCCTTGGTTCATGATGGAAATCCAACTTCCAATACGACATGTGTGGTTTTAATTGTAAACCTATATATGGCGACATGATATATGGTACCTATGCCGCCTATGATTGATATATTATGATTGAAATTGTTTTTGAAACATATATGCACTTGTGATAATATCAAATGATTTTGATTTATACGTATCAAGCATATTTTTGCCATTATAAGGTAAAGCTCTATCCTCTGGCTTGCGTTGCATTGTGTGATGGGACCTGAGTCTTATAATGGCTTCATTTTCTATAAAAAGCATTGCGTTGTTTAAATGATTTATTTTATTTATGCACTGGCAATCCAATGGAGTAAACCTGTTCCGCGTTAGCGGCGTGGTCCTGTGATTGGCCTTATTGTTAAATATGATAAGTAAGATTTCTCATACCAGTCCCATGACCGACCCGTAGTTTGTTTCCCTTTGCAAACTCGGGTGCCCCTATTTTCTACATGGGCAGCCTTGTATTCAGGTTTCAGCCGGTTCATTCTGGATAGCTATGGAGCTGAAGATGGATTCTATCATTTCTATTATGCTGTTCAGAGACCACGATATGTATATTATGTTTGATTCCGCTGCAGACATTTTATATTATGCCGAAACTGTATTCTGTACTAAGTATGATCCTGTTATGTAGTGTAACTCTAATGTTGACATTATTTACGGTGTAATCTGATGTACATTACCAGGTGTAATTCAATATTTCTGTTCTGCTGTTATTGTTTATATGTTATATATTCCAATGATTATTCTTGCTTCCGTGGCACGTGAGTTTAGGGTCATCACAGCTAGCATAGGTAGGCGCTGTGCTTAGCTTCCCTATGGCTTGCATAAATATAATTTAGGATATGCAGTGATTGCTCTTCGTATATAGGGTAGATATCATTTCATATTTATGATAGGTAATAGTTGTCGTATCATTGCAATGAATCAGAATATCGCATGTATATTTTTATTTATTTTCATGAGTATTGGGTAAGTTTGGTTATTGATTTATACCGCGTACCGTCGTTTATCAGTAACCATTAAATTCGTGTCATTTTCACACAAACTTCAAGCACAGTGAAAAACGGTCACACCGTTAGGTCTCACCGTTCCGGTTCCAATGAAACTGGTTACGTTGGAAACGGACTCCGTTCGCAAAAATGGCGCTAAAAAGATCCCAATTTATTCCCCGGTTCACCCTTAAATTTCGCGTACCGACCAAACAACTCCGTTTGGCTCTAAATCGGAAACGCTGCAATAATTAGCTGTACGCATTTCAATAAAACTCATTTCATCGAAAACGGAGGTCATTTGAAAAGAAAACTATTTTTAAAGCCTGAAATAACGATAAAGTATATTTAAATTCAAAATAAATCTTATTTAAATAAAATAAATAAATTATTATTATCGTATTTATTCAAACGGAATTGCCCACATATATTTTAAACTCAAATATTCAGAAATTCGGGTTAAAACAGTATCCAAATATATAGAAATACCTTTTTATTTATTCATTAAATCCTTATAATTTGTTAACGATTCCATAGCGACTATTTGGAAATTTGAATTCAACATACGTTGAAATCTATAATTTGAAATCTTCATTTTTTTTCCATTAGAAATTTTTAATTAAATCTATCCGGACGATTCTTATTTCACCAAATTCCGACTTATATCGGATCCTGTATGTTCAATTAAAGTTCAAAGTCCAATATTACTAAGTGCAGCGTTGTTTCGAGCTCGTTTTAATTATATTATAAATTATATATATTCGAACTCCATTTTATAAAATAAATTCGATATAAAATCCATTATAATTCCAATATAATATATAAACAGATTTAAATATTCCAATTTAAATGGCAGAAAAAAATCTGGGATGTTACAATATTGGTAAGGAGGAAGAATTTGATCTGATAAGGTGTACCTCTACTATAAGGCTCTGAATCAGACTACTTCCCAACATGTTCCACCAAAAAAATTTGGGATTAAATTAAACTGGACAAAATGAGTAATTTCAAGGAACTCAACGTTGGTAATTCCAATTAATCATATTCAATTGGCTTTCAATCCCAAGTGTCAGATTCACATTTTCAGAATTCGCTGGGTGTTTACCGATCCAACCTCATATTGGTACCACTCCGCTTTCCTTATACATTGCTGCTTTCAACTATAAAATTTTCATGCATCAATTTGCTGAAGTATATCAAATTATAGAAGATAAAATCTTTAGTGAACTCTTGGGTTTAAATAAACCAAAATGAGCGTAGAGCCCTCAACCAAAATGAGAATAAACATATAAATAATTTATAAAAGGAGCTTTATAAGGTTATGGACTGTAACACCCCACGTCCATTAATGTCACTCACTAAGGGAATGCATTAACTTTCATGGAGTATTATAAGAGTATAGTACAGAATATCGCAAGATAGATACGTAAAATGGTACTTAAGAAAATTCAAAATTCATTCATTGCAGCGGAAAAACAAAACATGTTTGGTTATAACATCAAAACCACATACTAGAGCCAAGTACACAAATATCCAACTTGAACAAAATTATTATCAGAGTACATAAAAGTAAAATCATAATCCCACTCCTTAAAGCTATAATGAAAAAAAAAAGATAAAGATGAGCATTACGCTCAACACTTCCAAGCACTTCAAGAAGAAAGAAATCCAAGTCAAGCTCCACTAATTCCACCCTGAGGACCTGGGGGGGAGGAAAGAAAAGAGGCGGAACAAAAAGAGTCGGACATAAAGTCTGGCGAGTCCAGCGACTTTAACAAAATAATCAACAAAGTAACAGGATAAGAACATAAAATGGATATAAGAGATGACTGTAACATAAGCAGACATGACAGGGTAAACAAGATGAACAAGATATAACTTTGATTGCACTTCTGACCACTATAAGATAATTCCTACACCGCACCAATGCCAATTACACTGCACCATTACTAGTTCCACACTGAAAGTTGATCCCTCTTACTAATCATAATAATAACGGTAGTTTCATGTACTCCTAGCTGCTGTCATAGGTGTCGCCTGCTCCTATCTCCACTAGTTGTAACCACTACCCTCCCCATTCGATCGACTCCCTAACTCGTAGATACCCGTGTTGGTCCCACAGTAGGGTGTATCACTCCCTAAAGTGGCAACCCGATACTACTAAAAATGCACGTCTTATACCTAGACGATGCAACAGCGTCTTACCTACCAGCCCGGACGCACGCATGCACATGACTCCATTGGACTTGCACTACCACCGCTAACTCTTTATTGACCTCTTACAATCAAACCAGTAAGCGTGTCCCGTCCTCGACCCAGTTCGAGCTCACATAGATACAGAATGGGTTACTGGTTGAAAAAGGTCCACACACTTGACACAAGCTTCCCTCCTAAGCTTGGTCCCCTCTAGGAATTCCCACTTAACCCCTTCTTATTCTCATGTCTTCTTATATGTTTCACCTTGGTTAAGTGCTTCTAATTATATTTCACATGTCACCTATGTCACCCACTTAACCCTTTTATTATACCCATGTCTTACTACATGTCTTATCTTGGTTAAGTGTTCATTAATTCGTTATAATCGTAATCTTGCAAGACCTCCCACATTAGATTGTCGTTTTGCGGTTGCTGGATATGCCGGGCGGTTCCGGGCAGTCTTATACCGCAATGCGAATCTAACCTCGTGTCTTTGCACTATTACGTATCTAATTTCTGCCTTTGACCTCTCACGTTAGATTACCAAATTACGGTTGCTGGATGTGCCGGGCGGTTCCGGGCAGTCTTATACCGCAATTCGAATCTAACCTCGTGTCTTAGGCGTTTATTATCACTTTCTTGATTCAAGTCCCAATTTTAAATCTTGGATTATAATATATACCCATAATTTCCAATCTAAATTATGTTCATCATTTTAATCCAAATTTATGCCCATAATCCCATGTATGCAAATTGTACCAATTCATGCCCCAAATCAATTACATGATTACAAATCAATTTATGCCCAATTGCATATTATTCAATAATTTCCCCAAACTTTTCCCACAATGTTCCCACGTCATTTGTACGTATAATAGTACGTTAGGCTCGCAGTTAGCCTAATCCCATAAGGAAAAAGGAAAAGAAGAAGGGAAGTGAATCAGAGCATCAAAACTGTCATAAACACATAAAATAGATCCAATAGGCATATGAAATATGAACTGGCATAGAACAATAAAATAGATCCAACAAGCATATGGAATATGAACTGGCATAGAACAATAAAATATATCCAATTAGGCATATGGAACATGAACTTTGGGTATGAATCTAAAAGATATGAATTCACAAAACTTGATAAGATTCATTTTACAGGCATATTCATAAAATCCAATTCACAAACTTATCGCAACTACTTTTTAATTAATTATATGCGAAAGTAACATGGACTCACAGTGACAGGATTTAGAATAGACAATATATCTAAATTCTGAATTTGATTAGCTAAACTGTTGTTGTAGAATTTGATTCTTATCTTCCAATTTGAACACTCCTATTCTGATTTGCTTTTGTGGAGAAGAGAGGCTAGTTTATGTTAGAGCAGCATAAAGGAGCAATGAATTAGTGTAATGAAATTAGGGTTAGGTCTAGGTTTGTTTATATAGGTGTAGCAGGTGAATTAGGGCCTTTAGATTAGGTTAGGAACCATCTGGACCATCCAAACCAGAAAAACACGTCATCCAGCCAATCCGAGAAGGACACATCAGCCCTAGACATCAGAAAATACGTCGCCCAGATCTGGGCAGATAGGGGTCGACACCCCTATAGGGGGGTCAACACCCCTGTCGACACCCCCAGTGGGGGATCGACACCCATGTCGATACCCCCTAGGGGGAGTCGACACCCACGAGCGGGAATTCTCCAGCTCAGCCCCTTTCGTTGATTTTGAATTTATTTTTGATTTTTAAATATTATTTTAATTTAAATCCTGCTTTAAACTGAAATCTTCTAAGCTTCATAACTTCTTCATACGATATCCGATTTACGCAAACTCGGACTCTATTCCAAGCAGAATTTCTGAGACGAACGCAGTGGCACAACCCGTTTCCCTGAATTCTTCTTATGAAAATTAAGTATTCTTTAATTATCCCTTATATCATGTTTTAAAATTACGGGGTGTAACATTCTCCGCTCCTTAAAGGATTTCATCCCCGAAATCTTCAAGTTAAGAAGAATGTATCCTACAATCCAATCATCCATCATCCACAAGCATCCATCGTTGTAACGTCCCACTTTTCCATACCAATTTGAGCTGACATTTTACTACCACAGTCAACCCAGCTTATACAAAAAAGTAGAATGTTAAGAGAAAGAAGTTAGAGGATGAGATAGAAAAGATAGAACTAACAGAATAGAAGAATAAGAACTAACAAGAACATCAGAATCTCACAGCGGAATTTTAACAAAATATATATATATATATATATATATATATATATATATATTACATATCAGAGTCTGTTACATCATAGTACAACATCGTCATAATACATCATCATACATGATTACTAGTTTAATACAGATATTCAAACTAGATACCGAATGATAGATATAGCTACTAGACTGGTTCTGGATCTTGTACTCCACAATACTCCAAAAGATTCCATTAGTCACCTGGATCACTTGTCTACCCATAACAAGTGTTATGAGTACCCAAGAGTTTAGGAAAACACAGAAAATAAACTCTGGGTCAGTCAGGGGACTGATATGAGTAAACGAATTTTAAAATACAGCTTGATTAGTACAGTATGTCTCATAAGACCATGCCGTAAAAATGGAACATGATTTTCCCTCATGAGATACAGAATAATTGATTAACTTTTCAAAAACGTATTGAAAGAAAAGATTATAGTACGACCAGCCCACACATAAACATGGACGGTTTTTACCTTACTATAACCCAAAATATCTTTGATATCAAACTCATATGATATTATAGTACTTCGTATCAAATAAATAATCATCTAGCAGAACGCATGCATCTCACGCTCCATATATAATATAAAATCGAAAACCGCGGGCACTTATTGGAGATTGGATTCCAACATACAAGGTATGGGACCACCTGCCGATCAGTGTACTCTATAGGAATTACACTGGAGTTCAACAAGAACGTTTTGCTACCCGGCCACACATGACCGACCACTCATTTAACTTGAGCGTATCGAATATATTGTCACCCTATGGCTTTTATTGCACGCCTGCCATAATTCCTGGGAGATACAGAATCGAAAAGAAGAACAAATAAGGATTTTCTCTAGATTGGTGACAATACACCCTGCTTGGGAATGACCCACCTAGTCATGCTGCCTGCCGATTTCTGTCATTTCCTGGTTGTCAGGCTTGAGGTTATTTCCGTTCTTTTGACAGATCACTTCTTCAATCACCTTGGATGCCACACCGTCATATCTATCAGAACACACAATTTATTTTCCCAAATACATTACGGGCATAAAGCTAAGAGAAACGAATTCCTTCGCCACCAAAATAGTATACTTCTGAAAAGTCGATGTGTAGGATTTGATAGATATACGTTGTCAGACACCCGACCATACAAGTTGTCCTGGGACTGGAAAAACCGAAGATACTATTCTGTATAACAAAATAGCCCTTGCATATCTCCGTCTTCAATTACCTTTAATATCTCTGACACGTGACGTATAAATCAAATCGAAGTGGAGTATAAATTCCGGACTCTTCGACACGATCATCGTATGTCTTATAAGGTCAGACGATACTTAAGGAATCTATATTTTATTTTGAAATCATTTCTCATTTATAAATCCATTATCGACTGAATTAAATTTACACTTTAAAAGTTAAATTACGCATAAACAAGTTCATCACAATATTATATATACTAATGATCAACTATCACGACATTTTATTGACTATCTTTTAACGAATCAGATATTCACTGTTTATGGGAATAATTTGAATACGCCCCCTTTCTTTATTATTTACATTATTCCCTAACTGTGGAAACAATTATTAACGTAAGTCGATCAATAACGCTTTAATGTTTATTTCAACATTTGATTTATTTTTGACGGTCAACCAACTTCTTGTTATATTATCAATTATAAATCAATACATTAAATTTGTATGATTGTCTCGGTCTTGAGAAACACTGAGTATATCTCCATTCTGTAATATTTACATCACTCAACGAATAATTTAATTATAACTTCATATACATATTTAAATCGTCACTTTTATTTTAAACAGACAACTACTTCAGTTATACAAATTTGGAGATTTAACAAACAATTATTTTATTTTCTATTTAGCCATGTTGATAACTCTTTCTTTCTATTTTATTATTTTCTACAATTTTATTTATATTTATATCTTTGTTCTTTCTTTTCTTTCCTATTACTCTTATCTTTTCCTTTCTATTTTATTTAAAATTCTTTTTTTATGGCCCAACAAGCCCAAGTGGCCACGCACCCCTTTCTCTTTTCTTCCTGCGCCTTTCCTTTTTCCTTATTTCACTGTTCCGGTTCCTGTTTCATACTTCTATTCCTTTACTTTTGTAACAACCCGGAAAATCAGAACCAATTTAATTTTTTTATTTTGGTTATTTTAATGAATTTTGGAAATTTAAAATAATTTATTTTAAATAATAACGACGAAAAATTTATTTTCGACGAAGTTAAAACGAATAAATTTATTTTAATTATATAACGAGCCTGAAATGGCGCGGCAGTTTGAAAATTTGATTTCAAATTTCAAATGAATATACAGAATTCGTTATAAGTCAGAATCGGACGAAACAAGAAATATTCGAATCTGTTTAATCATATCTTTCTAACGAATGTGAAAAATCTAGATTTCATCTTATAAGTTGAAAGATGGGTCCAGTTTAAAATTCAAAAAAGTCGCTATGGAATTTATATATATTTTAATATATATAAAGGCCTTAAAATTAGCCATTTCGCAAACGACCTCCGTTTTCGACGAAACCACTTTTGTTGGATCCGGGATGTCAAATTATTGCTAGATTCCAATTTTCATAATTTATGGAATCAATATGTGAGAATGGCGCACTTAAACGTGTTTTAACAGTTTTAGTCAATTTGGATCGACCAGAAAATGGCCATTTTTAAACGGTCTTCAAATTTGGTGAAATTAGTTTTGTTAGGACCGTATCGTCAATACAAAACTAGAAATAATTTTTTTGGAATTTTCAGAGTAAGTATGTGGCCGCGGTAAATTGAAATATACGTTTGAATTGAATATATAATGAATTATATTTTAAATTTAACGGAAACTGATCGTAACGGTCAAATTGGCTTACGGGACATATCCCATTGTGTTTGAAATGTGGGTCTTTAGCTAGGAGCGACAGTCGTTGGAGTCAATTTGGAGTTCATATGCAAGAACGCATATTTTCAAATTAAAATATTACTAAATAAATAAATATATTTTTATAAAACCCTAATCTACTCCCATTTATCAGAACCGCCGCCTCTTTCTCATTGAAGGCCGATGTTGCTCCAAATTAGATCCCTCTCTTCCCTCCAATCCGCTCTATCATTATCAAATCAACCAAAAGGAAATTGAAGCACTGTGTGAGGGTGAGGGATCCAACGGTGGTGATCGGCTATTGTTCATCGAGGGGCTCGAATTTTGGTTGGGAAGTATTCAGCTTTGGTTGAAGTTTTCGAGGCGGTTTGGCCTTCGAGTTGTAAGGGTTGACTGAAGGCGGAGGAGGGGAGCAAGCCGCGTCGCGTGGTGGGGTTGATTGGGGGTCCAGTCACCGGATGTGGCGGCGGCGTGGGGTTGAAGATCGGAGTGAATGGGTTTGGTATCGTGAAAAGGGGCAGGAAGAAGATGGACTAAACTGCAGCGTATATTCTTTTTTTCTTAATCTTTGTTAATTCATTTAAAACGTGATTAGGGTTAATGATGGTAATGAATAATTTAGTTAATTATATTAGTGAATGTTAATTATATGGATTGTTTAAAAATAAAAATAGCTTTGTTTAAAAATAAAAATATAGATTGTTTTAAAAATAAAAATATAAAGACATGGCTTTTAAAAAGATATAAAGCTATGTTTTTAAAAAATATAAAGTTATGATCTTTTATATAAAAAGATTTGATTTTGATATATAAAAAGATTTGATTTTGATATATAAAAAGATTTGATTTTTAATTATACAAAGATTTGATTTTTAATTATATAAAATTATGATTTGTATATATATAGGAGTGTTATAAAATATGATTTTTATATAAGTAAAGCTTTATATAAATGTGATTTTTAAAATATAATCATCATATTAAAAATGTGATTTTAACTATGAACAGCGTGAAAAGGATTGCGGTGGAACTGGTTGGAAACAAATCCAAATCTAAACAGTTCAGAAATAAAGCACGGCAGAGTGGAAACCAAAGCTGAGAACATCTCACTTTAAATTTTATTTCTAGTTAAAATATATAATAGGATGTAGACGGTGCTTAGCAGCACCCGACACAGTCGTCCACAGACCATGGACGACTTGTTTGATTTGATTGTGTTGTGAAAATTGTTTGTGATGTGAAATGGACTGTATAAAATATTCACGTGTTGAAATAAAATATTTTATCGTTAAAAACATAATTTTTAACGTGTATATGAATAAAATAAATATTCAATTACAAATTGAATGATTTGTTTATGTACACCCATTTGACTAATATGGATTGGAACGATAAATTTTACACGTCTCCCAACTGCACAAATAATAATCAATGTTTGTTGTTTGAAAACCCCACATGGGTATTGTGATGATATTTGACGTACACTAATCCCAATTGTTTAGTTATATGTCGATCGATTGGTTGACAGGCTGTTGTAAGCGTTAATTACTTATATTTAATGCTTATACAATGTAGAATGCACTATGGTTGATGGATGATTATTTATCACTGTTGTTGTATACATGTTTTGTATTAAATCCATATAAATCACATTACATGGTAATTGACTGTGTCTGGTTCCAGTTCAAAAAGAATGAATATTTTAAAATAATATCCAGTCAAAGATCAAAATATGATTTTGACGTCCGATTTGGGATGGACATGAAAATATTGAAATATAAATAGCCGTGTTGATTAGATATGCGCCATTTTGACGTGAACGATATTTATATCGATTTTATTCATTTTTATAATGAATATCGAAAAAGAAATGATTTCAAAATCTAATGTTTTGAGAATATTATCATTTATATATTAATGATATGGAATATTAAATTTTGATTTAGAATTGAATATGAAGTTGAAATCGTTTTTTAAACTAATTTAAAACGATTTATAAAATACGTTTTAAATGGAAATCGACGAAATATATATAATATATATATTATGTATATTAATGGCCAGAATAGAACGCGCCGCGATGCGGCAGTTTGTGAATTTCGACCATTGACTTCGAATTGACGTTACGGGAGATCCGACCGTCGGATTCTCCTAAAACTGGGACCGTTGGGTTTGTATCGAAAAGATCTTTCCAACGAATATATTAGATTTGACATCTAACGGTTGGATTTGGAAATATGTCCAAATAAAATTTGGAAAAGCTCGTTGTAAGTGCAGTTCGATGACTGTTTATGGAAATCGACTATACGGGCCTTGATAAAATTATTAAAAATATTAATAATTTGTGTAAAATCATAATAAATGATTTGGAAAGAATTGGGATGAAAAATTCCATATTTGAAAAGATAAAACTATATTTTTATCAAAATGAACTAGTTATGAACTAGAATTATAATCCAATATTTTTAAATAAATAAATTGGATTTGAAATGGTTTTAAAAAATAACCGGAATTTCCAATATATGAATTGGAATGGATTTGAATCGAAATTATCTTCGGAATATTTCGCTATTGGATTCCGTGATTATACGGATATTGTGCAGGAATTTGGAAGATATATATATATATCGTTATTCCAGTACGATATTTGTTGATTTCAGAATTTGATATTGAATATAAGCCGATATATTTTCTATTCAGAGCCTTGTATTTAATATCAAATGGGATTTTTGGTTTGTCGTTAACGGTGTTTTAAATAACACTTGTTCTTTAACCCGATTAACAATTGAATAAGATTTTGGGTTTGTCGTGAATGGTATCTTTAATAATACAGTTCTTAAACCCAATGGAGTTAGGAAAATTAGAAACTAACTGGAGATTAGCTAAGTTGAATGGTTTCCTGGGTATTGATCTAATGTTGGTTTCGGCCTTCGGGATTAATACTTAGGGAATTTTTCTCTTACGAATTTATGGTTAGAGACTGATGGAATGTGATTTTGGCTTTATCATGAATCGTGTTTTTAAATGACATTGGTTCTTTAACTCAGTTAAAGATAAGATTAATTTCTTAGCTTTGAATGATCATTAATATTGATTTTTGGGAAGATTAATACTAAATGGAGTTTTAATGAATCTTTGATTAGATTGAAAAGTGAATGCGATAATTAAAATTATCAATTCAAGATAGTGATCGAAAATGGAGTACCACCAGTTTTACTCCAGGCGATAGCTAAATCTTTAATTAGATTTAAATGTGAAATGGAAATTAATATTTACCGATAACACCGTGGTGTTAGATATGGAGTATTACCGGTTTTTCTCCATGGAATGAATAGGTTGGGATTGGGAAATTAAACGAATGATTACTTCGGTAAGGAGCTCTAATCCCAACTAGTTTGGAAAACCTTAATATGGTTTGAAATGATATCCAAAGGAAGATTAAAGAATAATTTTTAAAGAATTTATCTTTTATAAAATTAATGGGAACCTTTCCCTAAGAATGTGAATATTTGAATAAAAGAATATTCTGAATTGGAATGAGGCGTATGTTGTGTTTGTGTAGCACTTGTTTATTATATACGCGAGTTATTCGGAAAGGCCGGGTTTATACCCATTATGAATAACTGATTCGACGATAAGTCGATGATGAAGACGGTGGTTGAAGACCAGTGGTCTTCACATCGTTTGGATGATTACTGATGTCTTGATTGGGTTGTACACCCGAGACGAGGTAATAAGTGGTGATCGTCCAGACGTACTTGGAGACTGACGGATATGCAAGGGACTCTCTCCTGTATTGGACATATGGGACGAGGAATAAGGTGCCTCCGGTTTCGTTCAAACCTAGAATGGACATGTAAATGGACTGTGTGTCTGACATTGGATTTTATTTTGTGCTGATTGATCTCTATTAAATATACATCAGCCTGGTGAAGGAGAATTTATTCTCTTACTTCACCCTTCTCTGAGACGTACGGCATCATAGGTTGTATATCGATAGACATCAGTCGCATGGCGTGAATTGCCTATGTGGCATGCCTGAGTGACAAATGATCAAGGCTTCTTTGAAAGCAGAGTCTTGTGGTAGATGATCAAAGCATAGCTTTAATATAGCGCCGCTTTGTGTATAGCATTAATTCGCGAGCTTCACACCCTGGTATGAACCAGAAACGAGATAAAGGACAGTAGGGAGGATGACACGTTTCTTTCTAGCTAGGAGTGGTGTCAGCGTTTACAAGCCCTGACATTTTACTTATGTGGATGATGGATAGCGAGGCGCCTCGGTTATATTGGTCACTACGGTGCCGACGGATGGTTTGGTCGATATATGACCAGTTTACGCCCCATAGGGCAGGGAAACGTGTGTTCAGGAATAATATTCCACACATATGTGTGAACCGGCCCTGCATTTTCCTAGGGGCCCACCTGAGTCTGGGTTCCTAAGGCACGGGCTAGAGTGTCTCGAAGAGGTGAGAACGATCCCTTGCCTCGGTTCATAGATGGAAATCCAACTTTCAATACGACATTTTGCGATTTTGATTGTAGAGCCCAGTATGGTGACATAGTAGCATGGGATGCTATGCCGTCTATGATTAATACATTTATATTTGAAGTTGATTTATTCACTTATTGTAATAATAAAAGATTAAATTTCGCGTACCAAGCAATATTTGGCTATTATAAGGTAAAACCCTATCCTCCGGCTTGCGTTGCATTGTGTGATGAGACATGGGTCTTATAATAGCTTCATTATTCTTTATTTAGCATTGCGCTATTGTTTATGCACTGGTATTCTTGGGATTAAAACCCGTTCCGTGTTATACGGCGTGGTTCCTTGATTTACCTACTTAAAAAACCAAAAAGTAATAACTGTTTTAGTTCTCACACCAGTCACATGACTGACCTGGAGTTTATTGTTTTAACCTAAACTCTGGGTGCTAGTAGTTGGGTTTTGCAGATATTATATTCACAGGATCCTGGTTTATAGCTAAAGTGATATTCGGAAAGCTCTGTATCCGTGTATTTCTTTCAGTTGTGTCTTGTATTATTTTTCTGTTGCTATGTATTTAAATGTAATTTAAATCTCTGATGTTTATCAAATGTGTAATATTTATTCATACTCTGTTATATTCTTGTACTTTAATGTAATTTTTGTAATAAACAAATGAGATGTCCTTCTGTTTGCGTTCTGATTTGTCGTGTTCTCAACTCAATCCGTTCTTTCCTTTACGGGGAAGTACGGGTCGCTTCAACATTGTTTTCAACATGCCGTACCTCTTCTTTTATTCTAAATCCCTTATTTATTTATTTATTTATTTATTTTAAAACCAAGCCCATTGCCCAATAACAGGCCCAGTTCTGCATGTATCCGCCCATGCCCTCCTTTCCTGTCTCTTCACTTTTCTTTTCCTTCACATTTTTCTTTTAGTGCTTTCTGTCTTCCAGTATTTCCTTCAAATGCACCACTGTGCAATGGTGCACATGCACAAAGCAACAAACTACTGTACACATCTCCTTCCAGAAGCCTACCCTTGATTTTCTTTTCTCTAATTTATTAAACAAGAGCTGGTTCCAATGTGAATTGTTGGCATCTAACATGTTGGATGTCAGCCCATTGTTTTGCTCCAGTAATAAAAAGATGTAAAATGATTCATTATCGATTTGGATGTGCCAAAGTTGGTAATAACCAACATTTTTCCCTTGCTTTCGAACTATACTGACGTATTGTAGAAAATTCCACCAAAGTGGTGCTACTGTATCAATTACTGCAATATCAATTTTCTGCAATTTTACAAAGTTATATTGAACTGTTGTTTGTTTCTTTACTTCTTTATTTGCCAGCACTCCTTCTTATCTATTCAGTGTCCTTGTTCCTGTTCTTTAATGAGGTTTATTTTATAATTTTCACGGCTTCTTACTACTATTTGTCCTGTTAGTTCAGTAAAATCCAGTATTTGGCAATTAAATGCCATTGATCTCATGAAGGTCACGGCTGTTGTTCACCGAACAGTGGCTGTCTTCTGTCTACTATCGCTACTTTCTCCACCTCCGTTTGTTTTATGAATGCTGCGCCTCCCTCTTGTTTACTCTTCTCATTTCTTTTCTTTTTACCTTTGAATTAAAATGGTTTTCACTTTGTGTTTAAATTAAAATGTTTTCTCTTTGTTGCTTGATGATTATGCAAATGCAACGAAAAGATACTAATAGCTTATATTTTCCATTTTACCGGCAAAAACATAACCACTTGATTCCTTTCATTACCCTATGCTGACATCTCTCACCTCAATGCTTTCTACTTTTTGCAAGAAAGATAAAATGGTGAAATACATGTCATTTATCAACTACTTCTCATGTTGACATAAATACCCGTAATACCAACTATTTTGATTTTTAAACAGACAAACTCACTTGTTTAAATTCGGGTTTGTTTAAAGAGTGACTATGAATTTAGCAAACCACATGATATGATATCAATCAGTTGGCCATCCAAACATGAGACACGATATTTGTTTCTCAATAACCTCCATGATGTTTACTGGAAAACATGATTTATGTACCCTATTGTCCAAAGGGTAGGCAAAATATATCTTTGTCCATAAAAGCGCTTAAAAGAAATCTAGTCCCAGTTACAAATCGTTCCAGTATTGCATTGCTAACATGAGATGGAAAATTTGCAGTCCTTGTGATAAAGGTAGTTGGGTTTGATATAATATTTGTGTTCGCTGTGAAGGAGCCTCTAGGAAACAGTACTCAGGCGTTATTCTCAGTTAAAAGCATGAATCATCTCACATTGCAGAAACCAACTTGTACCGCTTCCCTTTCGTACGTTTGCCTTCAAACTCCACCTTCACTTTGATGTCACCCATCGGCTTTGATTTCTCCTGGCGCTCTTCTGTTCGGTGCACCTGTGGCAGCGCAGCTCGTCGCCAAGCCTCACGTTCAAAAACATATACAAAAACTCTACATCGGCCTCAAACTCGACATCCACTCGTTCTCTTCTTTATGGTGCACCACACTTGTGTGCACCTGCACACGCAACTGAGTTGCCGTATCTGTCTCAACCCCTCACACATACGTAACACCCCCTACTGAGCTCATTCATGAGCCATGATCAGCTTCTAACTTCCCCGACTAAGTTTTCGCAGTTCAACTCTAATTTATATTTTTATATGTTTACTGATGCTTCCTATATTTAGGAACTAATATATAAATCTTCATTCATTTACTACACTTCTTATTGTGCAAATCTCCAACATCTAATTATCTTAAACTCCCTTTTTAACTCATACAAAAGCTTTGGATTATAACTTTTTGTAGTGACAGGGGATGAATACATCCCCTGTTAAACACTCACACAACTAGGTTTTGTCAAACACTCTAAGTCCTAATCTACTCAATATCTAGATGATGAGAATATATGTGTATATCAGTACGTATACAGTTTAAATCCTATGCATGATATTCAATGAGATGTAAGTATGACCATATATAAATATATGTTAAATTAAATACCGTAGACAATGATTTAAAATTAGTATATAACAGCAAAGAGTTTTCAAGTGTTCACTCATAGGCAAAACATACATGGTTCTAAATACCAATACTTGCATTAACATTATAAATGGGGACAGAAAAATAAAGTTTGAATAGTTTTAGTTTACTCACCTTCTTAGTTTTCTCCTGTTTTTCTGATTTCCTCTGCTACTTCATGAACTAAGTTTGCTTGATCTCAAATGTTTTTTTTTTGTGTGTGGAAGAGGTATGGGTTCTAGGTGCTTATTTATAGCCAATCCTTAATTATTAAACAATTCTCTCTTAGGTTAGACTTAGCCCTTTTTCCTATCCTATACGATTTTCTTATGCATGAAGAAATGATTTGTTTAACTAAGATATTTCCTATCTTCTTGTCTTTATCTTTCTTCCTAGAAGCATAATCTTTCCAAACCATACTCTATTTATTGACGCGCATGTCTTTGATTTGGTTTGCAATTTAAAATGTTTTACATACCCTTTAAGTATTTAGATATTTTGCTAATAATGATTTTATATATGCAAGTTACATTGATGTGTTTTCTTTAGGGAATGCTTGCCTATACACTAGTCATGGTTAAATCAAATTAAGAGTACTGACTTTTAGCTTCCTCTTTTGTTTGTTTCAACATGAATTTACCCTGTGTCATTTTCACTTGGTCAATTTACCAAACATGTTTTGTGCGTGTTACATTATATGTCAATGTATGTATAAATGGCCAATTGTTTCCTGCATATGATACTTTACTGGCCCTTATTTGTTTCATGGTCCATTACATTTCTAAAGTGACAAAATGCCTCTTCCATATGTGTATTTATGTTATCATTGGTATGTGTTTATTTGCAATGTTCTACTTTGAATTTATGTTTTTATGTTGCATACTTATATTTAAAACATACCCAAATATACACATTATTAGTGTATTCATACTTATACCCTTTACACGTATATTTATACTTATTCTAGTTTGTTTAGATAAACATATTTTACGATTTAATTACTTCATTAAATTAATATTTATCATTAACAAAGACTAGCTAAAAACCGGGACATTACAGTCCACCCCCCTTAAAAGAATTTCATCCCCGAAATTAAAGAGTCACGCGTAGATTTCAGCTTTAAAGTCAAACACATCCATAACTATCTATTTCGCCTTTCGGATAGAGTTCTTATTCGAATTTGAATTTAGTTGTCTTAATTTCTAGAATCCAAAATTCTGATTTTATTATAAAATCAGTTTACTTAACTGACATGAGTTCATACCAAATTTATAACTCAAGACTGGTTTTTACTACTGGGAAATACCAATTCTTTTCACTGGATATTATTCTAAAATTATTTAACGTTGTTGTACTTATCCTGAGGAAGACCCTGATTCATTTTACTCCTTCCATTGATTGTTGTGGTGGTCCTACTCATTTTTAACTATCTGATTATAACAGCTTGATAATCAAACTTAACCGAAAGATCTATTTAATGGTCACCTAAGTCGATAACTCTAGTTGTCCAATACTAAATACACAATTTTCTTTATAGTTTAAATTTTCAAAATACGCTCTCTCAACACTTACCTTAACTCAGTCTAGGGTGTTACTAACCCTATCTATACTGAGTTACGCCACAGAGCTAAGGTTACTACTCAACCAATAGCTCTGATACCACGTTGTAACATCCCACTTTTCCGTACCAATTTGAGCTGACATTTTACTACCACAGTCAACCCAGATTATACAAAAAAGCAGAATGTTAAGAGAAAGAAGTTAGAGGATGAGATAGAAAAGATAGAACTAATAGAATAGAAGAATAAGAACTAATAAGAACATCAGAATCTCACAGCGGAATTTTAACAAAATATATATTACATATCAGAGTCTGCTACATCATAGTACATCATCATCATAATACATCATCATACATGATTACTAGTTTAATACAGATATTCAAACTAGATACTTAAAGATAGATATAGCTACTAGACTGGTTCTGGATCTTGTACTCCACAATACTCCAAAAGATTCCATTAGTCACCTGGATCACTTATCTACCCATAACAAGTGTTATGAGTATCCAAGAGTTTAGGAAAACACAGAAAATAAACTCTGGGTCAATCAGGGGACTGGTATGAGTAAACGAATTTTAAAACACAGCTTGATTAGTACAGTATGTCTCATAAGACCACGCCGTAAAAAAGGAACGGGTTTTTCCGTCATGAGATACAGAACAATTGTTTAACTTTTCAAAAACATTTTGAAAGAAAAGATAATAGTAAGACCAACCCACACATAAACATGGACGGTTTTTACCTTACTATAGCCCAAAATATCTTTGATATCAAACTCATCTGATATTATAGTAGTTCGTATCAAATAAATAATCATCTAGCGGAACGCTTGCATCTCACGCTCCAAATATAATATAAATTCGAAAACCGCGGGCTCTTATTGTAGATTGGATTCCAACAGACAAGGTATGGGACCACCTGCCGATCAGTGTACTCTAGAGGGATTATACTAGGGTTCAACAAGAACGTCTTGCAACCTGGCCACACATAACTGACCACTCATTTAACTTGAGTGTATCAAATATATTGTCACCCTATGGTTTTTATTGCGCGTCTTCCATAATTCCCAGGAGATACAGAATCGAAAAGAAGAACAAATAAGGATTTTCTCTAGATTGGTGACAATATACCCTGCTTGGGAATGACCCACCTAGCCACGCTGCCTGCCCGGTTTCTGCCATTTCCTTGTTGTGAGGCTTGAGGTTATTTCCGTTCTTTTGACAGATCACTTCTTCAATCACTTTGGATGCCACACCGTCATATCTGTCAGAGCACACAATTTATTTTCCTAAATACATTACAGGCATAAATCTAAGAGAAACGAATTCCTCCGCCACCAAAATAGTATACTTCTGAAAAGTCAATGTGTAGGATCTGATAGATATACGTTGTCAGACACCCGACCATACAAGTTGTCCTGGGACTGGAAAAACCGAAGACACTATTCTGTATAACAAAATAGCCCTTGCATATCTCCGTCTTCAATTACCTTTAATATCTCTGACACGCGACGTATAAATCAAATCGAAGTGGAGTATAAATTCCGAACTCTTCGACATGATCATCGTATGTCTTATAAGGTCAGACGATACTTAAGGAATTTATATTTTATTTTGAAGTCATTTCTCATTTGTAAATCCATTATCGACTGAATTAAATTTACACTTTAAAAGTTAAATTACACATAAACAAGTTCATCACAATATTATATATACTAATGATCAACTATCATGACATTTTATTGACTATCTTTTAACAAATCAGATATTCACTGTTTATGGGAATAATTTGAATACGCCCCCTTTCTTTATTATTTACATTGTTCCCTAACTGTGGAAACAATTATTAACGTAAGTCGATCAATAACGCTTTAATGTTTATTTCAACATTTGATTTATTTTTGACGGTCAACCAACTTCTTGTTATATTATCAATTATAAATCAATACATTAAATTTGTATGAATGTTTCGGTCTTGAGAAACACTGAGTATATCTCCATTCTGTAATATTTACATCACTCAACGAATAATTTAATTATAACTTCATATACAAATTTAAATCGTCACTTTTATTTTAAACAGACAACTACTTCAGTTATACAAATTTGGAAATTTAACAAACAATTATTTTATTTTCTATTTTAACCATATTGATAACTCTTTCTTTCTATTTTATTATTTTCTAATATTTTATTTATATTTCTATCCTTTGTTCTTTCTTTTCTTTCCTGTTACTCTTATCTTTTCCTTTCTGTTTTGTTTAAATTTTTTTATGGCCCAACAAGCCCAAGTGGCCACGCACCCCTTTCTCTAATCTTCCTACGCCTTTCCGTTTCCTTATTTCACTGTTCCGAATCCTGTTTCATACTTCTATTCCTATACTTTGTTTTCAACATGTCGTACCTCTTCTTTTATTCTAAATCCCTTATTTATTTATTTTAAAACCGAGCCCATGGCCCAATAGCAGGCCCAGTTCTGCATGTATCCGCCCATGCCCTCCTTTCCTGTCTCTTCACTTTTCTTTTCCTTCACGTTTTTCTTCTTGTGCTTTCTGTCTTCCTGTATTTCCTTCAAATGCACCACTGTGCAATGGTGCACATGCACAAAGCAACAAACTAATGTACATGTCTCCTTCCAGAAGCCTACCCTTGATTTTCTATTCTCTAATTTATTAAACAAGAGCTGGTTCCAATGTGAATTGTTGGCATCTAACATGTTGGATGTCAACCCATTGTTTTGGTCCAGTAATAAAAAGATGTAAAATGATTCATTATCGATTTGGATGTGCCAAAGTTGGTAATAACCAACATTTTTCCCTTGCTTTCGAACTATACTGACATATTGTAGAAAATTCCACCAAAGTGGAGCTGCTATATCAATTACTGCAATATCAATTTTCTACAATCTTACACGGTTATGTTGAACTGTTGTTTGTTTCTTTACTTCTTTATTTGCCAGCACCCCTTCTTATCTATTCAGTGTCCTTGCACCTGTTCTTTAATGAGGTTTATTTTATAATTTTCACGGCTTCTTACTACTATTTGTCCTGTTAGTTCAGTAAAATCCAGTATTTGGCAATTAAATGCCATTGATCTCATGAAGGTCACGGCTGTTGTTCACCGAACAGTTGCTGTCTTCTTTCTACTGTCGCTACTCTCTCCTCCTCCATTTGTTTTATAAATGTTGCGCCTCCCTCTTGTTTACTCTTCTCATTTCTTTTCTTTTTCCCTTTGAATTAAAATGGTTTTCACTTTGTGTTTAAATTAAAATGTTTTCTCTTTGTTGCTTGATGATTATGCAAATGCGAAGAAAAGATACTAATAACTTATATGTGCCATTTTACCGGCAAAAACATAACCACTTGATTCCTTTCATTACCCTATGCTAACATCTCTCGCTTCAATGCAATCTGTTGAAGTATGCGATACTATATGTTGGATCGAAATGGACGAAGATAGCTTCAAGTCAGAGGTAACCGTTCGCAAATCGGAGTTCACACGAGAAAGTTATGAGATGAAAGGTGTTTGGTGTTAGCAGGCTGGTGCGACAGACATCTATCGTAGGGGACGACAGACGTCTGAGTTGTCAGGGTGAATTTTCCCGAGAGTCCTGAAAAACGTCTGTCTTCCCCACGGCAGACGTCTGAGAGGGGGACATACGTCTGTCATATTGGGGACAGGCGTCTGAGCTGAGAGATGAAGCCCAATTAATCCCTGGGAAGGACAGACATCTGTCACCCCCCACGATAGACGTCTGATGAGAGTTATGGGCTATTTCGGGCTGGAGTTTTTGACAACTGATTTGTGGATACTTGTGGGCAATTTTGGTAATTGGCCTATCCCTATATAAGCTATTTTCTGGTGTGAATTAGGGAGTTCTTGAAAAACTTGATTTGGGATCAAGGGTTCATTCTCAAGGGTGAATTAGGGTTTATAACCTAATTCCAATTCTTCAATTCTATTCTCCTCAAACTCTTTTCTATATTGAAATATAATGATCATTGGATCAGTCTCTTGTATTCCTTTTATCGTGGTAATAAAATACTCTCTCCAAAGTGGATGTACACTAACAAGATGTTAGTGGAACCACTATAAATCCTTGTGTGATTTATTTTTGCTACTTTGTCATTAGTTTCTTGCTTGTGATTGAGATTTGGATTGTTCGTGATTGGTTGATCTTTGTTTGGTGACTAGAGTTACTATTTTGGCTGTTTTTGCAAGTATAACAACGATCTAGTCTTCCGCTAGTGCTTTGTGGTTTAGATATCAGATTCGAGTGGTCTTGAATCAGATTAATCACAACAGTTTCAACAGTTGGTATCTGAGCTGTTTTGGTGCTTGTTAGGTGTTTGTGAAAATGCCGGAGACGGATAGTAGCTCGGTAAGTCCTTCAACCGGAAGTCTGAATAGTGTGGCGCCTTACGTACGAGGTTCGTATGCGGCGTCGGGTTCTCAATTGGTTATTGACAAGTGGAATGGTTATAATGACTTTGAGAAGTGGCAATGGAAAATGAAAGCGGTTCTTAAGCGGAATCGGGTACACCGAGTAGTATTTGATACTCACTTATTGCTAAGTGGTATCTCGGATATTGAGAGAGAGGAGATGGAGGAATGGGCTTACACTACTCTTCAACTTGCTATGGGGGAGAATGTGATCTCCGAAATTAGTGGTGAGACTACCGCTAAAGGTATATGGGACAAGTTGGAAGAACTTTATATGAAGAAGTCGCTCACTAACCGTTTGATCTTGTTGCATACGTTTTTCACCTTCAAGATGAAGGAGGGTAATACGCTTAAGGAACATTTGAATGCCTTTGATGGCTTTCTCATTAAGATGAAGGCCGTTGATTTGAAGATTAAGGAAGAGCAAAAGGCGATGATATTATTATGTTCGTTGCCGGACCGTTATACGGGTTTCTCAAATAGTTTGATCTATGGCCGGGATACCTTGACTCTAGATGATGTCAAGACGGGTCTTCTTAGTGAGGAGTTGAGAGATCAAATGAAGGAGATGAGTGAGGGTAGTAGTGGAGCTAGTAGTGGTCATGGGTTGTTTGTGGAGAAAGAAAAGAATGTGAAGAAAGGAAACCGGAGGCGTTCTAAATCAAGAAAACCCGGTGGAAGAGGTAAATCGAAAGAGAGAAATAGCAAGTGCTTTATTTGCAAAAACCGAGACATTGGAAGAATGAATGTCCGAACAAAGATAAGAAGGAAGTAGCGTCTTCATCCATAGCGGTGGAGAGTGGGGATGGTGAGATAGATGAGAATGTGTTGACGGCGGTAGCATCGGGTGTTTCGGGTAATGAATGGGTTCTTGATTCAGGTGCGTCGTATCATATGATGCCAAATAGAATTTTTTTTCATCCTTTGAGGCCAAAGAGGGAAATCCAATTGCTATGGGAAATGGTGTTATTTGCAAGTCGATGGGTAGTGGCTCCGTGCAAATAAGGATGTTTGATGGAGTTGTTCGCACGCTCACCAATGTTCGCTATGTTCCGGGACTTAGGAAGTCGCTTATATCTTTGGGGCAATTGGATTCTCTAGGATGCAAGATCACTATCGAGAAGGGTTGCTTGAGGGTTTCAAAGGGGGCGCTTATGGTTATGAAGGGTGCTAGGACTCATGGTATATATTTGCTTCAAGGTGTGACCGTAGGAGGTGAGACTTGTGTGGGTGTTGATAGTTCTCATGACTTGGATGCGACACGGTTGTGGAATTTGAGATTGGGTCATGTCTCGGAGAGGAGTTTGGATATTCTTCGGAAGAGGGAGATGATCGAGGGTGAGAGTTTCAACAAACTAGAGTTTTGCGAGGAATGTGTCATGGGGAAGCAAACAAGGGTATCATTCGATGAAGGCAAGCATGACTCAAAGGAGGTTCTTGAGTATGTTCATTCGGATGTTTGGGGACCAGCACCGGTTACTTCTTTGGGAGGAGCAAGGTATTATATTTCTTTCATTGATGATTTTCTCGAAAGGTATGGGTGTATGTAATGGGGGCCAAGTCGGAGGCATTTGCTAAGTTCAAAGTGTGGACGGCTCTTGTTGAGAATGAGAGTGGTAAGACTTTGAAGGTGTTAAGGACCGACAATGGCGGTGAATATGTTTCGCTTGAATTCTTGGAGTATTGTAAGCATCACGAAATCCGGAGACATTTTACTACACCGGGAGACCCGCAATCTAATGGAGTAGCGAAGAGAATGAACCAAACTCTACTTGAGAAAGCTCGATGCTTGAGATTGACATCGGGTTTGTCTAAGGGATTTTGGGCCGAAGCTTTGTCAACCGCGGTGCATATTGTGAATCGAATTCCGTGCTCGGCCATTGGAAATAAAATTATGGAGGAAGTGTGGAAGGGGAAGAGTGTTGACTTGATATATCTTCATATGTTTGGTAGCCCGGTTTTTGTGCATGATCCGGGGAATGATAAGCTTGGAGCTAGAGCATTCAAGGGGATCTTGCTTGGTTTCACGGACGGCGTGAAAGGCTATCGGATTTGGAATCCGAAAATAAAGAAGGTTGTGAATTCTCGTCGTGTCACTTTTGATGAGTCGGCTTTATTCAAGGAGAATGAGAGCTCATCGGACGTTCCGGATTTGGTTCATGGTGAATCAAAGGAGAAGGAAGTCATTCCCACATTCTGTCCAAGTGTTTGTAGAGTTGAAGAAGCTCGTGGGGTTGAAGCGGTTGATGAAACATCACATAGTCCACATGGTTCCTCTAGTGATGTTGGTGATGTACATGATACTAGAGAAGTTTCGACTCAAGGTGGAGCCGAAAGGGGTTTGGGTGATAGTATTGCTACTCGGGTTGGTCGACGTGAAATAAGGCCTCCCGAAAGATATGGTGATTGGAACTACCTTAGCTTTTGTGATCATTTGGACTATGCTCTCAATGTAGTCCAAGATGAGCCAATGGACCTTGATGACGACATGGGGTCGAGAGAGAGCTCGAAGTGGATTTGCGCCATGGAGGAAGAGATGCAACTGTTAATGAAGAACCGAACTTGGGAGTTGATCCCACTTCCTCAAGGAAACCGTGCTATAGGGTGCAAATGAATTTACAAGGTGAAGGATAATGGAAGATACAAAGCAAAGTTAGTGGCAAAGGGGTTCTTACAAAGTAAAGGAAAGGAGTATGATGAAATTTTTGCACCGGTGGTTCGTCATACATCTATCCGGGTTTTACTAGCCATAGTTGCTATCCATGACTTGGAGTTGGAGCTACTTGATGTGAAAACCACCTTCTTGCATGGAGACTTGGATGAAGATATCTACATGGAGCAACCGGAAGGGTTTGTTGTAGATGGTAAGTCTAAAATGGTTTGCAAGTTGAAGAAATCACTATATGGGTTACAACAATCGCCTACAATGGTACAAGAGATTCGATCATTTCATGCTTGAAAGTGGCTTCCATCGAAGCATCAAGGATGCTTGTGTATATTTCAAGAGGTTGGGAAATGATTGTTGGATGTATTTACTCTTGTATGTGGATGATATGCTCATTGCTTCCAAGGATAAAAATGAAATCAACAAGTTAAAGATGCTTTTGAAATCGGAGTTCGAGATGAAGGATCTTGGAGAAGCAAGAAAAATCTTGGGCATGGAAATTGGTAGGGAACGAAAGCATTTTGAGTTAAGATTGACTCAAAAGGAATACATAAAGAAAGTGCTTTGCCGGTTTAGCATGGAGGATGCAAAGGCGTTAAATACACCTTTACCTTTGCATATGAAGCTTTCGGATAAGGGATCACCTAACGGGGATAAAGACAAGGCTTATATGGGAAAGGTGCCATATGCAAGTGCGGTTGGTAGTTTGATGTACGCAATGGTGTGTACAAGGCCCGATATTGCAAATGCCGTCGGGGTGGTTGGTCGCTATATGGCTAATCCAGGGAAATCGCATTGGGAAGCCGTGAAGGCTATATTGAGATAATTGAAAGGCACAACATCTCATGGACTTGTCTTTAGCAGTAGTGATGAGAGGAGTTGCAAGTTGGTTGGTTATTGTGACTCGGACTACGCCGGTGATAGGGATTGAAGGAAATCAACTTCCGGGTATGTCTTCACACTTGGCGGGACAGCCGTTAGTTGGTGATTAAGATTGCAAACCATAGTTGCTTTATCCACTACGGAGGCGGAATTGATTACCGCTGTGGAAGCGGCGAAGGAGGCACTCTACTTGAAGCGATTGTTGTGTGACTTGGGTTTCGAACATGAAAGTGTCGACGCTCGATGTGATAGCCAAAGTGCTATCCATTTGGCGGAGAATTTGGCGTTTAGCTCACAAACCAAGCATATTGAGGCGAGGGAGTCATTTCTTGTAGCCCTGGATAAGGGTAAGCTAGTATACCTTCGGAAAGTGCACATAAACGATAATGCGGCGTACATGTTTACTAAAGCATTGCCGTATGGGAAGTTCGAGCATTGCTCGAACTTAATTCGCTTGTTGAGTTGCTAGGTGCCACGGGGTGGCACTGGGTGGAAAGAGTGATTTTGTTTGTGTTTGATGGAAAGGAATAGCGGTGAGAGATTGGAAATCTATCTTCATGGTAAGTACTTGTTACACTCCCGAGTACATTGTCCTTTGGTGAGACGGTTTTTGGTTTGAATGTTTTCAGCACTACATTGGCGGGTGGGGGCTTTGCCTGAACTCGTTGGTGTAGTGGGGCGGTGGCCATGCCGGTGCTCATTGGGGAACATTCAAGTTTGCTTGGTCGAAGGTAGAAGGAAATGCTTGGGGCATTGGAGTTTGGAGTAGAGATGGTTATAGTATCGAGGTGAAGTTTTGAAGTATGCGATACTATATGTTGGATTGAAGTGGACGAAGATAGCTACGAGTCGGAGGTGACCATTCGCAAATCGGAGTTCGCAAGAGAAAGTTATGAGCTGAAAGGTGTTTGGTGTCAGCAGGCTGGTGCGATAGACGTCCGTCGTAGGAGACGACGGACGTCTGAGTTGTCAGGGTGAATTTTTCTGAGAGTCCTGACAGACGTCGGTCATCCCCACGACAGACGTCTGAGAGAGGGACAGACGTCTGTCATATTGGGGACAGACGTCTGAGCTGAGAGCTGAAGCCCAATTAATTCCCTGGGAGGGACAGACGGCTATCACCCCCCACGACAGACGTCTGACGAGAGTTATGGGGTATTTCGGGCTGGAGTTTTTGACAACTGATTTGTGGATACTTGGAGGGCAATTTTGGTAATTGGCCTATCCCTATATAAGCTATTTTCTGGTGTGAATTAGGGAGAGCTTGAAAAACTTGATTTGGGATCAAGGGTTTATTCTCAAGGGTGAATTAGGGTTTATAACCTAATTCCAATTCTTCAATTCTATTCTCCTTAAACTCTTTTCTATATTGAAATATAGTGATCATTGGATCAATCTCTTGTATTCCTTTCATCGTGGTAATAAAATACTCCCTCCAAAGTGGATGTACACTAACAAGATGTTAGTGGAACCACTATAAATCCTTGTGTGATTTATTTTTGCTACTTTGTCATTAGTTTCTTGCTTGTGATTGAGATTTGGATTGTTCATGATCGGTTGATCTTTGTTTGGTGACTAGAGCTATTGTTTTGGTTGTTTTTGCAAGTCTAACAACGATCTAATCTTCTGCTAGCGCTTTGTGGTTTAGATATCGGATTCGAATGGCCTTGAATCGGATTAATCACAACGGTTTCAACACTTTCTACTTTTTGCAAGAAATATAAAATGGTGAAATACATATTGTTTATCAACTGCTTCTCATGTTGACATAAATACCCATAATACCAACTAGTTTGATTTTTAAACAGACAAACTCACTTGTTTAAATTCGGGTTTGTTTAAAGAGTGACTATGAATTTAGCAAACCACATGATATGATATCAATCAGTTGCCCTTCTAAACATGAGACGCCATATTTGTTTCTTAATAACCTCCATGATGTTTACTGGAAAACCGGATTTATGTACCCTACTGTCCAAAGGGTAGGCAAAATATATCTTTGTCCATAAAAGCGCTTAAAAGAAATCTAGTCCCAGTTACAAATCGTTCCAGTATTGCACAGCTAACATGAGATGGAAACTTTGCAGTCCTTGTGATAAAGGTAGTTGGGTTTGATATAATATTTATGTTCGCTGTGAAGGAGCCTCTAGGAAACAATACTCAAGCGCTATTCTCAGTTAAAAGCATGAATCATTTCACATTGCAGAAACCAACTTGTACTGCCTCACCTTTCGTATGTTTGCCTTCAAACTCCACCTTTACTTTGTCGTCACCCATCGGCTTTGTTTTCCCCTGGTGCTCTTCTGTTCGGTACACCAATGGCGGCGTAGTTCGTCGCCAAGCCTCACGTTCAAAAACGTATACACAAACTCTACATCGGCCTCAAACTTGACATCCACTCGTTCTCTTCCTTATGGTGCACCACACTTGTGTGCACCTGCACACGCAACTGAGTTGCCGTATCTTTCTCAACCCCGCCCACATATGTAACACCCTCTGCTGAGCTCATTCATGAGCCATGATCAACTTCTAACTTCCCCGACCAAGTTTTCGCAGTTCAACTCTAATTTATATTTTTTTATGTTTACTGATGCTTCCTATATTTAGGAACTAATATATAAATCTTTATTCATTCGTTTGGTTACTACACTTCTTATTGCGCAAATCTCCAACATCTAATTATCTTAAACTCCTTTTTAACTCATACTAAAGCTTTGGATTATAAACTTTTTGTAGTGACAGGGGATGAATACATCCCCTGTTAAACACTCACACAACCAGGTTTTGTCAAACACTCTAAGTCCTAATCTACTTAATATCTAGATGATGAGAATATATGTGCATATTAGTACATATGCAGTTTAATTCCTATGCATGATATTCAATGAGATGTAAGTATGATCATATACAAATATATGATCAATTAAATACCGTAGACAATGATTTAAAATTAGTATATAACAGCAAAGCGTTTTCAAGTGTTTACTCATAGGCAAAACATACATGGTTCTAAATACCAATACTTGCATTAACATTATAAACGGGGATAGAAAAATAAAGTTTGAATAGTTTTAGTTTACTCACCTTCTTAGCTTTCCCCTGTTTTTCTGATTTCCTCTGCTACTTCATGAACTAAGTTTGCTTGATCTCAAATGTTTTTTTTGTGTGTGGAAGAGGTATGGGTTCTAAGTGCTTATTTATAGATAATCCTTAATTATTAAACAATTCTCTCTTAGGTTAGACTTACCCCTTTTTCCTATCCTATAAAAAAAAATTATGCAGGAAGAAATGATTTGTTTAACTAAGATATTTCCTATCTTCTTATCTTTATCTTTCTTCCTAGAAACATAATCTTTCCAAACCATACTCTATTTATTGCTGCGCATGTCTTTGATTTGGTTTGCAATTTAAAATGTTTTACTTACCCTTTAAGTATTTAGATATTTTGCTAATAATGATTTTATATATGCAAGTTGCATTGATGTGTTTTTTCTTTAGGGAATGCTTGCCTATACACTAGTCATGGTTAAATCAAATTAAGTGTACCGACTTTTAGCTTCCTCTTTTGTTTGTTTCCACATGAATTTACCCTTTGTCATTTTCACTTGGTCAATTTACCAAACATGTTATGTGCGTGTTACATTTTATGTCAATGTATATATAAATGGCCAATTGTTTCCTGCATATGATACTTTACTGGCCCTTATTTGTTTCAAAGTCCATTACATTTCTAAAGTGACAAAATGCCTCTTCCATATGTGTATTTATGTTATCATTTGTATGTGTTTATTTTCAATGTTCTACTTTGAATTTATGTTTTTATATTGCATACTTATATTTAAAACATACCCAAATATACACATTATTAGTGTATTCATACTTATACCCTTTACACATATATTTATACTTATTCTAGTTTGTTTAGATAAACATATTTTATGATTTAATTACTTTATTAAATCAATATTTATCATTAACAAAGACTAGCTAAAAACCAGGACATTACAATCGTTCTTAAAAGATTTCTAATGCTATATGAACATATGCAAAAGTGTGTTTATATGTTCCTTATATAATGCAAAGATCAGGCGGTCTACTGATTCAGTTGACCTCCTTCATGCAAAACATGATAGTTCTATGCGTCCATTATGTATGCAAAAGAATCCTAATGATACATATCATTTCTATATGAGTGCACAATCATTCATTCAAATGCAGAATCCATATGATAACACATTCAATATACATCCATTAATTTAAATATGCACACTCGTTCATATGCATTATGAAAGTGATTGAGCCGATCAAGTGCCTAATGTGTGTGTAAATACATCCACGAGCAACCACTATCAAACACTTACATCCACCAAACATAACATGTCTCAAACACATGTTTACAACCTTAGAATTTTCCTACCTAAAGGTCGAAAATATAATCGAGAGGATACACTAAACAATAGAATAAGTATAAACAAAGCGGTAGAAAAAGGAGAAGTTAAGAACATACCCTCAAAAAGGAAATGGTACGCCGTGCGTATCTTGTCTTTAGTCTCCCAAGTCGCGTCTCCTTAATCATCTCCCCATTGGACTTTAACCAACTTGACCTCTCGATTGCTTAATTATTTGACCTTCGATCCAAGGATGCATGTAGGAGCTCGTCTAATAATGGCATCTCGCTCTACTTCCACTTCTATAAGCATGCTCGGCTCTACTACTTCCGCAGTATCGTGCAAACACTTCTGCAAATGTGACACATGAAATACGTCATGAACACCACTATGCTTCTCGGGCAACTTCACTCTGTAGGCCATCTGTCCAATTCGCTCTGTAATGGGGAATGGCCCTACGAACCTTGGTGCCAATTTCCCTACAGACCCGAAACGAACTACATTCCTCAACGGTGATACTTTAATAAAGACCATGTCTCCAACATTGAACTCAAGATCGGTCCTTCTCTTATCAGCATTTGACTTTTGCCGGTCCTGTTCCCTCTTCATGCGTCTTCGAATCAAGTCTATCTTCTCTGAAGTTTCCCTAATCATCTCGCGCCCAAGAAAAATCTTATCCGTAGACTCCCACCAACAAGTAGGTGATCAGCAAGGTCATCCATATAGAGCTTCAAAAGGTGCCATGCCAACACTAGTCTGATAGCTGTTGTTGTAGGCGAACTCTACTAATGGAAGATGTTCCTCCCGTGTCCCTCTAAAGTCCAAGATGCATAATCTCAAAAGATCTTCTAGAATCCGATTCACTCTTTCCGTTTGACCGTCCATCTGAGGGTGATAAGAGGTGATCAAACACAATTGCGTTCCTACCGCCTCTTGCAAGCTCTTCCAAAACTCACTAGTGAAAATGGGATCTCGATCGCTTACGATACTAGAAGGTATGCCGTGTAGACAAACTATCTCTCGGAGATAAACAAATGCTAACCATGCCGCTGTTCTTTTACTCTTAACGGGAACGAAATGGGCACTCTTGGTAAGTCTATCCACTACTACCCAAATCCCCGTATTACCCTTCCTTGACCTCGGCAACCCGTCGACGAAATCCATGGAAACACTTTCCTATTTCCACTGTGGAACCTCTAAAGGGTGAAGCAAACCACCGGGCTTCTTTTGCTCAGCCTTGACTTGCAGGCACACTAGGCATCTAGAAACATGCTCAGCCACATCCTTCTTCATTCCGTCCCAAAAGAAAACTCGCTTCATGTCCTTATACATCTTGTCACCAGTGGGATGTATGGTCATCTTAGAACGATGTGCCTCTTCAAGGATTGTCCTCCTCAAACTCTCATCTTGTGATACGCAAAGTCTCCCATCTCTACGTAACCAACCTTTGTCATCTATAGTATACCTACTAAGATGGCTCGAAGACTCCCCTCTTATGAGCTTGTCTATTATCTCTATCAACTGTGGGTCATCTCGCTGTGCTGCACCTATCTGTCCCAAAAGTGTAAGTCGCACCTCTAACGATGCCAACAAACTAGGTACATAATCAATAGAGGGACTAAAGTCAAAGGTAGAGATATACTCTAAACTCTGCCGCTTGACAAACAAAGGGCTCAAAGTCAACTTATTTCTACTCAAGGCATCAGCTACAACGTTACCCTTGCTAGGGGTATCTGCAATCTCAAAATCGTAGGATGCTAAGAACTCCATCCACCTCTGTGGCTTTAAGTTTAAATCTTTTTCGGAGAACAAGTACTTTAGTGACTTATGGTCTGTATACAACTCAAACTTCTCGCCAAGGAGATAATGGCGCCAAGACTTAAGTGCGAAAACTATAGCGGCTAATTCTAAGTCGTGGGTAGGGTAATTCTTCTCATGGACCTTTAACTGCCTCCCACCATAACATATCATCCTTCCATCTTGCATCAAAACTGCGCCAAGCCCTGTCCCGCAAGCATCGGTATACACTGTGAATGGCTTACTCCCATCCGGAAAAACTAAAACTGGAGCTGTCATCAATGCCCTCTTCAATCGTTGGAAAGCATCATCACAGTCAACATCCCAAGAAAAGGTCAAATTCTTTTTCGTCAACCATGTAAGTGGGGTCGATATCTTAGAAATGTCCTTAATGAACTTTCGATAATAGCCCGCCAAACCAAGAAAACTTCTTACTTCCGTTGCATTCTTAGGAATCTTCCAATCTTGGATTGCTACCACCTTCGCGGGATCCACTGCTATCCCTTCCTTAGAGACCATGTGCCCTAAGAACCTCACCTCCTTTCTCCAAAAATGACATTTGGAGAACTTAGCTTTTAGTTGATATGCTCAAAGGGTCTCAAAGACTTCCCTAAGATGTACGGCATGCTCTTCCTCGCTTCTAGAGAATATCAAGATATCATCCACAAAGACCACCACGAACTTATTTAGAAACTCCCTAAACACCCTACTCATCAAGTCTACGAAATATGCGGGTGCATTCGTCAAACCAAAAGGCATGACGAGCCATTCAAAGAAACTACATGGAGTTCTAAAAGCAGTCTTATCTATACTATCCTCGGCTACCCTCAACTGATGAAATCCTGTAGCTAAGTCCAACTGCGAGAAAACCAAAGCACCAACCAACTAATCAAACAAGTCATCTATCCTCGGCAATGGGTGTCTGTTTTTCTTCATGAGCTTATTAAGCTCCCTATAGTCCACGCACAATCTAAGTGAACCATCAGCCTTCGTGGCAAAAACAACTGGAGCACCCCACTCCGAGATACTTCTTCTTATGAATCCTTTCTCAAGCAACTCTTTCACTTGTTTACTAAGCTTCCTCCTTTCCCTTGGAGCCATGTGGCGCACCGGAAATGCAACTGGCTTTGCATTGTCCACCAAGTATATACGGAAATCTATCTCGCGTTTTGGAGGTAAGCCCTAACCTCCTCAAAGAAATCTGCATACTCATGGACTACTCTAACAGATTGCAAATCATCAATAGATGTGTCAAGATATTCTAGGTAGCTAAGCATAACAGAACCCTTAGGGTCGCATGAGCTATTGAGAGTATTACCCAAACTAGTCAACAGTCTAACTACCCTCTTTTCACAGTCAAGAATGGCACCATATCTGGCTAGCCAATCCATTCCTAGAATCAAACCATAACCCATGAACCCAAGCACATAAGCGTTGCATTCAAACTCAACGCCATACACAAATATTCTCAAACGATGACATAACATAGACAGATGAGCCGTACCCCCAAAAGGATTTCAGACAACATTGGGATCCATAACTAAACTAGTATTTAGGTGCAGTGTTTCAACTAACGAAGCAGATACAAACGAATGTGAAGCGCCAGAGTCAAACAAAGTTCGAACAGGATGATCAAAAAGGTAAATTAAACTTTCAACAGAAATGTTTCTACCTCTCTCCTGTCCTGGTGCCATGAGAGCATGAACCTGCCCTCCAGAAGTAGGTCCTGTCCTCTGCCCTTGCCCTTGCCTCCTCGGGCAGTCTTTAATCATATGTCCTGCCTTACCACATTGGAAGCAACCTGTTTTCTTCTTCCTACAGTCCTTACTTAAGTGGCCCAGTGTTCCACAATTAAAACAACTTTTCTTCCCTTGGCCCTTGTTATCCTTACCACCTTTCTTTTGTTGTTGTTGTGCTTTCTTTGGATCCACTTTCTTATCATGTGCCTTAACTACATTAGCAACTTTCTCTTCTTTATGTATCAGCGCCATATCAACAAGATTCTCGAAAGTAGCCCCCATTGGAATGTGGGACATAGCCAACCCGTGTAATGGTTCATTCGGACCCTTGGCAAACCTCAAGGCCTTCTCATATGGTGTATTAACTAATTCCATACCAAATCTTGCTAACTAGTTAAACTTGTTAACGTACTCCTTCATAGATAAAATCCCTTGTTTCAAAGCCAAGAACCTCTCCATGTATAAACTCTCCTCTGCTTGTGAAAGAAACTTCAACTCGAACCTTTGTCTAAAATCCATCCATGTATCCACTGCACGTCCTCCATTAGTTACTTCCCACCAAAATGCAGCTTCATCCTTCATCAACCAAGCAGCTAGCTGAACCTTCCTTCCATCGTCTGTCTCAAAGATACCAAACAAGTCTCCACTTCCTTGAGCCAATTCTGAGCCTTAACAAACGTCTCAGTCCCATAAAATGGCTTTTCGCCCATCGCACAGAAGTCTTTGCATATCTTAGAAAAAGCGTCTACACGGGGAGGTAGAGGAGGAGCGGCTGCAGCTGGGGGAGGAGGAACGTCTGCTGGGCCTGCGGCAGTAGCCCTAGCCTCCAGATACCTTCTGAACCAGCCTGGTATCTGTACGCCCTCGGGTATTACGGGTTCCCCAGACATGCTGAAAGGAAAAAGGAAGAGATTCAAAACAGAGAATCGAAAGATAGATACATGGATTTTGGGGATTATGTTTTTCATAATAAACCTTTCTCTTGAAAACACCTTCTTTAGAAAAGGTTTTTGAAAATACTTCTAAAAAAATTGCTTTTGAAAATGGTTTTCAAAATCTTTTATCTGTTCTGGTAACCTCGCTCTGATACCATGTGTAGCAACCCACGTCCGTTAATGTCACTCACTAAGGGAATGCATTAACTTTCATGGAGTATTATAAGAGTATAGAACATAATATCGCAAGACAGATATATAAAATGGTACTTAAGAAAATTCAAATTCATTCATTACAGCGGAAAAACAAAACATGTTTGGTTACAACATCAAAACCACAAGCTAGAGCCAAGTACACAAATATCCATCTTGAACAAAATTATTATCAGAGTACATAAAAGTAAAAGCATAATCCCACTCCTTAAAGCCAAAATGAAAAAAAAAGATAAAGATGAGCATTACTCTCAACACTTCCAAGCACTTCAAGAAGAAAGAAATCCAAGTCAAGCTCCACTAATTCCACCCTGAGGACCTGGGGGGGAAAGGAAAGAAAAGAGGCGAAACAAAAAGAGTCAGACATAAAGTCTGGTGAGTCCAGTGACTTTAACAATATAATCAACAAAGTAACAGGATACGAACATAAACTGGATATAAGAGATGACTGTAACATAAGCATATATGATAGGGTAAACAAGATGAACAAGATATAACTTTGATTGCGCTTCTAACTACTATTAGATAATTCCTACACCGCACCAATGCTAATTACACCGCACCATTACTAGTTCCACACTGAAAGTTGATCCCTCTTACTAATCATAATAACAATAATGGTTGTTTCGTGTACTCCAAGCTGCTTTCATAGGTGCCGCCTGCTCCTATCTCCACTAGTTGTACCCACTACCCTCCCCATTCGATCGGCTCCCTAACTCGTAGATACCCATGTTGGTCCCACAGTAGGGTGTATCACTCCCTAAAGTGGCAACCTGATACTACTAAAAATGTACGGCTTATACCTACACAATGCAACAACGTCTTACCTACCAGCCCGGACCCACGCACACACGTGACCCCGTTGGACTTGCACTGCCATCGCTAATTCTTTATTGACCTCTTACAATCAAACCAGTAAGCGTGTCCAGTCCTCGACGCAGTTCGAGCTTACATAGATACAGAATGGGTTACTGGTTGAAAAGGGTCCACACACTTGACACAAGCTTCCCTCCTAAGCTTGGTCCCCACTAGGAATTCCCACTTAACCCCTTCTTATTCTCATGTCTTCTTACATGTTTCACCTTGGTTAAGTGCTTCTAATTGTATTTCACATGTCACCCATGTTACCCACTTAACCCTTTTATTATACCCATGTCTTACTACATGTCTTATCTTGGTTAAGTGTCCATTAATTCATTATAATCGTAATCTTGCAAGAACTCCCACATTAGATTGCCGTTTTGCGGTTGCTGGATATGTCGGGCGGTTCCGGGTAGTCTTATACCGCAATCTGAATCTAACCTCGTGTCTTTGCACTATTATGTATCTAATTTCTGCCTTTGACATCTCACATTAGATTACCAAATTGCAGTTGTTGGATGTGCCAGGCGGTTCCGGGCAGTCTTATACTGCAATTCGAATCTAACCTCGTGTCTTAGGCGTTTATTATCACTTTCTTGATTCAAGTTCCAATTTTAAATCTTGGATTATAATATATACCTGTTAGACCAAAAAATGACACTAACACCCAATATGATAGATTTCTTATATAATAATTGAGAATAATCATCAAGAAGCATAGGAAAAGAATCAACACCCGAGATTTATAGTGGTTCGGCGTTAACGAGTCTACGTCCACTTTATAGTTTCTCATTTTATTCCGAAATCACAATTATAATGAATACATTAACTCAATTACTCGAAATCAATGAATATTTCTCTTCGAACTCATTGATTTTCATTGGAGAAGAAGGTGGTTATCTATATAGGAATTCGGCCATGGTAGCCATGAACATACAAAGTGCGAAAATCCCCCTGAAAATGGTGCGTGAACCTGTATTTAATGGCATAGAGTTGGTTAGGGTTGAGTGGCCACGTGGCAGCATTAGAGGAAAACTCGCAAGTAGTGGAGAAAGTGGAGGAATGGGATTCATTTTGTGGGTTTACAGCTCCTGGCGGATCGGAAATTGTTCTATCCGATCTGGTGTTTGTGTGGCGACTTCTCCAGACTTCTTCGTAAGCTGCTGATATGGGATCGGGTCGAGTTCGACCCGATCCAATAATTCGATCCGCGAAGAAGTAGAGAGGCAAGCTGCTTCAGGTGAGGGGTTCGGGTCTAGCTTCATGCAATCCGAAGCGGGGAGCATTTATCGATATGTTCGGGGCATGGGCGGATCGGGTAAGATTCTATGCGATCCGATCCGGTTGTGACGTGGTAACAGTTATCCAAATATAGGTAGACTGGGTCGCGTATACTCGACCCGAGTCGGTCGGCTTCATGCTTGTTGATACACGAGTTTTCCACCTTGGTTTGATACTTCCCTGTTGACTCGAGCTGACTTCGTTACTCATGAATGATCCTCTAAGCTTTGTGTGGCCTGATAACAAAGTAGGCTAACATTTTGCCCCCCAAAGTATGTCTTATCATAGATGAGATGTGCTTTGAATAAATCAGGCTGACTCTTCTTGGAAAATCATCTATCCTTGAGAATGCTTTATCAAATTGTTGTGTTCTCTTAAGCAGTTCTGTCACTCAAAACTTTTCCTGTACAAATGGCTTGTTATATATCGCATAGCCTTCACAAGCACTCTTTGGGCCAAATCCTGTGGTTGGAGTAGTCGAAATGATTGAGAAATTATTTAAACCTCGTCGAATCAAGAAGTTAAGTTCTTTCATCACAAGTTACATAAGATTGCTAGCTCCCGCGCATGTGATCATGCCTGCAAGATCTTTACAAACGACGTCGTTTTTTCATGCAAATCAAACGTATCGTAGATTTAGACTTTCTTTCGCATACGAGTCAATGTATAAAGTAGCCATCCAAGTCATGGGGGCAGTATAAGAATCTCCGAACTTTAAGCTAGCTTCTAGACTGTTGGGATACATCACATCAGAATTGGTGCATGAATCTAACATTTGCGCTTGTCTTGGGACTATCCCGGCGTCAGGATATTAATCAGATCATATCAAAAGAAATCCACGACCATTTCGGGTCCTTTCATAGTCTCGTGATCACATACAAATCAACAAGGGATGTCGTTGAAATCATATAAACCAGTGCTCGTAAGATCATAACAATCATAAGGTAGTTGGAGAGTTCTCCTCATTCTCTATTTGCGGTAGTTGCAGATCAAGTCTTTGAAGTCACGTTTGATTCATTAGCGGTCTTTCTTGAATGGTCAAGAAGAATCATATCATATTCCACAGATATAGTTTATATGTTCCGAATCAACCGTCGAGTCAGAATCATGTTCAAAGTTAGTCTACCAGTTGAAGTTCATGCTCCAGCATCAGTGGAGGACAAGCGAAGTCAGTGCTTATGTCCTCAGCATTGTTGGGGTTGGACTACGTCAATTGGATGTTCAGTCTTCTAGCCTTTAAATGTTCTTTATTCATATTGGGTTAGAACTGAAGGTTCAGGAATCTTAGTCAACCTGTGTTGTTCTGTGCTCTTTCTCAATTCGTCGAGGATTGGAGTTGTATACACGAATGGTCGAATCACATTCGCGTCGGTGTCATCCCATCTGTTTAGTAAGAAAGCGGGGATCGCTTTATTGAGTGTCAGTGAAAATACTTTCCTCGCATCAACCACGGAGTTGGTGTCAATCATGCAAGCGAGCGAACGCCGTTAGGAAGTTATTCGAGCTCCTTCGTTCATGCTTTGACATAATCTAAAATAGCCATCATAATATTGTTGAGTCTATCTCTCATGCTTGGTTCCACTGAGCTTGACAATCAAGACCACGGGCTTGATCAATGAAATTGGTACTTTTCGAAATTGTAGATTCCTGCTAGTCTTTTCCAGGGCTTTTCTCTTGTCTTTATTATTTTAAGATTCAGATGAAGCTTTATTCATTGTCATGAAAACATTGAGACCATCCATCTCAATATTAGTATACTCTTGTTGCAATAATTCACCAAAGCCTTTGGGTAGGTCTTGATGCAGGAAAACTTTATTGCCTAAGTTACCCAGAATACTGGGTACTGCTGCCATCAACACCATAGATGGTTCAGCCGATCTGCTGATGTCACTGCAGCGCTAAATCTTTTGAGGAACGAATGCAGGATCTCGTCAGACTTCTGTTTGATTGAAATGAGGAGCATGACATTCTTGGGCGATAGATGTGGACCTTTGATTGCTTAGTGAATTCGGTGACCAAAGCGTTCCAACGGTTGATCAATTTAGATGCATGCCGCTAAAAATTGTACAACAACTATATGAGCCAAGATCTATAAATGGTAGCTTGAAGTGCAGGGAGTTGCTGAAATACCTGATCTCACATGTGAAAAAGTTTTGACTGATGTTGCTTACATCATCATTGAGGTGTGCCGCCTCTGGTAAAGCCTCAATTAACATTGGCGATCTGGCCTTTATTTTTGAGGAGTCGTTATCAATTGTCTAATTTAGCGCTGGTGGCCCCAGCATGAAGTCTTGAAGTGAGTGGAAGCTAGTTTCTGGCTTCTTAGGTCCACATATGTGATAGTCGTCAATCAAGCTTCCGTCCTGTAATTCTGGATGGTGATTCGCGGCTTGGATGTATGCGGGATAGTCTTGGGTCTCCCCTCCAAGCTCTAAGGATCGGAGTTGGGTGGAGATAAGATTAAATTATAGGTGGCTCAAATGCTTCTACTTTCCCCTACATTAAGGAATGGGGAGCTTCATGTCGAGGTTGAGTTGGGTTGGATTTGAAACATTCATTCGAATTGGAGCAGAGGATGGTCGGACTCCATTTACAGTGGCTCTTGCATTGTCGTCGTTTTCATCCAGAACGTTACGTTAGAAGTTGCATGCTGCATGTGTCTAGGAGGAGGTTGATTTCCCCTTGTTTCATCCAAGACGACGTTGTCAACTTGTCGTAGGGTCTCGTGCGATATGAACTACGGAGCAGGGAGTGTTCGAGCCAAGTTCATTGTCGCTTGAATTCCCACGGGTGCTCACTCCTGCGAGTAAATCGTTGTTTCTTGGCCTTCCATCTATACAAGTAAAGAAGTTAACCATCATTTTCCGTTGTTTCTAGAGAAGTTCGTCTTGCCGAGCATCTGGGTTCTCAATTCATAAAATGGCACCATCCATTTCATATCTAGTTTGACGTGTTGAGGGATCATCGCAAGAAGAAATCTACTGACTTCCTTCGTTCTAGCGCCTTCTGTACCAACATCCTCAGCATGGAAGAAATTTCTATCTTGCTTCGTCTTAGCCCTTGAGTCGGAGTATCAGGCAATTCGCTTCCTTACAAGCTAGAAGTCAAAGTAATAACGTGCCCCCTCATCCGGGGTGTTTCAATTGGAAAATCGGTCGAGACTAGCAAATGGACGTTCACTCTGCATCCATTCTGTGGTCCTCAAGCGACCTGGCAAGATCGAGGTATAAGTTAGACACAAACATGTAAGTCATGCCATCTGTAGATATTTTCAGCGGTATGCCTCCAATCCAGGGGTAATGGCATATGACACGTGATGGTTAGATCACATCCTTTTCAAATTTAAACGAAGGGAGGCGTATTCTGGATAGTCAGGGAAATCTTCAATCCATAGAAATCCTAAATGCCACGACCGTTTCAGATCGTATTAAGACCGAAAAATCGGCGATCACTCAAGATTGTATTAAGGTCGGGTAGAAATCCAAGAATCTCAGGGCTTCGCCGGGTCCTTCTCAGCCGCGAATATTAAGTCGCATGACATGTCATTGAATAATTCACTACTAAGGCCTCGTTTGGGTCGCCGCCTCGAGTTATGTAGGATGCTTATCATTAGGCATCAACATTAGTCTTCTGGACGTGGCCCTTTATTTGTTTTCTACTGCCCTGTTATTGTTGCGAGTGCGGGCCTCGCGTTCTTGACCAGTTAGCCTTTATAAATCTGCAACAGCAAACAAAGTGGTATTCCTGCAATATCATACATTTTCAGGTTTGTTATATATTTCAATCGAATATATTTGTAGTCAGAGCATTACTACACTGAGTAGTAAGCAATAAATCACATCACAAATCAGATAAGGGTTTCAATTCGGTATCCCTGCAAATCATAATCCCTGCAAATAAATATCATATCACAGCTATCGTAGAGGTGTGATGTGTGTGTATACCCCAATCAATAGTGAATAAAGTGCCTGGTCAGAGCTTGTTTGGGATTGATTAGGATCGATAGTGCATCGCCCCCCATGTCCGGAAATGAGGGGTTCGGGCTCAGCTTTCATTCTTGCCCCCGATCCTGTAGCGAGGTAGGAGCCCTTCCATGGCATTTAATCATAATGCCTTTACACTCTCCTATCGTATGCCCAGGGTAGAGTTTGAACTTAGCTTTCATTCTGCCCCCCAATCCTTCAGTGGTATAGGAGTTCATTTGCAGCGCTCAATCCCTGGTGCCCTTATACTCTCCCGTCGGATTCCAAGGGTAGAGTGGAATCAAAGCGGTCTTATAGTCATGGTGCATCTTCACGCCTTGAGGACGAGATCTTCACTTCCTTTATACTCTCTCTCGAATCATGAGAGTTAGGGTTGTGGACGTCGTCTTCTCGTCCTTTATACTCTCTCTCGAATCATGAGAGTTAGAGTTGTCCGGGCGAATGGTCATGTCATTCGCCCCAGCGTTTCTTCTTCACTTTGTTTCAAAGAGGAGTCTGTCGTCTCGAATGTCGTTCTCAAACTCGGTTTTAGTCCTTACTCCATGTTTCACTCTGGCGGACGGAGATTTTTGGGCAAGCGGTCGGATCACACTTGCCGAATCTTTGCATTCCTCCATTCAATCTATAGGAGGATTAATTAGCACCAAGATTCAAGTACCTGCATCAATCATGTCGTACAAGTTAGTCATGTCAATAATTCAGGAAGCATGTAAAAGTAGATCGCATAATTGAAAAGTAAGCATATCAAGGGGCAGTGCTGCTCCTTTATTCGGATTCATGTAATTTGGTGGTGTCGTGCATAGGATCGAGCCATGTAGCTAGTCGGGCTGCATATATCTGGAGTTAGATTCCGACCTTGAGCTATACAACTCTACTTAAATGGAGGGTGTGGCTTTGTATACGAGCAGTTCAGCCGAGCCCGTTATGGGTTTATTCCATAGCTCCATATGCGGGTGCTAGAAGTCTGATCGATGTCAAAATCGGGGTACCTACACCATCCACATATTAATTCATTTGAGTCAATTACATCAATAATGTAACGCCCCGCCTCTATACCCACCATAGTCAAGTTCATTTCATGTGAAATGTCGTCGGCCACAACGGAGAATAAGATTTGTTAGGAGCGACCATTAATATATTTACTCTTGCTTGGAAAGTAACGTCGAATGGCACGGCCGTACCAAAAATTTCGACATGACCATTCCAGGCGAAGGGCATCTACACAACGACATAATAGCCTCAGAACACATACAGAATAACATAACACAGATAGTCATAGATATTCACATCATAGGCAAATAAACTGATATGAATACAACACCATAAGTGTTTACATCAATTAGAGGTCATACACGACACTCTAACACCAAAATAATAAGTACATGTACCAAATCCCATACTAATAATGATACATGTCATAAAAGTAGTCAACTACGTATATCCAAAAGTCTGCAACTATAAAGCAGTTAAGCTAAGAGTCATCATAAGGTCCCAGCAGGAATGTCACCTGAGCACCTGTAACACTTGGGTCTGACCCGAGTATTATTTAAGAAAATAAACAATAAACGGATCAGTCAAACCATTCTTATTCATAACATGAGGCAATGTAAAGAGATATAGCATAAATGACATGATAGGAATAAACAAGGTGATTCATGAATATTATGAAATACATGATGTCAACGTATATAAGATCTCAATAAATCTCAAGCCAAGCAAAAGATCATCTAATCAATAAGAATTGATAATTAAATGCCAAACAGGAATCAAATTGACGTGCATCGCATCAAAGTAAATCAAGAATCCAGAAATCACTCGAAATCTAGAAAACATCATAAAAACGAAGATCCCCACGGTGCCGGGTGCCGAAGCTCCCCACCGTGCCGGGAGTCGAGGTTCCCCACGTGCCGGGTGCCGAAGCTCCCCACCATGCCGGGAGTCGAGGTTCCCCACGGTGCCGGGTGCCGAAGCTCCCCACCGTGCCGAACTCGAACCAACAAATATGTCATAAAACGGATACCATCGATCCGGGTGAATAGAGATTACTCCGAGATAGTAATTATAAGGGAACGACAACATATCCCATAACCACATGCCATTCTCGAATATTTACGAACCCGTAATTGATTGCTATTCAAAAAAAAACAAGAAAATCGCCACATAGGATCAAACGAACGAGTCCGGTAGTTATTCGCCAAAATAAACGTATAAGGGGTCATAGTCCTCAGTTTTATTAAGGTGAATAAATTAAAGTTCTCTTCCGGTTGATAAGATAAGGAATCGTATATAAATCAATAGTATCAGAACTAGATTTAGAAATCGAATTTATTTTAAAAGGATTTGTAATTAAAAACTGATTAAACGTTGGTTCGATGCTCATTGACAATACACAACCCCGTAATCCGTTGTGGTTCAATATTCATAAAGACCCATCGCCGTAGCGAATGAGACACTAAGAAATCATAGAATATGAATCCGCATTTCATGGTTTCAAACCGATTTGAAAACCAAATGAGACGGCGCGACGACGACGAACCGAGCGAAATCAAGAATGCCGGGATACGCGCGGGGGAGTATCGAGAAGGAGGTCCGAAGAACACGGAGTCGCGCGCCCCGACGCGCGACCAAAACTGCAAAAGAGGGGGGAAAACAGGCCTGGGCAACGCCCAGGTCTGACACCGGTCGACCGCCCCAGGGGGGCCGGTCGACCGGTTCGAGGCAGACCTGCCCAGGTCTGTCACCGGTCGATAGGCCCAGGGGGGCCGGTCGACCGGTTCGAGACAGAGGAAAAACCGGTCGACCAGCCCCCCAGGGCCTGTCGACCGGCTTGTGCCTGGGCATATGCCCAGGCACAGCCCCGGACCTATCGACCGGCCCTCTTGGGTCGGTCGACCGGTTTTGCCTGGGCACGTTGCCTAGGCACCGATGACGGGGGATTTGTCCCCCGCCGCGACCATTCTTTCTCGACACTCCTCTCCAGCCTTGAAATGATCTTTTTCGGTGCGTGTACACCCTACATTCAAGCCGGAGACGAGTGTAATTCAATGCATATGCACATGAAGATTTTCAAACTCAATTTCAACCAAAAACTTGAAATCAACATATATACAAGAATCAACCATGAACCAAACTAATTCAAGCAAACATGAACATCATAAATAGCCTACAATTACACTTGTACAAGCTTAAAGCTTGTGGCATTGATGTGAGTTCATAAAGAACTCACCTTTGCTTGTTAGAAGCAAGAATTCAACCCAAAGCTTTGCTTAATCAACCTCTCTTCAATCAATACTCAAGAATCTCCAATCTAAGAGCATATCAACAAGATTCCTAAGAGTTAGGTTTAGGAAATCATAAAATTCAAGAGGAATAGGGTTGGAGAAGATAGAGATGAAGATGGAGAAGCTTACCCAAGTCTCTACACTTGATTTCCTCAAGAATTGGAGCTACAAGATCAAGCTAGGGCTTAGGGAGTTTTAATTTCCCATTCCACTCTCCATTTTTCTATTTTCTTCTAAGTGTTGAATGAATGAAGAGGAGAGAGCTATTGGGGGGTTTATAAGGTGGGCTAGGTTAGCCAAACCAAGACCTAACCAAAGTCCCAAATTTTTGAAGCTCAGAACATATCAAAACTTATAGTTTTCGAATACCTAAATGACGTTTTGAACTCAATGGAAGTGGTTTCGAGTCCAGAATCATTCATATGTGAAAAGTGATATTTTAGTCATACACTCAAATGAGAAAACGACCAAATTTTACTAACTCAAAAGGTATCGATGTTTATACTTAAAAAGATTGTAAATGACATTCCGGGACCAATGGAAGTGGTCCCGAGTCATAATTCAATCGTTTACAAAAATTCACCTTTTCGGGGATAAAACCAATATATCGATTCGATGTTCGAAAAACCATTTAGATTATCTATTGCAAATTCTATGGGTGGTTACAGACTTCCCTCATTAAAGAAATTGCGTCCTCGCAATTATTCAGAATAAACTACAAGAGTAACAACCGCTAAAACTTCAAATCCTAAACAAGATCATAAAGAAAATTTCACCTTATGAGAATAGGTCCGGATGAAAGTGCTCCATGGACTCCTTAGTTTCCCAAGAGCAATCATTCGGATTAGCGGACCATTGGACTTTCACAAGGGGAATTTATTTATTGCGCAGGCATTTTACTTCCGTGGCAACAATTCGAAGAGGTTGTTGCTCGTAGGTAAGATTCGGTGAAATTTCTATTTTTTAAAGAACATGAGGCTCGATAGCAATATGCGATTTCCGCAATTTCCTCCGTAACTGAGAAATATGAAATATGTTATGAATGGAAGAAAATCGACCCGATAGCTTCACGCGATATGAAACAACCCCAACGCACTCGATGACGGGAAATGGACCAATAAACCTTGGCGCTAATTTTCCCGATTTGCTAAATCTCATAACGCCCTTCATGGGTGATACACGAATAAAAACCAAGTCCTCCACGAAAAACTCTAACTTTCTTTTCTTGCTATTGGCTTAAGACTTTTGCCTGCTTTGAGCTTCTTTCATACGGCGACGTATAAGTTCAATTTTATCCGTGGCATCTTGAACAAGATCAGGGCCTGTAATCAAATTCTCTCCGGTTTCGAGCCAACAAGAAGGAGATCGGCATGGCCTTCCATAAAGGGCTTCAAAAGGTGCCTTGCCAATACTTGATTGATAACTATTATTGTATGAGAATTCCACAAGGGTAATGTGGTCTTCCCAACTTCCTCCAAACTCAAGAATGCAAGCGCGGAGGAGATCCTTAAGAACTTGGTTTACCCGCTCCGTTTGCCCATCGGCCTGCGGATGATAGGCGGTACTAAGGTCAAACCTTGTTTCCAAGGCTCCTTGGAGACTCCCCCAAAATCCGCTAGTAAACAACGGATCACGATCGCTTACAATGGAAAGAGGGATTCCATGTAGTCGAACGATCTCTTTAACATAAAGCTTAGCTAAAAGCGGAGCGGTGCGATTAGATCGAATGGGTAAAAAGTGTGCGGATTTGGTGAAGCGATCCACAATTACCCATATACTGTCATGGCCTTGACGAAAACGGGGCAATCCGTCGATAAAATCCATGGAAATATTCTCCCACTTCCATATGGGAATTTCTAGTGGTCGCAACAACCCGCCGGGCCTTTGATGTTCGGCTTTCACAAGTTGGCAAGTTGTGCAACAACTAACAAAGTTAGCAACATCTCGTTTCATACCCTCCCAATAATAGAGTCGCTTCATGTCCGCGTACATTTTGCTACTCCCGGGATGGATAGAAAATTTAGAATGATGAGAATCCTCCAAAACAGTTTAGCGCAAATCATCTTGATTTGGAAATAAGCCTTCCGAACTTTCGAACGGCTCCTCTTGAATCGAGGCTATAATCACCATTTCTTTCAACATAAGATTCATTTCTAAGATCATGACTGATGCAGGCCAATTCGGGATCTTGCTTTTGTGCTTCATAGATGCGGTCGAAAAGGGATAGATGAGCCATGAGACTACATACTATAGGAGGGGAACCCGGGTTGGAGTAACAACTCCGGATCTCGCACGAAGCTATTAATTCAAGATCCTTCCACTCCGATAACATCATAGAAAAGACCACATGTTGCTTCCGACTAAGGGCATCGGCGACGCAATTTCCTTTACCGAGCGTGTAAAGAATATCTAGATCATAAGAAGTAAGAAACTCCATCCACCATTGTCGTCGTAGATTGAGTTCCTTTTGAGAAAATAAATATTTGAGCGACTTATGATCCGTATAAAGCACAAATTTCTCCCCTAAAAGATAATGGCGCCAAATTCGGAGAGCGAAGACAACCGCGGCGAGCTCTAAATCATGAGTTGCATAGCGAGTCTCGGTCGGTTTTAATTGCCCAGAAGCATAGGCAATTACACGTTCTCGTTGCATGAGAACGGCTCCTAATCCAACGTGGCTAGCGTAGGTATAAACAACAAGATCTTGATTTCCCTCGGGGATAACGAGAATGGGAGCATTAGAAAGACGTTCTTTAAGCTTTTGGAATGCGGCTTCACACTTGTCCGACCAAGTGTATTTTACTTCCTTCTTTGTCAAATGAGTGAGTGGGACAGCGATTTTAGAAAAATCTTTAATGAACCGACGGTAATAACCCACCAATCCAAGGAAGCTACGAATCTCTGTCACACTCTCCGGTCTCTTCCAACTTTGAATGGCTTCAATCTTAGATGGATCGACGGAAACTCCGGATTCAGAAATAATATGCCCCAGAAATCTCACGCTTGCTCTCCAAAAGTTGCATTTGGAAAACTTAGCTTTTAGTTGGTGGTTTCTGAGTGTTTCCAAAATGGCACTAAGGTGGTTCTCATGTTCTTCCTCGGTTTTAGAATAAACGAGGATGTCATCAATAAATACAAGCACGAACTGATTAAGAAAATCCCTAAAAACGCAGTTCATGAGTCAACAAAATAAGCCGGGGCATTTGTTAATCCAAACGGCATTACTAGCCATTCATAAGAACCAAATCGGGTTCGAAAGGAAGTCAATGGAATGCTAACCTCCGCGATACGCAATTGGTGAAATCCGGTAGCTAAATCCAATTGGGAGAAGACTTTAGCACCACTAAGTTGATCAAAAAGGTCGTCTATGCGCGGAAGAGGATATCTATTTTTGATGGTGAGGTCATTAAGCTTGCGGTAATCCACGCAAAGCCTAAGGGTTCCATCCGACTTTTTCACAAAGATTGATGAAGCTCCCCGTGGCGAGGAACTTGAGCGAATAAATTGTTTCTTCTCCAATTTGGATAGTTGCTTGCGTATTTCTTCATTTTCCCTGTTAGATAATCGATATGCTGGACGCGTGACCGGGAGAGATCCGGTAATTATATTAATCCGGAATTCAATAGCTCAATTTGGAGGGAGACCAAACACAGGCCCAAATACATCCGGAAATTCTCGAACAACTGTGATTCGAGATATTACATCCTCCTCATCATCGTTATCCACATCCCGGGAATTGGGAGCAAATAACAAAGCCATAACCCCCTTGTCTGGATTCGGGAGCACTAGTTCTACACGGGCTTTGGATTGAAGATGTCGAAGATAAAGTGCCCGTTTCGGGCATAATAAGCGGGCTTCATAACGGAGAAGCCAATCCATTCCCAAAATAATTCCAAAACCCAAATAGCGCATAACATGCAAGTCTGCTAGGAAAGGATAACCATTCAAAACAATTTCAACATCACGCATAATAAACTAAGAGTAGTTGATCCCCCTATGGGATTACTAACCGTTAAAGAAGTCATCAAGCAAACAGTATTCAAGGAATTAGCATGCACTAGTTCTTGTGAAATAAAAGAATGAGATGCGCCTGTATCAAAAAGAAATCGTGTAGGGTGTCCATGAAAATCAATTATGCCATCTAGAATAGAATTAATGTACCTTGGCCCGAAGAAGCATTGGGAGGAGCTTGTATGACATTGAGCTTTCCACTCTTATTAGGAGGACGAGTGGGACATGCGTTTATCATGTGGCCTTGCTTCTTGCAATAGTAGCACCGAGACTTAGGGCACTGAGAGGCAATATGACCCTTTTCTCCGCAATGGAAACATTCACCATTACGGAGTCTAGCGTTTCGTGTCTCGGAGGACGCTAGCTTAGACATTTTTGTTAGGTTGAACCCAAGGCTTCTTCGCGGGTCCTCCCTTGTTGTTAATGTTGCCTTTATTTTGAGAACCCCCAGCTTCGTCGTCATTGGGGCGTTTCTGGACCACTTCAAGTTGTAGCGCGATATTAACCAACTCATCAAATGTTTCGGATAGCTTAAGAGTCAATGGCTCCTCAAGGCATTTCTTGAGCCCATGAATAAAGCGCAAATTCTTCTTCTTCGGGGTGTTAATACACTCGGGTCCATACTTGGATAATAAGTCGAAGGAGGCGGCATACTCTGCCACAGTAGATGTGCCTTGAACAAGGTCTTGGAAGCGATGCGATAGCGCTATTCTCTCCCCGTCCGGTATGAATTTTGTTTCAAACCTTTCCTTAAACAAGTTCCAAGTAAGGTTCGCTTCGGGAGTATCAATGGTGAGCAATTCATACCAGTTCAACGCTCGCTCTTCGAGCATGCTAGAAATAACTTGCACCCTATGTAAATCATTGAGACCCATGCGAGTAAAGATGCGCTCACATGTTCTGAGCCAATTCTAGACTTTGATTACACTTTCGGAGCCTTTAAACGGCTTTCCACCAAGCTTTCTGAAATCACTGCATAAGGTCGCAAACCCAGATTTGGGATGTGTAGGAGGTGGAGGAGCGCCTGCCGCGTGGGCATTTGCAATGAGATCAAGAAGTTGTTGAGTGGTCATTGTGACCGCTCCAACCACAGGAGGTGGAACTATAGGCGGTGGAGCTGCAGGAGGTGGGGCTCCACACCCGACATTTGCCCTAGCCGGATATCGACGAGGGCATTCAGCCATTTCCCTTCTTTAAGAAAGAAAAAGAAAAGGAAAACGTAACTCAAAAATTATGGATCATAACCCTATTCTAGGATAGATAAGCAACCATGACTTAATCTAACCCTAAGACCCAAACTCCTAAAAGATGTCCGAGACATGGTCCTTGCCACAAAATTCTATATAGTTCTAAAGATTGGCTCTGATACCAACTGTAATGCCCCGCCTCTATACCCACCATAGTCAAGTTCATTTCGTGTGAAATGTCGTCGGCCACAGCGGAGAATAAGGTTTGTTAGGATCGACCGTTAATATGTTTACTCTTGCTTGGAAAGTAACGTCGAATGGCACGGCCGTACCAAAAATTTCGACATGACCATTCCAGGCGAAGGGCATCTACACAATGGCATAATAGCCTCAGAACACATACAGAATAATATAACACAGATAGTCACAGATATTCACATCATAGGCAAATAAACTGATATGAATACAACACCATAAGTGTTTACATCAATTAGAGGTCATACACGAAACTTTAACACCAAAATAATAAGTACACGTACCAAATCCCATACTAATAATGATACATGTCATAAAAGTAGTCAACTACATATATCCAAAAGTCTGCAACTATAAAGAAGTTAAGCTAAGAGTCATCATAATGTCCCAGCAGGAATGTCACCTAAGCATTTGTAACACTTGGGTCTGACCCGAGTATTATTTAAGAAAATAAACAATAAACGGATCAATCAAACCATTCTTATTCATAACATGAGGCAATGTAAAGAGATATAGCATAAATGACATGATAGGAATAAACAAGGTGATTCATGAATATTATGAAATACATGATGTCAACGTACATAAAATCTCAATAAATCTCAAGCCAAGCAAAAGTGCATCTAATCAATAAGAATTGACAGTTAAATGCCAAACAGGAATCAAATTGACGCGCATCGCATCAAAGTAAATCAAGAATCCAGAAATCACTCGAAATCTAGAAAACATCATAAAAACGACCGACGGTCCGGGTGCCGAAGCTCCCCACCTTGCCGGGAGTCGAGGTTCCCCACGGTGCCGGGTGCCGAAGCTCCCCACCGTGCCGAACTCGAACCAACAAATATGTCATAAAATGGATACCATCGATCCGGGTGAATAGAGATTACCCCGAGATAGTAATTATAAGGGAACGGCAACATGTCCCATAACCACATTCCATTCTCGAATATTTACGAACCCGTAATTGATTGCTATTAAAAAAAACAAGAAAATCGCCACATAGGTTCAAACGAACGAGTCCGGTAGTTATTCGCCAAAATAAACATATAAGGAGTCATAGTCCTCAGTTTTATTAAGGTGAATAAATTAAAGTTCTCGTCCGGTTGATAAGATAAGGAATCGTGTATAAATCAATAGTATCAGAACCAGATTTAGAAATCGAATTTATTTTAAAAGGATTTGTAATTAAAAACTTATAAACGTTGGTTCGATGCTCATTGACAATACACAACCCCGTAATTCGTTGTGGTTCAATATTCATAAAGACTCATCGTCATACCGAATGGGACACTAAGAAATCATAGAATATAAATCCACATTTCATGGTTTCAAACTGATTTGAAAACCAAGTGAGACGGCGCGACGACGACGATCCGAGCGAACTCAAGATTGCCGGGATATGCGCGGAGGAGTGTCGAGAAGGAGGTCCGAAGAACACGGAGTCGCGTGCCTCGACGCACGACCAAAACTGCAAAAGAGGGGGAAAACAGGCCTGGGCAACGCCCAGGTCTGACACCGGTCGATCGCCCCAGGAGGGCCGGTCGACCGGTTCGAGGCAGACCTGGGCATTGCCCAGGCCTGTCACCGGTCGACAGGCCCAGGGGGGCAGTCGATTGGTTCGAGACAGAGGAAAAACCGGTCGACCGGCCCCCCAGGGCCTGTCGACCGGCTTGTGCCTGGGCATATGCCCAGGCACAACCCCGGACCTATCGACCGGTTTTGCCTGGGCACGTTGCCCAGGCACCGGTGACGGGGGATTTGTCCCCCGCCGCGACCATTCTTTCTCGACACTCCTCTCCGGCCTTGAAACGATCTTTTTTGGTATGTGTACACCCTCCATTCAAGCCGGAGACGAGTGCAATTCAATGCATATGCACATGAAGATTTTCAAACTCAATTTCAACCAAAAACTTGAAATCAACATATATACAAGAATCAACCATGAACCAAACTAATTCAAGCAAACATGAACATCATAAATAGCCTACAATTACACTTGTACAAGCTTAAAGGTTGTGGCATTGATGTGAGTTCACAAAGAACTCACCTTTGCTTGTTAGAAGCAAGAATTCAACCCAAAGCTTTGCTAAATCAACCTCTCTTCAATCAATACTCAAGAATCTCCAATCTAAGAGCATATCAACATGATTCCTAAGAGTTAGGTTTAGGAAATCATATAAATTCAAGAGGAATAGGGTTGGAGAAGATAGAGATGAAGATGGAGAAGCTTACCTAAGTCTCTACACTTGATTAACTCAAGAATTGGAGCTACAAGATCAAGCTAGGGCTTAGGGAGTTTTAATTTCCCATTCCACTCTCCATTTTCCTATTTTATTCTAAGTGTTGAATGAATGAAGAGGAGAGAGCTATTGGGGGGATTATAAGGTAGGCTAGGTTAGCCAAACCAAGACCTAACCAAAGTCCCAAATTTTCGAAGCTCGGAACATATCGAAACTTATAGTTTTCGAACACCTAAACGACGTTTTGAACTCAATGGAAGTGGTTTCGAGTCCAGAATCATTCATATGTGAAACGTGATATTTTGGTCGTATACTCAAGTGAGAAAACAACCAAATTTTACTAACTCAAAAGGTATCGATGTTTATACTTAAAAAGATTGTAAACGACGTTCCGGGACCAACGGAAGTGGTCCCGAGTCATAATTCAATCGTTTACAAAAATTCACTTTTTTGGGGATAAAACCAATATATCGATTCGATGTTCGAAAAACCATTTAAATTATCTATTTCAAATTCTACGGGTTGTTACAAATAACTTATAAAGCATGAAAATATAAGAGTCATGGTTAAAGAGTAATCTTCTTAAAGGAATGAATGTCATTCAGAGCGACATTGGCACTGTAGTTTCTTTGTAGGTACATTTTTCCTCGCCTAATCTCTGCCAGGGGATGGCTTGATTAGGATATTGGAGTGACAAAGGCAGCTAGGTAAATACAGTAAGAGAATAACGAGGTTGCATCTCCTTTGAATCGCCTTCTTGCCCCCATGCAAAAGGCAAGGATTGAGTGTTAGGGAGTCACGTCTGTACCGCTAATAGTAGCACATCATCATATTGGTGCTAGGACGGTAGTTGGCAGGAGAACAATAGATCTATGGTTAGAGAACCTTTGCACTCTCCATGCTATGAAGTAGGACATGGCTGAAAATGGGTCCATGCTTAAAGGATCTTGGGCCTTTCCATGTCAGGAAGTTGGTGCGGGAGCCATAAGGATAAACATGCCTCATCCATCTGCAGACACGCCTTCGATCCCGTGCCGAGGATAAAAGCTTATACACAAACAATAAATCAGCATCCAAGTTTAAGTGTTCCAAACCCTTAACTCGCCACTCTTTAGGAAAGACTGAGGCAGTCGGTCATGCAGGCTTCTGATGTATCAGCATTGAATTAGATGATGTAATCATGAGCATTCCACGCTTGATTCTCCTATTGCTCCCAGCATCTGGGGCATGAGTTACTTGGCAGATAATCAATCAATGGAGTGGAGTTGTGAATCTTCATTTTCTAACTCCAAGACGTCTTTCATCAGAAGCTTCATTCGTGTACATCTCCATCCTAGTGGTAAGTTGATGAGTGCTTTTGTCTAATCATTCAGGATGGTGTATTCAGCAATAGGACTTGTTGCTGTCAATCTTAGGACAACCTTCCAAGGGAAATAAGAAATGTCGCCCTGCTTGTCATATATTGAGGCATAACGAACGGTGGCACACCTTTCACTTCTCCTTGCTGGATGCACTCCGTGCAGCAGGAAATTCTTTATGGGGTTGTCCATGACTCTCTTCCAGGTTCGATCTCCAACGCTTAATCAACTCCCATCTTATCAATGGTTGGATTTTGTAGTGTCTTGATTAGGATTATCTTCATCTCTTATGGATTGTCGGAACTTTCTAACTTGGCCAGGTAATCCGCTTTCTAATTTTCTATGTGCGGATTATGAGACATGGTGTAATGTTCCCATCCATCCAATAGCTCCTCTATCCGTTCTAGGTAAGCTGCGAGTCATGGTCCCTTCATCTGGAATTCCCTCCGAAACTGGTAAATAACAATCTGAGAGTTACAAAGATGTTCAACGACGCTACTCCCAAATCCTTAACAAGTTTTAGGCCAGCGATTAGGGCCTCGTATTCGGAATCGTTGTTGGTAGCAGAAAATTCCAATCCCGAGGCTTAGAAAATTGACTGTTCTCCAGGAATTATCAGCAAAACTCCGGCGTCGGACCATTGATTATTCCTTGCACCATCTGAATATCATCTAGGTGCTTGTTTTCATCTTTCTTTTTGTGGGCCATCTTCTTCATCTATTACGTCCTCTTCGGGAATGGTAAACTCAATGATGAAGTCGGTTAATACTTCCCCCATATGGACTTCTATAGGAGGGAATTAAGAACAAACTAGTTCAGCTTGATGTTTCGTTCGAGCAATCATCAAGATGCCTCGGGTCACTGTAGGACCTGTCGTATTGGCCAATTAGTGTGTATCACAATTAGATGAACTTGGAAATAGTGGTGGAGTTTTCTCGAAGCAATCATCAAACTGTAAGCGAGCTTTTCAATCTTTGGGTAGTTTCTTTGTTAGTTGTTGCCCTCCTGTGTAACGGCCGAGAATTCACCATACTTGAATTTTCAACAGTAATACGAAATCCTGTATTACTCGTCGAACAAAACCAAGTATTGAACTCCTGACTGTTAATAGAAAGAATTTAGAAGGTGAGATAGAAGAGGTTGAACTAATAGAATAGAAGAGTAAGAAGATATCAGAGTCTCACAGTGGAAATAATCTCACAGCGGAATTTCACAAAATATATATAATATTACATATCAGAGTTTGTTACATCAGAGTACATCATCATAATACATCATCATCAGAGTTTAACAGCATAATTATACATCATGACTTAGAATAATACAGATGTGGATATAATACTGGTCTTGGCCTTGACTTCATCAGGTTCCACTTGCCTACCTGGACTACTTGTCTACTCATAATAAATATTATGAGTACCCAAGAGTTTAGGAAACACAGAAAATAAACTTTGGGTCAGTCGGGGGACTGGTGTGAGTAAACATAGATAAGAAATGTAAACAAGGAATAAGAATTTAGGTTTTTCATGTTGACAGGTTTATTTATTTTAGAAGTCATTAGATCAATCCATGTCTAATATCTGGATAATGATCTAAGTATTTTATATCAAAACGTGTGATATTATAATAGTTTTTATCAAATAAATAACCATCTAGTGAAACGCTTGCATCTCACGTTCACATATAGTATAAAATCGAAAACCGCAGAGCGCTTAGTGGAGATTGGATTCCAACACACAAGGTATGGGAGCACCTACTGATCAGTGTACTCTAGAGGGTATACACTGCAGGTTCAACAAGAACGTCTTGCAACCCGGCCACACATGACCGTCCACTCATTTAGCTTGAGTGTAACGAATATATTATCACCTCCACGGTTGTGATCAGCAACCGCTACCGAATGCTGCAGCAGTGAAATATAGATGAGAAGACAAAAGGAATTTCTCTAGATGGTGATAATACACCCTGCTTGGGTATGACCCAACTAGCCATGCTGCCTAGCCCAACTTTTGTTACTTCCGGGTTGTGAGGTTCTGATGTCACGTTTATCCTTCTGACAGATTTCTCTTCAATTACTTTGAATGCCGCAGCGTCATATCCGTCAGAAACACTCATTCGATTACCCAAATATATTGCGGGCAATGAGGCTAAGAGAAACGAATTTCTCCGCCACCAACGTAATATACTTACGTAAAACGATGTGTAGAATCTAATTGACATACGTTGTCAGACACTCGTCCATTCGGGTTTGTCCTGGGACTGAACAGACCGAAGGTACTATTTAAAATAGTCATTGCATATCTCCGTCTTCAATATTTCTGACACGCGTCGTATACTTCGAATCAAAGTGGAATATTTATTCCGGTCTCTTCGAAACGATGTACGAAATGTCTTTTACAGTGGATAAATAATTATCAGCCTATCATGATTATAATACGGTCTACACATTCTTTAACTAGGAGTTTCAGCCAAACAAACAGTATATGTTTGCTTTGTTCATATCTGGATATTTTGATTATCGGTTATAAATGAACAATTTAAGTGTATGCGTCACATACGGTATTTTATTCAGTTTTGATCATCATTTAGAAATGAGAAAATAAAGCGTGTGCATCGCACACGGTCTTTTTTCTTCGTTTGTCGTCGCAGTTTATACGATGTTTAATTCTTCCATTATCCTTGTAAATTATTTTCTTACTCATATTTAATCATAAATAAATTAAATTTATAATTTAATTATTTCTTATATTATTTCTATTTTAAAACTCGTTAATCTTCTACAGCCGAACTTCTGCATTTTAGCCTTCTGCTGTTGTCTTCCTCGCACTTTCCTACAATATTTAAATAAAAATTTCTCTTTTTATTTATTTATTTACTTCTTCGTTATTTCGCAAAGTACCGCTTCCTTGTTTCGCAAAGTACGAGTTTCACGATTCATACTTGCGATTTTACTTAATATGAACGACTCGATATACGTGCGCTAAATGCTACGACTATGCGCACATATGTTTTTGACCTACACACAACACTAATTAAGTAAGCTATTCAAGTCTTTGCACAAAACTTAAGATGTTGAAAAATCTTATATAACTGAAGTGCATTATTTCTTTTCTCAGTTATGGTAGTGGAGATACCAACTAGTACTCACTTTAAAGAAATCATCATTGTTGCACCACTTATTTAGATTGCTGATGTAAATTTTCAAATAGACAAAACTGTTCAAAGTTAATCAAGGTAGAACAAATGAAAACTAGTCCGCCTTTATCCAACTGATATAAACTAAAATGGTTTGATAAAGCTTATATATTTGGTATGTATTTAAATGTAATTTGTTTGCTATGTTTTGTATACACTGCTTATAGGTCTAGCACAGCAAACCTAGCCTAACATATGATAGAGAGGCATGTGACTTCTTAACAATAGTTCATCACTCCATTCTTTCCCCACTTCTTCTTTGCTGTAAATTGTTCTTCACGCATGTGCCATGCATGATGCACCACAACAATTGGTGCGTCTTTCCTTTGTTCCCCCATTTCTTCTTTTGCTGGCAATTAATTCTCACGCATGTGCCATGCACCACAACATTTTGGTGCGTCTTTCCTTTGTTCCCCCATTTAATTCTCACGCATGTGCCATGCACCGTATATAAAACAAGAAAACATCCCTACCGCAAAAACCATTTAGTCCACCTGCTCCTTAGTTTAATTAAAGGTAAATATTTAATACCATGTATTAATAATTAGGCATTAATTATTCTCTAATACCATGTATAAGTATTAGGCCACCAATCCTTATTTCAATTACGGCTTCTTCTTCCTCTTAGAACACCTGCTCCGTTATTTCTTCCATTACCGCACCATCCTCTCCCATTGTTTCTTCCATTACTTCACTAAAATTCAAACGAACAATGTCATCCTCATCTCCTATGAAATCTCTACACAACCATACCATTTTTGTATAACTCGAATCCACTTTCTCAAATGCAATGAACAGCTTCCGTTCCCCCCTTACAGTGAAAATCATGAACGACCTATCACCATTAACCCTCAAATTTCTCCAATATGTGCTATTTAATCCTACAACTCAATTACAATACCAACAACATGCATTAATGCTTAATTTCTACAAAATTTCCAATCCTAGGACACTTAGAACGTGCGCTGGGTTTATACAGTGGGAACAAAGTTGTTTCGAACTCCACTGAGAACAAGTTAATACCTAGTTTTATTTTCTACTGTTCCGCCCTTCACTCCTTCTTGCTGATGCCGCCTTCCACTTCCTTGTTCCTACTGCTTTTATGCTTTTCTCCTTTCTGTTTTTATACATTTTGTTCCATATTTTTATTTGATCCACTCATGGTGTTTTAACTACTCCTTTCCTCACATGCACACATCACTTTGTCGAGCTACTGACAATCAAATCAGTGGCATCTTACATTTTTTTCTTTTCCTAAGCTAAATACAGAGGTTTTCTAATATGTTAACATATAATGGGTTACACATATCTTTGCATTATATACTACATATTCATGTCAACAACTTCCATAAGGAAGAGCTTAGGTCTATAACTTAGTGTAGATCGAGTTATAGATTTTCATTCGAAGTTAACATGGAAGTTAGAATTTTGGCTCTGCCTACTCTACAGGTTTTAATATGTGATAGCACAGTTCTAATTTCCATCTACAATCCAAAGGAACGATTTGTATATATGATATAACCCATACACACTAAGTATAAAACACATACAGAAGCTACATCATTTGGTATACACTCAAAGAACTGATTTAATGAGCTTAAAATTTGATGTTTACTTAGCGAGGTGACTTTCTGTTTCCATCTCTGTTTTCCCAGTTTAATATTGATAACAAATCAGCTAAATACAAATCATTCAAGAACCATACATATATATATATAATCTGTAATAGTTTAAAGAAAAAAAAAAGAGTTTACTCACTGAGATGTAACCGCCTAAACACAACCATGTCTATCCTATTATATGCATGTGTATATCAATGCATAAAAGAAGATAAAAAGGATAGTTTACTCACCACAATGCTATCCAAATGATCCAGAAAATGCTTCAGATCTGAGAATGGGAATTCAGTTTTGTTTGTGATGAAAATGTGAAGGAATTGAGTGGTATTTATAGGTAAATTCATGCATTAGAATATGAATTCCTGTGCACAAGTTCCAACAGCAAAACCCTTCTAGCCTCACCCCTCTTCTATATCACCTACGGCACAAAATGAGGAGAACATGGTTTCAAATTTTGTCTTACTTAGGCTTGTAGCCAATGACATGTCCCTATGTGATGGCTTCTAGAAGATGAACCTTAACTTCATTAAATGCAATGACCCCTTTTTGGAATTTTATGGCCTTAAACAAATGTTTCCATTTGATTTTACTTGCTGAGGTGTTCATGCTATCTACACTATAGGAGTTAGAGAAATGGTTTGCTAATCTTTAGTGTTACTATTTAGGGTATGTTTCATTTAATGCTTTCACATGGTTTAGATTTGTTAGATATTATTTAGGATCCTTAGGTGATGACTCCTCATATATTAGCCATATTATCATATCTTTGTTCTTGTCTTATCTTGTATGCTATTTTCTATACTAGATTTATAGAATCCTAAATTAATATTTTTGTCTTGCTTTGTTATATGTATGTTGGGTTGTTTTTGTCCGAAGGTCCCTCTTTATCTTCCAAGTGAATAAAATACCCTTTCAATGATTCATGTTCTAGGCGTTTTGTTTTTAAATCCTTACTTCGTTAAATGGTCAAACTATGAACCATTATGTTCTTGTATGTATTTTTATTTAAGTTTTCAACTTAAATATTTTACACTTGTTTTTCCCTTTTTCAAGATTAAATCAAGTCTATACATACATGTGCTTATCCATATATATATTTGTTTCAAAAATCTCTTTAGTTTGATTTTAAATAGCAAATCTCATTTTAATTGCTTATTAAAATGATTTAAAAGTCGTCAGAAAAGTCGGGACATTACAGTCCACCCCCCTTATAAGAATTTCGTCCCCGAAATTAAAGTAAGAAGATAGAAAGATTTTCCCAAAGATGATATTCCATATCATAATTACTTCGTACACTCTAATTATACATTAGATTCAAAGTCGTGCTAGGCATACATATCATATTACCATCTAAGCATACATATCATATTACCATCTAGGCATACATATCATATTACCCTACTAGTGCTATACTTGACTGATTCAAGTTGTAGACTATCATATATATATATATATATATATATATATATATATATATATATATATATATATATATATAGCCCAACTCATTTCTCCATCCTACTCCTCTGACACTGTGTAGGTACTTTTCATGATCCCTTTTCCCTTCGTGTCCCCAGAAGTTGACGGTTCATTCATGATAGCGTAAACATTAGGCTGTGGTGCCTTCTTCATCAGTGGGCAGTTCCTGATCATGTGTCCAGGCTGATGACAGTTGAAACAGAGGTTCTTTGCCACCATCTCATTCCTTTGATTCTGATTCTGCTGCTGTTGTTGTTGAGGTTTCTGCTGCTGCTGGAGTTGTTCTGGTTCCTTATCCTTTGACTCCTTACAGTACCTAGCGATATGTCCCTTCTGTTTGCAGTTGTGACACAGAAGATTCTTGAAACGATTTTCATACTTCTCCTCCCCTGCACTTCCTTTTTCTTTGTTCTCCCAATTCGGATTGAATTTCCTCTTCCGGGAGTTCTCGCCATTGATTTCTCCAGTCTGATCCTTTGCTGTTGTGGGTTTCTTAGCATCCAAGGCTTCATACCTGAGTGCTAAATCCACTAATTCGACAAATGGGTCCTTTAAATGTCCCATCATCCTTCCTTGCAGATTATCCTTCAGTCCAGCTACAAACATCTCGTTCTTCTTCAGTGGGGTATTTACCAACTCTGGTCCAAAGGTTGACAGTGCATTGAACTTGTTTTCATATTCGGTAACAGTCATGCCTTCCTGCTTTAGATCGATAAAGTCCCGGTACATCCTTGTCTTCCCAGTGGCTGGAAGATACTGGGCTTCAAAAGCTTCTTTGAACTTCTCCCAAGTAAAATCTTCCTCTGGAGTGTTTGCAGTCTGAGCGTCCCACCAGATTGCTGCGGCTCCCTCCAGATTCCATGAAGCCAAGAGACGTTTGTATTCGTCATCTAACTTCAGTCCCTTAAAAATCTTCTCACATGATCTAATCCATGCTTGGACATCAACCAGTGATTCAGTTCCTTTAAACGTCTTTCCTCCCAGAGTAGTGTAGTTTTTGCAGATCATTGCGAAGTTTGGCTGCGTTGGAGCTTGGACCACTTCAGTTGTTTCCACTTGGGTTTGATTCACAGTGTGCCCATTGGTTGTGGTTGCCCTGCTTGCTCTTCGGCCTCGTCTTCCTTGAGAACTCATTTTCTGAGTATATGATTTGAAAGTCAATAATCAACCAGAAGATATTCCTAGGGATAATCTTAAGTTAATAACTAGGGTTGATAGCTATGGACGACCTATATAAAAATAGTTTTTAGTAAAAATACGCTCTCTCGATACTTACCCAACTCAATCTAGGGTGTTACTAACCCTATCTCTACTGAGTTACGCCACAGAGCCAAGGTTACTACTCAACCAATAGCTCTGATACCAACTGTAACGGCCGAGAATTCACCATACTTGAATTTTCAACAGTAATACGAAATCCTGTATTACTCGTCGAACAAAACCAAGTATTGAACTCCTGACTGTTAATAGAAAGAATTTAGAAGGTGAGATAGAAGAGGTTGAACTAATAGAATAGAAGAGTAAGAAGATATCAGAGTCTCACAGTGGAAATAATCTCACAGCGGAATTTCACAAAATATATATAATATTACATATCAGAGTTTGTTACATCAGAGTACATCATCATAATACATCATCATCAGAGTTTAACAGCATAATTATACATCATGACTTAGAATAATACAGATGTGGATATAATACTGGTCTTGGCCTTGACTTCATCAGGTTCCACTTGCCTACCTGGACTACTTGTCTACTCATAATAAATATTATGAGTACCCAAGAGTTTAGGAAACACAGAAAATAAACTTTGGGTCAGTCGGGGGACTGGTGTGAGTAAACATAGATAAGAAATGTAAACAAGGAATAAGAATTTAGGTTTTTCATGTTGACAGGTTTATTTATTTTAGAAGTCATTAGACCAATCCATGTCTAATATCTGGATAATGATCTTAGTATTTTATATCAAAACGTGTGATATTATAATAGTTTTTATCAAATAAATAACCATCTAGTGAAACGCTTGCATCTCACGTTCACATATAGTATAAAATCGAAAACCGCAGAGCGCTTAGTGGAGATTGGATTCCAACACACAAGGTATGGGAGCACCTACCGATCAGTGTACTCTAGAGGGTATACACTGCAGGTTCAACAAGAACGTCTTGCAACCCGGCCACACATGACCGTCCACTCATTTAGCTTGAGTGTAACGAATATATTATCACCTCCACGGTTGTGATCAGCAACCGCTACCGAATGCTGCAGCAGTGAAATATAGATGAGAAGACAAAAGGAATTTCTCTAGATGGTGATAATACACCCTGCTTGGGTATGACCCAACTAGCCATGCTGCCTAGCCCAACTTTTGTTACTTCCGGGTTGTGAGGTTCTGATGTCACGTTTATCCTTCTGACAGATTTCTCTTCAATTACTTTGAATGCCACATCGTCATATCCGTCAGAAACACTCATTCGATTACCCAAATATATTGCGGGCAATGAGGCTAAGAGAAACGAATTTCTCCGCCACCAACGTAATATACTTACGTAAAACGATGTGTAGAATCTAATTGACATACGTTGTCAGACACTCGTCCATTCGGGTTTGTCCTGGGACTGAACAGACCGAAGGTACTATTTAAAATAGTCATTGCATATCTCCGTCTTCAATATTTCTGACACGCATCGTATACTTCGAATCAAAGTGGAATATTTATTCCAGTCTCTTCGAAACGATGTACGAAATGTCTTTTACAGTGGATAAATAATTATCAGCCTATCATGATTATAATACGGTCTACACATTCTTTAACTAGGAGTTTCAGTCAAACAAACAGTATATGTTTGCTTTGTTCATATCTGGATATTTTGATTATCGGTTATAAATGAACAATTTAAGTGTATGCGTCACATACGGTATTTTATTCAGTTTTGATCATCATTTAGAAATGAGAAAATAAAGCGTGTGCATCGCACACGGTCTTTTTTCTTCGTTTGTCGTCGCAGTTTATACGATGTTTAATTCTTCCATTATCCTTGTAAATTATTTTCTTACTCATATTTAATCATAAATAAATTAAATTTATAATTTAATTATTTCTTATATTATTTCTATTTTAAAACTCGTTAATCTTCTACAGCCGAACTTCTGCATTTTAGCCTTCTGCTGTTGTCTTCCTCGCACTTTCCTACAATATTTAAATAAAAATTTCTCTTTTTATTTATTTATTTACTTCTTCCTTATTTCGCAAAGTACCGCTTCCTTGTTTCGCAAAGTACGGGTTTCACGATTCATACTTGCGATTTTACTTAATATGAACGACTCGATATACGTGCGCTAAATGCTACGACTATGCGCACATATGTTTTTGACCTACACACAACACTAATTAAGTAAACTATTCAAGTCTTTGCACAAAACTTAAGATGTTGAAAAATCTTATATAACTGAAGTGCATTATTTCTTTTCTCAGTTATGGTAGTGGAGATACCAACTAGTACTCACTTTAAAGAAATCATCATTGTTGCACCACTTATTTAGATTGCTGATGTAAATTTTCAAATAGACAAAACTGTTCAAAGTTAATCAAGGTAGAACAAATGAAAACTAGTCCGCCTTTATCCAACTGATATAAACTAAAATGGTTTGGATAAAGCTTATATATTTGGTATGTATTTAAATGTAATTTGTTGGCTATGTTTTGTATACACTGCTTATAGGTCTAGCACAGCAAACCTAGCCTAACATATGATAGAGAGGCATGTGACTTCTTAACAATAGTTCATCACTCCATTCTTTCCCCACTTCTTCTTTGCTGTAAATTGTTCTTCACGCATGTGCCATGCATGATGCACCACAACAATTGGTGCGTCTTTCCTTTGTTCCCACATTTCTTCTTTTGCTGGCAATTAATTCTCACGCATGTGCCATGCACCACAACATTTTGGTGCGTCTTTCCTTTGTTCCCCCATTTAATTCTCACGCATGTGCCATGCACCGTATATAAAATAAGAAAACATCCCTACCGCAAAAACCATTTAGTCCACCTGCTCCTTAGTTTAATTAAAGGTAAATATTTAATACCATGTATTAATAATTAGGCATTAATTATTCTCTAATACCATGTATAAGTATTAGGCCACCAATCCTTATTTCAATTACGGCTTCTTCTTCCTCTTAGAACACCTGCTCCATTATTTCTTCCATTACCGCACCATCCTCTCCCATTGTTTCTTCCATTACTTCACTAAAATTCAAACGAACAATGTCATCCTCATCTCCTATGAAATCTCTACACAACCATACCATTTTTGTATAACTCGAATCCACTTTCTCAAATGCAATGAACAGCTTCCGTTCCCCCCTTACAGTGAAAATCATGAACGACCTATCACCATTAACCCTCAAATTTCTCCAATATGTGCTATTTAATCCTACAACTCAATTACAATACCAACAACATGCATTAATGCTTAATTTCTACAAAATTTCCAATCCTAGGACACTTAGAACGTGCGCTGGGTTTATACAGTGGGAACAAAGTTGTTTCGAACTCCACTGAGAACAAGTTAATACCTAGTTTTATTTTCTACTGTTCCGCCCTTCACTCCTTCTTGCTGATGCCGCCTTCCACTTCCTTGTTCCTACTGCTTTTATGCTTTTCTCCTTTCTGTTTTTATACATTTTGTTCCATATTTTTATTCGATCCACTCATGGTGTTTTAACTACTCCTTTCCTCACATGCACACATCACTTTGTCGAGCTACTGACAATCAAATCAGTGGCATCTTACATTTTTTTTCTTTTCCTAAGCTAAATACAGAGGTTTTCTAATATGTTAACATATAATGGGTTACACATATCTTTGCATTATATACTACATATTCATGTCAACAACTTCCATAAGGAAGAGCTTAGGTCTATAACTTAGTGTAGATCGAGTTATAGATTTTCATTCGAAGTTAACATGGAAATTAGAATTTTGGCTCTGCCTACTCTACAGGTTTTAATATGTGATAGCACAGTTCTAATTTCCATCTACAATCCAAAGGAACGATTTGTATATATGATATAACCCATACACACTAAGTATAAAACACATACAGAAGCTACATCATTTGGTATACACTCAAAGAAGTGATTTAATGAGCTTAAAAGTTGATGTTTACTTAGCGAGGTGACTTTCTATTTCCATCTCTGTTTTCCCAGTTTAATATTGATAACAAATTAGCTAAATACAAATCATTCAAGAACCATACATATATATATATATATATATATATATAATCTGTAATAGTTTAAAGAAAAAAAAAGAGTTTACTCACTGAGATGTAACCGCCTAAACAGAACCATGTCTATCCTATTATATGCATGTGTATATCAATGCATAAAAGAAGATAAAAAGGATAGTTTACTCACCACAATGCTATCCAAATGATCCAGAAAATGCTTCAGATCTGAGAATGGGAATTCAGTTTTGTTTGTGATGAAAATGTGAAGGAATTGAGTGGTATTTATAGGTAAATTCATGCATTAGAATATGAATTCCTGTGCACAAGTTCCAACAGCAAAACCCTTCTAGCCTCACCCCTCTTCTATATCACCTACGGCACAAAATGAGGAGAACATGGTTTCAAATTTTGTCTTACTTAGGCTTGTAGCCAATGACATGTCCCTATGTGATGGCTTCTAGAAGATGAACCTTAACTTCATTAAATGCAATGACCCCTTTTTGGAATTTTATGGCCTTAAACAAATGTTTCCATTTGATTTTACTTGCTGAGGTGTTCATGCTATCTACACTATAGGATTTAGAGAAATGGTTTGCTAATCTTTAGTGTTACTATTTAGGGTATGTTTATTTAATGCTTTCACATGGTTTAGATTTGTTAGATATTATTTAGGATTCTTACGTGATGACTCCTCATATATTAGCCATATTATCATATCTTTGTTCTTGTCTTATCTTGTATGCTATTTTCTATACTAGATTTATAGAATCCTAAATTAATATTTTTGTCTTGCTTTGTTATATGTATGTTGGGTTGTTTTTGTCCGAAGGTCCCTCTTTATCTTCCAAGTGAATAAAATACCCTTTCAATGATTCATGTTCTAGGCTTTTTGTTTTTAAATCCTTACTTCGTTAAATGGTCAAACTATGAACCATTATGTTCTTGTATGTATTTTTATTTAAGTTTTCAACTTAAATGTTTTACACTTGTTTTTCCCTTTTTCAAGATTAAATCAAGTCTATACATACATGTGCTTATCCATATATATATTTGTTTCAAAAATCTCTTTAGTTTGATTTTAAATAGCAAATCTCATTTTAATTGCTTATTAAAATGATTTAAAAGTCATCAGAAAAGTCGGGACATTACATCCTGCATCCCGAATCTTCATTTTCTTTGAGATCTATTTTTTGGGCAGATCATCGGGTAACTCTTTATATGGTGTTTCCTTTGTTTGCTAAGCCGATGCCTCCTTTGCACTCCTCTCATCAGGAGAGGAAGCGTATTTGGGTTCCATCTATGATGTGTGGCATATTCCATTTAGGCAAATAACAGGATCTTCTAGTAACTTAGTCACCACGGACCATTCTCACTCCAGTTTCGGTTGGGAATTTTAGCAATAGACATTAGGCTACGATGTAAGTTCTGAATTCTGTTGGAGCTGGTTAGTCTAGACCTTGATCAGATAAGCTTGAACATGACATCATAGTTTTCGAGACTTTAAGTAATATTCATGCGTTATGTCACAACGGAAATAAGAAGTAGGGAGTTGATGGTTGATTCATATTGGCTTTAATCTCGAGCTCTCATCACTTGATCAAGGTCGTATGGTGGCTGGTGAGTAGTCAAGTTGCTATGATCCGGGAGAGGATCCATAGGTCCAATCATGGCATATGGTGGTTCAACTAGTACCTAACTCTGGGCACCAAAGTATGTTGACCTAGCCCTTATTCGATGGAAATCAGTCTTCCCCGGTGCTGTTGACATCAAATAGCCCTTGCAAAGGTAAGCCAAGTCCTTCGGGAGGTGAGCCTCAGGACATATTTCATTCATCACATCATACGATTGAAGTGTCACTTTGGGATGTTGGAATCCTTAGCTGCTTCCTGGTATCCAATTATTGACAATCATGGTCACAAAGATCATATGAATCATCTTCGGATTAGTGCTCGGACTGTTCTACTAACCGTCATTCGATGCTCCACCGATTGGACAGGTTTAAGTCACATAAATAAGGTGGTCACTATTCCTTAGGGAACGACATCAGTTGTGGTGGTGAAATCTATACACCTTCGGAGCTATGAAAGAGGAAGTTGCTATGAGACAATCGTTGTCTCGTATACTGTTGTTGATAGCAAGTTGAATCTGATCGATAGCTCCTCGCATTGGCTTACTATTGTAACTAGGTGTCATGGCTCTGGGAAGAATCCCAGTCGTTGCCATCTACCAGGATATTCACAGACTATCCATTTAATCTTCATTGACAAACTTTGATAACTGCTGTTGGCTAAAATGTATGCCAAGCCGAAGGCGAGGCCGTCAGTGGGTCCTGGCACAGCGCCGGTGGGGGTCCGGGGCCCCACAGTCCCGGGCATGATTTTTTCAATTTTGGAAGATGGAGCCTTTTCTGAAACGATCTGAAAAATGTATTTTTTTTCCAAAAACAGTCGTACCGGGTCGGATTGGAATTTGCCTTCAAGTTGTGCTTTGGAGATGTCATCGGATCACGGTTTGGGTATATCATCGGATCGGGTCGGGGGAACATTAACAGCATGTGGTCGGTTCGGATCCCTCCTCGGGTTCGGGTCAAAGGTTCTTGTTCGGGTCGAATAGGCCTCGATCCAACCCCTCAGGTATATTGGCCTCCACTTTGTCTACATCCGATCCGAGAGGGCTTAATCTGCATCCGACCCGGTCATTTCATATGCATCCGATCCGATCTAGAAGCTTTACTGGACACTATTTCCAATCTCTAGCGATTTTTGCTATATGGCACGGAGGTAACTTCACATCTGGTGATCTCCACAAGTTGCAAAAATCAATAGAATTTACAGGATTTCCTCATCGGACTTGGCGATCCAATAAGTAGATTAGAGAATCCTTAAACGTTGAGAATCTCCATTTCTCGGTGAAAGCACCAAAATGTTAGACCAAAAAATGGCACTAACACCCAATATGATAAATTTCTTATATAATAATCGAGAATAATCATCAAGAAGCATAGGAAAACAATCAGCACACGAGATTTATAGTGGTTCGGCATTAACGAGCCTACGCCCACTTTATAGTTTCTCATTTCATTCCGAAATCACAATTATAATGAATACATTCACTCAATTACTCGAAATCAATGAATATTTCTCTTCGAACTCATTGATTTTCATTGGAGAAGAAGGTGGTTATCTATATAGGAATTCGGCCATGGCAGCCATGAACAAACAAAGTGCGAAAATCCCCCTGAAAATGGTGCATGAACCTGTATTTAATGGCATAGAGTTGGTTAGGGATGAGTGGCCACGTGGCAGCATTAGAGGAAAACTCGTAAGTAGTGGAGAAAGTGGAGGAATGGTCTTCATTTCTTGGGTTTACAGCTCCTGGCGGATCAGAAATTGTTCTATCCGATCTGGTGTTTGTGTGGCGACTTCTCCAGACTTCTTCGTAAGCTGCTGATATGGGATCAGGTCGAGTTCGACCCGATCCGATAATTCGATCTGCGAAGAAGTAGAGAGGCAAGCTGCTTTAGGTGAGGGGTTCAGGTCTATCTTCATGCGATCCGAAGCGGGGAGCATTTATCGATCGGTTCGGGGCACGGGCGGATCGGGTAAGATTCTATGCGATCCGATCTGGTTGTGACGTGGTAACAGTTATCCAAATATAGGTGGACTGGGTCGCGTATACTCGACCCGAGCCGGTCGGCTTCATGCTTGTTGATACACGAGTTTTCCACCTTGGTTTGAGACTTCCCTATTGACTCGAGCTGACTTCGTTACTCTTGAATGATAGTCTAAGCTTTCTGTGGCCTGATCACAAAGTAGGCTAGCAATACCCATAATTTCCAATCTAAATTATGTTCATCATTTTAATCCAAATTTATGCCCATAATCCCATGTATGCAAATTGTACCAATTCATGTCCCAAATCAATTACATGATTACAAATCAATTTATGCCCAATTGCATATTATTCAATAATTTCCCCAAACTTTTCCCACAACGTTCCCACGTCATTTGTACATATAATAGTATGTTAGGCTCGCAGTTAGCCTAATCTCATAAGGAAAAAGGAAAAGAAGAAGGGAAAAGAATCAGAGCTTCAGAACTGTCATAAACACATAAAATAGATCCAATAGGCATATGAAATATGAACTGGCATAGAATAATAAAATAGATCCAATAAGCATATGTAATATGAACTGGCATAGAACAATAGAATAGATCCAATTAGGCATATGGAACATGAACTTTGGGTATGAATCTAAAAGATATGAGTTCACAAAACTTGATAGGATTCATCTTACATGCATATTCATAAATTCCAATTCACTAACTTATCACAACTACTTTTTTATTAATTATATGTGAAAGTTATGTGGACTCACAGCGACATGATTTAGAATAGACAATAGATCTAAATTCTGAATTCTGAATTTGATTAGCTAAACCGCTGTTGTAGAATTTGATTCTTATGTTCCAATTTGAATACTCCTATTCTGATTTGCTTTAGTGGAGAAGAGAGGCTAGTTTATGTTAGAGCAGCATGGAGGCGCCATGAATTAGTGTAATGAAATTAGGGTTAGGTCTAGGTGTGTTTATATAGGTGTATCAGGTGAATTAAGGCCTTTAGATTAGGTTAGGAACCATCTGAACCATCCAAACCATAAAAACACGTCATTCAGCCAATCCGAGAAGGACACATCAGCCCTAGACCTCAGAAAATACGTCGCCCAGATCTGGGCAGATAGGGGTCGACACCCCTATAGGGGGTCGACACCCCCTATAGGTGGTCGACACCCATGTCGACACCCCTTGGGGGAAGTCGACACCCACGAGCGGGAATTCTCCCGCTCAGCCCCTTTCGCTGATTTTGAATTTATTTTCGATTTTTAATTATTTTTTTAATTTAAATCTTGCTTTAAACTGAAATCTTCTAAGCTTCATAACTACTTCATACGATATCCGATTTACGCAAACTCGGACTCTATTCCAAGAAGAATTCCGAGACGAACGCAATGGCACAACTCGTTTCCCTTAATTCTTCTTATAAAAATTAAGTATTCTTTAATTATCCCTTATGTCATGTTTTAAAATTACGGGGTGTTACATGGACCAACTAGAACTCATGTAAATTAGAGATCTTGACTTTATTGGACTAATGAGGGTGATAATAGCACTAAATTATACCACAGAAGACATAAAGGTAGGTATTGAATAAAATAATTCAATCAGTTAGGGTTAAACAAACTAAATTTCAAAACCAACATAGTCACAATGTTATTTCGATATTTCCATTAGTTATTTCAAAAAGTTATATAACCTCCATAGTAAACACACATAAAAGTATGTATTAAAACAATGTATACCCAGTAACTGACCCTTCCTATATGATTTGGATTGTCACTTCACAAAGGAAGAAGAATATGATCTGATAAAGTATATATATAGTACTAAGCCTCTGAATCAGACTACTTCCCAACGATGTTCCACCAAAAAAATTGGATTTAAATTAAATAGGGTACAATGAGTAATTTTAAGGAACTCTACGTTGGTAATCTCTAGTTAGTCATATTCAATTGGCCTTCAATCCCAAGAGCCAGCTTCGCATTTACAGAATTCGCTGGGTCTTTACCGATCCAACCTCATATCGATACCACTCCACTTTCCCTATGCTTTACTACATTCAACTATAAAATTTTCATGCATCAATTTGTTGAAGTATATTTACGTCCTAGCCTGTAGGATTTGAAAAAATGTTACCTTAGATTTGTTGATCTGGTGTTTTTTTCAATCTGATTAAGTGTGATGTGTGTGTAAATATATAAATTTGCATCACGGGCTGAAAAGAATCTGAGGATAAAATTTTATTTATAAAGGGTGCTATAGTAGACAAATCTTGACTTCAACTTGGTTGGATACAGTATATTTTTACAAGTTTCTTGCTTTCCTCGTGCAACACTCCTTCATTTTCGTATATGTAAGAATCAGTTCCGCAAATTCAAATACCTGGAAAAAAAATGAAATTAATGCAATATTTTGCGTTGGCTATACTGTATATACAATGTTCAAACAAATATGCAAGTGTACAAAAAGCTTAGCTATCAAATTTGTTAAAATTATATTGGTGTTAAAAAAGAAATATGTAAGTTATTGCCAACGTAAAAGTACACAGGAAATTAAAGTGACCTTTTTTTGGTAATTAAATTTAAACTTCATGCAAGCTGAGAACATAAATAAGATACAAGAATCACACTTTTCATAATTTATGCCCTCCAAAACGGAAGACATAGGGCGAAAAACTGTCTCTAATTGATTAGAAACCTATGAAATATTCTACTAGTCATAAAATGAGAGAATTAAAATTATTATATTTTACAGGAACTAGTACGTCAGGTCATAATTAAAATACTATTAACAGAACACTAAAAGGACACGAGGTTTTCTCCAAAATAATCCATTCATAATCTGAACAATGTACCATAGACCAAAATTTGTGATTTGAGTTAAAATCTAAACGATATTGGTTTAGTTAAAATCTGAATGATATTAGCCATTACAAATATTGGTTTAGTTACTAAATACAAAATGGTAGTAAGTGCTGCATAAAGAAAATGATATAAAAGTTTGAGCTTGCAAATGGGAATCAGACAATTTTCGTTTTAGGTTTTAAATTACAAAATTTTGCATTTTTGAAAAAATGATCATTGGTTTCAGAGGAATTCATCCAAGATCCTAAGCTCAACATTCCAATGACCTTACCACTTCAAAGCATGACATATTTTTCAGTTCCATTACTGCTATAATATTGCAAACATAATCACCGATCCTTTCAATTATTGTACAATTCGGATTAAAATATCAAAATATACTACGACAATTCAATTATCAACTGTACCTTATTTTGTGAATGAATTATTTTTCGCAAGTGTCAACACTATAGTTTTGAATGTAAACGAGAAATTAAAATTAAGCGCACCTTATTTTCAATCGCTGGTGAGCTTGATTTATGGCTGAGGAGGAAGGTTGTAGAGGCTTATATACTAACCTTTTTGGCCAGAAGACTAAACTCTTCCTTTTATGGGAAGATATTGAGGAGATTCAAGTCGGTCCCCCATCTTTGTCATCGATGAGCAGCCGGGCACTTACGATAATTCTTAGAAGCGGTAGAGGTTTGGATGCATGACATCGAGCAAAGTCTTTTTGTGCCACTTCGAACCACATTTACAGTTTGGTTTCCCCGATATTGATGAGGCAACTAAGGGTTTAAATGTTACTACTTTTCCAGTTTCCTGATGATACAACCCCTGTAAAAGATCCAGTAAAAGTCCTACCAAAATTACTTATAAAGACAAGATTTAAGATAACTTCAAATCGAAACATAAGTTTTAGGCTTTTAGCACATATTGTAACAAATAAAATGAATAAATAAACAAACAAAAGCTGGTTTCAGTTAACTAAACATACAAGAGATTTCTTGCACCAGTTCATATGATGTCGGGAAAGCAACATATTTGAAATTATAATTTTAAGCTAAATGTGAATAAATAGTTATAACTATATCTATGAAATTCAAGTTACATTGTAGGATCAAAAACTTTAAAATCACATTTGTATTGGTTACCCATTCCAGATGTGGTACCCTACAAGCTTAACCAGAAATTCAGCCTACAGTTACATCATTTTAACTTACAAAATTAAAAAGAATTCTTTTTTTTAAATTAACCAGAAAATGCGATTTTGGTTACATCTTTTTTCTAAATGTACACCAATCACATAGAAATTCATGTGAGTCGTTCATGTAAATTTTTCGACTTAAAAAAAATTCAAATCAACAAAGATCATTGTTGAAATTTTATTTTCATCTAAACCATATAAATTGGTTTTTGTTAAAATCCAAAATTTTGATATCTAATATTGGATTACTGGTGAAGCTGATATTAATAACTCCAAAGAAACTTGGTGACTCATAGAGTGGTCAAAGTTACCACAAGGAGACAAATGTAGGCAACATCATTGGAGTTAAACTCTAGCTGACTGGCAAAAACTTGTTTTATTGGGAACTGTTATATACGAAACTGGTGCATTTATACAAAACTTGTAACGACCCGGGTTTTCGACGATCTTGGTTATCCGATATACAACACATATCGAACATCCAAGGATCGAAAATAACCGAATTGTTAATGAAAGAAGTTAGAGGGTGAGAATAGATAAGATAGAAACTTATAGAATAGAAGAAGAAGAAGAACATCATCATCAGAGTAAACACGAATCTCACAGCGGAACGAAATAAAATATAACATAACTTTTGAAATAAAAATAGTAATGTATACAATAGCACTTATCAGAGTACAACACTTACAACAACCGCGGAAATAATAATAGCTGTAGAATCCTGAAGCATCCTGCTCCTAGCTCTCCAAGCGTATCTATAAAATCCCGACTACTTGACTGCCCGTACAAATTAGGCACCCAAGAGTTTAGGGATAACAAATAAATAAACTCCGGGTCAGTCATGGGACCGGTATGAGTAAAACAGTTTAAAACAGTTTGAACAAGTAAACGATATCTCATAAGACCACGCCGTATAACGGAACGGGTTTTTCCCTTATGAGAATCCAAAATATCTTTATATCAAAACCTTTTGATATTATAATAATGTCTATCAACCACAATATAATAATCATCTAGCAGAAACGCTTTCATCTCACGTTCTACATATATAGTATACAATCAAAACCGCAAGCACGTATTGGGTAATGGATTTCCAACTATGACAAGGTATGGAACCACCTTCTGATCAGTGTACTCTAGGAACGATACACTGGAGTTCAACAAGAACATCTTGCAACTCAGCCACACATGACCGACCACTCATTTCGCTTGAGTGTATCGAATGTACATCACCAACGGTTGGGATCAGCAACCGTTCCCGTATATATATATATGGGACAGCATTGATAAATTAAAGAAGCAAATGAATATTCTCTAGATAGGTGATCATACACCCTACTTCGGTGCGACCGACTTAGCCATGCTGCCTGCCCGATTTTTGTCATTTCCTGTTTGTTGAGGCCAGAGGCTACGATTACTTTCCATTCATTGATACACGATCACTTTGAATGCCACATTATCAAATCCGTTAATCATTAGTTGGTTTATACAAATATTCTGGATGTTATGCTAAGGGAATAAATCCGTTGCAACCGTATATATATATACAGACCAACCCATTCGATCATTGAAAATACTCTGTTAGACACTCGTCCACATACGTTCGTTCTGGGACTGAACGAAACCGAAGGCACTATTCAGTACATCCATCCTAGGCAATCTTTACCAAGGACTTATGCAACAGCCCTTGCACTTTACTCCGTCTTCAATTTTCTTTGGCATATTCGCAACGCTTATGCCAATACAGAGTGGTTCTTTGGATAAGAATCCAACCGGTCTCTCCATATTAACAACGTTAAAATGGTCAAAACTTTGATAGTCTGTGATTTAACTATCAAATGAAAACATGTCTGTGTACACACAACGATCTTATTTCCAAATGGAAATATCGATCCAATCATCAAACATATATATATATATACAAATATATATATATATATATCCTCATTTTCTATGTTTAGAAAATATACATTATTAACATTGGAAAACATTTACATCCTCATTCACGCATCACCACCATTCCACAACTATTAGTCCCTAACTGTAAACTAGTAAGAGAACGATTCTCTAAGTATAAACCCCGAAGGCCAAAACCAACATCAGATCGATACTCAGAAAACTATTCAACTTACTAATCTCTAGTCAGTTTCTAATTTTTGCTTAACTCTATTTCTTTAACTCTATTCGTTTAACTCTATTCGATTAACTCGAACTGGTTAACTCTAACTGATTAACTTTAACTGATTGACTCTAACTGGTTAACTCTAACTGATTAACTCTAACTGATTAACTCTAACTGGTTAACTCTAACTGATTAACTCTAACTGGTTAACTCTATCTGATTAACTCTAACTGGTTAACTCTAACTGATTAACTCTAACCGATTTACTCAAATTCGAATAACTTATATTTGATTAACTCCTTTTAATAACGTTTATCCATTTATAAAGATTTACTTTTAGTAATGGTTCTTCACTTTAAAAATGTCATTTTTATAACGTTTCAACACTTATAAAGATTTCCTTTTTATAACATCCTATTCTGTTATAAATATTTTCCTTTTTAATTCTATTCATTTTCTAAATAAATATTCCTTTATCACTTCACTTCTATTCATTAGATCCTCATTATAAATTGGTAAGTGAATAAATTTCTCAGTGTTAATCCCGAAGGCCGAAACCAACATCAGATCAACACTTTGAAATTCACTCAACTCAATCAACGTATAACAAGTTCCAATTACTCAAAAACCATACCATGTTCTCTTCAACATTTTTAAATCGATTCTATTTATTTTCTAATAAATATTCCTTTTATAAAATCCTTCGATTTTATAAATAATCCCTTTTTACATTCTAGTATTCCTTATGGTATTTAACGTACCATATAACCATGATTACTATCAACCAAGTACACATAATCAGCACTGATTATATAACACATCACATATCACAATATATGAAACAAACAGTATTTATATATTGAGGAACCCAGTTGGGTCCCTCCAACCTGTTTCCCTGCATCACAGATGTTAAACCATATAATTAACATCAACTTCATTTCAGTATGAAATGTTCTGATAAACAACAGCAATATATATTTAATGGTTTATATATATATATATAATTTCAACCAACTGACTAGTAGTTAATTCAACCAAATCAAAACACAGCAATCAACAGATAATTATCAGTTCTAAGAATACAATATAAAAATATAACGTTCAGAGTTGGTGAGTTTTACTCACTTTGGCAGTTCATCGTTAAAGAACGATAAACTGTTTGTTTGATTTGAATCAAACAATTTATTTCGCCATAAATTCAAATGAGCTCAAATCCACTTCCAGTCAGTCCCATTATGTAGCCATCGTCCATACGATCCTGTCGGATCTTGTTTCGCTGAATTCTGATAAAGTATGGTCGAGATATTTAACTTACAAGTTTAACTACATTTATTAATTAAATAAAAGTTAAATAAATTTCCTTTTGGGCCCAACCTTATTCTCACCGGCCCAAACCTCCCACTCCAAAAGCCCTCCCCCTCAAATGTTTCTTCCTGATTTACTTCCAACTCCAGGAACAAAGAAAACACATCCTTGACCGTATCTTTGACCGCCCTCCAGTCCTCCTCTGACCACCTAATTCCGCCGCTCCCTCCACCATTCAACTCACCACTCAATTCTCTACCCGAAAGCCCCCCATACACCAAGTTCGACGCCCCTCTTCAAAACGCAACCCGCTCCTCCCTGTAGCCCAGATCTGATGTCGCACTGACTAAAACGAAGTCGGAGGCTCTCCTTCGTTATTCCATCCATACTCAAATCCGAATTTACCACCACTCCTCTCCTTCCATTCTCTTCAACCTCCTCCCACCCGTGTACCACTCGCACCCACTACGTCGGAGTCACCCTCAGGCACACGCACAGCAAGGAGTGCGACAGTTTTTTTTTGTGTCAAATCCCCTCAAATATTGCCGATAGATCCTACTCGAGACTAGGAACCCACAACTAGCATTCAGTTCATAAATCGAACCACCAAACTCACAACATCTAAAACCCTAGCTCGCTGTCTACAACCCAGCGACGGAAATTGCCATCGAACCCACTAAAACCCATATACAGATGAGGAGAAACATCTTAGGAAGCTAATAAATTTGGTTTGAGGAATTAAGAGATTTTATTCCATTTTATTTTGATTTTCCCATATCCGATTTTTGCTTGAGGATGTAAAACACTGACGGCGGAAAATTTGTGGCTGATGAATGAAATTAGGTTAGGTTTAGAATTTAGGAGGGTATTTATACTAGTGATAAATATCTAGATATTTTGTAGAAGGAATATTCCCGGTACATTCACTTTTTTTTAATTCGTTTCGCCTTCTAAAAATCCGTGTGATCACACACGATATTAAAAAATCGCGAAAATGGTCATGTAGTTACAGTTCGATATTACGGTCCCAACGAAACTAGTTTCGCCGAATTTCGACTCCGTTTGCTCACACAGCATATTTTTAACCGTCAAAATACTGACTGTTTTTCACTCTAAAAATCGGTACGGCCACATACTAACTCTAAAAATCATGAAACTTGGCATCTAGCAATAATTTAACATTGCGGACCCAACAAAATTAGTTTCGTCGAATTCCGACTTCATTTGCAAAACCGGCTATTTTTAAAGCTCTGAATGACCCATTTAAATATATAAATATATTTAAATATAATTAAATTAAATATAAATAAATTTATATTATCGTATATATTCACTGTGGAATATCATACAGCTCCAGAATAATTATATTCTCGATATTCCAAATCCTGGTTGAATCGATATTAAATTTTATACTAAAATTCCTTTTATAACGTAAATAAAGCATTACGAATTATAAAGGAATTCCACAGCGACTTTTCTAAAATTTGATTTGGACGTAAATCAAAATCTACACGATGAAATCTCGATTTTTCTCTTCCACTAGAAAAATATACTTCACCAGCTCCTAACGTTTCTTGTTTCACAGAAATCCGATTTAAAACGAGTCATGTATATTCAGTTGAAGTTCAAATCGCCAAATAGCGAACTACAGCGCCATTTCGAGCTCGGTTTTAATTATAATATAATTATACGTTCTAACGTCGTCGATTAAATAATATATTCGTTATTTAAATAATTAAATAAGTTCATTATTACACCGTCATAAATCCGGGTCATTACATTCTTTCCCCCTTAAAATAATTTCGTCCTCGAAATTGCTAAGCTAGAAGACGACCCTGTCTACTAGGTAAATATTTATCGGTTTACCCCTTAACTTCAGTTTCAACTGAACCAATTAATATCGACTAAAATATTAATTTATTCCGACTAACTAAAATTTTCAAAAATTCTAAAAAAAATTCTAACGCCTTTAATTTCCGGAAAATTTCGCCATAACCTCCTTTGTACTGGTCGATACGTCAAACCACAACTCGCCTCTCTAGGCCTTCTCCAACCCAAAAGAAAATCAAACAGCCAAGCGACTTGCCAAACAGGCTCATAAATCACCAAACTCATATGAAATATAAACTTGTACCTTTTTGTCGGGCATATCATTATATCCCTATAACAACCCGTATTTTCAATAAACTGTTATAACATAAATCGAGGCAGAATTTAATTCAAAAATCAGAATCAGGGGAAACGGGCTATGCCATTGCGTTCGTCTCTGAAAAATACGCGAAATAGAGTCCGAGTTTTCGAAAATCGGAGTCCGTATGACCCGGTTAAGGCCCATTGAAGTTTTCAGAAACTTCTATGCTAAAAATAGATTTAAATTTCAAATTAAAAACAGGGATTAGGGCTAATCTGGGTTAGGCGGGAAAATTCCCGCCAGGGGGCCCATGTCGACAGGCATGTCGACAGGGCACCCAGGGTGTCGACTGCCCTGTCGACAGCCCTGTCGACAGGGGGTGCCCAGGCAGTTCAGCCTGGTGCACCATTTCTGATTTGGGTTGAGTCATATGGCTTGGTTCTGGAGAATTCTGAGATCTGACGGGCCAAACCTAATCTAGGGTTAATCCTAGGGCCTAAAACACTCTAATTCTCTATAAATATACCCCTAATCCTACCCTAAAGCCTCATTAATCAATCTTGCAACTAAACTATGTCAATTTGAATCCTCAAATGGCCTCCACCTAAAACCTAGCCTCCACCTTCCTCAAAGTTTAATCCTATGATGATATGATGATCATACAACCTTTTCTATGTTGTATGAATGCTTAATAACTTGCATACTTCATTAACATGCAAGTTTGATTTGCTAAAGTTTGTGTTTTTGGGATTTTGCAAAAGGGTTTTCTTATTTGAGGCTTTGTTTTGGTTTTTAAAAAGGGCTTCTTCATCTTATTTGGTGGATTTGTGGCTTGTTTATATTTGTAAGCCCTCTTACCTTCACTTTACAAACTTTAAAGTTAATGTTTGGTGAAAGTTGAGATTTATGTGAGTTTAGTTGATTATGCATGCTTATGCGAACCCACTATGTCATGTTTTATGTGATTCATAAGTTATGCATGCATATGCGAGATTTCTATGCCATGTTTTACATGTTTCACAAGTTATGCATGCTTATGCGAGCTTATTATGTCATGTTCTACATGTTTCATGGGTTATGCATGTTTATGCAAGATCACCTTACCATGTTATGCAAGTTTAATGGATTATGCATGTTCACCTTACCATGTTATGCATATTTAATAAGCTATGCATGTTTATGCGAATTCACCATGACATGATTTGCAAGTTTAACATGTATGCATGTTTATTATGACATGTGAAGTTCACCATGTATGTTATGCCAAGTTACCTTTTATACCCTTATACGTTATGATGAATATGTAAGCGAGATAATGACGTTGGGAGGGCTTGGGTAAACTTAAAAATACATGAAACTAAAAGATTGGGAATTTACCTATTAAGTTAGGTCTACCCCTTGGGAATTTACCTATTAAGTTAGGTCTACCCAAGTATATGTTAACTTGTAAATATGTTTTGAAGTGGACATGACATTAGATAACATGATATGGCCAACTCGAGGTTAGACCTAGTTGTGGTGTAAATCTTCCCAGGTAACCACAACGTGGGGTCTAATGTGGGTAGTTGGTCATGTTGCACCATAAGACCCGAGGTTAGACCTAGACGTGGTGTAAATCTTCCCAGGTAACCACGGATGTCTAATGTGAGAGGTTGGGTGCGTTAAGTAATTAATGCCTCATGATTAGGGTTAAGTCATGGCCCACTAATACTTAACCAATAATGGGGATGCGAGGATTAGATGGGGATAAGTGGTTACACTTAGCTAATCTAATCCGGGATTAGTGAGGGGTTAAAACCACATTTAACCCTCTTAGAAACCCTAGCAACGTGGTCTGTTCCAGCAGTAATCCCAGTTTGGTATCACTACAACCCTACAGCTAGGTTAGGGCGGGGCACGATTACTGGACTGATGTAAGCGACCAAAGCGACGGCTGAGTGGTACAGCGGTGCGGGTCCGGCGGGCTACGGACGTGCACGTAGTCCGATGTTGGACAAACTCGAGGCACGGGTACCAGTAGGCTTAGACTGTGCATTATTGCTTAGGTGTCTGGGGTTGACATCTTAGGGCTTGATACACCCGAAGGTGGACCCAGCACAGTCTGACTACATCCATGTGGGCCGTATGGACACCAACACTTGACGTGTTAGGTTTATAGGGAGCCGATCGACTAGACCGTTGGGCTGGGCCTTATACTAAGGTCACTTCATGTTATTGGGCCAAAGTTTGGGCTAAGGGATCAAAATCTGTTTTGTGGGTTTGCTAGTACACTGTGGTGCAAAGTTTAACCTCGTCTATGTGATGTCACCTTTATCTAGTGCCAGTATGTTCATCTCAGTTTCCATCATACGGTTAACTTTATTAGTTTATAGATTGATCGTAGTAGGGCTTACCAGTCTTTTTGACTGACCTGTTTTCTTTCGCTTCTTTTCTTCCGTTTCCCCCCCCCTCCCCATAGGTTCTCAGGGAGGGACTACTTCTGCTTAGTGGATCTTTGACTTGCTTGTTGGATAGCTCATGTATGGATCTGAGCTAGCTGTGGCTTATCTTTTATTTCTGGGGATTAGTACTGATGTTTTACCATGTATTTTGTTATCACGTATCTAGACTTATGTTGTATTTTGGATCATGACATTTTGATATTATGTACTTGACTATGTTGGTTTTTCTGAGGTGATGATGATGGGTTTTTATCTGCTACCGCTGCTTTACTTATGTTTATTTTGATATATTCTATCTTGCGATATCTCTGTGCATGTTTACCTTCACAATAACGCCCCTCCAAAGCTAGTACATTCTAACGAGTGATCCTAGTGGAGGTGGGGTGTTACATTTGGTATCAGAGCACGAGGTTAACAAGATTGAACAAAACTTTTGAAAAAAAAAAAAAACCCTTTTTGAAAAACTATTTTCAAAAACCTACTAAGTATTTTCCAAAATAAAGTCTAGGTTATTTTAAGGCTAATCCCCAAAAGCCACCAGCATTATCATTCGTTCCCTTGACCTGATCTTATCTTATCTTTTGTTTCAGTATGGCTGAGAATCTTGACATCCCAGATGGAGTGAACGTACCACTCTGGTATAGGAGACTCCAAGAAGCTAGGGCGGCAGCCGGTCCCGCCAACCCTACTCCCACTCCTCCTCCCGTAGTTGAGAATCCTATCCCTAATATCCCTCCTCCGGTGGTTCCTGCTCCCCCTCCTCCAGCAGCTAATATTCCTCCTCCCGTTGCTAATGTTCCTCCTCCTCCCGTTGCTGAGGCTCCTCTTCCTCCTCCTCCCCCTCAGCATCCTCAGATTGAATTTACAAAGGTTTGTAAAGACTTCAAGGCAATGGGAGGCAAGAATTTCCTAGGCACAGAATCTTTCGTTGAAGCTAGGAATTGGCTGAAGGACACGGAGGACTTGTTTGCCATCTTTGGGATAGATGACGAGAGGAAGATCTTATTGACCGTATGGCTTCTGAAGGATGAGGCGGCCTACTGGTGGGAGGTCACCAATGGGACGAGGCCCGTTGAGACTTGGGCCGATTTGAGGGCTAGATTTGTGACCAAGTTTCTATCTTCAGCTGAAGCAAATTTACAAATGGAGAAGTTCATTGCACTAAAGCAAGGGGATATGTCTGTCAAGGAGTATGTGAACAAGTTTAATCAACTGGCCCGCTTTGGTTTGGATATAGTAAACACCCCGGAGAAGAAGGCTCTTCGATTTGCCAGAGGATTGAATGAGCCGCTACAGGGCTTGGCAATGTCACATATTCCGCATGGAGCCACTTTCGAGAGTTTGGTCAATATGGCTCTGCTTCAGGGAGAGGGAAAGAAGGAAGTCAAGTCAGGCGATACTCAGGCCAAGAAGGCTGATTCTCAAGGCAAAGGCAACCAAGGTCAAAGCAGTCAAGGAAATCAGAATAAGAACAAGAAGGGCAACAACAAGGGCAAGGGGAAGTGCAATTACTGTGGTATAGCTGGGCATTTTGCTAAGGATTGCAGGAAGAAGAAAAGGAAGCTTAGTGGTGGATGCTTTTCTTGTGGAGAGACTGGGCACTTCAGCAAAGAATGCCCAAAGAAGAAAGGACAGGCTGGATCTTCAGGAGGGCAAGTTCATGCTCTCAATGCCGCTTCAGTTCCCGAGAGAGGTAGTGTTTCTGTTGAGAACCTTGTTTATATCTCTGATCTTCCAGTACGTACCTTGTTTGATTCCGGTGCATCACATAGCTTTATTTCATCTGATCTTGTTGATAGCTTGCACCTCAGTACTAGCTTAGTGGATGATCCCGTTTGTGTTTCGAATCCCATTGGGGGTTCTGCTCATCTATCTATGATATGAGAGGATCTAAGGATCTCTATACTCAGCGTTGAGTTCTTGTGTAGTGCATATGTTCTAGGTTTCAGGGGATACGGATTGATCTTGGGCATGGATTGGCTGTCTAGATATGGAGCCATTCTGGATTGTGAGCATAGGGTTGTAAGGCTTGTGACTCGCCTGGGCAACACCTTAGAGATTTCATGCAATCCGAAGAATCCCGTCATGTTATGCTATCTAGAATCTCTCGACTCATCAGAGGAGGCCCTTCAGTCTGTAAGGGTGGTCCGAGATTATCCAGATGTGTTTGAAGAAGTTAAGGGGTTGCCCCCTAAACGAGAGATTGACTTTCGCATCTATCTGGTAGACAATGCTAAACCTGTTTCTTTGCCCGTTCGGCATATGGCTCCGCGTGAGAGACGGGAGCTGAGCAAGCAAGTGAAAGAATTGCTTGAGAAGGGCTTCATCAGAAGGAGTATATCCGAATGGGGAGCGCCTGTGGTGTTTGCAACTAAGGCAGATGGCTCTCTTAGACTCTGTGTGGATTATAGAGAGTTGAATAAGCTGACTAAGAAGAACCGACACCCGTTACCAAGGATCGATGATCTCTTTGATCAACTTGTTGGTGCTTCTGTTTTCTCTCAGCTTGACCTTGCTACGGGTTTTCATCAGCTCAGAGTGGCTGAAGACAGTATAGACAAGACTGCATTCAGAACTCCAGACGGATTCTTTGAATGGCTTGTTATGCCGTTCGGTTTGACGAATGCACCCGCGTATTTTGTAGATTTGATGAGTAGGGTGTTTCGGGAGTTCTTGAATAAGTTTGTCGTGGTCTTTGTTGATGATATTCTAGTCTTCTCCAAGGATGAGGAAGAGCATGCGAGGCACCTGGTAGAGGTGATGGACACACTCAGAGCACACCAGTTAAAAGCCAAGTTCTCCAAGTGCCACTTTTGGAGAAGGGAAGTCAGATTTCTTGGGCATATCGTATCCAAGCAAGGCTTAGCGGTGGATCCCGCTAAGGTGGTTGCAGTTCAGGATTGTAAGACTCCAAGGAATGCAACCGAGGTGAGGAGCTTTCTGGGTCTTGCGGGTTTCTATCGGAAGTTCATTAAAGACTTCGCAAAGATATCTGCTCCTCTTACCAAGTTGACGAAGAAGAACTTAGTCTTTGCTTGGGATATGGATTGTGAGCTTGCTTTTCAGAGACTCAAAAGAGCCCTTACCTCCGCACCAGTTCTAGCCTTACCCGATGGTGGTAAGATATTTACCGTGTACACTGATGCTTGTGGCACGGGATTGGGTGCCGTTCTGATGCAAGAGGGCAGAGTTATATGTTTTGGTGGGAGGCAACTTAAGGTGCATGAGAGGAATTATCCCACCCATGATCTAGAGCTGGCAGCGATTGTATATGCGCTTAAAGCATGGCGTCATTACCTTCTGGGAGAGAGATTTGAGCTATATACTGATCATAAGTCTTTGAAGTATCTCTTTTCGCAGAAAGATCTGAACTTAAGACAGCAGAGATGGATGGAATTTTTGGCTTCCTATGATTTTGAGATATCCTATACCCCTGGCAAGGGGAATGTCGTAGCGGATGCGTTGAGTAGGAAAAGGTTGACACTAAGTCCTCTATTTGTTGAAATGAAGAATTTAGAGTTCTTGGCGACCTTTGATTTCTCTTTGGCAATGGAGTCGGTGACCGGTTCCTTGGCATCCCTAGAGCTCAGGCCTACCCTTCTAGATCAAGTCGGGGCTTCACAGAAGGAAGACCCTCAGGTAGTGGAGATCATGGATAAGCTGGTTCGAGGGGAGACATCTAGTCACCTTGCTCGATATTCTATAGACGATAGGGGTTGGCTGAGGAGAGATGGAAGGCTTTGTGTCCCGATGGTAGAAGACTTGGTGAGGAAAGTTCTCGAGGAAGCACATCGCTCCAAGATGACCATACATCCTGGGGGTGATAAGATGTATAAGGACATGAAGCGCGTTTTCTTCTGGCCCGGAATGAAAAAGGATGTGGCGGAGTTTGTCTCGAGATGTGTTATTTGTCAAAGAGTAAAAGCTGAGTCGAAGAAGCCCGGTGGGCTATTACATCCGCTAGAGGTCCCGCTATGGAAGTGGGAGAGCATTTCTATGGACTTTATTGATGGGCTTCCAAGGTCCAGGAAGGGGAATACGAGCATATGGGTCATTGTGGATAGGCTCACGAAGAGTGCTCATTTTATCCCAGTAAAGAGCAAAAGAACTGCATCTGGACTAGCATCAGTATATCTTCGTGAGATAGTGCGGCTACATGGAGTCCCTTCCAGCATAGTCAGTGACCGAGACCCCATCTTTACTAGTCAGTTCTGGAACAGTTTGCAGGAGGCTATGGGCACGAGATTGAACCTGAGTACAGCCTATCACCCACAAACAGACGGCCAAACAGAAAGGGTGAATAGGGTACTTGAGGACTTGTTGAGGCTTTGCATTCTGGATTTTGGTGGTGCATGGGAAGACCATCTTCCTCTTGTCGAGTTTGCATACAACAACAGTTATCAGGCGAGCATAGGGATGGCACCCTTTGAGGCTTTATATGGGAGGCCGTGCAAGTCACCTACATGTTGGTGGGAATCCACGGATAAGCTTATACTTGGACCCGACATGATTAGGGATACATCCGAGAAGGTTGAGTTGATTAGAAGACGGATGAAAGCGGCCCAAGACCGGCAGAAATCCTATGCTGACAGGCGAAGGTCCGAATTGGAGTTTGAGGTTGGGGACAAGGTTTTCGTGAAGGTTTCTCCTTTGCGGAATGTGGTCCGATTTGGAGCTGTTGGGAAACTAGCACCGAGATTTGTTGGACCCTTCCCCATCATTGAGAAAATTGGGAAGGTGGCTTATAAAGTGCAATTGCCCGAGAAGTTGTCCGGAGTACATAATGTCTTTCATGTCTCGCATCTCCGAAAGTGCCTGCATGAGTCCGCTGAGGTGGTTGAACCTAGCATGCTTGAAGACGTGGAAGTAGAGAAAGAAGCAACTTTAAGAAGAGCTCCGATTCGTATCTTGGGGACAGAGGCCAAGAAGCTAAGGAATCGTGAGGTCAGATTGGTGAAAGTTCAATGGGGTGAAGCCGAAGAAGACGCAACTTGGGAAACCGAGGAGAAGATGCGTGGGCTTTATCCATTTCTTTTTGAGGGTACACTCTCAATCTCTTTCCTTTATTTAGCATAACTTTCTCTTTGCTATCCATGTTTATCTAGTTGTCGTGCTAAACTTGTCATAAGAACCTTAGGTAGAAACCCTTTGGATGAAACATGTGCTTGAAACATGTTATGTTCGATGGTTGCAAGTGGTTGCAAGTGTTTGCAAGTGGCTACTCGTGGATGCATGATACACATTAGGCACTAGATCGGCTCACACACTCCTCATATTGCATGTGCATGAGTGTTTATGCTTATTCTTGGATGAACTTTGTACGCAATCGCATGGGTGTTGCATATGGGTGTATGGTTGAGCACGCATATAGATATTATACATTATGATAGGGATTTGCATACATATGGATACATTTCACTAACATATTTTGCATTGATCATTGCATTAGATAGGTACATATACACACACTTTTGCGTATGTTCATACAGCATTTAGAATCCTTTAAGGACAATGGTTGCTCGTGGATGATGTTTTGAGTAGATGGATGTTGGATGGTAGGATATGTTCTTCCTAACTTGAAGATTTCGGGGACGAAATCCTTTAAGGAGGGGAGAATATAACAACCCGTATTTTCAATAAACTGTTATAACATAAATCGAGGCAGAATTTAATTCAAAAATCAGAATCAGGGGAAACGGGCTATGCCATTGCGTTCGTCTCTGAAAAATACGCGAAATAGAGTCCGAGTTTTCGAAAATCGGAGTCCGTATGACCCGGTTAAGGCCCATTGAAGTTTTCAGAAACTTCTATGCTAAAAACAGATTTAAATTTCAAATTAAAAACAGGGATTAGGGCTAATCTGGGTTAGGCGGGAAAATTCCCGCCAGGGGGCCCATGTCGACAGGTATGTCGACAGGGCACCCAGGGTGTCGACTGCCCTGTCGACAGCCCTGTCGACAGGGGGTGCCCAGGAAGTTCAGCCTGGTGCACCATTTCTGATTTGGGTTGAGTCATATGGCTTGGTTCTGGAGAATTCTGAGATCTGACGGGCCAAACCTAATCTAGGGTTAATCCTAGGGCCTAAAACACTCTAATTCTCTATAAATATACCCCTAATCCTACCCTAAAGCCTCATTAATCAATCTTGCAACTAAACTATGTCAATTTGAATCCTCAAATGGCCTCCACCTAAAACCTAGCCTCCACCTTCCTCAAAGTTTAATCCTATGATGATATGATGATCATACAACCTTTTCTATGTTGTATGAATGCTTAATAACTTGCATACTTCATTAAGATGCAAGTTTGATTTGCTAAAGTTTGTGTTTTTGGGATTTTGCAAAAGGGTTTTCTTATTTGAGGCTTTGTTTTGGTTTTTAAAAAGGGCTTCTTCATCTTATTTGGTGGATTTGTGGCTTGTTTATATTTGTAAGCCCTCTTACCTTCACTTTACAAACTTTAAAGTTAATGTTTGGTGAAAGTTGAGATTTATGTGAGTTTAGTTGATTATGCATGCTTATGCGAACCCACTATGTCATGTTTTATGTGATTCATAAGTTATGCATGCATATGCGAGATTTCTATGCCATGTTTTACATGTTTCACAAGTTATGCATGCTTATGCGAGCTTATTATGTCATGTTCTACATGTTTCATGGGTTATGCATGTTTATGCAAGATCACCTTACCATGTTATGCAAGTTTAATGGATTATGCATGTTCACCTTACCATGTTATGCATATTTAATAAGCTATGCATGTTTATGCGAATTCACCATGACATGATTTGCAAGTTTAACATGTATGCATGTTTATTATGACATGTGAAGTTCACCATGTATGTTATGCCAAGTTACCTTTTATACCCTTATACGTTATGACGAATATGTAAGCGAGATAATGACGTTGGGAGGGCTTGGGTAAACTTAAAAATACATGAAACTAAAAGATTGGGAATTTACCTATTAAGTTAGGTCTACCCCTTGGGAATTTACCTATTAAGTTAGGTCTACCCAAGTATATGTTAACTTGTAAATATGTTTTGAAGTGGACATGACATTAGATAACATGATATGGCCAACTCGAGGTTAGACCTAGTTGTGGTGTAAATCTTCCCAGGTAACCACAACGTGGGGTCTAATGTGGGTAGTTGGTCATGTTGCACCATAAGACCCGAGGTTAGACCTAGACGTGGTGTAAATCTTCCCAGGTAACCACGGATGTCTAATGTGAGAGGTTGGGTGCGTTAAGTAATTAATGCCTCATGATTAGGGTTAAGTCATGGCCCACTAATACTTAACCAATAATGGGGATGCGAGGATTAGATGGGGATAAGTGGTTACACTTAGCTAATCTAATCCGGGATTAGTGAGGGGTTAAAACCACATTTAACCCTCTTAGAAACCCTAGCAACGTGGTCTGTTCCAGCAGTAATCCCAGTTTGGTATCACTACAACCCTACAGCTAGGTTAGGGCGGGGCACGATTACTGGACTGATGTAAGCGACCAAAGCGACGGCTGAGTGGTACAGCGGTGCGGGTCCGGCGGGCTACGGACGTGCACGTAGTCCGATGTTGGACAAACTCGAGGCACGGGTACCAGTAGGCTTAGACTGTGCATTATTGCTTAGGTGTCTGGGGTTGACATCTTAGGGCTTGATACACCCGAAGGTGGACCCAGCATAGTCTGACTACATCCATGTGGGCCGTATGGACACCAACACTTGACGTGTTAGGTTTATAGGGAGCCGATCGACTAGACCGTTGGGCTGGGCCTTATACTAAGGTCACTTCATGTTATTGGGCCAAAGTTTGGGCTAAGGGATCAAAATCTGTTTTGTGGGTTTGCTAGTACACTGTGGTGCAAAGTTTAACCTCGTCTATGTGATGTCACCTTTATCTAGTGCCAGTATGTTCATCTCAGTTTCCATCATACGGTTAACTTTATTAGTTTATAGATTGATCGTAGTAGGGCTTACCAGTCTTTTTGACTGACCTGTTTTCTTTCGCTTCTTTTCTTCCGTTCCCCCCCCCCCACAGGTTCTCAGGGAGGGACTACTTCTGCTTAGTGGATCTTTGACTTGCTTGTTGGATAGCTCATGTATGGATCTGAGCTAGCTGTGGCTTATCTTTTATTTCTGGGGATTAGTACTGATGTTTTACCATGTATTTTGTTATCACGTATCTAGACTTATGTTGTATTTTGGATCATGACATTTTGATATTATGTACTTGACTATGTTGGTTTTTTCTTAGGTGATGATGATGGGTTTTTATCTGCTACCGCTGCTTTACTTATGTTTATTTTGATATATTCTGTCTTGCGATATCTCTGTGCATGTTTACCTTCACAATAACGCCCCTCCAAAGCTAGTACATTCTAACGAGTGATCCTAGTGGAGGTGGGCAATCCCTCTCATCTGTTATCAATTCATCATAAACAAATGTCATCTTAATCAAACTCAAATCAGTTTATCCTCAAATCCAATCATTCGCTTATACCTAAGCCGAATTCCATTCAAACTTCAATATCAAAGTTCAAACTCTTAACTCATCAACTCAATTCCATTCCAGATTCTTCTATAATCAAATCCAGATTTATTTAACTTAGTTCAAGTTAAATTCCAATTCATTTATTTACTTTTACCATTTTAACCCATTTAACTTCATAAGTTAAATTTAAATTTCAAAATTTAAATTCCTAGGCTCATTTCAAATCAAATTGAAATCATAATACCAATTCAAAACCTTTGAATCCCCAAACAACTTGTTTTCTCAAAAGAATTCAAATCAAAATCTTTGGTAGTAATCCACCACTTAGAAACTCGAAAATCACACCGATGATGCTGCGCAGTCATCATCAGAATTAATTTCCAGCGACCCAAGTGATTTCAATACTATATCATTTTCAAAACCCTTTCTAAATACTTCCATTTTGAAAACATTTCAAAATCCCCCAGGAACTTAAAATTTCCTTATTTTAATTCCAATTCAGATTTAAATTTCAGGTTTAATTCCTCTTATTTCATATACTTTACTTATATGAATTCTGATTAGTTATTTATAACCATTTCACCTTTTATAATCTCATTCGATTATAATAACACCTAACACGTCTAATATACTATTCTATCTCCAACACATATACTTTGGGTAAAATTATTTCATTTACCCTCCTTTCAAAACATACCATGTCGGTTTATCGTATTCGAGTGTTTAGTAACCCCTATCGATACAATGGATCAAACTGATCGACCTGAATTCACAAACTACTCAACCAATGAATCTCCACAATATAAAACCATTTTATATTAAATAGCATATACGCGCTCATATGTATACACTCAAACTCAATCTAGGGCATTACTAACCCTATCTCTACTGAGTCACGCCACAGAGCCAAGGCAATTCACTTAACCTTAAGCTCTGATACCAACAGTAACGACCCGGGTTTTTGACGATCTCGGTTATTCGATATACAACACATATCGAACATCCAAGGATCGAAAATAACTGAATTGTTAATGAAAGAAGTTAGAGGGTGAGAATAGATAAGACATAAACTTATAGAATAGAAGAAAAAGAAGAACGTCATCATCAGAGTAAACACGAATCTCACAGCGGAACGAAATAAAATATAACATAACTTTTGAAATAAAAACAGTTATGTATACAATAGCACTTATCAGAGTACAACACTTACAACAACAACGGAAATAATAATAGCCATAGAATCCTGAAGCCTCCTGCTCCAAGCTCTCCAAGCGTATCTGTAAAATCCCGACTACTTGACTGCCCGTACAAATTAGGCACCCAAGAGTTTAGGGAATACAAATAAATAAACTCCGGGTCAATCATGGGACTGATATGAGTAAAACAGTTTAAAACAGTTTGAACAAGTAAACGATATCTCATAAGACCACGCCGTATAACGGAACGGGTTTTTCCCTTATGAGAATCCAAAATATCTTTATATCAAACCTTTTGATATTATAATAATGTCTATCAACCACAATATAATAATCATCTAGCAGAAACGCTTTCATCTCACGTTCTACATATATAGTATACAATCAAAACCGCAAGCACGTATTGGGTAATGGATTTCCAACTATGACAAGGTATGGAACCACCTTCCGATCAGTGTACTCAAGGAACGATACACTGGAGTTCAACAAGAACATCTTGCAACTCAGCCACACATGACCGACCACTCATTTCGCTTGAGTGTATCGAATGTACATCACCAACGGTTGGGATCAGCAACCGTTCCCGTATATATATATGGGACAACATTGATAGATTAAAGAAGCAAATGAATATTCTCTAGATAGGTGATCATATACCCTACTTCGGTGCGACCGACTTAGCCATGCAGCCTGCCCGATTTTTGTCATTTCCTGTTTGTTGAGGCCAGAGGCTACGATTACTTTCCATTCATTGATACACGATCACTTTGAATGCCATATTATCAAATCCGTTAATCATTAGTTGGTTTATACAAATATTCTGGATGTTATGCTAAGGGAATAAATCCGTTGCAACCATATATATTTATAAAGACTAACCCATTCGATCATTGGAAATACTCTGTCAGACACTCGTCCATATACGTTCGTTTTGGGACTGAACGAAACCGAAGGCACTATTCAGTACATCCATCCTAAGCAATCTCTACCTAGGACTTATACAACAGCCCTTGCACTTTACTCCGTCTTCAATTTTCTTTGGCATATTCGCAACGCTTATGCCAATACAGAGTGGTTCTTTGGATAAGAATCCAACCGGTCTCTCCATATTAACAACGTTAAAATGGTCAAAACTTTGATAGTCTGTGACTTAACTATCAAATGAAAACATGTCTGTGTACACATAACGATCTTATTTCCAAATGGAAATATCGATCCAATCATCAAACATATATATATATATATATCCTCATTTTCTATGTTTAGAAAATATACGTTATTAACATTGGAAAACATTTCCAATCCTCATTCACGCATCACCACCATTCCACAACTATTAGTCCCTAGCTGTAAACTAGTAAGAGAACGATTCTCTAAGTATAAACCCCGAAGGCCAAAACCAACATCAGATCGATACTCAGAAAACTATTCAACTTACTAATCTCTAGTCAGTTTCTAATTTTTGCTTAACTCTATTTCTTTAACTCTATTCGATTAACTCGAACTGGTTAACTCTAACTGATTAACTTTAACTGATTAACTCTAACTGGTTAACTCTAACTGATTAACTCTAACTGGTTAACTCTAACTGGTTAACTCTAACTGATTAACTCTAACTAGTTAACTCTAACTGATTAACTCTAACTGATTTACTCAAATTCGAATAACTTATATTTGATTAACTCCTTTTAATAACGTTTATCCATTTATAAAGATTTACTTTTAGTAATGGTTCTTCACTTTAAAAATGTCATTTTTATAACGTTTCAACACTTATAAAGATTTCCTTTTTATAACATCCTGTTCTGCTATGAATATTTTCCTTTTTAATTCTATACATTTTCTAAATAAATATTCCTTTATCACTTCACTTCTATTCATTAGATCCTCATTATAAATTGGTAAGTGAATAAATTTCTCAGTGTTAATCCCGAAGGCCAAAACCAACATCAGATCAACACTTTAAAATTTACTCAACTCAATCAACGTATAACAAGTTCCAATTACTCAAAAACCATACCCTGTTTTCTTCAACATTTTTAAATCAATTCTATTTATTTTCTAATAAATATTCCTTTTATAAAATCCTTCGATTTTATAAATAATCCCTTTTTACATTCAAGTATTCCTTATGGTATTTAACGTACCATATAACCATGATTACTATCAACCAAGTACACATAATCAGCACTGATTATATAACACATCACATATCACAATATATGAAACAAACAGTATTTATATATTGAGGAACACAGTTGGGTCCCTCCAACTTGTTTCCCTGCATCACAGATGTTAAACCATATAATTAACATCAACTTCATTTCAGTATGAAATGTTCTGATAAACAACAACAATATATATTTAATGGTATATATATATAATTTCAACCAACTGACTAGTAGTTCAATCAACCAAATCAACACACAGCAATCAACAGATAATTATCAGTTCTAAGAATACATTATAAAAATATAACGTTCAGAGTTGGTGAGTTTTACTCACTTTGGCAGTTCATCGTTAAAGAACGATAAACTGTTTGTTTGATTTGAATCAAACAATTTATTTTGCCATAAATTCAAACGAGCTCAAATCCACTTCCAGTCTGTCCCATTGTGTAGCCACCGTCCATACGATCCTATCGGATCTTGTTTCGCTGAATTCTGATAAAGTATGGTCGAGATATTTAACTTACAAGTTTAACTACATTTATTAATTAAATAAAAGTTAAATAAATTTCCTTTTGAGCCCAACCTTATTCTCACTGGTCCAAACCTCCCACTCCAAAAGCCCTCCTCCTCAAATGTTTCTTCCCGATTTACTTCCAACTCCAGGAACAAAGAAAACACATCCTTGACCGTATCTTTGACCGCCCTCCAGTCCCCCTCTGACCACCTAATTCCGGCGCCCCCTCCACCATTCAACTCACCACTCAATTCTCAACCCGAAAACCCCCCATACACCAAGTTCGACGCCCCTCTTAAAAACGCAACCCGCTCCTCCCTGTAGCCCAGATCTGATGTCGCACTGACTGAAACGAAGTCGGAGGCTCTCCTTCGTTATTCCACCCATACTCAAATCCGAATTTACCAACACTCCTCTCCTTCCATTCTCTTCAACCTCCTCCCACCCGTGTACCACTCGTACCCACTGAGTCGGAGTCACCCTCAGGCACACGCACAGCAAGGAGTGCGACATTTTTTTTTGTGTCAAATCCCCTCAAATATTGCCGACAGATCCTACTCGAGACTAGGAACCCACAACTAGCATTCAGTTCATAAATCGAACCACCAAACTCACAACATCTAAAACCCTAGCTCGCTGTCTACAACCCAGCGACGGAAATTGCCATCGAACCCACTAAAACCCGTATACAGATGAGGAGAAACATATTAGGAAGCTAATAAATTTGGTTTGAGGAATTTAGAAATTTTGTTCTATTTTATTTTGATTTTTCCATATCCGATTTTTGCTTGAGGATGTAAAACACTAACGGCGGAAAATTTGTGGCTGATGTATGAAATTAGGTTAGGTTTAGAATTTAGGAGGGTATTTATACTAGTGATAAATATCTAGATATTTTGTAGAAGGAATATTCCCCGTATATTCTCTTTTTTTTAATTCGTTTCGCCTTCTAAAAATCCGTGTGATCACACACGATATTCAAAAATCGCGAAATTGGTCATGTAGCTACAGTTCGATATTAAGGTCCCAACGAAACTGGTTTCGTCGAATTTCGACTCCGTTTGCTCACACAGCGTATTTTTAACCGTCAAAATACTGACTGTTTTTCACTCTAAAAATCGGTACGGCCACATACTAACTCTAAAAATCATGAAACTTGACATCTATCAATAATTTAACATTGCGGACCCAACAAAATTAGTTTCGTCGAATTCCGACTTCGTTTGCAAAACCGGTTATTTTTAAAGCTCTGAATGACCCATTTAAATATATAAATATATTTAAATATAATTAAATTAAATATAAATAAATTTGTATTATCGTATATATTCACAGTGGAATATCATACAGCTCCAGAATAATTATATTCTCGATATTCCAAGTCCTGGTTGAATCGATATTAAATTTTATACTAAAATTCCTTTTATAACGTAAATAAAGCGTTACGAATTATAAAGGAATTCCACAGCGACTTTTCTAAAATTTGATTTGGACGTAAATCAAAATCTACACGACGAAATCTCGATTTTTCTCTACCACTAGAAAAATATACTTCACCAGCTCCTAACGTTTCTTGTTTCACAGAAATCCGATTTAAAACGAATCATGTATATTCAGTTGAAGTTCAAATCGCCAAATAGCGAACTGCAGCGCCATTTCGAGCTCGGTTTTAATTATAATATAATTATACGTTCTAATGTCGTCGATTAAATAATATATTCGTTATTTAAATAACTAAATAAGTTCATTAATACACCGTCAAAAATCCGGGTCATTACAAAACTTTTTATCTTCAAAAAACTTGAAATGCTCAAAATTGTATATGATATATTTTGAAGCCTTAACTACATGAAATCCTTCACATTAAAAATCATACGTTTTCAAAATTAATCATTATATATTCGTAAGTCGCTTTTTTTTCCTCAAACCATTTAAGTAAATTGTGTATGTCTAAAACCATACGTATACAAGACTTAATGTTCTCAAAGCCTACGTTTACAATTGAAACCATATATAATTTTTAAAAGCTTGTGCACATGGGCCTGTCTTCAAAAACTTGGCTACTTGAGGTTATTATGTACAAACGGGAAAAAAATTATATTTACAAGGCCAATATTTTCAAAAACCTATATATAAACCTGTACATTTTCAAAACCATTATTTATGAAACCATATTTATAGCTAGTAGTAAAATCTGACAAATGAATTTTAGGCATTTGTGGTTACAAAAATAAAATTGAGACAACGCACATGCAGAACTTTCATATTTGAAATCTTTATTCTCAAGTTTGGTACTTGTGCAGTTCTGTAAACTAAAACACCCACAACCTTTGTTCTTAAAGCTTTATGTTTATGAAATTATCTTGGGTTTGGAATCTTATACATGTAGACTTTGGATGCATATATTTCTATATATCTGGAAAAATGACAATAATTGAAAGCTAAATTATCATACACTTGTATTTTAATGTTATATGCACATGAAACTGTGTATATATCTGAAATCATATATTTTTCGTGACCATATATATGAAACTGAGCATGTTCAAAATTTAGTGTGTCCAAAACTGTGATACACATAAAATTACTACACTTATTTTGAAACTAACATACAAGTGTTTGAAGCATATACTCAGATTTATACTCTTATAATTTGATGCATTTGAAATTGCTATATTCAAAGACCCTTACTCATATACACAACTACACATTTATGGAACTCGTAGAAACCATATTATTTGATAGATCTGATGGTTACTTGATGTTTTGGGCTTTCAAAACCTGCTTATTTGAAACTTATGTGAAAAGCTGGAATTTGCTAATTTTTTAAGTAATTGGCATGAATTTCTATATTTGAAATTGACGCATTTGAAGCAAACTGACAATGATATGTTTGTTTAAATCTGACATATTTGATGCTTACATATTCAAAACTTGAAAACATATAATGGATTGAAATCCAAATTCTAATATCTAAAAACCGATATGCAATAACCCATAAATACAAAACTTTCGTATACTTCAAAATCATCAAATGCTTGAAGACAATATATGTGAAACTGACATAGAATTGATGTTCTCATGGTCAACTTAAATAATTTTGAGATGAGCTATTTGCCTACCAAAACTGCTACATAGAATCAGTAGCAACGAAAGTGAATATGGATCGTTAAACTATAGACAATGTTTTCAACTTACAAAGAATCGGCTAGTTTTCAAAAATGCGTAAGTTGAGGTGTAAAAACGTCAAACATGTATTACTGTTCAATCATGACTTTACTATGAAATATAAATTTCATTATTGCACATAGTTATTATCAACCGAACTTATAGTAACCAAAAAAATTTACTAAGCCAAACCTCAATAAGTTTTTTTCATGAAGTGCGTTAAAATACTTCCTGCACTTAACTTTTGTTTTTCTACCACCTTCCATGATATAAGTTTTTCAATCCCAATTTGACTGTAAGTAAATACAGTTCAATTACGACATTTGAATACTTCATTAGCTATAGGCGCAATGGCATGACTGAAGATATCATTTCTCTGACATGTTGGTCCAAACACCTATTTATATTTGGTAAATTAGTAAACACTCGGATCTAGATGAAACAAATACAAAAAAATGGACAATTGGGAACTTGTTAGCTTTGGAAATCTGTATTACCTTGTCAAATTCAAATGTGCTATCAATCTGCTTGTTACACTATTTTGCATGATAAAGACTTCTCGTTTATTTCCGTTGCAAGCTAGGTCGCTAGGTGTTCGCAGTCTCATCTCTTCATTGTTTAAGGGCCAAGTGTTATGATTCATTTCAAATGAAAGCACAACCGGTAAAATGCTAATTAACTGGCACCCTTCAAAGAAAATTGGTCATTTAGCATGAATACCGAATGTTTTGTCTAAATTGAAAATTTTATGATAAACAATAACAATCAAGCTCTGTAACATATGTTAAATGGAATAATTGAGTATGATTACTATATTTGGTTTAATTATAACTAAAATTAATCAGTAAACAAGTTCAGAAATAACAGTAATAAATTTGGTTAAGTAGTGACCCCAGTTCAGAAACAACTAACAAAAATTATGCGAATCCTATAATAAATCAAATAAGATATGAAACAGAAAAGTTAAAAAAAACTTTGGATTATTTAGGGAATTAATTTTGGGGCTGGCGATGGTGCAGGATTGACTACTGGTGATGAAGGACAAGCCGACTTTGGATCAGTGATGTTGAATTATTGACAATGATGGTGAAGGACATGCCAAAGGCGATAGCGAATGTAACGACCTTGAAATTTTGGCATTTAAAATATAAATTAAATTAAGATTTAACACAAAATAAATCTTTATATTTGGAGTTTTGTCTATTTTGAACGATATTTGAGTAAACTTTGTCTATGGATTTATAAACATTTTTAGAAATAAGATTTACATTTGTAACCGATTTGAATATTTAACGCTAGAGTTAATATGAACATTTTTGGAAACAAGAAGTATCACCGTATTAATTTTGTAATTTAATAAATTAAATACTAATTGTGTATTTCAGTTTAAGGAAAATGTATGCTTTTATTTGAAATCCAAAATAGAACCTGGACCTTTATTTTGAACGTAGTATTCAATTTTAGAAATAAAATTACATTTGTAAATATAATCTTAGTTTAGATCAAGATTTGGCGTTTAAATTAATTATCTATGTTTGGTTTTCGGCTTAGAATTGAATGTTATTTTGAAACTAATATGTAAGGTCCAAATTCTATGTTTAATGCTTTTGCTAATAAGAATTAATTGCATACTTTAGCAACCAATTGTGCATTAATTGTCAATATATTCTACTTATTAGATATTTATGGATGATTTCTATTTTATTAATTTTATATATTATGGAAAGGTTAACTGCATATCTTGCAATTAATTAGTATAAATTTGAATTATCTTATATATGTATACATAGAAATGTCTTTAATTTTATATATCGCAAAGTTTAATTGTGCATGTAAGAAATTAACTAGGCATTAATTGACACATATGTCAATTAATAGGTTTTAAAATTTATCCAATTATTACTGTTTTAAATGGTATATTCAAATTAGTTTTTGTCATAGATTGGATGAAAAACAATAATGAACATATAAAATACATTCTAAAATCTTACTTCTCTACAAAGTAATTAATATAGCGGTTGTGATGTAGCTTAAGAACTCCTAGTTTTAACATAATGGACTAAATTAAGCTTTAAATATATATGTATTATTTTGTAAATTTAAATTCTTAAATATGAACGTTTTACTAATAAAAAACGTTTCTACTTTATGTGTAATTTAACTTTGAATTATAGGAAAATAAAAATATTAAGAAAGGAAATTTTTATCGTTGGCTTCCTCGTTCAATTAGAAATAATGCGCGTAGCTTGCTCTCTATTCATACATATTTCTTCTTCCTCACCATAAAACTCCTCCTCACCAAATTCTCAAGTCTTCCGCCATTTCAATTTTTGAGAAAAAAAGGAAAGATGATGAAACTTTTGGCGTAAGGGTGCATGGCCTGCACTTCTGTTACTCGTTGTTGGAATCACGAGTGTTGATCCGATTCATTTGGTTCGAAGTTGTGCTGATTCATAGCATCGTCCATCGATTTATTTACAGTCGATACAGAGGAGCACGGACAATGAAGATTGGAAGGAAATTTTGGGTGAGAACATTAATTTAAATTATCCTGATTAGAAACGTTAATCTCAATTTGTTGACTAATCTATGATTGTTGACTACTCATGAATTGTTGTGATGGTTGATGCATGTTTGGAATTTAACACTGAACTCTAAGTGTTATTTAACGTAACGCTTGCGCACCATTTTAGTTGTTTGATTTGTTGCCATGTTGATGAATGTACTTGTGTTCATATAGATTGATTTGGTTGCATCTCAAACTCACAATAGCTGTGGAGTATATAGGTTGTCGCTTTAAATATCCTTCTTATGTGAATAACGATTTTTATCATAATAAATAAAAGTTAAAAGTTAATTTTTGAATTTAGTTTTTTTTTTACAATTGGAAATCTAAGTCACGAATGATTAAATGATTTTCGGAAATGTCTTAAAATTATTTGGGACTTTAAGGTTGAAACAAGTTTGGAAATTTAACTAAAAACTTGACTTTTGAGTTACGTTTGTTTATGTAAATGATTAGTTTCATAACCATCCATAAGCTTTAAAATTTTAATTTTAGAATGTTGATTTGAGTATGTAACTAAACATTGATTTTATTAGTATACTTAGTACTATTATTTAAAAATAAGGACCATTTATAAGGTGTAAATAATAAAACAAATTTGGTAATTTTATATCAAGTTTCCAACGTATTTGAAATTATGGTTTAATTTAAAGATTGGAACTTTTATTATGAATCTAAAAGGATTGGACAATTTATGTTTGAACCGTTATCTAATGCATATATATTGACATTTCAATAATACACATGTATATACATACCATAACATTCTAGGGTGATAGAGAGGATAGTGTCTAAGGCTTGAGTTTGGAAAATACAGTTTCCTGCTCTCCCTGGCTATCCCTAACTGATCCAACAAACGAGATGGTTATCTTCAAATCTAATTTGAAATTTAATTAAAACCCTTGAATTTAGAACAATTTTGGAATGTTAACAAGCGTTATTCATTAATTAAAATTATTTGAGTAAAGGATTTGAACCTTTGAATGATGTTGAACCCATTTGGTTTAAATAGCTATTCTATATAACTTTAAGTAACGTATTAACATTTCCTTGAAATGACTTAGTTTTGAGATTTCTAAATCAAGAATTTTTATTTACACTTTAAAAATGGTTTCTAAATTATTGGAAGGTTTTAAAGTGACAAATATTTATGTATGAAACCTTAAATCTAAATTTAGTTTTGGAAATGACAACAACAAATGAAGGAATTTTGACTATAGAATTAGTAAAAAAGAAACAAGATGGTAATGAAATTCGAGGAATTTGAAATAAATCCAACCTTATGAATTGATAATAATTGGGAAGGAGATTTTGATTGAAACCGGCGTAGTCCACAACTTTTGTTTTAAAATACGCCTATTATTTGGAAAGAACTGGATCAGACTTAAGTCCATAAACCATTCCAAGTAATAATACGATGCTATGAAGAAAATTGAAGACTTGGAAGTGACAAATGAAGACCGAGAATCTTTGGATTTATTTGGATTGAATGTTTATGTCTTGAATCGGGCTGTACACCTGAAACGAGGTTGTAAGTGGTACGAGGTCTGAATATATTTGAGGATTTTCGGATTTTTTTCCGTTCAGACTCAGAATGGACTTGTATAGATTGTGTATCTGACATTGTAATTGACTGCGTAGCATTGATTCCTGTTGATACATATCGGATTTGTGGTAATTAATTATTCTCATCTCTAAGTCTTACGTGCTTAGAGGTTATGTACGGATTGAAATCAGTGATATGTTGTGAATTGACAATGTGGCATACTCAAGTTATAAAATGAGCTAATGATGATCAAAGCATGGCGTATTGAAGCGTAGCTTTGTGTATACCGCGACATCGACAAGCCTCACAACCTGGATGATGAGAAACTGGCGGTTCAATCTACACTAGAAGTCTCGATTTGAGTTTTAGAAGTCGTTCTGGAAGTCGTTTTGGAAGGCTCGAACCCTAAAATGATGAACTCGAAATCGATCTTCATTGGAAGTCGTTTTGGAAGTCTCGAAGTATATTTTTCATACAATATTTTTGGATCTGCATATATGTAGCCAAGTACAAGTGGAAAAAACAAAAGTTGAGCAATCAGGCTCAACATGTTAAATATGATTTACCATTTTGCAACCAGCTACAAGCAGAAAAATCACTTCATATTGCGGCATATGAGGTATGTCTGTACATATTTGAATTTTATCCATATGTATTAGTTAGAAATTTCAAATTATATATGTATATTTATTTATCAGCTAGTTCGACTAGTCTACGACTAGTCCACTAGTCAACTAATTGGACCTCTATCGACTCGACTCGACTTACCACTGTGATAACCATGATAAAAATGCAAAAAAAGTTCATATAATTTACTGTTAAGAGTAGGAATAGAAATTCAAATTTATGTCTTGTTTATGTTTCACCAATAACAGTCAATGATGATGATAGTTTATATATCGACTAATACAGTCCCTACCACTACTCAAAATTTTTAATTATGTCAAGTTGCCAACGGTCATAGGTCAAATAAAATTTTGAAATTGGAATGAGATATAGAATGGGGAAATCTAAATTAATAGCAGATTCAGTGGGAAACATATTAGGAAATCATGAATAACCATAACATACATCTTGATATAAGCTCTTAGAAATAAGTCAAGATGTACCAGGCTCGCTCTTGCGCGGTACACCGATGATGATCATCGGGCTTAATCTTGCCAGCTCCATTGATGATGATTCTCAGTATCTTTTAATCTTTATAGGGCTCGTAAAGTGTAACTTCAGATGCACATGAAATTTATTCTTGTAAATTAAGTTGTTAGGTTGCCTTGGAAAATAGTTACACAATATGATACAGGTTCAATATCAAATATTTTCATAAATATCTGTAAAATCTGCAAAAGAAAAAATCAACCATGTTCCATATGAATATGTTATTTACAATGTTAAATATGATGACTACAATGGTTACTTCATTAATTGTGCAAACATACATAACTATAACATTAGTCTAAAATAAAAGATGCTTTATTGGATGCAAACCATGTGTACCAATACCCAATATAAGATAATAAAGTGGGAACCTTTAGAAGATTAGAAGAAACATTTACTTGTAGCAAATGAAAATTTCTACCTATAAATGATAGGGAGATATGAAAAATACACATTAGTATAAGATTTAGACAATGTGTACCAAAAGTGTGAGAACCTTTTCCTTGCTCTCCTTCTTACTCTTCATTGGGCATAGGACTGCATAATGTCCCTCTTTATGATGTTTATAATAGCAAACACCTACAAATTTTCCTTTATTCTTATCTTTCCTGGAGTAGCTATGAATACTTGCATAGATCCAACCTATTTTCTTCTTCTATCTGCTCATAAATCCTTTTCGTTTGTTTTCGAGTCATCTTTCTAGGTTTAACTCTATATGGATTGCGGTTATCCATACCCCACAACATTTAATATTTTATCAAAAGATTTTTATAATTCCTTGACAAATACCTCTACAGTTCAAAATCGTCGAGAATTCAAATTTCTTAACTAGTTATACTAATTATTATCTCTAGCAATCAATTAGTGGATTAAATTTTCCAAAACATAACTTTCATCAAAACATATCCTTTTTACGAAAATATACTTTTGGACAAAATTATTTCATAAAAACTAGGTTAGACTGCTCTGTTTAAGTGTTTAGAAACACATATCGATACAACGGTACCTTACTGCACCGAACAATGTTCATAACTTACTCAACAAATTAATCCAACACAAAACCATTTGTACATCAAATTACAAATACGTCTCTTATATTTATATGTATACACATACACACACCCAACTCATTCTAGGATATCACTAACCCTATCTCCAATGAGTTACTTGTCCTAGGATACCACTGATCCTTTCTTTGACAAGTCTATATTCCACAGAGCCAAGGTTATCGCTTAACCTTAAGCTATGGTACCAACTGTAATGACCCGTATTTTTACTCACTTCAAATCGACAATAACCCAACCCACATCGATTCAACACAAGCAAAAATATGTTTCGTTAGGGTTCATCAGAGCAAAACAAAGCGGAATACAAAACTCACAGCGGAACAAATAAAATATAATATGAAAATATCATTGCTGCGGAATTTTTTTTGAAACAAAAACACTTTAAATCAAACTATTTCTTTCCCCAGATGCTTGCATATCTTAGCCTAAGGTATATAGGTCCTTTCCTTAGCTTTTCTCCTTCCTTTCTTCTTCTTTTCCCATGAAAATCCCTTCTTTTTTTATTTGATAAGGGGGAAAAACGTGAGCAACAAGTGGGAGGTGGGAGGAGATTTTGTGGAGGAGGACGTGATTAAATGGAAGAGCTTGGTTCTCCTTTACTTCTTCTTTCTTTTCCCTTTAAGTTCTCCTTTGGTTTTCTTCTTTATTTTCCTTTTTTTCTAAATCACCATGATATTTTCGGCTATGGCAATGGAGGAAGGGAGGAGCAAAATTCTTTCATGAAAATGGAGGGATAAGGATGATATATGATATATACAATAAAGGGTTAGTGCATGGATGTGGATAAGCATGAAAGGTCTTATGGCTTAAATTCATCCTTATCTTCATGAATAGTAACTTGCGCTTTCTCAAGAACCTTCCGGCCTTGTGTTCGGAGTATCAAACAATAACGTTTTTCGAAAATTCTTCAACCATAAGGTCCGGTTTCTAACGTACTTCAATCATATGTGTTCAAATATAAAATCTAAGTTCGTTTTCATTTTCAAATAATTTATTTCAGTTTTGTTTTTTTTAATAACTTTTTATATTCGATAAAGAAATTTCCCAGACTTTATATATAGCTAATATCCTATGTTTAGAATTTTCAAGGATAGGTCTCAGGTTCCAATTTTGTCGTTAGCACTATCAAATTCCAATTACAGTCAAAATTTAGTTCAAATTTTGGCCTTTTATTTTTCCTTTTTCCACATACGGATGTCGTTTTACGCAAAACTTCCTTGAGTACTAAAATTCACTATTCTGGATCCAATGCAGGTGGTCTCACAACTAGCGACATCCCGTTCTCAAGATATCCTCAAAATCGTCCGTGTTTAGTTCAAATTTTAACCTTTCAATCTTTAATCAATATTAAACGGATTCTGTTTTTGGCCAAACTTGGCTGGTTACCTAATTTCATTATTCCGGATTCAATGGAGCCAGTTTTAATGTCTGGAAATAAATATTTCTTATACTTCCTTTGTAAACGTGCTATTTTTATATTAAAACTCGTTATTATAACCCTGTTCCAATTATATCATCATCCATTTTCAATTTTATTTCGATTCTTATGAAATTTGGAAGTTCTAAATTGGTTCCAAATTTCCAGGGTGTTACAATCGACAATACCCCATATAATAAAATTGAAAATTTTAGTGAAGAATGGTTCGGAATTTAATCCAATTTAGGATTGTCGAAAACCAAACTAACATGTAAAACATAGAATTAAAAGAAAATGTCTATTTGCTTTGTTAAACAAAATTTACGTTACATATGCTTTCTTGGGTAACTAATCTTGCTTCTATCTCTTTTGGAATTTCACTAACATGTTTGTTTAATTTCTCCATCGATTATTGATTGGAATTACAATCTAAAGAAGATGAATAATAATGGAAATTAATGGATAAATTGGTCAATTTACAATATATTTGTATGAGGGAGCTATTTTTGTTGGTACCCCTCTTAGTAATAATCTTTTTAAGGAAAATATGGCTTCCTCAACCAAAACTGAAGTGCCAGTAATAATCCTTTTTTTAATTGAATAGGCTTTGTTTGTAGTATTTGTACGAATATATTGTTTAGTATTCCATAATATTGTAATTTAAAAATATTTATTAACTAATTTATACGATTAAATTGATTACACTACATTGGTCACTAACTAATTTGTAACCACTAAAATTTATTCACATTTGTTTGATTAATTGGAATGGTTATATCATTTTCATAATATTGTGAAACATTAGTATCTACATTACACTGTTACTCTTTGTTTCCAATTCTATCATTTCCCCTTTTTTCTAATAACTTTACATGCCATGCACTTCATTCACTTGTATTTTGTGTAATATTATTATCTCTTTGTATGTCTTATAAAACATTTCATTATTCCATACACACACGCACATATATATATATATATATATATATATATATATATATGTATGTATATATATATATATATGTATATGTATACATCATATATGATACATATATATATATATACACACACACACACACATACATATACATATATGTGTGTGTACTTTCTTATCCATATTAGGGGGTGTCTTCCCATATTGATCCCAATTACCTTTTAACCTGTTATAACAGGTTTCAAGTTTTCACTTTCCCAAATCAAACGTGAATTTATTTCTTCTTGTTCGTTCTTCTCTTCCTATTAAAAAACAACACTGCGATTCATGTCATTCAACAAATGAAAACGGGCAACCCAAGCTTTCTGACTGTAGCGACTTTTACAATTCATCGAACATCTAAACTGCAATAAGGCAACAAAGTGGAAATGGAACTCATTATCATACAACAACCTAAACTTGTCTTCATCGTATGAATTGAATCAGCAACCTAAACTCATTATCATTATCATACAACAACCTGGACATGGGTATGGCTATTGGAATTGAATCAGTACCTGACTTGGCTATTGGACATGAAATGAATATACATACAATATGCTGCTTCAAGCATGGACATGGAATGTGCAAACCACAAATATTTACAGTTCGAAAGTTATTACAAGAAGTAAATTCGACAGAAGCATGAAATATTATTATGTTGTTTCATCCGACTTCAGTAAGTTGTAGCATTCTAGCTGTTTCATTTCACCATCATTGACTGGATCAAATTCACACTTGTAAAAGCTACCATCCATTCCAAGAATAACAACATTATTCTTCTGGTGACCAAAAGCAACAATGTATTGAGTTCCTTCATGCAAGCGAAATTGTGCCATTGACCATTCTGAATTAAAATATTTGGGCAGTACTCCTTTAACAAACGATAATGATTAACACATGGACAGTCCCGAAACCAAAGCCGCTAATCACAGCTCCATATTAATCAGAATCAGCAAAAAGGAGATAGAAATGCTCAAAGAGTCAGTTCAGACCAAAGCAAAACAGCTCGGAGGACCATGCAAAGGTACTCCAATGATCAGAAGATGTGTTTTATGTTTCCAGTTAACTGGCGAAGTAGACTGGGACCACCATTACCAGCCACATACTTTGGAAACTGCGCTTTGGTGTAGACTGTAGAGATGAAAGCGAGGAAGATGGCCTTATGTTAGCATGTGAAGCAGTCATAAACAAAGTTAAGGAGCCGGAGAGCGGTGGTGATTGTTGTATATAACAGTGTTGTATACACAATTATATGATTTTTGTTTGATGATAACAACCAAATTTGTTTTATTATTGAATGTGTTTGTAACTGTACTGGTATACTACACATCAGACAGGAATATAATATTTCTGTTTAAATAAAGTACAACTATACAAAAATTTAAAAATTCACACAGTATTTTATTTGAACAAGAATATTTTATTTCAATATTTAAAACAGTACAGATTTACAATTCCATTATTTGTACATACATCACTGATATACATTTCAAAATTTTCAATTTCATACTCAGTTCCTCTTTACAACACTTACAATTTCATATAAACTACATTTCTAAACAGTTCACTCGTATATAGTAACACATATGAATATCATCATCTTCAGTCTTCTTATCTTCACATCCTTCAGTCAAATCCTGTCTTCATACCTGTCATAAGGAAAACACACAGTAGACTGCAACAAAAATAAAATTAAATAAAAGCAAATAAAAATTTATTTTTAAATTTTATTTGCCTCAGATTTGCGGTGTGTTTCTCATCATTTTTCTAGACTTTGTCTGATATGCAGGCACAGGAAAACTCGTCTGGATGGCTGCATATACACACGTGTATACACGTGTGCACTGCCACGCCAATTCAGTGTCGCGACTGAGGAGTAGCCACTTGGACCATCTCAACTCAGTGCATATGGTCGAGAGTGCTAAATCAAAACAGCAAAAACAAATGGTCGAGCACAAGTTTCATTTCAAATGCGAACTGAAAACAAACAACAATGGCCGAGCACAATGGTGTAGCTAGAGGGTACATCAAGTTCAAACCAGCAAGAAGGGACAAAGCAGTGAGGATACAGATCACATAGTCAAGCTAAAGAAGCTAGACAATCAAGTGGCAGAAATAAAGGAATTCAAACAAATATGCAAAAAGCAATTTTAAGGCAGCCAGACCCAAGTACAAGAAAAATGGACAAGTACAAGCCATTACAGACTCAAGAAATGATCAATACAAATATGCTTTAACATATATAGGTCATAACAAAATGATGCAGTTATACATGTTTTTTAAAGATGGCTGTGAACATATACAATTGTCAAAGTCGAGGAAGTGCATGCTTATGTGTGTGTACAAAAATAAATAACTCAAGTTTAGTGTTTAAACAAGACAGATGCAACCAGAAATTATGGCAAAACAAGGGTACAATGGCAACACATATGTACAAGATCAGAATTAACAATGAGTTTCAAGTGATGTTAACGCAACTTAACTCCAGGTTCAGATTAGCATGTCAAAGACAGTCTCAAAAGTGGTGCATGTTTCAACCAGTAACAAGCACAAACAACTCAATACACATATATTATACTGCTCAGGTTCAAGTGTATATATACAGCCATGTACTAAGTCAGAATGTCAAAATGGTCGAACCAGCAAGCTACATACATGCATGATGGCAGAGGAGTCCACACAGAAATCTCAAAGTACAAGTAGTTCGGGTCAAGAATGATTGTTAAAGTCAAGCAAGGAGCAAGTACTACATGAAGCAATTTAATATCTGTTCTTATCAGTTCAAAGTTCAAAGTCGAGAATGCAACAGAAAGTTCAAAGTAAAGTATACAAGGCACTGTCCAGTTTAAGGTCTCAAGTATAGTACCAGTACACATTAGAAGTTTATGAAGCAGTTAAATATCATCATAGAAATTCTAGAATTTAAATACCAGTTCAAGTCCAGAATTAAACACGCAAGTTACTTTATCAATTTAGACATGTTCATAGTGAGGAGATTCAAGTCAATTATGTGTTCAAGAGGATTGATTGAAACATTCAAAGATATAGAAGGATTTTTAAATACCACAGTCAAGGGTTGACGAGCAAGAATTCACAAGACCAAATCAAAGTTTTATCAAAAGCAAAAACAGTGAATTTGGTTGAATGAATTACAGTATATTCCAGAAAGACTGGAAATTTCAAACTAGACACAATCATGAACATGGTGCAACAACATGTCAAGGTTCTACAGTAGTATCTGTTCTTAGCAGTATGACAAGTGCAATATTATGATCAAAGAACCATAAAGCAATATTAATTTAAAGATTCAGAAATTGTCTCGAGAACTACAGGAAAGTTCTACCATTGCATTTGTTCATACCAGTTTTATTCAAGATAAACAATCCAATTGAAGTTTTTTTTTAAGTTAAAATTTGAAATGGTCAACCAGGAAATAAAAGATTTAAAGTTACAGAAATCGTGGGATTAATTCAAAGTCGAAAATGCAAGTCCAGAATATAAAGTCTAACACAAGTTACTCCAGAAGGTTTTAATTTTTCAAGACCAATTCAAAGTTCCTGAAGCATTCGAAGTCAAGGAAGACTCAATCAAAAGCTCCAGATCAGCCAAAACTCCAGAAATTCAAGAACAAATAAAAGCCGATTTCAAAAGCCCCAAAGTTTTAAAATCAAGGGTTTCAAAAATCAAGACTTAATCAAAAAATCCAGAACATACGGTGATTTAAAGTTCCAATATTTCCGTATATATCATAACCAAAGTATAATACGAAATCAGAGCACAAAATTAGGGTTTCAAAACCCTATAAGAACACCCACATCATCATCGGCAAGGGTAATCCTAGTTCAAGCACAATTAAAGCATAAAAATCGAATAGTAAAATCATACCAGAAATCGAGAAAACTGGGATCCAAATCAGAGTCTATAAACTCAATCGAAGACGATTCAAGTCACCAGAGATTCAAGCCGAAGAATCAAGTAGCAGACAACTAATTTCCATCAACGAGGCATCTCGATTCAGTGTGTTCAAGAGAAACCCTAGTTTTCTTTTAGCCGCCATTTCAATTTCCAGAGAGAATAAAAGGAAGTCGGACTCAAGAATAAAGTGGTGAAGCAATAACTAAAGGGGGCCGGCCTAGTTTAAAGGGATAACCCTTATTTAAATACTAGGGTTTTTCAAAGTTTTTTTTTTATTGTTTTGATTTTATTTGTCTTTAATTTCAACTTTGTAATCAGTCCAGAGTTTTCTAGTTTGTCTCTAAAACTAGGGAGACGAATTACAGTGTTTGTAATTCGGGGAAATCTGGTTTTGGGGATAAAAACCAGTGCAGGGTTTTGAGCGTAGGGTTAAGAACAGTTGGGAGCGAGTGTCGCGAGTTTACAGGGGATTGTAAGCGTAGAGATTGTTTTAACTCCTAGTAGAAACCTTGGGGAATGCAGCAGTAGGCAGGGTTTTGCCGAAGCTGGGTATATCTGTGTGTTATTTATTTTCCGCATTTACTATGATTATTATCTGTGCTGTGATTATTTAATTACTCTGTGAAAATCTGTGATAAACCCTATTCACCCCCCCCCCCCTCTAGGGTTAATTTAGATCCTACAAGTGGTATCAGAGCAGGTATTTTTAACTCTAGAGTCATGAATTTGTCAAACAACGCTTTTTCTGAGGGTCAGTCCATAGCTAGGCCACCAATGTTTAATGGAACTGATTATGCATATTGGAAAGCTAGGATGAAAATTTATTTGAGTTCAGTTGATTATGATGTGTGGGATATTATTGAAACGGGTTATAGATCTCCCACTGTTATTGTTAGTGGTGTTGAAATTCCTAAATCAAAAGATAGATGGGATGCTAATGATAAAAAATTATTTTCAACTAATGCCAAAGCAATGAATGCTTTAATTTGTGCTCTTGATAAAACTGAATTTAATCGAATTTCTCATTGTGAGACAGCACAGGAAATATGGCATACGTTGGAGGTCACACACGAAGGGACATCTCAAGTAAAGGAATCTCGTCTCGCTCTACTCAGCAACGAATATGAAAATTTCTCTATGCAAAAAGACGAAGATATAAAAGAGATGTACGGACGCTTCTCATCACTAGTCTACAATGCAAAAGCTCTTGGAAAAACCTATACTGAAGTGGAATTGATCAGAAAAATACTGAGAGTGCTACCGATGAATTTTGAAGCAAAGGTGACGGCGATTCAAGAATCAAAAGATCTGAATAAAGTAAGCATGGAAGAGTTGATCGGAAATCTGATTACTTATGAGATGGAGTTGAAAGCAAGAGAAGAACGAAAGGATTCTGAATCAAAGAAGAAGACGATTGCTCTAAATAATTCTGTTGAAAGTAATGATGATGACCCCGCTGAGGAGCTAGCCATGGTTTTAAAAAAGTGGGCCAAAGGAAAATACAAACCACGAAAGAAGAATTCAAAAACCAACAAGTCCGAAAGTTCAGATAATTCAGGCGATGAAGTATATTGCTACAATTGCAAGAAACCCGGTCATATCAAACCAAATTGCCCACAGCTTAAAAATGAAAAGAGGAAGAAGTTCAGAAGAAAGAAGAAAGCTTTTGCTGCTACATGGGATGACGAAGAAGGAGAAGAAGTTTCTGAAAGTGAAGAAGAGGAAGCTAATTTGTGTCTTATGGCTCATTCTGTTTCAGAAAGTAGTGAAGATGATTCAAGTGAGGTAACGAATTTTACCTATAAAGAATTAATATTAATGTGTCACGACCTCACAAAAACTGTTGATTCTCTTGAACTGAAAGTTAAGAAATTAAAATCTGATAGGTCAAAACTAGTTCAAGAAAATAACAGTTTAGAAACAAAACTTGAAAAAGTTAAGAATTCATCGTTTTCAGAATGCGAAAAATGTCAATTTTTGAGTAACGATTTGTTGAAATTAAAAACTAATCTGGAGTTACTTAAAAGTGAAAACATGAATTTGAAAAATGAAAATCATGATTTTGAAAAGGTGATTGAAAAGTTTAGAGAATCTGAAAAACTTGATTTTGAAAAACGAAAACAATTTGAAATTGAAATTTCCAAGTCCAATGCTAGAATCAAAGCACTTGAAAACGAAAATTTGATTTTAAAACAAACTGATGCTGAAAAGAGGAAAATCGCTATTAACCGTTGTTCAAATTTAATGAAAGAAAATAGCGATCTTAAATTTAAAATTCAACGACTGGAGTCAGCTTTGACTAAATTTTCTAAAGGAGAGAAATCGTTGAACATGTTGTTAAAAAATCAATTTTTTGTTCAGAATAAAAAGGGACTTGGATTTGAATCTGATCAAGCTGAAAAACAAAATTTTAATGATTTTAAAAATCCTTTAATTGGCTTTGAAAACAATCAAATTGAATTTTTGAAATTTAATAATTTCAAAGGGTTTTTAAATCATAAACAAATTGATAACTCGTTTAAAAACAATTCATTTAAATCTGTCTGGATTCCAAAAATTAACAAAATAAATTTAAGCAAATCTAAACAAATTTGGGTTCCAAAGGGTACGCTAGTGAATAGTAATGGATTGTTATATAAACGGGTTTGGGTACCAAAACGTGTAAACGAAGATAAGAGTGGTAAAACAACTTTTGTTAGACCACTCGATCATATAAACATTTAGGTACTATGGGAGGCTGAGGAACAACTGTGCTTAAGTTAGATAAAATTCAAGTTGATTCATATATCAAATTATTTGGAGTTCCTTAGCCATAGATTCAGAATTGGAGATTCATTGCATCACGTTGATTATGGTAAGTCAGGTATGATCTCTAAACTCGTACTTTTATTTCTTTTAGGTTATTTTTACTTGGTTGTTTTTTTTTTTAAATCATTCGTTATGAATTGTTGAAAATTTTGGACTATAAAAAATTAAGTTTTTTTTTTGGTGATTTCAAACAATTATCTTCAAATTTGATATGTTGACTGTTTCTTGAGTTTGTCTAAAAATTCTCTGAGGATGTCACTTGTGATTCTTGCTTTGAAAATGATCTTGTGCTGCTCTGATAAGGAAATTGATTTGATTCATTGGTGATTAAATGATAAGTTGGAAAATCAGTGACTGGATTTAGTTAAAATTCATAAGCAATTTGAATCAAATTTGATATATATATGTTTTTAAAAATTGTCTAGGAGCAATCAGTGTTGAAAATATTAGAAAATTTCATTTTTTTTTAACTGATTGATTTTTTAAGCTGATTTTCAACTTGCATTTTTTTTCAAAAACTCCTCTTGAAATTGATATTTTCAATTTTAAAATTATTTTTGATTATTTATTCAAAAATTGAAATTATTGATTAATTTGAACCGTTTTGGGACTCATCAAAATCATTGATAGATTTATAAAACTGTGATGAGTTGCGACTATGGTATAATTCATAATTAGAAGAGATATTATTTTAAATCTCATGATGATTAAACAAATTTTATAATATCTTTGAATTAGAGCTTATTTCATGACCATCTTCTATATCTATCATATTTCTGTCATTCATCATGGTTTTATTTAATTTGGGGAGTTCTAATTATTCTTAAAAAAAATAATAATAATAATAAATAAATAATTTATCCTTGGTATTCACTCCCATTTAAAAATCCTCGCGGTTATGCGTGGGTGAATTACCTTAATTTCTATGTGCTTCCATTCTCACTTAAAAGACCTTCGGGCTGTGCATGGATGGAACTCATTAGAGAGGATAAAGTTAAGTTACTACTAACCCCATTTAAAAGACCTTTGGGCTATGCGTGGTTAGAAAGTGCTTAACACATTTTTTTTTTCTTTTTTTTCATATTTAAAATCTTTAAAATCTATATTCAAATATTCAATTTTTATTGAACTCTCCTCATTCGATAAAATCCATCGTAAATCCATTCATTCTGAAAGTGAAATCTGCTTCTGTTTTAAAGATTATTATGATTTTTGTTTGATTAAATGGGTTTTACGATATATATTCTCTCTCTGAATATGAATTTATATTTTTAATCTATATTCATCACTGTTTCGATTTCTATTTTCCTTTTGATGATAACAAAAGGGGGAGAATGGTCAAGATTTTGATTGTTGAGTATTAATTCAAAAATATTTTAAGATTGAAAGTTAAATATCTAGAGGGAGATTGGTCAATTGGAAGATTGAAAGTTAAATATCTAGAGAGAGATTGGTCAATTGGATTTCATCATTCATATTTTTCCACATATATAGGGGGAGTTCAGTTGTAGGGGGAGCATACAAATAGGGGGAGTAATATATTTCACATTAAAACACATTCAAAATCAATTATTTGTTTGTCATCATCAAAAGGGGGAGATTGTTGTATATAACAGTGTTGTATACACAATTATATGATTTTTGTTTGATGATAACAACCAAATTTGTTTTATTATTGAATGTGTTTGTAACTGTACTGGTATACTACACATCAGACAGGAATATAATATTTCTGTTTAAATAAAGTACAACTATACAAAAATTTAAAAATTCACACAGTATTTTATTTGAACAAGAATATTTTATTTCAATATTTAAAACAGTACAGATTTACAATTCCATTATTTGTACATACATCACTGATATACATTTCAAAATTTTCAATTTCATACTCAGTTCCTCTTTACAACACTTACAATTTCATATAAACTACATTTCTAAACAGTTCACTCGTATATAGTAACACATATGAATATCATCATCTTCAGTCTTCTTATCTTCACATCCTTCAGTCAAATCCTGTCTTCATACCTGTCATAAGGAAAACACACAGTAGACTGCAACAAAAATAAAATTAAATAAAAGCAAATAAAAATTTATTTTTAAATTTTATTTGCCTCAGATTTGCGGTGTGTTTCTCATCATTTTTCTAGACTTTGTCTGATATGCAGGCACAGGAAAACTCGTCTGGATGGCTGCATATACACACGTGTATACACGTGTGCACTGCCACGCCAATTCAGTGTCGCGACTGAGGAGTAGCCACTTGGACCATCTCAACTCAGTGCATATGGTCGAGAGTGCTAAATCAAAACAGCAAAAACAAATGGTCGAGCACAAGTTTCATTTCAAATGCGAACTGAAAACAAACAACAATGGCCGAGCACAATGGTGTAGCTAGAGGGTACATCAAGTTCAAACCAGCAAGAAGGGACAAAGCAGTGAGGATACAGATCACATAGTCAAGCTAAAGAAGCTAGACAATCAAGTGGCAGAAATAAAGGAATTCAAACAAATATGCAAAAAGCAATTTTAAGGCAGCCAGACCCAAGTACAAGAAAAATGGACAAGTACAAGCCATTACAGACTCAAGAAATGATCAATACAAATATGCTTTAACATATATAGGTCATAACAAAATGATGCAGTTATACATGTTTTTTAAAGATGGCTGTGAACATATACAATTGTCAAAGTCGAGGAAGTGCACGCTTATGTGTGTGTACAAAAATAAATAACTCAAGTTTAGTGTTTAAACAAGACAGATGCAACCAGAAATTATGGCAAACAAGGGTACAATGGCAACACATATGTACAAGATCAGAATTAACAATGAGTTTCAAGTGATGTTAACGCAACTTAACTCCAGGTTCAGATTAGCATGTCAAAGACAGTCTCAAAAGTGGTGCATGTTTCAACCAGTAACAAGCACAAACAACTCAATACACATATATTATACTGCTCAGGTTCAAGTGTATATATACAGCCATGTACTAAGTCAGAATGTCAAAATGGTCGAACCAGCAAGCTACATACATGCATGATGGCAGAGGAGTCCACACAGAAATCTCAAAGTACAAGTAGTTCGGGTCAAGAATGATTGTTAAAGTCAAGCAAGGAGCAAGTACTACATGAAGCAATTTAATATCTGTTCTTATCAGTTCAAAGTTCAAAGTCGAGAATGCAACAGAAAGTTCAAAGTAAAGTATACAAGGCACTGTCCAGTTTAAGGTCTCAAGTATAGTACCAGTACACATTAGAAGTTTATGAAGCAGTTAAATATCATCATAGAAATTCTAGAATTTAAATACCAGTTCAAGTCCAGAATTAAACACGCAAGTTACTTTATCAATTTAGACATGTTCATAGTGAGGAGATTCAAGTCAATTATGTGTTCAAGAGGATTGATTGAAACATTCAAAGATATAGAAGGATTTTTAAATACCACAGTCAAGGGTTGACGAGCAAGAATTCACAAGACCAAATCAAAGTTTTATCAAAAGCAAAAACAGTGAATTTGGTTGAATGAATTACAGTATATTCCAGAAAGACTGGAAATTTCAAACTAGACACAATCATGAACATGGTGCAACAACATGTCAAGGTTCTACAGTAGTATCTGTTCTTAGCAGTATGACAAGTGCAATATTATGATCAAAGAACCATAAAGCAATATTAATTTAAAGATTCAGAAATTGTCTCGAGAACTACAGGAAAGTTCTACCATTGCATTTGTTCATACCAGTTTTATTCAAGATAAACAATCCAATTGAAGTTTTTTTTTAAGTTAAAATTTGAAATGGTCAACCAGGAAATAAAAGATTTAAAGTTACAGAAATCGTGGGATTAATTCAAAGTCGAAAATGCAAGTCCAGAATATAAAGTCTAACACAAGTTACTCCAGAAGGTTTTAATTTTTCAAGACCAATTCAAAGTTCCTGAAGCATTCGAAGTCAAGGAAGACTCAATCAAAAGCTCCAGATCAGCCAAAACTCCAGAAATTCAAGAACAAATAAAAGCCGATTTCAAAAGCCCCAAAGTTTTAAAATCAAGGGTTTCAAAAATCAAGACTTAATCAAAAAATCCAGAACATACGGTGATTTAAAGTTCCAATATTTCCGTATATATCATAACCAAAGTATAATACGAAATCAGAGCACAAAATTAGGGTTTCAAAACCCTATAAGAACACCCACATCATCATCGGCAAGGGTAATCCTAGTTCAAGCACAATTAAAGCATAAAAATCGAATAGTAAAATCATACCAGAAATCGAGAAAACTGGGATCCAAATCAGAGTCTATAAACTCAATCGAAGACGAATCAAGTCACCAGAGATTCAAGCCGAAGAATCAAGTAGCAGACAACTAATTTCCATCAACGAGGCATCTCGATTCAGTGTGTTCAAGAGAAACCCTAGTTTTCTTTTAGCCGCCATTTCAATTTCCAGAGAGAATAAAAGGAAGTCGGACTCAAGAATAAAGTGGTGAAGCAATAACTAAAGGGGGCCGGCCTAGTTTAAAGGGATAACCCTTATTTAAATACTAGGGTTTTTCAAAGTTTTTTTTTTATTGTTTTGATTTTATTTGTCTTTAATTTCAACTTTGTAATCAGTCCAGAGTTTTCTAGTTTGTCTCTAAAACTAGGGAGACGAATTACAGTGTTTGTAATTCGGGGAAATCTGGTTTTGGGGATAAAAACCAGTGCAGGGTTTTGAGCGTAGGGTTAAGAACAGTTGGGAGCGAGTGTCGCGAGTTTACAGGGGATTGTAAGCGTAGAGATTGTTTTAACTCCTAGTAGAAACCTTGGGGAATGCAGCAGTAGGCAGGGTTTTGCCGAAGCTGGGTATATCTGTGTGTTATTTATTTTCCGCATTTACTATGATTATTATCTGTGCTGTGATTATTTAATTACTCTGTGAAAATCTGTGATAAACCCTATTCACCCCCCCCCCTCTAGGGTTAATTTAGATCCTACAGTATTGGGAGTGCTATTGGGAAGTATATGATCTGGAAATCAGATCTTTGCAAATATCCAGTGTAAATGTCTTTGGTGCGTGCGATTGGGGAAGAATTGATTTCAGATCTGAATTTTTTTTTGAAATCAGTTTTGGTAGTGAACGCAATTGGGGAAGAAAATGAATGATTTGGAGAAGTTACCGGCTATAATAAGTTAATGGGTAGGTGGGATCAATATGGAAAGACATCCTCTAAACTTGGAATTATTTATAAATAACGCATACTTGAGATTAATATGGGCGGATACGTTAAACTTCAGATTATTTATGTTAATTAATCCTAAAATATATGATAATCCACTCAAAATTTAAAATTCTTCATTAGTCAAATAACCTACTCTAATGGTTAATAGGTTCAGTTCCATAAGTATTAATTTATTTCCATTCATTCACAAAGCATAATAACATAACTTAGCAATCAATGTTTTATGCATTTCTCACCATTAACTGAAATTTTTATACGTACTTTAGTGAAGAAACTCAATCAACATTTATCATTCCTTACTACAATTATTAAACCTCATTCTATATATTTCGCTTTAGTTCTTATTTGTATTTCACATTCTGGATAATGTGATTTTTTTTTTGGTTTTCATCAATTTGATAACAATAAAATATGGCCAGTTTCTTTACGTTTGTTTCTTTTATTTATTATTTTCTTTTTTATTTATATCTAAATTGTTTCCGGATTTAGAAGTAATGGAAGCAATGAGTTAAAGAATTAAAAGATTAAATTTAAAATGATTGTTTCGATGTTGTGGCAACTTATTTCTATTTCTACACATTATGATTGTTTTGTACAGAATTAAATTCATCATTTAGTACTATTTTGTTAATCACTTTCTTTTATTTTAGTTCTATTTATGATATGAGATTGGGGTAATGCCAATTTATGTATGCTTGAAATGAAATATCATATATTCTTCAAACACACACAGATATATATATATATATATATATATATATATATATATATATATATATATATATATATATATATATGGGGCCGGCTATTTGAACACAAAATTAGACACAAACTTAGAGACACAAAGCCTCAATCGTTGGATCTTTTTGTCTTTATGTAGAGAGGTGCAATTTATGGGGTGATCCAATGGTGGAGATTGGTTGTGTCACCAATTGTGTCTACATTTTGTGTCCAAATAGACTTTCCATATATATATATATATATATATATATATATATATATATATATATATATATATATATATAGAAAGTAGAATAATCAAAATTCTGATGTGGAGCGCTTTGTTTTTTTTCCTGCAAATCCAACGTGCCAATGTTTCACGGTACCTCTCAATTACCGAGTAATCAAAACCAGCGCTATTTGGGGAAAAAACTGCCCTTCTACAATCAAAGTAACCGCCGACGGTTTTGCTCCCCTCTACCCCTGAATCGAATTGTCCATTTTTATTTCCCAACTTCAAAATTGAAGACGATATGTTGAATTTCAACGTTGAGTCTCTTCGTCGCCACCAGTGAGATTGAGTTGCTGGAGTCGTCCATCCATATTTCTGCTGTCTTAGATTAATCTATTAGGCGAAAGAGAATACCTCGTAATAGTAAGAGCATCTCCAACAGCTCTTGATTGGTACCCGTAATTCTGAATTCAGAAGAAAAAAGGCTTCCAACAAATATTGGTTCCCTGAATATTCAGGGTAATATTCAGGGATCAACCCTGAATACGTAAAGCGCGCGCGGAAAATATGCAACGCACAGGCTCCTTTTCAGCTGAATTTTCAGCTGAAAAGGATAAACAATACACCAATACTTTGCCACCACGTGCATACTGTACCCCACAATATGCTTTGCTGCATAGCACAGGCTCCTTTTCAGCCGATAATTTTAAACAATACACCAATAATATTTCACCACGTGCATACTGTACCCCACAATATGCTTTGCTGCATATTATCAATTGTGGGTACCCCATATTTAATTAGTGAATTAAACTTAAATTAGGGAATTAAGTGTAAATTAGTGAATTCAAGGTTGTGTTGTTGGGTACACCACGTAATATTCAGCTGAATATTACGTGGTGTAATATTTTCACCTTGACTGTTGGAGTTCTCTAAGAATTGTGTTCTTCCTCTTCCCTTTTTTGTTAAAAACTATTTATCGTGTTTGTCATCTATGTTCAAATTCAGGCTTTACCGCTGAATGGTGTGACCTATATACGGAACAGTTGCTCATCCATCATCTGTGCCTAATTTTATGTCCAATGAATTTCAATTTGTAAGGTATTTACCTTTCAATGAAATGGTATAAAGAAATTTCAATTTGCAATGCTTTATGTTGATATTAGACATAGTTCCTGTATTTTCATAACTGGCTATGAAAATCCGGCTTCATAAGCTTACGTTGATCATTACCTTCTATCATTCTTTCCTCTCTTAGTCTTAATGTTGTAAGCATTTGTAGATGTACTATTCCGTTTCTGTGTATATATCACGTTGAGTCGATATTTTCTACTCATTCTATGATATTATTATTTACTGAGTGAAAAAAACGTATAGTCTGAAAATTGTGGTAGCTTGATTACCAAAGTTGACCTTTTGTAGTAGACTAATCACAATTATATATACACCATGTTTGATAAGCTTGACTAAAACAAACTGCATCTTGTAGAAAAAGAAAAATATGCAGAAGTGATTTCAAGTTGCCTTAGTGTTATTAATCATGTTTTTCTATGTTTTTGACAAACATTAATGTTACTTTGAACTATAAAAAGTGAATAATTTACGGTCCTCATATGAAACTGAGCGATCCCGGTGCTTTGTGCTCTGCTAGCTTCTATACATGCGTATAAAAGCTATTATGTATGCTCGATAAAAGGAACCGTATGAAAGACTCTTTAATTATGATAATTGAGAACTTTGATTGTATGAACAATGTCGTCCAAGTTTATGAGTTTCCATTGATCTCAATAAACAATTTCTGGACAGGTGTATAATTATTCAGTTAACCCATAGGTGTAGCATCTTAAAACCGTACCGTAGTGTAATGTTTAATTTTTTATACTTATTTTACTCAAATCATGGAATATAATTTCTTTAACTTTAGAATAATATAAGTGTTATAGGTTACTTTTTCATAGGCAAAAATAAACTGTTTTGAAGCAATTCATAGCTGTAGCAGAATATCAACTATGACTTGCACTTCCATTGAACTGTTAGATGACTTTTCAGTATTTCATACCGACGAATTTTTCTAATCCAAAATCACCGACTTTACCGTTTATGCCAGCATCAACAATAACATTACTGGGCTTCAAATTAGAATGAATGATTGGCATCAGACCATGGTGATTTCGAAAATAATCCATTGCATTATAGCCATGTAGTCAGCTGTGCCAATGAAGACAAGTGTAAACGAATAAAAAATGGCACTACTTCGTCACATACAATTTTACATAACAATGTTGCCGGTGAAGACAACTGCCATGTGTGTGTCTACATACATACATACATATATACATACATACATATACATATATACATATATATATATAAATATATATAAATATATATATATATATATATATATATATATATATATATGTATGTATGTATGTATGTATGTATGTATTTGTGTGTGTGTATAGCATCTCTTCACATTAGCCATGAGATTCTATTTAAATATATTATTTCTCCTTCCTACCAAATGGATTAACTATTTAATTAATATAAACATGTATTTGGTACTGAAGGCTACAAATGATGGTAAATAAAATGCTCTTCCTCCTTGAAGCTTACGGTTTCCAGAAGGTATTATCATTTGTTTCTCAAGTAGTCAAGATGGTTAAGTTCACAGCAGAAGAGCTTAGAAGGATTATGGATTTGAAACACAACATCCAGAATATATGTCTGTTATTGCTGATGTTGATCATGGAAAATCTACTCTCATGGATTCTCTTGTGGCTGCTACGGGTATTATTGCCCAAGAAGTTGCTGGAAAATATACTCTCACGGATTCATCTCCCCACACCTGCTACTGCACAGAAGTATCGTGTCGAAAATCTTTATGAAGGGCCATTGGATGACATATATGCTTCTGCCATTAGGAATTGTGAACCTGAATGCTTACTCATGCATTATGTATCTAAAATGATTCCAGCCTCAGACAAAGGTCGGTTTTTTGCATTTAGGCGTGTCTTTTTAGGAATAATTTCTACTGTGAAAATTATGGAACCCAACTATGTAATTGGCCAAAAGAAAGATTTGCATGTGAAGATTGTGTAGAGAACCGTTATTTGGATGGGTAAAAAACAAGTCGGTGGAAGATGTTCCCTGTGGTAACACGGTTACTATGGTTGGGCTGGATAAGTTTGTCACCAAAAATGCAACTTTAACAAATGAGAAAGAAGTAGATGCACATCCAATCGTGCCACGAAATTTTCTATGTCACTTATTGTCCGTGTTGCTGTTCAGTGCAAAGCTGGTCTGACCTGCCCAATTTGGTTGAAGGTCTAAATCGTCTTGCAAAATCAGATCATATGGTTGTGTGCAAAATTGAAGAGAGTGGGGAGCACATTATTTCTGGAGCAGGTAAGCTCCATTTGGAAATTTGTCTCAAGGATCTGCGAAAGGATTTCATGGGTGGTGCCGAAGTCACAGTTTCAGGTCCCATGGTTTCTTTCCGTGAAACGGTGCTTGAAAAGTCATGCCGCACTGTGATGAGCAAATCACCGAACAAGCACGATCGTCTCTACAGGGAAGCTCGACCCCTTGAAGAAGGGCTTCCAGAAGCTATTGATGAAGGCAGTATCGGCCCTTGGGATGATCCTAATAATCGAAAAAAGATATTATCTGAAGAGTTTGGCCGAGACAAGGACATTACAAAGAAAATTTGGTGTTTTGGAGCTATAACAACTGGGCTTAACATGGTTGTTGACATGTGTAATGGAGTGCAGTACTTGAACGATATCAAAGATTTAGCTGTTGCTGGTTTACAGTGCACTTCCAAAGAAGGAGCTTTGGCTGAAGAGAACATGCGAGGAACCTGCTTTGAAGTTTGCGATGTTGTTCTTCATGCTGATGATATTCATCATAATAGTGGTCAGGTTATTACCACTGTAACAAGGGTTATATCTATGCCGGTCAGTTGGCGACTAAACTAAGGATCCTAGAGCCAGTGTACCTGGTTGAAATTCAAGCACCAAAGAATTCTTTGGGTGGCATCTATGGAGTGCTCAATCAAAAGAGAGGACACATGTTTGAGGAGTTGCAAGAAAGTTTTCACAGAATTTTACAAATTGAAAAATATGAGAGAACTTGTTGATATTGAAAGCAGTGTGTTAAACAAAGTGCTGATGTACATATATATATAGGCATATTGCCTTGTAACATAATAACGCTGGGTATAACATATGCGGTGGAGAATAAAGGCCCAGCCCACTTAACAAATGATTTATATTTCAGAAAAAACAGCCGACACTTTATTTTTCCCCCACGAAACTTAGGGTTTCAGAAACCCTAGTTTCGCCATGTCGAGCTGGAAAACAGACGAATTGGAGTGGCGCTTCACTTCTTCTTACTCTTATAACCTCTCTCTTATCTAGATTCGTGATTTTTGATGTTGTCTGATGATTTGCTTGTCTTGATTAATAGATTCACGGGAGCATCATCCTTAACTTTGGGGTATTGAGATTCGCGGTGATTTACTTTGGTATTTGTGAGAGCTGGCTTGGCTTTATCTTCAATATTATCTTCACGATGACTTGCCAGATTTGTAATGTTGAGTTCTTCTCGGAATCTGGTATAATTCTTCAACGATATTGCTTTAGTTAGCATGTCTGCTCTCTGGTAGAATCCAGGTATATGATTAACTTGTATTTCTCCTCGTTGAACTGATTCTCTGACAAAATGAACATCTATCTCGATATGTTTTGTTCTGGCATGCTGTATGGGATTCTCTGTCATGTACACGGCGCTTTTATTATCACACCATAGGATAGGTTTTACTGTAGATTTTAGCTTTAGTTCTGATAGTATCGATTGTAACCATTTTATCTCAGCTGTAGCGTTGGCTATACTCCTGTATTCAGCTTCAGTGCTGGATCTGGAAATTGTAGGTTGTTTTTTTGAGCACCAAGATATCAGGCTTTTACCAAAGTATATACAGTACCCACTGGTTGATCTACGATCATCAGGATCTGCAGCCCAGTCAGCATCTGCATATCCAGTTATGTTCAAATGTTGGCTGGTCTTCAATCTTAGTCCATAGTTCACAGTTCCTTTTAAATAACGCAGAACTCTCTTAACTGCCTTCCAGTGTATGTTTGTTGGATTCTGCATAAATTGAGATAATTTATTTACACTATATGATATATCAGGACGTGTTATTGTTGCATACTGAAGTGCACCAATAACACTCCTGTATTCAGTCACATTAGAAATGGCCTCTCCCCCATACTTTGAATAATTCTGACCACTTACCATAGGAGTAGGCTGGGGGTTGGCATTTATCATTTTTGTTTTGACAAGTAACTCAGTTATATATTTTCTTTGACATAGAGTTATTTCTGACTCATTTCTGTAAACTTCTATGCCAAGAAAATATTTTAGTTCTCCTAAATTTTTAATGGAGAACTGCTGGTCTAAATACTGAGTTAGCTTATCAATATCATCAGTATTATCTCCAGTTATGATGAGGTCATCTACATATATTAGTATGTAAACAGTTGAGGAGCTATTTATTCTGATGAATAATGAATTATCTGACTTGGTAGGCTGATATCCTAATTTAATTAGGGTATTTTTCAGCCTATCAAACCAGACTCGAGGGGCCTGTTTTAGACCATAAATAGCTTTATTCAGCTTACATACTAATTTATGATTGTGGTTGTAGCCTTGTGGTTGCTTCATATAAATTTCCTCATCAAGTACACCATTCAAAAAGGCATTATTAACATCTAAGTGTTTAATATGCCACTTTTTACATAGGGCAATAGTGAGAATGAGTCTAATAGTTGTGGGTTTTACTACAGGTGAGAAAGTTTGATTATAATCAAACCCATACTCCTGAGTAAAACCCTTTGCCACTAATCTGGCCTTGTATTTGTTTATTGACCCATCTGGGTTCTTTTTAAGTTTATATGTCCATCTGCACCCAACAACATTCTTGTTAGCAGGTGGACATACAAGCTCCCATGTCTTATTTCTGATGAGTGCATTATATTCCTCATCCATAGCATTCTTCCAGTTTTTGTTTTTGATAGCCTGTTCAAAGGAATCTGGTTCACAAATACTGGATGAAGCTGTATATGCTTTTGGTTTGAAAATACCACTTTTTGCTCTAGTAATCATAGGATGACCAGTCTGAATTGGTGACTCTGATGATGGTGAGCCACTGTCACTATCTGGATCGGATGAGAATTCTGTTCTTGTACTTTGTGAACCTGTATTTTCATCTGAACTTTGATTTTCTGAATTTTCAGGATTGTGCAAGGCAAGGCTGGGTTGCTGTGACTCGTCACATTCTTCAGAATGAGATTGTGATGCTCTATTGGACTCAGCAGCCTCACTCTCATCATTATTGTCCCAATTCTCAGAATAAATTGGAATCTCAGGTATAGATACATCTGGATTTCTTACCTTACTAGTAGTTGGATTATCTTTACTACTAAAAGGAAATACAGTTTCATCAAATACAACATGTCTGCTTATGTATATCTTACCATGTTCATCTAGACACTTATACCCCTTTTGCTTAGTGGTGTATCCTAGAAATGTACATGGCTTTGATCTGAAATCTAATTTGTTAGAATTGTAGGGCCTCAAATATGGAAAACACAAACATCCAAATGGTTTTAGACTTTTATAATCTGGTTTGATATTGAATAATTTTTCTATTGGTGTTGTACCCTTCAGAACTTTTGTTGGCTGTCTATTAATCAAGTAAACAGATGTACTGAAGGCCTCTGGCCAAAACTTTAGAGGTAATTTAGCCTGAGCTAATAAGGTTAAACCAGACTCAACAATATGTCTGTGTTTTCTTTCAACTAGCCCATTTTGTTGAGAAGTATATGGACATGTAATTCTGTGAACAATTCCTTTTTTAGTAAAAAACTGATTTAAACACTTAAATTCACCTCCACCATCAGATTGAATAGTTTTAACTAGAGTGTTAAATTGTCTTTCAGCCATAACGATAAAATTAATAACAGCATTAATAGTTTCTGATTTGGCTTTTAAAAAATAAATCCAAGTGTGCCTTGAGTATGCATCTACAAAAGCAATATAGTACTTAAACCCAAAATCTGAACTTATAGGAGCTGGACCCCATAAGTCTGTAGCAATCAACTGCAATGGTTCAGTATAAACTGTCTCAGAGTCAATAAAAGGTAGTTTATGACTCTTACCAACCTGACAATATTCACAAATATATGGTAAAGAGACATCATTATATTGAATATTGTTCTCATCTAATATTTTCATAACAATCTTAGCACTTGGATGTCCAAGTTTGTAATGCCAAAGATCAAAAATATTTTTGCTACTAGCAGCATTATCAAGAATATTCAGATTACAGTGTTTTTCCCTTTTTATCACACTGTTATTCTTAACAGTGTCAAACTTGTAAAGGCCTCCTGTCATGCTACCCTGTAAAATGGGTTCTCTAGTTAGAATGTCCCTAACTAAACAGTATTTAGGGTAAAATTCAAAGAAGACATTATTGTCATTAGCAAACTAGGAGACACTTATTAGATTTTTCTTTATTTTTGGAACCCTTAAAAGATTGTGAAGGAATAATTGTCTCTTACCACTTAAACTAGCATTACCAATGTGAGTAATTGTGATACTTTTACCATTGCCTAGTAAAATGGAATTGTTACCTTTGTAATCTCTGCATCCAAGATTTAGGCTATCAAGATTGTTTGTAATGTGATGAGTAGCCCCTGAATCTGGATACCAGCTGTCATCTTGCACAGTATCAAACTTTGCCATGTCATTCTGATTACCACCTTTGCTAACATTATCTTGACTACTGTTATCAGATTGGGATAAGGCCATATTCACACTAGGATTACTATTATTCTTCTGGTTCTGATTTGGAGTATAATTTGTGTTGAATCTGAAGTAGCAGTTTAATGCTGTGTGGCCTATCCTTTCACAAATTTGACACTTTGGTCGGTTTGTATTAGACCATCTACCTCTGCCTCTTCCTCTCCTTGCACTACCACCTCTTTGGTAAGACTGGTCAATTCTGGTGTTGTTAATGTTTTGGGGTTTGCCTTTGAAACCAGTAGTAAAATTCACTGCATATTCTATTTCTTGAGGTTTTTTTGCATTTATTCTTGCCTCATGAGAAAGCAGGATAGAATGTACCTCATCTATATTGGGCACAGTTTTTTGAGAGGTTATAACAGCAACAACTGCTTCATAATCATTGTTAAGTCCATTGACCAAGTATAATACTTGATCACTGTTGGATACTCTGTTTCCAGTAGCATTTAGTAAGTCACATAGCCTTTTTACCTTTGCAATATACTCTCTCATGGATAAATTTTCCATTTTAATACTTTGGAGTTGGTTCTTGTAGTGAAGGACTTTTGCAGAACATTGATTATTAAATTCTTTCTCTACAGTAGTCCAAATATCATATGCAGATGTACACCCAATTACTTGCGGTAATAAACTAGCACTTATGGATGATAGCAGCCAAGAACTGATGAGTCTGTCTTGCCTATGATATTGTACATACTTTTCATTGGCAACTGTTCGATTGTCTTTGTCTGTAATGTACCTTGCTGGTATTTCTATGGTACCAAGAATATATCCTTCGAGACCATATCCCTGAATAGCTGTTTCAACTTGTAATTTCCAAAGAAGATAATTATCTTCTTCAAGATGTATTGTGATTAACTGACTCTTAAGACTAATCACAGTGTTTGGTGTTGGATTTACAGGTCCGGGGTTGCTGGAAACATTCAGACCATTATCTGATGCCGCAGTGGATGTTTGATCACCCATTATAATAGGCAAATGATGGCAGAATTGTCAAGAACAAATCAGAACAAGAGAATGCCGCTATTAATCAAGAATTCAGGAATTCCTAAAGCAGGTATGATGCAGCCAGAGATTTCTAATGATGAATAAAAGCTAATTTAAGGTGCACCTTATTCTGAAGACTTCTCTAGGCACGGCACTTACTTGTTTTATTGATTTTCTTGACTTCTTGGTTTATTTCTTGGCGATCTTTGTTTTTGAACCAGAAGATATGACCAACTGTTTTGCTGCAGCCTGGTCAATTGATTTCAGGCAGGGTACTAAACGGTTGGAATGTGTCTTCTCTCAGATGATGAGGAATTCCCTCTGATGAGCAATATCCAAGTGATGAAGCTATACTCTGATGGATATGAAAAAACCTTCTTCTTTTTCTTTGTTTTTAACTTCTAATGCTGTGAAGCAATATGGCTCTGATACCAAGAAAGTTTTCACAGAATTTTACAAATTGAAAAATATGAGAGAACTTGTTGATATTGAAAGCAGTGTGTTAAACAAAGTGCTGATGTACATATATATATAGGCATATTGCCTTGTAACATAATAACGCTGGGTATAACATATGCGGTGGAGAATAAAGGCCCAGCCCACTTAACAAATGATTTATATTTCAGAAAAAACAGCCGACACTTTATTTTTGCAGTCTTGAACTACACTTTAAAACATCAAGGCCTATCTACCTGTTGTTGAGTCTTTTGGTTTTTCAAATAATTTAAGAGCTGCTACTTCAGGACAGGCTTTCCCATATTGTGTTTTCCATCATTTGGATATGTTGGCAGCTGATCCCATGGAAGTTGGCTCCCAGCTACCCAATTTGTTGCTGATATTAGGAAAAAGACATGTCTCAAGGAACAGATGACTCCTCTATCCGATTACGAAGATAAGCTTGAAATCAAAGATGCGGGATTAGCAGTTCTCTGGATCATATTGATTCAAGAAATCTCAAGTCGAAAGGTGGACTTTATAGTTGAGAATTTATTTTGTTTTCTGTGAACTTTTTTGTGTTTAATGTTAGAGATCTCGAAACTTTATTTTTCTTTTTTCCTGGAGCTTATATTTTAGTTTTACTTTGCATGTTTGAAAAAAGGGTAAATAAAAGGCGTGTTGATCTCAACACTCTCCCTCTCACATACACCTGTGTCTCTTTCCCCCTCTCTCAATCCCGTGATATTGTGTGTGTGCACGAGTATTTTGCACAAGGTTTTTCATTCAAAAGGTGTGATGATTACTCAGGATTTGTTGAGAAAAATATGAGCTAATATAAAAGAAAGATATTCCAATTCTTTTATTGTAAAAGGATAATGGACATGAATATAATACATTTCAGTGTTGCCTCAGTTACCTCTGCTTCTTGCTATCCGTTACCAAGTTTATTTCTCCAATTCTTTTGTTGAGAAAAATATGAGCTAATATAAAAGAAAGATATTCCAATTCTTTTATTGTAAAAGGATAAAGGACATGAATATAATACATTTCAGTGTTGCCTCAGTTACCTATGCTTCTTGCTATCCGTTACCAAGTTTATTTCTCCATCAGTATTTTTTGACCTTAATGGTTCAAAAAAGAAAAAGATGCCCTTTTTTTTGTTTTCTTCGACCTCTAATTTTGTGAACTTAGATCTCATATTGCACTACTTCCCATATAGCTTTTTCTTACTAATTTGATGTATTATTCCTAGCTCTTACACATGTTGTCTTTTTTTACTTTCACGTTCATAATAGAGGGTGACAAAAGCCACTGGTTGCTCATTATAGTTTTGTTTTCTTTATGTTTTTTAGGATGTTTCTTACGAATTAATTCCATCATAATACTATTTAACTATCATTCTGCAGTTAATTTCTTTCCACAAATATGCATTTCTAACCACGATTCTACTAACTTTATTTGATGTAAGATAACTTTATTTGTAGAAGTTATATATTTTATTATGTTTCATGAATATGATGCAATAAATTGCACGCACTGACATTGTCTGCATGTACTAATATTTTACTGCTTTATGATACAGATTATGTAACATAGGAATATCATGTACTATAAATTAATCAGTTTATTGCTTCTAATCTGAACATCATTGGTACTTCTCAATACATTAAACCTGCTTATTTCCTTGGCGTACCTTTTTGCAATTATACATGAAGTCATGGCTACTTTTAGATGATCGTCAAGAATAATGATTATATACTATTCTAAACTATTGATTTATTGAATGAGCTTTGTTATTAGCACTCCAAAAATAATTAAAAGGGGACATGGGTGAAATTCAACAAATTTCTGTCGCATTTATTCGTGAAATTCGATGGAACGTGGTTGAATTTCACCCTTAAATTTGATAAGGGTTGACAAAAATGAGAAAAAACGAAAAATAGTTGGGGTAAAGCGAATTTTATTTTCGAATGTGTCTCCATTAACTATTTTTGAAGTGTCAATAACGATACTCTATTGAATATACTTTTGTCCATTCTTTGTTTGACATTATTAATGTTGTTATACACCCAATTTTTTTGCTTTAAGTGAGAAAAGCTCTTACAGACAATTCATTATGGCATTGCTTTGAAGGGACATCCTACAGCATAACCATTTTCTCAGAGGACTAATTCACGCCTTAAAGAATGTAAACTCAAAAAACAAGTCAGTTGTTTGCTCTTACCACAAAAGGAAATGTGTACTTATCAAAAAAAAAAAAAAAAAAAAAAACTGCTTTGAGTCATGGAAATAGCGAAGCTTCGATCACTAATAAACAAGCAACTGGTCTTCGAAGCCATCCAGCTTCGAAGTCCATTAAAAGGAAAAGATCATGCCATATCCGCATTGCTTCCTGAAAGTATGCAAAGAAAAAGTGAAGTCGTTCGAACAAGAAGTCCTTAGATCAATATAGATGCTTCACTTCGATCGGAAAGGAGGTAATATGGGAAGTAAGCCGCTTTGCTCCAAGACGATTGAAGTAAAGAAAGCATCCACTCTTATCGATATAGTGCTTTGATCAGGTCAAGGCTACAAGGAAGTACTTCGATCTGACAAGTGGATTCCAAATACACAAATGCTTAGCTTTGCAATGCTCAAGGGAATGGATCCACATCACAATATGCTTTCTGCTTTGATTGCTTCAAATCACATTTAAATAAATAAGTTTCCACTTCGATCGTCCTAAATTCAAAGCAGTTTCTTTCACTTTTAAACAACCATCTTCGCATCATAGAACATACAGATTTAGGAATGGCTTCGCACCTGGAAAGACTTCACACTGCAGTTTTCTTTATGGTCCTTCAAAGTTTCAGAGCAAGCCACATTTATCATGCTATGGTTGTTTCAAGTTACTTGGACAACAGAAGCTCTGTTCTTTGATCGACTTAAAGTCGAAGCAACCCCTTTTCCTTTGAAGTCGAGTTAAAGCCAACATAACGAAGTCGTAGCTCAAAGAAAAATCTTCTAAGTAGATCAAGGCATCAAATCAAATCTAGGTCCGATTATGCAAAGCAACACGAAACCTTCACCAAAAAATAGCAGTGGAGTGGCGCTATGATGGAAGCCGATTTTTTTCACTATCTCCTCTTACTATTTCTTTTGTTTTAATAGTGAATCATTTTGAGGAATAATCTCAATTGGATATTATAACTGAGTTACGCTAATGACAATTTGAACTTTTCCTTTGCCTATCCATGCATCTACTTTTGTGTAAACAATCCATATTGGACTTATGTATTGGCCTTATATGACTCGAACACAAATCCTTCTTTTTCACTCTTTATAATCCACAACTACCCGTGTTCCATTCTAGTATATACATAATTATAATATAACCTTACATGTATGTATATACATAGATATACACATATCTCAAAAGAACACACATGCACATACACATACATACACACATATACATATATACAATCTAAAGGCACTTTATATCTCAAGAAATATGCGCTTGAACATCCAAAGTACAAATTCCCTATCCAATCAAAGAATTTTACACACGTTTCGCTTTTTTATACTACATGTGACTGATGGCAGTAGACTCAAAATACATTATTCTAACCAACATAAAGGTGGAAAGCCATACTGAGCTTAGTGTGTATTACGTTTGCAATTTTATGCTACTAATCAAGCTAGCATTCACATTCTCAATTTATCCACTGTTATTTGAAGACTAAATCAAAATCGAAAGCTAATCAATGTACAATCTATCTTTAAAAATATTGATAAAATAATAATACGTGAGAGTTTAATTACTAAAATGCTAGATCGATTGTAACGCCAACAAAGTTAGGGAACTATTTAGATTATTTGTAAAAGTTAAACAAACCGAAATTGTGTTCAAGTAGTTGCAATTACTAAAGCTTTAGTATGCTTAGTTGACAATTCAATCTTTTTTTTTTTGGAAATTGAGTACTTAGAGTGGCTCAAATCATAATGCACGTTGACATATGCTGACATATGCTTAGTGGCTCAAATCATATGCTATGCAAGATTCAGTTTTCTTGGAGAAGCCTAATATAATAAAAAATACATAACTACTATTTTGTAATATTATATAATACATGATTTGTAAACCAAATTTTCTACATATCAATCACTCCCACTATACAAAATACTTCACTCCTGAGCAACTTCCTCATCAACAAAGATAAAATTACCTTTATTTCTTTGTGAAATGTAAACATATAAGGAAACCGAATAGGAAGAAAAACATGATTTGAAGTGCTATGCAATATTAATAAGCAACACAAATTTATGGTTACCCATCATTGTGATCTTACAGTGCAGTAAGGTAATTACCCATGTTTTTTCTTGATGTTTTCATATTGTGTTTTCTTAGTTGGGGTACTTTTGTAAATAATCATATGTTGTAAACATATAGTAATTTATAGTGTGCATAAGAGAAGTATAAATAGAAAGGGTAATTTTAAATAATAAAATCTTGCGATAAATGAAAGGAATTAATTACTATTAGTTGTAATCGATTTGAATTCAGAGTAATCAGGGAAATAAATTGTAGTTTAATTTAATTAAAGATTAATTACGTTGATTTTATTTAATGCGAGTCTAAGAATTAGTCAACAACACATTTTATATTTATTTATTTCCACATTTTGGTTCAGTATGTAATATTATGAACTGAGGTTCCAGCATTTATCAGATAGAGAGTTATACATTTTAGGTATGTAAATACCAAAAGCCTTAAATTATTTTGTATATTCAAATAGAAGTAAAAGTTGATCTTTGTTTTGTTCCCAAACATACGTACATAATATAATCAAGTTGAAAGAAAAATTTATATAAGAAGTAAGCGAATATATTCTAATAATAAATTTTCATAATGTATCTTGGGGAAAACGGTAACAGTATAAGCATACTTTTAGTGGACATTGTAAAGAAATAAAATAAAAGTTCTTTTAGTAAGTATTTTGTAAGTTTATTATTTATTTTTAAATGCATTATGCAATATTTGTCAGTCTAAACCTATTATTTTGCACAGTCTGGCACTGTCCTTACTAATTTTGGATTTTAGTATTATTTGGTTGTGTAGTTTAATAGACTATGAAATATTCACAAGAAACATGCATTCATGGTTATCACCAAAATCTTGATCTCATGAAACAATAAGGTAAATAATTTATGATTTAATGTGTTTTGTTGTTTTTTCTCGTTTATAGATGTTCACAAGTAGGTAACCGTAAACTACAGATATAGCATATTAGTATCTGTACGCATACAATTGAACTATTTTTATATGTCAAGGACAATTTCAAATAGGTAAATTTTATTCATACGCTGTAAATTACTTAATATACACCAATTGTTTTTGCTAAAAATATATGAACCATTATTTACTTAATATATACCATATGCATTACAAAATCACCCTTACTTAAAATAAAACAAAGCACTTAATTCATTTCACTAACTCTCTCATGTATAAAACTAAGGTTTCTAAATGCATGAGAGTTTACTTACTAAAATGCTATATTGATAGTAAAACCAACAGAACTAGGGAACTGTTTTGATTATTCGTAAAGGTCAAACAAATCAAAATTGCCTTCAAGTTGTTGCAATTGCTAAAGCTTTAGTATGCTTAGTTAGCGATTCAATCTTTTTTTTAGGGAAATTGAGTGCTTAGAGTGGTTGCACATAGTTGTGCTATAAGTCTTAGCTGGCATATAACACACTGCATGTTGACATATGCTCAGTAGCTCTAATCATGTGCTATGTTAGATTCAGTTTTCTTGGAGAAGCCTAATATGATAAAAAAAATACATAACTATTATTGTGTAATATTATATAATACATGATTTGTTAATCAAATTTTCTACATATTAGTCACTCCCACTATACAAAATAATTCACTTCTGAGGAACTTCCTAATTAACAAAGCTAAAATTATCTTTATTTCTTTCTGAAATGTAAATATATAAGGAAACCAAATTGGAAGAAAAACATGATTTGAAGTACTATGCAATATTAATAAGCAACACAAATTCATGGTTACCCATCGTTGTGATCTTACAGTGCAGTAAGGCAATTATCCATGTTTTTTCTTGATGTTTTTATGTTATGTTTTTATAGTTGGGGATACTTATGTAAATAATCATATGTTGTAAACATATAGTAATTTATATTGTGCATAAGCGAAGTATAAATAGAAAGGATAATTTTAAATAATGAAATCTTGCAATAAATAAAAGGAATTAATTACTATTAGTTGTAATCTATTTGAACTCAGAGTAATCAGGGAGATAAATTGTAATTTAATTTAATTAATGGTTAATTATGTTGATTATACTTAATGTTGATTATCTTGGATTTTAGTATTATTTGGTTGTGTAGTTTAATAACTATGAAATATTCACCAGAAACATGCATTCATGGTTATCACCAAAATCTTGATCTTACGAAACAATAAGGTAAATAATATATGATTTAATGTGTTTTGATGTTTTTTCTCATGTACAGATGTTCACAAGTAGGTAGCCGTAAACTATAGAGATGAATTTAGTATTTTACTAAATTTTGAATTATACATTCTATGTGTTTTTTGAAGCAAAGAAGAAAAGGAAAAGTTGACTATGCATGAATAAAGTTTGAAATTACATGAACGCAAATTCTATTTATACACCGAAAATCACTTAACATACACCATTATTTTTTCTATAAAATTCTATTACTAAATTACCCTTTTCTCATAGTTGCTTTTTTAAAACTTCTGCTTATAAAAAGTCAAATTATTCTTAAAAGTATTGAAATTTGATACAAACTTGATATGTTAATGAAGATGTTAGTGAATTGTTTAATCATGAAATCTAAAATTTCAGATAATAGTCTAATTTAGAAGTGTTGATTTATTTTGTAGAATTAAAGTAATTTTGTTGAAATTGATTTTTTTCCAGAAAGTTTATAAAAGCTACAATATTAGTATAAAAAATAAATTTCATTTTGTTAAATTTTACTCAATTTGTTGCAAAGAATTTTTAATTTTGGGTAATTGTGTTTTAAGTTTGAAAGAGGAAAGAAAAAGAAGATGAGAACATGGATAATTTAGTAAAAGAAGTGGTGTATGTAAAGTAATATATGGTGTATAGTAGTTTATTATAATTTTTGATATTTGTTTAGCAATTTTTGGTGTATAAATAGAATTAGCCATACATGAATAGAATTTGATACTGTAAAGATGCATGCCATAAGAAGCATGCATATTGGTGGAAAACCGAGAACTGAAATAAATATATGTTTTTTTGTATGAATTAGGAGTTAATTTATTAATATAAATAATTTCTTCAATCATAAGTAAGTTCTCTATATAAAAACAGCCATTCATTAAAGGTCTTACCGTTGAATTTACGCGATTCAAATATTTGTTTAAGAGGGAAAGAAATTAGATTCAATCAATCAATTATGTTATATGTGGAAATATTTGAGAGAATATTTCGATAGGGAATAAGTTGATTACATAATCAATTAATCAATCAATGGGTTTATAAATGGGGAAAGATGTATATTCATTTTGTAATATTAAGAGATAAATGATTGGTTTGGAGAATCATGCAAGAAAGCAAATGTATGGAAACCAAGATCTTCACCTTCCATTTACACTGCAATTGAATCATAGACATTTGAAAAGGTTTCAAGGCAATCAAGAAATTAATTTTTTTCATCTTCAAGCAACCTTTCATCCTAAAGCCTAATTATATATTCATATTTGTGGAGCATGAATGTGAGTGAGCATCCATCATTATCTTTTTCTTCTGCAGCATACCCTAATTTCAGTAGTCAATCAATTAAGAGTTTTGAGTGCAACAAGTCTTTGAAGAAATGGATAATCAATTTGTCATTATTGGGCAGTCTCTCCAATTTACTACCTGTAATTTTGTAATCTCTTTTGTGCTCTCTTTCTTCAGTGAAATAAAGAAAAGTTGTTGGATCCGTAGACGTAGGCATAGCTGAACCACGTTAAATCTTTGTGTCTTCTACTCTTCTTCTATTATTTTTATTTGGTGGTTATTTTTCATTGAGTTGGCGGTTGATAATTAATCGACAAGCTAGATATTTTTCTTGTATTGCTCCTGCGCCTTTTGTATTCTGCTGTGCAGTTTTGAGGTTTATGCAAATCAAATCAATATTTTGCACAATAGATTGGGTATTGGAGCAATTTGTGCAATTATTAGCACATCACTTGTAACGGGTGATCAATCCCTTTCAGCAGAAAAACCTCAATAGGATCTTGCAATGATGTGATAGAACAAACAGCTTGAAATGATTATCAATCATAAATCACAGAAAAAAATAAAGGCATAAGAGAACACACAAATTTATAGTGGTTCCACTATCGCGAGATAGTGTACGTCCACTTCAATAGGGAAGAGATTTTACTAATAACATCCTCTATGCCTCTCTTTAAATAGAGGGAAAAAAATTACTTGGGGACAAAGCAATTGATTTATGTAAATAAATTAATTTATGGAAGACTAATATTCCTATTAATTTTATTGTCATGTGATTGATTGATAACTTTCCCTCTTCTCCATCAATCATCCATTTTCCCAATTTAATAGCATATTTCCGTTTCTTCTTTCATGAAACATGGCAACAAAATAAATGGCGAATTTCCAATATCCCTTTCTCTTTAATTTTCCTTTCCATTTCTTTCTTACACAAAACGGGTAACCAAATTACCCTGAATATCTCCAAAAAAATCTAATTGATTTTGAAAATATTATATCACAAAAAATTACAATAATCTCCACCTTGATACAATATCTCTTGCAACCAAGAGTCTCCAATGTGATTGCTTCCCAACAAGTTCCTGCAAAAGCCACCCCTCATTACACTTTGTCAGTGAACTCCGTCAAGGCCATCGCCCACCAACAAAGTGTTGGAAGCATTCAAAAAACAAGGTAGACATTGTGCAACCAAACTCCTATCTCTTCATACAAGAAGAATACCACATCTTCTCTTGACTTCAACCAAGTCACTCTCTTCCCCATATTGCCACCAAGTGGCACTTAACACTTCATCAAGTGAATCAAGTTCGAGCAATGCTCGAACTTAGTAGCAGGTAATGCCTTCGTAAACATGTCTGCTGCATTTTCGTTTGTGTGAATCTTCTGAAGACGAAATAACTTCTCCTCATTCATATAGATAAGGAAAGACTCTTTTACCTCTATATGTTTTGTTCTATAACTGAAAGCCAGATTTTCGGCTAAATGAATTGCACTTTTACTTTCATAATTCACCAAACAAGCATCTTGTATGAAGCCCAAATCACAAATAAAGTGCCTCCTTAGCTGCCTCAACTGCAGCTATCAACTCTGCTTCTGTAGTAGACAAAGTAACTATAGTCTGCAACCTCGCTCTCCAACTAATAGCTGTTCCTCCAAGTGTGAACACATAGCCTGAGGTTGACTTTATTCTATCTCTATCTCCGGCATAGTCTGAATCACAAAATCCGACCAAGTTGAAATCCTTATTTCTGCCGCACAAAACAAGCCCATGATCTGATGTTTCTCTAAGATATCTAAAAATGTACTTCACTGTCTCCCGATGCGATTTTCTCGGACTTGTCGTATATCTACTAACTAATCCAACAGCTTGAGCAATGTCAGGTCTAGTGCACACCATAGCATACATCAAGCTACCTATTGCACTGGCATAAGGCACCTTCTTCATATAGGCCTTGTCCTTTTCTGAGATCGGAGAGCCTTGATTAGAAAGTTGTATATGCAAAGGCATGGGTGTACTGATAGCCTTTGCTCCATCCATGTTAAACCTAGCAAGCACCTTTTGAATATATTCCTTTTGAGTAAGTCTCAAAAGTCTAAGCTTTATATCTCTTTGGATTTCCATCCCAAAAATTTTCTTTGCTTCTCCAAGATCTTTCGTATCGAATTCCGCTTTTAATTTCAACTTCAACGCATCAATTTCAGCTTTATCCTTGGAAGCAATTAACATATCGTCCACATACAAAAGCAAACACACCCAATTATTATTCTTTAAATGCTTAAAATAAACACATGCATCTTTAGTACTACGATTATAATCATGTGAAAGCATAAAAGAATCAAACCTTTTGTACCATTGTCTAGGCGACTATTTTAGACCATAAAGAGATTTTTTTAACTTGCATACTCAATCCGATTTTCCATCTACAATAAATCTTTCTGGCTGCTTCATGTAAATGGTTTCGTCCAAATCACCATGTAAGAAAGCAGTCTTCACATCAAGTTGTTCTAACTCCAAATCGTGAGCAACAACTATTGCAAGTATGATTCGAATTGAAGTTTGTCTAACAACTGGAGCAAATATTTCATCATACTCTAACCCCTTTCTTTGTGAAAACCCTTTGGCTACTAATCTTGCCTTGTATCTACCATCATATTTCACCTTGAATACCCACTTGCAACCTATGGCTCGGCTTCCTTGAGATAGTGGTACCAAATCCCAAGTCTTGTTCTTCTGCAAAGACTGTATCTCCTCTTCTATAGCGCAATTCCACTTCGAGTTATCACTCGACTTAATGGCTTCTTCAAGGCTCAATGGTTCTTCATGAAGTACATGTAAAGCATACTCAAACTGATCATCAAGGCTCAAATTTGCATACTGCCAATCTTCATATCTAATTGGAGCTCACTTTGGTCTATGACTATCCCGAATGGCTATATCGCCCAACTCTCCTTTAGCTCCACCTTGAGCTCCACCTTGAGCCGAATCATCTCTAGCTTCATGACCATCACCATCACTACTAGAGAAAATCTGTGGACTATCATGTGATGTATCATCAACTGCTCCGTCACTATTATCATTAGTAATGGCTCTACTTCGGGTTTGAAAACTGGGAATCCCGGTCTTTTCAGGCTTCTCATCAACTGAATATGAACTCTTTGATAAACCTTCCAAAGGTTTAAACATTGCTGAATCATCAAAAGTCACATGTCTGAAATGTATAACTTTATTTGTAGTTGGATTCCAAATTCTATATCCTTTTATACCACCTGTATAACCAAGAAAATCACATTTGGAGGCCCTAGGCTCCAACTTATCATGGCCTGTATTATGAACATAAACTGGACATCCAAATTTATGAAAATAACTTAATAAAGTGTTTTTACCTCTCCATAACTCCTCTGGAATCTTCCCATCAATGGCTGAGCATGGAATCTGATTAATAATATGTGCTGCAGTCGAAATAGCTTCAGCCCAAAAACCCTTAGACATACCCGCAGTCAATATCAAGCAACGGGCCTTTTCAAGTAGAATCCTATTCATTCTCTCAACAACCCCATTGGATTGCGAATCACCAGGTGTAGTAAAATGTCTTCTAATACCATGCTGTCTGCAGTAGTCGAGGAACTCTTTGGAGACATATTCTCCACCATTGTCGGATCTAAGAATCTTCAATTTCTTTCCTGTTTGGTTTTCAACAAGAGCTAACCAAACCTTAAACTTCTCAAATACTTCTGACTTAGCTTTCATTAAATACACCCAAACCTTGCGCGAGTAGTCATTAATGAATGAAACAAAATAATAAGCTCCACCAATAGAACCTGTAGAGTATGGCCACCAAATATCTGAATGCACATAATCAAGTACCCTCTTAGAAGTATTCACGCCATCACTAAAAGAATCTCTGGTTTACTTTGCCAATACACACTCCTTGCAAAAGTCCAACTTGTTGAAGATTTCTCCCTTGATCTTTTTCTTCTTACGAAGCAACTCTAAGTTCTTCTCTGAAGTATGACCTAATCTCATATGCCAAAGCTTGGTAGCATCCAAACTTTTAGAACTATCGACTCCAACACATAATTCTCCATGGACAGTGATACCCATTAGTAAATACAGATTTCGCACCATAACACCCTTCATCAGTACAAGTGCCTCTCTAGAAACTCTCAAAGCATCTTTGACAATGGTTATCTTACATCCCAATTATGCCAATTGGCCTAATGATATCAATGACTTCCGAACACCTGGGACATAGCGAACATTTGAAAGTGTGCGAACAATCCCATCATACAAGCGAATGCGGACTGAACCAACTCCCATAGACTTACATGTAGCATCGTTTCCCATAAGGATGGAACTTCCTTCTTTGGTATCGAACGAAGAAAAATAATCCTTATTAAGGGTCATGTGAAATGATGCTCCAGAATCTGGAATCCAGTAGTCTGCAACATCTGATACAACTGCTGTCAATAGATCACTACCATCTTTCTCCATCGCAATAGATGAAGAACCATCAGTCTTCTTCTCCAAATCTGGATAGTTTCTTCTCCAATGGTCTGGCTTCTTACAATTATAGCACTTTTCGTCTTTAGACTTACTTCGTGAGTTAGGCTTCCTAGAATCGGAACGTCCCCTATTATTCTTCACTTTCTTCTCTGCTCTTTCTCTCTCAACAAATAAGCCTGAACTACTACTTCCTCCACTATTATCACCAACACCAAACTCTTTCATCTGATCTCTCAACTCTTCACTGAGAAAAACTGTCTTTACATCATCTAATTTCACTGTGTCTCTACCATAGATAAGGTTGTTAGCAAAACTAGTGTATCGCTCTGGGAGCGAGCACAACAGAACCATTGCTCTTTGTTCTTCATCAATTTTCAACTCAGCAGACTTCATCTTCATCAACAGGTCATCAAACACACTTAGATATGTCTTAATTGAAGTACCTTCCTTCATCTTATAAGTGAAGGTCTTCAATAGGATCAGACGGTTAGTTAGAGATTTCTTATGTAGAGGTCCTCAAACTTCTTCCAAATGCCTTTAGCTTTCGGAAATTACATTCTTTCCCATAGCAAGTTGTATTAAAGGCCCATTCTTCCATCTCTTCTAATTCCACTGATGAAATATTAGTAGGCAATGTCTATGTTTCTTCTCAAAACTGCTTTCATTATCCACTGCCACTTTTCCAAATCTCCTTCACCATTCCACTTCTCAAATGTCAGTTGTGATCCTGACGCCACATAGGAGCCTCTGATGTATGGAGCAACTACTGGCACTGACGTATTATTTGTATTGTTTTCATCTCCTCCTTCCATTCTACCAAACACCTTCTTTGCGAATCTAGCTCCGATACCAGTTGTAAGGGGTGATCAATCCCTTTCAGCGGAAAAACCTCGATAGGATCCTGCTATGATGTCGTAGAACAAACGGCTAGAAATGATTATCAATCACAGATCGTAGAAAAAAATAAAGCAACAGAGAACACACAAATTTATAACGGTTCCACTATCGCGAGATAGTGTACGTCCACTTCAATGGGGAAGAGATTTTATTAATATTCAAGAAATTACAGAGTTTTTAAAGTAGAGCAAAGAAATGAAGAATACAGATGATCTCTCATGTCGTAGGAATAACATCCTCTGTGCCTCTCTTTAAATAGAGAAAAAAATTACTTTGGGATAAGGCAATTGATTTATGTAAATAAAACAATTTATGGAAGACTAATATTCCCATTAATTTTATTATCATGTGATTGATTGATAACTTTCCGCTTTCTCCATCAATCAATCATTTTCCCAATTTAATAGGATCTTTCTGTTTCTTCTTTCATGAAACATGGCAACAAAATAAATGGCGAATCTCCAATATCTCGTTCTCCTTAGTTTTCCTTTCCATTTCTTTCTTGCATAAAACGGGTAATCAAATTACCCTGAATATCTCCAAAAAATCTAATCGATTTTCGGAAATATTGTACCATAAAAAATTCCAATATCACTAACATCCTTTCAAGTTCCATTTCTTTTACATTCTTGTATTAAATTTTATAACAATGGTTACATCAATCTCTTGTATATCTTTCTGAAAATATTAACAAAATCTCTCATTCAAAATGGATGTATGCCATCATGTCAATAGTTGAACTGCTATAAATATCTATATACATCTTATTTTCCTTTATTCGTTTTGATTATGGATTATTGAATTAATTCTTGTTCTTCAAATTCTTATTTATCTCATTAATAGCCAGTCCTACATTAACTTCAGCTGAGATTTGCGATAAATTGATGTTATAAACAATTTTTCCGTAACATACACACACATGCACACATGTGTGTGTATATATGCATATGTTATATGTGATCAAGTAATGCCATAGAAATAATAGTGACAAAGCAATTGAATGCTTATAACAAGTTAGAATATTAGTATAGTATGCCAAAACATCATATATTTATTAGTATTTTTGAGGTATTGTCTGTTAAGCTTTAAGTAGGAAGCTTTAGTTCATTTATTTGCAACTTATTGTGAACTAAGTTGAACTATAAAACATTTGTCTGCAACTAATTGTCTGAAAATTATGATTCACATTTCTATAAAACGTGTATTTGCAACTAATTGTCTCAAAATTATGATTCACGGTTTTATTAAGCTTTAAGTAGGAAGCTTCAGTTTTATTAATTATGTGAAACTGAAATTAAAAACATAGAAAATAGGACTTAACAAGATGATTGTAATATACCAATGAATTCCGAATTTTGAGTAGAGAAGAGATATATGATTTACACAAATCAAGCTTAAGAGGAAAAAATATTGGGAGAAGCATTCCTGTCTAACTGAACAGGTATTGATGGATGAAAATGAAGAGTACTGCAGATAAATAATACTTTAGGGTGTGCCTTTCGTAGTTTACTGCATTAAACGCAAAAATTCAATTTATCAATACTTACCTATTCCCACAACAATGTGTATACATGTGAGCACCACATGTCTTAACCAACTAAATTAGCATTGTGAGTTAAATTCATACACTTTACACATAACATCTGCACTACTGTAACAATTTTAGGTATTTAACTACCTTTTCTTTCTTTCAAAACATGGAGTAAGATATCAATCACACCGTCGATACTCTTGACTGATATTTTAAAATATACCTTTCAGAGGTCGATATCTGATGTTCTGCAGATTTTTCGAAACTAATAACTTAGTGATAAACAAAAAAAAGATAGACGGCTTCAAGAAGACCATTTGGTAGTAACTGTTTATTTTCAGAATATTACACCTAACTGTGTGAAGTAAGAACTGTCTTTTCTCTCTACTTAAATTAAGATAACTAGATTCAAGATGTACCTGAATCGTTATACATGCCAAGAAAAAATTATCCTCTCTTATTAATTCAGTGAGGATGAATCGGATTTTTTTTTTCATAATTTCTTTTCCACTATGTTATTAAAATAAATTCATTTACTCCAATAGAGAACCTTTGTTTTCTATATATCTTACGAGACAAGTAGGAGTGAGAACCAGGCATATGTATAGTTATTGATTTGAGCTATTGTCTTGGCTTATTTATTCCAATTTGGGTGATTTCCGTGGTATATTGGGTGTCAACGGTTTATACTTATTGCTTGCCATATGCAAACATATAGTTTAGTTACCATTATCTTGTGACTTTCCAGCTTAGTCTATAACTGCATTATTCCCTATAATGGACTAGACTACCTAATTATATCCATATAAATTACCCGAAGTTAGAACATGTGATTTGATTTTTATTGACATATTTTGTCCTTAATTTGCAACTTCATTATGAAACACTAGTAACTGTTTTAAAGGACCTTATTTTACTTTCTTTTTCTTTCACTAAGCTCGTAGAAAATCACATCAACCAGTATTCTTCATTGCTACGCGACATTGAATATTCATTATTAGAAAATTTATTATTATAGCTTGATGTAATTCTTCTTTTAATCTTAAAAACTATTCCAGGTATTGCATGGCTGATATGCACTTTGTAATGCCATGGCACTGTGATGATTATTCTCACTCGATCAATGTGGTTCAAGAAGAAGAAATTAGAGTTTCAGGTTTATTACCCAAGAAAAACTTCTTATTTATCTTTCCTCTTTTTTGGGAAAATGTGACATTATAATTTAAACATTTTGGGGATAATTTAATTTCCAGACCGTATTTCGTATTTGTTCGATTAAAGAAAACAATTTAAAAACAAACTAGATTCTTCTTCCCTGTCAATTTCTATTTTCCATGAAGTTATTTTTGTGGCAAAATTCTAGTCTTAGACCTATTTAAATAGAAAATACGCTCTTCAAGTTTAAAATAGAATCAGTCGTCTTCGAGTTGAATTTAAATTGTACTTAACACAAAGTTCCACTTTTTATATTCTTTTTTGGCATACACATGCCATATTTTCCTAAAGCGTAACACAAACGCAACAAATTGTGTTTACGTTGCCACAGATTATTCCACCATACTATAGTTACTGACGACGGTTCTGTTTTAGTTTCACTGCAAACTACTGTACATTTTCTGACCTAGATATGAATAAACAACTTTTTCAGGAGCTACTCGTCCAACAAATAAGAATGTTGTCAATGCTCATATGCTCATTGATGCATCAAGGTTTTACATTTTTTTATGTGTTTGCAGACACCGCTCTTCCTTCTCAAAGTATGGCTTCATTACCAAATCCTAAAAAGGAAAAGTTGGCGAACTGCCATGATCAACCTTGCTGGAAGTAAGTAGCAATTTTTTTAATGCTAGATAAATCAGACAGTGTCCATAAACATCATAAGAAATTATGCATTGATCTCACTGCGTAGACTTCAGGTTTTCCAGAGGATTTGTATAGTCACTAAGAATCAATCTGTGCACCTCTCATTTGACATTTCTCTGTTTTGACCAGATGAGATACCTCTTTAGGGTAAGTAGCAAAGTTTGTGTGCAGAAGACAAGCATTAGTTTTGGATATCAGCCATAAGATCCACCTTTTCTATTCTTGCAATTAAATACCATTAATTTAGTTTATTATTATCCAGAATATGCTGATTAGAGTTAATATCTTGGCTTCTTACTATAAATGACTATCAGACCTCATTTTGTCCTCTTAATGCTTGTTTGTATTGAAGTTGCTCTCATAAAAGTTTAGGACTGTTTGAAAATGTGCAAAACTGGTTTTCATGCCTTTGAAAATGAACATTGGATGGAAATTCTCTCTTACCTCCTTACCAAGGAGTACGGGCTCATATTTCTTGTGATGTAAATCCCAAGGTCGTTAACTTCTGTAAAAGTTTATAATCTGAAAAAGTAGAACTCAAGGAGTTGCCACTTAGCAAGGTATGGCCAAAAATGTTCGATTCTGAACCACCCAACACAGATGATGTTGCATTATACTTCTTTTGTGATACAGGAAGGTACCACTGTTTGACAGCTGCAGTCTTTTGCCTTTTAAAAATTAAGACTATCGTGAAGAAAATGAGTGCCCTTTTCCTATGTTTATCTGTTTTTCATTACTTAGACAATTTTGTCATCAAAATCACCCAAAAAAATAATGGTATATGTTGTATTTAATGTGTTTGTTTTGTATTTTGTATTTACTGGATACAAATGACCATTTCACTAATGAATACTGATTTCCAGTTCAATGTAAAAGAAATTTAGAAGTGGTTCAAATAAAAGAGAAGTACAAGAGGAATAACATGCATGACGGTTGACTGTTCATTAAAAAGTCAGCCATGTCTAAAATATGATTGCAAAAGAAATTCAAGTTTAATAAGTGAACAGGATATTGTCAAATTGTTGAAGAAGTCAACAAATCCATCACTAGGTTTGTCTACCATGGGGTTAGTAAATCAGGTTTGATTCCACCTGAGAAAAGACCGGCAGATATCAACATAAATGCCGAAAATAATGTTGGCGTGTCTTTTGACGGTATGGCTATTAAGAAGAATTTGCTAATCCCAAATATTGGTCCACCACCCGGTTTTCCAGAAATGCCTATTAAACTTGCCAAATGCATTGGCGGGTCTGAGATGAACAATTGTTTTATTAAGACTGAGGAGTAGTATATGGAGAGTATTGGCACGCCACCTGGTTGCACAAAGATTGATGTTAAGCAGCCTTCTACAAAAGACATAAAATATTTGTTGTTTTACTTGGCTACAACGTTGTAGTGGTTAATTAGTCATTTACTTGGCCTGGTATTTGTCATTCGGATTAAGATATTTGTTGTTTTTGCTACAGAAAAATGGTAGCAATACAATGTCAGGCTTCCATGATAACAATAACAAGAAGGATGAAATTGAACCATAGGTAAAGAAGATTGCTGAACACACTGAAATATACATAAGCCTATTTTTATGATCTCTCACAAATTAACTACTTGAGTTGGTTTCATTTGCACACATATTTTAAAACGCCAGGAATATGAACATCAGAGAATTAGTTTTCCCAGTTGATATTTTATTAAGACTGAGGAGAGTATATGGAGAGTAGTAAAGAACGGAAGTTTTGCGATGGAGTCAGATGAGAAAGTTGACAAAGTTACTATCAAAAGGGCGACCTCTACAGAAGACATAAATTTTGTCAAACCCAACTTTGTCCGGTCTCCTCAAAATAAAGGTGCAACATCAACAATGATCAAATACCAGAATGCTTCCATCGTTTGTGCTAAGGTACAGTTAATTTATGGTTCTATTTTTTGTTTGCATGAAGTACTTGAGTATAATAAATTCAAGAAAACAGACGATGCATTATTTGCTTATTGTTGCTGCATGTGATCAGTGTATATTTACAAATTTCCATTTCGAATAATAAAATCAGTCTTTGTAGCATGAAATGAATTAACATAACGGGATGCTATACAGGATATCCTTTACTTAATACCCAATTAAACTGGGCACTGTATGTAAACTTCAAGGGCAATATGCATCAACCTCCCAACGCATAGTCTGACTAATCAGCAGAGAGATTTACCGTGGTCATATTGATTGATCAAGATTGAAATCTCTGTGGTTCTGCCTGCTACCATCATACTAAAACTATGACACTCACATATTCTTTTTTTTTTAAACCATTTTACTAAAACCATAAGTTTCATCGTGATAAAACTCGGTCTTGTATGTAGTTACAAAATTTTCTCTAGTTTTGTGGTACTGTTATTTTCTCCAGCTTTCTCCTGTTATCTTGTGCATCCAATTAACTTGATTAGTCATGGGATGCTTCGATATTTTAAATTTTTATAACTGCAGGTTTTAAACTATTGTCCTATGTTTTTTTGCGGCCCAAATGACGGGCTTACTACTAACGTACACATAGTCAGTCATAAAATAATAATATCCGTCTTAGTAGATAGGATTACAGACAAGAATATACATTATGACACTGTCTCCATCACAACCAGCCTTGATATGTTATACTTCCGATAATTTGAGGTTATCTTCATTTGCAAATAGTTGTTTATGATGAGTTAATCTAGTTGTCTCCAGGAGTATGTACAGTCAGCAGTTTTTTTATATTATTTATTTTGTCAGTTTTATTCCAGAGAACTTGGGGTGTTAGTTATGCAGTCAGTTATGTATTTTTGTATTAGTCTATATAATAAGAAAACCAGAAAAAAGATGCATTGGTTTTGCATCGCCAAAAACAAACCCCTCTTTTCCTTATTTCAGTTTTTTTTTCATAGTTCTGTTGTTGTTTTTCTGAAAACCAACATTTGGTATCGGAGCCGAGTTGTCGAAGCAATGGCCGGTGAAGTAGGAGATCAATCAAACACACTTGCAGTGGCGAAACCGACGGCAAGAGGAGCCACAATTCCGATCCAATATCCAATGTTAAGCGAAACAAATTACGGCATATGGGCTGTCAAGATGAAGATAATCTTGCGTTCGCTAGGAGTATGGTCAGTGATCCAAGGTAGAGACACAAATGACGACAAAGATCAAGGCGCCATTGTAGCCATTTCTCATTCCGTGCCTGATGACGTGATAATGGCAATCGCGGAGAAGCAGACGACAAAGGAGGCTTGGGACGCACTCAGGGAGATGCGAGTTGGTGAAGATCATGTTAAGAAGGCACGTGTACAGGTTCTGAAACAGCAACTGAACAAGTTACAGATGGAAGATTCGGTGACAATAAATGAAATTTCCATGAAGCTTACTACGCTGGTTGGTGAGATACACTCGCTGGGCACAAAGATTGATGACAGCGAGGTTGTTGAAAAACTGTTCAGCGCAGTTCCAGATAGATTTCTCCAGATTATTGGAACAATTGAGCAATTTGGCGATATTGAGAATATGTTGGTTCCAGAGGCGATTGGTCGTCTCAAAACATTCGAAGAAGGGCTTAAAGGGTGACTGGACTCGAAGGGCAGCGGAGAACAGTCGCTTCTTACCCGGACCGAGTGGGAGACAAGAATTCAAAAAGCAAAGAGGGATGAAGATTCTTATAATAACAAAAGAGGAGGACGTCATGGAAGAGGACGTGGTCGTGGGCGTGGAAATGGTGGAGGCTGAGGAAATGGTGAACGCAATAACGGAGACTGAAAGCCACGCAACTTCGACATATCCATGGTTAAATGTTTCAACTGTAATGAATATGGTCATTTTGCAAAAGAGTGTCCAAAACCAAACCGAAAAGAAAAAGCCAATCTTGTTACAACACAAACCGATGATGAACCGGCACTGTTGATAGTTGAAACTTGTGCTCTCAGCCATGCTATACAGAATGAAGAGGTGTTGTTGCATGAAAACAAGATGATGCCAAAGATTAATGGCACCCAATACAAGGCCTGGTATTTAGATACCAGCGCAAGTAATCACATGACCGGTTGTATCGAAAAATTTGCTGAAATCGACACAACCATTAATGGTTCAGTCAAGTTTGGAGATGGCTCGGCTGTAGAAATACAAGGGAGAGGTTCGGTTTTGTTTGAATGTTTCACAGGTGAACATCGATTACTTACTAATGTCTACTATATCCCAAAGTTGAAGAGCAGCATAGTAAGTCTTGGTCAGCTAGATGAGAATGGATGCAAGGTTGTAATTGAAGGAGGAGTAATGTCTATTGTGGACAGATCATAGAGGCTACTAGAAAAAGTAAACAGGTCAAGAAGCAGGCTATATGTGATTAATATTGTACCAGCCCCACCTGAATGCCTACTAGCAAGGTACAAAGAAGAAGCATTGCGCTGGCATGCAAGATACAGGCATGTCAATTTTAATGCATTGAAGATTCTAAGTCAGGAACAGATGGTGCATGGCTTGCCTATAATCGAGCATGAGGGCAGCATCTGCAATGGTTGTTTGGTTGGAAAGCAACACCAAAATCCTTTTCCAACAGTCGCGAAATTTCGAGCAAAATCACCTCTTGAACTATGGCATGGAGATTTATGCGGGCCAATAACTCCTTCTACACACGGAGGTAAGCAATATTTTCTACTATTGGTTGATGAATGTACTAGATTCATGTGGTAGGTGCTGATCCGAAACAAAGATGAAGCATTTGAGGCATTCAAGAAGATCAAAGCATCAGCAGAAATGGAGAAAAGTAGCAAGCTGAAGGCTTTTCGCATAGATCGTGGCGGCGAATTTGCCTCAAATGAGTTCAAGAATTATTGTGAGCTATTGGGAATAAATCATTATCTTACGACACCTTATTCTCCTCAGTAGAACGGAGTTGTTGAACAAAGAAATCATACGGTGGTTGGCATGGCAAGGAGCTTGTTGAAAAGTATGGGAGTTCCAGGCGAATTTTGGGGAGAAGCGATGTTTACTGCTGTTTATCTCTTAAATCGAGCGCCAACAAAAAGCGTCATCGGCAAAACTCCTTATGAAGCATATTAGAACCGCAAGCCGACTGTTGATCATTTTTGCATTTTTGGATGTGTGGGACACGTAAAAGATGTTACACCTCACCTTTCAAAACTTGCAGACCGAAGCAGGCCAATGGTGTTTATTGGTTATGACTCGAATACAAAAGGCTATCGGATGTTTGATCCAAAGTCGAAACGAGTAGTGGTGACACGGGATGTCTTGTTTGAAGAGGAGAAGAAGTGGGAGTGGAGTAAATTTCCGGAAATAGAAGTAGGACCAGCAAGGAATTCTCATGCAGCACAATATTTTACCATTACAGGTGCTTCGATTCTAGTACATCCTTTTCTGGTTTATTATCTAGTGTCACTTTTGCTGCTTCTTATCCATCTCTTTTGGTACTATGACATGTTCATCATCATTTAGTCATAGCACTCCTGCTTCTTCGAGTGCCAAGCATTCTAATTCCTTTTGTATGAATTTTTCTTCGGCTTTGAGTGGCACAACTTCTTCCGGTGCAAAGCAATCTGTTTCCCCATATGCTGATTTAAAGCCTCCTGACCAACTAATTATCCCTCCTCCAGCTATTGATTCTTCTAAGTTGTCCTCTGCTATATCTATGAGTGCTTATCCCTCAGCAAAATCCAAAGGCAAAAACTTAAAGGTAAATTTTGGGCGGAAGATGACCTTGATGAGGGATGTGAGTTCACACTTGAAGACATACTACCTGCTGGAAGCAATGTGTTATCGCAGAAACGACACACTAGACGCTATCCTGGCCCTTTATTTGATAAATTCATCATGTGAGTTGATCTTGCGCCTAGTGTCAGATCTGAAGGAATGTCGTGAGTTTAAGTTGGTCATGTAATGCTTCCTTGAGTTTTGTGAGTGAGTATTAGTGAATTTGAAGAGTATATAGAAGGATGGTTATATGTCATACCTTACTTGTCTTTGCTGATATGTGTATGTAATTATTTTGGAGATTAATAAAATTTGCACTTAACTTTCAAAAAAAAAGACACATAATAAAGGTAAAGAGGGTATCAGCAATTCTGAAATGGATTTCCCACAGCCAACACAGGAGCAAACTGGTAACCAATATGCTACACCAGTGACAAATACAAGATCCATAGCATCTGACGAGAGTCCATCAGCAGGACCACAGGGTAAGCGTGACATCAAAAGCTTGTATGATGCAACGGTTCCAATAGAATTAGAGTATTCGGGTCCGTGCTTACTAGGAGAAGAGGAGCCGTCGAATTTTGAAGAAGCCAAGGCAGATTCGATGTGGAGAAGGGCAATGGAGGAGGAAATTTCCTGTATTCAGAAAAATGAAACCTGGAAGCTCGTTTCATTACCTGACAGCCACAAACCTATAGGACTAAAGTGGATTTACAAGCTAAAGAAGGGCGCTCAAGGAAACATTGTGAAGCACAAGGCACGGTTAGTGGCAAAGGGATACGTTTAACGACATGGCATAGACTTTGATGAAGTTTTTGCCCCTATTTCTCGGCTAGAGACAGTATGCTGATCTCTATCGCTGCACATGAAGGATGGGAGGTTCACCACATGGACGTGAAGTCAGCATTCCTCAATGGTGATTTGGAAGAGGAAGTGTATGTCATCCAACTACCCAGATATGAAATAAAAGGTGAAGAGCATAAGGTGTTAAAACTGCATAAAGCATTGTACGGTTTGCGACAAGCACCTAAAGCCTGGAACTCAAAGCTGGACAAGTCATTGAGAACACTTGGTTTCCAAAGGAGTTCTTTAGAGCATGATGTGTACATGAGAATTCAAGGTAAAGGAAATTTAATTGTTGGAGTCTACGTGGATGATTTAATCATCACTAGAGAGTGCTTTCAAGATATAGAGGAGTTCAAATCAGAGATGAAGAAAATGTTTAGCATGAGTGATATTGGGTTACTAAGTTATTATCTTGGCACTGAAGTATGTCAGAATTCTCATAGGATTACACTCAACCAATCCGCGTATGCAAGAAAAGTTTTAGAAAAATGCGGCATGAAAGATTGCTATCCTTCGCAAATCCCAATGGAACATCGCTGCCTGTGAAGCGGAGTACATAAAAACAGAAAGTAGTTGGTGTTCATAAAAACAGAAAGTAGTTGCATTGTCTTCCTGTGAAGCGGAGTACATCGCTGCCTGTGCAGCAGCGTGTCAAGGCGTGTGGCTGGGACGGCTGTTAGCAGATTTGCTAAAGACTAAAGTTAAGAAAGTGGTTCTAAAGATCGATAATCAGTCCGCAATTGCATTGAGCAAAAATTCAGTTCATCATGAGAGGAGCAAACACATCGACACTCGATTCCACTACATTAGAGATTGTGTTGAATCAGGAATGATTGAAATTCAACATGTTTGCATAGAAGATCAGTGTGCGAATATTCTGACGAAGTCACTTGCAAGATTGAAGTTCTTGGAGATGAGAGAGAAGACTGGTGTGGGGATCATCAGTGGAGGACAACAAGCTTAAGGAGGATATTTATGAGTTAATCTAGTTGTCTCCAGGAGTATGTACAGTCAGCAGTTCATAATATTAGAGTAGCAGTTTTTTTATGTTATTTATGTTGTCAGTTTTATTCCAGAGAACGTACAGGAGTAGCTCGCGCGGTGACATTTTTCGGCCTTTGATCGGCTTCGGGTGTCCAATGATAGGGAGGAAAATTATGGAAGCAGCGAAGCCGTGGGTTGGGTTGATGAAGCAGTACTATGTTGAAACAAATAGAAGGTGTCGTGTTCAATCGGGATCAGATGGGGAGAATTGTGTGTGACAAGAAACGATGGTTCCATCTGTAACGTGAACGGAGTCAAGGCGGTTGTGGTGGTTTGGGAAATCTGACGTGGACTAACAGGGAAGCAGAAAGGTGATGGGTTGTATATATTTGCGGTGGTGAGGCGTAGTACTCGAAGTGCTCAAGTGGATGGTACAGTGGCGTGGGATTTGGGGCTTCTAACGTGCTGGGAATGTGTTGAAGGTGGCACTGCATGTAGTATTGGTGAATGAAGATGGTTCAAGAGATGCAAGTAACAGAAAGTGTAGAATAGAAGTGGGCTTTCGGATTTAGATAAATATATATATACACACAAAGGGTAACAGGCAGAAGGGAATAAACGTGAGAAAGTGGGAAAGGAGGCTGGCTTGTATAAACGGGGAGAAGATCGAAAAGGAAAGGGAGAACTGGAGGGTCTCGGCTAAAATTTATTTGAGGGTTGCTGGAGTATTTGTGTGCCATGAATTCTGCGTGCACAAAGGACACTACAACAAAAACACCATATTACAACTTTAATTTTACAACGGTGCATAAATCACCGTTGTAATAGAGCATTTATTACAACGGTGCAAAACGCACTGTTGTAATAAATGTTTTTTAAACGGTGAATTTATCACTGTTGTAAAGAACATATATATTACCATATCACAACTTTAATTTTACAACGGTGCATTAATCACCGTTGTAATAGATTCTTTTTTACAACGGTGCATTAATCACTGTTGTAAAGAGCATATATATTACCAAATTACAACTTTAATTTTACAACGGTGGCGTCCACCGTTGTAATAGATCCCTTTTTACAACCTTGCAAAACTCACTGTTGTAATAAACATATATATCACAACTTTTCATTTTATTCGTTGTAATTGAGATGCCTAGTGCATACTTCATGTTTATAATATCTATATTTAGTAACTAATTATATTGAAACTTAATAATAATAATTAATAATAAACTTGGGAATCAATAATATTTGTCAATTATTTTTAAATAATTAATAGTTAATAAGTAGTAATTTTTTTTAATAGTTAATATATGTTAACTAGCTACTTTATTAATTAATAGTAACATAAGTTTGTAATAAGTATTCCTCTCGATTATAATTAACTTAAATTTTTTTGGGTCTGTGCCTATCTACCTGTTTTTGGATGTATGTACACAAGCCATGAGTTTATGGGTACATGCATCCTACTTTAAGCATGTATTCCTTGGCGCACATGTACCATTCCATAGAAAACACATTACCTATGTATTACTTTTTAATTTTACTCAGTTTCTAGAATATGGCATCTTAGACAGTCAAACATATGGTAATTGACTACTCTTTTTGCATAAGAATGGTCCCTGTTCTGTACACTATCAACATGCCTTTAAAAAAAACTATTGATATAAGGTTGTAGTTTGTTGGTTGTACAAGTAATTGATCGACATGTCTGTATTTCGGTTCAGCAAAGAAAAACACTGGCTTTTCTTCTTACATCCAATGTAAGTATGAAATAAATTATAAGATGTCAATAATTGTTGTTCTTCCAATGTTGTTTGCTTATGCTTTGTTCAAGTAATCAATGACAATTGAGTCAACTATACCGCATGTTCCAATCTATCATGTTCTCTATTTTGTTCTAAATAAATTCAAAATAAGCATACAATCAAAACAAGCATGTCTAATTATTAAGTAAAAAGGTCCTAAGTTGACATAGTACATACTTAACAAAATTTCCATAAACACAGCGTACATATCAGCGTACATAGTACATACTTAACAAAATTTCCGTCGGTTCTTCAATTAAACGTGCCTTTTGACATCGGTTCTTCCATCGTGTTCCATAGTATTCCGAATTTCCTTTTCCATCGTATTCCACCGCAAACCCTAATTCCCCTTTCGATCCACTTCACATCGCCGCTTCACATCACATCGCCACTGCTCGATCGCCGCTGCTCAATCGCCACTGCTCGATCGCCGCTACTCAATCGCCACTACCCGATCGCCTACGTATCTCGCTGGTAAATTTTTATTCGTTGTCTCAATTGCATGTGACAATGCTCCCGTGTCATACTGATTGTAACAATTTTTATTCGGTTCACAGTACAATTTTTATTCGTTGTCTCAATTGCATGTGACAATCGCTACTGTGTCATACTGATTGTAACAATGCTCCTTTTAGGTTGAACTTTGTATATAATTTGATGACAAACCTCAATTGCATGTGACAAATTACCATGGCAAACCTCAATTGCATGTGACAATGCTCCTTTTAGGTTGAACTTTGTATTCAAACATCTATATATTTCTTCGTCTAACTGTAATTCCTGTCAATTTGCAGTCACACTCGTTTTGGACCTGAAATATGAAATTCGATCATATATATGCATATACACGTGCGCATATGTATAAACATGTATTTGGTCATAAGTTGAGTTTGTATATTTAGTTTATGATATTGACTTTTTGAATTTTTACGGGTTTGGGTATTTGTCATAAACAACCAGTATGTTAGAATGACCAAAGTTTGTTCGCTTGCATTTCATACTTTGTACTGCGGTACTGACTTTGTATACACTATTAAAATCTGAAGTGGAGATGTGTATTTGAGAACACATATACTGTCTAATACCATTTGCTGTCTTGATGAAGCTTTGTCATCCTGAATAACACACTAAAATACAAGCCTACAATAGAAACAAGAATAACACACTAAAATACACCAAAATAAACAGCAAAAATCATTTGCTGTCTTGATGAAGCTTTGTCATCCTGAAGCTTTTACCATTCATATTCATAGGATCTGCAAGAACAACAAACATAGTATGAGATATTTAATTTAACTATAAAAAAGGTTGAGCATACATTTCATAAACACAGCTCCTAGTCCGCTGTTAACTTCAGAAAATGGATTAAATGAGTAATTTTTTTGTGAAACCTCTTAAAAAGTGCAGCAGTTTATAATTTACATCTAATTAATGAAATGCAAGTTCAACTCATTGGATAATACTCCAATAACTAAATTATAATATCTCATGTTTCATTTATCCTTTTAATTAGATGTTTCATTTGGATGTTTCATTTGGAAAACAAATTAACTGTTTCAGAAAACATCGGATTATTATCAAATGATATTTCATAACCAATGCTAAACTCTGTTTGGCTGTTTCATTTGGATGTTTCAGTTTAGTTTACATCTATTTGGATGTTTCATTTGGATTAAACATTGGAAAACAAATTAGTTGTTTCATTTGGATGTTTCAGAAAACATTGGATAGAAAACATTGGATAATACTCCAATGATTTCAGAAAAAATCTAATTCATTTGGATGTTTCATTTGGAAAACAAATTAGCTGTTTCATTTGGAAAAAAAATCCTGAACTAACACAACAGCCAAATTGAATAGTTCTTCTCAAAAGTTCTGTCAATTTTGGTACATGTTCTTCTCACAATTGAACCAAAACTGCAAATCCTAAACTAACAATAGCTAAACTAAATAGTTCTTCTCATATTAGTGTTTTTCTGCTTGAACTGATGTCATTAGGGTATGAAGTTTTAGATCTGAATCTCTAACTTAACATCTCAAATTAATAAATGTACAACATCCAAGCAAAATTATAAAGCTGAAGAACATGTATCATTTCTATTATAAAAAAATTAACTTCATTTTAACATATATTACTAACATTAAACCGAACCTTCAAAGACCAGAGCAGATAGTACCTCCCTTGCCTCATGGCTGAGAGACCCTGAAATATAAATTCAAACATTGTGTCACAAATCAAAGTAAATAGAAACATGTTCAATCATTTTTCTTGTTCTGTACAAGGCATAATTTTTAGTGCAATTCAGTTTAATTGAAATTCAGAATTTGAATAATATGAGTCATATGACTTACAGAAGAACTATTCAGTTTAAGTGCAATTAGATGCCCATGTCACAAATCAAAGTATGCTCACCCCTATGTGTGATGGTCTTTTATTTGTGTTTATTTTGATGATATATATATTATTATGCAAATACGTTGTTTTAGAGGGTGGGTCGAAGTATGATAGGTGATGCATAAGAGGGGTAGATAAGGTGGGTGCGTATAACCAAGTTGTACAATAATGTTGAGCATAAGTCTTTATAGTAGGTCCGAAAATTAGAGGCGTTGTTTTACCAAGATGGACAAAGCATGGGTCAATCTACCAAGGTTTCATCATTTTGGCTATTACTTCCATAGTTATAAGTAGTGTGATGCTAAGGGCACATCATTTTCCTCTTACTAATACCACGAATAAAAATAATAAGTACAATAAATTTGATGTACTTCCTAATACCATTATAAACAAATATAAGTATTTATGAATGAGTTTGGTGTTAGGAAGAATGTAGTATAAAATTTTGGTATTAGCAAGAAGAAAACGAGGTGCCCTAGCATCACACTATAAGTATTTAAGAAGGAGTATTAATACATTTTTTGTTTTGTAGAATGACAAGCGAATATAGGCAAGCTGTGGAAAATTTTGTATATGGGCATGTTGCGAGTGAAGGGAATCCCGAAAAAATTAGATGCCCATGTCGTGATTGTAGGAATCTAATTTGGCAAACATCAAGGGAAGTTGTGTCACACTTGATTTGTTTTGGAATGGACCCAACCTATGATATATGGATTTTTCATGGAGAAAAACGGCCATCACAAAATAATAGTGAGATAGATACTTATAGAATGTATGTTGATGCGCAAATCTATGATGAGGAGGTAGAAGCCAATGTTGAAGCAAGACATGGGGAAGGTATTGAGGAAATGATGGAGAATGCCGAAATTCCTTTGTATCCCGGTTGTGCAAGCCACACAAAGTTGTCTGCTACAGTACTTCTTTTCAAGCACAAAGCGCGAAATGGTATATCGGACACGGCTTTTACAGAGCTTCTTAAACTTCTAAAGGATATGTTTCCTAAAGAAAACATGCTTCCTGATTCTACATATGCAACAAAGAAGTTGCTTAAGTCATTTGGTTTAGGCTATAAGCAGATACATGCATGTGTAAATGATTGTTGTTTATTTAGAAAAGAGCTTGCAAATAGTGATTTCTGTCCTAAGTGTGGTAAGTCTCGCTGGAAAAAAAACAAGACTACTAAAGATGGGAAGCAAACCAAAATACCTATTAAGGTTTTGAGATACTTCCCACTGATACCAAGACTGAAAAGAATGTTTGCATCCCCAGAAACATCAGAACAACTAAGATGGCATAGCAGTCATAAGAGTGATGATGGTAAATTGCGTCATCCAGTGGATTCTACTCAGTGGGCTACGATTGATAGAATGTATCATTCTTTTGCTTCCGATCCACGAAATTTAAGGCTTGGCATTGCATCTGATGGCTTTAATCCTTTCGGTGATTGGAATTGTGGATATAGTTGTTGGCCAGTGTTTCTTGTTGCTTACAACTTTCCTCCGTGGCTTTGTATGCACAAAGATAATATGATGCTATCTTTGTTAATTCCTGGGCCACGACAACCGGGAAATGACATTGATGTATACTTGCAACCACTTATTGAAGATTTGAAAAAATTGTGGGATAAAGGGGTGAAAGCGTACGACGCTTACAGTCGTAGTGAATTTAGATTACATGCTATTCTTATGTGGACAATCAATGATTTTCCAGCTTACGGAAATTTAGCTGGTTGCCCTGTAAAAGGTAAGAGAGCATGTCCAGTTTGTGGTGTCAATACCTGCTCAATATGGCTACCATTTAGTAAAAAGTGTGCATACATGGGTCATAGACGATTCCTTGAACCTAACCATGAGTATCGTCAACGGAAAAACTTATTTGATGGAACTATAGAGAATAGAGAAAGGCCTCAAATACAAACTGGTGTTCAAATCTTTGATGATGTTCAAGATATTATTAATGATTGGGGGAAAAAATTAAAAAAGGAAGAGAAAGGTGAAAGGAAAAGGAAAAGGAAAACTATGATGAAAAAAGGATGTACAATGTGGAAGAAGAGGTCCATTTTCTTTGACTTGCCTTATTGGAAGGCGAAATTTAACTAGAAACACATTGCTTTCCATTTTCTATTCATGTTTGCTACTTAGTACTTAATTAGTTGTGTTTTGTCAATTTTTAGGCACTTCCTTTGCGGCATAATCTAGATGTGATGCATATTGAGAAAAATATTGGTGAAAGTATTATTGGTACATTGCTTGATATCAAAGGAAAATCAAAAGATGGCCTCAATTCACGCCAAGATCTAGAAGCAATGGGCATTTGAAAAAAATTGCATCCTATAGACATTGGAAATAAAGTATTGCTCCCAGCCGCACCGTGCACCTTATCCGATCAAGAAAAAGAGATCTTTTATAGTAGAATGAAGAACTTGAAAGTGCCTGATGGATATAGCTCAAATATTGGAAAATGTTTTGCAAAAGAAGACAAGATATCAAACCTTAAGTCTCATGATTATCATGTTTTGATGCAACAACTATTGTCCATTGCATTAAGAGGACTTCTACCTACAGGGATAAGGAATGCACTACTACGACTATGTTCATTTTTTAATGACATATGCCAAAGAGTGCTTGATAGGGATAAATTAGAATTAATGGACTATCAAGTTGCATTAACACTATGTGATCTAGAGAGGTTCTTTCCCCCTTCCTTTTTCGATATCATGATTCACTTAACAATACATTTAGGGAGAGAAGCAAGAATTTGTGGGCCGGTCCAATATCGATGGATGTATCCATTTGAGAGGTAATATTTATTATAAATAATTGACGGTTAAAAGTATCTATAGTTATGAAAGTAACTTGTTTATTCATTTTGGTTATAGATATATGAAAATATTAAAAGGGTACGTTAAAAATCAAGCACGGCCTGAAGGGTGCATTGCTGAGCGCTATGTTTCCGAAGAATGTATGAAATATTACTCTGGATATATTAAAGATGCATTACAAATTGGAGAGAGGAAAAACCGAAATGAAGTGGAACAAAATGATTTTATACTTGAGGGGCGTCCTATTTTCAAAGGAAAACCTATTACAGTCGATGAGGAGGTGATTAATGCTGCTCATCGATACGTTTTGTTTAATACGGAAGAAGTAGAGCCGTATATAGAGTAAGTATAAGTCCAACTTAACTATGACATACAAAATAAATTAGATCCTTAATTACATTTATGTATGCAGAATGCACAAAGAGGAGCTAAAATGTTTGCATCCTCATCTTGCACAAGACGATTTGGAACTGTCAAAATTGCAATCGAAGACTTTTAGTTTTTGGTTCGGAAAAAAGGTTGATAGCTATATCTTAAAAAACTATTAATGATGAAAGTAATAGATCAACATAAATCTTTATTTAATATATTGTATTTGTCCAGGTTAGAGATGATAGACGTATATCCAATGTCAGCAACATAATAAAATGGCTTTCATACGGACCTCGTTCGCAAATAATTTCTTATTCTGGCTATATTGTTAATGGTCGACGTTTTCATACGAAAGACTTTGAGAAGGCGACACAAAATAGTGGTGTTTCCATTGAGTCAAGTACTGTTTGTGTAGATGGGTCTATTGAAAAAATAATATATTATGGGGTCTTGCGTGAGATTTTCTTGTTGGATTATCGTCAATTTCAAGTTGCCTTGTTTAAATGTGATTGGGCAAATATGTATCGTGGAGTCAAAGTTGAAGATGGATTTACATTGGTCAATTTGCATCAATTTCAAAATAAGTTTGAAAGCGACCCGTTTATCTTAGCAACACAAGCGGTTCAAGTTTTCTTCTCTAGAGAAGGTAGTTCTTCAAATTGGTATGTTGTGTTGAGAGCGCCCTCTAGAGGGTTTCATGAATGGAAAAATACGACGAGGATGAAGAATCAACTAGTAAACCATTGGATGAGTCACAACTTGATGATAGAGACGTAGATAATGGGGATGAAAGTTATGTAAGGGAGGGTTGTAACGGTATTTTGGTATGTTATAAGCATATTTTATTGATTTTTTATTTTATGCATGTTCATATAAACCATAAAATGTGTTGTTAGAATGAAAAAAAAAAAATCTGATATAAGATTGACATCTTAGCGTGTATCAAAATAACTTTATTTTCTATTTTATGTTCTTTGCATGTGTATTTTATTTTGTACGTGGTTGTTACAAAGTAGTGCTATATTTAGTGTGATGTTCTAATCCTTTGTAAATCGTTTTGTTTTTTTATAGGTCGACGAGGAAGATTGATCTTGTATTATCGGCGAGGAAGATGGTGCTAGACAAAGGAGAGGTATTCAAGTACATATTGCATTTTTTACCACATGTTTTTTTTTAAGTTCAGCTATAGAAGTTCAAATATTAAAATCAACTTGAATGTATGTACAAATCTTAAATATGGATCTTTTGGATATGTGATTTATGATTTAAATTTTATTTTGATTTAAAGTTTGAACTTTGCTTTTTACAATTTTTATCCCATTGAAAATTTGGCATTTCAAATAGATAAAAAAAAATGTAAACAAAAACTTGTGTTTCCTGCCTTTTATTATTATTTCTATCTGTGAAAATTGGCTGAATAAATTTGCAAAATGTAGAGAAATGTTAAGTTATTAAAATATATGTTTTTACAAAACTATTTTATTAACTAATTTTTAGAAAATTCAATATTTAAAGGTATTTTTTCACAAAGAGAACTAAAATCAACATAAAGAATACTGATTAAAACCATCAGAAAAAAAGAATCCATAATTTAAATATCGCAAACACCAGAAATACGGGATACCGAACCAATGTTTCAAAATATCCTGAACTAAGACTGAGAAATACTTGACATTGTTGCAGATAGGTTGATTCCACAAATCTAATTTTGAACGACATGTGAAAAAATTGGAAAACAAAATTGAAAATAAATTTGATGTCTAAAACTGAGTTGCGAACAAACACTAAAGGCCTAATATTGTATCTGGATCAATTCAACACCGAGGAAGAGTGAAGGGAAAAATACAATTCTAAAGGAAAATAGAGAAAATGTGAAACAAGAAAAGGTAAAAGGACAAATGACACACTCCAAATGGAAGTGCAACAAGCGTACAAAGCAAAATAATTAGTATTAGTGGCACACGCTTCATGTTTGTAGGAAAAAGGATTTATGAAAACATAACACGTTTAAATAATCAATGTCTAATTTTACTTATAATATGGACTATTTTGAACAAGGATTTTTTTTTACATATAGTTAGAAATAGACATAGAAAATTCAAATCAGATCTCATCGTTTGTGATTCGATTTACATTTCGATTAAGCGTGCTCTATGTAGAGCTTAAAATCTTACAGATATACACACCATGAAGGTAGCTTAGCAGTTGTTTATAAATGTGCACCATCTCCATCCGCATATTGGTTTTTCCACACAGAACCTGCCTTTCTGTAAGTTGCCCTTTGTATGTTTGTCAAGTTATTTCCTCTGCATTGTTCTAGGTAAAGCTTTACAGCTACGTATTTTCTCCATATCACCCTCCCTCCTACTGCACAAGTCAATTAAACGTTAAGCTATAGAATGACACTCTACTTATGTAATGTGTTCGGTATCTCAAACAATGGACTAAACAACAATCATACGATGAATGTAATGTGATATAATCATTGTAAGTCCAGCTATTCCTATATATGCGGTAACAGTAATAATAAGAATAAGAAAAAGCTCCAGGAACATAAGGGTTACTTCGATCTTATTTTTATTCACTTTTTAAACAAAATCAGGCTTTTATGTGCAACGATTACAAAAACATTCAGATCAGATCAAGGGCCATAAAACCTGAAATTAGATCAATTTATGTTAAGGCAGCTGTGCAATTCAGTTCATCTTTAGTGGATCAAGAAAGAGACCAAAAAACACTTTCAGACACGTTGCTATTATAATACAATGAGATACGTAACATAAATTTCTACTATACACAATTAGGAACATACCAACTGATAACTAAAATTAGGAACATACCAACTGATAACTAAAATTTTAAATAATGTGGATTGATGGTGTACACAAATAGTAGAAATATTGTCACAGTGCATAATTTAAACAATGCCCTGCTTTACTAAATCAAATATAATAAAATAATATGGCTCTAGAAAGCAAAACTGATGGATCTAAAACCAACTAAACTGATGCAAAATACCAGTATATATATGATTCATATCTTACGACACCCAATACTGTTTTTTTCAGACTGAATATGAAAGGCCGACATGTATGCTTCACTGGTAGTAAATAATAATTCATTACTATGGAAACCCTATCCATTGCCTCCGCTGTCGAAACTTCTTTCCGTCCCTCTACCCTTGCCATTCCGTATGGAGAATACTAGGTGTATACTAGGTGTATACTACATTTGACATCGATGTTGATAACATAATATTGATATTGGGAGATAACCGGTTGGAAAAATTAAAAATGAAGTATATAAGTTGTACGTTGACATCAAATGTAGAATTGCATAATACAAATAATTTCACAGTGGATGTTAATTTGAGCACTGAACAAAATAACAAATTATATTGCAGGTTGCTATAAAATTTGCAAACATTAAAATGAGACAGGTTTTCTTAATTATTATTTTTGGTTAAGAAAAAAGATATAAAATGGGAGCATTTATTATGGTATGTTGGCTTTAAACTTTTATTATGATATGCTAGTTAATGGGACAACCGTCCCTTATTATCTGGAATTTTATTTTTACATTTACTGATGTGGGATTTATATTTTCAAAATTGCTATGTTCAGTTTTTTGCTATCATGGAGAATACTAGGTGCATACTACATCCTACATTGATGTTGATGACATAATATTGGTATCGAGCGATGAGCGACTAGAAACAATAAAAATGAATTAAATAAGTTGTATATTGACGTTAAATGCAGAACTGCAAAATATATATAACTTCTCAGGGGTTGTTAATTTGAGCATTGAATAAAATAACAAATTATGTTATTGGTTGCTAAGAAACCTTCGTACATTAAAAAGAGATAGGATTTATTTATATTCTTTTTGTCTAAGAAAAAAATGCATAAAACGAGAGCATTTATTATGGTATGTTGGCTTTAAAAGCAAGTAGATTGCAAACTTGCATTAAGTTAATATAATGTGAGTTGTATGGCAAGTGCTTCACGCGTGATTTATTTGTTTATATGACTTGTATGTTTAACCTATTAACAATAAATAATTTATATGTATATTTTAATGTCAGAATAATATGTTTTTGTTTAATGTTGTAATATCTTATGATTTTTAAATGTGAATGTTCATTTCAATTAATTAATGAAAAATGAATATGTGCATAAAAATTCTTTATTAGATCAGCAGATGAATATGTGCTTAAAAAATGTGCATAAAATGAATATGTGCAAGTAGTTTTCAATAGCTAAAATGAATATGTGCATAAAAAATGGTCCTCATGTGTACGTAGATGTACTTGCGGAGAAGTGGACTCCGTCTCCACCTCATGCCCTTGCCACTTGTGGCTACTTGATCAGCAGATCGGCATCAAGGCTCCTTTATTTCCTTTTTGGTGTCAAGGTTGAATCTAGTGTAGATTTGTCATAATAATTCGATGGATATTTTAATAACCAAATACTCCTTAACGACAATTTTGTGAGTCTGATATAACGATTGGAAAACCCAAAGAACCGGCAGCCACTGATTTGGAAAATCCATTCCTCGGTTACGTTTCAAACGCGATAAGCACATTTACTCCCTACATTTTGATTAAAGACTCTATTCAGCAGCACCTACCAGTATTTATATGCCTTCCGTACGTACATTTTAAACTGAGCACTGGCAAAAAAAAAACATTTTTATGTCACTTTTATTTTACCCACTTGTACCCTTGCCATTGCTCAGTGCTCAGTGCTCAGTTTAAAATATAATCATTTCACTGTAGTCGCTTGTATTTTGATGAACAACACAGTTCGTCTTATGATGTTCATGTAGTGCTCAGTTTAAAATATATTGTATGTTCAGCCATTGAAAAATGACTTAAGATTTTTATTTTTTAGCTATTGAAAACTGACTTAAATTTTTTATTTTTTAGAGCTCAAAAATTGCAAGCAAAAGAGCAAAAAAGCAAAGTTTAGCTGCACTTGCAGCTGTTCGTGCTGCTGATGAAAGACCGGTTGGGATTAGAATCAACGAACACCCAGATGGACCACTTTCGTTGCTTCGTGAATTAAATATTGCTATAAGACGATCTCCTCGAAAACATGCTGAATACCCAATACGCACAATTCGCAAACATGGAAGCAACCTTGGCCACACTGCAGAAGGGATGCAGTCCCCTCCTCCTTCCAGTAGCATCCCCGTCGACACTACAAACCAGATACAGCCCCCTCCTTCCAATAACAGCCCCTTCGACAATACAAACCCAGCATAGCCCCCTGCCCGTCAACTACACTTCCATGAAACTCCAGCCAACGATGATTCCAGTCCAAACGAAATTCAACCCGATTCTACTGAAGATCAAAGATTGAAGCAAGCTAGAAGAAAGAGAGGCAGAACGATGATGAAATCATTAGCTATGATACCGGATGAGAACCCGGAAGTTGAATTTAATGAACGCGGACAAGCAATAGGTGCTAATTCCAAACATTTGTCGTCATATATTGGTACTCTAGCAAGGGAGATGGTGCCTTTTACCATTAGCACATGGAGGAACGTCGGTGACGATTTGAGGGATGATCTGTGGACTTGTATAAAGGTACGTACTGATATTTGACTTGTATACCATATGTCGGCTTTCAATAGTAAATTATGGCTTTCAATAGTAAATTCTGTGAATGATAAATTCTGGCTTGTGTACGATTTGAGGGATGATCTGTGAATAATAAATTCTGGCTTTCAATAGTAAATTCTGGCTTTAAGTTGTATTTAATTTTACTGATTCTATGTTATTTATGTTAGGGAGTACTTATATGTCTCAATATTAAAAGCAACATATTATATGCCTGCTATAGTTCTCTTTATAATGACATATGCATTATGCACATTGCAATACTGTTACATATTATATGTCTCAATATTCAAAGCAACAAATTATATACCTGCTATGGTACAACATTGCATTTTGCAATACTGTTAGAGACTAATCTGCTGTTTTTTTTTTTTTTTTTTTTTGTGTGCGCGCAGTCAAGATTCAAGGTAGATATGGTGTATAAGGATTACTTGTTAATGATAATAGGACAGCGGTGGAAGGAGTCGAAATCAAGGTTAGTTGCAGCTATCAAAAAAGCGTCTCAAAATCCCGACTCTACCGATACTTTAGCAAGCCTAAAACCGTTCAATATAAAGAGCGATGACGAGTGGAATGCTTTTGTAACTGAAAAATTGTCAGAAAAGTTTGAGGTGGTTATTTTTGTCTTACTGAGTTTAACTGTTAAATATATTACATTTTCCTATATCATATTTACTGAATTGATTTTATAGGCAACAAGCCAAAGATTCAAAAGCATTAGAGAAAAGAATAAAGTTCCACACACCATGAGCAGAAAAGGTTATGCAAGATTGGAAGAAGAAATGGTAAAAAAATATTGTTAAAGCAACTATTATATGTTATCACATGAAAAATTCTGAAGCTGTTAAGCTATTTTTGCAGAAAAAGGAAAAGTCAACATCTACTATCACTAGAGACGAATTGTGGTGCAAAGGCCACACTAGAAAAGATGGAAAACCTCCGAATTCAATTGCTGCCGAATGCATAGTAAGAATAAGTTCAAATATACAATATCAGAAACTGTTGCTATTGTTAACGTAGTTTTAATTTTAATTTCTGAATTTTGGTTGTTTTTTAATTTGTAGTCTAAGATAAACGAGCATCATAATGCCGCAAGTCAGGATCAACTGGAAGCCGAATTCCGCAATGACTACTATTGGAGAAGCTGTTGGATCAACTGTGGCCTGGAATAAAAATTACGTTGCCTTCAGCTAGAGTGCTTTCGTAGGGTATGCTTTCGTAGACATTCCATCTTTCTTATGTACATATTGGGTTAAATCATGCATGTATTATGAAACGGTTATGTTTTTGGTGACACGGTTATGTTATGTATATATTGGGTTATGTTTTTGGTGACACGGTTAAGTTGGTGATGTACTACGTACTTGCGTGTTATGTTGATCGAATATTATGTTAAGTAATATATATAAATGATTCTGTGTACTAATATTTGTTGCATTGAAATGTGAATCATATTATCAGTAATATATATGAATTTGTTTTACTAGTCAGGTCCATGCAAATTACAACAGAAAAAAAAGTTGTAATAAGTCATGTTACAACGGTGTGAAAATGTTGTAATATAAATCAATTCACAACGGTGGAAAAATGTTGTAATATCAATGAAATTACAACGGTGCAGACATGTTGTTATATAAATGAACACAACATTATTACAAAATCTACAACAACGGGGATAAAAGTTGTAATATAGTTTATTACAACGGTGATAAAAGTTGTTATACGTATACTCTAACTGTACTATAGTATATACGACAACTTGTAAAAAAATTTATTACAACGGTTGATAATTGTTGTTAAATAATCCTATTACAACGGTGCTGCAACGGTGTAGAAAAGTTGTAATAAAAAATAATATATTACCACGTCTGCATACACGACGGTGGGGGCACCGTTGTAAAATGATATTACAACGGTGTTGCACCGTTGTAATAGGGTGAATTTGTTGTAGTGGGAGTTTCAAGAGAAGGGAGAAAAGCAAAAAGGGGAAGAAGTTCATGCGGTTTGGGTTTGTAAACATGGACTTGAAGATAGACCGTGTATTTCTGAAGTGGGTTACTAACGTTGGCTTAGACCTATTAAAAAATGATGGAAAAGCCCAGATGTGTTCGAAAGAAAGGCAGTAGATGGAAGAATAAGGGTAGCAGCTTTGGAAAAAGCAGGGGTCGTTGGAATCGACGTGGCAAGCGCTTCATTGTGAAACAAATTTGGACGCACTTGGATGCAAATGATATTTTCGGTTAAATTAAACACGTGTTTAATTTAACTGAAAACAGACGTTATCTCAACTAACAGAAACCAACGTGAGTTCAACTCACTCAGTTTATCCCGCTTATATTTTCTATAAGCTGTGTTTTTAATTTGTGTGCAGTGTTTGCTAGTGATTGATGATTTGATGACTGTTTGCATGAATGATGAATATTTTAATATTCACTGATTAAAGTAAATGTTTGTTTAATTTAATTGAAATAAATTGTTATTTTAATGATTATATTCCAACCGAGGTAACTTACCTTGTTGGTTACGTTTATAATAATATAAACGTATTTAATAAATAATTGAATGCTTGAATGAATATTGTTGACCGATTGTTGACCGTTATTACTTAAACTGTTATTTCTGTTTATTGTGCTTAAAATAACCCATTGTGATGCAGGGAAGGATAGGTTGGAGGAATCCAACCGGATTCCTCAACATGTTGTTTACTTTAATATTATATAAACTATTTGATCAATCTAGTTGATTGTTGATTGTTAAATCTTGTTCGATATTGATCAATGGGTGATATTGGTTGAGTAATTATCGGCAGATGGCCTAAGAATGAATCGTTTTATAAATATGAATTTACCGTCAGGTAATTTAATAGGAATGAAGTTATAAAATAATTTTTATAACTGAAGATAGATTTTGAAATCTATTTTATATATATTATTCTTAAACGGAAGTTCAATAAAGGAAATGAAAATTATTTTATTATAAACTGAGTATATTCTTATGTTAATGAGTTCTATAAGCGAATGGACAGAAATTATCCAAATGGTTGACAGTTTAATTAATTGTTTCAAATAAACAATTTAACACAATTATTTAATGTAATTAGATTGTTAAGTATTTCACTATTTAAATTAACCTTTAAGGAAGATTTACTATTATATTAATAGTAAACAATGAAGTAAACTATTTGATTCAAAGGACGTTAAATAATTGACAAGGAGTTGATTCGTAAACGAGATTTTTAAATAGTGTACGAGCATGAATTTATAAAGTGACTCGATAGACAAGATTTAAACCTATAATGGCGTTTCAATGAAATCAAGTGATTTTGATACATCGAGTCCATATTTCTATAAAAGAAATAATATTGACTTTTTAAGTGAAAAATGTTTGGAAGAAACAATGTTGAAATGGAAATGGTGATAAAGGAATTTAAGTTGACCTAAACGGAAAATAGGAGTTAGATTTTATTTAGTTCCTGAAAGGAATTCTATAAAAAGGGGAAAGTTTAAACAAGATATAATATGAGTTGGAATCGAATGGAAGTTTAAGTGGATTGAATTTGATTATAAGGGTGAAGAATATTATGAACTATGACTCGAAGAATTTCAAGTTAAGTAAGTGATTTGGAAATAAGAAGTGAAAAAGCGGTATTCCAAATGTGGTGAAATTTAGAAATTGAATTAACAGTTGTTTAACCAAAGTGGCCAAGTGATGTTGTATACTGAACTAATAAATCCATTTTATTTTTCTATGGATGAATGATTGTTTTATTTTGATAGTTAAATAACCGACTATCAAAATCTGGCCAAAGATTGTTGGTACGGAAAGACCGGGATCAAATTTATATTCGAAACCATTCCGACCACCAAATACGAAAAACGTTGAAAATGCTGATCAAGATGGAGCAAGAAGAACGTGGATCTTCGTGAGCAGAAGGATTACATGCCGAATATTCTCTGTGTTTCAACACAGAGATATCCTGACGTGATTCGGTCGTAAGTGAGATTTTGCGGATTGCAAGGACTGCTCGCTACTGATCCTTTGGATGCGGTAGGAGAGTGCCTTCGGCTTATCCAGTCCCTAGACAACTTGTATGGACGAATGTATAACATAGTAGACCTAGCAAATCACGTGATATCGTAAGGGTATTACATCTGGTGGCGGAGGAATTTGTTTCTCTTAGCTTTTATGCACGTAATTTCTTTAGGAAGTCAATTAGTGATTTGATGGGTTTGACGCTGTGACATTCAAAGTAAATGATGGTGTGCTGTTCTAGAAGGTAACGTAGCCTCAAGCCTCACAACTGGAAAATGACAAAAATCGGGCAGACAACATGGCTAGGTGGGTCATTCCCAAGCAGGGTGTGTTATCACCAATATAGAGAAATTCCTTATTTGTTCTTCTTTCGATTCTGTATCTCCGCGGATGTGAGGTGGGCCCTTAAAACCTCAGGGTGATAATACATTTGCTACACTCAAGCTAAATTGGTGGACGTTCATGTGTGGCCGGGTTGCAAGATGTTCTTGTTGAACCCCAGTGTATTCCCTCTAGAGTACACTGATCGGAAGGTGGTCCCAAACCTTGTCATAGTTGGAATCCAATCTCCAATAAGCGCCCAGCGGTTTTTGATTTTATGCTATATATGTAGAGCGTAAGATGCAAGCGTTCTGCTATTTGGTTATTTACCCTATTTACATCACTATTATAATATTAGAATATTACTGATTTCAAAAATGGTTTGGTTATAGTAAGGTAAAAACCGTCCGTGTTTATGTGAGGACTGGTCTTACTGTAACACCCCACTCCCGCTAAGGTCACTCGCTAAGGGAATGCCTTAGTTTTGGTGGAGTATTTTTAGTGAGTATAGAACAGAAAAATTACAACAGGACAGATATAATTAATACTTGAAAATTTAAACCATCATTTCATTATCAAAACATGTTTGGTTACATCACAAAACCATAACAAGAGTCAAGTACATAATATCCATCCTGATAAAATAGAAGTACATAATCCCTTTACATAAATAATAGCCAAAATAGAAAAGATAAACCGAGCTTTACTTCTACGGTCCAAGTCCCAAAAGATAGATATAGCGGTCTGGTCCAAGCCCATTAGTGCTAGGCCCTCTCTGATAACCTGAGGGTTGGGAAAAAAGATAAACAACAACGGGGTCAGACATAAGTCTGAGTGAGTCCTATAACCCTAACAATACAATCATTAAAGCAATTAGGGTATGATATAAACAAGATACGGTACCTCTGGGGATAATGACTACACTAAGTAGCCAACCAAACACAGGATGTACTACGATAACCGAAACAACGTATTTATCCACCCAAGGATAATTACTAGCTTACACCACCCCAGACCTACCCACCTAAGGGTAATTCCTACACTGCACCACACCAGTTCTACCCACCAAGAGTAATTCCTATTTAAAGGTTGATCCCATCTAAAGACTTAGAAAATATAACTAGTAGTTTCTGGTACTTCTAGCTGACCACGTACGTGCCGTCTGCCCCCACCTCCACTAGGTGTACCTAGTAATCTTACCCAGTAGTTTCGTGTACCCATACATAGGTGCCGTCTGCCCCTATCTTTACTAGGTGTACCCACTACCCCCAAGCGATCGGCTCCCTAACGTAGATACCCGTGCTGGCCCCACAGTGGGGTGTATCACTCCCCTAAAGTGGCAACCAATTCTATCAACGGTGCACGGCTTATATCTACACGGTGCAACAACGGCTTATCTACCAGCCCGGGCCCACACACGCATATGAAGCCCGTTGGACTTGCGTTGCCACCGCTACCCCGTTTGGCCTCTTATAGTCAAGCCCAATATGCATGTCCCGTCACTCGACATGGGTCGAGCCCACAAAGATACGTTTGGGATATTGGTTGAAATGGGCCCCCACAAGCTACTACTTAAGCTTGTCATTTAATCTAGTGCATCCCACTTAACCCCTTTTTTTTTAAATCATGCCCCTTACATGTTAAGGTTTGGTTAAGTCATCTAATTATATTTCAATTGCCACTTAAGGCGCCCACTAGATTTCCGCATGCCACCCAAGGCACTTACTTGATTCCCACATGCCACCCAAGGCACTTACTCGATTCCCACATGCCACCCAAGGCACTTACTCGATTCCCACATGCCACCCAAGGCACTTACTTAACCCTTTAATCATGTTTAATTACATGTTCCACTTTGGTTAAGTATTCTAATCGTATTTTCTATTGCCACCCAAGGCAACCCACTAGTTTCCTCATGCCACCCAAGGCACCCCCACTAGTTACTACATGCCACCCAAGGCACCCACTTAACCCCTCATGTCCCACTACATGCTAATATGGTTAAGTGTTTCTTAATTAATTAAGGCCGTGATCTCCCATAAAGACCTCCCACATTAGACTGGCTGTTATGACCGCCTGGTTAAGCCGGTAGAGTCCGGGCAGTCTTACGTCATAACAGAGTCTAACCTCGTGTCTTTACTTTAATCACGTATTTAATTTATGGCCAAGACCTCTCACATTGGGCTGCCATTTGTAGCAACTGGTTAGGCCGGTCGGGTCCGGGCAGTTTTACACTACAAATGAGTCCAACCTCGTGTCTTAGTCGATTAATTACTCCTAATTAATCACCCCCATATTAATTATCCCTAATTAATATCAAGTTTTTCATAACATGGGTAGACCTAACTCAATAGGTAAATTCCCATGGGGTAGACCTAACTCAATAGGTAAATTCCCACTTATGTTAATTTATTTTTATGGTATGCTTAATCATACCCAACCATACTTTAATTAACATATTTACCAACCCCATCGTTTCCCCACGTAAATCGTTCTCATTTCATGACATAACAAAAAGGGGAAGATCATCACAAATATCATGGGTTTAGCATACAACTTTGTCATGGGTTAAGAGGATGTCAACTTGCATATATGAGCATATATTAACCCAACCACATTTAACCCAAACTTGCACATTATCATACACATGTCTTGCATAACATGTTGAACTTGCATATAAGCATTCTCATAACTTGCATAACAAGTTAAACATGCATTTAAGCCTACACATAACTTGCATAATCATTCACATACTTGCATGGGCATTCATATACTTGCATAAGCATTCACATACTTGCATGGGCATTCATATACTTGCATAAGCATTCACATACTTGCATGGGCATTCATATACTTGCATAAGCATTCACATACTTGCAAATCACATTAAGCTCGCATTTAAGCATATACATAACTTGCATAACATCATGCACATAACTTGCATAATCTCATAAACTTAACTTGCATAACACCATGCACATAACTTGCATACCCTCATACACATAACTTGCATATGAACTTGCATAACAACATGCACATAACTTACATAACATCATGCACATAACTTGCATAACATGTTGAGCTTGCATGTAAGCATAACTTGCATAATATGTCGAACTTGCATATATGACTTGCATCTTAAAGGAGGGTAAACATGCATAGCATATAAAGGTGTCATCTTACATATGTATGCATCACATTTAAAAGGGTAAACTTATATGTCATGATTTATGCATAATACCAAACACTTAGCATGCATAAAACCACTTACTTAGCATGCATAGAATCAATTACTTATTATGCATAAACACACCACTTAACTTGAATAAACCCAAACACTTAACATGCATAAGACCCAATACTTAGCATGCATAACATCAAATACTTAGCATGCATAACACCAACTACTTAGCATGCATAAAATCACATGCATAACTTGCATATCATGTTACATATAACTTGCATATATTCTCACATATAGTTTGCATAACATGTTACATATGCATAAATGTTCAACATAGTGTTTTGCATCATAAAACATGGCATTAAACTTGCATTTAACATAAAACTTGCAAATCACATATCATACAAACTTGCATAAACACATTTATCCACAAACATAGCCATGTCTTATGACATCCTACCATAATCAATTTAACAATTGATTATTAAAGCCATAGGAACTCACCAAAACTAAGATTAGCAAACTTATGAAGTAAAACTAGTTGCCAAATATGAAGAAGAAGATGATTAGGGGTTGATTAGCTTGCAACTCTCTTGATTGATTTGTGGAGGCCATGATCAAGTTTCATTTTGCCATAGTTTAGTTACAAGATCTAATTATGAATGAATTAGGGTAGGGTTAGGGTCTTATTTATAGGATTAGGTAGTGTTTTAGGCCCTTAGATTAACCCTAGATTAGTTTAGGTCCGTTAGATTTAGGAAATCTGTAGAACCCAGCCCAGACCTAGCCAGAAAACCAGATCTGGTGCACCCAAGCACCCTGGTTCGACACGCCGTGTCGACAGGCAAGTCGACAGGCAAGTCGACACCCCTGTCGACAGGCCTGTCGACAGCCCTGTCGACATGCCTAGGGCGGGAATCTTCCCGCCTGGCCCCGCTGGTTCTAATTTAAAATCTAAATTTAAATTTCTAAATCTATTTTTAGCTTTAAATTTTCTGCAAACTTCTTTGGGCCATAACCGGGCCATACGGACTCCGATTCTCGAAAACTCGGACTCTATTTCGCGTATTTTTCCGAGACGAACGCAATGATGCAGCCCGTTACCCCCAATTCCCACGTCTGAGATTATTTATCCTATAATTAGTGAATTTTAGTATTAACTAAAATTCGGGGTGTTACATTCTCCCCTCCTTAAAGGATTTCGTCCCCGAAATCTCTAAGCTAAGGAGAATGCATATCCTACCATCCAAACAACCATCTATTCAAACCATCAACCACGGGCATCCATTGTCCTTAAATAGTTTCTAATGATGTATGAGCATATGCAAAAAGTGTGTGTATATGTTCCCTATCTAATGTATGAACATATGCAAACCATGATAGTGCCATGCATCCATTATGTATGCGAGAGAACCCTATCGACACATACAATATCTACATGAGTGCACAATCATTCACCAAAATGCATCATCCATATGATAACACAATCATTATACATCCATAGATATAGCTTCCTACACACAATTTTATGCAATATGCAATATGCAATATGAAGTGATTGAGCCGATCTAGTGCCTAGAGTGTGTGTATATGCATCCACGAGCAACCACTAGCAAACATTTGCATCCACTTGCATCCATCAACCATAACATGTCTCAAACACATGTTTCAACCATAGGTTTACCCTATCTAAAGGTCAAAGGTACTAACGAGAGGACATACCAAAGATAAGATAAGCACAAGATATGCGATGAAGGAGAAGCAAAAGGACATACCCTCCGAAAGAAAGGGTACCTCGAACGCATCTTCGCTTCCATCTCCCAGGTAGCGTCGCTCTCTTCATCTCCCTTTTGTACTTTGACTAGTTGAACCTCTCAGTTTCTCATCTTCCAAATCTCTGACCCAAGGATGCAAGTAGGAGCTCGTCGAATCGTCGCATCACGCTCTACTTCCACTTCTCTAAGCAAACTCGGTCCTACCACCTCTGCGGTCTCATGAAGGCACTTCCTCCCATGGAATACATCATGTACACCATTAAGTCTGTCGGGCAACTCCACCAATGGAAGATGCTCCTCCCATGTACCTCCAAGATCCAAGATACATAGCCTCAAAAGGTCTTCTAAAATATGATTCACCCTCTCGGTCTGGCCGTCCGTCTGAGGATGATATGCAGTACTCAAACACAACTGAGTCCCTACCGCCTCTTGCAAACTCTTCCAAAACTCTCAAGTGAAGATAGGATCTCGATCACTCACTATGCTAGAGGGTACCCCATGCAATCGAACTATCTCTCGAAGATATACAGAAGCTAGCCATGGAGCAGTCCACTTACTTTTCACAGGTATGAAATGGGTGCTCTTAGTAAGTCTGTCTACCACCACCCAAATTCATGTATTGCTCTTTCTCGATCTGGGTAACCCGTCAATAAAATCCATCGAGACGCTGTCCCACTTCCATTGTGGAACCTCCAATGGGTGAAGCAACCCACCTGGTTTCTTTTGCTCCGTCTTCACTTGTTGGCACACCAAGCCTCGAGCGACATGCTCGGCCACATCTTTCTTCATACCGGCCCAGAAGAAAGTCCTTTTCATGTCTTGGTACATCTTGTCCCTACCGGAATGAATGGTCATCCTAGAACGGTGTGCATCATCAAGAATAACCTTCCTCAAACCCTCGTCTTACGGTACATAAAGTCTACCGTCTCTGCGCAAGTACCCCCTATCGTCTAGGGTGTACCTACTCAAATGGCTGGACGACTCCTCCCCCCTTATGAGCTTCTCCACCAACTCAACCAACTGTGGGTCGTCCCTCTGTGCTTCTACTATTTGCCCCAAAAGAGTAGGTCTAACTTCCAAGGAAGCTAGCAAACCGGGTACATAATCAACGGAAGGTCTGAAATCCAACATAGAAATAAACTCTAGGCTCCGTCGCTCGACGAACCACAAACTCGAGGACAACCCTTTTTCTACTTAAGGTGTCCGCTAGCATGTTACCCTTGCCAGGGGTATACGCTATCTCAAACCCATAGGATGCTAAGAATCCTATCCACTTTTACTGTCCTAAGATTATACGCTCGAAGAGCCTCCAACACTTCCCTAAGATGTAGGGCATGCTCTTCTCCACCAGGATATCATCCAAAATCATCACAACAATCCATCCCTCATGCAGACCACCCTAGACGAACTCGGCATTCCCCCAAATGCAAGCCCCAAAGGCCTAAACCAATATCAGACAAACACCCAAGGGATACCTCCTTCGAATTCAGACGACCCACGTGAGATGATACTAGTAGAAATGGCTAAATAATTAAGCCCCTTGTCCAACCCTGGATGTCCTCGCCAGTCTTACTCCAAAACCACTGTTTTTCCCTAACTGGCTTTGCTCCTTGAAAAGACCAAGATGTCATCCACAAAGACCATCACAACTTATTTAGGTACTCCTTGAACACCCTTCTTATCAAATCATCAAAGTATACGGGGGCGTTCGTCAAACCCAATGGCATCACCAGCCACTCATAAAAAAAATCATCCGGAGTCCTAAAGGCAGTCTTCTCTGTACTATCCTCAGCCACTCTCAACCGATGAAATCCCGTGGCTGAGTCCTACTATAAAAATACTGAGGCGCTAGCTAACTGATCAAACAGATCATCAATCCTCGGCAATGGGTATCTATTCTTCTTTGTGAGTTTATTTAGTCCTCTTTAGCCTACACAAAGTCTGAGGGACCCATCCGCCTTCGTAACAAAAACTACTGGAGCGCCCCACTCCGACATACTTCGTCTTATGAACCCCTTCTCAAGCAAATCGCCTACTTACTTATGGAGTTCCCTCCTCTCACGAGGAACCACGTGGCACACTGGCCAAGACACTGGTTTGGCATTGTCTACCAGATATATTTGGAAGTCAATTTCCCGCTCCGGAGGTAAACCCTTTACCTCCCCAAACTCATCCGAGTATTCCCGGACCACTCTAACAGATCGCAAACTCTTGACCAACGTGTCAAGCAATTCTAGATAACTTAGCATAACAGATTCTATGGGATTACAAGAGATCTCGACAGTGTTACCCTAGCGGGCCATAAGCCTAACTACTCTCCCTTCAAAATCAAGAACGGCACCCCTACTGGATAACCAGTCCATGCCCGAAACTAACCCATAGCCCGTGAAGCCCAACAAGCATCACATCTAAACTCAACGCTAAGTATAGAGACTTTCAAACCCAAACACATCATGGAGCCCAATTGGGTTTGAAACAACTAAGGGATCATCTACCAAACTGGTGTCTAAGTGCAGTGACTAAACTAACAATGATGAGATAAACGAACTCGATGCATCAAATAAAGTTTGAACCGGATATCATAGAAATCCAAATTCCAACCTAGACGGTCCTATCCCCATCTGGTACCCTAGCCGTGAGGGAATACCACTACCCTCCAGAAGATTCCATACCTTGCCCTTGCTTCTTTGGACAATCCTAATAACGTGTCCTATTCCTCCCAAAAGGATAACTACTAGCCTTCTTCTTCCCTATTCTCCACTCATAACCTCCCACCAATGAGGTTTCATCTTTCATTAACCAAACAACTATTTGAGCCTTCCTCTCATCGTCTATCCTATAGGCACCTACCAGTCCTCCTCCTCCTTGAACCAACTTCTGGTCCGACTAATGTCCAAGTTCCTTGAAGTGGTTTTCCATCCTTATCCATCTTAGAAAGATCATCTATACGCGGAGGGGAAACTCTAAATGAGAGAGAGGAAGAGATTCAAAATGGAGAATTCGAAAGATATTGATATGGCTATTGAGGATTATGCTTTTCTTTCAAAAACTTTTCTCTTAAAAGACATGTTTTTGAAAATACTCCCTTCAAAAAAATATTCTTAGAAAATAGTTTTTTCTAAAAATTTTATCTGTTCTGGTAACTTTAAGCTCTGATACCACGTGTAACACCCCACTCCCGCTAAGGTCACTCGCTAAGGGAATGCCTTAGTTTTGGTGGAGTATTTTTAGTGAGTATAGAACAGAAAAATTACAACATGACAGATATAATTAATACTTGAAAATTTAAACCATCATTTCATTATCAAAACATGTTTGGTTACATCACAAAACCATAACAAGAGTCAAGTACATAATATCCATCCTGATAAAATAGAAGTACATAATCCCTTTACATAGATAATAGCCAAAATAGAAAAGATAAACCGAGCTTTACTTCTACGGTCCAAGTCCCAAAAGATAGATATAGCGGTCTGGTCCAAGCCCATTAGTGCTAGGCCCTCTCTGATAACCTGAGGGTTGGGAAAAAAAGATAAACAACAACGGGGTCAGACATAAGTCTGAGTGAGTCCTATAACCCTAACAATACAATCATTAAAGCAATTAGGGTATGATATAAACAAGATACGGTACCTCTGGGGATAATGACTACACTAAGTAGCCAACCAAACACAGGATGTACTACGATAACCGAAACAACGTATTTATCCACCCAAGGATAATTACTAGCTTACACCACCCCAGACCTACCCACCTAAGGGTAATTCCTACACTGCACCACACCAGTTCTACCCACCAAGAGTAATTCCTATTTAAAGGTTGATCCCATCTAAAGACTTAGAAAATATAACTAGTAGTTTCTGGTACTTCTAGCTGACCACGTAGGTGCCGTCTGCCCCCACCTCCACTAGGTGTACCTAGTAATCTTACCCAGTAGTTTCGTGTACCCATACATAGGTGCCGTCTGCCCCTATCTTTACTAGGTGTACCCACTACCCCCAAGCGATCGGCTCCCTAACGTAGATACCCGTGCTGGCCCCACAGTGGGGTGTATCACTCCCCTAAAGTGGCAACCAATTCTATCAACGGTGCACGGCTTATATCTACACGGTGCAACAACGGCTTATCTACCAGCCCGGGCCCACACACGCATATGAAGCCCGTTGGACTTGCGTTGCCACCGCTACCCCGTTTGGCCTCTTATAGTCAAGCCCAATATGCATGTCCCGTCACTCGACATGGGTCGAGCCCACAAAGATACGTTTGGGATATTGGTTGAAATGGGCCCCCACAAGCTACTACTTAAGCTTGTCATTTAATCTAGTGCATCCCACTTAACCCCTTTTTTTTTAAATCATGCCCCTTACATGTTAAGGTTTGGTTAAGTCATCTAATTATATTTCAATTGCCACTTAAGGCGCCCACTAGATTTCCGCATGCCACCCAAGGCACTTACTTGATTCCCACATGCCACCCAAGGCACTTACTCGATTCCCACATGCCACCCAAGGCACTTACTCGATTCCCACATGCCACCCAAGGCACTTACTTAACCCTTTAATCATGTTTAATTACATGTTCCACTTTGGTTAAGTATTCTAATCGTATTTTCTATTGCCACCCAAGGCAACCCACTAGTTTCCTCATGCCATCCAAGGCACCCCCACTAGTTACTACATGCCACCCAAGGCACCCACTTAACCCCTCATGTCCCACTACATGCTAATATGGTTAAGTGTTTCTTAATTAATTAAGGTCGTGATCTCCCATAAAGACCTCCCACATTAGACTGCCTGTTATGACCGCCTGGTTAAGCCGGTAGAGTCCGGGCAGTCTTACGTCATAACAGAGTCTAACCTCGTGTCTTTACTTTAATCACGTATTTAATTTATGGCCAAGACCTCTCACATTGGGCTGCCATTTGTAGCAACTGGTTAGGCCGGTCGGGTCCGGGCAGTTTTACACTACAAATGAGTCCAACCTCGTGTCTTAGTCGATTAATTACTCCTAATTAATCACCCCCATATTAATTATCCCTAATTAATATCAAGTTTTTCATAACATGGGTAGACCTAACTCAATAGGTAAATTCCCATGGGGTAGACCTAACTCAATAGGTAAATTCCCACTTATGTTAATTTATTTTTATGGTATGCTTAATCATACCCAACCATACTTTAATTAACATATTTACCAACCCCATCGTTTCCCCACGTAAATCGTTCTCATTTCATGACATAACAAAAAGGGGAAGATCATCACAAATATCATGGGTTTAGCATACAACTTTGTCATGGGTTAAGAGGATGTCAACTTGCATATATGAGCATATATTAACCCAACCACATTTAACCCAAACTTGCACATTATCATACACATGTCTTGCATAACATGTTGAACTTGCATATAAGCATTCTCATAACTTGCATAACAAGTTAAACATGCATTTAAGCCTACACATAACTTGCATAATCATTCACATACTTGCATGGGCATTCATATATTTGCATAAGCATTCACATACTTGCATGGGCATTCATATACTTGCATAAGCATTCACATACTTGCAAATCACATTAAGCTCGCATTTAAGCATATACATAACTTGCATAACATCATGCACATAACTTGCATAATCTCATAAACTTAACTTGCATAACACCATGCACATAACTTGCATACCCTCATACACATAACTTGCATATGAACTTGCATAACAACATGCACATAACTTACATAACATCATGCACATAACTTGCATAACATGTTGAGCTTGCATGTAAGCATAACTTGCATAATATGTCGAACTTGCATATATGACTTGCATCTTAAAGGAGGGTAAACATGCATAGCATATAAAGGTGTCATCTTACATATGTATGCATCACATTTAAAAGGGTAAACTTATATGTCATGATTTATGCATAATACCAAACACTTAGCATGCATAAAACCACTTACTTAGCATGCATAGAATCAATTACTTATTATGCATAAACACACCACTTAACTTGCATAAACCCAAAAACTTAACATGCATAAGACCAAATACTTAGCATGCATAACATCAAATACTTAGCATGCATAACACCAACTACTTAGCATGCATAAAATCACATGCATAACTTGCATATCATGTTACATATAACTTGCATATATTCTCACATATAGTTTGCATAACATGTTACATATGCATAAATGTTCAACATAGTGTTTTGCATCATAAAACATGGCATTAAACTTGCATTTAACATAAAACTTGCAAATCACATATCATACAAACTTGCATAAACACATTTATCCACAAACATAGCCATGTCTTATCACATCCTACCATAATCAATTTAACAATTGATTATTAAAGCCATAGGAACTCACCAAAACTAAGATTAGCAAACTTATGAAGTAAAACTAGTTGCCAAATATGAAGAAGAAGATGATTAGGGGTTGATTAGCTTGCAACTCTCTTGATTGATTTGTGGAGGCCATGATCAAGTTTCATTTTGCCATAGTTTAGTTACAAGATCTAATTATGAATGAATTAGGGTAGGGTTAGGGTCTTATTTATAGGATTAGGTAGTGTTTTAGGCCCTTAGATTAACCCTAGATTAGTTTAGGTCCGTTAGATTTAGGAAATCTCTAGAACCCAGCCCAGCCCTAGCCAGAAAACCAGATCTGGTGCACCCAAGCACCCTGGTTCGACACGCCGTGTCGACAGGCAAGTCGACAGGCAAGTCGACACCCCTGTCGACAGGCCTGTCGACATGCCTAGGGCGGGAATCTTCCCGCCTGGCCCCGCTGGTTCTAATTTAAAATCTAAATTTAAATTTCTAAATCTGTTTTTAGCTTTAAATTTTCTGCAAACTTCTTTGGGCCATAACCGGGCCATACGGACTCCGATTCTCGAAAAATCGGACTCTATTTCGCGTATTTTTCCGAGACGAACGCAATGATGCAGCCCGTTACCCCCAATTCCCACGTCTGAGATTATTTATCCTGTAATTAGTGAATTTTAGTATTAACTAAAATTCGGGGTGTTACACTTACTATTACCCTTTCTTTTAAAGTCAAGCAATATGGTGGCTATCTATAAATTTAGTGAGTTTTCTCACGCTTGTTCACCAGATTGATCTGTGGCGTTTGCAATGTCTCGGGTCAGCCCGAGTTACAGGTTCAGGTTATCGAATACTGTGAAGTTCGGAGATGAGCTGGAGGATTCCAAACGTATGATATATATATATATATATATATATATATATATATGGTATTATTCCGTTGTGCGTTTTATGGAGGAAAGATTATTATAACTGTCCAGCTTGTTATATTGCTGTACTCCGATGATTGTAAGTATTATTTCAAGTTTTCAATAAAGTTATTTCTGTATAATATTTTTTTCCGCTGCGATGTGAAACTCTGATTTGGTGTTGGTACTTCTTCTTCTTCTATTCTAATATTTCTTTCTTATCTTCTCTCACCTTCTAAATTCTTCCTATTAACTTTCTGTTTTTCTGTATAATTTGGTTCGACCGTGGTAGTTAAACGTCGGCTTAAATTGTACGAAAAAGTGAGACATTACAATAATGCTCATGGAAAATACACTATAAAATCATATAATTTCAATCTGACAACTTAACAACGTCTAACAATGTGTTAAACATATTGTGGCGAAATCTCATGTACACGCCAAGAGTTAGTTGTAACATAGTGATTATGAATTGTTTTAGCGTAGCGAGAGCAAATGATTTGGTTCGGCCATAGTAGAAAGTAAAAATAACCATTTACACTCTCTCATCCGCAATAATTATACTCCTTAACTCCACAAATCTTTTTAGTACAAAAGTAAAATATAAAACAATGAAAAATCGAATTCCATTAGAATTCTGATATTGAACATTAATTTGTTGAAATTAAGATTAGTCCCATTTTTTCCCTTCATTTTCTTCGAAGAAGAGATTAACATGTTAACTTAAACTCACAATTATATTATCGGATTTCTTTATTAAGAGCTAGTAAATCTAGAATTTGTGATGATCTGTTTAAAATGCAAAATAGAAGAAAGCTGGGTAGAATTATAAACACTTGGTATATGTTAAGCAAATCTGATGTTTAAAAAAGAAATGCCATATGTTTAGCTATATTCTTGCTTTTTACACAGAATTAATTACACTTAAATATAATCAATAGAGACTCATAGTTAGACAAGTACCATCAACAAGTTTAAACAATATTTCTATTTGTCTACGAACATATCATTTTATCAGCCATTGAGCTTCAAAAAAAGTAAACTGTGCATGTTTTCAGATGCAAAACCAACTTTGTCCATGATGCTTTAGGTTCTCAGGCGGTTAACCTTTTGCTGGAAAGAAAACTTGTAACTATGCTCATCTGCATCTTCGTAGGTAGAAAAAATAGGAACAAAGAAACTGTTCCTGTTTGAATATTTTTTTTTTTCTTTTTCTTTCTGTATTTTTGATCTTCTTCAATTAAAATCATCTTCATTTCGGAAACTGATTCAGGTTTTTTTGTTGTTGAGCTAACTCCTCCAGCCTTTTCCTCACTTGATGCTGAACAGTGAGTGCAGAATTCTTACTAATATAACGATTTTGGAAACATTGCTCAGTTGGTGGACCCGATGACCTACTACTACTCTTCAATCCAGTAACCTGTTCATAAAATAAAGATACTAGAAGACTTGAGATGCTACTAACTAGTTTTGTAGAGGATAGCATTACATGCTTTTAGTGCAATGAGATGCTACTAACTAGCTACACATCTCATCACAATGAAGTCATTTGGAATTCTCTTGAAATTTCATTCCCCATTCTCCAAGTTGAGGACGAATGTAACACCCCACCTCCGCTAGGGTCACTCGCAAAGGAATGCACTAGCTTTAGAGGGGCATTATTGGTAAACATGCACAGAAATATTACAAGACAGAACATATAAAATAGCGGAAGTAAAACCAAATTTCATATCATTAATAAATAAGGTCTAAAGCCTTTTACATCAGAGAACTTCTTACAATAAAACCTGCCTTGCAATAATAAAGATGCCTAAATGAAACCTTTTCATAAATTATTCCCCAAGTAAGCAATAAAGTAGCCATAGCCAAGAAAAGTCCAAGCCATACATGATGACCTTCAAGCAGAAGAAGCCCGAACTAAACAACAGTCTTTCCTCCCTGTAACCTGGGGGGGGGGGGGAACGGAAGACAAGAAGCGAAAGAAAACGGGGTCAGTCATAAAGACCGGTAAGCCCTATCTACTATTAGTATATAAACTAGTAAAGTTAACTGGCATGAGAAACTGAGATGAAACATAAGTATGATGACAAGATAGATAAGCTAAACCAAAAACAACAGGATGAACTACGGTACCCAGATGAACTAAGGTGTCATGATAAAATAAGGTATCACGTCGCTAGGTTTCTATCAAGTATAAATTATCCCAAGGTATCTATCATGTATAACATCCCACAATATTTATCATGTACAATTTGCTCTGCACCCTCCGTACTAGTACCCCTAACCGTATCATGTGTTAACTATGAATGTCCCTGGCCCAATGTCATGTAATGGTCCATGTCAACCTAATGTAGCATATGTAGGTTTTCCCAACTCGTATGTTTCTTTCCAAGTATATGAGTTCAGTCCTTTGCCGTACCTCGTACGGGCTTCCTCATGTCGTATTATCCTTGAAATCGTTTGGACTGTCACCCTTGATCTGGCTAGTTTTCTTACCATGAATTATCGCGTATTCGACCAGGATTTTTGCCACCTAGGACCACTAGGGATTTTGCTACCTAATCAACGTTTTCGTATCTCGGTTTGGGTTTAGGCCACCTAGGGCCACTAGGAATTACGCTACCTGTCAACCACGCCCTTTTTCCCACGTATGTATCGTGAATCGTTTTTCCATGTCTAGATGCACATGTACCTAAATGTGCCATCCGAGTCCCGTGCCAGGGCAAAACAAGAAATACGGAACTCGGTCGGGAGATTTTAGGTTATCTGCCGATGCAGATACTAAGGTCTATTTTTATACCCGTGGCTATGGTCCCATGCGACCCCTCCCTCAATTACTGAAAGGCAATCCAAGAAAAGTCATGTATGAGAACTACTCTACGGCCCATCGATGCCCCACACCCAGATAGCCAACCTCACCCATAACTCGATAGCAAGTATATGGTCTGTTGGGAGTTCCCTGCCTTTCCGCACGTACACAATTGACTAAAGATAGTAGGTGGTCGACGACGCGCTATCCAGGGCTGAAACAAGAATCGCCGACCCCACGCTAATCCACCCCAGTCTTTAGGTTGCTCGCATAGCTAGCAACCAAGGCGTACCCTTGGTTCTTCTACCGCAGACCTTAACCTCTGTGAGCCCAGGAGGATCATCTGCAACCTCACAGAGGGATACCAAGAGTACCCTCACGTTCCCCGAAGCGACTGCTTCGTCACCCAGTTTGCTGGAGCCTTTATCTAAGTTAGATAATTCGCTCCTCCTCGTGTGTTTAAGCGATGACCCACCGTATCGGGTTACTCATCTATTTATGAACTGGTCCAACTTTCTTAACTAAGGATTATTACTTAGTTATTCTTAACTAAGGTTTACCACTTAGTTTCTTTTACCGTTATCCTTGTTAACTACGGTTTTCTACTTAGTCCCTTAAACTAGGGTCTTGTCTAATAGGTTAAGTGTTGTTATTCAGGTTCATGACTTAACCCGTCTACGAATCATGTCAAAATTGGCTAAGTATTCAAGTTCCAGACTTAACCCTACAAACCATGTGTCAAGTTGGTTAAGTATATCAAGCAGTCCACGACTTAACCTTATCGAGTTATCATAACTGGTTAAGTATAGATTAACCTTATCAAGCTACTGAGTTGAGTTGGTTAAGCATAGGTTAACTTAACCCCGTCCAGTTACCGTGTTAGATTGGTTAAGTGTAGGTTACTTAACCCCTGTCTAATTACCGTGTTTAGATTAGTTAAGTGTATATTACTTAACCCCCATCTAATTACCGTGTTTAGATTAGTTAAGTGTAGATTACTTAACCCCCATCTAATTACCGTGTTTAGATTAGTTAAGTGTAGATTACTTAACCCCCATCTAATTACCGTGTTTAGATTAGTTAAGTGTAAATTACTTAACTCCCATCTAATTACCGTGTTTAGATTAGTTAAGTTTATCCTAAACTCATAACCATCCTGTCCGTTGGATCAGTTAGGGATAGCCAGGGAGGGCAGGAAACTTGTATTTTCCAAACCCAAGCCTAGACACTATCCTCTCTGTCATCCTAAGACATTCTGGTGTATGTGTTATTAGGAGAAAATGTCATTAATATATATAATATTTCCACCCCATATTTGGATTAATTATCCCTAATCAAATATGTCAATATATTCCAACTATCTTTCTGTCCATAATTTATATTAATTATGTCCATATATCAACATTTATTATGGCCCACTTTTCCCTTTAAATCATGTTTCAAATTTTGGTATGTAAATTATACCAAATTAAGTGTCACTAACCATAATTATACTAAACATGACAATTACATATTAATATACATATGCCCACGTCCCAAATTACATGCCCATTAGTATATGTACCTGATTCTAGTTGGTATACATATGTCTAATTCTTTCCCATTTACATGTATGTCAAGTTTATGTCAATTTTCCCCATACCAAGTTCTAGCCAAAATTACATGTTGTCATGTTTATACCAATTTACCCAAATCATGTTTCATGTCATTAAAGTTTATCCACAACGTAACCCCAACACTTTTAAACTCGCATATACATTCGCACAACGCATAATGGATTAAAAAAAGGAACTTGGCAAAAGCATGACAAAAAGGGGTATAAGGCCACAAGTTAAACATGGTGGCTAATGAGGCATAAATGTGTTTATTAACTTGCATATTACATTATTAAGCCCCAAAAACATGCATAACCCCAAAACTTAGCACATAAGCGAATCATGGTGATAGATAACATGGAAAAGTTACTAAAAGTTCGCATAAAGCATTACATGCAAGTTATCATAAGGGATATGATAACTTTCATGTTGCCAAAATGCAACATTCAACATAAAGTTTATATCTTTAAGCCCACAAATCAAGATAATGAATTTTTAGTCATGATAGGATACATAACATGATAGTATGCAACATACTTAATGTTCAAACCCAACTTACAACATGTCATATTAAGTTTAAAGTTAATATCTAAGAGTAGTAAGAAGGCTTACAATGCTATGAAGGCACAAATCAATATGAAATTAAAAGATTGAGACGAAGCCATTCATGCTATCACCAAAAACCCCAAATAAATGCTCCTTAGAAAACCCTTGAGCAAAAATCCATAAAAATCCCATCTTTGATGAACAAAGATTAAAGCTTTAGTCTTGAAATCATGTTTAGAAGCTCTCATGTGAACATAGAAGCTCTCATGCACTCATATGATCAAAGAATCTCTCATAGAAATGAAGATAGAATTTATGACAAGAGGATGGAGGCCATGATTTGAATGGAGGCCATGGTGAGGAACCATTTTGGCATAGTTTAGTTGTAGGATCAATTTATGAGGGCTTAGGGAAGGCTTATGGGTCTTTTTATAGAAGACTAGGATAGTTTAGGCCATAGGATAAACCTTAGTTTAGATCCTAGCCATCAAAGCATGTCTTGGGGAAGAAGTCAAGTGTAGGAACCATCTAGGGCCTTTAGATCAGCCCTAGAGTCAATCCGGACCATCAAAACTCATCCCGGGCCTCAAAAATGAGTTCTGGACCACTCCAGGCCGAAAAAGTCGACCTGTACAGGGGTGGTGTCGACACTAAAGTCGACACAAGGGTGGGCAAGTCGACATGGTAGTCGACACTAGTGTCGACACAGGCAGTCTGCCAGAAAGTCTGCTGAAATCTTGTTCTGGCCATATCTTGGTCATACGGACTCCGATTTTCGAAAAATCGGACTCTATTTCGCGTATTTTTCCGAGATGAACGCAATGGTGATGTCCATTTTATCTAATTCTAATTTTAAAATTTAATTCTGCTTTGATTTCTTGTTTTAACGTGTTGTTAAAATTCGGGTTGTTACAACGAAATATGGTACTTAATATAGAGAATTTTACAAATAGTAAGTGGAAACTAGGGATACGACCATCCCCTTTAAAAAATATTATTTACATTTTCTTTTTTTTAAACTTATCTTGTTTACAAATTTAAAAGCGGTCGCTCCAACATGTATTCAACTGCTATGAGTTATGGACGCAAATTCTAAAGCGCATGTTAAGAATATAGTAAAATTAGCCGAATATCACCTGTAAATTTCACCTTTTTCTAAAAAAGGAATTAATTTATAGAAATAATTGGGAGGGACCTATTGCACATATTTTTATAAACACAAGGATGTATGACAAAATTTTCCATTTTATAAATTTAGCCCCCATTTCAAAAGAAATAACCATTTCCAGAACTTAAAACAAATCTAAATACATGTTGATACATTGCAGCAAAGTTGGTCCTCTTCCACAGTGCATTTCATTATAAACGAAAAAATTTCAGACTCCCTTCAAGAGTTTCAGAATTCACTTCCATCCCTGCGAAAAACAGCTTTCACGACAAACTTTTGGCATGTTTCTGGATACAATCTACACAGTAAGAAAGCGCAACATACGCTTCAAATAGTTTCATTTCTTAGTGCAAAATTGTGTAGTTTGAAATACTCATTTTCGCTGGAAACATCGATAAAGTTGTTACGTAAAACTTGTTTTTTGGAAGAACTTTGCAGATATTAAGTTTGAAAATAAGGTGGAAATGAGTTTTAACAACTCTAATTGGCTCATTTGGAAATGCACCATGAGAAAAATCTAAAACAATCATCATGGTACATTTTTAAATACATCATAAAAGAGATACTACACGACTCCTGTGTGGCAAAAGCAAGTATATATTTGTAATTAGTTTTCAGAATGGCCTAAATTTTAATTTGTTTTGAAAAGTGGGTTTTTTACAAGATTTCCTAAAAAATAGTATGCATATCTGTAGGTACGCACAAATAAGTTTGACATTCATAGTTAAATTTTGATTTTTATTTACACTTGGCATTTGTACAACTCTTGTTTCTGTGTCATGGTTTAAAGCTTTATTGCTAGCATGAGAGTAAAGGAATAACTGGCTACAACATTGTTTCTTAAAAAAATTAACAGATTTTTTCATCCCTTAAAGAGAGGAAAACGAACAATTTAAAACTGAAAACCAAATTATATGAAGTCGATGTACTACCATAAGTAAAACAACTAGTTACAAATAACCGATGCAATAATTCATGCCGAAAAAAGAAACCTCAAAAGGAGAAAGGCTGCTTACCTCTTTTCCCTAGTTGCACAGTTTCCCTTGGTATGTCCAACCAGTCCATCTTCACAAGTGTCGAAAACATGTGTTTTTCGAAGTGAATTGGAGGGTATACTTTGTTGTGATATGTGATACTATATGGTGGATTGAAGAGGACGAAGATAGCTTCGAGTCGGAGGTAACCGTTCGCAAATCGGAGTTCGCACGAGGAAGATACAAGCTGAAAGGTGTTTGGTGTCAGCTGTGCAGTGCGACAGACGTCTTTCGTATGGGACGACAGACGTCTGTCACTACAGGGTATATTTCCCGAAAGTTCTGAAAGACGTCTGTCATTCCCACGACAGACGTTTGAGACCGAGACAGATGTCTGTCATGGGGACGACAGACGTCTGAGCTGAAGCCCCAATTAATTCCCTGGGAGGGACAAACGTCTGTCATCTCCCACGACAGACGTCTGAATATTGAGTGGGCTGTTTTTCGGGCTGAAAACCTTGTAATTGATTTGTGAAGATACGGGGGCAATTTGGGTGATTGGCCTACCCCTATATAAGCTAATTTTCTGAGGCATTTGTGGAGGAGCTTGGAGACTTGATTTTGGTAATCAAGGGTTTATTCTCAAAGGGGATTAGGGTTTATAACCTAATCTAAATTCTTCAATTCTATTCTCCTCAAACTCTTTTCTGTATTGAAATATAGTGATCATTGGTCAATCTCTTGTATTCCTTTCATCGTGGTAATAAAATACTCTCTCCAAAGTGGATGTACACTAACAAGATGTTAGTGGAACCACTATAAATCCTTGTGTGGTTTATTTTTGCTACTTTGTCGTTAGTTTCTTGCTTGTGATTGAGATTGGTGTGTTCGTGATTGGTTGAACTTTGTGTGTGGCTAGAGTTATTGCTTTGGTTGTTTTTGCGAGTCTAACAACGATCTAGTCTTCCGCTAGCACTTGTGGTTTGGATATCAGATTCGAGTGGTCTTGAATCGGATTAATCACAAAGGTTTTTCGTAACAGTTGGTATCAGAGCTGTTTGGTGCTTGTTAGGTGTTTGTGAAATTGCCGGAGACGGATAGTAGCTCGGTAAGGCCTTCAACCGGAAGTCCGAATAGTGTGGCGCCTTATGTACGGGGTTCGTATGCAGCGTCGAGTTCTCAATTGGTTATTGACAAGTGGAATGGTGAAAATGACGTTGAGAAGTGGCAATGGAAAATGAAAGCGGTTCTTAGGCGGAATCGGGTGCATCGAGTTGTGTTTGACACTCACTTATTGCCAAGTGATATCTCGGATGTGGAGAGAGAGGAGATGGAGGAATGGTCTTACACTACTCTTCAACTTGCTATGGGGGAGAATGTGATCTCCGAAATTAGCGGTGAGACTACTGCTAAAGGTATTTGGGACAAGTTGGAAGAACTTTATATGAAGAAGTCGCTCACTAATCGTTTGATCTTGTTGCGTACGTTTTTCACCTTCAAGATGAAGGAGGGTAATACGCTTAAGGCACACTTGAATGCCTTTGATGACTTTCTCATGAAGATGAAAGCCGTGGATTTGAAGATTGAGGAAGAGCAAAAGGCGATGATATTATTGTGTTCGTAGCCGGACCGCTATACGGGTTTCTCAAATAGCTTGATCTATGGCCGGGATACCTTGACTCTAGATGATGTCAAGACGGTTCTTCTTAGTGAGGAGTTGAGAGATCAAATGAAGGAATTGAGTGAGGGAGGTAGTGGAGCTAGTAGTGGTCATGGGTTGTTTGTGGAGAAAGAAAAGAATGTGAAGAAAGGAAACCGGGGCCGTTCTAAATCAAGAAAGCCCGGTGGAAGAGGTAAATCAAGGGAGAGAAATAGCAAGTGTTTTATTTGCAAGAAACCTGGACATTGGAAAAATGAATGTCCGGACAAAGATAAGAAGGAAGTGTAACGGCGGGGAAATTCACTACTTGAATTTTCAACAGTAATATGAAATCCTGTATTACTCGTCAAACAAAACAACTATTGAACTCCTGACTGTTAATAGAAAGAATTTAGAAGGTGAGATAGAAAAGGTAGAACTAATAGAATAGAAGAGTAAGAAGATATCAGAGTCTCACAGCGGAAATAATCTCACAGCGGAATTTCACAAAATACATAATATATTACATATCAGAGTTTGTTACATCAGAGTACATCATCTTAATACATCATCATCAGAGTTAACAGCATAATTATACATCATGACTTAGAATAATACAGATGTGGATATAATACTGGTCTTGAACTGGACTTCATCAGGTTCGACTTTCCTACCTGGACTACTTGTCTACTCATAATAAATATTATGAGTATCCAAGAGTTTAGGAAAAACACAGAAAATAAACTCTGGGTCGGTCGGGGGACTGGTGTGAGTAAACACAGATAAAAGATGGAAACAAGGAATAAGGTTTTAGGTTTTCATGTTGATAGGTTTATTTACTTTAGATATCATAGATCAATCCACGTCTAATATCTGGATAATGATCTAAGTATTTTATATCAAAACGTTTGATATTATAATAGTTTTTATCAAATAAATAACCATCTAGTGAAACGCTTGCATCTCACGTTCACATATATAATATAAAATCGAAAACCGCAGAGCGCTTATTGGAGATTGGATTCCAACATACAAGGTATGGGAGCACCTAACGATCAGTGTACTCTAGAGAGGATACACTGCAGGTTCAACAAGAACGTCTTGCAACCCGGCCACACATGACCGCCCACTCATTTAGCTTGAGTGTAGCGAATATATTATCACCCACGGTGGTAGCTAGCCAACCGTTCCGAAGCTGCAGCAGCGAAATATAGATTAAGAAGACAAATAGGAATTTCTCTAGATGGTGATAATATACCCTACTTGGGAATGACCCACCTAGCCATGCTGCCTAGCCCAACTTTTGTTACATCCTGGTTGTGAGGTTTTGAGGTCACGTTTCTCTTCTGACAGATTTATTCTTCAATTACTTTGAATGCCACATCGTCATATCCGTCAGAAACACTCATTCGATTACCCAAATATATTACGGGCAATAAAGCTAAGAGAAACGAATTTCTCCGCCACCAACGTAATATACTTACGTAAATTCGATGTGTAGAATTTAACTGATATACGTTGTCAGACATTCGTCCATTCGGGTTTGTCCTGGGACTGAACAGACCGAAGATACTCTTCAAAACTGCTCTCGCACATCGTCGTCTTCAGTATTCTGACATGCGTCGTGTACTTCGAGTCGAAGTGGAATATTTATTCCGAACTCTTCGAAACGATGTACGAAATGTCTTTTATAATCGATAAATAATTATCGGTCTATCATGATTATAATTCAGTTTACACATTCGTTATGATCAACAAATAGTGTATTGTTCATATCTGGATAATCTAATTATCGTAAAATAAATTGAACAGTTAAAGTGTGTGTGTCGCACATGGTATTTTATTCAGTTTTTATCAACATTAGAAATGAGCAAAATAAAACACGTGCGTCGCACACGGCATTTGTTTCATTTATCATTGATGCTTATACGGTGTTTAATTCTTCGGTTATTCCTGTAAATTATTTTCTTGCTTCTAATTAATCACAAATAAATTAAATTTATAATTTAATTTAATTTAATTACTCTCTTTATATTTCTAATTTCAAACTCGTCAACTTCTACAGTCGAACTTCTGTTTCTGATCTTCCTGCTACTTCCTTCCTTCCACTTGCCTACGATATTTAAATAAAAAAAAAATCTCTTTTTATTTATTTATTTATTTTATTTTTATTTTAATTAAAAGTGATTTTAATTAAAACTTCGTTCAGAAATCTTCTTTGTTTGCGTACCTACCAAAGTACCACTTTTCCAAACCTCATGCTGCGCGCGCTCGTTATCCACCAAAATGCCATGCCGAACCGGTTTCTTCCATCGTGCCAAGTACCCTTTCATTTGGCAAAGTACCATTTTCTGGTTTGCCATCCTACCATGCACAGTGTTTACATGTGCTGTGTGCACATGTACACCGCCTCCTGCCACCATGAGTTCTCCGCAACCGTTCCCGCATGTTACATCGCCATCCCCGATCACCTAAACATGCGCCAGACACTACCATTTTTTCCATTGCCAAAGCTCCAAATTTTTCACCTACCATCTCTACAGAAAATGAGAACCCACGCCAAAACTCTTTGGCACCACTTTCCTGATGCCTCCTTCCCCTCCTTTCCATTTGTTTGCCTTACCCCTCACTTTCTTGTTTCCTGAATTACTGAAAACGATCTCTCATTTTTTGTTCCTGGTATCAAAGCAAAGTTTGCGTGACTTCACAGACAACTCTTCACTCATTCTTTGCTTGCCTTTGTTTTCTTTTCTAACACCAAAGTTCAAATTTTTTCCAATGAACAACGCAAACTGATGCTCTTATTTTCGGATCTAGTACATCATACTCAACGCAACTCCTACTGTTTTCTTCCCACGTACTGGTGCTCTTTTCTTCATTTCCTCGATCATCTTTCCATTTCTTTACGGTTTGACTTTTTATTTAAATTTCCTTTTCCATGAAACTGGGCTGCGCCCAAGACCAAAACTCACGAAAAGAAGAAAACGCCTGCACACAAAACGCTGCACCTTATCTTTATTTTATCAACATTTCTTTCTTCCCTTGTCTGCTCTTTTTTTTTGTTTTTATTTTATATATACATTTGCTGCACTGACTAACTAGCTCACCTAATGTACGCATACTACCCCACCCTATATTCCATTCGCCTTGTTCGACAAAATCACCTCCAACCAAGCCCAACAGGAACCAGCGTACACTAGGATTCACTTTGAATTATGTTTTGTTTAAGGGGTGTATGATCTTTGTTTATAATTTGACATGAACATTGAATTTGGCAAAAATCCATGCATACAGAATCGTATGTACAAATATAAGATGAATTCGCACCATCCATAAATAACAGTTATGTAAACATTCACTCACTGTTTCATTGTTTATATGCATTTCCATGCTTTAGTTATATTTTGATATGAAGTTCTGAATTAACTAATTATACATATATTCAGAATAATATCATAACATAATTAGTGATTACTACTATTTTGCCCACCGTTTCATACATTTGTTTCCACCGCCATATTTTGACCATTTAGGTTTTCCAACAAGAAATACATTGTATGAATTCATATATAGATGTATATATATCTTTACTTAACATATAAGGATTTGTGGAGGAAGGTTTACTCGCAAGAAAATATATCTACTGTCTTTAGGTCTACTGCTACAGGTCTACTCTGTTTCATGTTTTCATCCAGGGTTTTGGTTTGGTTTATTTCAGGGTTGCAGCCATTCCGACTTGAATGAAGATCAAATGGTTTCATTAGGGTACATTCAAACACACACACACACACACACACATATATATATATATATATATATATATATATATATATATATATATATATATATATATATATATATATATATATATATAGATCTGCACTTATCATATGTATAAACAGCAACATATTTTGAAGGAAAAAGGGGGTTTACTTACCAGTATATTTATAGTTTTGGTCATTGTTTCATACCCAGTTTCCAGTTCAGGTTTTGCTATGAAATCTTAACTAAATACACTTTAGGATCATACATGCACCTAGATAAATATATATATATATTTCAACCAAATTAGAAATTAAGGGACAGTTTACTCACAAAACTGCAGAAAGTTCAAACAGAAGATTAAGAGTAGTTTTACTCACCACAAAGCTTTCCAAGATCTTGAGAAGATTGCTTCAGAAATTAGATTTGAATTCAGTTTTTGTGGTGAGAAGAGAGTGAGGAACTTGAGTGGTATTTATAGGTGTGCTCAAAGTTTAAACAAATACTTCCTGCATATATTTTCAATAGTGAAAATCTCTTAGCCTTAACCCTTGTTTTCTAGTCCATACGGCACATTTTAAGGGAGCACATGCATTCAAATTTGTTTTATTAGGGTTTCTAGCCAATGAAAGGATCCTAGGTGATATCTTCTAGAAGCTCTCACCTTACTCTCATTAAATGCTAAGATTCTTCTTTGGATTTTAAGGCAATTAACAAATGGTTTTCTTTGTCTTCTTCTTGGTGGATATTTTCTTCTTTACTAAGAAAGGCACATGCAAGCTAGGAAATGAGGATCATTAGGTGATGGTCTTCCTCATTTTAGTCTCCCTATTTATGGTAGCATCAAGTTAACAACTTTGTTCTCATGTGGCTATGTTTTTGTCTTATGTTTTGTTTCTAGAAACATGTCCCTTTCACACATGTTTTCATTAAATTGCCTACGCCTACTTCTCCTATCTTTAGCAATATAAAATGGTCTCTTAACCTTTAAGTCTTGATATATTTTGCTAACAATGAGTTCTTTATTTGCAAGTGGTAGCTTAGGATTCTTAGGTGATATCTTAGTCTATATTAGCTATACCATTCATTTGTTAAATCATATTAACATATTTGATTTTACTTCCTTCTTTTGTTTTATTATCACATGTATATTGATATTTTCCCTATGCATACTTATCATATTTACACATATGTACATTAGCATACACTTATCTTTACACATACATTTATACATATTCTATGATTTAATTATTAGATCAATATTTATCGTTAACAAATGCTAGCGAAAAACCGGGACATTACAGGAAGTAGAGTCTTCATCCGTGGCGGTGGAGAGTGGGGTTGGTGAAGTAGATGAGAATGTGTTGACGGCGGTGGCATCGGGTGTTTCGGGTAGCGAATGGGTACTCGATTCGGGTGCGTCGTATCATATGACGCCAAATAGGAGTTGTTTTTCATGCTTTGAGGTCAAAGAGGGAAATACAATTGCTATGGGAAATAGTGCTATTTGCAAGTCGATGGGTATTGGCTCCGTGCAAATAAGGATGTTTGATGGAGTTATTCGCACGCTCACCAATGTTCGCTATGTTCCGGGACTTAGGAAGTCACTTATATCTTTGGGGCAATTGGATTATCTAGGATGCAAGATCACTATCGAGAAGGATTGCTTGAGGGTTTCGAAGGGTGCACTTGTGGTTATGAAGGGTGCTAGGACTCATGGTATATATTTGCTTCAAGGTGTGACCGTTGGAGGTGAGACTTGTGTGTTGATAGTTCTCGTGACTTGGATGCGACACGGTTGTGGCATTTGAGATTGGGTCATGTCTCGGAGAGGAGTTAGGATATTCTTCGGAAGCGCGAGATGATTGAGGGTGAGAGTTTCAACAAACTAGAGTTTCGCGACGAATGTGTCATGGGGAAGCAAACAAGGGTATCATTCGATGAAGGCAAACATGACTTAAAGGAGGTTCTTGAGTATGTTCATTCATATGTTTGGGGACCGGCACCGGTAGCTTCTTTGGGAGGAGCAAGGTATTATATTTCTTTCATTGATGATTTGTCTCGCAAGGTATGGGTGTATGTAATGAAGGCCAAGTCGGAGGCATTTGCTAAGTTCAAAGTGTGGAAGGCTCTTGTTGAGAATGCGAGTGGTAAAACTTTGAAGGTGTTGAGGACCGACAATGGCGGGGAGTATGTCTCGCGTGAATTCTTGGAGTATTGTAAGCATCACGGAATCCGGAGACATTTTACTACACCGGGAGATCCGCAATCTAATGGAGTAGCGGAGAGAATGAACCGAACACTACTTGAGAAAGCTCGATGCTTGAGATTGACATCGGGTTTGTCTAATGGATTTTGGGCCGAAGCTTTGTCAACCGCGGTGCATATTGTGAATCGAATTCCGTGCTCGGCCATTAATAACAAAATTCCGGAGGAAGCGTGGAAAGGGAAGAGTGTTGACTTGAGATATCTTCGTGTGTTTGGTAGCCCGGTTTATGTGCATGATCCGGGGAATGATAAGCTTGAAGCTAGAGCATTCAAGGGGGTCTTGCTTGGTTTCACGGATGGCGTGAAAGGCTATCGGATTTGGAATCCGAAAACGAAGAAGGTTGTGAATTCTCATCATGTCACTTTTGATGAGTCGACTTTATTCAAGGAGAATGAGAGCTCATCCGATGTTCCGGTTTTGGTTCATGGTGAATCAAAGGAGAAGGAAGTCATTCCCACATTCCATTCAAGTGGTAGTAGCGTTGAAGAAGCTCGTGGGGTTGAAGTGGTTGATGAAACATCACATAGTCCACATGGTTCCTCTAGTGATGATGTTGGTGATGTACATGATACTAGAGAAGTTTCGACTCAAGGTGGAGCCGAAAGGGGTTTAGGTGAAAGTATTGCTACTCGGGTTGGTCGACGTGCAATAAGGCCTCCCGAACGATATGGTGATTGGAACTACCTTGTCTTTTGTGATCATTTGGACTATGCTCTCAATGTAGTCCAAGATGAGCCGATGGACCTTGATGACGTCATGGAGTTGAGAGAGAGCTCGAAGTGGATTTGCGCCATGGAGGAAGAGATGCAATCGCTTATGAAGAACCGAACTTGGGAGTTGGTTCCACTTCCTCAAGGAAACCGAGCTATAGGGTGCAAATGGATTTACAAGGTGAAGGATGATGGAAGGTACAAAGCAAGGTTAGTGGCAAAGGGGTATTCACAAAGGAAAGGAAAAGAGTATGATGAAATTTTTGCACCGGTGGTTCGTCATACATCTATCCGAGTGTTACTAGCCCTAGTTACTATCCATGACTTGGAGTTGGAGCAACTTGATGTGAAAACCGCCTTCTTGCATGGAGACTTGGATGAAGACATCTACATGGAGCAACCGGATGGGTTTGTTGTAGATGGTAAGTCTAACATGGTTTGCAAGTTGAAGAAATCACTATATGGGTTGAAGCAATCGCCTAGACAATGGTACAAGAGATTCGATCATTTCATGCTTGAAAGTGGCTTCCATCGAAGCATCAAGGATGCTTGTGTATATTTCAAGAGGTTGGGAAATGATTGTTGGGTGTATTTACTCTTGTATGTGGATGATATGCTCATTGCTTCCAAGGACAAGAATGAAATCAACAAGTTGAAGATGCTTTTTGAAATCGGAATTCGAAATGAAGGACCTTGGAGAAGCAACGAAAATCTTGGGCATGGAAATTGGAAGGGACCGAATGCATTTTGAGTTGAGACTGACTCAAAAGGAATACATAAGGAAAGTGCTTTGCCGGTTTAGCATGGGGAATGCAAAGGCGTTAAATACACCTTTACCTTTGCATATGAAGCTTTCGGATAAGGGATCACCTATCGGGGATAAAGACAAGGCTTATATGGAAAAGGTGCCATATGCAAGTGCGGTTGGTAGTCTAATGTACACAATGGTGTGTACAAGACCCGATATTGCAAATGCCGTCGGGGTGGTTAGTCGGTATATGGCTAATCCGGGGAAATCGCATTGGGAAGCCGTGAAGGCTATTATGAGATACTTGAAAGCCACAACATCTCATGGACTTGTCTTTGGCGGTAGTGAGGATAGGAGTTGCAAGTTGGTTGGTTATTGTGACTCGGACTATGCCGGTGATAGGGATCGGAGGAAATCAACTTCCGGGTATGTCTTCACACTTGGCGGGACAGCCATTAGTTGGAGATCGAGATTGCAAACCGTAGTTGCTTTATCCACTACGGAGGCGGGGTTGATTGCCCCTGTGGAAGCGGCCAAGGAGGCACTCTACTTGAAGCGATTGTTGTGTGACTTGGGTTTCGAACATGAAAGTGTTGATGTTCGATGTGATAGCCAAAGTGCTATCCATTTGGCGGAGAATTTGGCATTTAGCTCACGGACCAAGCATATTGAGGTGAGGGAGTCATTTCTTGTAGCCATGGATGAGGGTAAGCTAGTATACCTTCGGAAAGTGCACACAAAGGATAATGCGGCGGATATGTTTACGAAAGCATTGCCGTATGGGAAGTTCGAGCATTGCTCGAACTTAATTCGCTTGTTGAGTTGCTAGTGCCACGGAGTGGCACGGGGTTGGAGAGAGTAATTTTGGTGATGATAGAGAAGGAATAGCGGTGAGAGATTGAAATCTATCTTCAAGGTAAGTACTCGTTTCACTCCCGAGTACATTATTTTTTGGTGAGACGATTTTGGTTTGAATACTTTCAACACTTCATTGGCAGGTGGGGGCTTTGCCTGAACTCGTTGGTGGAGTGCAATGGGGGGTGGCTATGCCGGAACTCATTGGGAAAGTATTCATGGAGCTTGGTCGAAGGTAGAAGGGAAATGCATGGTGCATTGGAGTTTGGAGTTGAGATGGATATAGTATCGAGGTGGAGTGTTGTGTTATGCGATACTATATGGTGGATTGAAGAGGACGAAGATAGCTTCGAGTCGGAGGTAACCGTTCGCAAATCGGAGTTCGCACGAGGAAGATACAAGCTGAAAGGTGTTTGGTGTCAGCTGTGCAGTGCGACAGACGTCTGTCGTATGGGACGACAGACGTCTGTCACTACAGGGTATGTTTCCCAAAAGTTTTGACAGACGTCTGTCATTCCCACGACAGATGTCTGAGATCGGGACAGACGTCTGTCACGGGGACAACAGACGTCTGAGCTGAAACTGAAGCCCCAATTAATTCCCTGGGAGGGACAGACGTCTGTCATCTCCCACGACAGACGTTTGAATATTGAGTGGGCTATTTTTCGGGCTGAAAACCTTGTAATTGATTTGTGAAGATACGGGGGCAATTTGGGTAATTGGCCTACCCCTATATAAGCTATTTTTCTGAGGCATTTGTGGAGGAGCTTGGAGACTTGATTTTGGTAATCAAGGGTTTATTCTCAATGGGGATTAGGGTTTATAACCTAATCTAAATTCTTCAACTCTATTCTCCTCAAACTCTTTTCTATATTGAAATATAGTGATCATTGGTCAATCTCTTGTATTCCTTTCATCGTGGTAATAAAATACTCTCTCCAAAGTGGATGTACACTAACAAGATGTTAGTGGAACCACTATAAATCCTTGTGTGATTTATTTTTGCTACTTTGTCATTAGTTTCTTGCTTGTGATTGAGATTGGTGTGTTTGTGATTGGTTGAACTTTGTGTGTGGCTAGAGTTATTGCTTTGGTTGTTTTTGCGAGTCTAACAACGATCTAGTCTTCCGCTAGCGCTTGTGGTTTGGATATCGGATTTGAGTGGTCTTGAATCGGATTAATCACAAAGGTTTTTCATAACATACTTCCACTATCTATATATGAGGAATTTTCAAGAAAAAAAGGAAGTACTGGACCCCTTGATTTAACAAATTTTTGGATTGAAAAATTGGCACCGAACATGTTTTTCCCTGTAACTTTTCCAGAATTTTCAGGCTGAGCTTTAGCATTTGATCTCAATATACTAGCTTCTGCATCATTCGAAACATCAATCTTTATTATTTTGTTCACCCAACTCAAATTGTTATCATATGAGTTGTTCCCATTTTCTATTGTAAATCTAGACTTGTTACATTCTTCAGCTGAATTGAGTGAAATAAAGGTGTTTTCTTTATTTGAAGATACAGGACTTCTGCTATTAGGATTTCCACCAGACGCATTCTCGCTGTCAGAAGTCTAACATAGAATAATTTAATAATCATGTTAAAGGCAAATCCAACAAAAGCATACATTTTTGATTTTGTGATATCCGCACCAAAATTGACCTCCAACGGAGTGTAGAAACATGGGGCCATTCTGAAATCTGAGGGGAAAGTTTCGGAATGTGCAAACTCGTGTCGCGCTTGTTGAACATCCGCGTGGATACACGAGCTTGTTTAACAAGCGCATGATTTTACGCGTTGTTAAACAAACGCATGTATCCACACAGATGATTAACAGACGTGTGGACTAGTAATAAATTTAAATATTGATTTATGATGAAATTGTACGTTACTTCCACCGATTTAGAAATTTAGCCACGAAGATATAATTAAACAAAAATCATCAACGGTTACAAAAGCTTAAGACACATGATTTCACTAACATTTAATGGATACATAGTTTTAGATACTGATTAAAGGTTACAGTACACTATTAGAACTACTAAAGCAACGAAAACACAACAACTAAGGGTAAATAGTTTTACTGACTTCCAACAAAGTTCCATAGATGATCTGTTAAATCTTTCTGGAGTCTTCGATGAATTTGAGCGTTACGGTAGGACATTTGGCTTTTGACGTGAAACTCTAGCTCTAGTTCGCTTTCAATCATATTTTCGCGCCAAATCTCAGGTGGTGGAGCAGGTCAGTCGTAATTGAAATCATCATCCATGCCTCTTTCGTCCTCTATAATCATGTTATGTAAAATAACGCAAGTATACATTATCCTAGTCATTTTAATTGGAGACCAAAGCCTGCATGGATTACTGATTATGGCAAATCTGGATTGTAGAACGTCAAATGCTCTTTCTACATCCTTTCTTTGTCCTTCTTGCATTGCTGCTAATCCTGCTTGTTTATTGTTTTGTGGGTTCGGTATTGTCTTGACAATGATACTCCATTATGGGTATATACCATCGCCTAGATAATATCCATGGTCATACACGTGACCCTCTAAATTAATATGATATTAACTGATCTACTGTTCGCCAAATCGTTAAACAACGTTGAGCGTTCAACTACGTTCAAATCATTGTTCGAACCTGGCATTCCGAGAAAAGCATGCCATATCCACAAGTCGTATGACGCTACAGCTTCAAGTATAATAGTTGACGTATGAGACTTACCCTGATAAGCTCCAGCATATGCTTTTGGACAATTCTTCCACTCCCAATGCATGCAGTCTAAAGATCCTAACATCCCAGGCCATCCTCTGCTACCGTGCATATCCATTAACATTGCAATGTCGGCTTCGTTTGGTCTACGCAAGTATTGATTACCGTAAACGTCTACGATTGGTTGGCAGAAATGGTCCAAGCATTCTAGTACGGTGCTTTCTGCCATTTTCAAATTTTCGTCTTGAGCGTCAACAGGACCTCCATAGGCTATCATATGCAGTGCACCTATCATCTTTTGAATTCCGGTGAGCCCCATTGTCATAGACGCATTGCATTTGTAGATAAAGTAGGAATCGTGTTGTTTAATACATTCTAGGTTTCGAAGAAACATAGGACGCCTCATTCGGAATCTCCTTCTAAACTCTATAGTTGTATACCTCGAATTTGAAACAAAATAATCTTCCATTAGTCTCTCATTGTGCCATGCATGATGTCGATTTTTATATCGACGGCCTACAACAGAACCCCCATGTTTTTTGCTAGATTCACCATCTCCTAATGTAGCTATTAACTGTCTTTGTCAACGAAAATGATCATCCACCATAATATCAAAGTCTTCGTCAGTATCATCGAACAACAAACACTCTTCGGTGGCCATTGTGGATTTTTGAGTTTTTGAGTGTATATACTAAAAATATTGGACTGTGTTTGAGTAATGAATGCTGCAAGTTTTCCTCCTTATATAACATAGTTTTTCTACATTCTAGCCCTCATTGGATACCAAAATGTGGTATGCATTGGTTACCGCAGTATGATTGTCATTGGATACCGCATTTTGTCATGCATTGGTTACCACATTCAAATGTTTGAAATAAAGCTGCAATGGCTGTATTACTGACATAAAGCAATACTTTATTTAAAGCAACATTTGTTTTATTACTGATATAAAGCAACAGTTGCATTACTATTAACATAAAGCAATAATGACTTTATTGCTGACATAAAGCAACACTTGCTGTAGTTCTGATACAAAACAACATGCTAGAAATAGCAACATAGACAGAGCAACATTACATTCGGCATAGAAATTTAAACTTGAAATTTAAACTAGGATACAATAAGGTAGAAATAGCAACAAAGAAATTCCTAACCAGATTTAAAAATACGACAGACTTAATTAAAAGCACGAAATTTAGTAAACATACAATATAAACCTACTCATCCCGAGATCGGGTTAGCCAACTATGGCGAAGCTTGTAAGCTTTGTGACCCACAAAATCCGTCCCGTGTTCAGACAGGTAACGAGTATCAAAAGTTGCTTGAGATGCTTGAAGTATGTCTTCAGCTTCCACTGTCTGGACAATCGTGTGGTAGCGATCGCAAGCTTCTGCAAAATGACGGTGAGCAAAATGGTTTTAGATATTGATCTTCTAACGGGACACCTACGGTGGCTGTTATGTAATCTTGCGATCATTGCCCAAAACTCTTCGTGGCTTAAACCTCCACCTCCTTTAATCAATAATGTATCTGGACGTTCAACTTCAAAATACGCTTTCACGAGGATGTATAATTCATCTGCAGGTTCCTGCGCCTCAAATACGAGCAACAATGTCACGACCTACTAGAAGCGTACAAGCTCAACCAGTTCGTGCTAGCCATAGAGCCTCATCTTCCTTATCTTCAACTAATGAATATTTTGCAGATGAATTATACATCCTCGTGAAAGCGTATTTTGAAGTTGAACATCGAGATACAATATTGATTAAAGGAGGTGGAGGTTTAAGCCACGAAGAGTTTTGGGCAATGATCGCAAGATTACATAACAGCCACCGTAGGTGTCCCGTTAGAAGATCAACATCTAAAACCCATTTTGCTCACCGTCATTTTGTAGAAGCTTGCGATCGCTACCATATGATTGTCCAGACGGTGGAAGCTGAAGACATACTTCAAGCATCTCAAGCAACTTTTGATACTCGTTACCTGTCTGAACACGGGACGGATTTTGTGGGTCACAAAGCTTACAAGCTTAGCCATAGTTGGCTAACCCGATCTCTGGATGAGTAGGTTTATATTGTATGTTTACTAAATTTCGTGCTTTTAATTAAGTCTGTCGTATTTTTAAATCTAGTTAGGAATTTCTATGTTGCTATTTCTACCTTATTGTATCCTAGTTTAAATTTCTAGTTCAAATTTCTATGCCGGATGTAATGTTGCTCTGTCTATGTTGCTATTTCTAGCATGTTGTTTTGTATCAGAACTACAGCAAGTGTTTCTTTATGTCAGCAATAAAGTCATTATTGTTTTATGTCAATAGTAATGCAACAGTTGCTTTATATCAGTAATAAAACAAATGTTGCTTTAAATAAAGTATTGCTTTTCATACTGCGGTAACCAATGTATGCCACATTTTGGTATCCAATGAGGACTAGAATGTAGAAAAACTATGTTATAAAAGAAGGAAAACTTGCGGCATTCATTATTCAAACACAGTCCAATATTTTTAGTATATACACTCAAAAACTCAAAATTCCACAATGGCCACCGAAGACTATTTGTTGTTCGATGATACTGATGAAGACTTTGATATTATGGTGGATGATCATTTTCATTGACAAAGACAGCTAATAGCTGCATTAGGAGATGGTGAATCTAGCAAAAAACATAGGGGTTCTGTTGTAGGCCGTCAATATAAAAATCGACATCATGCATGGCACAACGAGAGACTAATGCAAGATTATTTTGTTTCAAATTCGAGGTATGCAACTACAGAGTTTAGAAGGTGATTCTGAATGAGGCGTCATATGTTTCTTCGAATCCTAGAATGTATTAAACAACATGATTCCTACTTTATCTACAAACGCAATGCGTCTATGACAATGGGGCTAACCGGAATTCAAAAGATGACAGGTGCACTGCGTATGATAGCCTATGGAGGTCCTACTGACGCTCAAGACGAAAATTTGAAAATGGCAGAAAGCAAAGTACTAGAATGCTTGGACCATTTCTGCCAAGCAATCATAGACGTTTACGGTAATCATTACTTGCGTAGACCAAACGAAGCCGACATTGCAATGTTAATGGATATGCACGGTAGCAGAGGATGGCCTGGGATGTTAGGATCTTTAGACTGCATGCATTGGGAGTGGAAGAATTGTCCAAAAGCATATGATGGAGTTTATCAGGGCAAGTCTCATATGTCAACTATTATACTTGAAGCTGTAACGTCGTGCGACTTGTGGATATGGCATGCTTTTTCTGGAATGCAAAGTTCGAACAATGATTTGAATGTAGTTGAATGCTCAACGTTGTTTAACGATTTGGCGAACGACAGATCAGTTCCATATCATTTTAATTTAGAGTGCCACGTGTATGACCATGGATATTATCTAGGCGATGGTATATACCCACAATGGAGTACTACTGTCAAGAAAATACCGAACCCACAAAACAATAAACAAGCAAGGTTTGCAGCAATGCAAGAAGGACAAAGAAAGGATGTAGAAAGAGCATTTGGCGTTCTACAATCCAGATTTGCCATAATCAGTAATCCATGCAGGCTTTGGTCTCCAATTAAAATGACTAGGATAATGTATCCTTGCGTTATTTTACATAACATGATTATAGAGGACGAAAGAGGCATGGATGATGATTTCAATTACGACTGGCCTGCTCCACCACCTGAGATTTGGCGCGAAAATATGATTGAAAGCGAACTAGAGCTAGAGTTTCATGTCGAAAGCCAAATGTCCTACCTAACGCTCACATTCATCGAAGACTCCAGAAAGATTTAACAGATCATCTATGGAACTTTGTTGGAAGTCAGTAAAACTATTTACCCTTAGTTGTTGTGTTTTTGTTGCTTTAGTAGTTCTATTAGTGTACTGTAACCTTTAATCAGTATCTGAAACTATGTATCCATTAATTGTTAGTGAAATCATGTATCTTAAGCTTTTGTAACCGTTGATCGTTTTTGTTTAATTATATCTTCATGGCTTGTTAAACAAACGCGTAATCCATGCGCTTGTTAAACAAGCGCGTGTATCCACGCGGATGTTCAACAAGTGCGACACGAGTTTGCACATTCCGGAACTTTCCCCCCAGATTTCAGAATGGCCGCATGTTTCTACACTACATTGGAGGCCAATTTGGGTGTAGATATCACAAAATCTGAAATGTATGCTTTTGTTGGATTTGCCCTAAGCATTATAAAACTAAGTAAATAAACTGTTGGTTTTCAGAAAAACAGTAACAAAACTATGGAAAAAATATGAAATAAGGAACAGAGGGGTTTCTTTTTGGCGATGCAAAACCACTGCATCTTTTTTCTGGTTTTCTTATTATATAGGCAAATACAAAAATACATAACTGACTGCATAACTAATACCCACGTTCTCTGGAATAAAACTGACAACATAAACAACATAAAAAAACTGCTACTCTGATATTATGAATTGCTGACTGTACATACTCCAGGAGACAACTAGATTAACTCATAAATATCCTCCTTAAGCTTGTTGTCCTCCACTGATGATCCACACACCAGTCTTCTCTCTCATCTCCAAGAACTTCAATCTTGCAAGTGACTTCGTCAGAATATCCGCACGCTGATCTTCTGTGCAAATATGTTGAATTTCAATCATTCCTAATTCAACACAATCTCTAATGTAGTGGAATCGAGTGTCGATGTATTTGCTCCTCTCATGATGAACTGAATTTTTTCTCAATGCAATTGCGGACTGATTATCGATCTTTAGAACCACTTTCTTAACTTTAGTCTTTAGCAAATCTGCTAACAGCCGTCCCAGCCACACGCCTTGACACGCTGCTGCACAGGCAGCGATGTACTCCGCTTCACAGGAAGACAATGCAACTACTTTCTGTTTTTATGAACACCAACTAATAGGATTTTATCCAAGGAAAAATATAAGACCTAATGTACTTTTCCTGTCATCATTATCACCAGCTAGATCGCTATCGGAGTAACCAATCAGCTCCAAGCTTCCTTTCTTCTTCTCATAAACGCAGCCCAGATTTAAAGTTCCTTTCACATACCTCAAAATGTGCTTCACTGCTTCCATGTGCTCTGTTGTGGGCTTCTCCATATATCTACTCATCATGCCGACGGAGAATGACAAATCCGGGCGTGTATGCAGTAGGTACCTTAAACTTCCAACAATACTTCGGTAAAGAGTTGCGTCTACAGGTGGACTTGTGCTTTCCTTGCTCAGTTTCGGACGAGGTTCCATTGGGATTTGCAAAGGATTGCAATCTTTCATGCCTCAATTTTCTAAAACTTTTCTTGCATACGCAGATTGGTTGAGTGTAATCCTATGAGAATTCTGACAGACTTCAATGCCAAGATAATAACTTAGTAACCCAAGACCACTCATGCTAAACATTTTCTTCATCTCTGATTTGAACTCCTCTATATCTTGAATGCACTCTCTAGTGATGATTAAGTCATCCACGTAGACTCCAACAATTAAATTTCCTTTACCTTGAATTCTCATGTACACATCATGCTCTAAAGAACTCCTTTGGTAACAAAGTGTTCTCAATGACTTGTGCAGCTTTGAGTTCCATGCTCTAGGTGCTTGTCGCAAACCGTACAATGCTTTGTGCTGTTTTACAATGCTTTGTGCAGTTTTAACACCTTGTGCTCTTCGCCTATTATTTCATATCCGGGTGGTTGGATGACATACACTTCCTCTTCCAAATCACCATTGAGGAATGCTGGCTTCACGTCCATGTGGTGAACCTCCCATCCTTCATGTGCAGCGATAGAGATCAGCAAGCGTACTGTCTCTAGCCGAGCAACAGGGCAAATACTTCATCAAAGTCTATGCCCCGTCGTTAAATGTATCCCTTTGCCACTAACCGTGCCTTGTGCTTCACAATGTTTCCTTGAGCGTCCTTCTTTAGCATGTAAATCCACTTTAGACCTATAGGTTTGTGGCTGTCAGGTAATGAAACGAGCTTCCAGGTTTCATTTTTCTGAATATAGAAAATTTCCTCCTCCATTGCCCTTCTCCACATCGAATCTGCCTTGGCTTCTTCAAAATTTGACGGCTCCTCTTCTCCTAGTAAGCACGGACCCGAATACTCCAATTCTATTGGAACCGTTGCATCATACAAGCTTTTGATGTCACGCTTACCCTGTGGTCCTACTGATGGACTCTCGTCAGATGCTATGGATCTTGTATTTGTCACTGGTGTAGCATATTGGTTACCAGTTTGCTCCTGTGTTGGCTGTGGGAAATCCATTTTAGAATTGCTGATACCCTCTTTACCTTTATTATTTGTCTTTTCTTTTGAAAGTTAAGTGCAAATTTTATTAATCTCCAAAATAATTACATACACATATCAGCAAACACAAGTATGCTATGACATATAACCATACTTCTATATACTCTTCAAATTCACTAATACTCACTCACAAAACTCAAGAAAGCATTACATGACCAACTTAAACTCACGACATTCCTTCAGATCTGACACTAGGCACAAGATCAACTCACATGATGAATTTATCAAATAAAGGGCCAGGATAGCGCCTAGTGTGTCGTTTCTGCGATAACACATTGCTTCCAGCAGGTAGTATGTCTTCAAGTGTGAACTCACATCCCTCATCAAGGTCATCTTCCGCCCAAAATTTACCTTTAAGTTTCTTGGCTTTGGATTTTGTTGAGGGATAGGCACTCATAGATATAGCAGAGGACAACTTAGAAGAATCAATAGCTGGAGGAGGGAGAATTAGTTGGTCAGGGGGCTTTAAATTAGCATATGGGGAAACAGATTGCTTTGCACCGGAAGAAGTTGTGCCACTCAAAGCCGAAGAAAAATTCAGACAAGAGGAAGTAGAATGCTTGGCACTGGAAGAAGCAAGAGTGCTATGACTAAATGATGATGAACATGTCATAGTACCAAAAGAGATGGATAAGAAGCAGCAAAAGTGACACTAGTCACTAGATAATAAACCAGAAAAGGATGTACTAGAACCGAAGCACCTGTAATGGTTAAATATTGTGCTACATGAGAATTCCTTGCTGGTCCTACTTCTATTTCTGGAAATTTTCTCCACTCCCACTTCTTCTCCTCTTCAAACAAGACATCCCGTGTCACCACTACTCGTTTTGACTTTGGATCAAACATCTGATAGCCGTTTGTATTCGAGTCATAACTAATAAACACCATTGGACTGCTTCGGTCTGCATGTTTTGAAAGGTGAGGTGTAACATCTTTTACGTGTCCCACACATCCTAAAATGCGAAAATGATCAACAGTCGGCTTGCGGTTGTAATATGCTTCATAAGGAGTTTTGCCGATGACGCTTTTTGTTGGCGCTCGATTTAAGAGATAAACAGCAGTAAACATCGCTTCTCCCCAAAATTCGCCTGGAACTCCAATACTTTTCAACAAGCTCCTTGCCATGCCAACCACCGTCTGATTTCTTCGTTCAACAACTTCGTTCTACTGAGGAGAATAAGGTGTCGTACGATAATGCTTTATTCCCAATAGCTCACAATAATTCTTGAACTCATTTGAGGCGAATTCGCCGCCACGATCTGTGCGAAAAGCCTTCAGCTTGCTGCTTTTCTCCATTTCTGTTGATGCTTTGATCTTCTTGAATGCCTCAAATGCTTCATCTTTGTTTCGGATCAGCACCTACCACATGAATCTAGTACATTCATCAACCAACAGTAGAAAATATCGCTTACCTCCGTGTGTAGAAGGAGTTATTGGCCCGCATAAATCTCCATGCCATAGTTCAAGAGGTGATTTTGCTCGAAATTTCGTGACTGTTGGAAAAGGATTTTGGTGTTGCTTTCCAACCAAACAACCATTGCAGATGTTGTCCTCATGCTCGATTATAGGCAAGCCATGCACCATCTGTTCCTGACTTAGAATCTTCAATGCATTAAAATTGACATGCCTGCATCTTGCATGCCAGCGCCATGCTTCTTCTTTGTACCTTGCTAGTAGGCATTCAGGTGGGGGTGGTACAATATTAATCGCATATAGCCTGCTTCTTGACCTGTTTACTTTTTCTAGTAGCCTCTGTGATCTGTCCACAATAGACATTACTCCTCCTTCAATTACAACCTTGCATCCATTCTCATCTAACTAACCAAGACTTACTGTGCTGCTCTTCAACTTTGGGATATAGTAGACATTAGTAAGTAATCAATGTTCACCTATGAAACATTCAAACAAAACCGAACCTCTCCCTTGTATTTCTACAGACGAGCTATCTCCAAACTTGACTGAACCATTAATGGTTGTGTCAATTTCAGCAAATACCAGGCCTTGTATTGGCCGGTTCCATTAATCTTTGGCATCATCTTGTCTTCATGCAACAACACCTCTTCATTCTGTATAGCATGGCTGAGAACACAAGTTTTAACCATCAACGGTGCCGGTTCATCATCGGTTTGTGTTGTAACAAGATTGGCTTTTTCTTTTCGGTTTGGTTTTGGACACTCTTTTGCAAAACGACCATATTCATTACAGTTGAAACATTTAACCTTGTATATGTCGAAGTTGCGTGGCTTTCGGTTTCCGTTATTGTGTTCACCATTTCCTCGGCCTCCACCATTTCCACGCCCACGCCCACGACCACGTCCTTTTCCATGACTTCCTCCTCTTTTGTTATTGTAGGAACCTTCATCCCTCTTTGCTTTTTGAATTCTTGTCTCCCATTCGGTCCGGGTAAGGAGCAACTGTTCTCCACTACCCTTCGAGTCCAGTCGCCCTTTAAGCCATTCTTCGAATGTTTTGAGACGACTAATCGCCTCTGAAACCGACATCTTCTCAACATCGCCAAATTGCTCAATTGTTCCAATAATCTGGAGAAATCTATCTGGAACTGCGCTGAACAATTTTTCAACAACCTCGCTGTCGTCAATCTTCGTGCCCAGCGAGCGTATCTCACTATGCTAACCAGCGTGGTAAGATTCATGGAAAATTCATTTATTGTCTCCGAATCTTCCATTTGTAACTTGTTCAGTTGTCGTTTCAGAACCTGTACACGCGCCTTCTTAACACGATCTTCACTAACTCGCATCTCCCTGAGTGCGTCCCAAGCCTCCTTTATCGCCTGCTTCTCCGCGATTGCCATCATCACGTCATCAGGCACGACTTCAGAAATGGCTACCATGGCACCTTGATCTTTGTCATCATCTGTGTCTCCACCTTGGATCACTGACCATACTCCTAGCGAACGCAAGGTTATCTTCATCTTGACAGCCCATATGCCGTAATTTGTTTCGCTTGACATTGGATATTGGATCTGAATTGTGGCTCCTCTTGCCATCGGTTTCACCACTGCAAGTGTGTTTGATTGATCTCCTACTTCACCGGCCATTGCTTCGACAACTCGGCTCCAATACCAAATGTTGATTTTCAGAAAAACAGTAACAGAACTATGGAAAAAAACTAAAATAAGGAACGGAGGGGTTTCTTTTTGGCGATACAAAACCAATGCATCTTTTTTTTTGGTTTTCTTATTATATAGGCAAATACAAAAATACATAACTGACTGCATAACTAACACCCCACGTTCTCTAGAATAAAACTGACAAAATAAATAACATAAAAAAACTGCTACTCTAATATTATGAACTGCTGACTGTACATACTCCTGGAGACAACTAGATTAACTCATCATAAACAACTATTACCAAACATGCAAATGAAGATAACCTCAAATTATCGGAAATATAACACATCAAGGCTGGTTGTGTTGGGGACAGTGTCATAATGTATATTCTTGTCTGTAATCCAATCTACTAAGATGGAAATTATTATTTTATGACTGACTATGTGTACGTTAGTAGTATGCCTGTCATTTGGGCCGCAAAAAAACATAGGACAACAATTTTAAAGCTGCAGTTATAAAATTTTAAAATATCGAAGCATCCCATGATTTATCAAGTTTGGATGCACAAGATAACAGGAGAAAGCTGGAGAAAATAATAGTACCACAAAACTAGAGAAAATTTTGTAACTACATATAAGACCGAGGTTTATCACGATGAAACTTATGGTTTTAGTAAAATGGTTTAAACAAAAAAGAATATGTGAGTATCATAGTTTTAGTATGATGGTAGCAGGCAGAACCACAGAGATTTCAATGAAGATGAACAAACTCTTGATCAATCCATATGACCACGGTAAATAATTCTGCTGATTAGTCAGACTATGTGTTGGGAGGTTGATGCATATTGCCTTTGAAGTTTACATACAGTGTCCAGTTTAATTGGGTATTAAGGTAGCATTTGATTTGTTAACTGGGCAGTTAATGTTCGCGTCTGCGTCCGACGCATCTACGATGGGCCCCACACTTTTGCCCCTTCAAGCTTAACGACTGAAAAGTTTGCTTTCGCGTTCGACGCGTCGGACGCATCCGACGCGACAGAAATTTTTGGCCCCTTCACTTTTCCCTCTCCCTATATATATATTCTACTCATACCATCACTACATCACCACAATATATGTCCATTTTTCTCTAATTCTTCAACCAAATATGGCAGGTTCTGACCAAACCGATCTTGAAGATTTGCAAGATGTGCTTGATATTCAAGAAATTATGGCTGCTTAAACACGACAAAGGAGCAGTATTTCGGGAAGATATAAATAATCCGGATCTTAATTTCCCTCATCCTCCAGCTGGACAGGATTATTTAGTGGATTCAGGGTATCCACTATTGGACGGATATATAACTCCTTACAGATCCATGAGGTATCACATACCAGACTTCAATGACACGCGGAATGAACCGAAGTCAGAAAATGAAATTTTCAACTACTATCACTCTAGTTTGCATATGGCTATTGAAAGAACATTTGGTATTTGGAAGAAAAAATTTGCCATCTTACGTAACATGTAGACGTATCCCTATCATGTTCAAGTACAAATTGTTACTGCAACAATGGCTATTCACAACTACATCAGAAAATACAACGCTGGGGATCCAGATTTTATGGCGTATGATGACGACCCTGATTTAGTGCCAAACGAATACCTTGACGAATATTACAGGGAAATAGAGATCGAGACCCCGTTCAAAGAACCGGAACAACATCCACCATGGCGATAGTACGAGACAATATACGAAACGAACTAGTTGCTGCGGCAATGCATTAAGGATTTGCGTTGTATTATGTTTTTTATTTCTGCTATTTGAATTCTGCAATTTTTATTCTGCAATTTGTATTCTGCAATTTTAAATTCTGCAATTTGTATTCTGCAATTTGAATTCTGCAATTTGTATTCTGCGTTCTATTATTCTGTTCATCAATGAACGCACACAAACAATTAAAAAATAATATATACAAAAACAATAAAATAATAACTCTGCCCCTTCCAAAATGCTCCTTCCGTAAAAAGAACACATTCCCCGTTCCCAACAATTCCCCTTCCGATGCCCTTTCCAAATGCCCCTTTCAAATGCCCCTTCCCGTTCAAAATCAAATGGACCCTAAGTAAAGGATATCTTGTATAACATCCCGTTATGTTAATTCATTTCGTGCTACAAAGACTGATTTAATTATTCGAAATGGAAATTTGTAAATATACACTGATCACTGCAGCAACAGTAAGCAAATAATGTATCGTCTATTTTCTTGAATTTATTGTACTCGAGTACTTCTTGCAAACAAAAAATAGAATCATAAATTAACTGTACCTTAGCACAAACGATGGAAGCATTCTGGTATTTGATCATTGTTTATGTTGCACCTTTATTTTGAGGAGACTGGACAAAGTTGGGTTTGACAAAATTTATGCCTTCTGTAGAAGTCGCCCTTTTGATAGTAACTTTGTCAACTTTCTCATCTGACTCCATCGCAAAACTTCCATTCTTTACTCCTTGCAAGCATTCACAGCAATCTAGGGGGAGTGCAAACGGCTGCTTAACATCAATCTTTGTGCAACCAGGTGGCGTGCCATTACTCTCCATATACTACTCTTCAGTCTTAATAAAACAATTGTTCATCTCAGACCCAACAATGCATTTGGCAAGTTTAATAGGCATTTCTGGAAAACCGGGTGGTGGACCAATATTTGGGATTAGCAAATTCTTCTTAATAGCCATACCGTCAAAAGACATGCCAATATTATTTTCTGCATTTATGTTAATATCTGCCGATCTTTTCTCAGGTGAAAGGTTCGATAAATCAAACTTGATTTACTAATCCCATGGTAGACAAACCTAGTGATGGGTTTGTTGACTTCTCCAACAATTTGACAATATTCTGTTCACTTATTAAACTTGAATTTCTTTTGCAATCATATTTTAGACATGGCTGCTTTTTAATGAACTGTCAACCGCCATGCATGTTATTCCTCTTGTACTTCTCTTTTATTTGAACCACTTCTAAATTTCTTTTACATTGAACTAGAAATCAGTATTCATTAGTGAAATGGTCATTTGTATCCTGTAAATACAAAATACAAAACAAACACATTAAATACAACATATACCATTATTTTTTTGGGTGATTTTGATGACAAATTTGTCTAAGTAATGAAAAACAGATAAACATAGGAAAAGGGCACTCATTTTCTTCATGATAGTCATAATTTTTAAAAGCCAAAAAAACTGCAGATGTCAAACAATGGTACCTTCCTGTATCACAGAAGAAGTATAATGCAACATCATCTGTGTTGGGTGGTTCAGAATCGAATATTTTTTGCCATACTTTGCTAAGTGGCAACTCCTTGAGTTCTACTTTTTCTGATTATAAACTTTTACAGAAGTTAATTAATGACCTTGGGATTTACATCATAAGAAAGATGAGCCCGTACTCCTTGGTAAGGAGGTAAGAGAGAATTTCCATCCAATATCTCAAATGTCTCCCCTTGCACATTAATTTTTTTTTTTACATTATTTTGTTTGTATAAGAAGTAAATAGACGATGAAACTTTATCATATACAATTTTAAAGCATGTTCACTCAAGAGATAGGAAAATAAACTGGATAGTAATATGCAATTAACTGTTCATTTTCAATGGCATGAAAACCAGTTTTGCACATTTTCAAACAGTCCTAAACTTTTATGAGAGCAACTTCAATACAAACAAGCATTAAGAGGACAAAATGAGGTCTGATAGTCGTTTATAGTAAGAAGCCAAGATATTAACTCTAATCAGCATATCCTGGATAATAATAAACTAAATTAATGGTATTTAATTGCAAGAATAGAAAAGGTGGATCTTATGGCTGATATCCAAAACTATTGCTCGTCTCCTGCACACAAACTTTGCTACTTACCCTAAAGAGGTATCTCATCTGGTCAAAACAGAGAAATGTCAAATGAGAGGTGCACAGATTGATTCTTAGTGACTATACAAATCCTCTGGAAAACCTGAAGTCTACGCAGTGAGATCAATGCATAATTTCTTATGGTGTTTATGGGCACTGTCTGATTTATCTAGCATTAAAAAAGTTGCTACTTACTTCCAGCAAGGTTGATCATGGCAGTTCGCCAACTTTTCCTTTTTAGGATTTGGCAATGAAGCCATACTTTTGAGAAGGAAGAGCGGTGTCTGCAAACACATAAAAAAATGTAAAACCTTGCTGCATCAATGAGCATATGAGCATTAACAACATTCTTATTTGTTGGACGAGTAGCTCCTGACAAGATTGTTTGTTCATATCTAGGTCAGAAAATGTACAGTAGTTTGTAGTGAAACTAAAACAGAACCGTCGTCAGTAACTATAGTATGGGGGAATAATCTGTGGCAATGTAAACACAATTTGTTGCGTTTGTGTTACGCTTTAGGAAAATATGGCATGTGTATGCAAAAAAATATATATATATAAAAAGTGGAACTTTGTGTTAAGTACAATTTAAATTCAACTCGAAGACGACTGATTCTATTTTAAACTTGAAGAGCGTATTTTCTATTTAAATAGCTCTAAGACCAGAATTTTGCCACAAAAATAACTTCATGGATAACAGAAATTGACAGGGAAGAAGAATCTAGTTTGTTTTTAAATCGTTTTCTTTAATCGAACAAATACAAATTACGGTCTGGAAATTAAATTATCCCCAAAATGTTCAAATTATAATGTCACATTTTCCCAAAAAAGAGGAAAGATAAATAAGAAGTTTTTCTTGGGTAATAAACCTGAAACTCTAATTTCTTCTTCTTGAACCACATTGATCGAGTGAGAACAATCATCACAGTGCCATGGCATTACAAAGTGCATATCAGCCATGCAATACCTGGAATAGTTTTTAAGATTAAAACAAGAATTACACATCAAGCTATAATAATAAATTTTCTAATAATGAATATTCAATGTCGCGTAGCAATGAAGAATACTGGTTGATGTGACTTTCTACGAGCTTAGTGAAAGTAAAAGAAAGTAAAAAAAGTTCCTCTAAAATAGTTACTAGTGCTTCATAGTGAAGTTGCAAATTAGGGACAAAATATGTCAATAAAAATCAAATCACATGTTCTAACGTCGGGTAATTTATATGGATATAATTAGGTAGTCTAGTCCATTATAAGGAATAATGCAGTTATAGACTAAGCTGGAAAGCCACAAGATAATGGTAACTAAACTATATGTTTGCATATGGCAAGCAATAAGTATAAACCGTTGACACCCAATATACCACGGAAATCACCCAAATTGGAACAAATAAGCCAAGACAATAGCTCAAATCAATAACCATACATATGCCCGGTTCTCACTTCTACTTGTCTCATAAGATATTTAGAAAACAAGGGTTCTCTATTGGAGTAAATGAATTTATTTTAATAACATAGTGGAAAAGAAATTATGAAAAAAAAAATCCGATTCATCCTCACTGAATTAATAAGAGAGGATAATTTTTTCTTGGAATGTATAACAATTCATGTACATCTTGAATCTAGTTATCTTAATTTAAGTAGAGAGAAAAGACAGTTCTTACTTCACACAGTTAGTTGTAATATTCTGAAAAGAAACAATTACTTCCAAATGGTCTTCTTGAAGCCGTGTATCTTTTTTTTGTTTATCACTAAGTTATTAGTTTCGAAATTTCTGCAGAACATCAGATATCGACCTCTGAAAGGTATATTTTAAAATACCAGTCAAGAGTATCGACTGTGTGATTGATATCTTACTTCATGTTTTGAAAGAAAGAAAAAGTAGTTAAATACCTAAAATTGTTACAGTAGTGCAGATGTTATGCGTAAAGTGTATGATTTTCACTCACAATGCTAATTCAGTTGGTTAAGACATGTGGTGCTCACATGTATACACATTATTGTGGGAATAGGTAAGTATTGATAAATTGAATTTTCGCGTTTAATGCAGTAAACTAGGACAGGCACACCCAAAAGTATTATTTACGTGCAGTACACTTCATTTTCATCCATCAATACCTGTTCAGTTAGACAGGAATGCTTTTCCCAAATTTTTTTCCTCTTAAACTTGATTTGTGTAAATCATATATCTCTTCTCTACTCAAAATTCAGAATTCATTGGTATATTACAATCATCTTGTTCAGTCCTATTTTCTATGTTTTTAATTTCAGTTTCACATAATTAATTAAACCGAAGCTTCCTGCTTAAAGCTTAATAAAACTATGAATCATAATTTTGAGACAATTAGTTGCAAATACATGTTTTATAGAAATGTGAATCATAATTTTCAGACATTTAGTTACAAACAAATGTTTTATGGTTCAATTTAGTTCACAATAAGTTGCAAATAAATAAACAAAAGCTTCCTACTTAAAGCTTAACAGACGATACCTCAAAAATACTAATAAATATATGATGTTTTGGCATACTATACTAATATTCTAACTTGTTATAAGCATGTCAATTGCTTTGTCACTATTATTTCTATGGCATTACTTGATCACATATAACATATGCATATATACACACATGCGTGCATGTGTGTGTATGTTACGGAAAAATTGTTTATAACATCAATGTATCGCAAATCTCAGCTGAAGTTAATGTAGGATCGGCTATTAATGAGATAAATAAGAAGTTGAAGAACAGGAATTAATTCAATAATCCATAATCAAAACAAATAAAGGAAAATAAGATGTATATAGATATTTATAGCAGTTCAACTATTGACATGATGGCATACAACCATTTTGAATGAGAGAGATTTTGTTAATATTTTCAGAAAGATATACAAGAGATTGATGTAACCAATGTTATAAAATTTAATACAAGAATGTAAAAGAAATGGAACTCGAAAGGATGTTAGTGATATTGGATTTTTTTTTGATACAATATTTCCAAAAATCAATTAGATTTTTTTGGAGATATTTAGGGTAATTTGATTACCCGTTTTGTGCAAGAAAGAAACGGAAAGGAAAATTAAGGAGAAAGGGACACTGGAGATTCGACATTTATTTTGTTGCCATGTTTCATGAAAGAAGAAACGGAAAGGTCCTATTAAATTAGGAAAATGATTGATTGATGGAGAAAGCAGATAGTTATCAATCAATCACATGATAATAAAATTAATGGGAATATTAGTCTTCCATAAATTGATTTATTTACATAAATCAATTGTCTTATCCCCAAGTAATTTTTTTTCTCTATTTAAAGAGAGGCATAGAGGATGTTATTCCTATGACATGAGAGATCATCTGTATTCTTCATTTCTTTGCTCTACTTTAAAAACTCTGTAATTCTTGAATATTAATAAAATCTCTTCCCCATTGAGGTGGACGTAGACTATCTCGTGATAGTGGAACCACTATAAATTTGTGTGTTCTCTGTTGCCTTTATTTTTTCTGTGATCTGTGATTGATAATCATTTCAAGTCGTTTGTTCTATCATATCACAGCAAGATCCTATTGAGGTTTTTACGCTGAAAGGGATTGATCACCCCTTACAACTGGTATCGAAGCTAGATTCGCAAAGAAGGTGTTTGGTAGAATGGCAGGAGGAGATGAAAACAATACAAATAATACGTCAGTGCCAGTAGTTGCTCCATACGTCAGAGGCTCCTATGTGGCGTCAGGATCACAACTGACGGTAGAGAAGTGGAATGGTGAAGGAGATTTTGAAAAGTAGCAGTGGATGATGAAAGCAGTTTTGAGAAGAAATCACGTTCATCGAGTAGTATTTGATACAGAGACATTGCCTACTAATATTTCATCAGTGGAATTAGAAAAGATGGAAGAATGGGCATTTACTACTCTTCAACTTGCTATGGGAAAGAATGTAATTTCTGAAATCAGTCAGGAAACAACAACTAAAGGCATTTGGAAGAAGTTGGAGGACCTCTACATAAAGAAATCCCTAACTAACCGTCTGATCCTATTGAAGATCTTCTTCACTTATAAGATGAAGGAAGGTACTTCAATTAAGACATATCTAAGTGTGTTTGATGACTTATTGATGAAGATGATGTCTGCTGAGTTGAAAATTGATGAAGAACAAAGAGCAATGGTTCTATTGTGCTCGCTCCCAGAGCGATACACTGGTTTCGCTAACAGCCTTATCTATGGTAGAGACACATTGAAATTAAATGATGTGAAGACTGTTTTGCTCAGTGAAGAGTTGAGAGATCAGATGAAAGAGTTTGGTGTTGGTGATAGTAGTGAAGGAAGTAGTAGTTCAGGCTTATTTTTTGAGAGAGGAAGAGCAGAGAAGAAAGTGAAGAATAATAGGGGGCGTTCCAATTCTACGAAGCCTAATTCGCGGAGTAAGTCTAAAAATGGAAATTGCTATAATTGTAAGAAGCCAGGCCATTGGAGAAGAGACTGTCCAGATTTGGAGAAGAAGACTGATGGTTCTTCATCTATTGCGATGGAGAAAGATGGTAGCGATCTATTGATAGCGGTTGTATCAGATGTTGCAGACCATTGGATTCTAGATTCTGGAGCATCATTTCACATGATCCCTAATAAGGATTATTTTTCTTCGTTCGATGCCAAAGAAGGAAATTCCATCCTTATGGGAAACGATGTTACATGTAAGTCTATGGAAGTTGGTTCAGTCTGCATTCGCATGTATGATTGGATTGTTCGCACACTTTCAAATGTTCGTTATGTCCCTGGTCTTCGGAAGTCATTGATATCATTAGGCCAATTGGCATCATCGGGATGCAAGATAACCATTGTCAAAGATGGTTCGAGAGTTTCTAGAGAGGCACTTGTATTGATGAAGGGTGTTATGGTGCGAAATATGTATTTACTAATGGGTATCACTGCCCATGGAGAATTATGTGTTGGAGTCGATAGTTCTAAATGTTTGGATGCTACCAAGCTTTGGCTTATGATATTAGGCCATACTTCGGAGAAGAACTTAGAGTTGCTTCGTAAGAAGAAAAATATCAAGGGGGAAATCTTCAACAAGTTGGACTTTTGCAAGGAGTGTGTATTGGCAAAGTAAACCAGAGTTTCTTTTGGTGATGGCGTGCTTACTCCTAAGAGGGTACTTGATTATGTGCATTCAGATGTTTGGTGGCCATACTCTACAGCTTCTATTGGTGGAGCTTATTATTTTGTTTCATTCATTAATGACTACTCGCGCAAGGTTTTGGTGTATGTAATGAAAGCTAAGTCGGAAGTATTTGAGAAGTTTGAGGTTTGGTTAGCTCTTGTTGAAAACCAAACAGGAAAGAAATTAAAGATTCTTAGATCCGACAATGGTGGCGAATATGTGTCCAAAGAGTTCCTTGACTACTGCAGACAGCGTGGTATTAGAAGACATTTTACTACACCTGGTGATCCGCAATCCAATGGGGTTGCTGAGAGAATGAATATGACTCTACTTGAAAAGGCCCGTTGCTTGATATTGACTGCAGGTATGTCTAAGGGTTTTTGGGCTGAAGCTATTTCGACTACAGCACATATTATTAATCGTATTCCATGCTCAGCCATTGATGGGAAGATTCCAGAGGAGTTATGGAGAGGTAAAAACACTTTATTAAGTTATTTTCGTATATTTGGATGTCCAGTTTATGTTCACAATACATGGCATGATAAGTTGGAGCCTAGAACCTCCATATGTGTTTTTCTTGGTTATACAGATGGTATAAAAGGATATAGAATTTGGAATCCAATTACAAAGAAAGTTATACATTCCAGACATATGACTTTTGATGATTCAGCAATGTTTAAACCTTTGGAAGGTTTATCAGAGAGTTCAGATTCAGTTGATGAGAAGCCTGAAAAGACCGAGATCCCCAGTTTTCAAACCCGAAGTAGAGCTATTACTATTGATAATAGTGACGGAGCAGTTGATGATACATCACATGATAGTCCATAGATTTTCTCTAGTAGTGATGGTGATGGTCATGAAGCTAGAGATGATTCAGCTAAAGGTGGAGCTCAAGGAGGAGCTGAAGGAGAGTTGGCGATATAGCCATTCGGGATAGTCAGAGACCAAAGTGAGCTCCAATTAGATATGGAGATTGGCAATATGCAAATTTGAGCCTTGATGATCATTTTGAGTATGCTTTACATGTAATTCATGACGAACCATTGAGCCTTGAAGAAGCCATGAAGTTGAGTGACAACTGGAAGTGGAATTGCGCTATGGAAGAGGAGATACAGTCTTTGCAGAAGAACAAGACTTGGGATTTGCTACCACTACCTCAAGGAAGCCAAGCCATAGGTTGCAAGTGGGTATTCAAGGTGAAAGATGATGGTAGATACAAGGCAAGATTAGTAGCCAAAGGGTTTTCACAAAGAAAGGGGTTAGAGTATGATGAAATATTTGCTCCAGTTGTTAGACAAACTTCAATTCGGATCCTACTTGCAATTGTTGCTGCTCACGATTTGGAGTTAGAACAACTTGATGTGAAGACCGCTTTCTTACATGGTGATTTGGAGGAAACCATTTACATGAAGCAGCCAGAAGGATTTATTGTAGATGGAAAATCGGATTGGGTATGCAAGGTAAAGAAATCTCTTTATGGTCTAAAACAGTCGCCTAGACAATGGTACAAAAGGTTTGATTCTTTAATGCTTTCACATGATTTTAATCGTAGTACTAAAGATGCATGTGTTTATTTTAAGCATTTAAAGAATAATAATTAGGTGTGTTTGCTTTTGTATGTGGACAATATGTTAATTGCTTCCAAGGATAAAGCTGAAATTGATGCGTTGAAGAAAATCGCATTGGGAGGCAGTGAAGTACATTTTTAAATATCTTATAGGAACATCAGATTATAGGCTTGTTTTTTGCGGTAGAAATAAGGATTTCAACTTGGTCAGATTTTGTAATTCAGACTATGCCGGAGATAGAGATAAAATAAAGCCAACCTCAGGCTATGTGTTCACACTTGGAGGAAAAGCTATTAGTTGGAGAGCGAGGTTGCAGACTATAGTTGCTTTGTCTACTACAGAAGCAGAGTTGATAGGTGCAGTTGAGGCGGCTAAGGAGGAACTTTACTTGAAGAAGTTATTGTGTGATTTGGGCTTCATAAAAGATGCTTGTTTGGTGAATTGTGAAAGTCAAAGTGCAATTCATTTAGCTGAAAATCTGGCTTTCAGTTATAGAATAAAACATATAGAGGTAAGAGAGTCTTTCCTTATCTATATGAATGAGGAGAAGTTAGTTCGTCTTCAGAAGATTCACACAAATGAAAATGCAGCAGACATGTTTACGAAGGCATTACCTGCTACTAAGTTCGAGCATTGCTCGAACTTGATTCACTTGATTAAGTGCTAAGTGCCACTTGGTGGCACTATAGGGAAGAGAGTGACTTGGTTGAAGTCAAGAGAAGATGTGGTATTCTTCTTGTATGAAGAGATAGGAGTTCGGTTGCACAATGTCTACCTTGTTTTTTGAATGCTTCCAACACTTTGTTGGTGGCCGATGGCCTTGCCGGAGTTCACTGACAAAGTGCAATGAGGGGTGACTTTTGCAGGAACTTATTGGGAAGCATTCACATTGGAGACTCTTGGTTGCAAGAGATAATGTATCAAGGTGGAGATTATTGGAATTTTTTTTGATACAATATTTCCAAAAATCAATTAGGTTTTTTTTGGAGATATTCAGGGTAATTTGGTTACCCGTTTTGTGCAAGAAAGAAATGGAAAGGAAAATTAAGGAGAAAGGGATATTGGAAATTCGCCATTTATTTTGTTGCCATGTTTCATGAAAGAAGAAACGGAAAGATCCTATTAAATTGGGAAAATGATTGACTGATGGAGAAAAGGGAAAGTTATCAATCAATCACATGACAATAAAATTAATAGGAATATTAGTCTTCCATAAATTGATTTATTTACATAAATCAATTGCCTTATCCCCAAGTAATTTTTTTCCCTCTATTTAAAGAGAGGCATAGAGTATGTTATTCCTATGACATGAGAGATCATCTGTATTCTTTATTTCTTTTTTCTACTTTAAAAACTCTGTAATCTCTTGAACATTAGTAAAATCTCTTCCACATTGAAGTGGATGTACACTATCTCGCGATAGTGGAACCACTATAAATTTGTGTGTTCTCTGTTGCCTTTATTTTTTTCTGTGATCTGTGATTGATAATCATTTCAAGCTGTTTGTTCTATCACATCATTGCAAGATCCTATTGAGGTTTTTCCGCTGAAAGGGATTGACCACCCATTACAAGTGATGTGCGAATAATTGCACAAATTGCTCCAATACCCAATTTATTGTGCAAAAGATTGATTTGATTTGCACAAACCTCAAAACTGCACAGTAGAATACAAAAGGCACAGGAGCAATACAAAAAAATATCTAACTTGTCGATTAATTATCAACCGCCAACTCAATGAAAAAAAACCACCAAATAAAAATAACAGAAGAAGAGTAGAAGACACAAAGATTTAACGTGGTTCGGCTATGCCGACGTCTACGGATCCAACAACTTTTCTTTATTTCACTGAATAAAGAGAGCACAATAGAGATTACAAAATAACAGGTAGTAAATTGGGGAGACTGCTCAATAATGACAAATTGAATATCAATTTCTTCAAAGACATGTTGCACTCAAAACCCTTAATTGATTGACTACTGAAATTAGGGTATGCTGAAGAAGAAAAGGATAATGACGGATATTCGCTCACATTCATGCTCCACAAATATGAATATATAATTAGACTTCAGGATGAAAGGTTGCTTGAAGATGAAAAAAATTAATTTCTTGATTGCCTTGAAACCTTTCCAAATGTCCATGATTCAATTCAGTGTAAATGGAAAGTAAAGATCTTGGTTTCCATACATTTGCTTCCTTGAATGATTCTCCAAGCCAATCATTTATCTCTTCATATTACAAAATGAATATACATCTTTCCCCATTTATAAATCCATTGATTGTTTAATTAATTATGTAATCAACTTATTCCCTATCGAAATATTCTCTCAAATATTTCCACATATAACATAATTGATTGATTGAATCAATTAGCTAATTTCTTTCCCTCTTAAACAAATGTTTGAATCACGTAAATTCAACAGTAAGACCTTTCATGAATGGTTGTTTTTATATAGAGAAGTTACTTATGATTGAAGAAATTATTTATATTAATAAATTAATGTCCATCAACTCCTAATTCATACAAAAAACATATATTTATTTCGGTTCTCGGTTTTCCACCAATATGCATGCTTCTTATGGCATGCATCTTTACAGTATCAAATTCTATTCATGTAAGGCTAATTCTATTTATACACCAAAAATTGCAAAACAAATACCAAAAATTATAATAAACTACTATACACTATATATTACTTTACATACACCACTTCTTTTACTAAATTATCCATGTTCTCATCTTCTTTTTCTTTCCTCTTTCAAACTTAAAACACAATTACCCAATATTAAAAATTCTTTGCATCAAATTGAGTAAAATTAAACAAAATGAAATTTATTTCTCATACTAATATTGTAACTTTTATAAACTTTCTGGAAAAAAAATCAATTTCAACAAAATTACTGTAATTCTACAAAATAAATCAACACTTCTAAATTAGACTATTATTTGAAATTTTAGATTTCACGATTAAACAATTCACTAACATCTTCATTAACATATCAAGTTTGTATCAGGTTTCAATACTTTTAAGAATAATTTGACTTTTTATAAGCAGAAGTTTTAAAAAAGCAACTATGAGAAAAGGGTAATTTAGTAATAGAATTTTATAGAAAAAATAATGGTGTATGTTAAGTGATTTTCGGTGTATAAATAGAATTTGCGTTCATGTAATTTCAAACATTATTCATGCATAGTCAACTTTTTCTTTTCTTCTTTGCTTCAAAATACACATAGAATGTATAAATTAGTAAAATACTAAATTCATCTCTATAGTTTGCGGTTACCTACTTGTGAACATCTATACATGAGAAAAAACATCAAAACACATTAAAGCTTATATTATTTACCTTATTGTTTCGTAAGATCAAGATTTTGGTGATAACCATGAATGCATGTTTCTTGTGAATATTTCATAGTTATTAAACTACACAGCCAAATAATACTAAAATCCAAGATTAATTCATAAGGATAGTGCCATACTGTGAAAAAAAAAAAAAGGTTTAGACTGACAAATACTACATAATGCATTTAAAAATAAATAATAAACTTACAAAATACTTACTAAAAGAACTTGTATTTTATCTTTTTACAATGTCCACCAAAAGTAAAACAAAAGTTGCTTATACAGTTACTGTTTTCCCCAAAATACATTATGAAAATTTATTATTTGAATATATTCACTTACTTCATATATAAATTTTTCTTTCAACTTGATTATATTATATACGTATGTTTGCGAATAAGACAAAGATCAACTTTTACTTCTATTTGAATATACAAAATAATTTAAGGGTTTTGGTATTTACATACCTAAAACGTATAACTCTCTATCAGATAAATGCATTAACCTCAGTCCAAGATATTACATATTGAAACAAAACATGGAAAAAAATTAATATAAAAATATAAAATGTGTTGTTGACAAAAAGAACTGAATGATCACGTTAATTCTCCGACTCACATTAAGTATAATCAACATAATTAACCATTAATTAAATTAAATTACAATTTATCTCCCTGATTACTCTGAGTTCAAATAGATTACAACTAATAGTAATTAATTCCTTTTATTTATTGCAAGATTTCATTATTTAAAATTATCCTTTCTATTTATACTTCGCTTATGCACAATATAAATTACTATATGTTTACAACATATGATTATTTACATAAGTATCCCCAACTATAAAAACATAACATAAAAACATCAAGAAAAAACATGGATAATTGCCTTACTGCACTGTAAGATCACAACGATGGGTAACCATGAATTTGTGTTGCTTATTAATATTGCATAGTACTTCAAATCATGTTTTTCTTCCAATTTGGTTTCCTTTTATATTTACATTTCAGAAAGAAATAAAGATAATTTTAGCTTTGTTAATTAGGAAGTTGCTCAGAAGTGAATTATTTTGTATAGTGGGAATGACTGATATGTAGAAAATTTGATTAACAAATCATGTATTATATAATATTACACAATAATAGTTATGTGTTTTTTTTATCATATTAGGCTTCTCCAAGAAAACTGAATCTAACATAGCACATGATTAGAGCTACTGAGCATATGTCAACATGCAGTGTGTTATATGCCAGCTAAGACTTATAGCACAACTATGTGCAACCACTCTAAGCACTCATTTCCTTAAAAAAAGATTGAATCGCCAACTAAGAATATTAAAGCTTTAGCAATTGCAACAACTTGAAGACAATTTTGATTTGTTTGACCTTTACAAATAATCAAAACGGTTCCCTAACTCTGTTGGTTTTACAATCGATCTAGCATTTTAGTAAGTAAACTCTCGTGCATTTAGAAACCTTAGTTTTATGGACTTTTTACCATGTTAGACTTGTTTTAAAAGTTTATAACGCAAAAAGACTTGTTTTAAAAGTAATTACAGGAATAGACCTGTTTTGGATTAACAAAGGCGACTTTTGAAAACACGCACAAAGGCGCGTTTTGAAAACTCGCCCGTGTATTTGGACATAGCGGCTTTCTTGAAATTTGATTTGGACATAACTCGATATTTATAATATGAAATTCCCATTTTTCTGTTTCATTACTGAAATATAGTTCTATAGATTCGAACGTTTTGTGTTTCAATGAAAACCGACGTATAACGATTCCTATATATTCGAATGAAGGTGTAAACGTTAAACTTCGAACTACCACGACATTTAAATAGTATATATAGCTTAACCAAACAATGTAAAACAAATACCAAATTCTAATATTCAAATACAAGAGAGATACATAGTCCGGTTAAGGACAGATAAGTTCGAAACATAAGAAATACAGATACATGAAATGTAACACACTGACATCGCATCAACAAACATACATCTCCATTTTAGGCTACTGAAGTACACCGCTTTCTGTTATGGCCCAGCGATCCACATTTGATGCACCTTTTTGTTTTGGGTGTTTGATGCTCGTCCATAACATTTTTGAACCTCGTTGATTTGGGTCGTCCAGGTAGTCTTCTGACAGGCGGAGCCAGTATTAGTGGACCGTTGTACGGGTCCCAGTATTTCTTATCGCGTATAGGGTTAAACTCTGGGCCGTATGTAGCTCTATAACTTTGGACGGAGTACCATTCAGAAGCGAAATCGTAATGTGCTCTATTACAACCAAAATCTTGTGCTGAACAAGCCGCCATCACATGAGCACATGGTATCTTCTGCAGAAGTGGGATTCTGAATGTACAGGTGATATCAGAACTGTCGATGATAACATCAAATTCATCACCGTAACTGTTGATCACTTGCCATTTATATCGGCCAAATCGAACAAGCTTACAACGCCGTGCGTCAATAACACGAGCTTCTATTTTAGCTTCCCATTTTGGAGTAAGTTTCGAATTCAAACCCGCCCCTTTTTCTCGTCTCTTATAGAAATACTCAACTGATCGAAAGAACGTTCTTGCAACCAACGCCTTTATAGGCAAGGATCTGGCCCCTTTTAGTACGCCATTAAAACTTTCAGATGCGTTGGTCGTCATGATATGGAAGAGGTTGCCGTCATCTTTGCAAAGAGCCCAGTTTTCTTCGCAATTCCCTAGGCTTCGCTCAATCCAGTCATGCGCCTCCGGCTTAGTTGTCTTGATCTCTTCTCTAAGTTTATTGTATTCAACCACTTCTGAAGCACATGCAGTAGCGTAAAACAAGCCTACAAGTCGCTTGTCTCAATGACCTGCTGCTTGAAAATTTTCTTTAAGATGCCTTGCACAGAACCTATGTTTGTGCGGTTCTCTCCATCTATCCTGCAAAGCGCTTGGAATCCCTTTCATTCTGCCAGATATAAATGTGATGTGTCGATTTCGTACGCTATAAATGAACTCACGCATGTATGAAAAGAACCAGGCCCAACTATCATATGATTCAGACTCGACCACCCCATAAGCTAATGGGTAAAGGCAGTCATCCGCATCTACAGCGGTAACAACAAGCAGTATTCCTTTGTACCTACCGTACAAATGTGTCCCATCAATAGAGAGCACTGGACGACAGTGTACATAACCTGCAATGGAAGGACCAAATGCCCAAAAAGCACGCTGAAATACCCCATACTCATCGTGTACTACATGTCCTACTGAACCTGGATTGCGTCTTTTTATTTCCTCAAAATACCGAGGCAAATACGAATACGATTCGGCCCAGTCACCGTATATTTTTTCCAAAGCTTTGTTCAACGTTCGCCAAGCTTTCTTGTAACTGATTTTGATGAAGAGTTGCTCGTCGACAAGCACTTGCACCGTCCCAGCTGAGATATCCAAATTGGCCTTCACAAAAGCCATGATTTTGGATACAAGAAACGCAGAAGTGGCTTGCTTGTGGTTTGGAATTAATCGTAGGATTGACACAGTTATGTTCGTGAGGCAACTTTCTGATTTCCCACAATCCGTTTTGTGATTTCTTTGACACTATAGCATGTATTCGCCATGGACAAGTAGCGTCAACACTACATACAGCGGTATATATTGTTTTATTTGACTTGATTGGCTTGTATGAAACACCGTGCATAATAGACCATTCCGTAAGTTGGTGGAGAAACTGTTCCTTGCTTTGGAATACCATCCCAACCGCAAAACCATTTTGTACGCAGGCAGCCGAGAATTTTTCGCTAGAAAACTCTAAATTAGCCACTACGCATCTGGGCATCATTTGCGTTGTGCAGAGATCATCGTCCATGGGTACTTCCATTTGAAACTCATCACCATCTTCTTCGGGATCTACTGTGTTTGTATCATAGTCATAGTTCAGTGGTTCATTGTTGACTCCGGTCCAGCATGTATCATCAACTGTTGTCGTGGCAACCGCCATGCTGTCAATATGTTCGGCCTGTTGTGAAGGACCTGCACCCCATTCTGCTTCGGCTTCTACAGTCAATTTGTTAATAAATGCATTTCAGTTAGATCTTACATTTCAATGGGTAGTTATAAAACTAACTTGATGTGGAACACATACCTTTGGCTCATATCTAACAATTCTGACTGATCAGTCTGTTGTTCTTGTTGTTGTTGTTGTTGTTCCTGCTGCTCAGCAACATTCGGTGGACAATACGGATTGGTGTACAAAGGAGAACTAAAGATGACTGATGGATCATGAGTTTGCAACATTTCTGTGAAATAACCATAACCGCTACTCACTTTAGGCGGTGTGATTATTTCTTCCACGACATCTTCCACGATTTCTTTTGCTATTTTTCCAACAAACAACTCAAACGATTTCTTCACAGTGGAAAACATTACTTGTACATCTTCATCCTCTGAAAGTGCTACGGCTCTCGACCCCGATTCAGTAGGCCAGTTAACCGACAAATCGATATCGTATTCGAGAGGGTTAATTCTGGTTGCTTGGAAGACTGTGTCTTTCAAAGCACCAAGTGTGCAACCCCTTTGAACTCTCCCTGGTTTGCAGAATCCTCCCACATATCTTCCATTTTGGTGCCCATCCACGACTAATTCACCGTCGTAGTAGATAAGTGCAGTAATAAAAGGAGGCGCCATTGTTGACTGTGTTTATTTTTCTTGAAGTTATTTGAAGACAAGATTGAAGTGTATGAGAAATAATGTGCTGAAGAGCTATGAAATAGGGAAACCAACTAAGCAACGTCTCCATCAAATCAACTTTATTCAACTCAGTGTGCGGTCGTTGTCAAGTCAGAATTGGCAGAGCATTAATCATGTCACCCATTTCAAAATAAAGCAGAATCAGAATCAATTGTCCTATGCTCGTCCTGATCACAAAAAACAAGCCATGCATCAGAATTGGAAGAGATTTTATCATGTCATTGAATTCGAAATAAAGTGTTGTCATTTGTCCTTACAACGACTTTATCACAATGGACAAATGTTGGCTCAGATTTGGTAGATGTTTGTCAACACAACTATTCTGAACTATTGGGCCAACTTTACCCGTGTCTAGTCAAATCACCTGATTTGCGGCAGATCGTACTGTACAGAAACAGACTGACCCAGCTTTAATTTCTGGCAGCGAGTTGTCAATTCTTATTTATGTCATAATGTACACTGTACAAACCAGCAAACATACAAAGCTTTAATTCAAACTTCAAAAGCATAAAATAATTCATTAGAAAAACATAAACATCCAATACTTCGTACTGATCTTCCAACTCCTACAAACACACAAATAATAATTCAAACTAAACTTCAGAAACATACAACGACAACGGATAATACAATAATTCAAACTAATCTCCAGAAACCTACAACGACGACGAATAATAGAAAAACTAGAGGTTAGGTTTAAATTGCAAGTCCTCTAGCAGTTTTTTGAGACGTCTAATTTCTTGCTCCAGCTCATTCGCATAAGCTATGCCCCTGGGACAAAGCGGTTCGTCAATCCATTCTGAAAAATTGCATCCGTGGGGATAATTGGAATAGAGAAGACTTCGACGACCAATGTTTTCGCCATCATCACAAACGACAACTTCAGCCATATATCCACAGTGGCAGCAAACTGGATACGAGTTAACCTCTTACTCAACCATTGTTTGAGAAGACATTTTGAAAATATACGGAGCTGTGAAGCTGTGGTTGAGTATGAATCAGAATTATGAGAAGAATGGTGAGTATATATAAAGTTTTGAAATTACCCCAAATACACAGGCGAGTTTTGAAAATGCGCACGAAGGCGAGTTTTCAAAAGGCGCCTATATCCCGCCCCTGACAAAACATGTCTATATTTGTTATTATTTCTGAAACATGGCTAATCATGTAATAAACTTTCAAAACAGGCCTAAGATAGTAAAAAGTCCTAGTTTTATACATGAGAGAGTTAGTGAAATGAATTAAGTGCTTTGTTTTATTTTAATAAGGGTGATTTTGTAATGCGTATGGTATATATTAAGTAAATAATGGTTCATATATTTTTTGCAAAAAAAATTGGTGTATATTAAGTAATTTACAGCGTATGAATAAAATTTACCTATTTGAAATTGTCCTTGACATATAAAAATAGTTCAATTGTACGTGTACAGATACTAATATGTTATATCTGTAGTTTACGTTACCTACTTGTGAACATCTATAAACGAGAAAAAACAACAAAACACATTAAATCATAAATTATTTACTTTATTGTTTCATGAGATCAAGATTTTGGTGATAACCATGAATGCATGTTTCTTGTGAATATTTCATAGTCTATTAAACTACACAACCAAATAATACTAAAATCCAAAATTAATAAGGATAGTGCCAGACTGTTAAAAAAAATAGGTTTAGACTGACAAATATTGCATAATGCATTTAAAAATAAATAATAAACTTACAAAATACTTACTAGAAGAACTTTTATTTTATTTCTTTACAATGTCCACTAAAAGTATGCTTATACTGTTACCATTTTCCCCAAGATACATTATGAAAATTTATTATTAGAATATGTTCACTTACTTCTTATATAAACTTTTATTTCAACTTTATTATATTATGTACGTATGTTTGGGTATAAAACAAAGATCAACTTGATTATATTATATACGCATGTTTGCGAATAAAACAAAGATCAACTTTTACTTCCATTTGAATATACAAAATAATTTAAGGCTTTTGGTATTTACATACCTAAAATGTATAACTCTCTATCTGATAAATGCAGGAACCTCAGTTCATATAATATTACATACTGAACCAAAATGTGGAAAAAAATAAATATAAAATGTGTGTTGTTGACAAAAGGAATTGAATGATTACGTTAATTCTCTGACTCGCATTAAATAAAATCAACGTAGTTAATCTTTAACTAAATTAAATTACAATTTATCTCCCTGATTACTCTGAATTCAAATCGATTACAACCAAAAGTAATTAGTTCCTTTTATTTACTGCAAGATTTCATTATTTAAAATTACCCTTTCTATTTATACTTCTCTCATGCACACTATAAATTACTATTTGTTTACAACATATGATTATTTACAAAAGTACCCCAACTAAGAAAACATAACATAAAAACATCTAGTAAAAACATGGGTAATTACCTTACTGCACTGTAAGATCACAATGATGGGTAACCATAAATTTGTGTTGCTTATCAATACTGCATAACACTTCAAATCATGTTTTTCTTCCTATTCGGTTTGCTTATATGTTTACATTTCAGAAAGAAATAAAGGTAATTTTAGCTTTGTTGATGAGGAAGTTGCTCAGGAGTGAAGTATTTTGTATAGTGGGAGTGACTGATTTGTAGAAAATTTGGTTTACAAATCATGTATTATATAATAATACAAAATAATCATTTTCAAAAAAAATAATATTACAAAATAATAGTTATGTATTTTTTATTATATTAGGCTTCTCCAAGAAAACTGAATCTAGCATAGCATATGATTTGAGCCACTAAGCATATGTCAGCATATGTTAACGTGCATTATGATTTGAGCCACTCTAAGTACTCAATTTCCAAAAAAAAAAAGATTGAATCGTTAACTAAGCATACTAAAGCTTTAGTAATTGCAACTACTTGAACGCAGTTTTGATTTGTTTAACTTTTACAAATAATCTAAATAGTTCCTAACTTTGTTGGCGTTACAATCGATCTAGCATTTTAGTAATTAAACTCTCACGTATCATTATTTTATCAATTTTTTTAAAGATAGATTGTACGTTGATAAGCTTTCGATTTTGATTAGTCTTCAAATAACAGTGGATAAATTGAGAATGTGAATGCTAGCTCGATTAGTAGCATAAAATTGCAAATGTAATACACACTAAGCTCAGTATGGCTTTCTACCTTTATGTCAGTTAGAAAATAATGCATTTTGAGTCTACAGTCATCAATCACATGTAGTATAAAAAAGTAAAACGTGTGTAAAATTCTTTGATTGGATAGGGAATTTGTACTTTGGATGTTCAAGCGCATATTTCTTGAGATATAAAGTGCCTTTAGCTTGTATATATGTATATGTGTGTGTGCATGTGTGTTCTTTTGAGATATGTGTATATCTATGTATATACATACATACATGTAAGGTTATATTATAATTATGTATATATATATATATATATGTGTGTGTGTGTGTGTGTGTGTGTGTGTGTGAAGAATATATGATATTTCATTTCAAGCATACATAAATTGGCATTACCCTAATCTCATATCATAAATAGAACTAAAATAAAAGAAAGCGATTAACAAAATAGTACTAAATGATGAATTTAATTTTGTACAAAACAATCATAATGTGTTGAAATAGAAATAAGTTGCCACAACATCGAAGCAATCATTTTAAATTTAGTCTTTTAATTCTTTAACCCATTGCTTCCATTACTTCTAAATCCGAAAACAATTTATATATAAATAAAAAAGAAAATAATAAATAAAAGAAACAAACATAAAGAAACTGGCCATATTTTATTGTTATCAAATTGATGAAAACCAAAAAAAAGTACATTATCTAGAATGTGAAATACAAATAAGAACTAAAGCGAAATATATAGAATGAGGTTTAATAATTGTAGTAAGGAATGATAAATGTTGATTGAGTTTCTTCACTAAAGTACGTATAAAAATTTCAGTCAATGGTGAGAAATGCATAAAACATTGATTGCTAAGTTATGTTATTATGCTTTGTGAATGAATGGAAATAAATTAATACTTATGGAACTGAACCTATTAACTATTAGAGTAGGTTATTTGACTAATGAAGAATTTTAAATTTTGTGTGGATTATCATATATTTTAATGGATAAATAAGTACACACACATATATGTATATGTATGTGTGTGTGTATATGTATATGTATATGTATATGTATGTATCATGTATGATGTATACATATATATACATACATATATATATATATGTGTGTGTGTGTGTGTGTGTGTGTGTGTGGAATAATGAAATGTTTTATAAGACATACAAAGACATAATAATATTACGCAAAATATAAGTGAATGAAGTGCATAATAATATTTCCAGACCCTGAAACTGGCTCCATTGAATCCAGAATAATGAAATTAGGTAACCAGCCAAGTTTGGCCAAAAACAGAATCCGTTTAATATTGATTAAAGATTGAAAGGTTAAAATTTAAACTAAAAACAGACGATTTTGTGGATATCTTGAGAACGGGAGGTCGCTAGACGTGAGACCACCTGCATTGAATCCAGAATAGTGAATTTTAGTACTCAAGGAAGTTTTGCGTAAAACGACATCCGTATGTGGAAAAAGGGCCAAAATTTGAACTAAATTTTGACGGTAATTGGAATTTGATAGTGCTAACGGCAAAACTAGAACCTGATACCTATCCATGAAAATTCTAGATATAGGATATTAGCTATATATAAAGTCTGGGAAAATTCTTTATCGAACACAAAAAGTTATTAACAAAACAAAACTAAAATAAATTATTTGAAAATGAAAACGAACTCAGATTTTATATTTGAACACATAGGATTGAAGTACGTTAGAAACCGGACCTTATGGCTGAAGAATTTCTGAAAAACGTTATTGTTTGATACTCCGACACAAGGCCGGAAGGTGCTTGAGAAAACACAAGTTACTATCCATGAAGATAATGATGAATTTGAGCCGTAAGACCTTTCATGCTTATCCACAAGACACGTGTCAAGCATCCATGCACTAACCCTTTATTATATATATCATATACCATCCTTATCCCTCCATTTTCATGAAAGAATTTTTCTCCTCCCTTCCTCCATTGCCCTGGCCGAAAATATCATGGTGATTTAGAAAAAAAAAAGTAAAATAAAGAAGAAAATCAAAGGAGAAATTAAAGGGAAAAGAAAGAAGAAGTAAAGGAGAACCAAGCTCTTCCATTTAATCGCCTCCTCCTCCATAAAATCTCCTCCCACCTCCCACTTGTTGCTCACGTTCTTTCCCCTTTATCAAATAAAAAAAGAACGGATTTTCATGGGAAAAGAAGAAGAAAGGAAGGAGAAAAGCTAAGTAAAGGACCTATATACCTTAGGCTAAGATCTGCAAGCATCTGGGGAAAGAAATAGTTTGATTCAAAGTGTTTTTGTTTCAAAAAAATTTCCGTAGCAATGATATTTTCATATTATATTATATTTTTTCCGCTCAGAGTTTTGTATTCTGCTGTGTTTTGCTCTGATGAACCCTAACGAAACATATTTTTGCTTGCGTTGAATCGACGTGGGTTGGTTATTGTCGGTTTGAAGTGAGTAAAAATACGGGTCATTACAGTTGGTATCATAGCTTAAGGTTAAGCGATAACCTTGGCTCTGTAGAATATAGACTTGTCAAAGAAAGGATCAGTGGTATCCTAGGACAAGTGACTCATTGAAGATAGGGTTAGTGATATCCTAGAATGAGTTGGGTGTGTGTTTGTGTATATATATAAATATGAGAGATGTATTTGTAATTTGATATACAAATGGTTTTGTGTTGGATTAATTTGTTGAGTAAGTTATGAACATTGGTCGGTGCAGTAAGGTACCGTTGTATCGATATGTGTTTCTAAACACTTAAACAGAGCAGTCTAACCTAGTTTTTATGAAATAATTTTGTCCAAAAGTATATTTCGTAAAAAGGATATGTTTTGATGGAAGTTATGTTTTGGAAAATTTAATCCATTAATTGATTGCTAGAGATAATAATTAGTATAACTAATTAAGAAATTTGATTTCTCAACGATTTTGGACAGTCGAGGTATTTGTCAAGGAATTATAAAAATCTTTTGATAAAATATTAAATGTTGTAGGGTATGGATAACTGCAATCCATCTAGAGTTAAACCTAGAAAGATGACTCAAAAACAAACGAGAAGGATTTATGAGCAGATAGAAGAAGAAAATAGGTTGGACCTATGCAAGTATTCATAACTACTCCAGGAAAGATAAGAATAAAGGAAAATTTATAGGTGTTTGCTATTATAAACATCATAAAGAGGGACATTATGCAGTCCTATGCCCAATGAAAAACAAGATTAAGAAGGAGAGCAAGGAAAAGGTTCTCACACTTTTGGTACACATTGTCTACAAGTAATTCTTATACTAATGTGTATTTTTCATATCTCCCTATCATTTATAGGTAGAAATTTTCATTGGCTACAAGAAAATGTTTCTTCTAATCTTCTAAAGGTTCCCACTTTATTATCTTATATTGGGTATTGGTACACATGGTTTGCATCCAATAAAGCATCTTTTATTTTAGACTAATGTTATAGTTATGTATGTTTGCACAATTAATGAAGTAACCATTGTAGTCATCATATTTAACATTGTAAATAACATATTTATATAGAACATGGTTGATTTTTTCTTTTATAGATTTTACAGATATTTACGAAAATATTTGATATTGAACTTGTATCATACTATGTAACTGTTTTCCAAGGCAACCTAACAACTTAATTTACAAGAATAAATTTCATGTGCATCCGGAGTTACACTTTATGAGCCCTATAAAGATTAAAAGATAACGAGAATCATCATCAATGGAGCTGACAAGATTAAGCCCAATGATCATCATCGGTGTACCGCACAAGAGCAAGCCTGGTACGTCTTGACTTATTTCTAAGAGCTTATATCAAGATGTATGTTATGGTTATTCATGATTTCCTAATATGTTTCCCACTGAATCTGTTATTAATTTAGATTTCCCCATTCTATATCTCATTCCAATTTCAAAATTTTATTTGACCTATGACCGTTGGCAACTTGACATAATTAAAAAATTTGAGTAGTGGTAGGGACTGTATTAGTCGATATATAAACTATCATCATCATTGACTGTTATTGGTGTAAGATAAACAAGACATAAATTTGAATTTCTATTCCTTCTCTTAACAGTAAATTATATGAACTTTTTTTGCATTTTTATCATGGTTATCACAGCGGTAAGTCGAGTTGAATCGATAGAGGTTCAATTAGTCGACTAGTGGACTAGTCGTAGACTAGTCGAACTAGTTGATAAATAAATATACATATATAATTTGAAATTTCTAACTAATACAAATGGATAAAATTCAAATATGCACTGACATACCTCATTGGCCGCAATATGAAGTGATTTTTCCGCTTGTAGCTGGTTGCAAAATGGTAAATCATATTTAACATGTTGAACCTGATTGCTCAACTTTTGTTTTTTAAACTTGTACTTGGCTACATATATGCAGATCCAAAAATATTATATGAAAAATATACTTCGAGACTTCCAAAACGACTTCCAGTGCAGATCGATTTCGAGTTCATCATTTTAGGGTTCGAGCCTTCCAAAACGACTTCCAGAATGACTTCCAAAACTCAAATTGAGACTTCTAGTGTACATCGAACTGCCAGTTTCTCATCCTCCGGGGTGTGAGGCTTATCGATGTCGCGGTATACACAAAGCTACGCTTCAATACGCCATGCTTTGATCATCATTAGCTCATTCCATAACTTGAGTATGAAACATTGTCAATTCACAACATATCGCTGATTTCAATCCGTACATAACCTCTAAGCACGTAAAACTTAGAGATGGAAATAATTAATTACCACAAATCCGATATGTATCAACAGGAATTAGTGCTACGCAGTCAATTACAATGTCAGACACACAATCTATACAAGTTCATTCTAGGTCTGAACGGAAAAAAATCCGAAAATCCTCAAATATATTCAGACCTCGTACCACTTATAACCTCGTTTCAGGTGTATAGCCCGATTCAAGATATCAACATTCAATCCAAATCTCGGTCTTCATTTGTCACTTCCAAGTCTTCAATTTGCTTCATAGCATCGTATTATTACTTGGAAAGGTTTATGGACTTAAATCTGATCCCGGTCTTTCCAAATAATAGGCGTATTTTAAAACAAAAGTTGTGGACTATGCCGGTTTCAATCAAAATCTCCTTCCCAATTATTATCAATTCATAAGGTTGGATTTATTTCAAATTCCTCGAATTTCATTACCATCTTATTTCTTTTTTACTAATTCTATATTCAAAATTCCTTCATTTGTTGTTGTCATTTCCAAAACTAAATTTAGATTTAAGGTTTCATACATAAATATTTGTCACTTTAAAACCTTCCAATAATTTAGAAACCCCTTTTAAAGTGTATATAAAAATTCTTGATTTAGAAATCTCAAAACTAAGTCATTTCAAGGAAATGTTAATACGTTACATAAAGTTATATAGAATAGCTATTTAAACCAAATGGGTTCAATATCATTCGAAGGTTCAAATCCTTTACTCAAATCATTTTAATTAATGAATAACGCTTGTTAACATTCCAAAATTGTTCTAAATTCAAGGGTTTTAATTAAATTTCAAATTAGATTTCAAGATAACCATCCCGTTCGTTGGATCAGTTAGGGATAGCCAGGGGAGAAGGAAACTGTATTTTCCAAACCCAAGCCTTAGACACTATCCTCTCTATCACCTTAGAATGTTCTGGTATGTATATACATGTGTATTATTGAAACGTCAATATATATGCATTCAATAACAGTTCAAACATAAATTGTCCAATCCTTTTAGATTCATAATAAAAGTTCCAATCTTTAATTAAAACCATAATTTCAAATACGTTGGAAACTTGATATAAAATTACCAAATTTGTTTTATTATTTACATCTTACAAATGGTCCTTCTTTTTAAATAATAGTACTAAGTATCTAATAAAATCAATTTTTAGTTACATACTCAAATCAACTTTCTAAAATTAAATTTTTAAAGCATATGGATGGTTATGAGACTAATCATTTACATAAACAAATGTAACTCAAAAGTCAAGTTTTTAGTTAAATTTCCAAACTTGTTTCAACCTTAAAGGTCCCAAATAATTTTAAAACATTTCCAAAAATCATTTAATCATTCGTGACTTAGATTTCCAATTATAAAAAAAATCTAAATTCAAAAATTAACTTTTAAATTTTATTTATGATGATAAAAATCATTGTTCACATAAGAAGGATATTTAAAATGACAACCTATATACACCACAGCTATAGTGTGTTTGCGATGCAACCAAATCAATCTATATGAACACAAGTACATTCATCAACATGGCAACAAATTAAACAACTAAAATGGTGCGCAAGCGTTACGTTAAATAACGCTTAGAGTTCAGTGTTAAATTCCAAACATGCATCAACCATCACAACAATTCATGAGTAGTCAACAATCATAGATTAATCAACAAATTGAGATTAACGTTTCTAATCATAATAATTTAAATTAATGTTCTCACCCAAAATTGCCTTCTAATCTTCATTGTCCGTGCTCCTCTGTATTGACTGCAAATCAATCGATGGACGATGTTATGAATCAGCACAACTTTGAACCAAATGAACCGGATCAACACTCGTGATTTCAACAACGAGTAACAGAAGTGCAGGCCATGCACGCTCACGCCAAAAGTTTCATCATCTTTCCTTTTTTTTCTCAAAAATTGAAATGGCGGAAGACTTGAGAATTTGGTGAGGAGGAGTTTTATGGTAAGGAAGAAGAAATATGTATGAACAGAGAGCAAGCTACGCGCATTATTTATAATTGAACGAGGAAGCCAACGATAAAAATTTCCTTTCTTAATATTTTTCTTTTCCTGTAATTCAAAATTAAATTACATGTAAAGTTAAAAAAAAATTATTAGTAAAACGTTCATATTTAAGAATTTAAATTTACAAAATAATACATATATATTTAAAGCTTAATTTAGTCCATTATGTTAAAACTAGGAATTCTTAAGCTACATCACAACCGCTATATTAATTACTTTGTAGAGAAGTAAGATTTTAGAATGTATTTTATATGTTCATTATTGTTTTCATCCAATCTATGACAAAAACTAATCTGAATATACCATTTAAAACGGTAATAATTGGATATATTTTAAAACCTATTAGTTGACATATGTGTCAATTAATGCCTAGTTAATTTCTTACATGCACAATTAAACCTTTGCGATATATAAAATTAAAGATATTTTTATGTATACATATATAAGATATTCAAATTTATACTAATTAATTGCAAGATATGCAGTTAACCTTTCCATGATATATAAAATTAAAAAAACAGAAATCATCCATAAATATCTAATAAGCAGAATATATTGACAATTAATGCACAATTGATTGCTAAAGTATGCAATTAATTCTTATTAGCAAAAGCATTAAACATAGAATTTGGACCTTACATATTAGTTTCAAAAAACATTCAATTCTAGGCCGAAAACCAAACATAGATAATTAATTTAAACGCCAAATCTTGATTTAAACTAAGATTATATTTACAAATGTAATTTCATTTCTAAAATTGAATACTACGTTCAAAATAAAGGTCCAGGTTCCATTTTGGATTTCAAATAAAAGCATACATTTTCCTTAAACTGAAATACACGATTAGTATTTAATTTTACAAAATTAATACGGTAATACTTCTTGTTTCCAAAAATGTGCATATTAACTCTAGCGTTAAATATTCAAATCGGTTACAAATGTAACTCTTGGTTTTAAAAATGTTTATAAATCCACAGACAAAGTTTACTCAAATATTGTTCAAACTAGACAAAATTCCAAATATAAAGATTTATTTTGTGTTAAATCTTAATTTAATTTATATTTTATATGCCAAAATTTCAAGGTCGTTACATTCGCTATCACCTTTGGCATGTCCTTCACCATCATTGTCGATAATTCAACATCACTGATCCAAAGTCGGCTTGTCCTTCACACCAATAGTCAATCCTACGACATCGCCTGCACCAAAATTAATTCCCTAAATAATCCAAAGTTTTTTTTCATCTTTTAACTTTTCTGTTTCATGTCTTATTTGATTTGTTATGGGATTCACATAATTTTTGTTAGTTGTTTCTGAACTAGGGTACTGCTTAACCAAATTTATTACTGTTATTTCTGAACTTGTTTATTGATTAATTTTAGGTATAATTAAACCAAATATAGTAATCATACTCAATTATTCCATTTAACATATGTTACAGAGTTTGATTGTTATTGTTTATCATAAAATTTTCAATTTAGACAAAACATTCGGTATTCATTCTAAATGACCAATTTTCTTTGAAGGATGCCAGTTAATTAGCATTTTACTGGTTGTGCTTTCATTTTAAATGAATCATAACACTTGGCCCTTAAACAATGAAGAGATGAGACTGCGAACACCTAGCGACCTAGCTTGTAGCGGAAATAAACGAGAAGTCTCTATCATGTAAAACAGTGTAACAAGCAGATTGATAGTACATTTGAATTTGACAACGTAATACAGATTTCCAAAGCTAACAAGTTCCCAAATGTCCATTTTTTTGTATTTGTTTCATCTAGATCCGAGTGTTTTCTAATTTACTAAATATAAATAGGTGTTTGGACCAACAAGTCAAAGAAATGATATCTTCAGTCATGCCATTGCGTCTATAGCTAATGAAGTATTCAAAGGTCATAATTGAACTGTATTTACTTACAGTCAAATTAGGATTGAAAAACTCATATCATGGAAGGAGGTAGGAAAACAAAAGTTAAGTGCAGGAATTATTTTAACGCACTTCATGAAAGAAAATTATTGAGGTTTGGCTTAGTAAATTTTTTTTGGTAACTATAAGTTCGGTTGATAATAACTATGTGCAATAATGAAATTTATATTTCATAGTAAAGTCACGATTGAACAGTAATACATGTTTGACGTTTTTACATCTCAACTTACGTATTTTTGAAAACTAACTGATTCTATGTAAGTTGAAAACATTGTCTATAGTTTAACGATCCATATTCACTTTCGTTGCTACTGATTCTATGTAGCAGTTTTGGTAGGCAAATAGCTCATCTCAAAATTATTTAAGTTGACCATGAGAACATCAATTCTATGTCAGTTTCACATATATTGTCTTCAAGCATTTGATGATTTTGATGTATACGAAAGTTTTGTATTTATGGGTAATTGCATATCCGTTTTTAGATATTAAAATATGGATTTCAATCCATTATATGTATTCAAGTTTTGAATATGTAAGCATCGAATATGTCAGATTTAAACAAACATATCATTGTCAGTTTGCTTCAAATGCGTCAATTTCAAATACGGAAATTCATGCCAATTACTTAAAAAATTAGCAAACTCCAGCTTTTTACATGAGTTTCAAATAAGCAGGTTTTGAAATCCCAAAACATCAAGTAAACATCAGATCTATCAAATAATATGGTTTCTACGAGTTCCATAAATGTGTAGTTGTGTATATGAGTAAGGGTCTTTGAATATAGCAATTTCAAATGCATCATATTAAAAGAGTATAAATTTGAGTATATGCTTCAAACACTTGTATGTTAGTTTCAAAATAAGTGTAGTAATTTTATGTGTATCACAGTTTTGGACACACTAAATTTTGAACATGCTCAGTTTCATATAACTGGTCACGAATAATATATGATTTCAGATATATACACAGTTTCATGTGCATATAACATTAAAATACAAGTGTATGATAATTTAGCTTTCAATTATTGTCATTTTTCCAGATATATAGAAATATATGCATCCAAAGTCTACATGTATAAGATTCCAAACCCAAGATAGTTTCATAAACATAAAGCTTTAAGAACAAAGGTTGTGGGTGTTTTAGTTTACAGAACTGCATAAGTACGAAACTTGAGAATAAAGATTTCAAATATGAAAGTTTTGCATGTGCGTTGTCTCAATTTTATTTTTATAACCACAAATGCCTAAAATTCATTTGTCAGATTTTACTTGTAACGACCTACCTTTTTGCCCGCTCCAAGTTGGTATTTAAACCAACTCGGAACGTCCAAAACGACATATTGTTTTGGCATATACCGTTTAAAACAGAACAGATGCAGAATCACAGAGTACAAAACTGCAGCAAAATAAAATTTTCTCATATCTCAGAGTTTACATAAAATTTGCACAACGGAAGAACAACATAAATTTATACATAGATTTAAATGAACATATTGTACACCTTTGTCAAGCGACGCGCGAACATGCATCTTTGCATCTCGTCTTCACGTGCCTCACCAGTTCGTTGCGAGCTGAACTCTAAGTCTGGAACACTTAGGGTCTGACTCGAGCATATTGCATAAAAGAAAACAAAACAAACACTCGAATCAGGATTAACTTTTATTTCAAGTCAGTAAACTTTGATAAATTCTAAATATAATTAATTAATCCTGTCCATTTATCAAATTAATTTGAGTGTAACAATCAGTGAACTCCCAAAATGTATAACAAGGATATCGAATACATTCATTAAAATAATTTGGCAGCAAGGTGGTGGCATCTTTCATAGCCCAGCAACATCTTAATTATAAATGTAGCTGAGCATATAAACTAAGATAAGTATGCATAAACATTGAAATTCAAAGTAGTTTGACTTCTCTAAATGGCATAAAACGTTATAACTACAGCACGCATGAAATATGCAGACTAAGGAAGCACTCATGTATATAGCAGGACTCAAATCATAAAGGTGACTAAAGATATGGTTACGAAAATCACTGTTTGGCAACAAAAATGCAAGAAAGGTACATGTATAAGTCTTGGAAATCTGACGAAAATGCACAGGAGCACAATGGGTTGATCTTGCATGTGCATAGATGGCCTTAGCATAAGAACAGAAGTTCCAGCTTAATGTAACAGGGTAACAAATTTTTAATCCTAATACCATTCTGCATATATATAAGGCCAAATCATATATGGTGATATATTAACTAGGCAAGTAATTCAGCCTTCTTATATGGAAGCAACTATACAAAATATAGTTTGTACAAAACCATATTTAAAAGTATGCAGACTCGATTTAGCTCAGGCCAAACTGCTAACAAAAGGGCATGCATGGATGTGGTCATCATATGCAGTAGGTTCAACATGGCAAAGAAACAGTGTCAACAACCATTTATCAACACACAGTCAACAATAAATCAAGGTTTTTATCAAAGTTAAGTGACTTGAAAACAAAGTTAATCAATCGTGAGCGAACTCACCTGCTAAAGGCTGTAGAAGGCAGAGCGGTGATGTTTGCAACTGGCTTAGAGATGGGTGCTGGCGATCTATTGGCAGTTGCGTGAGTTTTACGGTCGGAGAGTGAAGCTTGGACCAGAATTCGACGCAACGATTGAGAGTGACAGTCTGATTTTGCGAGGGCGTGGAGGTCGACTTAAGCGGTGTAGCGATGCGGTGAGCCTCCGATAATGACTTGCGATGCGACGAAGGAGGCGGAGGCGGATGGCGATGAGGCGGAGACCAGGTCGGTTTTAGGGTCAAAAGAAATTAACGAGATTTGGGGAAAACTGATGGAGCGATGGACATTTTCTTTGGAGGACACTTTCTGATTTTTGAGGAGGCCATTAACAAGGATCTGGGAAATTTGGGGAAAGGATGGATTTGAGAAAGAAGGGACGGTGGACCGCTGGTTTCTAAGGAATAAGGCTGATATAAAGAAAGGGACACGCGTGGTGTAAATTCAGAACAAAGCAAACACGTGGTGAACGGACGCTTAGAACAGGGACAGGTGTAAACAATACAGAAAAAGGCAAGACAAGTGGTAAATGAATTAGGGCAGCTAAATGTTTGTGAACGAAATGCAACGGTTATACTGAAAGAGGAACACGTTTAAGCAAAGGACATTTATATGTAACAACTTATATTTTCGGTTAACGGTCCAAATAAGTGCATCGTATTATATATTTCTTCTACGACTTTTTTTAAATCACTAAACCAATTAAATTTGTCAACCGATCAAATTGTTGTAAGTGAGATAATCAAACAAAAATTTTCAAATGATTAAATTAAATTTATATTTTCCAATACGAGATTTATTTTTATAGTTAGATTTTAAATATTCAAACAAAACGAACAAAGTTAATAACGCTTGTTTTGACAACATTCATGTTGGAATTAAACTCGCGAAAAGAGATTATATTTACAAAAGCATTACTACGCTCAAAGACAAATAAAAGTCCCATTTAAGTTGAAAACCGAATGCAAGTATTTATTTTAGCGTCAAGTCTTAATTTAAATTATATTTTAGACATCAAAATTCCTGGGACGTTACATTACTACTAGTTATAAGTATGGTTTCATAAACAATGGTTTTGAAAATATACAGGTTTATATATAGGTTTTTGAAAATATTGGCCTTGTAAATATAATGTTTGTCCGTTTGTACGTAATAACCTCAAGTTAGCCAAGTTTTCGAAATAGACCCATGTGCACAAGCTTTCAAAAATTATATATGGTTTCAGTTGTAAACGTAGGCTTTGAGAACATTAAGTCTTGTATACGCATGGTTTCAGACATACGCAATTTACTTAAATGGTTTGAGGAACAAAAATGAGTGACTTACGAATATATAATGATTAATTTTGAAAACATATGATTTTTAATGTGAAGGATTTCGTGTAGTCAAGGCTTCAAAATATATCATATACAATTTTGAGCATTTCATGTTTTTTGGAGATAAAAAGTTTTGTATAAATGCACCAGTTTCGTATATAACAGTTCCCAATAAAACAAGTTTTTGCCAGTCAGCTAGAGTTTAACTCCAATGATGTTGCCTACATTTGTCTCCTTGAGGTAACTTTGATCACTCTATGAGTCATCAAGTTACTTTGGAGTTATTAATATCAGCTTCACCAATAATCCGATATTAGATATAAGAATTTTGGATTTTAACAAAAACCAATTTATATGGTTTAGGTGAAAATAAAATTTCAATAATGATCTTTGTTGATTTGAATTTTTTTTAAGATGAAAAATTTACATGAACGACTCACATGAATTTCTATGTGATTGGTATACATTTAGAAAAATGATGTAACCAAAATCGCATTTTCTAGTTAATTTAAAAAAAATGAATTCTTTTTAATTTTGTAAGTTAAAATGATGTAACTGCAGGCTGAATTTCTAGTTAAGCCTGTCGGTTACCACATCTGGAATGGGTAACCAATAAAAATGTGATTTTAAAGTTTTTGATCCAATAAAGTAACATGAATTTCATAGATATAGTTATAACTATTTATTCACATTTAGCTTAAAATTATAATTTCAAATATGTTGCTTTCCCAACATCATATGAATTGGTGCAAGAAATCTCTTGTATGTTTAGTTAACTGTAACTAGCTTTTGTTTGTTTATTTATTCATTTTATTTGTTACAATATGTGCTAAAATCCTAAAACTTATGTTTCGACTTGAAGTTAACTTAAATCTTGTCTTTGCAAGTAATTTCGGTAGGACTTTTACTGAATCTTTTATAGGGGTTGTATCATCGGGAAACTGGAAAAGTAGTAACATTTAAACCCTCAGTTGCCTCATCAATATCGGGGAAACCAAACTGTAAATGTGGTTCAGAGTGGCACAAAAAGACTTTGCTCGATGTCATGCATCCAAACCTTTACCGCTTCTAAGAATTATCGTAAGTGTCCGGCTGCTCATCGATGACAGATATGGAGGACCGACTTGAATCTCCTCAATATCCTAATATAAAAGAAAGAGTTTGGTCTTCTGGCCAAAAAGGTTAGTATAGAAGCCTCTACAACCTTCCTCCTCAGCCATAAATCAAGCTCACCGGCGATTGAAAATACGGTACACTTAATTTTATTTTCTCGTTTACATTCAAAACTATAGTGTTGATACTTGCGAAAAATAATTCATTCACAAAATAAGGTACGGTTAATAATTGAATTGTCACAGTATATTTTGATATTTTAATCCGAATTATACAATAATTGAAAGGATCGGTGATTCTTTTTGCAATATTAGAGCAGTAATGGATCTGAAAAATATGTCATGCTTTGAAGTGGTAAGGTCATTGGAATGTTGAGATTAGGATCTTGGATGAATTCCTCTGAAACCAATGATCATTTTTACAAAAATGCAGAATTTTGTAATTTAAAACCTAATACGAAAATTGTCTGATTCCCATTTGCAAGCTCAAACTTTTATATCATTATTCTTTATGCAGCATTTGCTACCATTTTGTGTTCAGTAACTAAACCAATATCTGTAATGGCTAATATCATTCAGATTTTAACTAAACCAATATCGTTCAGATTTTAACTCAAATAACAAATTTTGGTCTATGGTACATTGTTCAGATTACGGATGGATTATTTCGGAGAAAACCTCGTGCCCTTTTAGTGTTCTGTTAATAGTATTTGAATCATGACCTGACGTACTAGTTTCGGTAAAATATAATAATTTTAATTCTCTCATTTTATGACTAGTAGATTATTTCATGGGTTTATAATCAATTAGAGACAGTTTTTCGCCCTTTGTCTTCCGTTTTGGAGGGCATAAATTATGAAAAGTGTGATTCTTGTATCTTATTTATGTTCTCAGCTTGCACGAAGTTTAAATTTAATAACAAAAAAAAAACGTTACTTTAATTTCCAGTGTACTTTTACGTTGGCAATAACTTACATATTTCTTTTTTAACACCAAAATAATTTTAACAAATTTGATAGCTAAGCTTTTTGTATACTTCAATATTTGTTTGAACATTGTATATACAGTAGCAAATGCAAAATATTGCAATAATTTCGTTTTTTCTCCAGGTATTTAAATTTGCGGAACTGATTCTTACATATAACGAAAATGAAGGAGTGTTGCACGAGGAAAGCAAGAAACTTGTAAAAATATACTGTATCCAACAAAGAAGAAGTCAAGATTTGTTTACTATAGCGCCCTTTATAAATAATATTTTATCCTCAGAGTCTTTTCAGCCCATGATGAATTGAATATGACAAATTTATATATTTACACACACATCACACTTAATCAAATTGAAAAAAACACCAAATCAACAAATCTGAAGTAACATTTTCTCAAATCCTACACGCTGGGACGTAAATATACTTCAACAAATTGATGCATGAAAATTTTATAGTTGAATGTAGTAAAGCATAGGGAAAGTGGAGTGGTATCGATATGAGGTTGGATCGGTAAAGACCTAGCGAATTCTGTAAATGCGAAGTTGGCTCTTGGGATTGAAAGCCAATTGAATATGACTAACTGGAGATTACCAACGTAGAGTTCCTTGAAATTACTCGTTGTATCCTATTTAATTTAAAGCCAAATTTTTTTTGGCGGAACATCGTTGGGAAGTAGTCTAATTCAGAGGCTTAATACTAGATGTATACTTTATCAGATCATATTCTTCTTCCTTTGTGAAGTGACAATCCAAATCATACAGGAAGGGTCAGTTAACGGGTATACATTGTTTTAATACATACTTTTTGTGTGTTTACTATGGAGTTTATATAACATTTTGAAATAACTAATGGAAATATCGAAATAACATTGTGACTATGTTGGTTTTGAAATTTAGTTTGTTTAACCCTAATTGATTGAATTATTTTATATTATGCCTACCATTATGTCTTCTGTGGTATAATTTAGTGCTATTATCTCCCTCGTTAGACCACTAAAGTCAAGATCTCTAATTTACATGAGTTCTGGTTGGTCCATAACCTTATAAAGCTCCTTTTATAAATTATCTATATGTTTATTCTCATTTTGGTTGAGGGCTCTATGCTCATTTTGGTTTATTTAAACCTAAGAGTTCACTAAAGATTTTATCTTCTACAATTTGATATACTTCAGCAAATAGATGCATGAAAATTTTATAGTTGAAAGCAGCAAAGTATAAGGAAAGCGGAGTGGTACCAATATGAGGTTGGATCGGTGAACACCCAGCGAATTCTGTAATTGTGAATCTGACACTTGGGATTGAAAGCCAATTGAATATGATTAATTGGAGATTACCAATGTAGAGTTCCTTGAAATTACTCCTTTTGTCCAGTTTAATTTAATCCCAAATTTTTTTGGCGGAACATGTTGGGAAGTAGTCTGATTCAGAGCCTTATAGTACAGGTACACCTTATCGGATCAAATTCTTCCTCCTTACCAATATTGTAACGTCCCAGGTTTTTTCTGCCATTTAAATTGGAATATTTAAATCTGTTTATATATTATATTGGAATTATAATGGATTTTATATCGAATTTATTTTATAAAATGGAGTTCAAATATATATATTTTATAATATAATTAAAATGAGCTCAAAACGACGCTGCACTTAGTAATATTGAATTTCAAACTTTAATTGAACATACAGGATCCGTTATAAGTCGGAATTCGATGAAACAAGAATCGTCCGGATCGATTTGATTATAATTTTCTAATGGAAGAGAAAACTGAAGATTTCATATTAATCTTATGTCGAATTCAAATTTACAAATAGTCGCTATGGAATCGTTAATAAATTATAAGGATTTAATGAATAAATAAAAAGGTATTTCTATATATTTGGATACCGTTTTAACCCGAATTTCTGAATTTTTGAGTTTAAAATATATATGGGCTATTCCGTTTTGATAAATACGATAATAATAATTTATTTATTTTATTTAAATAAGATTTGTTTTGAATTTAAATATATTTTATCGATATTTCAGGCTTTAAAAATAGTTTTCTTTTCAAACGACCTCCGTTTTCGATGAAACGAGTTTTATTGAAATGCGTACAACAAATTATTGCAGCGTTTCCGATTTGGAGCCAAACGGAGTTGTTTGGTCGGTACGCGAAATTTAAGGGTGAACCGGGGAATAAATTGGGATCTTTTTAGCGCCAATTTTGTGAACGGAGTCCGTTTCCAACGAAACCAGTTTCATTGGAACCGGAACGTTGAGACCTAACGGTGTGACCATTTTTCACTGTGCTTGAAGTTTTTGTGAAAACGACACGAATTTAATGGTTATCGATAAACGACGGTACGCGGTATAAATCAATAACCAAACTTACCCGAGACTCATCAAAATAAATAAAAATATACATGCGATATTCTTATTCATTGCAACGATACGGCAACTATTACCTATCCTAAATATGAAATGATATCTACCCAATATACGAAGAGAAATCACTGCATATCCTAAATTATATTTATGCAAGCTATAGGGAAGTTAAGCACAGCGCCTACCTATGCTAGCTGTGATGACCCTAAACTCCCATGCCACGGAAGCAAGGATAATCATTGGAATATAACATATAAACAATAACAGCAGAACAGAAATATAAAATTACACCAGGTAATTTACATAAGATTACACTATAAATAATGTCAACGTCAGAGATACACAACATAACAGGATCATACTTAGTACAGAACACAGTTTCAGCATAATATAAAATGTCTGCAGCAGAATCAAACGTAATATACATAATGAGGTCTGAACAGCATAATAGAAATGATAGAATCCATCTTCAGCTCCATATCTATCCAGAATGAACCAGCTAAAACCTGAATACAAGGTTGCCCGTGTAGAAAATAGGGGCACCCGAGTTTGCGAAGTGAAACAAACTACGAGTCAGTCATGGGACTGGTATGAGAAATCTTACTTATTCTATTTAACAATAAGGCCAATCACAAGACCACGCCACTAACGCGGAACGAGTTTACTCCATTGGATTGCCAGTGCATAGATAAAATAAATCATTTAAACAACGCAATGCTTTTTATAGACAATGAAGCCATTATAAGACTCAGGTCCCATCACACAATGCAACGCAAGCCGGAGGATAGAGTTTTACCTTATAATGGCCAAAATACGCTTGATACGTATAAATCAAAATCATTTGATATTATCACTAGTGCATATATGTTTCAAAAACAATTTCAATCATAATGTATCAATCATAGATGGCATGGGTACCATATATCATGTCGCCGTATATAGGTTTACAATCAAAACCGCACATGTCATATTGAAAGTTGGATTTCCATCATGAACCAAGACAAGGGATCATCCTTACCGAATTCGAGACAATCTAGCCTACCATGTCTCAGGCTACAGTCGCAACTGCACCTAGGATCTTCAGGGCCGGTCCTCTCTTACGTTCGAGGATTGGTTATTCCTGAACAATACGTTTCCCCGCTCTATGGGGCGTAAAAGAACCAGATGACTCAATATCCATAGGCTCCATAGTAACCGATATATCCGAGGTACCTTGCTTTCCATCATCCACATAAGTAAAAATGTCTGGGCTCCATACCATGACACCACTTCTAGCTAGAAAGAAACGCATTTCCTCCCTGCAGTCCTTCATCCCGTTTCTAGTTCATACCGGGGTGTGAAGCTCGCGAATTAACGCCATACACAAAGCTATGCTATATTAAAGTCGTGCTTTGATCATCAACCACAAGGCTCTGCTTTTCAACAAAAGCCTTGATCACTTGCATCTCAGCATGCCACATTGAAATCCCATGCCATGCGATTGATGTCAATCGATATATAACCTCTGAGCTCGTACGTCTCAGAGAAGGGTGTTAAGCAAGAGAATAAATTCTCCACCACCAAAGAGATATATATTTAATAGAAATCAATCAGCACATAATAAAATACAACGTCAGACACACAACCATTTACTAGTTCGCTCTGAGTCTGAACGAAACCGAAGGCACCTTATTCCTTGTCCCATATGTCCAATACAGGAGAGAGGCCCTCGCACATCCGAACAATCAACAAATACGTCCGGACCACTACCACTGTAAACCCTCCTGAGAGCTAACCGATCCAGGGCATTAGTATTAATCCATTCGATGTGAAGATCATCGGTCTTGCACCGTCTTCATATCTTTGACTTCTAATCGTCGATCAATTATTTGAAATGAGAATTAACTCGGCCATTTCAAATAATTCACGTATACATAGAATTCAAATCAATTCTTTTCCCATGGTTAAATTATTCGACATTCACGTTTCAATTCAATATATTAATTTCACGTCAAATACATCTAACCATCATAATATCGAATAAACCAAATAAAATCGGTTTATTTCCATTCCATATCGCTTATAATATTTTATAACGATTTTTCGCTATTTTTGTATATATAAAAATAGTCCATTTTCATCAAACGACGTTTCAGGTCATTCGATGGCACTGGTGCTGCTCTTGTCCAACTTTGAATTAGACATTTCGCAAAATCTAACCGTTGGATCTTAACGAATTTTATATCGTTGGAAAGATCTCTCCAAAGCGAACCCAACGGTTCTGGTTTCGGGAAAATCCAACAGTCGGATCTCTCGATATAATAGTTTAAAGTTACGATTTCAAAACGCGAACTGCAGCGGCGTGATTCATTTTATTTTAGTTTATGTGTGTTGCTAAAAGCACCCAAATTATTTCTTCCTAAAACGATGAGTGGCATTAGGAAGTGTAAAACTAGGTTTTTTTAGCACTACACCACCATGTGATGCTAAAAGCACCCAGATTTACACTTCCTAATACCATGCATGGTATTAGAAAGAAGAAATTTGGGTGCTTTTAGCGGCACTCTATATTTATATATATATATATATATATATTTATATATATATAATTCATTCTGGCACTGTTTTTATTCAGATTTGAATCAAACATTTCTCCAAATCTAACCGTTGGACCTCAACAAATTTTATATCATTGGAAAGATCTTTCCAAAGCGAACCCAACAGTTTCAGTTCCGGGGAAATCCAATGGTCGAATTTCTCGGTATAATCGTTTAAAATTATGATTTCAAAACGCAAACTGCAGCGGCGTTATTCTTTTTATTTTAATTATATTTTTATACATATAAATATAATTAATTCGACGATTTCCAAACCATTTTCACTTTAAAAATTTGGCTAACGCCTTTAAATTTCGAAACATTTCACCATAACCTCCTTTGTACGGAGAGGGGTTTGGAAATTTATTGGGCCATATTAAGCACCCAATAAATCCAGTATAAGCATACACAGTTTTTAATGTCATATTCTATGCCCGAGAGAGTCTGTAGAATTACTCTAGAGATAAATCTCGTCACCTCGTCTAGTATTGGAAATAAATAATCCATGTGTCGTATCTAATAACTAGAGAGACGTCATTATTGTCAAATACACCCGTGTGGGGTTTTTATTAAATCTGGAAATTTACCGTTATATTTTATTTAGTCCATATGAGTCCTCAGTTCAACCTGCAATTCAATCATCGCCATACGAGCGTCTTGCCCGTATGGTAATCTCAACCTCGTCATACAAGCTCCAAATGCTTATATGGAATATGATATACTACATAATCAATAGTTCGTCTTCGGTTCAACCTGAAATGCAGTCATCTCCATACAAGCGTCTCGCGTGTATGGTAATTCCAACCTCGTCACATAAGCTCCAAATGCTTATGTGGTATATGATAGAGTATGCTATCTTCACGAAATATGCCATGCAGTGTAGTTCAAAATTAATTGTTACTATTCTATGGTGTTGTTTATAATCTCACACAGAACAATCAGCACACCGCATCCAATAGCATTCACAGGAGTTTATATAATAAATAAAATTGCGTAGCCAACTCATTAAGGCTTACCTATTTGTCGGGCATGCAAATAAATTCTTTACTCAACAGCTGATCCATTTTTTGTTGTTCAGTATATGTACATATATGCATATCTACGCTAAAAATAATATTTTTAGCGAACAAATAATTATTTCCATACATGGTTATTTTTAACACTTCATATACGTGATAAAAATAATATTTTTGGCGAACAAAAATATATTTCAACTCATGACTATTTTTAACGGTTCATATACATGTTAAAAATATTATTTTCAATCGACAAATATTTATTTCAACCTTTGGTTATTTTTAACAGTTCATATACATGTTATAAATATTATTTTCAATCAACAAATATTTATTTCAACCTTTGATTATTTTTAACAGTTCATATACATGTTAAAAATATTATTTTCAATCAACAAATATTTATTTCAACCTTTGACTATTTTTAACAGTTCATATACATGTTAAAAATATTATTTTTCAATCGAAAAATATTTATTTCAATCTTTGGTTATTTTTAACAGTTCATACACATGTTAAAAATATTATTTTCAATCAACAAATATTTATTTCAACCTTTGACTATTTTTAACAGTTCGTATACATGTTAAAAATATTATTTTCAATCAACAAATATTTATTTCAACCTTTGACTATTTTTAACAGTTCATATACATGTTAAAAATATTATTTTCAATCAGCAAATATTTATTTCAACCTTTGACTATTTTTAACAGTTCAGATACATGTTAAAAATATTATTTTCAATCAACAAATATTTATTTCAACCTTTGGTTATTTTTAACAGTTCCTACATACAATAAAAATGCGATTTTTATTGTTAAGACATTTTATTTCAAACATGAATATTTTTAGTGATTCGATATACAATAAAAATGTGATTTTTTATTGTTCAAACAATTTATTTCAAACATGAATATTTTTATATAGTCATACATACAATAAAAATATGATTTTTATTGTCCAAACAATTTATTTCAACACAACAACTATTTTATATAGTCATTTCAGAAAATTTCTGCATTACAACGGCAGGGTAGGTAGCATCAGCACTGTGTCCAACACGGCTCCTCTGCTATCCTAGGCCTTGCAGCATTACAATACTTTCATTTACCATAATACAATTTATTTCCATAATATAATGAATTCACCACAAACAATCAACTTTGTTGCAACCACAATCAATCATTCACAACCATAACCAATTCCTACAACACAATTCTATCAAACAAATCGTCCATGGTCTGTGGACGATGGTGTCGGGAGCTACTAAGCTCTACTAAGCTCCGTCTGCTACCTGTATATTTTTATTTATTTATTTTTGAATTTAGATTGCTCACATTGGGTTCCACTCTCCAAAAGTTGTAGATAGCTCTAAAAAAAATTCCGGTCACTTCTAGAATGTAGCGCACGATGGCACGGTCCAAATGTCTCTTGTTTCACTAGATTTCGACAACATACGAAAAGATATGATTTTTATAATTAAATTCAATTTTGCAATGCTTTTTAGTGTTATAATCAGTTTAAAATATATAACCGTACCTTTCTGTTTTCGTTCAAAACTAGGTCAGGAAATTTCTTGCAATTCGTGTGGTATGAAGTCGATCAGCCTTTACCACGTGCAAGAGCAAGGAGTGGCGCACCAGGGGGTGGTAGTGCAGTCGAGATCGATCGTGCCAGGTGGCCTCGGTGGCGCGACAAACGATGCGACTTTGAGCAGGTGGTTCGACCATAATAAACGATGATAGGAGGTGCGACTTATACTGTGACACCCCACCTCCGCTAGGGTGGCTCTTGCAAGCACTCTGACTTTGGTGGGGCGTTTGAATCGGGTAAACATGCATAATGATATATCAAGGCAGAACAAGAACATGTAAATATATGTAAACAGAGTAAACAAGATAAGTAAAACAGCGGAAGATTTTCAAACTATCTCAAAACAAGTCTGGTACAACATAGCTTTCCCAATAAACAAGTCTAGATAAAATAACATCAACTGAAAACTGAAATACATAATACTATCCACAAAAATAAAAGTGATAAACCATAGCCAGCTTCATGTCCAACCGTACATGAGCCCAAAATCCCACAACAAGCGATCAGAAGTCCAAGCTAAGCTCCACTATTTCCACCCTGAGAACATGGGGGGGGGGGGAACGGAAGAAAAGAAGCGAAAGAAAACAGGTCAGTCAAAAAGACTGAGTAAGCCCTACTACGATCAGTCTATAAACTAATAAAGTTAACTGGCATGATGGAAACTGAGATGAACATAAGGATAACTACATATTGGCATGATGATTAATTAACTGGATAGATAAAGGTGTCATCGCATAATCATGGTTAAGGTTTTGCACCACAGGTGTACTAGCAAACTAACATGACTTGAATAAACAAGTATTGATCCCTTGGCCCAAGCTTTGGCCCAATAACATGAGGTGACCCGAATAACACGGTCTAATCGATCGGCTCCCTAAGCCTAACTCGTCAGGTGTTGGTGTCAATACGACCCAAACATGATTGTAGTCAGACTGTGCTAGGTCCACCCTTCGGGTGTATCAAGCCCTAGGGTGTCAACCCCGGACACCATAAACATGAGTACACAGTCTCGATCTACTGGTACCCGTGCTTGATTTCTCCGGCTACAGACTACGTGCACGACCATAGTCCGTCCGGAACTACACCGACGTACCACTCGGTCGTCGTTTTGGTCGCTTACATCAGCCCAGTAATCGTGCCCCTCCCTAGCCTAGTCCCTAGGGTCTTGATGATAAAAACTTGGGATTACTGCTGGAACGGACCCCCGTTGCTAGGATTTTCTAGTTGGGTTAAGTGTGGTTTAACCCTTCTACAAATCATGGATTAACTTGGTTAAGTGTAACGATAGGTTCACGACTTAACCCCGATTAATCCACCTAGCCCACATTGATTAAGTATTAAGTGGACCATGACTTAAACCCTAATCATGAGGCATTAATTAATTTTAATGTACCTTAACCTCTCACATTAGACTTTGTTGCGGTTACTAGTTAAGCCGGTCGGTTCCGGGTAGATTTCTACCACAACTTGGTCTAACCTCGGGTTCAAGGTACAACATGACCAACTTCTCATATTGGGTCCTATTGTTTGTAGCAACTAGTTAAGTCGGTCGGTTCCGGGTAGATTTCCGCTACAAACTCAACCCAACCTCGAGTTGGCCACACTTATATTATCTAAGTGTCATGTCCATTATGTTTTCAAAAACATAATTATAAGTTAACAAGAAATTGGGTAGACCTAACTTAATAGGTAAATTCCCAATGGGTAGACCTAACTTAATAGGTAAATTCCCAACCTTGTGTTTTTATGTCTTTTATGTTTACCCAACCCCAAACGCAGTCCCATCGCTTACATAATCGCTATAGCGCTTAAAGGATAGAAAGAGGGAACTTGGCATAATCATGACATAAAGGTGTTGAAGCCACAAGTTTAACATGGTGGCATATGAAATGTACATATGTTCATATACTCACATTAGGCCTCAAAAGCATGCATAAAACCAAACTTATCATATAAGTGATACATGGTGATAAATGATATGTAGAAATGGCCACAAGTTCGCATAACATGGTAACATGTATTAATGTTCAACCCAAACTTGCATATCATCATAAACTTGCATATCACAACATCATAAACTTGAATATCATAGCATCATAAACTTGCATATCATAGCATCATAAACTTGCATATCATAGCCTCATAAACTTGCATATCATAGCCTAACTAACTTGCATATAACCCAATCTACATCATTCATTAACTTTAGAGTTTAAAAAGAAGGTAAAAGGGCTTACTATTCTTATGAAGACACAAAACAAAGATTGAGACAAGCCCTTAAAACCCAATATGAAGATCCAATAAGAAAACCCTTGCCAAAAATCACCAAAAACTCTAGCTTTGAAAATAAAGCTTGCAACTTGATAATGAATGCAAGCTAATGATCACTCATACAACTCAAAAACACTTGTATGCATTGAAAATCCCTCATAGAAATTAATTTAGAGATTTAGGGATGAAAGTGGAGGCCATGGGAGGAATGATTTTGCCATAGTTTAGTTGTATGATAGAATAAGGATGATTTTAGGGTAGGTTAGGGTCTTATTTATAGAAGATTAGAGTGTTTTTAGGCCATTAGATTAACCCTAGGTTAGATTAGGGCCATTAGATTTCGGAACCTTCCAGAAACTAGCCCCAAAACCCAGCCCAAACCCAAAATGGTGCACCAGGCAAAACTGCCCGTGCACCCCCTGTCGACAGCCAAGTCGATAGGGCTGTCGACTTGGGGGTAACCAAGTCGACTCCCTAGTCGACAGGGCTGTCGACTTGGGTGCTCTGGCGGGAATTTTCCCGCCTAGCCCAGATGCCCCAATTTTCAAATTTCGAACCTGAAATTTGAATCTGTTTTCTTCTTGGAATTTTCTGAAAACTTCATTGGGCCTTAATCGGGTCATACGGACTCCGATTTACAAAATTTCGGACTCTATTTCGCGTATTTTTCCGAGACGAACGCAATGGCGCAGCCCGTTTCCCTTAATTCTGATTTTTAAATTAAATTCTGTCTCGATTTATGTTATAACAGGTTATTGAAAATACGGGTTGTTACATTCTCCCCTCCTTAAAGGATTTCGTCCCCGAAATCTTCAAGTTAGGAAGAACGTATCCTACCATCCAACATCCATCTACTCAGAACATCATCCACGAGCAATCATTGTCCTTACAAGATTCTAAATGTTGTATGAACATATGCAAAGGTGTGTGTATATGTACTTATCTAATGCAAATATCAATGCAAAGTATGTTAGTGAAATGTATCCACATGTATGCAAATCCCTAACATAATGTATAACATCTACATGTGTGCTCATAACATACATCCATATGCAAAGTCCATGTGATAGCATAACATATTCATCCATGAATAAGCATAAACACTCATGCATATGCAAGATGAGGAGTGTGTGAGCCGATCTAGTGCCTAATGTGTATAATGCATCCACGAGTAACCACTTGCAAACACTTGCAACCACTTGCACACATCAAGCATAACATGTTTCAAACACATGTTTCAACCAAAGGGTTTCTACCTAAGGTTCTCATGACAAGATAGGCACGACAAACTAGATAAACTAGATAAACATGGATAGCAAAAGAAAGACAAAGAGATTGAGAGTGTACCCTCAAAAAGGAATGGATAAAGCCCACGCATCTTCTCCTCGGTTTCCCAAGTTGCGTCTTCCTCGGCTTCACCCCATTGAACCTTTACCAACTTGACCTCTCGATTCCTTAGCTTCTTGGTCTCCGTCCCCAAGATACGAATCGGAGCTCTCCTCAAGGTAGCCTCTTTCTCTACTTCCACATCTTTCAGAACACTTGGCTCAACAACCTCTGCTGATTCATGTAAACACTTCCGGAGATGCGAGACATGAAAAACATCGTGTACTCCAGCCAGCTTCTCGGGCAACTCCACTCTATAAGCCACCTGCCCGATCCTCTCTATAATATGGAATGGTCCCACAAACCTCGGTGCTAACTTCCCAACAGCTCCAAATCGGACCACATTCCGCAAAGGAGAAACCTTCACGAAAACCATATCCCCAACATCAAACTCCAAATCAGTTCTTCGCTTATCAGCATAGGATTTCTGTCGGCCTTGGGCCGCTTTCATCCGTCTCCGAATCAACTCGACCTTCTCGGATGTATCTTTGATCATATCAGGCCCAAGTATAAGCTCATCTGTCGTTTCCCACCAACAAGTTGGTGACTTGCACGGCCTTCCATATAAAGCTTCAAATGGTGCCATCCCTATGCTTGCCTGATAACTGTTATTATATGCAAACTCGACGAGAGGAAGATGGTCTTCCCAAGTACCACCAAAATCCAGGATGCAAAGTCTCAACAGATCCTCGAGTACTCTATTCACCCTTTCGGTTTGACCGTCCGTCTGTGGGTGATAAGCCGTACTTAGATTCAACCTCGTCCCTATAGCTTCTTGCAAGCTATTCCAGAACTGACTTGTAAAGATTGGGTCTCGGTCACTGACTATACTGGAAGGGACTCCATGTAGTCTCACAATCTCACGAAGATATACAGACGCTAGCCAAGATGCGGTCCTCTTGCTCTTCACCGGAATGAAATGAGCACTCTTCGTAAGTCTATCCACAATAACCCAAATGCTCGTATTCCCTTTCCTTGACCTTGGTAATCCATCGATAAAATCCATGGAAATACTCTCCCACTTCCATAGTGGAACATCTAGATGATGCAATAGCCCACCGGGCTTCTTCGACTCGGCTTTAACTTGCTGGCAAATGATACATCTAGAGATGAACTCCGCCACATCCTTCTTCATCCCAGGCCAAAAGAAAATGCGCTTCATATCTTTATACATCTATCTCCGCCTGGATGTATAGTCAACTTAGAGCGATGCGCTTCCTCAAGAACTTTTCTCACTAAATCTTCCACCATTGGAACACAAAGTCTTCCGTCTCTCCTCAGCCAACCCTTGTCATCAATAGAATACCGAGCGAGATGACTAGAAGTCTCTCCTCGAATCAGCTTATCCACAATCTCCACTATTTGAGGGTCTTCTTTCTGCGAAGCCCCAACTTGATCAAGAAGGGTAGGTCTGAGGTCCAGTGATGCTAAAGAACCGGTCGTCGACTCAACGGCCAAAGAGAAATCAAAGGTTGCCACATACTCTAAATTCTTCATCTCAACAAATAGAGGACTCAGGGTCAACCTTTTTCTACTCAATGCATCTGCTACAACATTCCCCTTGCCAGGGGTATAAGCTATCTCAAAATCGTAGGACGCCAAGAATTCCATCCATCTTTGTTGCCTCAGGTTCAGATCCTTCTGTGAAAAGAGGTACTTCAAAGACTTATGATCTGTATATAACCCGAATCTCTCTCCCAGAAGATAATGGCGCCAAGCCTTGAGTGCATATACAATTGCCGCCAACTCTAAGTCATGAGTGGGATAATTCTTCTCATGCACCTTGAGTTGTCTACCGCCAAAGCATATCACTCTTCCTTCTTGCATCAGAACAGCTCCTAACCCCGTGCCACATGCGTCGGTATATACTGTAAACAACTTCCCTCCATCGGGCAAAGCTAGAACAGGTGCTGATGTGAGAGCTCTCTTGAGTCTCTGGAATGCAAGCTCGCACTCTAAATCCCAAGCAAAAACTAAGTTCTTCTTCGTCAACTTAGTGAGAGGAGCGGATATCTTCGCGAAGTTCTCAATGAACTTTCGGTAAAAGCCTGCAAGACCTAGAAAACTTCTTACTTCGGTTGCATTCTTCGGAGTCTTCCAATCCTGAACTGCAACTACCTTAACGGGATCCACCGCTAAGCCTTGCTTAGACACTATATGCCCAAGGAATCTAACTTCCCTTCTCCAAAAGTGACACTTAGAGAACTTGGCCTTCAACTGATGCGCTCTAAGCGTATCCATTACTTCCACGAGATGCCTTGCGTGCTCTTCCTCATCCTTAGAGAAGATCAGAATATCATCTACGAAGACCACGACAAACTTGTTCAAGAACTCCCTGAACACCCTACTCATCAAGTCCACGAAATATGCGGGTGCATTCGTCAAGCCGAACGGCATGACAAGCCATTCGAAGAATCCATCTGGAGTTCTGAATGCAGTCTTGTCTATACTATCTTCAGCTACTCTGAGCTGGTGGAATCCAGTAGCAAGATCAAGCTGAGAGAAAACAGAAGCACCAACAAGCTGGTCAAAGAGATCATCAATCCTCGGTAACGGGTGTCTGTTCTTCTTAGTCAGCTTATTCAACTCTCGATAGTCAACACAAAGTCGAAGAGAACCATCTGCCTTGGTAGCAAACACCACAGGCGCTCCCCATTCAGATATACTTCGTATGATGAAGTTCTTCTCAAGCAACTCTTTTACTTGCTTACTTAACTCCCATCTTTCACGCGGAGCCATGTGCCAAACGGGCAAAGAAACCGGCTTTGTATTATCCACCGGATAAATGCGGAAATCAATCTCTCACTTAGGGGGAAACCCCCTAACTTCATCAAAAACATCCGGATAATCTCGAACCACTCTCACAGACTGAAGAGTTTCCATTGACGAGTCGAGCGTTTCAAGATAGCACAACATGACGGGAACCCTTGGATTACAAGAAATTTCTAGGGCGTTTCCGAGGCGAGTCACGAGCCTCACCACCCTATGCTCACAATCAAGGATGGCTCCATATCTAGACAACCAATCCATGCCCAGTATCAATCCGTATCCCCTGAAACCAAGAACATACGCACTGCACAAGAACTCTACACTCAGTATAGAGATCCTCAAATCCTCACATATCATAGACAGATGGGCGGAACCCCCAATAGGATTTGAGACACAGACGGGATCATCTACCAAGCTAGTACTAAGGTGCAAACTATCAACAAGATCAGATGAGATAAAGCTATGCGATGCACCAGAATCAAACAAGGTACGAATTGGAAAATCAGAAATATATACAAGGCTTTCAACAGAAATACTACCTCGATCGGGAACTGGAGCGGCATTGAGAGCATGAACTTGCCCTCCTGAAGGTCCAGCACGCTGAGTCTGACCCTGTCCTTGCCTCTGCTTCTTCGGGCAATCTTTGCTGAAATGTCCAGTCTCACCGCAGAAAAAGCATTCACCATTCTTCCTTTTCCCCTTCTTACAATCCTTAATAAGATGCCCATCTGAACCGCAATAATGGCACTTCCCCTTGCTGTTATTGCTCTTGTTGTTGTTGTTCCCCTTGTTGCCTTGACTCTTGGTCTTGTTCTTATTCTGATTGCCTTGACTGCTTTGACCACTTGAACTACCCTGGTTTCCCTTCCACTGGGAATCAGTCTTCTTAGCTTGAGTATCACTCAACTTGATCTCTTTCTTGCCATCTCCCTGAAGAAATGCCATATTAACCAAGCTCTCAAACGTGGCTCCATGGGGAACATGTGACATAGCCAATGCCTGCAACGGCTCATTCAATCCCCTAGCAAAACGAAGAGCCTTCTTCTCAGGAGTATTCACCATATCCAAGCCAAAACGAGCTAACTGATTGAACTTGTTCACATATTCTTTGACAGACATATCTCCTTGTTTCAAAGCTATGAACCTCTCCATTTGTAGATTCTCCTCAGCAGAAGATAGAAACTTAAGCATAAATCTGGCCCTGAAATCGGCCCAAGTCTCAACAGGCCTAGTACCATTGGTGACTTTCCACCAATGAGCGCCTTCATCCTTCATAAGCCAAACCGCCAACAAGATCTTCCTCTGATCATCTAACCCAAAGATAGCAAACAAATCCTCAGTCTCTTTCAACCAATTTCTGGTCTCTACAAAAGTCTCGGTGCCTTGAAAGTTCTTGCCACCCATTGCTTTGAAATCTTTGCAAGTCTTCGTGAAGTTAGGTTGAGGCTGCTGAGGAGGAGGAGGAGGAGGAACCTCAGCGACAGGAGGAGGAGGAACATTAACCACCGGAGGAGGAGTAACATTTGCGGGGCCGACCTCGGTCGCCCTAGCCTCTATAAGTCTCCTATACAAACCAGGTACTTGTACTCCCTCCGGAATAGCAAAGTTATCAGCCATATTGAAAACGAAAAAGAAGGTAGATTCAGAATGGAGAAAACGAAGGAATTTTTGCTAATGGCTTTTTGGGGAATAGACTTTAAGATAAACTAGACTTTTCTTTGGAAAATACTTTATACTTGATTTGAAAATAGTTTTCCAAAAGTTTTAAAAACCTTTTGTTCCTTCTCGTAAACCATATGCTCTGATACCAAATGTGACACCCCACCTCCGCCAGGGTGGCTCTTGCAAGCACTCTGACTTTGGTGGGGCGTTTGAATCGGGTAAACATGCATAATGATATATCAAGGCAGAACAAGAACATGTAAATATATGTAAACAGAGTAAACAAGATAAGTAAAACAACGGAAGATTTTCAAACTATCTCAAAACAAGTCTGGTACAACATAGCTTTCCCAATAAACAAGTCTAGATAAAATAACATCAACTGAAAACTGAAATACATAATACTATCCCCAAAAATAAAAGTGATAAACCATAGCCAGCTTCATGTCCAACCGTACATGAGCCCAAAATCCCACAACAAGCGATCAGAAGTCCAAGCTAAGCTCCACTATTTCCACCCTGAGAACCTGGGGGGGGGGGGGGAACGGAAGAAAAGAAGCGAAAGAAAACAGGTCAGTCAAAAAGACTGAGTAAGCCCTACTACGATCAGTCTATAAACTAATAAAGTTAACTGGCATGATGGAAACTGAGATAAACATAAGGATAACTACATACTGGCATGATGATTAATTAACTGGATAGATAAAGGTGTCATCGCATAATCATGGTTAAGGTTTTGCACCACAGGTGTACTAGCAAACTAACATGAATTGAATAAACAAGTATTGATCCCTTGGCCCAAGCTTTGGCCCAATAACATGAGGTGACCCGAATAACACGGTCTAATCGATCGGCTCCCTAAGCCTAACTCGTCAGGTGTTGGTGTCAATACGACCCAAACATGATTGTAGTCAGACTGTGCTGGGTCCACCCTTCGGGTGTATCAAGCCCTAGGGTGTCAACCCCGGACACCATAAACATGAGTGCACAGTCTCGATCTACTGGTACCCGTGCTTGATTTCTCCGGCTACGGACTACGTGCACGACCATAGTCCGTCCGGAACTACACCGGCGTACCACTCGGTCGTCGTTTTGGTCGCTTACATCAGCCCAGTAATCGTGCCCCTCCCTAGCCTAGTCCCTAGGGTCTTGATGATACAAACTTGGGATTACTGCTGGAACGGACCCCCGTTGCTAGGATTTTCTAGTTTGGTTAAGTGTGGTTTAACCCTTCTACAAATCATGGATTAACTTGGTTAAGTGTAACGATAGGTTCACGACTTAACCCCGATTAATCCACCTAGCCCAAATTGATTAAGTATTAAGTGGACCATGACTTAAACCCTAATCATGAGGCATTAATTAATTTTAATGTACCTTAACCTCTCACATTAGACTTTGTTGCGGTTACTAGTTAAGCCGGTCGGTTCCGGGTAGATTTCTACCACAACTTGGTCTAACCTCGGGTTCAAGGTACAACATGACCAACTTCTCACATTGGGTCCTATTGTTTGTAGCAACTAGTTAAGCCGGTCTGTTCCGGGTAGATTTCCGCTACAAACTCAACCCAACCTCGAGTTGGCCACACTTATATTATCTAAGTGTCATGTCCATTATGTTTTCAAAAACATAATTATAAGTTAACAAGAAATTGGGTAGACCTAACTTAATAGGTAAATTCCCAATGGGTAGACCTAACTTAATAGGTAAATTCCCAACCTTGTGTTTTTATGTCTTTTAAGTTCACCTAACCCCAAACGCAATCCCATCGCTTACATAATCGCTATAGCGCTTAAAGGATAGAAAGAGGGAACTTGGCATAATCATGACATAAAGGTGTTGAAGCCACAAGTTTAACATGGTGGCATATGAAATGTACATATGTTCATATACTCACATTAGGCCTCAAAAACATGCATAAAACCAAACTTATCATATAAGTGATACATGGTGATAAATGATATGTAGAAATGGCCACAAGTTCGCATAACATGGTAACATGTATTAATGTTCAACCCAAACTTGCATATCATCATAAACTTGCATATCACAACATCATAAACTTGCATATCATAGCATCATAAACTTGCATATCATAGCATCATAAACTTGCATATCATAGCCTCATAAACTTGCATATCATAGCCTAACTAACTTGCATATAACCCAATCTACATCATTCATTAACTTTAGAGTTTAAAAAGAAGGTAAAAGGGCTTACTATTCTTATGAAGACACAAAACAAAGATTGAGACAAGCCCTTAAAACCCAATATGAAGATCCAATAAGAAAACCCTTGCCAGGAATCACCAAAAACTCTAGCTTTGAAAATAAAGCTTGCAACTTGATAATGAATGCAAGCTAATGATCACTCATACAACTCAAAAACACTTGTATGCATTGAAAATCCCTCATAGAAATTAATTTAGAGATTTAGGGATGAAAGTGGAGGCCATGGGAGGAATGATTTTGCCATATTTTAGTTGTATGATAGAATAATGATGATTTTAGGGTAGGTTAGGGTCTTATTTATAGAAGATTAGAGTGTTTTTAGGCCATTATATTAACCCTAGGTTAGATTAGGGCCATTAGATTTCGGAACCTTCCAGAAACTAGCCCCAAAACCCAGCCCAAACCCAAAATGGTGCACCAGGCAAAACTGCCCGTGCACCCCCTGTCGACAGCCAAGTCGACAGGGCTGTCGACTTGGGGGTAACCAAGTCGACTCCCAAGTCGACAGGGCTGTCGACTTGGGTGCTCTGGCAGGAATTTTCCCGCCTAGCCCAGATGCCCCAATTTTCGAATTTCGAACCTGAAATTTGAATCTGTTTTCTTCTTGGAATTTTCTGAAAACTTCATTGGGCCTTAATCGGGTCATACGGACTTCGATTTACAAAATTTCGGACTCTATTTCGCGTATTTTTCCGAGACGAACTCAATGGCACAACCCGTTTCCCTTAATTCTGATTTTTGAATTAAATTCTGCCTCGATTTATGTTATAACAGGTTATTGAAAATACGGGTTGTTACATATACGGATTTGAAGCTGGAGTGGAGATCTACAAAAACCTCAACTGGAGCAAAGGATTTTATTGCGTGGATTGGGAGGAAACGAGGAGAGAAGGAATGAAAAGTTGCCGTCGTCGATACTGGAGAGGATCTGGGGTTTTTCACGATTTTTTAGAAAATAAAATAATAAAAGGAATTTTATTATTGGCCGATACTTATATAAATTCCAAAAATAGTGTTTTCCTACCCGAACTCCAAATCAAACCCAACGATTGACTCCCCGAGCTAAATACCCCCATTCCGGACACAATGGAATATGTTTCGTAAGACCAATCGACTGCTTCAGTCAGTTATTCTTCAAATTAAAATATAAAACATTCAAATTCGGATTTGAACGTATATTTTAATTTACCGAGGCCACATACTAATTCCAACAATTCCAGAAAAATAAATCTAGCTATGTTTAGACGATACGGTCCCATAAAATTAATTTCATCAAATTTGGAGACCGTTTGAAAAATGGTCTTTTTCTGATCGATCCAATTCAAACTGAAATTACCAAACGCGTTTTCCTTTGCCATGATCGCATATTAATTCCAAAAATTATGGAAATTGGAATCTAGCAATAAATTGACATTCCGAATCCAACCAAAGTGGTTTCGTCGAAAACGGAGGTCGTTCGCAAAATGTCTATTTTTAAGGGCTATATTTATATTAAATTCCATTGCGACTATTCTGAATATTCAACTGGCCATAACTTTTTATTTCCACGACAATTTTTCAGATTCGTTAGAAAGATATAATTAAACAGATTCAAATATTTTTGGTATTACTGAAATCCGATTTATTTTGAATCATGTACATGCAGTCAAAGTTCAAAGTTGAATTTTCAAACTGTCGCGCTATTTTAAGCTCGTTATATAATTAAAATAAATTTATTCGTTCTAACTTTGAGTTAAATAAATTTTTAGTCATTATTATTTAAAATAAATTATTTTAAATATTCTAAATTCATTAAAATAGCCAAATTAAAAAATTAAAATTAGTTCTGATTTTCCGGGTTGTTACAATCTCCCCCACTTAAAACTTTTCGTCCCCGAAAAGGAAACAACAGTAAAGTAGGAAACAAAACGGAAAATAGAATATACTGTAAATGTACCTTGTACCAGAGCTAATCAGAGATGTCCACTCTGCACTTGGGATAAGCCTTCTTAATGCTATCTTCTGTCTCCCATGTACAGTCTTTAGGATCACCGCTCCACTGCACTTTGACTAAATGAACCTTCTTGTTCCTTAGCACTTTAGTTTCTATGCCAATAATCTTTATTGGCTCCCTTTTCACAGCTAATTTCGAGGTAATATCCAAATCTTGTTGCGCTGCTTCTTCAACGACCAAGTCTGGATCATGCACATGTTTACGAAGTTGAGACACGTGAAATACATCATGCACTCCGGGCAACCAGTCAGGTAACTGAACTATGTAAGCAAGAGTTCCAATCCTTTCTAGTATAGGAAATGGACCTATAAATCTAGGCGCCAACTTCCCTGTCTTCCCGAATCTGACTACTCCTCTCATCGGAGAAACTCTCAGATATACATAGTCACCAACAGTGAATGTTAAATCTCTTCTTCTAGAATCTGCATAACTCTTCTGTCGGCTTTGAGCTGCTTGCAGTCGCTTCTTAATGAAATCGACTTTATCTGAAGCTTCACGGATCATATCAGGACCCAATAACCCAACATGCGGGAGATCTACATGGTCGACCATACAATGCTTCGAATGGTGACATTCCCAAGCTCATTTGGTAGCTGCTATTATATGAGAACTCAGCCAAATGCAAGTGATCTTCCCACGATCCTCCAAAATCAATAATACATGCCCGCAATAAATCTTCTAGTATACGATTCACCCTCTCAGTTTGGCCATCTGTTCGAGGATGATATACGGTGCTAAGGTTTAACTTTGTTCCCAGCTCTGCCTGGATTGCTTCCCAGAATTTACAAGCGAATATCGGATCACGATCACAAACAATACTACTGGGAAATCCATGTAGTCTAATGATCTCCTTGAAATAAATCTGCACCAGGTTCAAAGCCATTCTATTTGATCTGACAGGTATAAAATGGGCGGTCTTCGTGAAACGATCTACGATCACCCATATACTGTCATTTCCTTTCTTGGTCTGGGCAACCCATCTATGAAGTCCATGGAAATTTGCTCCCACTTCCAATTTGGAACCTCCAACGTTTGTAATAGTCCGGCGAGTTTTTGTTGATCACTCTTGACTTGTTGGCAAGTGGAACACCTGCTAACGTATAAGGAAATGTCTCTTTTCATAGATCTCAACCAGAAGGTGCGTTTGATATTATTATACATTTTACTCACTCCTGGATGGATACTAAGTTTGGATTTGTGACATTCGTCTAGTACTTCTCTCCGGAGCTCAAGAATTGTTATCAATCTGAAAACTCGACGGTTCGCTTTTCTGAATTCTCTCTCTGATCCTCTGAATGAAGTGATCATCCCTCTGAAGAACAAATATTTTATCAATCAATGAAGGCGTAATAATAAAATTAGCGATGATCGCATTCTTTTTGCTAAGCGCATCAGCCACAACATTGGATTTCCCAAGAGTATACAATATATCTAGATCGTACGCTGCAAGAAATTCTAGCCAACGCTGCTGTCTCAGATTTAAATCCTTCTGGGTGAACAAATACTGTAACGGCTTGTGATCTGTATATAATTAGAACTTCTCACCCTATAGATAATGCCTCTAGATTTTCAAAGCGAACACGATGGCTAACAACTAAAGATCATGAGTAGCATATCTCTTCACTTGCGGTTTCAACCGACGGCTAGCATAAGCAACTACTTGGCCTCTTTGCATTAATATCGCACCAGCACCTTCAATAGAAGCATCTGTATAGACTGTCAAATCTTGATTACCGCCGATAACATTTAACATTGGAGCAGTAGTTAATCTTAATTTCAGCTCTTGGAAAGATGCCTCACATTCTGGAGTCCAATTAAAGCTTGTGTTCTTCTTAGTAAGCTACGTTAATGGACTAGATAGATTCGAAAAATCTTTAACAAATTTATGATAATAACTATCCAATCCCAGAAAACTACGGACTTCTGTGAGTGTACTAGGCTGTTTCCAATCTGGAATAGCTGTAATTTTGCTTGGATCCACATAAATTCCTTCTTTTGATACAACGTGTCAAAAGAACTTCACTTCTTCTTGCCAGATTTAGTAAATTTAGCTTTTAAAACATTCTTTTTGAGAATTTCCAAAACTTGTTCCAAATGTTTAGTGTGCTCGCTATTTGACTTAGAGAAGATCAATATGTCATCAATGAAAACCAATACGAATTTATTCAAGACTTCTCTGAATACCCTGTTCATTAGATCGACAAAATAAGCTGGAGGTAACATAAGCCGAACGACATTACTAACCACTCATAGAATAAGTCTGGACCTCTGAATGCTGTCAAAGGAAAACATTCTTCGGCAATTCGCAGGTGATGGAAACCTGTAGCTAGGTCCATTCTTGGAAATACTTACGCTCCATTCAAACGATCCAACAAATCATCAATTCACGGCAATGGATATTTATTCTTCAATGTCTGCTTATTCAAGTCACGATAATCTACACATAGTCTGAGAGTACCGTCCAACTTTGGGACAAACACCACTGCTTCTCCCCAATTAGAGAAACTAGGCCTGATCAGACCTTTCCATAGTAATTGTCGAGTCTGGTCCCCCAATTCTTCCTTCTCCTTTAAAGTCATTCTTCGAATAGGATGCACAACTGGCCTTGCATTCAGAACTAGATTGATTCTGAAATCAATTTATCTACGCGGAGGTAAGCTATCCACTTCTTCAAACACATCCGCATAATTTTTAACAATAGGAATATCCTCGATTAAAGTGGGAGTAACTTCCAGAGCAGCCCAAAATTCTTTTCTATCTGAATCTGAGCCTACGCATGGTATGATAATATATCCAAGCTTCGTTTTAACTTTAACCACTCTTTCTGCACATTTATCCTCGGCTTCAAATTTGGTTAACCAATCCAGCCCTAGAACGATATCAAATTCAGAAAGATTCAGAACAATTAAATCAAAGGGAAACCGGTAACTAGAATAAGAAACGGGCACTCTACAATACAAATCGAGAACAAGAGAACCTCCTATTGGATTATGAACTCTAATTGATTCCTTAAGGTTCCTTGGTTTTAACTTTAACTTATTGACTGTATTGTTTGAAATGAAACTTAGCGACGCGCCCGTGTCAAACAATACTTTAACTGGTATATTGCTAACAGTTAGCGTGCCTTCCAAAACATCTGGCCTTTGCTGACTAGCTGAGGGTGTTGGAGTTTCTGCTTCTTTATATACATGAGCTACTTTAGCCTTCTTTAATAGCAGGCAATCCTTTGCAAGATGACCAGCCTGATGGCAATTATAGCATCCCTGCTCTCCTGAAGCCTCTTATCGGTTTTAAATCCTTTCTTCCTTTGTTTCTTCGTAGATTTGCAGTTCCTTATCGAATGCCCTTCCTTATTACACTTGAGACCAACGACTGTTTTTTCCTTTTTCCGATTGGCTTTAGGCCTCTTACTGACCTCAGACTTCGTACTTGCCTCGGGTTGCATACTTGTCTATGGGCTATCAGTTTCGAACTTCCTTTTGTTGCTAGAACCGACTTCCTCTTCGTCCTCCAAAAGACCTTGCTTATCAAGATCTTCATAGCAATAATCCATGTATATCATTTCAGAAAAAGGAAGATTCACATGTGCAGTTACACTACTTTTGTATTTTCTTTGAAGTCCATTAATAAACCTCAAATTCTTCCTCAAAGGATCTTCAATTAGCCTCGGGGCAAAACGAGAAAGTTTGTTGAATTTATCCTGATACTCCTGGATGGTCATATCTCCTTGTTTCAGATAGTAGAACTCATCGTATAGCCGCTCAGTTGCTTCTAGAGGAATAAATCTTTCTTTGAAAATTTCTTTAAATGTATCCTAGGTAATATTACCTTCTGGATTATTCTTAGTAACCGTTTCCCACCAGATTAAAGCTTCGTCTTAGAGTGCCCAAGATGCCGGTAATCTTTTCTGATCATCGCTCAGCTTTAAACCTTCAAAAATTCACTCTGCAGAATGCATCCATGCTTGTGTTCCAATAATGGATTCTTTTCCCGAGAATGGCAATCCACCCAGATTTCGATACTTCTTTAATAGAGCTTCTATATCTGATTCTGGCTGTGGAAGCACGATTGGCTCATTAGGTTGTTGAACTATAGAATTACTTCTTCTGGTTCTGCCACTCATTTTCTACTATGCATGCAAATGGCAGACAAAGAGTCAGGCCAACAGAAAAGATATTATAAAGCATAAAGACATATATTTTAAATGTATATGCATCTATTAGGGTGTACTTTATTCTGCTATACTCATTCCAGGATATTGCTGATCCTATCTGTAATGAGTTACTCGCAATAGAATACTACTGATTCTATTTCTAACGAGTTCGTTAATATGTTATGTTTCGGAACTAAGATTAATCAAAACTCCGATACCAGCTGTGATGACCCTAAACTCCCGTGCCACGGAAGCAAGGATAATCATTGGAATATAACATATAAACAATAACAGAAGAACAAAAATATAGAATTACACCAGATAATGTACATCAGATTACACTGTAAATAATGTCAACATCAGAGTTACACAACATAACAGGATCATACTTAGTACAGAATACAGTTTCAGCATAATATAAAATGTCTGCAGCAGAATCAAACATAATATATGTAATGAGGTCTGAACAGCATAATAGAAATGATAGAATCCATCTTCAGCTCTATAGCTATCCAGAATGAACCAACTAAAACCTGAATACAAGGCTGCCCGTGTAGAAAATAGGGGCACCCGAGTTTGCAAAGTGAAACAAACTGCGAGTCAGTTATGGGACTGGTATGAGAAATCTTACTTATCCTATTTAACAATAAGGCCAATCACAGGACCACGCCGCTAACGCGGAATGGGTTTACTCCATTGGATTCCCAATGCATAAACAAAATAAATCATTTAAACAACACAATGCTTTTTATAGAAAATGAAGCCATTATAAGACTCAGGTCCCATCACACAATGCAGCGCAAGCCGGAGGATAGAGTTTTACCTTATAATGGCCAAAATATGATTGATACGTATAAATCAAAATCATTTGATATTATCACTAGTGCGTATATGTTTCAAAAACAATTTCAATCATAATATATCAATCATAATGTATCAATCGTAGACGGCATGGGTACCATATATCATGTCACCATATATAGGTTTACAATCAAAACCACACATGTCATATTGGAAGTTGGATTTCCATCATGAACCAAGGCAAGAGATCGTCCGTACCGAATTCGAGACAATCTAGCCTACCATGTCTTAGGCTACAGTCGCAACTGCACCTAGGATCTTCAGGGCCGGTCCTCTCTTACGTTTGAGGATTGGTTATTCCTGAACAATACGTTTCCCCGCTCTATGGGGCATAAATGAGCCAGATGACTCAATATCCATAGGCTCCGTAGTAACCGATATATCCGAGGTACCTTGCTTTCCATCATCCACATAAGTAAAAATGTCTGGGCTCCATACCATGACACCACTTCTAGCTAGAAAGAAATGCATGTCCTCCCTGCAGTCCTTCATCCGGTTTCTGGTTCATACCGGGGTGTGATGCTCGCGAATTAATGCCATACACAAAGCTATGCTATATTAAAGTCGTGCTTTGATCATCAACCACAAGGCTCTGGTTTTCAACAAAAGCCTTGATCACTTGCATCTCAGCATGCCACATTGAAATTCCACGCCATGCGATTGATGTCAATCGATATATAACCTCTGAGCTCGTACGTCTCAGAGAAGGGTGTTAAGCAAGAGAATAAATTCTCCGCCACCAAACAGATATATATTTAATAGAAATCAATCAGCACATAATAAAATACAACGTCAGACACACAACCATTTACTAGTTCGTTCTGGGTCTGAACGAAACCGAAGGCACCTTATTCTTTGTCTCATATGTCCAATACAGGAGAGAGGCCCTCGCACATCCGAACAATCAACAAATACATCCGGACCACTACCACTGTAAACCCTCATGGGAGCTAACCGATCCAGGGCATCAGTAGTAATCCATTCGATGTGAAGATCATCGGTCTTGCACCGTCTTCATATCTTCGACTTCTAATCGTCGATCAATTATTTGAAATGAGAATTAACTCGGCCTTTTCAAATAATTCACGTATACATAGAATTCAAATCAATTCTTTTCCCATGGTTAAATTATTCGACATTCACGTTTCAATTCAATATATTAATTTCACGTCAAATACATCAAAACATCAGAATATCCAATAAACCAAATAAAATCGGTTTATTTCCATTCCATATCGCTTATAATATTTTATAACGATTTTTCGCTATTTTGTATATATAAAAATAGTCCATTTTCATCGAACGACGTTTCAAGTCATTCGATGGCACTGGCGCTGCTCTCGTCCAAATTTTAATTAGACATTTTGCAAAATCTGACCGTTGTATCTTAACGAATTTTAAATCATTAGAATGATCTCTCCAAAGCGAACCCAATGGTTCTGGTTTCGGGAAAATTCGACGGTCCGGATCTCTCGATATAATCGTTTAAAGTTACGATTTCAAAACACGAACTACAGCGGCGTGATTCATTTTATTTTAGTTTATATATATATATATATATATATATATATATAAAATTCGTTCTGCTGCTTTTTTTATTCAGATTTGAATCAAACATTTCTCCAAATCTAACCATTGGATCTCAACAAATTTTATATCATTGGAAAAATCTTTCCAAAGCGAACCCAACAGTTTCAATTCTGGGGAAATCCGATGTTCGGATTTCACTATATAGTCGTTTAAAATTACGATTTCAAAACGCGAACAGTAGCGGCGTTATTCTTTTTATTTTAATTATATTTATATATATATATATATAATTAATTCAACGATTTCCAAACCATTTTCACTTTAAAAATTTGGCTCACGCCTTTAAATTTTGAAAATTTTCACCATAACCTCCTTTGTACGGAGAGGGGTTTGGAAATTTATTGGGCCGTATTAGACACCCAATAAATCCAGTATAAGCATACATAATTTTTAGTGTCCTATTCTATGCCCGATGGAGTGTGTAGAATTATTCCAGAGATAAATTTCGTCACCTCGTCCAGTGTTGGAAATAAATAATCCATGTGTCGTATCTAATAACTAGAGAGACGTGATTATTGTCAACTCTACACCCGTGTAGGGGTTTTTATTAAATTTGGCAATTTACCGTTATATTTTATTTAGTCCGTATCAGTCCTCAGTTCAACCTACAATTCAATCATCGCCATAAGAGCGTCTTTCCCGTATGGTAATTTCAACCTCGTCATACAAGCTCAAAATGCTTATATGGAATATGATATGCTATGTAATCAATAGTTCGTCTTCGGTTCAACCTGAAATGCAGTCATCTCCATACAAGCGTCTCGCGTGTATGGTAATTCCAACCTCGTCGCATAAGCTCCAAATGCTTATGTGGTATATGATAGAGTATGCTATCTTCACGAAGTATGCCATGCAGTGTAGTTCAAAATTAACTGTTACTATTCTATGGTGTTGTTTATAATCTCACACAGAACAACCAGCGCACAACATCCAATGGCATTCACAAGAGTTTATAAAATAAATAAAATTGCGTAGCCAACTCATTAAGGCTTACCTATTTGTTGGGCACGCAAATAAATTCTTTACACAACAGCTGATCCATTTTTCTTGTTCAGCATATGTACATAAATGCATATCTACGCTAAAAATAATATTTTTAGCGAACAAATAATTATTTCCATACATGGTTATTTTTAACACATCATATACGTGATAAAAATAATATTTTTGGCGAATAAAAATATATTTCAACTCATGACTATTTTTAACGGTTCATATACATGCTAAAAATATTATTTTCAATCAACAAATATTTATTTCAACCTTTGGTTATTTTTAACAGTTCATATACATGTTATAATATTATTTTTAATCAACAAATATTAATTTCAACCTTTGACTATTTTTAACAGTTCATATACATGTTAAAAATATTATTTTCAATCAACAAATATTAATTTCAACCTTTGGTTATTATTAACGGTTCATATACATGTTAAAAATATTATTTTCAATCAACATATATTTATTTCAACCTTTGTCTATTTTTAACAGTTCATATAAATGTTAAAAATATTATTTTCAATCAACAAATATTTATTTCAACCTTTGGTTATTTTTAACAGTTCATATACATGTTAAAAATATTATTTTCAATCAACAAATATTTATTTCAACCTTTGACTAATTTTAACAGTTCATATACATGTTAATAATATTATTTTCAATCAACAAATATTTATTTCAACCTTTGGCTAGTTTTAAGAGTTCATATACATGTTAAAAATATTATTTTCAATCAACAAATATCTATTTCAACCTTTGACTATTTTTAACAGTTCATATACATGTTAAAAATATTATTTTCAATCAACAAATATTTATTTCAACATTTGGTTATTTTTAACAGTTCCTACATACAATAAAAATGCGATTTTTATTGTTAAAACATTTTATTTCAAACATGAATATTTTTAGTGATTCAAATATACAATAAAAATGTGATTTTTATTTTTCAAATAATTTATTTCAAACATGAATATTTTTATATAGTCATACATACAATAAAAATATGATTTTTATTTTCCAAACAATTTATTTCAACACAACAACTATTTTATATAGTCATTTCAGAAAATTTCGGCATTACAACGGCAGGGTAGGTAGCACCGGCACCGTGTCCAACACGGCTTCCCTGCTATCCTAGGCCTTGCATCATTACAATACTTTCATTTTCCATAATACAATTCATTTTCATAATATAATGAATTCACCATAAACAATCAAATTTGTTGCAACCACAATCAATCATTCACAGCCACAACCAATTCCTACAACACAATTCTATCAAACAAATCGTCCATGGTCTGTGGATGATAGTGTCAGAAGCTACTAAGCTTTGCCTGCAACCTATATATTTTTTTAATTTATTTTTGAATTTAGATTGCTCACATTGGGTTCCACTCCTCCAAAAATTGTAAATAGCTCTAAAAAAATTCCGGTCACTTCTAGAATGTAGCGCACGATGTCACGGTCCCAATGTCTCTTGTTCACTGGATTTCGACAACATACGGAAAAGATATGATTTTTATAATTAAATTCAATTTTGCAACGCTTTTTAGTGTTATAATCAGTTTAAAATATATAACCGTACCTTTCTGTTTTCGTTCAAAACTAGATCACGAAATTTCTTGCAATCCGTGTAGTATGAAGCTGATCAGCCTTTACCACGTCGAAGAGCAAGGAGTGGCGCACCAGGGGGTGGTGGTGCGGTCGATATCGATGGTGCCAGGTGGCCTCGGCGGCGCGACAAACGATGCGACTTTGAGCAAGTGGTTCGACTAGAATACACGACGATAGGAGGTGTGAATTATACGAATTTGAAGCTGGAGAGGAGATCTACAAAAACCTCAACTAGAGCAAAGAATTTTATTGCGTGGATTGGGTGGAAACGAGGAGAGAAGGAAGGAAAAGTTGTCGTCGTCGATACTGGAGAGGATCGGGGGTTTTTCACGATTTTTTAGAAAATAATATAATAAAAGGAATTTTATTTTTGGACGATATTTATACAAATTCCAAAAATAGTGTTTTCCTACTCGAACTCCAAATCAAACCCAACGACTGACTCCCCTAGTTAAATACCCCTATTCCGGACATAATGGAATATGTTTCGTAAGCCCATTCGACTGTTTCAGTCAGTTATTCTTCAAATTAAAATATAAAACATTTAAATTCAGATTTGAACGTATATTTTAATTTGCCGGGGCCACATACTTATTCCAAACATTCCATAAAAATAAATCTAGCTATGTTTGGACGATACGGTCCCAACAAAACTAATTTCATCGAATTTGGAGACCGTTTAAAAGATGGCCTTTTCCGGTCGATCCAATTCAAACTGAAATTACCAAACGCGTTTTTCTTTGCCACGCTCACATATTAATTCCAAAAATTATGGAAATTGGAATCTAACAATAAATTGACATTCCGGATCCAACCAAAGTGGTTTCGTTGAAAACGGAGGTTGTTTGCAAAATGTCTATTTTTAAGGGCTATATTTATTTTAAATTCTGTAGCGACTATTCTGAATATTCAACTGGCCATAACTTTTTATTCCCGCTATGAAATTCCAATTTTTCATATTCGTTAGAAAGATATAATTAAACAGATTCAAATATTTTTGGTTTTACTGAAATCCGATTTTATTTTGAATCATGTACATTCAGTCAAAGTTCAAAGTTGAATTTTCAAACTGCCGTGCTATTTCAGGCTCGTTATATAATTAAAATAAATTTATTCGTTCTAACTTCGATTTAAATAAATTTTTAGTCGTTATTTTTAAAAATAAATTATTTTAAATATTCTAAATTCATTAAAATAGACAAATTAAAATTTTTAAATTGGTTCTGGTTTTCCGGGTTGTTACGCTAACAGTACACCAAAACCATATGCATATCCTGTTCTTCTGCATGCTACCCCTTGCCAACTTATGTCGAAATGAAATGAATGATATGAGACAACTCACGCAGCCTCACAGGTCACAGTTACACCGTAACTCAGCACAGCTATCCTATAACATTTAAAATAGGCATCACATGTTTTCTCTACTGTTTGTTTCCAGTCTCAAGTCTCTCATTAGCTCAATGATGAAATGTATAACCATACAAATGGTCACTTGATCGAGCCCTATCAAATGCATCATGTCTGTTACTTTAAATAGAAGGAAAAGCTACCCCTTTCCTCTCGTATATCAAACCAACCTTTTCTCTTTAATCCTATTTTAACAGTTCACAGCTATCCTATATATGTGAATAGAATAGGCTGCAAAAGCTAGAAGCCCAGCTACTATGTGTCTACAACGACTGTACATATATTGTCAACATCACAATGTAAACTCCTGAAATGAAAACACAATACCAACCTATCCTCTTAGACTGCAACTACCAATCTAATAGCCTTGACACCCAAGGTGTCTCCTTTGTAAATACACACGAGCTTCATTTTCCCTACAACGCGCAAATGTCCCCTCCACGTAAACAAATCATCGCAGTAACAGTATATTTATTTATGTATGTATAATAATTATAAAAAAAGAAGAGAAAAGAGTGGAGTCCTATGCTCGAACAGAACTGTGTGAAGCAGTGTACGGAGTAGGGGAGATGCTGTTCGAACTGACGAAGGAATGGAGCGTTGAGGCGGGAGTTCGTGAGTGGTGCGTGAACGGGGTATGGGTGAACAAGGAGTTCACGCTGGAATGAGGGGTTTGTGCATGTTATTGTCGGCATGCTGTTGCGAGAGATGGGGTGGTTGGATACGTGGCCTTTTAGCCGCGGTGGAACATGATGGATAACATTGCAGAGACATGGGGAAGCTGAAGCGCGCAGAATGTATGATGGGGAGGCTTTTGTTCAACAGCAGTGTATGGGGGTATGTTTTAGGAGGAAGGCTTTTGCGGTAGGGCTTACGTAAAGGGGGGTGTAGGCGCTGGGGTTGAAGCCGGAAACTGGCGGTGACGAGGGGTTGGCAAGGTGGCGTACGTGCCGAGAAGGTGGAATTGTTGCGAGGTTCGAAATACAGAAACAAAAAAAGAAACAATTACGAACGGAATCTGGAAACAAAAATACGTGAGATGGAGGAGCATTGATGGGAAAGAATATATTTTCATGGCCAAGAAGAATGCATACATGAGGCCTGTTAAGGATTCATGAAGAAGTGGGCATTTGTTTTCAGTGAAGTAGCGGGTGAAAAGGAGAATGGGGAAAGGGGCGAAACAGTAGAAGTTAGGAAGGGGAGTTTCGTTCAGGATGTGGGGAAAGAAGAAACATTGTGAAGATGGGTATATGATGCGTGGATATGGGCCGATAAGCTTGAGCATGGAATTAGCTTATGTGCTGGGTGCATTGGGCTTTTGGACCTTAACTAAAAAGAAATAAAAATTATAGAAAAGAAGAATTGACAAAACGTGAAGGTCGGCAAGGCGCAGTGGCATTACGGAGATAAATAGGAGAATCACTGCGCCATGAAGGACAGATGGAAACGAGGTATGTATACGTGAGTCCCAATCAATTTAAAAACATGTGATTAAAGATTTGTTTTACATTTAGATTTGTTTAATATTTAGTTAGGAATAGTTAACAAAGATGGTCAATTAAAATCTAAAATGCCAATCCCTTGATGTAAGGAAGGCCGGAAATTTTGGAGCGTTTACCTAACCATTCGAACATGCCTATTTACATTTTGCATGCCTAATCAGATTTATATAAATGTAGATAGAAAATTAGATTTATAAAATATTATTTAAGTATATTAATAATATTAATTCAATAGGAAGAAAATTATAAAATTTGTTTTATAACTAAAGACAGGTTTTGAAATCTATTTTATATAGATTATTTTTAAATGAAGTTTACTTAAGCAAATAAATAATTATTTTTATCTTATGATTATAAAACGAGTATATAAAGCGAGATTTGTAGGTTAATGAGTTTTGTAAGCAATTGAGCAGCAATTAACAAAATGGTTAAGAGTTGAATTAATTGTTTTCAATAAACAATTAAATGGGATTATTTAATTAGATAACCAAATGTAATTAATTTTATTTATTAATTTAAAAGAAATATCTAAGCGGAAATGGTAGGGGTGAGCGTTTGGTTGGTTTGGTTTATCCAATGATGAAATTCGCAAACCAAATTTTAACCAATAAAAATGAAAACCAAACCGAACCAACAAAATTAAGTTTGGTTGGTTCGGTTGGTTATCCGATTAAACCAAACTAAAAATGTTTTACAATTTGTGTTTAGAATCTTCACTACAATTTGAAATAAATTATAAGTATATGACTAAAGTGTTATTATTTATGATTCTTATGCTTTCTAATATTAATTCTGACACACAGGCAAAGATTAAAATTTACTTAAACCAACCTAAAATATGTATTACAATATCGATAATTTTGAAAATATAGTAAAAGTTTGGTTAATTTGGTTAAACCGATAACCGAACTTAATATTTTTCCGGGCCGATTACAAACCGAATTAATTTCAAAACCAAACCAAACCGACTAAAATAAATTGGTTTGGCTGGTTTATTTGGTTTAACCAAATAATTCTCACCCCTTGGAAATGGTTAACAAAGTAACCTTGTTTTGAGATGACCGAGTCAACAACGAGAACAAGATTTGATTATTAAAAACTATAATTGGATTTTTAATTATTATTGAAATTAAATATCATTTTAGAATAACCTTTTTAGAAAGATTAATTATTTTATTTTTTTTATAATTGATAATGTAGTAAATTGTTCGATGTAAATGATGTTAAAAAAGTAACAAGGAGTTAACCTGTAACGGATTTTTAAAAGTATAATATGAATATGAATTCATAAAGTGACTCGAGGGATAAGATTTGAATATATAATAGTGGTTTCAAATGAAACCAAGTTGTTTGATATACCGAGTCTCGATTTCTATAAAAAGAATAATCTTAACTTTTAAAGTGAATAAGGTTGAAGGAAACCAAGGAGAAATGGAAATGGTGATAAAGGGAATTAGTTGAGTGAGACTCGTTTATATTTAAAAAGGATTTTTAATAAGCTTTACTCATATTTATATGAGTCAGGATTTTGATTTATTGTCTAGAAGGAATTTTATAAAAAGGAAAGTTTAAACAAGATTTAATCTGAGTTGAAATCAAATGGGGGTCTAAGTGGATTGAAATTGATTATTAAAGTAAAACTCTAACGATAATATTTAAGGACAAGTATTTTAATGTAAAATGGAGCTATTTAAATCAAAATTAAGATCAGTGGTTTTTTTTAAAAGGGATTATATAGTAAATGGAAGTGTGGGAATTGTTATTGGAATTTGAGATTTCGTTAATAAACTTCTATCCATTCCGAAGATAAGAATGTTGTCGACTCAAGGTCTGAGAGGTCAATAAAATACCCCAACTTGAACGACTTCATTTTTATCCAATAATGATATTAGCTTAGAAACGAGGGTAGTTGAGGGGATTAAATGAATATTTCTGTAAAGGACATTATAAGCTATAATTCGAAGGATTATGAGTTGAATAAAGTGATTTTGAAATAAAAGGTGAAAGAGCGATATTCTAATTTAGAAATTTAATTAACAACTGTTTAACTAAAAAGGCCAAGTGATGTTGTATATCGGACCAATGGATCCACCTTATTTTTTTATGGATGTGGTTTGTTTATTTTGATAGTTAAATCACCGACTATCAAAATCTAGCCAAATCGATTGTTGGTTCGGAAAGACCGAGATCGAATTCACATTCGAAAATCATTTCGATCAAAAAATACGTTAACGTTGGTGTAACACCCCGTATTTTCTAAGAATATTAAAATAACAAATTAAAGAATACTTAATTTTTAGAAGAAGAATTAAGGGAATCGAGTTGCGCCATTGCGTTCGTCTCGAAATTCTGCTTGGGATAGTGTCCGAGTTTGCGTAAATCGGACACCGTAAGAAGAAGTTATTAAGGTTTGAAGTTTGTATACACGTAGGAAGAATATATATATATTGGGTTCAGTACTTCAGAAATAGGTCCAGAGAATCAAAAATGGGTTCGAAATTCAAAATTAGCCAAAATAGGCTGAGCGGGAAAATTCCCGCTCTAGGGTGTCGACCCCCTTATTGGGGTGTCGACATGGGTGTCGACCCCCCTATAAGGGTGTCGACCCCCCTATAGGGGTGTCGACATGGGTGTCTACACCCCCCCTAGATTCGAATTTTCTGTTGTGACGTATTTTTCTTTATGTGAGCAGCTCGGATTTTGTTTAACTTAATCCGATGGTTCAGGGCCTTCTCTACAGCTATATAAAGGACCCTAGACCAATTGTTTTCTCCACACAAATTCATGGCGTCACCATGCTGCTCCAATCTAAATTAAAATAAGTCCTTCTTCTTCAAGTCAGATTAGAATTAAAGGAGAATAGATCTACAACTACAACACCTATTTCTCTTCTTTTAAATCCAACCACGGTGAGTTCATGTTACTTTTAGAAATGAAATTTAATTGTAATCCTGACATGTTAATAAATCTGAATCTGAGACCATGCCTATTTATGTTTATCAGATATGTTCTTACATTCCTATTTCTTCCATTACATGCTTGATTTATTATTCTCTTCTCTCCCTCTTTTTCCCTTTTTAGTTTTATAGCCAGGCTACCTTCGAGCCTAGGCCTAACTCTAAAATATGCGAACGCGCGAGATTGGGAATCGTTGGGAAAGATAAATTTGGGGGCATAATACATGTTGTAATTTAAGACCTAAAATTTGGGGCATAACCTATGTTTGGGTGATTTGGGGGCATAACCTATGTTTGGGTAATTTGGGGCATAACCTATGTTTGGGTAATTTGGGGCATAACCTATGTTTGGGAATTTGGAGCATAACTTGTATTTAGAATTGTGGACATAATATGTGTGGGGATTGGATTGGTACATGCTATAACGTGGGGGCATAATCTATACTTTGATCTAAAAACTTTAATTTGGGCATAACATGTTTGATTAATCATGACTGGGGTTTTTGGGCACAACTTGTACTGTACAAATTGACTAAAACTTGGGGCAAATGTTATATTGCGAATTATGACCGTAATTTGGAGTATATAAGTCTGTAGGCTTAATTTAAGATTTAGCAAAACATGATAATGGAACTGTGAGTAATCTGCTGTAACTTTCGTAGGTGTTTAATTTGTTAAAATGACTAATCTGCTGGAACCTGTTGAAAACCGAACACTGTAATTGAATAGGGATGAATATGCCTAAATCTGAACTGCGCCTAGGCACGAGGTTAGATTGCACTTGTGGTATAAGTCTGGCCGGAACCGCCCGACATATCCAGCAACCTCAAGTGGTGAATCTAATGTGAGGGGCCTAGTGCGTACATGTGAAATAGTACTCAGACACGAGGTTAGATTACACTTGTGGTATAAGTCTGCCCGAAACCGCCCGGCATATCCAGCGTCCACAGGTGGTAAATCTAATGTGAGAGGTCTGGTGCATTAACCAGAAATGGTAATAATTTGTCAACTTGGAATACTTCACCTAATTGAATCTGTAGGGGTTACATGAACCTGTTAAATTGAGTAGGGTTAAGTAAACTTGCTTGGATAAGTGGGAGGGGTTAAGTTAACCTTAATAAACCGATGGGGTGGGTTATCTGTATATAGACCCGACAAACTTAACCTATTGTATATGTTGAATATGTACAATCTGATCTGTTAATCTGTAAAACTGATAATCCGTACATCTGATCTGCGAACCCGTTAATCCGTAAACATGTTAATCCGTAAATCTATTATATTAATCTATAAACCTGTGAATATGTAAATCTGCTCTGTTAGTCTGCAAACGTGTTAATCTGAAATCTGTACATCTGAAATCTGTTAGTCTGGGGACACAAGGTTGGAAGGGGTATTTGCTTGTGTCATCTGTTGTGTGGGACCCATATCAGTCAGTAACCCTTTCTGGTATCAAACGACGACCCAACACTAGGTAGGGGTCAGGGCACGCTTACTGAATTGGTTATAAGAGGTCCATTCCGATAATGGCGAGGGGTGTTGATGGCGTGTTCCAACCGGGTCATGTGCGTGCATGGGTTCGGTCAGCTTGAGCATGGAATTAACTTATGTGCTGGATGCATTGGGCTTTCGGCCCCTAACACTAAAAAGAAAAAAAACTATAGAAAAGAAGAATTGACAAAACGTGAAGGTGGGCATGGCGCAGTGGCATCACGAAGATAAATAGGAGAATCACGGTGCAATGAAGGACAGATGGAAACGAGGTATGTATACGTGAGTCCCAATCAATTTAAAAACATGTGATTAAAGATTTGTTTAACATTTAGGTTTGTTTAATATTTAGTGAAGAATAGTTAACAAAGATGGTCAATTAAAATCTAGAATGCCGATCCTTCGATGTAAGGAAGCCTGGAAATTTTGGAGCGTTTACCTAACCATTCGAACATGCCTATATACGTTTTGTAGCCTAATCGGATTTATATAAATGTAGATAGAAAATTAGATTTATAAAATATTTTTTAAGTATATTAATAATATTGATTCATATAGTGAACACCGTATTAAAATTATAACCGTGTCATCCGTATACAGAATCAGACCAAATACGAAGCAGCGAACCCATATCAGTGGACTTCAGATTTGGAATGAGAATGGACGGATTTGAACGCAACTGGAAGCGTGTTAAACAAACTGTTTCAACAACAGATGTAGATCAATGTGATTTTAACTCACTCAGTTTATCCCACTTATATTTTTATAAGTTGGGTTTTTATTTTTGTGTGCAATGTTTGCTAATGGTTAATTATTGGATGACTGTTTGTTGTATGTTGAATATTATTTAATATGCATTGATTGAATTGAACGTTTGTTTAATTTAATCGGATTAAATCGTCATTTTAACGATTATATTCCAAACATGGTAACCTACCTTGTTGGTTATGTTTATAATAATATAAACGTATTAAATAAATAATGGAATGCTTGATGGGATGTTATGAATTGTTTGTTGACTGTTATTAGTTGAACTGTTTATTTTTGTTATCATGATGAATAAATATATTGTCGTATTTGAAGTAACCCATTGTAATGCAGGGAAGGACAGGTTGGAGGAACCCAACCAGATTCCTCAAATACGTTGTTTATTTATATGAACCGTTTAATTAATCTGATTTATTGTTGATTTTTGAATCTAAATTTGACACTTATATGATGTTAACCAATGGGTGACATTGGTTGGGTAATTATCGGCAGATGGCCTATAAATGAATCGTTTTATAGAGATTGATTGACCGTCAGGTAAATCAATAGGAAGAAAATTATAAAATTTGTTTTATAACTAAAGACAGGTTTTGAAATCTATTTTATATAGATTATTTTTAAATGAAGTTATTTAAGCAAATAAATAATTATTTTTATCTTATGATTATAAAACGAGTATATAAAGCGAGATTTGTAGGTTAATGAGTTTTGCAAGGAATTGAGCAGCAATTAACAAAATGGTTAAGAATTGAATTATTTGTTTTCAATAAACAATTAAATGGGATTATTTAATTAGATAATCAAATGTAATTATTTTTATTTATTAATTTAAAAGAAATAACCAAGCGGAAATGGTTAACAAAGTAACCTTGTATTGAGATGACAGAGTCAACTATTTGAACGAGATTTGATTATTAAAAACTATTATTGGATTATTAATTATTATTGAAATTAAATATCATTTTAGAATAACCTTTTTAGAAAGATTAATTATTTTATTTTATTTATAATTGGTAATGTAGTAAATTGTTCGATGTAAATGATGTTAGACAAGTAACAAGGAGTTGACTTGTAACAGGATTTTTAAAAGTATAGTATGAATATGAATATGAATTCATAAAGTGACTCGAGGGATAAGATTTGAATATATAATAGTGGTTTCAAATGAAACCAAGTTGTTTGATATACCGAGTCGCGATTTCTATAAAAAGAATAATCTTAACTTTTAAAGTGAATAAGGTTGAAGGAAACCAAGGAGAAATGGAAATGGTGATAAAGGGAATTAGTTGAGTGAGACTCGTTTATATTTAAAAAGGATTTTTAATAAGCTTTACTCATATTTATTTGAGTCGGAATTTTGATATATTGCCTAGAAGGAATTTTATAAAAAAGAAAGTTTAAACAAGATTTAATCTGGGTTGAAATCAAACGGGGGTCTAAGTGGATTAAAATTGATTATTAAAGTAAAATTCTAACGATAATATTTAAGGATAAGTATTTTAATGTAAAATGGAGCTATTTAATTCAAAATTAAGATCAGTGGTTTTTTTTAATGGATTATATAGTAAATGGAAGTGTGGGATAGTTATTGGAATTTGAGATTTCGTTAATAAACTTATATCCATTCCGAAGATAAGAATGTTGTCGACTCAAAGTCTGAGAGGTAAATAAAATACCCTAACTTGAACGACTTCATGATTTTCCAAGAATGATATTAGTTTAGAAAAGAGGGTAGTTGAGGGGATTAAATGAATATTTCTGTAAAGGATATTATAAGCTATAATTCGAAAGATTATGAGTTGAATAAAGTGATTTTGAAATAAAAGGTGAAAGAGCGATATTCTAATTTAGAAATTTAATTAACAACTGTTTAACTAGAAAGGCCAAGTGATGTTGTATATCGGACCAATGGATCCACCTTATTTTTCTATGGATGATGTTTGTTTATTTTGATAGTTAAATCACCGACTATCAAAATCTGGCCAAGTCGGTTGTTGGTTCGTAAAGATCGGGATCAAATTTGTATTCGAAAACCATTTCGACCAACAAATACGTTAACGTTGGAGATGTTCAGAAGCTGATCGAGATGGAGCAATTGAAGACCGTGGATCTTCAAAAGCGGAAGGATTGCTGTTGAATTTCTCTAGCTAGCTACCAGAGGTTTTTAAACTATGATTCGTTCGTGGTTGAGATTTTGCGGATTGCAAGGACTACTCGCTACTGATCCTTGGGATGCGGTAAGAGGGTGCCTTCGGTTCATCCTGTTCCTGGATGACTTGTATGGATGAGTGTCTGACAAAGTATTTCCAGATGGTCACGTACATTGATTTCTACAAACGTGCCCAGGGAATTTTTGAGGACGCCAATTAGTGATTTGACGGATCTGACGATGTGGCATTCAAAGTAAATGGTGGCCAGATGTCCCAGAAGATTTAAAACCTCAAGCCTCATCAACTGGGAAATGACAAAAATCGGGCAGGCAGCATGGCTATGTGGTTCGCTCCCATTAGGTGTATATCTAGAGAAATTCCATTTTCCTTCTTTAATCTATTCCGATGTTGTCCCTTTTCGGGAAACGGTTGCTGATCCCAACCGTTGGTGATATACATTCGATACACTCAAGAGAAATGAGTGGTCAGTCATGTGTGGATCGGGTTGCAAGACGTTCTTGTTGAACCCAATGTATTCCCCTCTAGAGATTCACTATCGGCAGGTGGTTCTATACCTTGTCATAGTCGGAATCCAATCTCCAATAAGCGCCCGCGGTTTTGATTGTATACTATATATGTGGAGCGTGAGATGCAATCATTCCGCTATATTGTTATTTACTTGTATTTAGACACTATTATAATATCAGAAGATATATGATTTCAAAATGTTTTGGGTTATCGTAAGGTAAAAACCGTCTGTATTTTTGTGTGGATTTGGTCTTACGATTATCCTTTTATTTAAAAAAGGATTTGTTAACTTTAAAAATCAATATGGATGTTATTTAAACTTAGTGGGTTTCTCACTCTGGTTCACCAGACTGACCTGGTATTTGTAATGCTCGGGCTAGACCGTGTTGTACAAGTTCAGGTTATTAGACACTGCCAAGTTCAGGAGACGTGCTGGAGGAGTTCAGATGTATTATTATTTATTCCGCCATGTGATGTATATAAGGACAAGTTGTTATAACTGTCCAGATGTATTGATGTACTCTGATGAGTGTAAGTATTATACAAGCTCTTAATAAAGTTATTTCTATATTTTATTTTATTCCGCTGCGATGTGAGACTCTGTATGGTGTTGGTTCTTCTTCATATTCTCCTATTCTAATATTTCTTTCTTTCTTATCTCATCTTCTAAATTCTTTCTACTAACATCTGGGTTTCCAGTACAATTTGGGTTGAACTGGTGTTGTTTGGTCAGCTCAAAAGGTACCGGAAATTTGGGTCGTCACAAATATCGTTCAGATTTTAACTCAAATCACAAATTTTGGTCTATGGTACATCGTTCAGATTGCAGATGGATTATTTTGGAGAAAACCTCCGGTCCTTTTATTGTTCTGTTAATAGTATTTGAATCGCTACCCGACGTTCTAGTTCAGTAAAAAAAAATTAATTCTCTCATTTTAGGACTACTAGATTATTTCATAGGTTTCTAATCAATCAGAGACAATTTTTCAACCGTCTTCAGTTTTGGAGGGCATAAATTATGAAAAGTGTGATTCTCGTATCTTATTTATGTTCTCAACTTGCATGAAGTTTAAATTTAATAACCAAAAAAAATAAAATAAGGTCACTTTAATTTCTGGTGTACATTTACATTGCCAATAACTTACATATTTCTTTTTTAACACCAAAATAATTTCTAACAAATTTGATAGCTAAGCTTTATTTCTATCACAGATTGGAAATGCTCTGATGGACGATGCCACCGGTCAAACAGGGATGGTGGATTATGCATGGATCATGCAGTGATATCAGACCAAACATACAATGAAGTAAAGAAAAAATGCAACTTCAGTGAAGAAAAACACCACCAAGGCTTGCAATGTGCAGAAAAATATTTTGTAGTGTACACTCGAACATGCATAAAAAACTCATCATCTTCTAGAAGGTCATTAATGATCAATGGTTCTGTTCCCAAACGCTTCTCTAAACATGTAAAGTCTCTTCTTAATAAATCAAAGTTTTTATATATATATATATGTATGTATGTATGTATATATATATATATATATATATAAGTCAACGTTATAAGCATAAGAGAATGATTACCTTTATGTAGAGTTCATGGCATCAGAAGCAAGTGGGCTATGACCCTGCATATCAGATTACACAGAAGCTTACTTCAATAGGAAGGATGTACAAGAAGCATTACATGCTAATGTTACAGGAATTCACTGCAACTGGACTCGTTGCAGGTGACTTTTTACTTATTTTTCTTTAATTCTACTTGAATATTTCACATAAACACTTACGTGCATGCAAATAATTATAGTGATGTACTCCACAAATGGTATAATGCATCTCCCTCAGTGCTTCCAGTTATTCACAAACTCGTTAATGGTGGGATAAGAGTCTAGATTTACAGGTAACCTAATACATCCAATCATAAAGCTAACAGTGTTTTGCATTCCTTTAAATGAATCATTAACCAAACATAATGTAATGCAGTGGAGACACAGATGGAAGAATACTGGTGACAACAACGTGATTGACACTGAAAAAGTCAGGATTGAAAACAAATCATGAACGAAAACCTTGGTACAATTTTAGTAAACAGGTATGAATCATAATGTGTATATAGAAACTGTATGTTCATGGAATGCATTTGTGTTATTGCTTTTGTGTGTTCATACGTAGGTTGGTGGATGGACTATAGAGTACAGAGGGCTAACGTTTGTCACTATCGGAGGAGCAGGACATCAAGTGCCAACATTTACGGCTAAACAAGTTCTTGCACTTATCATCCACTCCTTGGCCAACCAACGAATGCCTTCTTCAACTTGATAGAATTTTACAGCCGGAATAATTATAGGAACGTTCAATTCATGCTGAGGCTACTTAATGTAAAGGAAGAGAATACTTTTTTACAACGGTAGATTTTGTTTATTATAAAGGAAATTGGGCTATGTGTACTTCATAAAGGATTGGGGGCTAATTATATTACTCTTTTTTTTTCTTACATGTTTTATTGGTTATGTGATGGATTTAATTATCGATGTGAACAAAAAGTGTGGGCCTTTAAAATGTTTTGAGTTTTTAGAATGATGTTACCTCTGTTGTAACGACGTGAACAAAAATTTGGCGATCTATAACAATACATTTAACTTGAAATTAGTGTTTTATCCTATGTCCATTAAAATGGATTATGCAAATAGTTATTTTTTTGATGATTTTATTTCATGTTCAACGTGTTTTCTTTTCTTTTTTATACATCTTCGTAAATTAGTTTAGAAAACAAAGTTCCCTATTTTCAAACTGGTTTGGAAACTGTGTTTCCAAGCTTAGTTAGGAAATTCAATTCCCACGAGTTTCCAGTTTCCAAACTGGGTTAGGAAGCCGTGTCAACGTTCTAAACATAGTTTATAGGATATAATGATACTAGTTAATCTCCCCTTATGGCTGCGGAGATTTTTTAGAGTAGTTTTTCAGTGATATATAAATAATAAGGCACATATTTTTATATAATCTGGACTACCATACTGTGAATTTAATATTAAACCATATCAATAGACGCCTCCCTAATTTGCACTAAAAGAAATACTTGGAACCATTGCTTTTAGCGCAAATTAGGGAGGCATGGTATATATAAAAATAATAAAGGATTATATTCCTTCCTAATATCAAAGCTGAAAGAGCAACAATTTACTAAAGATGGAAAGCTGAAAGAAATACTTCGAAACATTTCTTTGATATAATCGTTGACACGGTATTTCTTTGATATAATCGTTGCACTAAAAGAAATACTTCAAAAATCGTTGGCACATATTTTTATATAATCCTTTTTCAAAAAGCGCAAAAACTGATAATCCCAAAGCTTCTCTAGAATACTCTGTAAGCAGCAAAGTAAATCATGGTTTTTGGATTGTAAATTGTTTCTCTTTCAGCTTTCCATCTTTAGTTCTATAGATAATCATTCTCCTTCCTAAATTCATTTAAGCTACCTTCTAAAAGCATACAACTGATAATAATTCAAACATGCTACCTTCTAAAAGTATACAACGGATACATATACCTAATCATATATCATATGCTGTTTTGATAATTTTTGAGGTCTTCATTGTTGAGTGCAATTATGGTGGCATTGTATATTGGAGGTGTATATATGAAAGGTTTCTGGGAATCCCTCGCTTGTCTAGCTACATAATCCTCACATCCGTTTCCCTCTCTGTAGATGTGGGTAAATGACACCCTATTGAATCGATTTAGCATGTAATTGATTCGTTTCTCGCTGGAGGGTGTGAGAGCATGATTCAACGTAAAGCCCTTCAAGTTATGAATGATGTCCAAGCAGTCGCCCTTAATTCATAGGTCTTTACCAGGGTGGGGCAACATCAACATTCTAAATCCAGCCATTAGGCCTTCCGTTTCAGCACCTATCACGGAAGTATCGGCAACTACACGGTTACCCCCGCAAGCAAAATGCTACCCTTGTTGTCCCGCAAGACATAGCCGCACCCCGCTTTCCCTTCCCGTACCGCTCCGTCGAAGTTAAGCTTCAGCTGGCCTGAGGTTGGTGGACGCCAAATTGAATTCCTACAAGTATCCAAGCTCAAAGTTTAAGTTTTTAACCTCATAACTGTGAAACAAGCATACAATATTCATTAGAAATAACCTAGAGACAGAAACTATGTTGTAAAGGTACTGGAAAATGCAAGTATCCAAGCATACAGTATTCATTAGAAATAACCTAGAGACAGAAACTATGTTGAGATGTTGAGATGAGCAATGTAAGCACTATGTCAATGTTTCGAATTAAGAGTTAAATACAGTAATTTCTCTAACAAACTTCAACTGTTGTTAATTCGCTAACATACAGATTTGATGAAGATTTAAATACATATATCAAACCGATCCTAGCTTTTGCGAATCCAACAAACTTCAACTGTTGTTAATTCGCTAACATACAGTAATTTCTCTAACTTTAAATACATCGACGTTCCCACCTCGACACTATGCAGCCAGGAGGTCGTCACCCCCTCAAACCTGGCAAAGGGGACGTTGCTTCAAAAGAGTATGATTTAGAAATTTTTACCAAAATTGTTACCGTTTTAAATTTTGATGTATCAAAATTAATTTTTCTATATGTGTAGTGACTATCATTATTTTAATTGTTTAAATCTGAAACAAGTAACAAAGGATAGACTTCAAACAACTTTCAGGTTAAATATAAGATTAAAACATCAAACATAGCAAGCACATTACCATGCCCATCAGTTTGCAGTTTACAATAAATACAACCACTAATCAAATATAGCAAAAATACAAAAATGAGCTTAATTTAATTCAATTTTTCCAAGCATTTGGTATAATATGTTACAACTTGATTCTCACGAATTTTACATTATGCCAATTAAAAAAGTAATAGTATGCTTCAAAAAAGCAGCTAAACAAATGTAAATTATTGTAGCATGAAATCCCATTTTTAAAGACCAAAAACGCTCTTTAGAGTCAATTACACTAAACGTAAGACAACTTCCATATGGAAACTTTTGTAAGTTAGCATAAAAGACTCTAGTAAAACATTTCTTTGATATAATCGTTGACACGGTATTTCTTTGATATTATCGTTGCACTAAAAGAAAAACTTCGAAAATCGTTGGCACATATTTTTATATAATCCTTTTTCACAAAGCACAAAAACTGATAATCCCAAAGCTTCTCTAGAATACTCTGTAAGCAGCAAAGTAAATCATGGTTTTTGGATTGTAAATTGTTGCTCTTTCAGCTTTACATCTTTAGTTCTATAGATAATCATTCTCTTTCCTAAATTCATTTAAGCTACCTTCTAAAAGCATACAACTGATAATAATTCAAACATGCTACCTTCTAAAAGCATACAACGGATACATATACCTAATCATATATCATATGTTGTTTTGATAATTTTTGAGGTCTTCATTGTTGAGTGCAATTATGGTGGCATTGTATATTGGAGGTGTATATATGAAAGGTTTCTGGGAATCCCTCGCTTGTCTAGCCACATAATCCGCACATCCGTTTCCCTCTCTGTAGATGTAGGTGAATGACACCCTATTGAATTGATTTAGCATGTAATTGATTTGTTTCTCGTTGGAGGGTGTGAGAGCATGATTCAACGTAAAGCCCTTCAAGTTATGGATGATGTCCAAGCAGTCGCCCTCAATCCATAAGTCCTTACCAGGGTGGCGCAACATCAATATTCTTAATCCAGCCATGAGGCCTTCCGTTTCAGCACCTATCACGGAAGTATCGGCAACTACACGGTTACCCCCGCAAGCAAAATGCTACCCTTGTTGTCCCGCAAGACATAGCCGCACCCCGCTTTCCCTTCCCGTACCGCCCCGTCGAAGTTAAGCTTCAGCTGGCCTGAGGTTGGTGGACGCCAAATTGAATTTCCTGCAAGTATCCAAGCTCAAAGTTTAAGTTTTTAACCTCACAACTATGAAACAAGCATACAATATTCATTAGAAATAACCTAGAGACAGAAACTATATTGTAAAGGTACTGGAAAATGCAAGTATCCAAGCATACAGTATTCATTAGAAATTACCTAGAGACAGAAACTATGTTGTAAAGGTATTGGAAAATGCAAGTATCCAAGCATACAGTATTCATTAGAAATAACCTAGAGACAGAAACTATGTTGTAAAGGTACTGGAAAATCCAAACGACTCACAATAATACACACGGCTCGACAACAGGCAGCCTTTATGTTAAAGGTACTTTAAATTTTAGATATAAAGACTGTTTATACATGGCCGATAATATAGTGCACAACAAAAACCAAAAAATGCACGAAATACATAACATAAGAATTACAGAGTGAATTTCATAGTAAAATCCATGCTATCCAACTATACAGTGGAAGCGATGAAAAATAAAAATATTATAGTACTAATATTGTAATGACCCGAAAATCCCCGCCCTTCGGATCGACCATAAATCACACAGGTCTGACCCAAAAGTTAGAAATCCTCAAATGCATTAACTCTGGGCATACAACACATTAGAACAAATAAACTTTTAGTCGTTATTATTTAAAATAAATTATTTTAAAGATTCTAATTTCATTAAAATTTCAAAAATAAAATTTTAAATTGGCCCCAAAATTCCGGATTGTTACAAATATTGCGGACTTTCAAGCATAGATATAGGATGGATAATCATTTTCAATGTTGAGATGAGCAATGAAATCACCCAAAATGCATTTGTGGACAAAGCTCAGCAGCAAAACACATAGGGAAAATAAAATCACCTAAAATGCATTTGCCAGGATTCAAGCACTCACTAATGAGGTTGCTACAATAAATTTTGAGGCATTATACCACTAAACTACATAATACTTTAATAATAAATTGGCTTCCCAACTCATAATATAAAAAACTTTTAAAGGGAGGTCGGGCCTGAATATCAAGAACTTTAAAACCATAAATATTGGTTTAAAGTTATAATAAGCCTGAAGAGGAACATTTTTGCAGGAACAATCCTTTTTTCTGTTAATAATATTTGTCTCATTCGATAATTTATTTTACTTCCAGTGCTTGCATAATACATTACTGTATGTAACTCAATAATGATCCCATTCAAATACCCTTGTAGTGTATCACCTGTGATTATTTACTTCGGTAGTGTTTGTAAAACAAACAAAAGTAAAAGTAAGAACTATATCAATGTTTCGAATTAAGAGATTAAATCAGATTTTCAAAGATAAACTCGGAACCTTCACAAGTTAAGTCTAATACACTTACGTAATTAAACTATTCTTTTCAAATACACATACGTAAGCCCCGTTTCTACACATTATCCATATCTCCTATTACATTTTCAATGCGTACGGAGCAAAAACGACAAGGCTTACATTAATCCAATTAAATTTTCTGATATTTACTGACGCTAATATATCAGGCCGTCAGCTATCAATTCAAGTACTCAAGTGAATGCTTGATATTGAAAATCATAAGTACACGAGAAATAGGGTATTGGTTATGCTAATTCTAACAGAGGTACGGTGTAACGATAAGCATTTTGGAAAAGGATGGATCCTACACAAGAGGGGTGAACTTGCACTGTATGTAATCAATTTAACAGTAGGAAAAATATATATTATAGCAATTGATTTTAATTTTAATGACAGACTGAAATGAATGCTATTGTCATATTAGATAGTTAATGGCAGTATATTTTCTACCAAAAGTTTAATGCATTATCTCTTTCTTTGTAGAACCAAGAAAACAACAGACTAACAATTATAATAATGTTCAACTCTTTATGTTTCCAGCAATAGATTTAACGGCAATCCGTGTGTACATTTTTTGTCATGCGTTTATATATATCTGTACCTTGTACGTAACACAGGTTTATCCCACATTTTTCATCCTACATTTACACATATCGAGCCTCTTACACACGTTCTTTATTACTTATATTGTTCCCATTAACTATTTTTTTAACCATAATATTACACACAAAAAACATTAAGCCCAAATTATTTGCAACACCGGTGTGCGAAGCACAGAAGCGCACTTGTTCTACTATCAATTTGCAGTCATCATCCCCTTTCATACTACACATCAACGGAATTTTACTATCCATTTATCATAAATACTTGCAATAAAGTATTTCGACTATGAAACTTTGCACTTACAAAATAGATCAGTCCATTCATTTTTTTAATTTAATAAAAATAAATATTTTTGGATGTTAAATGCATGTAAGTGATCTTATATAGTTATACTAGTTCAAATAAGGAAGACGTAGGTGATAATAAGCGTCGGCTCAACCTCCATCGTCCTAAGTTTCTCGCTAGGAAGGATCGGCACATGTTCATTCATCTAAAGTTCTCACTACTTCAGATGCAATTCGATATGGCATATTTACACAAAAATTTTCCCATTTATGTACATTGGTTTAATTTGTGTTTTTTTGCTTGGCAGAATCATTAATTTACTGTTGGTTTGCCTTAAGGTAGAAGTTCTTCATAACATTTACTTATCGACAGACATGGCTATAAAATTACGATCCTACATAAATTTTGTAGTGTTTTTTATCCCTGTTGCACTTACAGGTATACATTGTGTTCTCTGGAGCTACAACGATTATTTGAGAGCATGCACATATAAATATACAATCACTTCAATAATGATTTTATAATAATAATTTCTAACTTATTTTATCCTACTTCTTTGAAACCTAGAATAATAACAAAAGATTTTGAATTGATGGAACCGAACCGAGTCGATCCCTGTTTGATAAGCACGGTTTACAAACTAGTGATAAAGGAGAGAGCGACGTAGGAAATAGGCGTAGGAAACTAGTGATAAAGGAGAGAACTACTGATAAAGGAGATTACATAGACAATGACGCTGTATACTATAAAATAATACTAATAAGACTAAAGTACAGGGAGATTACTTTCTATATCATTTCTTCTCGTCGGCGTATACTGCTTACTACGGCATCGGAAGGAAGATACATTCTGTACTTTGTAATGATTCTTGTGTAGCTGTTGAATGCACGTACCAAAAAGAATGATAGAAGTATCATTACAATGTTACAAGAGCATGAAATTGTTGACCACGATTTAAATGATTATGCTTCTTTACGTAGATAAGTGGGTTAACTGCATGAAACTGTTAAATGCGTTTTAAGGATGGACCTCATGATAAAAGGCAATTGAACATTATGGCGTCGGCGTATAATACGATCGTTGCTGCTTACTACGGCTTGTCGGCGTATAATACGATCGTTGCTGCTTACTACGGCTTGGAAGAAGCATAAATTAAAAGGCACTACTACAACTGTGCAATGCTAATAATACGGATAAAAGAAAAACAATTGAATAACTTACCAAATTGAAATTGAGTCATTCTATCAAGTAGTTTTGATGATTAGCAATGAAATACACGGCAAGGTTGTTGATTTCTCTTCTCGTCTAGAAGACCTAGTTACGTAGGAAGTTTGTTGCTTGGCAACAACAGCGAAAATCATATAATTAGTTAGATTTTTTTTGGCATCAGTAGCAACTAAATTGATGGAAACTGTAGATAGATGAAAAAAATTACCATGGTTTTGATTTTTATTGCTGTGAGTAAACAAACATATATATGGTGTAAAAGTAGCACCTGGCTTTGAAGTTACTGTGCATTGGGTCTGTGTTCAACTGTTCATGTCACGCGCCATGTCCTTTTCTGATCCAATATGAACATGGCGATGCAAGTCAAACGATTCCTTTGCTGCAGCTTTTCTCAGTTCGATTCCGTGAATCCGTTGATGTAAAAAAAAAACACTCCCTTTTCCATGTCTCTTCTCGGTTTTTACGATGGACCAAAGCAAAAGCCAAAATGTTTCATTTATTCCTTTTATCTGCTTTTCGAATCTGCTGTTCTTCCTTTGAAAAAATGGCTTTACAACGATGATCCATTTCTTTGTTATATATTTACGTTTGCATGGTTATTTGTAAGTATAGCAAGCATACTAGATAGATAAATGGAGCATGCATGCCTGGATGTGACTGTAATCTAATTTCATCATAATAATTTACGCTTCACTCCATCTGGATTTGAATGGATACTGCATCTAGAATACATCCACCATGAAACTATGAGTTTGAATGAACTTCGAGTCAGTTTTGCTAGAGGTGATTTTAGTTGATACTAGATATAGGTATGAGACAAATAATACGGTCCGTTCTTTGCATATATGCAAAGATATGCATATGAAACTAGTGGAACATCCGCTCATTGCAATTTGCACACATGTAAAGTTTGATATTGTTGAACTTGTTTGATTATGTGTTTTTATTTCCCTTATAACGAAAGAATAATATTTATTTATATATATCTATTTCAAATTGCTTATGGTGCTTTTGAACAAGTCAAAATTGATATTGAAATGTTCATGTCACGCCTGGTCCTTTTTTTTGGCTCAGTTTAGGTCTGCCTTGAACGCTGTCCCAAACACGTGGATGTGGTATAAATGACATTGCTAGTCAAACGATTCCTTTACATTTTTTTTTCTTTTCAGTTGGAGTCCGTGACCACTACTTTGGCCCGGTTGACTCAGTTTATGTACACAAAAGAAAAAAGAAAAAAAAACACTTCTCGCTCTTTTCCATTTCCGATCCTATCTTATTTTGTACAAAGCAAGAACGCAAAAGGTTCATTTATTCTCTTTACCTGCTTTCCATATCTTCTGCTCTTCCTCTGAAAAAATGGCTTTGCAACAATAGTCCAAAATTCTTTGTCATACATTTAGGGTGCGTTCCCGGACAAAAAATGTCACGCTAAGGTTTTCATTCGCGTCCGACGTGTCTGAAGCGTCGGACGCCAACCAGTTTTACTCCTTTCAAATGCCACGATTTCCGAACGCTGGAAATTATACCTATGGCGTCGGACACGTCGGACGCAAGGTAATTCATCTGTCTGTTCTCACTTGGAATTAAAATAAACATAGCTTAGTTGGTAAGTGCACGTGGCTTGTTGGAGAGAGACTAAAGATCAAGTCCCACCTTCAACCAAATTTTTAGTGTTTTGTTGTACACTGCATTATTAATGCTAAATGCCTAATGTAGACTATTTGTTAATGTTTAATGTCATTTTTCATTTTTTTTAAATGGTTAAAACACATTCGCTAAGTAGATTTAACGATCCAATTAAAAATCAGTACATAAATTAATTCAAAACCATTCTCCGTTCGTTACAGTACCACGCTCACATTCCCCGCTCAAATGTCACGCTCAAATACCCCGTTTTCGTTCGCCGAGAACGCACCCTTAAGTCATAATTTCATCATAATGATTTGCATTATTATTCTTAAGTATCATAAGCATTTTGGATAGATCGAGCATGCATGCCTAAATGTGACTATAGTACCTTTTTTTGCAAATTTTGCCATCTTCAAAAAAAAAGAAATACCTTGCTCTCAATGCAGCCGCCATTGGACAAATAAATGGAAGATTGATAGGTAGTGGATAAACAGGAAATAGGAAAAAGCTAAGAAAATAAAGACATTATTGGAAGGAAGAAGAAAAACATTTGAGAGAGATAAATTGCAATTACTTTCTATATCATTTCTTTTGCCATCCAAGTACACATATAGGAACTTTGGCTTTACAATAGTGGCTATCTATACCCTATTCTACCCTTGTAACCGTTTGTTTTTTCTCATAGCAGAATTGCAGTAATTAAACTATTTTCTTAAAACAAAATAAGGATAAAGTTGTTACTCTGACATATTTGTTCATAATACAGGTTTGTTTGTTTATAATACAGGTTTTCCTATGTGGCAATCTTGGTTATAAATGGGATACAAATGAGAAGATTGAAACCCGATACAGCTTTGCTGCAAGTGCGAGCTGGGCTTGGAGTATTTGCTAATGTAAGGCTTGCAACTATATTACCACAAGTAATGTTTGATCGGCATATCTGTTCATAATACGCGCAAATACCAAGTTATATCTTGTTGTTGTTTTTTATTTTTCTTTTTTAGGACTTGATGCTTTGAACATGATAATATGGAAACCATACCAGAGTATATATGTGATGCATTTAATAACTGTGTGTTAAGCTGATGGATTTACAAATGGCTTGCACTCAATTAATGGCTAAAAATAATTTATATTAATGCCTCTTAGAACAAAATATTTGCAGGTGCTCCTCATTGTCGAACTGAAAGGTTGGAAAATGTGTTATTTGACTAAATCTACAGAATTAATTTTCAGGTGCAGGTCAATTATATTTTGTTGTTATTTGGTTAAGATCTGTTCATGGTTTGTTCTTTTTATGGATAATTGGTTTTTTTTTTGACATCAAGTGATTATTAACATTTTCCATGAATGACAACCTTTTTTATATCTGTTTATTGTCTTCGTTGCTTCTTGTTATTTACTCAAGTTATGGATATTAAACATGATTTTCGTTAGGTTTTGCTGCAGCCTATGCAATAACGTTTCAGTATTGTGCACGATAAGAATATGTTAACCATTGTAAATATATTCTTTTTCTATTCCCTATGCTTTATAGCTTGTGGATGCTTCTACATTAAAGAAAGTGGTCGCCGAGGGGGTTGACATTATGGTTGTCAGAGAGCTCACTAGAGGTGTATTTGCCTCATAACTTTTATCTGATTTTTTATCTGATTTTGCATGCTCGTAATCTTTTGAATTTATATATGTAACATCCTTAGATTTTGCAATAATTTAAAATATTAAATTTAAATGTGATTTTGAACAAAATAGTTTTAAATATTAAAATTTATGATTTATGTCGTATATCGATAAGGTATGAACCAAAATTGACTTGTTAAACAATGAATTTCAATAGCTATATATGATAACGGAGTTTGAAATTTATATTGAACTAACAATATAGAATGGATTAACTAATTTTTGGAATTCCTTATTTATTGAAAATTTTAATGTATTTAATACGATAATAATATATATCCATTTGATTGTATAATGAATTGTAAACCTGTTCTAACTATAATAGCCTGCATTGATTGAAAATTTAACTATGATTGGTTTGTACTGTCAAATATTGAGATTTGAAATTTAATATTGAATTATTTATATTAAATTGAGTTAATAAATTCATAATTAAATTTTAATGATTTGATTGTGAAAATGTACGGTGGAAACTAAAACAAATTTTGAAGAAATTCAGTTTAACTTATTTTGGTAATTGTAACGTGTATTGGTTGTGGATAAATTTGTGATTTTGTTTATATTGGTTAACATTGAAAGTTGGAATTTAATATTAATATATTTTAATGAAATTTGTTGGTGTAATCAATAAGTGAATAAAATTTGAATTTGTAAATAATGAAAATTGAATAACGATTATTGATTTATAAGTTTATATGAAGTTTTTTTGATTTGAATAGAATTTAATTAAAATTTGAATAAACATAAATGAACATTTCAATATATTAATTAACTGGTTAAAATTGTCATTTTGCAAACGATCTCGGGATTTGATGAAATTAATTTTATTAGATCCGCGATTATAAATTATTATAAGATCTAAAGTTCCGTAGCCATCGGAGTTATCGTTTGATCGTAAGAAATTAAAACATGTAGAAATTTATGTGTATAATTTAAGTTAATAATCAAGTTTAGAAGAAACTGCTAGAGACTTTGAAATTGGGCTTTGAAACCTATTCCATTGCGTTCATAAGGTGTCAAAACCTATCGGTTGGCTGTAAGCAGGTCTGATTTGGACACAGTCCCAATTTTGGCTTAAATACACGCAAAACGAGAAATTTAATATTAAAATAATATTTCCTGAAACCCTAAAACATGGCCGCCGCACTATCAATTCGAATGGCCAGAAATGTTCAAACTTTGATCGCTAAATTCTCTCAATTCATTCAACGATTCAATAAGCTTTCAAAAGGAAAATTGTAGATCGCCTCGAGCTCTTTGAATTCGTACGGTTAGATCATGCCATGGGTTGATAAATCGACAGAAAGGAGCCATGAATGCAGTGCGGTTTATGCTTTTGTGGGCGCGATGTACAACACCTGAGTAGGCCATGCTGTGGAGGGTGGTGGTGTTCGATGCGGTGGAGGCGCTGGTGACGACAGATCGTAGTTCGGTGCTTCGATATGGGTGCGGTTTGGGATTGAAAATCATGACTTTTGGTTCATGCTTCTCGATTAAAACGCGAATTGCATTTAGGGAGAAGAAGCGTATCTTTTAGCTGCTGACATGGCAGTATCTTTGTGGTGAGGAATTTTAGTTTTGTTTATTTAATTATTTTATATAATTTGTTTTTCAAATGGTAAAACATTGATAACTTCTTCATACGAATTCAGTTTGACGCGCGGTTGGATCCGTTAGGATTGTATCGAAATTCCAGGCAACATGGAGCTGTCGCGGTCTGATTCAGAGACTTCTAAATTTTGGATTTCAATCTCATTTGAAATCAAAGGTGAGTGATTAAACCCACTCACACCTAACTAAAATATTTGATTGCAAGTTAAATTAAATTCAGGTTATGATATGATTGTATTGTTTGTTGTTTGATTATTTAAATTTTTTATTTGTGTTAATCTGCATAGACTGTGTAATTTAATTTAACTGTTAATATAAATTGTACAGTTTAAATTTAATTATTAGTTTAAAAAACCTCATACCTGATGACTAGTAAACTGATATTACATTGAACTGTTTAGACGTATTAATTTTGATGGATGCATTGATTTATATATTTAATGTATTGATATTTAATTCATCTTGATTATCGACATTAGTTATATATGCTTATTGATTTTTGTTGATTAGTCCCAACCATTACCCTAGACGTTACGGGCATCAAATAAACCCGAGACTAATCGTTGAAATGAATTAAGAACGTAGGTTGAAATGATAAATACCTATGACCCTGATTTGGATTGAAATGATGTATATCCTTTCCCAAATGCTAAAATTAAATTTTAAGTATTATTTGGACATAGAATAGAAAATTATATAGGGACACCGATTAGTTAAATAAATTTCGTTCAAACTACGAAATTTGAAATATGTTTTAAAAGTAGTATAAATGAGATTTTATGAATTGATTTCCTTCAAATTTAAACTTTAAAATTTTGGAATTTAACGTGTTGGAGAATGGAGTTTTGATGATAACAACCTTATTTCAATATTAATTGATTATAAAATATATACTAACACTTTTATATAGAATATATATATATATATACATACACATATGCAGGATTTATATACAGAATTATTACAGAAGACTGTACAGTTTAAGAGCTTCTGGAGACTCAGAATTCAGAGATGATTCAAGACTTATGAGTAATAAAGATTTCAAGAGTTCAAGATAAATATATTAATAGAGTCTAGTTAATGTAAGACTCTAAATAGCACTCCAGGTTCTAATTCAAATTCTGATTTTCAATTTCTGATTTCAAATTCTATCTTCAATCTCTATCTTCTCTATTTTGTTTTCTCACTTTACTTTGATTTTAAGTTTAAGTTTTATAAGTTTATACTTTATAAATTTTATATAAGTTTTATAAGTTTATACTTTATAAATTTTATATATTTATACTTTATATACTTTATATTTATAAGTTTTAAACTCTATAATATTATAAATATGTTTATATAGTTTATAATTATGTTTTCGTATGGTTTTTTACTTTATAATATTCATTTACAACACTTTGTTTTAATTCAAAAATTTCTAGAATTATATATATATATATATGTATGTATATATATATATATATCAAAACATGTGAATCATTCTTGATAACCATATTGATAAGATCTTTGTAAATCATTCTTGTTTACAAAAGTTTAATGGTCTGAAGGCTTTATCGCTATCACAACTATCAAGTGACCACAATCCATTATTGTTGGATCTCATTCCTACTTCAGTACAAAAAGGATTTCCTTTCAGGTATTCGAATGACTGGTGTTACAAAGATGGATATATGGATAGTATTATGAGGGGTCTAAATGATTGTTCATGGGGGTTTCCAAGTTACACTTTCTTGCAGAAGTTACAAGCATGTAAAAGAGAGCTGAAAAAATGGAATTGTGTGAGGCCAAAAGATGATGTTTTGCTCAAAGGGGCTGAAGATAGATCCAATGTCAGGGAAGCTGAATTATATATGGATCTAGAAAATATTTTATTGTATGAAGATATGCTTGAAGCTAAACATCAATTCATGATTCAAAAACAGATAAAGTTTTGGAGCTATAAACAAAAAGCAAAAGTGGCGTGGTTGCAGGAAGGTGATATTAATTCTAAATTTTTTCATTCAAAAATGTCAGCTCGAAGACATGGTAATTGCTTGAAAGCTTTGATAAATTCTGATGGAAATCTATTATATAATCAAGAGGAAGTAGAAGCAGAAGCTATATCTTATTTTAAAGAGATGTTTAATGGTTCTCAGACAAATGATTTTCCTTTCTTTCAGTCTTCTTACATAATTAATCAGCAGGCTCAAACTAATTTATTGAGATCAATCTCTTTAAAAGAAGTGAGGAAAGCTGTATTTTCTGTTTATAAAGATACAAGCCCTGGTCCTGATGGATTTTATTCAAAGTTTTTCAAATTACATTGGGAAGATTTGAAGACTGATTTGCTATCTGCGGTTCAAGATATGTTTTCTTCTGCAAAGCTTCCGAAAGGTTGTAATCATACCTTTGTTACTTTAATTCCTAAGATAGATATGCCAATTGAAATTTCTCATTACCGCCCCATCTCTTGTTGCATTCTTTATTAAAAGATTTTTAGAAAAATTCTTTGCAATAGGATCAAATGGTTCTTGCCACATATTATATCATCTAATCAGTATGCTTTTATTCCTTCATGATCTATTGGAGATAATGTATTATTAGCACATGAATTGATAAGAGATTTTAGAAAACATCGAGTAAATAAGTTTTGTGTTAAGGTTGACTTACATAAGGCTTATGATAGGATAAATCGAAGATTTATTTGTCACATTATGAAGTGTATGGGTGTTCCTATGCATTTTATCAATGTTATATTTGAATGCATATCAACTCCATCGTTTTCCATAATGATCCAAGGGGTGTCGAGAGGTTTTTTTACATCTAATAGGGGAATTAGGCAAGGGGATCCACTGTCTCCCTATCTTTTTTTGATTGTAATGGAGTATTTCTCTTTCTGCATAAATGAAGCTGTATTAATGAAATCCTTCTTTCCTGTGCACAACTTTGATCCAATAATTTCACATTTATTATACGCTGATGATCTCATGGTGTTTGGAAAGTGTTCTATATCAAGTGCATTATCTTTGAAATCAGTTTTTGATAAATTGGAGCATCATAGTGGTTTATCAGTTAGTGTTCTCAAAATTAAAATTTATTTTAGTTCTTCTGCAAAGTTTAAACAAGAAATGGTTGGCGTTTGAGGTATAATATTGGAAATCTCCCTATAAAATATTTAGGAGTCCCATTATCCTCGCAATACATTCATTATAGAGACTGTCAAGATTTGATTGATAGAATTCAGAAGAAAATTCAGTCTTGGGATGTTAAATTCCTAAGCTTTGCAGGCCGAGCTGAGTTAATACAATCAGTTATTACCCCTACAGTGTTATATTGGTTGTTTGTGTAACAATTGCCTAAGTTTACAATTCATAAATTGAACATATTGTGTTCAGATTTTTTTTGGGGAGGGTCAAACCATAAGATCAGTTGGAATCAGATTTGTACCCCAAAGCAAGAGGGTTGTATTGGACTCATATCTTTTAAGGAGTTGAAAAAGGCTGCAGGTGTTAAATTGCTATGGAAATTTTTATCTGAATCTTCATTATGGAGCAATTGGATGAAAGCGAGGTATTGCAAGCAGAATTTGTTTTGGAATATGGAAATTGATAATAACTCTTCATGTACATGGAAAGTTATGTTGAGATTGAGGTCCAGAGGTCAGCAGTTGTTTAATAAAGCTCTTCATGATGGTGCAACTACTCTGTTGTGGTTCGAGCCATGGATTAATGGCAAATATCTTGTTGATCTTATAGGCATTTCAAGGTTTCAAGCGGTTGGTAGGCAAAATGAGTTGGTGTCTTCTATAATCCAGGAGGGTAGAATTATTAGCAACCTGCACCCAGCAACCAGAGAAGCTGTGACGACCCGGGGCGGGCTGTCTTTGGAATATAACACATAAACAGTAACAGCAGAACAGAAATATATCATTACACAGATAATGAACAGCAAAATACACTGGATAAATATAATCATCAGAGTTATACAGCGTAATAGGATCATACTTAGCACAAAATACAGTTTCAGTACAATATAAAATGTCTGCAGCGGATCAAACATAATGTACATGATAATAACTGAAACAGTAAAGGGAAATGATAAAGTCCAGCTCCAGCTCCACAGCTATCCAGAATGAGTCTGTTAAACCTGAATACAAGGCTGCCCGTGTAGAAATAAGGGCACCCGAGTTTGCAAAGTGAAACAAACTTCGAGTCAGTCATGGGACTGGTATGAGAAATCTACTTAACAGTTTAAACAACAACAACAAGGCAAATCATAGGACCACGCCACTTTCGCGGAACGGGTTTACTCCAGTGATTGCCAGTGCATGTATTAAAACAATTCATTTAAACAACGCAATGCTTTTTATAAAGAATGAGGCCGATATAAGACTCAAGTCCCATCACACAATGCAACGCAAACCGGAGGATAGAGTTTTACCTTATATTGACCAAAATATGCTGGATACGTATAAATCGAAGTCATTTGATATTATTACTAGTGCATATATGTTTCAAAAGCAAATTCAATCATAAATATCAATCATAGACGGCATGGGTACCATTATATCATGTCGCCAAATATATATTCACAATCAATACCGCACATGTCGTATTGGAAGTTTGGATTTCCATCTGTGAACCGAGGCTAGGGGCAAGATCCTCACCGAATTCGAGACGCTCTAGTCCGTGTCTCAGGCAAGCGCGCAGGCAAGCCTTGGATCATCAGGGGCGGTCGACCCGATGTGGATTAAATAAAACCCTCAACACTACGTCTCCCCGCCCTATGGGGCGTCAATGAGCTCTATGACTCCAAATCCGAGGCGCCTCGCATTCCAACAACCACACAGGTGAAAATAATAATATAAATGTCAGCCAGTTTAAGCACCGACACCACCTCTAACTAGAAAGAGACGCATACCCCCCTGAGTCCTTCTCCCGTTTCTGGTTCACACTGGGGTGTGAGGCTCGCGAATCAACGTTATACACAAAGCTTGGCCACGTAGGTCGTGCTTTGATCATCGCCACAAGACTTTGCTTTGCAACATAAGCTTGATCATTGCATCTTAGCATGCCACACAGGCAATCCACTCCATGTGACTGATTTCTATCGATATACAACCTCTAAGCTCGTACGTCTCAGAGAAGGGTGTAAAGCAAAAGAATAAATTCTCCGCCACCAAACAGATGTATATTTAATAGAGATCAATCATCACAGAACAAAATCCAATGTCAGACACGCAGTCCATTTACAAGTCCGTTCTGGGTCTGAACGAAACCGGAGGCACCATTCCTCGCCTATCCGTACAATCAACACACACGTCCAAACGGCTACTACTTCAGTCCCTTCAAGGTAGCTACTCCAATCAGGAACTTCAGTAGCGCCCATTCATCCGATATGAAGATCGTCGGTCTTGAACCGTCTTCTCTTCTTCGATTTCGAATCGTCGATCAATTATTTGAAGTGAGAATCAACTCGGCCCTTTCAAATAATTCACGTATATTTAGAATTTAAATCGATTCTTTTCATGGTTAAATTATTCGACATCCCCGTTTCAGTTCTTTAGTATAAGTTTTATATCAAACACATTCAATTCTTTAGTATAATGTTCATGTCAAACACATTCAACCATCAATATCAAACAAATCAAGTAATATCGATTTATATCCATTCCACATCGCTTATAATATTTTATAACGATTTTTCGCTATTTTTATTTATTTAAAAATAGCCATATTTAATTAAACGACGTTTCAGGTCATGTCGTGGCACTGGCACTGTTTTTCTCTAAATTTGTTTTACACTTATCTGGAAATCTAACAGTTGGATCTTAACAAAGTTTATATCGTTGGAAAGATCTCTCAAAAGCGAACCCAACGGTTCCAGTTTCGTCAAAATCCGATGGTCGGATTTTGCGGTATAATCGTTTAAAGTTACGATTTCAAAACGCGAACTGCACGGCCTTAATTCGTTTTAATTTAATTTATATATATAAATATAATTCATTCGACGATTTCTAACTTGTTTTCACTTCAAATATTTCACTAACGCCTTTAAATTTCAGAAAATTTCGCCATAGTTTCTCTTGTACGGATGGGCGTTTGGAAATTTATTGGGCCGTATTAGGTACCCAATAAATCCAAAAAAGCACACACATATTTATAGTGATATATTCTAGTGCACATAGGGGAGTGTGTATAAAAAAACTCAGAGAATAAATTCTCATCTCCCTACAAAGGATTTTTGTACCTTATCAACTAGAGAGACGTGCTTATTGTCATCTCTAGACCCGTGTGGGGTTTTTATTAATCTGGCAAATTTACCTTTATATTTTATACAGTCCATATTTATTGTGGTGTATCCTAGTGTCATAGGGGGAGCGTGTATTAAAAGCTCAAGAGAATAAATTCTCGTCGCCCTACAAAGAGATTTTTGTTTTGTGCTTTACCAACTAAAGAGACGTGCTTATTGTCATCTCTAGACCCGTGTGGGGTTTTTAGTCTTCGGTTCAACCTGAAATGTAGTCATCGCCATACAAGCCTCTCGCTTGTATGGTAATCTTCAACCTCGTCACATAAACTCCAAGTGTTTATGTGGTATATGATGAAGTATTCTATCTTCAAGAAGTATGCCATGTAAATGTGGTTCAAAATTAAGTGTTACTATCCTATGACGACATTTTATGATTACACACAGAATAACCAGCACTCCGCATCCAATGGCATTCACCGGAGTTGATATAATAATAAAATTGCGCAGCCAACTCATTAAGGTTTACCTATTTGTCGGGCACGCAAATAAATTCTTTACTCAACAGCTAATCCCTTCTCCTGTTCGGTTTACAATATATATGTGCAACTAGGCTAAAAATAATATTTCTAGCATAAAAATGTTTATCCCAACACATGGTTATTTTTAAATCTTCACTTACATGTTAAACATAATATTTATAGCTTACAAATATTTATTTCAACACTTGTGTATTTTTAGCGAGTCATTCCTATGATAAAAATGGTATTTTTATCTTTCAAAATATATATTCCACACATGGACATTTTTAGTACTTCACATACGTGATAAAAATGTGAGTTTTATCGTTTGAGGAATTTATTCAACACATGAATATTTTCTATACTTCATTCAAGTGATAAAAATGTGATTTTTATTGGTTTCATATTTTATTCAACACATGAATATTATTAGCGACTCCTATACATGATAAAAATGTGATTTTTATCGTTTTCATATTTTATTCAACACATGAATATTATTAACGACTCATATACATGTTAAAAATGTGATTTTTATCGTTTTCATATTTTATTCAACACATGAATATTATTAGCGACTCATATACATGTTAAAAATGTGATTTTTATCGTTTTCATATTTTATTCAACACATGAATATTATTAGCGACTCATATACATGTTAAAAATGTGATTTTTATTTATCTAAGCAATTTATTACTATCATGAATAAATTATCAACACATGGATATATGGCAACATATGAAAATAATTCAAACACATAAATATTTCAGGAAATTTCGGCAGCATAACGGAAGGGTAAAGAACCCGGCACCACCCTATAGATGGCTCCTCGCGCTAACCTAGTACCTGGCGATACTTGACACTGGAGATCATGCATCTAGTTCGCACGCAGGTGGCATGTATATTTTTCATTTCATTTCATTTCCACAAACTAATCCTATGTGGTTTCAACCAAAGTATTCACTCTCAACCACAAACTAATCCTATGTGGTATCAACCAAAATATTCACTCAACCTCACATGGGTATTTTTCAACCACAAACGGGTATATTTCAACCACGATTAATCATCATCAACCACAAACAATAATATTCAACCATTCGCTTTATTTATTTTCAACCATTCGCATTATTCATTTTCAACCATTCGTATCATTCACCAAATTTCACACCAATCACAATCAATAAATATCGTCCATGGTTTGTGGATGAGGGGCGTATTTATATATATATAATATTTTATTTCAAATTCAGCGAGTTTAGATATCTCACCTAGGTTTGTCGCTTTGCTAAAAATCCTAGCGAGCTCAGTAAAATCCGCGGTCTTCTCTAGAATGTAGAGGACGTCGTCATGGTCCCGATGTCTCCTGTTTCATCAAATTTCGTTAAAGAACGAAAAAGATATGATTTTTCAAAGGTTCGCGACGCTTTAAAGTGTTAAAACATATAAAGGACTCACCTTTATTTCTGGTTCGAACTAGGGTTTGAGGGATTCGCGAAAACGATGCAGTTTGGGGACGATTAGAGGTGCTGACGTGGAAGAGGGGAGATAGGGGAGTCGGCGCAGTGTTGTTTGGTCGGAGGTGGTTGCCGGATCTAGCCGTGGCGGCGTCAGGAAGATCGCGATTTGGCGGCCTCGAAACTGGAGGAGGAGGCGATGGGGGAGGTTGGGGTTGATTCAGATTTGAAGCTGGGGAGGAGGCGGAGCGATTGCCGGTGGTGGCGGAGGCTGGAGTGGCCGGAGGCGATCGGAAAAGAGGCTGGAAGGTGGGAACGATGAAGATCGTCGATCGGCTTTGTGGACGAGGGTTTTTTTAGGATTTTTATATTTTTTTATTAATGAATGGAATTTTCTGATTCGCCCATATATATATTATTCAAAAAATTAGGGTTTTCACATACGGACTCGAAATCCAACCCAACGACTGTCGTCCCTAGCGTTTTACCCCCATCCCAGACACAATGGGATATGTCTCGTTGGCCATTTCGACTGTTACAGTCGGTTATTCTTCAAATTAAAGTATAAAACATTTAATTTCTGATTTGAACGTACATTTTAATTTGCCGGGGCCACATATTGATTCTGAAAATTCCCGAAAAATTAATCTAGCTATGTTGGGACGATACGGTCCCAACAAAACTGATTTCGTCGAATTCTGAGACCGTTTGTAAAATGGCAATTTTCTGGTCGATCCAATTTAACTGAAACTGGTCAAACGCGTTTTCCTTTGCCACACTCACATATTGATTCGAAAAATTATGGAAAAATAAACTTAGCAATAAATCGACATTCCGGATCCAACAAAGGTGGTTTCGTCAAATTCTGAGGTCGTTTGCAGAATTGCTATTTTTAAGGGCTTTAATGTTATTAAAATATATATAAATTACACAGCGACTTTTCTGAAAATTCATTTGGCCATAACTTTTGATTCCTGCTATGAAATTTCGATTTTCCAAATTCGTTAGAAAGATATTTTCAAACAGATTTAAATATTTCTTGTTTCGCTGAAATCCGATTTATTTTGCATCCTGTACACTCAGTCAAAGTTCGAATTCAAATTTTCAAACCGCCGGGCCATTTCAGGCCTTGTTTTATAATTAAAATAAATATTTATATTCTAACTTTGATTCAAACAACTTTTTAATCATTATTATTCAAAATAAATCATTTTAAATATCTCAAATTAACTAAAATAGCCAAATTAAATTTTTCAAACTGGCTCAGATTTTCCGGGTTGTTACAGAAGCTCATAATGATATTGAAAGTGTGAAGCTATGCCAGAATATTCATCATGATAAATATGAAAGGTGTGATGGTGGTGGTTTTTCTTTTCATCAAGCATGGGATAAATTAAGAAATAAACAACCTGTCAGAGAGTTACTTAGTGTTATTTGGCATAATAAGAATTCTAGAAGAATGGCTTTCATCACTTGTCTAGCTGCAATGGATAGATTGAATACTAAGGACAGGTTGGTCAGGCATGGAGTAATTGAAGATAATAAGTGTGTTTTTTGCGATGATCATGGAGAATCTGTTAGGCATTTATTTTTTCAATACAGTTATGCAAAGTATATTTGGAGTTCTTTGAGAAGAAAGCTGGACTTGATGAATTCTGATGTTGGTTCTATTGAAGACGAGATTGGGTTGTTGTTACAAAACTTCAAAAGTAAGAATCAAGTAAGTGATGTGGCTTTTACAAGTTTAACTTGTGTAGTTTATCACATTTGGTGGGAAAGAAATTCGAAGCAATTCAACAATCTTTTGATTGACAAATGTGTAAAGTTAAAGATGATTGAAAGGGAGATCTTTTATCTGGTGAATGGGAATGGAAGCAAAACTGAAAGAACAGCGGGGAGTGAAGATTTTTTGAGGAGATGGGGTATAGAATTGATAGATACAGGGTAAAGGTTTTGTAATTTTTTATGTGTTGTTGTGATGGTGGTATATGTGTCTGTTATAGTTTTTCTTTGCTGTTTGTTTTATTTGGGAGAAGTCGTATGTAAAGTGATTTTAAAAATAATGAAGGAGTACAAATTTTCAAAAAAATGATATATATATATATATCAAAACACTTGAAAAATGCTCAAAAATCAATTTTGAGCAAGGATATGTCGACATACATATATGTCTATGTCGACATATAGCTCTTATTTTTTCAAAATTGAAAGGAAGCGTCATTTCACTATTTGTAACGTTCTAGAAGAGTTGCAACCTTTCAAATCTTATAAATAGGGACTAATTTCGAACTTTTTCATTATTCTTTTTCTCCATCTTCATCCCCCTTTCTTTACGCCATTATAATTTCTCATTTTTATGATTTCGACACCTCTACTCTGCCAAATTCAATTCTATTTACATAAAAATTCTTCTCTTCTCACCCTCTTCTCATTATGCTCTGAATTGAAGTGCTATTGAAGTGTTATAGGTCTATTGTAATCATTTGGGAAGTGTTTGAGTAATCGGTGTTTCCATTGTAGCCGTGAAATCAAGGAGAACGGAATCGGTGTAACCCTTGTAGCCGTTAAATCAAAGGGAGTATACTTGATCAAGTGTTTGGAATCGGTGTTACCCTTGTAGCCGTGAAACCAAGGAGGTTGTATTTGGATATTGGATATGGATATAGTAATAAAACTCGGCGCAATCCAACGTTGCGTGGGAATGGACGTAGGAGCAATTCCGAACCAGTATAAAATCCGGTGTGTTATTTCCTTTTCTGAACTTTATTTCTGTTTATTTTTGTGTTTATGTTTGTGTTTGATTCTGTGTCTGTGATTGTTTCTGTGGTGTATGATTCATATAGTAGATCATATAAGTTTTGATTTTGATTAAAATCTCAAAAACACTATTAACGCCCCTCTAGTATCAGAGCAAGGTCTTTCAAAAATACTATTCATATTAGTTTTGCCTTAACGATCCATTCCGCAATCCCTAACAATTGGTATTAGAGCAAGGTCTTTCGAAAAGTTCATAATCTGATTTTTGAAAATAGTGATAATGGCAACCAGCACTGGTAGCAATAATAGTTCTTTTGTAGAGGGTCAATCCACTGTTATACCACCACTGTTTAATGGTAGTAATTATTCATATTGGGCATATAGAATGAAAATATATTTACAATCAGTAGGATTAGACACATGAAATAGTACACAAAATGAGTTTGTTGAACCTACAACTGCTTTTGCACAACGGACAAATGAACAAAAGACTACTGCACAAAGCAATTCTAAAGCCATGAATATGTTATTCTGTTCATTAGATAGGAATAAGTTTAATAGAGTGTCAGTACGTAAAACTGCTTATGAAATTTGGAGAACTTTACAAGTTACTCATGAGGGAACTAGTAAAGTTAAACAAACTAAGATATTAATGTTAGTTAATCAGTTTGAGTTATTCAAAATGAACGAGAATGAGTCTATCTCCGATATGTATTGCAAATTTCAAGAGATAGTGCATTCGTTAACAGCACTTGGAAAAACTTATTCTAAAGAAGATCAAGTCAGAAAAATATTGAGTTCATTAACTCCAGAATGGGATCAGAAAACTCTGGCAATTGAAGAAGCCAATAATGTCAATGAAATGAAGATTGAGGAGTTAATTGGAAATATGATGTCTTTTGAAGTCCAATTGCAGAAAAGAAAAGAAAACAGGTCAATTGAGAAGAAATACATTGCATTTAAAGCAACAACAAATGATTCTGACTCGACTAGTGAAGATGATGAAGAAACAACCCTTATGACAAGACATTTTAGAAAATTTCTGAAATATAGACGGAAAAATTATTTTCAAAATGATAACCAAGGAAATTCAATAAGAAATGATGGTCGATGTTATAATTGCAACAAACCAGGCCATATAAGGAAAATGTGTCCATATCCAGATAAATGTACTCAACAAACAGACAACAGCAATTCGTCAAGGAAGAGAAAGAACGCATATGCAGCAACGTTAGATGATTCAAATTCAACATCAAGTGATGAAGGGCCAGAAACCGAAAATTCAAATATGTGCTTCACGGAAATTCAGAATTCAGAAAATTTCAAAGAAAATGATCTAAAAACCGGGTACTCCTTAATTAATTTTTAAATTTTCTTTTGTTGAATGGTTGCTTTGTTTGTTTGCCTTGTTTTTAAATTAAAACTTTAAAATTAAAACTTGAAATTTGAAATTCAAATTTGAAATTTGAATTTTGAAACTCAAAATAATAATATAATAATAAAATAATCAAATAGATTTTTTGGAAGTTTGTTAGGATTAGAATTATTTTAGAAAATTGTTAAAACCTGAAATATAAATCGATAATTTTAATCACATTTCACAAAATCAAATTTCTTTTGAAAAATAAGTACATATGTCGACATACATATGGTCATATGTCGACATATCTACCTGAAATTTGAAATTTAAATTTTGAATTTCAAAGGTTAAACTTTCAAACTTCCCTCCAACTCTTCACCAACTCCCAAGGTTTAAAAAGGTGTCATTGACTTCTGAGAAGTTATGCCTATTCAATTCATATCCATTCAAATTCTATATATACAACTATTCTCTCTACCTTTTCACTCACAACTCAAATCATATTCTTCATATATGTTCTCCTTAAAACTATCAATTCAATGGCTTCCTCATGTTCATCTTAGAAATTGAAGATAACTAAAGCCATCAAAGGTTATCTTCACAATGACAAAGAGGCTATCAAAACCTATGCTAACTATTTAGCAAATGCTAAAGTTAACACGGGTGCTTTCGCCGTCTTTGGAGACTTTCCTTCCTATGATCTTATTTCTCTCTTCAAACACAACGAAGTCTTGAGTCTATTTGACTCTCATGATAACGACGAAGTGTGTTATCCCAAGCTTGTCAAGATGTTCTAGGCGAACCTTATTCGCGGATTTTACGAAGGCAACGAAGATCAAATTTGGAGTAGCGTCAAAGGCATGCAAATTGTTCTTGATGCTGAACTTTTAGGCATTATTTTAAATTGTAGAAGCACGGGCTCGGATTTTTCGGATTTCAAAATCGATGAAACCAATTTAGAGACTTATCACTACATATTTGAAGACGATGTTCAAATGGATTTCACAAATCTTTTTTTCGTCCAAAAACAAGAATCGTAAACCTTCTCCTTCAACATACCATCACTCCCCGTTCCGGAAATTTCAACAACCCAACTCTCAAGGTCCAAAAGGCTCTCTTTGCTATTATTGGTGGCTATACCATCAATTGGGCCGACATGATCTTAAGAAAATCAAGCCCATAGAATTTTCACCAACAGAAAACACTCTCTACTATGGTGTTTATCCCACTCGCATTTCCAAATACTTTAGAGTTGATCTTCACGAAGAAGAATTTGTGCCTAGAAAAGTGTTTGACTCCTCAAACATACATCTCATGCAAATTCCTCTCACTTTCCAACCATATGAGACAAATTCGAAGCCAAACAAGCTCGAATGCAACAAGAACAAGCACTTATGGAAGTCGAAGAAGAAGAAGAAGAAACTTCTTTAGAAAGTGTTGAGTGTCCAACCAACACTAGAAACATTTCCAAAGAGACGATTGTTCAAAACCAAGTGAAGATTGCCAATAATCAAAAGAAGCTTAAAAAGAATTTTTCAAAGATGAACAAGTTCATGGTCAGTATTGGAAGAAAGCTTGGAATCTCATCTTCCTCATCATCTTCTACTGAAAATTAGTCTATCTAGTTTAATTTATCTTTGTGCATTCGTTTGTATTTCCTTATGTTTGCTTTCGAATCTCGTATTTAGTGTATCTTAAATTAGTTGGATGTATTTTCTTTTTATGAAGTAATGAATGGAGTTTTATTTATGTTAAAATTGTTTTTAAGTTACTGCAAAAACTTTGGAATTAAATATAAAATAATATAAGATCAAAAGATTCAAAATTTGAGATTTTTTTAATAGTTATGTCGACATACATAATTGTATATGTCGACATATAACTGCCAGATTTTAAAAACTTTTCAAATTTTAAAATTAAATAACTAATTCATGTCCATTCAAAATCTAACGAATTCTAGACCCTATTTAAGCCTATTGCTTCAAAAAAAAATCATTATTCTATTTCTCCTTCTTCTCTATTTCATTTCTTCTAAAATCCATGGCAAATCCAATCTATAACTTAAGCGAAAATCTTGAAGAAACATTGAATTCCTTCAAGAACATTCTCTCTATAATTCTACGAAACCAGTGTCATCTCGAATTAAGCCAAATAAAGATGTTTGAATAGCAAGAGAAGCATTTTGATGCAATTCGGTGGCTAATCTCTTGTCTTTTCAGAGATGAAGATAACAATCTCGCTAAGGCACCACTGACTAAAGAAGATGAAGATTGGGAATTCATCAAGAAGGATCCAATCTTCGGAGAAGACGGTTGGGTAGAAGTCCCAAGAAACGTTTAATTGCTTGGTATGATTGATATGTTTGATTTATTTGAGTTTGTTTGATTTGGATTCTATGACTTAAAACTTGTATATATTAAAAAAATATGGTGTGGTGTGCTTGATTTGGTTTGTATGTATATAACTCATGACATGTGTAATTATATTACTTGATAAGTATGTTTATATAATTTATATTGATGATTGATAATCATGAATTTAGGAATATCTACTATAAGATTATATAGATTTAGGATTAAGGGGGAGTATTTTACTTCGGTATAGGAATTATTTAGATAGTTACAGGATTTAGGGAGAGTAGTTTTAGAATTTCTTTTAGATAATGCCAAAGGGGAAGAAACTATAAAATATAGAATTAGTTTATAGGATTCATATAGACATGGGGAGTATTAGGAAGATCATCATCAACAGGCATGTACAGGTATGATATTTTATAAACTAAGGTTGTCATCGTCAAAAAGCGGGAGATTGTTGGAGAATGGAGTTTTGATGACAACAACCTTATTTCAATATTAATTGATAATAAAATATATACTAACACGTGTATCTAGAATATATATATATATATATATATATAGACATATGCAGGAGTTATTACTAAAGACTGTATAGTTTAAGAGCTTCAAGAGATTCGAAATTCAGAGATGATTCAAGACTCATGAGTAATCTAGATTTCAAGAGTTCAAGATAAATATAGTAATAGAGTCTAGTTTATGTAAGACTCTGAAAATCGCTTCAGGTTCTAATTCAAATTTAATTTCAAATTCTGATTTTCAATTTATGATTTCAAATTCTATTTTCAAATTCTATCTTCAATCTCTATCTTCACTATTTTATTTTCTTACGTTACTTTGATTTTAAATTTAAGTTTAATAAGTTTATACTTTATAAGTTTTACATATTTATACTTTATATTTATATAGTTTTAAAATGTATAATTTTATAAATATGTTTATATAGTTTATATTTATGTTTCCATATGGTTTTTTACTTTATAATATTCATTTACAAGACTATTAAATCCGACTTATATGGCACTACTTATCTATAATGAAATAATTTCAGCGAAACAGGTTAGTAATTTAAATCGCTGCAACTACTATAATTACTATAATTATAGATAGATAAATTACTATAAAATCTGACTTATAGATAAGTAGTAATTGTTTCTTCCTCATTAACTGTACTTATTTGCTATAATGAAATCGCTGCAGTGTTGCATATTAAATTTAGTTGGCCCATGTTTCTTTTCAATAAAATTGATTGCTTACAACTTCTAATATTTATTTTTATTTTCCACCTGCATATCTTATTGGTGAGTCATAATGGGAGATTCAATAGGTAGCTAATACATGTGGTTTTTTTTGCTTTTGTCTGTATTCTTTAAGTCTATTTTGCATGATGCTAACAAACTCCAACATACAATGCATTCACCAAGGTTTGATTTTAAAACACATATGTTAATCCTCCGTGGTAGTGACTTACAATGGAATTGACGATAAAATATGTTCACTTTTCTCAAGTATGTTTCGAGCAACTTTTTTCAGTTCCGTCCATTATTTGCTTTTTTGACAGAAATACATGAACTAACAATATTGCTCAATCCATTTGAAATGTACCTTTTTCCTTCATTTTTTTTTCATTTATTAAATCGAGCCATATTCAAGTACAGAAGCAAGGTAAAAGGAATTCTAAAGGGCCTTTCACATTCTCTAAATTCAAATTTTCCTTTTATAAAACTTGCGTTTGTTTTTCTTTCAAGTTACTAAGTGGCTGTTGCTTTTCAGTTTATGTTGCTCTACTACCAACGTGAACATACATAATTGAACCACTTTGGATTGTTATTGCGCAAGTGGCTTCATATATCATGAACATAGCTTAAAATATTTTATCTTTATCTTACTAAGCATAATTTTATCTTTGGTTTTGCAATTCATGTTTACAATGCTTAGAAAACATTTTCAGTATGGATTCTTCTTTCTTATAACCTATGCTACTGTCGGTTTTGTTGATAGATTTGCATTTTATTGGGTTTCACTTTTATTTTTGGTACTTGAATGCTATTTCATTTATAAAATATTTCATTGTTGTATTCACCTCCATATTTAACAAAGCATAACCATAAGAGCATATTTCATTGGTTCAATCAATTCACTTGTATCAGTTGATTTTAATTTCTAGATCATATTAAATAATTTTGCATTGTTGTTTACTATATCAATATGAAACTTCTTAATGGTTAATTTTTTGAAATATCATGTGACACAAAAGGCTTATAATAGTTGTATAAATTGTTGGAAAACAATGGCTGAGTCGCGGACTAGGTCGCTTTCTTGAAGACGATTCGGCGATTTGGTCAGAGGTGCAAACCAATTCGTTCCTTCGCCGCCGCCTCTAGGATAAAACAGCCTCTAAAACAGTAACTGATTTGCTTGCACAACAAATCAGTGCAGATTTGCACTTTCGGGAAAATATTGCTCGAAATTTCTGAGAAAATTTTAATGGCGGCTGAATGAGAAGAGAATTTGTGATTCAGTGTATTCTCTCGTCTCAGATAAATAGTATATATAGAACGAGAATTAGGTTTTGGGAGAAAATATTGGATCTGCTAAAATTTCGGGGGGGGGGGGGACAAACTTTTTACCGTTGCAAACTTTGTACCGTTGTAGAAAAATTATCGGTTCAAAAAATAAATTTTTCCATAAAAAAAATGGTTCGAAAACTGCTAAGTTTTATGGTCCAAAAATATAAGTGTCTACACTACAAAGCCAAGCCCAAGCCTAAGCCCGAACCGAACCGAGTCGGGTCGAGTCGAGTCGGTCGGTCGGTCGCACGCGCGTGTGTGGTGGTCATGATGCATGGTCTCCCTCCTCACAACAAAGAATGTATTGAGAGCCCAAGGCCCCAACATGATTTCTTAGAAACAAGTATAAAAGCTTGCCTCTTCCATATAATCCCATGATGTGAGACTATTCAAAACATAGGAGCCATTCATACACTTATTTAATTATTTTTTAATAATTCACTAATGTTTTGTAAAACATTTTCCAACAATCCCCCGCTTGAATTTTAAAAAATATTTTCGAGCAATTTCTTAAAAAACTTAAGATTGTGCATATGCAAAGGTGTCCAAGGACTTGAACCTTTGCATAGTGAATAAGATTCAGTTTTTACTAGAGTGACACGTAGTCTTGAACTCTATTCCTGACATCAAACCACACACAACCTTTTCTATAGTGCAATCAAATAGGCCCATGCATTTATGGCCCTGCACGTCTATCCCAGTTTAGTGAATGTCTAGAAGTTTTGCCCAAACTCCATAGGAAACGACCACATTTCCACATTCACAAAGGTGAGTCTATCAAGAGCACTCCTGAAGGTTGGTACTCCACTCCAAATAGAGTATAGATCTCATTAAGAGTTTCTATTAACTCATCCTCTAATCACTTCAGGAATACATGCTTCTTGGTTTATTAAATAGCATGTTCAACTCCTATCACTACACAACTTGTTATTACCCATTGAACCTAGTTCTTGGGATCTCCAGTCATTTAGGTCGAGTTACCATTGTGTGTGACTCAACAATCTAAGGGCAATAGTCCCATTCTTTTAGAAGAATTATGGACTTTCTCTCTTGACAGTTCTTTCGTCAAAGGATCTGCCATATTTTCTTCACTACGTACGTAATCCACTCTAACGGTACCTGTGGAAAGTAGTTCTCTAACTGTGCTGTGCTTACGATGTATTTGTTGTCTCTTACCGTTATAATAACAGTTCTGAACTTTTGTAATAGCCGCGGTACTATCGCAATGTATCAACACAGCTGGTATCGGTTTTTCCCATAGGGGAATCTCAGCTAGCAGATTTCTCAAATACTCTGCTTCTTCACTAGCTGTGGCTAGTGCTATCATCTCAGACTCCGTAGTAGACTGAGCAAAAATAGTCTGTTTCTTGGATTTCCAAGAAACAGCTCCTCCAGCGATGCTAAATATGTAGCCACTGGTCGCTTTAGAATCATCAGATAAGGTATTCCAGTCTGCATCAGAATATCCTTCAAGTACAGCTGGAAACCTTTCATAATGTAATCCAAGGTTCATAGTTCGTTTAAGGTATCTCATAACCCTTTCAATAGCATGCCAGTGCTCTATACTAGGTCTACTGGTAAACCTACACAATAGTCCTACGACATAGGCAATGTCGGGTCTAGTACAATCAGTGGCATACCGAAGGCTGCCAATGATGCTCGCATAATCAGATTGTCTTACACCTTCACCAGTGTTCTTAAATAACTTTACACTGTGATCATATGGTGTACTTGCAGGTTTACAGTCAAAGTAATTGTATTTCTTTAGTATCTTCTCAATATAATGAGAATGATCTAAAGAAATTCCCTTTTCTGGCCTTGTAATCTTAATACCAAGGATTACACTCGCCTCACCTAGATCTTTCATATCAAAATTGGCACTTAATAAGGATTTGACTGAGTTTATAGCATGAATGTTTGACCCAAAGATGAGAAGGTCATCGACATAAAGACATATAATAGTGCAAGTGTAATTCTCAGATTTATAATAAATGCATTTGTCACTTTCATTAACTTTAAAACCATGTGAAATGATTAAGTTATCAAATTTTTCATGCCATTGTTTGGGTGCTTGTTTTAAACCATATAAGAATTTATCTAATTTACATACTTTATGTTCTTGGCCATGTACTACAAATCCTTCAGGCGGGTCCATATAAATTTCTTTGTCTAATTCACCGTTTAAAAAGCGGTTTTAACATCCATTTGGTGTATAAGTAAATTATGAATAGAGGCAAGTGAAATTAAAACCCGAATGGATATTATTCTAGTTACAGGTGAAAAAGTGTCGAAGAAGTCTATATTTTCTTTTTGTTTAAAACCTTTAGCTACTAGTCGTGATTTATATTTATCAATGGTGCCATAAGGTTTTAGTTTCTTCTTAAGTACCCATTTACAGCCTATAGACTTACAACCGGGGGGTAAGTATACGAAGTGCCAAGTCTTATTGGACTCTAAAGAATCCATCTCATCGTTTATAGCCTCCTGCCAAAAATCAGCATCTAAAGAAGATAAGGCTTCTTGGAGGTTTATGTGATCCTCCTCAATAGTAAAGGCACAAAAATCTGAACCAAAATCTTTTATGGTTCTAGCTCTTTTACTTCTTCTAGGTTCAGCTTTAGAATTTTCATTAAGTTCTGTTCTAATAGGCATACTTGAAGTGCCCCCACTATTCCTTAATTTAAAAGGAAATTTAGTTTCATAAAAATCGGCATCATTTGATTCAATTATGTTATGTGCATTTAGATCATAAAATCTATATGCTTTGCTATTAATAGCATAGCCTATAAATGCACATTCATATGCTCTACTTGCCAATTTTATTCTCTTAGGGTCTGGAATGCGAACATATGCAAAACAACCCCAAGTTCTAAAGTATGAGACATTGGGTGTATGATTCTTTAAAATTTCATAAGGTGAAATTTTATTCTTAGATTTGGGGATTCTATTCAGAACATAGCATACAGTCAATAAAATATCCCCCCACCAATGTTTTGCTGCACCAGAATTTAGTAGGATGGAAACTACTAATTCAGTAAAAGTCCTATTTTTTCTTTCAGCTTTACCATTCATTTCAGGTGAATAGGGTGCAGTTCTTTCATGTACAATACCATGTATTTTATAGAAGTCCAAAATCGAATTGGATTCATATTCTGTTCCTCTATCACTACGTAATCTCTTGATTTTCCTATTTGTTTGATTCTCAATTTCAGTTTTGAATGTTTTAAACATGTCAAAAGCATCACTTTTATTTTTCATAAGATAAACATATGTGAAATCAGAACAATCATCGATAAAAGTGATAAAATAACAATGTCCATGTCTAGTCAAAGTGCCATCAAGTTCACATATGTCAGTGTAATGACCCGCATTTTTAGAGATATATAATTAATTTATTTAATTATATATTTGGTGATTTAGAGAAGTTAATGATCGTTAAATTAAATAATATTGAATATTTAATTAATAATTATAATATAATAATATATTATAATGTCGAAATAGTCAAAAATAGCTGAATTCACAATATAGTGTGAATTGGGTTATATATAAGGTATAATTCAGTTTGGAATTGAATTTGAATAACGAATATATTATATAAAACGATAGTTGAAGGTATAGTTTATAATATAATTATAATAGAGCTCGAAATGGCGCGGCAGTTCGCTATTTGGCGATTTGAACTTCAACTGAATATACAGGGTCCATTTTAAGTCGGATTTCTGTGAAACAAGAACCGTCAGGACCGATTTGATAATAGTTTTCTAATGGAAGAGAAAAATCTGGATTTCGTCGTGTAGATTTTGAGTTACGTCCAAATCAAATTATCAGAAATGCAGCGCCCTGACCATAACTATTTAATTATATTTTAAATAAGGATTTAAATAGAAATCGAGCGTCGATATAACTCTGACGATGTAATATCAAGTTGTAAATACATACAGGACTATTCTGGAGCTGTATAGTATGCCACTGTGAATATAGACGATAATAATTAATTTTAAATAATAAATTTAATAATATTTAAATATATTTATATATTTAAATAGGCTATTTAGAGCGTTAAAAATAGCCACTTTTGCAAACGAAGTCGGAATTCGACGAAACCAGTTTTGTTGGATCCGCAATATCAAATAGTTGTTAGATTCCAAGTTTCGTGATTTTTAGAGTCAGTGTGTGACCGTACGGATTATTAGAGTGAAATACAGTCGATATTTCAACGGTTAAAAATACGCTGTGTGAGCATACGAAGTCGGAATTCGATGAAACCAGTTTCGTTGGGACCGTAATGTCAAGCTGTAGCTACATGTCCAGTTTCGGGATTTTTGGGTATCGTGTGTGTTCATAGGATTTTTTTGAAGACATATACAAGCAACTGTATAATAGAAACAAATATTATAATCGAATATAATATTATAAAATCCCCTATATAATACCCCAACTATTTTCTAAACCTAATCTCAAATCCATTTCTTCGCCGTCAGTATATTTTCAACCTCAAGCAAAACGCAAGCATTAGAAAATCAAAGGAGATTCAAAATAAATCTATAAATCATTATAGATACATTCTTGGATTCATTAAACCATACTCTTCAAACTGTTATGCGTTTCAGTGAGTTCGACATCAGTTTTCTCATGTGCGATATTTTACAGTGAAGGAGACTTCTTCTAGGGTTAAGAATCCTAGGAGGGTGAGGCATTGATTTGTGATTACGAGTTCATATTTGAACTCGCGATGAAGAGGAGCACCTGGTGTTGGAGCTTCGCATGATACAGTGGTTATTTGAGGAGTGCAACTTCCTGTTGTCGCGGTGGAGAAGCCACAGTCGGGTTTTGCTACCTGACGTCGAGTTTGTCTGTTTGGGTATTGGTAGGAAGAGAGTTCGAAGAGAAAACTGTTGGTGAAATCCGTTTGAAGAACGGTGAAGTAATGGTGGAGTTTTGATCGGTTAAAGCTTTGAAAACGTGGTGGAGTTAAGAAGCAGGTCACGGCAGTTTTTTGATTGGGGAAGAAGAGTTATTACGGTATGGGCTTAGAGATAGTGGGCCGATAGTTTATCAAGGGTAAAGCCCAATATTTATAGTGTTAGTTTTAATTTAAATTTAAATATCGTATCAACTTGTAAACGCTGTTATCTTATTCATATGAAATCAGAATCGCGAACCGTAAGTTGCGTTGGGATCGTATGGACGGACACTACAACATGGAACTGACGGGAAGTCCATCGGAGCTCGTTACAATTTATGGCGAAATAAATTGTCCAATCGAAATCAAGCGACAATTATCGTTATATAACGATGATAGTCCAAAGTGAGTAAAACTCACCAACTCTGAACAGTTATATTTTTATAATGTATTCTTAGAACTGTTAATCATCTGTTGATTGTTGTGTGTTGGTTGATTGATTGAACTGCTAGTCAGTTAGTGGAAATTATATATATATATAAATATATATATATAAACCGATAAATATTTATATATTGATTCTGCTATCAGAATATATACTATCGAACTGAAAGCGATGTTAATTATACTGTGTAACATCTGTGATGCAGGGAAACAGGTTGGAGGGACCCAACTGGGTTCCTCAATATTTCAAATACTGTTTTAATTCATATATTCTGTTATATGATGTGGTATATTATCTGTTGGCGATTATATGTGGTTGGACGATATTTATCATCGTGATTGGATATGATTGAATACCATAACATACGGGATGTTGATAAAGGAGATTTTCAAAGTGATAGTGAAAATAAATTATTTATAAATGGAATATTTATAAATAAGAGATATTTATAATTTGAATATTTATAAATAAGGAATAATTATAAATTGGAATATTTATAAATTGGAGATATTTTAAAAAGGAAATAAATTCAAAATATTTTCTTTTTGAATGGAAAGGCCTGTGTGGCGGGTTTGGGGATTTTCCCGATGCTTCCGGTATAAAGGAGGTTATGGCGAATTTTCCCGGAAATTTAAGGAGTTAGAATAATTTAAAGAATATTTGTGAAAAACCAAAAATAAAGGAAATATTTAGAAAATAAATAGAGTTATAAAAAGGAAAATTGTTTATAACTGAATAGGATGTTATAAAAAAAGGAAAACGTTATAAAAAGGAAAACGATATAAAAGGGAAATCATTTGTAAAGTGAAGAACCGTTACTAAAAGTAAATCTTTATAAATGAATAGTTTATTCGAAAAGGAGTAATCGAATATGGTATTCGAAGTTAGTTAATCGAATATAGTATTCGAAAGGAGTTAATCGAATATAGTTAATCAGTTAGAGTTAACCAGTTCAGTCAAGTTAACCAGTTTGGTTAAGTAAGCCCAGTTAACCAGTTTGGTTAGGTAAGTCAAGTTAACCAGTTTGGTTAAGTAAGCCCAGTTAACCAGTTTGGTTAAGTAAGCCCAGTTAACCAGTTTGGTTAAGTAAGCCCAGTTAACCGGTGTGTTAAGTAAGTCGAGTTAACCAGTGTGTTAAGTAAGTCGAGTTAACCAGTGTGTTAAGTAAGTCGAGTTAACCAGTGTGTTAAGTAAGTCGAGTTAACCAGTTGGGTTAAGTAAGTCGAGTTAACCAGTTTGGTTAAGTAAGTAGAGTTGACCAGTGTGTTAAGTAAGTAGAGTTAACCAGTGTGTTAAGTAAGTAGAGTTAACCAGTGTGCTAAGTAAGTAGAGTTAACCAGTGTGTTAAGTAAGTAGAGTTAACCAGTGTGTTAAGTAAGTCGAGTTAACCAGTGTGTTAAGTAAGTCGAGTTAACCAGTTTGGTTAAGTAAGTCGAGTTAACCAGTTGGGTTAAGTAAGTCGAGTTAACCAGTTTGGTTAAATAAGTAGAGTTAACCAGTGTGTTAAGTAAGTAGAGTTAACCAGTTGGGTTAAGTAAGTCGAGTTAACCAGTTTGGTTAAGTAAGTAGAGTTAACCAGTGTGTTAAGTAAGTAGAGTTAACCAGTGTGTTAAGTAAGTCGAGTTAACCAGTGTGTTAAGTAAGTCGAGTTAACCAGTGTGTTAAGTAAGTCGAGTTAACCAGTGTGTTAAGTAAATCGAGTTAAGATAATCGAGTTAAGTAAACTGAGTTAAGTTACTAAGTTAAGTTATCAAGTCAAGATGACCGAGTTAAGTTACAAAGTTAAGTTATCAAGTCAAGATGACTGAGTTAAGTTACTAAGTTAAGTTATCAAGTCAAGATGATTGAGTTAAGTTATTGAGTTAGATTATCGAGTTAAGTTAATTGAGTTAAGTGAATCGAGTTGAGTAAAATCAAGTATGGTTAGTCAAACCCAGTTAGTCGAATCGAGTTGGTCGAACCAAGTTAGTCGAGTTCGTCGAGTCGAGTTAATCGAATATGAGTTATTCGAAATGAGATTATCGAATATAGCGTATTCGAACGAAAGAGATCGAATAAGTTATTCGAGGTGAGTTGATCGAATCAGAGTTATTCGAAGTGAGTTAATCGAATCAAAGTTATTCGAAGTGAGTTAATCGAATCAGAGATATTCGAAGTGAGTTAATCGAATCAGAGATATTCGAAGTAAGTTAATCGAATCTAGTTATTTAATTGGAGTATTCGAATAAGAGTTATCGAAGAAGAGTTAACCAAATAGAGGTTAATAAATTAGTTGTTCGTTATTTATTCAAGTTAGGAAATAAGAGTTAGATTAAAGTTATTATATTTCAGAAACAGGAAATTATAACACCACTGTTATAATCAAATGATTCTGTAAAGGAGTTGGATTCGTAAATAGAATCCGAGGGTTGGTAAGGAAGTGTTAAAGAGTTAAAAAAAGGTGAATCTTATCTATTTCAAGATTTGAAAGGTGGTTCGGTTAAGGTCTGAGAGGTAGCTATACCCCAACTTGATTGACTGCGTTTTAATTAAGAAATGGTTACGGTTCGAGTATGAAGTGGTTAAGTGAAATTAGTAGATAAGTATAGTGGCTTGAGCTGTCGTCGCGATGTTGATTTAAACATCCGTTTAAATATAAGTAAAGAAGATTTGGAAATGTTTTCCAAATCAAAATCAGAAATGAAATCAAATAAAGAAATCAGAAATTGACTGAAGACTTGTTAAGTTGAATGGTTTCCTAGGTGTCTATCTGATGTTGGTTTCGGCCTTCGGGATTTATACTTGGGAAATTGTTCTCATACTAGTTTACAGTCAAAGACTGATAGTTGTGGAAGAATAGTGGTACGTAAATAAGTTATGGAAATGTTTTCCAGTGATAACGTATATTTTCTAAACATAGAAAATGAGAATATATATATAGATATATATATGGTTGATGATTGATTGATAGAATTTCCATCTGGAAATAATATCGTTGTTTGCACACGAGTTTTTCTTTGATAGTTAAATCACAGACTATCAAATGTTTTGACCATTTTACGTTGTCAATATGGAGAGACCGGTTGGATAATAATCCAAAGAACCACTCTGTATTGTCATAAGCGTTGCGAATCATATATGCCAAAGATAATTGAAGACGGAGTAAAGTGCAAGGGCTATTGTATAAGTCTTAGATAACAGTGCCTAAGATGGATGTACTGGATAGTGCCTTCGATTTGTCCAGTCCCAGGACAACTTGTATGGACGAAGGTCTGACAGAGTATATCTGGTAGATCACGTAAGTTGATCGTTTCAAACGTATTTACGTTGGTGGCGGAGGAATTCGTTTCTCTTAGCTTATACCCGTGGTATTTTTGGGGAAATCAATTTGTGATTTAAAGGGTATGACGATGTGGCATTCTAAGTGAATGAAGATGTGGTATGTGAAAAGATAAGCGTAGCTTCTAGCCTCACATCCGGTAAATGACAGAAATCGGGCAGGGAGCATGGCTAAGTCGGTCGCTCCGAAGTAGGGTGTATAGTCACCTATCTAGAGAATATTCATTTGCTTCTTTAATCTATCAATGCTGTCCCATATATATATACAGGAACGGTTGCTGATCCCAACCGTTGGTGATGTACATTCGATACACTCAAGCGAAATGAGTGGTCGGTCATGTGTGGCCGAGTTGCAAGATGTTCTTGTTGAACTCCAGTGTATCGTTCCTAGATTACACTGATCGGAAGGAGGTTCCATACCTTGCCATAGTTGGAAATCCATTACCCAATACGTGCTTGCAGTTTTGATTGTATACTATATATGTAAAACGTGAGATGAAAGCGTTTCTGTTAGATTGATATCTAAATGTACTTAGACATTATTATAATATCAGAATGATATTGTTTACAAAGTTGTTTGGATTCTCATAAGGGAAAAACCGGTTCCGTTATACGGTGTGGTCTTATGAGATATCGTTTACTTGTTCAAACTGTTTTAAACTGTTTTACTCATACCAGTCCCATGACTGACCCGGAGTTTACTTTGTTGTTTTCCCTAAACTCTTGGGTGCCTAAATTTGTACGGGCAGTCAAGTAGTCGGGATTTTACAGATATAGGTTGGAGAGCTTGGAGCAGGAGGCTTCAAGATTCTATAGCTATTATTATTTCCGCTGTTGTTGTAAGTGTTGTACTCTAATAAGTGCTATTGTATACATAACTGTTTTTTTTTCAAAAGTTATGTTATATTTTATTCGCTCCGCGGTGAGATTCGTGTTACTCTGATGATGATGTTCTTCTTCTTCTTCTATTCTATTAGTTCTATCTTATCTTTCCTCACCCTCTAATTTCTTTCATTAACAACCGGGATTTTTTGATGTTTTGGTTATCGACATCGTGCTTATGTCGATAACCAAAGTCGCCAAAAATCCGGGTCGTTACAGTTGGTATCAGAGCTTAAGGTTAAGTGAATTACCTTGGCTCTGTGGCGTGACTCGGTAGAGATGGGGTTAGTAATACCCTAGATTGAGTTTGAGTGTATATATACGAGTGAGTATTTGTATTTGATATAAAAATGTTTTTATATTGTGGAGATTCATTGGCTGAGTTGTTTATGAGTTCTGGTCGATCAGTTTGATCCACTGTATCGATAGGGGTTACTAAACACTCGAATACGATGAACCGTCATGGTATGTTTTGAAATTAACATAGTATAATTGGTTGTGTTGGTTGTTATTATAATCGAGTAAGATTATAAAAGTGAAATGGTTATAAATAACTGATCAGAATTCATATAAGTAAAGTATATGAAATGAGATGAATCAAATCTGGAGTTAAATCGGAATTGGAATTAAAATAAGGAAATTTTAAGTTCCTGGGAGATTTTGAAAACGTTTTCCAAACTGAAAGTGATATAGTATTGAACTCACTTCGATAGCTGGAAAATAGATTCTGATGATGAATCGCGACATCATCAGTGTTCATTTTCGAGTTCTAAGTGACGGATTACTACCAAAGGTTTTGTTTTTGAATTGTTTTGAGAAAACAAGGTATTTAGAAATTCAAATGTTTTTGAATTGGTATTATGATTTCAAACTGATTTGAAATAAACCCAGGAGTTTAAATTTCGAAATTTAAATATAACTTATGAAGTTAAAAGGATTGAAATGGTAAAATGAATATATAAATTAAAATTTAACTCGAACTAAGTTAAATAAAACCGGATTTGATTATAAGATAATCTGGAATGGAATTGAGTTGAGGAGTTAACAGTTTGAATTTGAAATTGGAGTTTGAATTGAATTCGACTTGGATATAAGTGAATGGTTGTGGTGGAGATGAAATTGGTTGGAGTTTGATTGGAATGGCATTTGTATATGCTAAATTAGCAGCAGATATAAAGGATATAATGATATGCCCGACAACAAGGTACCAGTTTATATTTGATATGAGTATGAGATTTATGAGCTGAATTGGCAAGCCGCTTGGCTGTTTGATTTTCTTTTGGGTTGAAGAAGGCCTAGAGAGGCGAGTGGGAGTTTGAGATATTGACCAGTACAAAGGAGGTGCTGGCGAAATTTTTTGAGAAGTTAAGGCGTTAGAAAATTTTCATGATTTTTGAAAATTTAGTTAGTCGGAATAAATTAATATTTTAGTCGATATTAATTGGTTCAGTTGAAACCGGAGATAAGAGGTAAACAGATAAATTTTTACCCAGTAGATAGGGTCGTCCCCTAACTTAGCAATTTCGAGGACGAAATTATTATAAGGGGGGAAGAATGTAATGACCCGCATTTTTAGAGATATATAATTAATTTATTTAATTATATAATTGGTGATTTAGAGAAGTTAATGATCGTTTAATTAAATAACATTGAATATTTAATTAATAATTATAATATAATAATATATTATAATGTCGAAATAGTCAAAAATAGCTGAATTCACAATACAGTGTGAATTGGGTTATATATAAGGTATAATTCAGTTTGGAATTGAATTTGAATAACGAATATATTATATAAAACGATAATTGAAGGTATAGTTTATAATATAATTATAATAGAGCTCGAAATGGCGCGGCAGTTCGCTATTTGGCGATTTGAACTTCAACTGAATATACAGGGTCCATTTTAAGTCGGATTTCTGTGAAACAAGAACCGTCAGGACCGATTTGATAATAGTTTTCTAATGGAAGAGAAAAATCTGGATTTCGTCGTGTAGATTTTGAGTTACGTCCAAATCAAATTATCAGAAATGCAGGGCCCTGACCATAACTATTTAATTATATTTTAAATAAGGATTTAAATAGAAATCGAGCGTCGATATAACTCTGACGATGTAATATCAAGTTGTAAATACATACAGGACTATTATGGAGCTGTATAGTATGCCACTGTGAATATAGACGATAATAATTAATTTTAAATAATAAATTTAATAATATTTAAATATATTTATATATTTAAATAGGCTATTTAGAGCGTTAAAAATAGCCACTTTTGCAAACGAAGTCGGAATTCGACGAAATCAGTTTTGTTGGATCCGCAATATCAAATAGTTGTTAGATTCCAAGTTTCGTGATTTTTAGAGTCAGTGTGTGACCGTATGGATTTTTAGAGTGAAATACAGTCGATATTTCAATGGTTAAAAATACGCTGTGTGAGCATACGAAGTCGGAATTCGATGAAACCAGTTTCGTTAGGACCGTAATGTCAAGTTGTAGCTACATGTCCAGTTTCGGGATTTTTGGGTATCGTGTGTGTTCATAGGATTTTTTTGAAGACATATACAAGCAACTGTATAATAGAAACAAATATTATAATCGAATATAATATTATAAAATCCCCTATATAATACCCCAACTATTTTCTAAACCTAATCTCAAATCCATTTCTGCGCCGTCAGTATATTTTCAACCTCAAGCAAAACGCAAGCATTAGAAAATCAAAGGAGATTCAAAATAAATCTATAAATCATTATAGATACATTCTTGGATTCATTAAACCATACTCTTCAAACTGTTATGCGTTTCAGTGAGTTCGACATCAGTTTTCTCGTGTGCGATATTTTACAGTGAAGGAGACTTCTTCTAGGGTTAAGAATCCAAGGAGGGTGAGGCATTGATTTGTGATTTTGAGTTCATATTTGAACTCGCGATGAAGAGGAGCACCTGGTGTTGGAGCTTCGCATGGTACGGTGGTTATTTGAGGAGTGCAACTTCCTGTTGTCGCGGTGGAGAAGCCACAGTCGGGTTTTGCTACCTGACGTCGAGTTTGTCTGTTTGGGTATTGGTAGGAAGAGAGTTTGAAGAGAAAACTGTTGGTGAAATCCGTTTGAAGAACGGTGAAGTAATGGTGGAGTTTTGATCGGTTAAAGCTTTGAAAACGTGGTGGAGTTAAGAAGCAGGTTACGGCAGTTTTTAGATTGGGGAAGAAGAGTTATTACGGTATGGGCTTAGAGATAGTGGGCCGACAGTTTATCAAGGGTAAAGCCCAATATTTATAGTGTTAGTTTTAATTTAAATTTAAATATCGTATCAACTTGTAAACGTTGTTATCTTATTCATATGAAATCAGAATCGCGAACCGTAAGTTGCGTTGGGATCGTATGGACGGACACTACAACATGGAACTGACGGGAAGTCCATCGGAGCTCGTTACAATTTATGGCGAAATAAATTGTCCAATCGAAATCAAGCGACAATTATCGTTATATAACGATGATAGTCCAAAGTGAGTAAAACTCACCAACTCTGAACAGTTATATTTTTATAATGTATTCTTAGAACTGTTAATCATCTGTTGATTGTTGTGTGTTGGTTGATTGATTGAACTGCTAGTCAGTTAGTGGAAATTATATATATATATATATATATATATATATATATATATATAAACCGATAAATATTTATATATTGATTCTGCTATCAGAATATATACTATCGAACTGAAAGTGATGTTAATTATACTGTGTAACATCTGTGATGCAGGGAAACAGGTTGGAGGGACCCAACTGGGTTCCTCAATATTTCAAATACTGTTTTAATTCATATATTCTGTTATATGATGTGGTATATTATCTGTTGGTGATTATATGTGGTTGGACGATATTTATCATCGTGATTGGATATGATTGAATACCATAACATACGGGATGTTGATAAAGGAGATTTTCAAAGTGATAGTGAAAATAAATTATTTATAAATGGAATATTTATAAATAAGAGATATTTATAATTTGAATATTTATAAATAAGGAATAATTATAAATTGGAATATTTATAAATTGGAGATATTTCAAAAAGGAAATAAATTCAAAATATTTTCTTTTTGAATGGAAAGGCCTGTGTGGCGGGTTTGGGGATTTTCCCGATGCTTCCGGTATAAAGGAGGTTATGGCGAATTTTCCCGGAAATTTAAGGAGTTAGAATAATTTAAAGAATATTTGTGAAAAACAAAAAATAAAGGAAATATTTAGAAAATAAATAGAGTTATAAAAAGGAAAATTGTTTATAACTGAATAGGATGTTATAAAAAAAGGAAAACGTTATAAAAAGGAAAACGATATAAAAGGGAAATCATTTGTAAAGTGAAGAACCGTTACTAAAAGTAAATCTTTATAAATGAATAGTTTATTCGAAAAGGAGTAATCGAATATGGTATTCGAAGTTAGTTAATCGAATATAGTATTCGAAAGGAGTTAATCGAATATAGTTAATCAGTTAGAGTTAACCAGTTCAGTCAAGTTAACCAGTTTGGTTAAGTAAGCCCAGTTAACCAGTTTGGTTAGGTAAGTCAAGTTAACCAGTTTGGTTAAGTAAGCCCAGTTAACCAGTTTGGTTAAGCAAGCCCAGTTAACCAGTTTGGTAAGGTAAGTCAAGTTAACTAGTTTGGTTAAGTAAGCCCAGTTAACCAGTTTGGTTAGGTAAGCCCAGTTAACCAGTTTGGTTAGGTAAGTCAAGTTAACCAGTTTGGTTAAGTAAGCCCAGTTAACCAGTGTGTTAAGTAAGTCGAGTTAACCAGTGTGTTAAGTAAGTCGAGTTAACCAGTGTGTTAAGTAAGTCGAGTTAACCAGTGTGTTAAGTAAGTCGAGTTAACCAGTTGGGTTAAGTAAGTCGAGTTAACCAGTTTGGTTAAGTAAGTTGAGTTAACCAGTGTGTTAAGTAAGTAGAGTTAACCAGTGTGTTAAGTAAGTAGAGTTAACTAGTGTGTTAAGTAAGTAGAGTTAACCAGTGTGTTAAGTAAGTAGAGTTAACCAGTGTGTTAAGTAAGTCGAGTTAACCAGTGTGTTAAGTAAGTCGAGTTAACCAGTTTGGTTAAGTAAGTCGAGTTAACCAGTTGGGTTAAGTAAGTCGAGTTAACCAGTTTGGTTAAGTAAGTAGAGTTAACTAGTGTGTTAAGTAAGTAGAGTTAACCAGTTGGGTTAAGTAAGTCGAGTTAACCAGTTTGGTTAAGTAAGTAGAGTTAACCAGTGTGTTAAGTAAGTAGAGTTAACCAGTGTGTTAAGTAAGTCGAGTTAACCAGTGTGTTAAGTAAGTCGAGTTAACCAGTGTGTTAAGTAAGTCGAGTTAACCAGTGTGTTAAGTAAATCGAGTTAAGATAATCGAGTTAAGTAAACTGAGTTAAGTTACTAAGTTAAGTTATCAAGTCAAGATGACTGAGTTAAGTTACTAAGTTAAGTTATCAAGTCAAGATGACTGAGTTAAGTTACTAGGTTAAGTTATCAAGTCAAGATGATTGAGTTAAGTTATTGAGTTAGATTATCGAGTTAAGTTAATTGAGTTAAGTGAATCGAGTTGAGTTAAATCAAGTATGGTTAGTCAAACCCAGTTAGTCGAATCGAGTTGGTCGAACCAAGTTAGTCGAGTTCGTCGAGTCGAGTTAATCGAATATGAGTTATTCGAAATGAGATTATCGAATATAGCGTATTCGAAAGAGAGAGATCGAATAAGTTATTCGAAGTGAGTTAATCGAATCAGAGTTATTCGAAGTGAGTTAATCGAATCAAAGTTATTCGAAGTGAGTTAATCGAATCAGAGATATTCGAAGTAAGTTAATCGAATCAGAGATATTCGAAGTAAGTTAATCGAATCTAGTTATTTAATTGGAGTATTCGAATAAGAGTTATCGAAGAAGAGTTAACCAAATAGAGGTTAATAAATTAGTTGTTCGTTATTTATTCAAGTTAGGAAATAAGAGTTAGATTAAAGTTATTATATTTCAGAAACAGGAAATTATAACACCACTGTTATAATCAAATGATTCTGTAAAGGAGTTGGATTCGTAAACAGAATCCGAGGGTTGGTAAGGAAGTGTTAAAGAGTTAAAAAAAGGTGAATCTTATCTATTTCAAGATTTGAAAGGTGGTTCGGTTAAGGTATGAGAGGTAGCTATACCCCAACTTGATTGACTGCGTTTTAATTAAGAAATGGTTACGGTTCGAGTATGAAGTGGTTAAGTGAAATTAGTAGATAAGTATAGTGGCTTGAGCTGTCGTCGCGATGTTGATTTAAACATCCGTTTAAATCTAAGTAAAGAAGATTTGGAAATGTTTTCCAAATCAAAATCAGAAATGAAATCAAATAAAGAAATCAGAAATTGACTGAAGACTTGTTAAGTTGAATGGTTTCCTAGGTGTCTATCTGATGTTGGTTTCGGCCTTCGGGATTTATACTTGGGAAATTGTTCTCATACTAGTTTACAGTCAAAGACTGATAGTTGTGGAAGAATAGTGGTACGTAAATAAGTTATGGAAATGCTTTCCAGTGATAACGTATATTTTCTAAACATAGAAAATGAGAATATATATATAGATAAATATATATATATAGATATATATATATATATATATATGGTTGATGATTGATTGATAGAATTTCCATCTGGAAATAATATCGTTGTTTGCACACGAGTTTTTCTTTGATAGTTAAATCACAGACTATCAAATGTTTTGATCATTTTACGTTGTCAATACGGAGAGACCGGTTGGATAATAATCCAAAGAACCACTTTGTATTGTCATAAGCGTTGCAAATCATATATGCCAAAGATAATTGAAGACGGAGTAAAGTGCAAGGGCTATTGTATAAGTCTTAGATAACAGTGCCTAAGATGGATGTACTGGATAGTGCCTTCGGTTTGTCCAGTCCCAGGACAACTTGTATGGACGAAGGTCTGACAGAGTATATCTGGTAGATCACGTAAGTTGATCATTTCAAACGTATTTACGTTGGTGGCGGAGGAATTCGTTTCTCTTAGCTTATACCCGTGGTATTTTTGGGGAAATCAATTTGTGATTTAAAGGGTATGACGATGTGGCATTCTAAGTGAATGAAGATGTGGTATGTGAAAAGATAAGCGTAGCTTCTAGCCTCACATCCGGTAAATGACAGAAATCGGCCAGGCAGCATGGCTAAGTCGGTCGCTCCGAAGTAGGGTGTATAGTCACCTATCTAGAGAATATTCATTTGCTTCTTTAATCTATCAATGCTGTCCCATATATATATACGGGAACGGTTGCCGATCCCAACCGTTGGTGATGTACATTCGATACACTCAAGCGAAATGAGTGGTCGGTCATGTGTGGCTGAGTTGCAAGATGTTCTTGTTGAACTCTAGTGTATCGTTCCTAGAGTACACTGATCGGAAGGTGGTTCCATACCTTGTCATAGTTGGAAATCCATTACCCAATACGTGCTTGCGGTTTTGATTGTATACTATATATGTAGAACGTGAGATGAAAGCGTTTCTGCTAGATTGATATCTAATTGTACTTAGACATTATTATAATATCAGAATGATATTGTTTACAAAGTTGTTTGGATTCTCATAAGGGAAAAACCCGTTCCGTTATACGGCGTGGTCTTATGAGATATCGTTTACTTGTTCAAACTGTTTTAAACTGTTTTACTCATACCAGTCCCATGACTGACCCGGAGTTTACTTTGTTGTTTTCCCTAAACTCTTGGGTGCCTAAATTTGTACGGGCAGTCAAGTAGTCGAGATTTTACAGATATAGGTTGGAGAGCTTGGAGCAGGAGGCTTCAAGATTCTATAGCTATTATTATTTCCGCTGTTGTTGTAAGTGTTGTACTCTGATAAGTGTTATTGTATACATAACTGTTTTTTTTTCAAAAGTTATGTTATATTTTATTCGCTCCGCTGTGAGATTCGTGTTACTCTGATGATGATGTTCTTCTTCTTCTTCTATTCTATTAGTTCTATCTTATCTTTCCTCACCCTCTAATTTCTTTCATTAACAACCGGGATTTTTCGATGTTTTGGTTATCGACATCGTGCTTATGTCGATAACCAAAGTCGCCAAAAATCCGGGTCGTTACAGTCAGAATGAATCAAGTCTAAGGGTTCAGAAACTCTATCAACAGATTTGTGAGGTTTCTTTGTAATTTTTGCTTGTGTACAGAATTCACATTTATCAGATTCAGATTCTGTCATTTTAGGAATCATATCTAAGGTGCTCATGTCTTGAATTATTTGTTTATTAACATGACATAATCTAGAATGCCAAATATTAAAATCACACAGCATATAAGCAGAAGAAGTCACTTTATTAGTTTCAACATTCAGTTTAAACATACCCTCACAAGCATACCCCTTTCCCACAAAAGCTCCCTTATAAGTAAGGGTATACAAATCAGCCCCAATGACTTGAGTAAAACCAGCCTTATGAAAAAGAAAGTCAGAGACCAGATTCTTTCTAATCTCTGGAGTGTGCATAACATCTTTCAGAATTACAGTTGAGTTCCACATTGCCAATCCCTGCAACTTTAGTGGTGTGAGAATCTCCCAATAACACTTTCTGATTTTCAGCAGCCGTGTATGTAGAGAACAAGGCACGATCATAGCAGACATGGCGTGAAGCACCAGTATCTACCCACCAGCCCTCTGATCCACCAACAACGTGAATCTCAGTAACCATAGTCGTAAGAGGCTCCTAAGTCAGGTTAGCCTGCGGTGTAGAGCTTGGCTTGTTCCGACATTTTCGTGCCATATGACCTAGTTTTCCACAGTTGTAACATAGAAACAACTGTCCAGAATCATTCTTTTGGGCTGGTTTCTGCTGTCCTTTTGGGTTTCCTTGCGGATTCCCATTCTGTTTGTTGCGCCTGTTCTGATTCTTAAATGATTTCTGATTTGGTTTCAGAACAGCGGGTGTGGTCTTCTTAGTGCTGTTGTTATTGACAATCAGCACCTCTTCTTTCTGGTCCTGCTTGCGTGCCTCCTCCTTAATACGGAGGCGCGTGATTAAGCTTTCTAAGGAAAATTCCTTAGTCTTATGTCGCAAAGTATTCTTAAAATCTTTCCAGCTAGGGGGTAATTTGTCAATGATAGCAGCAATTTGAAATTGTTCGTCCAAGACCATACCTTCGAAGATGATCTCATGAGCTATTTTCTGAAGCTCATGAGACTGGATCTCTACTGATCTATCATCAGTCATTTGATACTTTAGGTAGTGACTTACAGCATATTTCTTTGCCCCTGCCTCCTCTGTGTCATACTTCTTCTTCAGTGCTTCCCATATCTCCTTTGCCGTCTTTTCATCTGAGGTATAGTAATCATACAGATCATCGCTCAGTCCATTCAGTATGAAATTCTTGCATAAGTAATCCTGTTCAGTCCAGGTCTACAGTTGCTTTGACTGTTCAGTCCATGATGCCATATTTGCTGCATCAGTCTCGTCAGGCTTGTCTGGTAGTTGCGGTTTGTCAGCAGTCAGCGCAGCCACCACCTTCCTGATCGTGAGGAAGAACTCCATCTTCTGACGCCACCGCTTGAAATGCAAACCTTCGAACTTGAAAGGAGCAGCAGTCACGAGAGGGATGTAGAAAGCAGAGGGAGGAGCAGAATCGTCCATGGTTGAGTTCGAAGCCATTATTTCAGTTCGTCTTCAAATTGTTGGAAAACAATGGCTGAGTCGCGGACTAGGTCGCTTTCTTGAAGACGATTCGGCGATTTGGTCAGAGGTGCAAACCAATTCGTTCCTTCGCCGCCGCCTCTAGGATAAACAGCCTCTAAAATAGTAACTGATTTGCTTGCATAACAAATCAGTGCAGATTTGCACTTTCGGGAAAATATTGCTCGAAATTTCTGAGAAAATTTTAATGGCGGCTGAATGAGAAGACAATTTATGATTCAGTGTATTCGGTGTATTTTCTCGTCTCAGATAAATAGTATATATAGAACGAGAATTAGGTTTTGGGAGAAAATATCGGATTTGCTAAAATTTCGGGGGGGACAAACTTTTTAGCGTTGCAGAAAAATTATCGGTTCAGAAAATAAATTTTTCCATAAAAAAAGGGTTCGAAAACTGCTAAGTTTTATGGTCCAAAAATATAAGTGTCTACACCACAAATCCAAACCCAAGCCCAAGCCAAACCGAACCGAACCGAACCGAGCCGGGTCGAGTCGAGTCGGTCGGTCGCGCAGGCGTGTGTGGTGGTCATGATGCATGGTCTCCCTCCTCACAACAAAGCATGTATTGGGAGCCCAAGGCCCCAACATGATTTCTTAGAAAAAAGTATAAAAGCTTGCCTCTTCCATATAATCCCATGATGTGGGAGTATTCAAAACATAGGAGCCATTCATACACTTATTCAATTATTTTTTAATAATTCACTAATGTTTTGTAAAACATTTTCCAACATAAATAAGCAACAATTTTGGCGTATGGGATTTGGATGAGGGTGAACATGGTAGCTTCAATGGTATTAAAAAACAAAGGTCCTCGATTGATAAGAAACATAAACTAGAGTCTTATAGAAAAACTACGTCTGATATTTTAAATTATTTATTTTTATTACGTGGATTCAACTTTATAGGTTTTTAATTAACATGGTGCATATGATTCAATTGCATGAAGTGGTGAAAAGGCGCAGTCAAAAGTATTCATGAAATTTTCTTTGATAGCCGATGATGAGCATCATCTCGCCCTAGGTAATTGCGTTTAATTGACTGTATCAATTTTGATAACTATTTAGTTATTTAACTTCTCTTAATTCATAATTGCTAAGAGACGTATAATACTTTATTTGCCACTACCTTGAAATTGAAATTTTAACTTCTTAACTTGACTGAACTACTTAATTTTACTCTTTAGGACAAAATGTATGTACTTTACCATGTGATTGTTTCATTTCTCATCTTTACGACCCATGATCAGCATGGTATTTATTTGATACTTTTGGTCTATTGGCATGTTGCTTACTTTTTAAATTTCATGGTTGTCTCATATATTACAAAGAGATGTGTAAATACTTTATAAAGGAAGAATCAAGCATACCGAAAAACCTCATTGGCTAAAACTGCACCATCTACATTAAGCTAGACCTTCTTAAGTACATCTAAACCCGGATATCAATTGATTTGTCACTTTCACACTCTTCATTTACATCAAAATGGATAAAAAAGCTTCTTTAAATACAATAAAAATTATTACTATCAGAATTAAATATACATTTAAGGTTTATTTATGTAACAAATGAATATGAACTTGGTTGAATAATTAAAACAAAACATATAAATGAAATCTCATTATTTTAGGTCTTGATGGATGAAATACTTTTTTTCTCCATAAACGATTTGAAATATTGTTTTTGCTTCAGATACATAACATGATTTATTTTTTCCATCAAATGTTCCATATTCGACGTCATTTTATTGCATGGTTACGGGTCTTCACAGGACGTTTATATTATGTTGTTGAATTATCCAGGTTTGCACTTTATTCTTTGTAAACCATAAAGTATGCATTGTGAGATGATACATAGTACATGCAATTCTTCCTTTTTCAGTATTTATGGGACTATTGGCAAAGAATTGATTAAAACTATTCATTTTTTGTGAAATTAAATTAGATACTGTATGATTAACTTACTAGAGATTAAAAGAGCTAGCTAATTTAAGTGGAAAATTGTTGTTCCTCCACTACGCCATAGATGACCTACAACAATGAAATTCCATGGTGTTGCTAACTACAATGTTGCCATAGCTATGCTATTTTTTGTCTATTGTAACGCACGCTTCAATGTGTTAGCATAGATATCAACCATGAGTTGCAGTAGCTGGGGGAATAAAATTATCAGTCCGCGTTAACACGATCCAATGGTCTAGGCTAGCGATCCGCGAGAAATAATGTTTAAGGCGGGAAGCAAAAACAATTCGGCAAAACATTTAACAAAATATTCACTCAACCTGTCAAACACTCACTCTCAAACAAAATACTCCGCCGCTCAACCTCTCAAACACTCACTCTCAGGTTCAACTAGGGCTTAATCGGGGTTCGATTAGGGCAAGTTCGAGTTCAAGTTCAGTTAGGGCTTTGGTATTTCAATTAGGTCTTCAATTGGGGTTCGTTTGGGTTTCAAATTTCAGTTAGGGCTTCGATTTAATCTGCTGCTTAAGGTATCACTCAATGTATATTTCAATTTTTTTCTAATTTATTGTTGTGTTGCCTAATTTACTGATTTACTTATGCGTTCAGGTGTAATTATATTCCTGATTTTATTATTTTGTTTGTCTTTGTCCTAATAGTCATGGCTAAATGATATTTGTTTATGTTATTTGTTTGTCAATTAGTGATGAACGATGATGAAAAACTATGGGCAGAACTTCCTAAGTTCAGTGAACAATAAATCAGTGGAGTGAAACTTTTTATTCGAAATACATTTTCTAGATTCGCGGTAGGTGATGAAATTACATGCCCCTGCAAAAAGTGTCATAATCGCAAGTGGCATCGTCAAGAGGTAGTCTACGACCATATGGTTTGGAATGGTCCATCTGAATTGTACGTGAAATGGATTTGTGAGGTTTCATGTTTAGATCCTGAAAGAAGCGATAACGATATGGATTGTGAGCAAGAATAAATTTTGGAGATAATCTCGATGAGATGTTGCAACGTACTTGGGGAAATATGCAGAATAATGAATGTGGATCTTCTGATGGATCAAATGGAATAGATGTCGATGCTAGAAAATTTCATCAACGTGTTGAAGAGGGAAAGCAGCCATTATATCCCAGGTGTACTAAATTTTCACGATTAAGTTTCATTGTCAGGCTTTATTCTTTAAAATGCCTACATAGAATCACTGAGTCTACATTCAGCGATTTATTAGAGTTGATAAAAGAAGCTTTTCAACAAGCCCACATCCCTTTATCTTTCAATGCTACCAAAATATCACTAAAGATTTAGGCCTCATTACCAAAGAATATATGCATGTCCAAATGACTACATGCTATATTGGGCAGAAAATAAAAAGGAAAATAAATGCAAAACTTGTTGCTTTTCAAGGTGGGTTGTAACGCCCCACGACTATCGATTATAATATTCGTTTGCCACAAAAGAATCGAAAGTTCATGAAATCGAGGTGCAGAAATCTGCGAAACAGAGAAACTGACAAGTCATAAACGAAGTCGAAATGGGCCAAAACTTGGTCGGGAATGAGCTCAAACGACCCTAAACTGTTGACCGTGGTTTCCACCGGTCAACAGTAGTTTCAGGCCAACAGACGTCTGTCACTAGGACAGACGTCTGAGCTGACAGTTAGCAGTTTTTTTATTTTTCCTGAGAGCCGGGACAGACGTCTGACCCATTTTGGACAGACGTCTGAGTTGAAGCATTTAAGGATTTTGTTGCCAAAGAATGTGCAATCGGCCTCGGACGAGCCCGGATCAATGGTGATGGTTTATGATGATTTCTATGTTAAAATAAGGCATCATTTGCTTGCCGAATCAACCTATAACACCAAACTCAACTTCCTATAGTGATTTACACATCGAATTCATATGATCGAATTCAAATTTCATAAACTGGAAAGTTCACATACAAACCAATCAACCGAATGCAATTCAAGCTAGAATGCGATGGTTCTGCAATGCTAAAGGGAAGTTATAAGGACTTGTGTGCACACAAGAACTTCACCTATAGCATGCACAATCCGAATATCAAACATAATCTAGTCTCCTCCACATATAAGCAAGGAAATCAACAACTAAGCATTTACTAGATGCATACACAACATATATAAGGTATAAATGAACTAAATTACACTTTACAAGCACAAAGGCTTGAGGCATACATGTGAGTTCATCAGAGAACTCACCTTTGTCTCAATTCAACACTAATGAAGATAACAAAAAGCCAAAAGGCAGTCCCTGCTAGAGATGGTACATATTCTTTTGTTGTATAGTGGATCGACTATGGCTACTATCTTTGTATTTATACTCATGTGTTGTTATTCATATAGATTTTCGCCTTGTGATATGAATATCTGTGTCTGACTCTGATTTATTGTTATGTATTTTATATTACTTTCCGAATTATATATAGCCACTGTGTAGTAGATTTGGACTTGATTTAGATGTGTCGGATTTCCTCATGAGATTCAAAAAGTTAGACCATATTATCTGACATATTTAACACTCGTTCAAAGCTAATATACAGATGGTCACTCCTCAAGAGCCTTATTCTTCGGGTTAGTTGACACCGTTGCTTGCAATGGCCATGGCTAACGCGAGTATAGAGGTGGGGCGTTACAAGGTTATACCGGAAAAGAAAGTGGCTATTGACAATGATCTAGAGAAGCGGAATCACAAAGTACCAGCAAAAGTGATGCGTTATTTTCCACTAAAACCAAGGCTGCAAAGGATGTTCATGCCCACGGAGTACGCAAAACTTATGTCATAACATGCAGTGGGACGAAAAAATGATGGCAGACTTCGACATCCAGCTGATGGCGAGGTTTGGAAGACGATGGATGCCAATTATCCTCATTTTTCATCTGAAAACAGAAATATCAAGTTAGGAGTAGCATCTGATGGATTCAGTCTTTTTCGTAAAATGACAACACAGCACAGCACATGGCCGATCATATTGGTAAATTATAATCTTTCACCTTGGTTATGCATGAAGATAGAAAGTTTGATACTTTCAACCCTTATTCCTGGTCTAGAGTCTCCTAACAATTACATTGATGTCTACATGCAACCTCTTATTGCAGAATTAAAAGAATTATGGGATCTTGGCATACAAACTTATGATTCCTTCACTAGTGATAATTTCACATTACGTGCAAGCGTGTTATGGGAGTTACCTTGAGATGAGGGTTGCCATATTTGAAGTGATGAACAAGGAGAAAGAAATATTTTACTCGGTATTGGAGAATGCTAAACTGCCTTATGGTCGTGCAGCTAATATCAGCCGGTATGTAAATAAGAAAGAGAGGAAAATTGCAGGGTATAAGAGCCACGATGCTCATTTTATTCTCCACTACTTGCTGCAGTTTGCTGTGAAGAAATCTGTAAAACCTGAAGTTGCAATACCTATGATAAGATTAGGTGCATTTCTGAGAAGTCTTTGGAGTAAAATTATCGATTTGGCTGATCTCAAGAGGCTACAAAAGGAAATTGTGGAAATTCTTTGTCAATTTGAGATGATATTCCCAAATGATTTCTTTGCTAAAATGGTGCACTTGCTAGTTCATTTATGCAAGGAACTTGAATATGGTGGACCTGCACATGTTCGTTGTATGTTTCCTATTGAGCGTTATCTTTGTAAACTGAAATCATATGTTCATAACAAAAGTAAACCTGAGGTGTCCATTGCTAAAGGTTATCTTGCGGAAGAATGTTTGATATTCTTTTCAAGGTTCTTAGGTGGCGATGGAGCAGGAAAAATGCAATTTGAAACCAGTCCATAGAATCTGGAATATCCTATTAGCACAAGAAGAAACAAAGATGGAAAAGCTATTCATATTAAAAATTCTCAATCAAAGGAACGTCACCGTTACGTTCTATTCAATTGTGGTAACGAGGAAATCGAGAGTTTACTTGAGCAAGTTTTAAGTTTTATTTTTATTTTAGTAAGTATTGAAGAATTAGAAAAATTGTTTCTATCTTTTATTAACCAGGTCTTTATGCTAGGAAACATCGAGCTTTAATTAATGATCATGCATCATCAAAAAAAATAAAAGAGAGAGAGAACGCAGTGAAGAATTTTGGAAGTGGTTAAAGGAAGAGGTTGGGAAAAGGGAGGACATTTCTAAAGTAGTACAACCGTTTTCAATGGGGCCTCTTCGAACAACTAAGAGGTTTACTGGATATGTTATCAATGGATACAGATTTTATGCACGGTTCAGAGTTGCCAAATGTACAACACAAAACAGTGGTGCATTTTTGACAGCCTTGACTACTAGCTTTGCAAGTTCGAAAGATCAAAATCCATTGATTAGTGAAGTTAAATACTATGGATCAATTGAAGAAATATTAGAACTTTGTTATTGGGAAGAATTTAGTATGGTTTTATTTTAAGTGTTGTTGGTACCCAGAAGAGAGATTTATATAGGATGACTCGTGTCAATTTTAATCGATAGTGCTAGAAATCTGATCCTTATGTTATGGCTTCACAAGTACAATAGGTGTTTTATATAGAAGATCCAATTGATAAGATGTGCCATAATGTTATAAAGAAATTGTCGAGCGACTGGTGTGAAAACATACGAATGGATCGAGCTCTCCATTTTTGATCTCCACCTGAAGACTTTCAATCGTCTTGCGTATCCCTTTCTCGTGGACCCTGAAAGTAGCATTAGCTTTCGGTTTGGTTTGCTTCTTCTTCACTTTGTTACTGAAATTGATGTAGTCAAAATTTTCATGCAAGGAGTCTAGTATAGAACCACTTGATCGAGTATGAAGGCTGTCACCCACATAGTTTCCTCCTAGAACCTTATGTCCCTCCTCATTTTCAAATTTGGCACAGTCACTTTCATTTCTAACAGTTGCTTCAACCAAGCATGGAGTTGCCAACAACTTCATGTCTAACTTCAACATCACTCAATATGTCAACATAACCCATAGCATTCAGTACCGCATTTTTCTCAGCAGAACTACTAGGGAACGCATTAAATAAAGTTTTTGCACTTACATTTGAGTTCGAAAAAGCACACGAAAGCAACTCACTCACCTGTCCAATTTCGCCTTCCTCACATTCTGCCATATCATCATCAGCTATTTCTTCTCCACTCATAACGTTAAGGACATATATTGTTAATTGGGTTAACTTCACTAAAATTTCCATTTCCTTTACCCATATTCATTTTCTGGTTTGCTCCAACTGCATCATTTCTCTTCCCAACCACCTTCCTCCAAGCAGTGTTAGTTCTAGCCTGTGATCCTGCACCAATACTCGCATTACCCTTTAACCTGTTCATATATCCCAGTTTTCTCAGTGCGAACTCTATCCTTATCCTTCCTAGTATTTTTCCTGGCTAGATCCTCTTTGAATTTTTCACAGTTAATGGTTGAATGCCCAAAACAGTCGCATTTAACGCAAATTGCCGGTCTCCACAAATAGGTAATGTATACAGTTTGTTCATTGCCGTCAGGCAGTAACACTTGGAATTCAACCAGTAACTCATCATGAGGGGCAACCTCAACTATACATTTCGTGAACTCGAGACGATCAAGCTTCATTGTATTTAGATCTATACAAAGAAATTTTCCTACACACATAGCCAACCAACATATTCCCTTTTTAGACCAACCATATAAGGGTAAATTTGTGAGCTTAATCCACATAGGTAACGATGTAATAGATTTACTCAAATCCCCTAAACTAGACATCTAAGGTCGAACAATGAAGATTTTATTTTGAATCAGCACAGGGTCAGCCTGCAATATCCTTTCCCGGTCTTCTATTCTATCAAAGGAGAAAAAGAAGACCTTACTAGTCGATATGATCTTGATACCTCCCGACGGCTTCCAGTGTTTTTTCAAATGAGATGTGACCGTTGTATAAGAAAGGGGGTGATCCAGAAAGTGTCCAATTATATACCCGTTCCACTGTTTGTCAGCGGCTTCAAAAATTCCGTTGGTTAGTTGCATTGCTTTCCCCTTGAATATGAGTTTCATCGACAGAGGAGAGTAAGAACCCGCATTTTGTGGTTTAGATTCGAAAAGTGAAGACCATTTCTTGTTTGGTGGAGGAGATGGAAAACTAGGGTTTGTGGTCGATGGGAGAGTAGGTGGATTTGGTATCGGAGGTGGATCCGGAGGTGGAGGGGTAGGAGGAGGAGGTCTGATTTGGAGAGACAGCGCTAGGTGAAGGTTAACTTGAGAATAAACTAACGAATTTTTGAGGCCATTTTTGAGGGTCCATAAGAAACCATATTTTTGTTAAAGCGGACTAATATTTTTGTTTCTTCTCGTGTACATGTGTGACAGGCCACCTTCATATAGCAGCGGTACATAATATTATTGTAAGTATTCAGTTTTTCTTTTTCTTTTACCAAATGAAAATTCTGTGCTACTTCTTTTTATATTGCATAACTTTTAGAACCTCATATACCAAAATGTATTCTTATAGTTACAGAACCATGTTTGGTTGGGCTGGAGTGCTTCAAGACGGTCGAGGGGGCGCAAGACCAACTATTTGTAGAAGCACTAATTATAAAATCATATTGTAGTTAAAGATATTGCTGATATTGCATGTAGTCATGGATCGTGAAGCTTTTTTTACTAAGCCCATTCAAGAGGCCGTCGGTACAACTGTGGGTTGACACAAAGACTTCATTTTGCTGTACTAGTATGTGCATTTTTAGCTTTATGGTTTTGTGTTGTATTGTATTTTGGAATCGTCACTACAATATGTGTTTAGATTATGTGTGTGGATTACATTTTTTTAATACGGTAGAACTTTGAACGTAACTTCAACTAACCTTTCGAAATGTTTGTTAAAATTTAGTGGATCTGATTTAATTTTGTCTATGTGTATTGGGAATTTATGTTTGCTTATTTCTTGATAATGTATGCTTTCGTTATTACATTATTAAATGTAGATAATGGTGGATTATAGTAGGCAAATGAGTTTTCTGAATTTTGCAACTAGCATGTAGTATTGCAAATAATCAAATTGCAACTGTCCTAAACAGTTGTAGTTGAGTCATTTGCAACTGTCAGAAATAGTTGTAGTATCTCACTTTTTCAACGTCTATTCCAAGTTTGCAACTAGCAATTTTGGTTGCAAAAGGATCTGTTGCAACAAAAAAGGCTACTTGCAAAAAAGTCTATGGCAAGGTGTTATTGCAAGTGGCAATAACAATTGCGAAAAGCGATCGACCTATTACAACTTTGGCTATATAGACGGGCATAGATCTGTTGCAATTGGCCTACTGCAAGATAAATTGCTAGTTACGAAAAGGTTGTTTTGTTGTGGTGCTAGAGGATCAAACAAAACAAAAATTAAGGAGAAACAAAGCCGATTAAAAAAAAAGAGGCATCATATCATCCTTTACAGAGTCGTACCGGCGCTAGGCACATTGATTTTTGTTGGAATATTGCTTATTAAAGGGATTTTGATTAAGTTTAATTTGGTGAAAATTTTAATGTCAGTTAATTCGCTTGGATAATGCCGCAGAGCTACTTAAATTATTTATGCAAATATCACATCAGGCCGCAATCCAGCTAATATAACATATGCTGATCTGAGTCAAACTGTGCCTAATAAAAAATTATAAACTACATAACTAGTATAAATAAAACACAATTAAGAGACTAATCATGAAGTAATAGCTATGGTTATCATCAACCGCTCAAACTCTAACAATAATAGTCTAGATCATTTTATTCATTTAATTCTACCTTCTAGGTAATTTAGTTCGAACTCTAGTTCAGTTACACGAAAAGAATAAACCCGCAACCATGACAACAGATGATGAAATGGTTTTCTTGCCTTGTTTGTACCTTTGCGCCTTTGCGAATCAATCAGCACGTTATTGCTATGCTCCTCCCAGTTCAATGAACAGTGATAATAAGGTCATTAACCGGTGGATAAAACGAAGCAACTCACAAGCTAGGGACCTAGGGTTTCCATTTTTAGAAACTTAAAAGCATGTGCTCTTTTTCGTGTTTCCTTAAATAGAAGCGTGAGACAGTCGCTTGATGGAATGAGGCTCTACGTGTCACACATTCAGTTGTCGTGAGCTCAAAGTCATACAATTGCTACACATACCGAAGCTGATGGAATGTGGCAGGTGGGAAATCATGACGCTGCATTTTTACAGACTTTGTGTCTTTTCATCATTACACACACATAGGAGATTGAGTTTGTTCGCATCCTTTTTAGGGATGTGAACATAACTCTGGCTGCCTATTGGTGGCAGCCGACGGGGGCCCGGTGGAATTCAGGGGGTCCCTGTGGCTGCCACCAATGGGCAGCCAGGGTTTTGTACACACTTATCAAAAAAGTGTGTACAAACTCATATTCCACACATAGGCTTTGTGTCTTTGTATGTCAAAATGAAGATTCAGCACAGAGTTGGTGTCCTATCCAATCCTCTTTCTATGCACAGACTTTGTGTCTTTTCACTTCATTTTTGATTGCTTTGACATTTTTACCATAATGGTTTTTTCTATGTGGATTATAATTACGTGAAATACAGAACCTAGGCAATATTGTATAACAAATGCAACATTGATCCTTATTAACGACTACTTATAAACGGTCATACATGGTAACAAAATTACCTCTGCAGTATATACTTCCTTTTTCCAACACTAATCCAGGATTTGTGTGATGAATATTATGGTTCGATTAAAGCTTCCGTAACGTGTTGTTATCAGCAATGCGGGAAATACACAATCCACGTAATGATGTATATGTTTAAAGGTTAATAAAGAAACGTTGATATGTAAATGACATGTTGTTTTGGTGAGGTATTCAACTTGCTGACAAAGCCGGGGAAAAAATTACAATTACATATCCTTTTTCTCCTGAGGGAACTGAAGATAAGGCAAATGAAAAAAAGAATGAAACTGAATCATGTATTACATACCACAAAGCATGATATAAAATTTTAATTATGTCACTATTTTGCAAATGAGTATATATTCACCAAATCGACATCTCGCATTAGCACTGATTGGTGTTGGCGGATGTTTGTACAAAAAAAAAGATAATGCATACGTTATAAGAAAATTGGCTATTCTATTTGTTGGATGAAGCTAATGCAAAACATTTATAGTAGCAATGAAAAAGATGGGGGAAAAAATTTATTTTCAGTATGCAAATAATGTGTGTAGAACAGGTCGAAGTAATAAAAGTAATACCTGACCAATGATTTGATATTTCAAAAAATGAATGATTATAATTTTCTAACTAATAAATTGTGATTTTTTGATGTGATTATCAAGTTAGTATATTAATAAACAGAAATACTTTGCACAGTCGCTTTAACGCGACTGTGCAAGTACTCGCGGCCCCACTACAAATAAAGTAATGGGGCCCTGTGATTTTTTTTAAAAAAATTTAAAAATAATACAGTGGGCCCCTTGAATTCCACTCAAGGGGCACAGGAGACCGACGCACAGTCGCGCAAAGCGCGGCTGTGCGTAGAATTGCTCATTAATAAAAGTCGTACCTGATGAATGATTGAATTTCAAAACTAATGCGGCTTGCCCTCGTCAATTGCAGTAATTTTAGGATGCGAAAGCCTTTTTAGGTCTGTTATACCGAATCAATTTCAGTTAGTGATGCAAACTCTGTTTTGACTCTCCTATGGAACAAATTAAAACTCATCACTTAGTTTTATTGGCATATCATGTATATGGATTCTATGTGGATTATAATTACGTGAAATGCAACTCAGTAGTCTAGTTGACACAGGGAAGATACTTATGTAGCAGATACTAACACATGAATTTAATGATATATAATAGGAAAATGGCTAAGGTTTCAATTTCACATTACCCTCACTCTACTCTCTTCTTCACAAAGGAGAAAATAAGATGTAAAATAATATTTATAGCTCTGCGGCATGATGTGTTATATTAGTGGTGAAATATCACTAACTACCAATACATATACACCATGCATTACACAGTACACACACACACACATCCACGTGCTTTTATCCAGTTCGCATCTTATTTTTGATATACATGGGCTAATTATTTATATTCTCATGTAAACACAAATTAGTAAGCTGAAGTTTCGGTCCTATTGATAAAATTCACTGAAATTGCTTAAATACACATAATTTACTTTGCTAATTAAAAGAGCTCATAATCATAATACATATAAAAAAAATAACCCAAAGTACTCATATTAACAGCCTTGACATGGAAGTTTGAATCCTTCTGACCTGCAACGTCCTTTCAAATCAATGATCCAAATTCCATAAAAGAATTTGACGGGTCTCCTTCTCTCTTTCTCTGTAAAACAAATGTCCATACAGTTGTGGGTATAATACAAACGCCGCATCTAATACGTGTAAAATATTTCTAAGTTTTAAGGACATCTAGATGAATGAGTTACATTTACAAAACACTATAAAGCAGTGTCAGAACATGCATAAAATACCATTGACTAAGTTGTATTCATAATTTTTTTTAGTGAATGCTACATATACAATATATATAAAGCGTCCAAACTATTAGTTTCACATCAACTCTGAGAGTCTTCGTATCATGTTACCCAAGTCCCAACCAAAGCCTTGCCACCCATATTATTTTTCAGAATCCTTACTACCAGATAATAATTCATTCCTTTTGTACAGATTAGAAGATACACTTTCTTCATAAGCATTTAATTGTAGCCAGGAATCTTACTATAAAATGTTGTATATGAATAAATATTTCCAAATACAACATTGTTATTAAGAGGGGAAAAAAAAGCAAGAGTGCAAATTTTTTTTTATTTTCAGAAACTGAAATGATAATGCACTAGAGCTAATTACGGTTAAGTACTATATTGAGTATAAACAAAACACAAGAGGTTTATTATGGTTAAGTACTAATATTTCCAAACAGAACTGTAATAAACAAAAGGTTTATCCAAATTGAGTTAATTGCCATGTGAATTTAAAAACTTATACTTGGACAATCACGGTTTTAGTTGAATTCTAAGATGCATAAGATTAACGTATTTTAATGACAAATATGGACAGATGTAAAGTCCGCTGTTATTTGGCTGTTTCCAATGTTTGACAAATATTAAACAGCTGGGTCCCACCACATAAATAGTCATATTTTAATAATGCTGGGGTGTTAAAAAAGCCAACATATTTCATGTATTCTTCCGACTGATGTACCATAGAATCACACTGTTGGGAAGAGAACAAGTGATATTATGTAAGGCAACTTTTGCGATTGTAGTGAATAACGCATTTATTGTCATTAATGTTCTACGCTTTCTATTTAATCGAATTTCACCACTTCTTTTTTTCTATTATAGCAAGCACATTACCATGCCCATCAGTTTGCAGTTTACAATAAATACAACCACTAATCAAATATAGCAAAAATTTAAAAATGAGCTTAATTTAATCCAATTTTTCCAAGCATTTGATATAATATGTTACAACTTGATGCTCACGAATTTTACATTATGCCAATTAAAAAAGTAATAGTATGCTTCAAAGAAGCAACTAAACAAATGTAAATTATTGTAGCATGAAATCCCATTTTTAAAGATCTAAAACGCTCTTTGGAGTCAATTACACTAAACGTAAGGATAACTTCCATATGGAAACTTTTGTAAGTTAGCATAAAAGACTCTAGTAGAACATGTAAATTGAAATGCAAGCAAGCAAGTGTTTTCTCACAAGTTAAAAGAAATACCTAGCTCTCAATGCAGCCGCCATTGGACAAATAAATGGAATATTTGTTAGCTATAAAGCTTATTTTATTCACTGAACTGAAGAGGCCTTTTTATAGAGTCAGTGATAGATAGTGGATAAACAGTTTATAAAGGCATTTTATTTTATTAAAGTTTTTCAATTCTTGAATTTGGTTTGTTATTCTTAGTTATAAATAAATGGGATGCAAACGAGAAGATTGAAACACGATACAGGTTTGCTGCAAGTACGAGCTGGGCTTGGAGTATTTGCTAATGTAAGGCCTGCAACTGTATTATCACAATTAATGTTTGAGCAGCATATCTGTTCATAATACGCGCAAATACCAAGTTATATCTTGTTGTTGTTTTTTATTTTTATTTTTCTTTTTTAGGACTTGATGCTTTGAACATGATAATATGGAAACCATACCAGAGTATTTACGTGATGCATTTAATAACTGTGTGTTAAGCTGATGGATTTACAAATGGCTTGCACTCAATTAATGGCTAAAAGTAATTTATCTTAATGCCTCTTAGAACAAAATATTTGCAGGTGCTCCTCATTGTCGAACTAAAAGTTTGGAAAATGTGTTATTTGACTAAATCTACAAAATTAATTTTCAGGGGCAGGTCAATTATATTTTGTTGTTATTTGGTTAAGATCTGTTCTTGGTTTGTTCTTTTTATGGCTAATTGGTTATTTTTATGACATCAAATGATTATTTACATTTTCCATGAATGACAACCTTTTTTATATCTGTTTATTGTCTTTGTTGCTTCTTGTTATTTACTCAAGTTATGGATATTAAACAGGATTTTCTTCAGGTTTTGCTGTAGCCTATGCAATAAGGTTTCAGTATTGTGCACGGTAAGAATATGTTAACCATTGTAAATGTATTCTTTTTCTAGTTCAGTTACACAAAAGGAATTAACCCGCAAACATGACAACAGATGATGAAATGGTTCTTCTTGTCTTGTTTGTACCTTTGCTCCTTTCAATGAACAGTGACAATAAGGTAGGTAATGAACAGTGATAATAAGGTAGGTAATGAACCGGTGGATAAAACGAAGCAACTCACAAGCTAGGGACCTAGGGTTTCCATTTTTAGAAACTTAAAAGCATGTGCTCTTTTTCGTGTTTCCTCAAATAGAACCGTGATTCTGACTTGTTCGGTCAGAAAAAGTGGCGGCAGGTGGGAAATCATGAGATTCAGGGGTATACATGTAAATTAATATAGTTGTCTGTGGGTGGGTCCTTGTGGATTTTCATTTCTAATCGTAGAAATCGACCCCACATAAAATTGTTTGTTCGGTTCGAATAGCAATTGTTGATAAAATCATGACCGACTGTGTATCCATTTACAATATCAACTTTCTACATTTCAAACAGCTGTAATCTGACACGTAGCTGGTTTGACAGTCGCCTGTGTTAATTACGCATATATATAGACGTTGGACAGAATATGATATGATCAGTGATCATGAAGATTCAGCACAAAGTTGTGTCTTTTCACTTCATTTTTTATTGCTTTCACATTTTTATCTTTTTACAAAAATGCTACTTCTCTCTATCTTCATGCATCTTTATAGAAATATTTATAATAAATATAAGCGGACAAAAATGTGTACAAGGCTTAGACACAAAATATTATGTGCCTTAAAAATCTTCAGTTACATTTATCGCATACAATTTCCATAAAAGAATTTGACGGCTCCAATACGTGTAAAACTAATGTCCATACAGTTGTGGGTATAATACAAACGCCGCATCCAATACATGTAAAATATTTCTGAGTTTTAAGGCCATCTAGATGAATGAGTTACATTTACAAAACACTATAAAGCAGTGTCGGAACATGCATAAAATACCATTGACTAAGTTGTATTCATAATTTTTTTTTAGTGAATGATACATATACAATATATATAAAGCGTCCAAATTGGCTTCAAACTTAAATTAGTTTCACATCAACTCTGAGAGTCTTCGTATCATGTTACCCAAGTCCCAACCAAAGCCTTGCCACCCATAACATTTTTCTAAATCCTTACTATCAGATAATAATTCATTCCTTTTGTACAGATCAGAAGATACACATTCTTCATAAGCATTTAATTGTAGCTAGGAATCTTACTATAAAATGTTGTATATGAATAAATATTTCCAAATACAACATTTTTATTAAGAGGGAAAAAAAAAGCAAGAGTGCAAAATTTAAAGCACCTTTTTGCTATTACCAAAACTTTCTTCCATTCCAAGTTTCTTTCTCATTCATCATAACGGAAATTGGCCGACCACTACTAAAATAATAATCAAAATATCAAGGTAATGATACACATTCTATACAAAAAATAACTCGCCGAAATTATTTAATAGTACATTATGAAATAATGTTTTTTATTTAAAAAGAGGAAAAATGGATAATTTACAACAATCAAATGAAAACCCCAACAATACCAAACAGAAACAGGTTTATAATTCCAAAATCATAACTGTACACAAATTACATATTTACACCCAAATCCTATGAATATGGAATAACAACACTACACACCTAAAAATATTTTTGGGACTGATTTCAAAATTCAGGGTGTTTTACAATAACCGCAAACTATCCAATGAACTATAGGCAATATAAGAATATTAAACTAAAAGGCCTGCAGATCCATATCAGATTTCATATATATTATTTCAAAGAAGATATAAGCAAACAAATCTAATGCTTTTAGGCATGCAATCCAGATTCAACACAACGGAATTACACAAGATATTCTAAACAATGAACATATTTCTCACTCACTTGAAAGCTATCCTAATCCAAATTCGAACACGGCTTTTTAGACCTATTATTCCAAATCTTATAGATTTACAATTTGTATACAAAGGGCATATATATACATATTAAGATTTGTAGATCTGAAAGAAAAAATGGAAAAGAAGAAGGAAAAAACAGAAATAGAGATTGCCTATTCATAGAACCAACCTTTTGTGCAAATCTAGATTCAGTCTCTCCAATCTTTGTTTATTTTATTTGAATATGTTTATAATTAAGAATTTTAGAAGAGATTATAGAATTGGGAATGGCAGAGCTTCGCTACTGCCTCCAGAAAATATGAGCAAAAGAGTGAGGGTCAAGCCCTTTATTTTAGACGTAGAAATGATCGTGAACCATTAAATTTAATTCCATAAAAATTCATTTGTTAATATAATAATTTTATATAACTTAAACCTAGTGTAATGTCCCGTATTTTTACGGTATAATAATTAATTTATTTTATTATTTAATTAGTGATTTTGTGACGGCCCGCCCCGCACCAGCCAGCGTTTCCTCTGAATCGCGCTGTGCCAATACCCAACTATCACGGGACGGTCGCCAAAGAAAGGAAAGAAGATGAAAGAACTAACCAAGAACCTGTAGGATGTCTCACAGCGCATGGAAATAAGATATAATAATAACATACTTGACATAAAACAAGCGAGACAGTGCATAGGCTGAAAACTAAAACTAAGCATCATAGCAGCGTAAATCCAAATATAGCTTACGTTCCACATCATCATTATTACAACTTTTCAAACTGTCTCTAAAGCAAAGCAAAGGAAAAGGTACACTACTAATGCCCAAAGTAGTGACCCGCAGCGACTCAGGAAGAATATCTATATATATCATATGTGGAAGCCTCCTGCTCGTCTCCGGTACAGCTACTCGTGCATCACCAGCTAACCTGTCTCTAGTCTTCTCGTGAGAGCACCCAGAGTAATAAGAAGAGACATAAAACTCTGGGTCAGACGAAAAGTCTGGTATGAGCGATAAGCAGCAAAACTGAACAATAACAGGTATACTAAACCATACCTGAACCTGCAACCAAAGAGTTAGCTCTACATACTGTACAATACTCTAAGGTGCCACTAACATTTGGGGTAAAGAATACGGGGGTGGGGTGTACATGTCATAGTGATAGAAAACAAATCAAGCATAGAAACCATCCTCACATCTCTCACTCAGTGCGTAAAGAATACGATATCCATCACTCTGATCACCTTATGCCTTGCTATGATCACTTTGCCCCATGAAGTCGTAGCAACTCCATTGCACTGATCCATAGCCACTAGTCCTTGCTATGTCCACTCTGCCGCATGAAGTCATGATGACTCCACTGCACTGGCTCATAGCCATGCTACGATCGCTCTGCCCCATGGAGTAATAATTACCCCACTGCACTGATAACGTAGAATAATTCGCCTTGCCATGGTGAACCAAAGCCATGGACGTCGATAACCCCTTTGCACACGTCCCACAGCAAAGCCCAACTCATGAAGTTAACTCGTTGGTTCCCAACTGGATCCTGAGTACAAACTTCCCATTTGGACTACCTTTGCATCTCGGGTTTTGGTCTTCTCTGGATCGGTCTTCATTTGGTTCGTGAACATCGTCTAGGCTCGGGTCCTCCATCAGTTCGTGATCATTGCATCGGTTTGGGTAGAGCTCCCTCCATGGGCTCAGGTCGTGGTACCCAAGCTGCGTCGTGGTGCTGCACTGGTTCGGTTCGGCCTCCACCAGCTCGTGGTCAAGCTCCAGGTCGTGGTCCACATCCCTAGGCGGTTCGGTTCGTGCTCATCCACCCATGTCGGATCGGGTCGGGTCTTCAAGTGCTGGCTTGTCTCCACTCACGGTCCTCAAGGCGATCGGATCGTGGTGATCAAACTCGAAGGGACAAGGAACATCTTGCGGCTCGTGGAGATGGCTCGTGAAGGGGGTCTCACGATCGGGTCGGGTTCAGAGGGGGCGATCCGATCCGGTCCTACACCGATTTCCTACAGCTGTTCCAGCGACTGTTTTACGCCAAACAACGGCGTTTTCGACCATTCTAACTGTTCTAATCAATCACAAAGCATACCATACAGTCATAGCAACATGTAGAATTGACCACAAACACCAAAACAACAATATGATATGTTAAAACGGATCAAACATTGCCAAAACCCCATATTTTCCCTTAAGCACGTTTAAACAAAACTAATGATAGGATTAATAAAACTTAACCAAATCAACCCAAACTTTTAACAGAGGTCTAAAATAATATTTCAGAATTTATAAATATTTTTCCAGAATTTAATCTTGCATAATTTCGTTAATTAACACTAATCACCCTAATTAACTGTAATTAGTGTAAAAACAATGCTAATCACTCACCTTGGCCACAAATAAAACTTTTAGAACTGAAACTCCACTGATTTGGATGAATACCGATGTCTAATAGCAGCTCTAATACTGATTTGGTGCTATTTCTCCTTGATTTGATGTAGTTTAAGCCAAAACTTGATTAAGAAGTGATTAGAGGTGTTTTTTGATGTTGGAGGCCATTGTTAGGTTGAAGAGAGGGTTTGTGGCAGCTGGAAAATGACAAAGAAAGGTCCCTCTAACCCTAATCAGCCCTTTTAAACTTCTAATCCCGAAATCCCTCATTGGGCCTAGCTGCTAATTACCCGGTTAAGCACAATTAGTTGTTTTTAACCCTCTAAACCTTAATTCAGCCATATCTCCCAAACAGTAAGTCCGTTTGGCTATTATGACCACTCTACGGAAAGAGAAACCATCATCCGAGTTAGTGGAAGTGGTTTCAGATCAAAACTCCTTACTAGTCAAAAGTTAGGGACAAAACAAGATCAATTAGGGGCAAAACGGTCATTTAAAAATCGGCAAAAATCATGAACATGGGAAATGACCCCAATAGTCGTTCCCCAAAAGTACATGACCATATGACTTACTAAGAAAAAGAAATAAATATTATACGATCTTCCGATGCGTAGAATGCGGGTCGTTACATTCTCTCCCCCTTAAGAAATTTCATCCCCGAAATTCCTTAACCAAAACATACAAAGGATTCTGCATGTCTACCAACCATTTACAAACAATAAAACATACAAAACAACATAACAAGCCTAACATGCGGTTTATTAATGAGGGAGTACTATATCGATACATAAAACCTTACCAGGCAAAGAGTTCTGGATACTTCTTCCTTATGTCCTCCTCTGTTTCCCAAGTACAGACTTTCTCATCATCACCCTATTGAACTTTGACTAGTTTCACCACCTTCCTTCGAAGCTGCTTCGTATCGTTCCCAACAATACGCATAGGCCTGCGGTTCCCAACTGCCTCGGGTTCAACCTCGATATCGTCCAACTGGTCAGGTGAAATAGCCACATTAGGGTCGTGCACAAATTTCCTTAACTGGGAAACATGAAATACATTGTGAACTCCCTCTATCTTGTCTGGTAACTCAACTCTATACGCCAAATTCCCAACTTGCTCGAGAACTAGGAATGGACCAACAAACCTTGGTGCTAACTTGCCTCTTTTACCAAAACGAATCACACTCTTCAACGGAGATATCTTGACAAACACTTAGTCTCCAATGGAGAATGTCAATTCTCTTCGTCTCTTATCAGCATAACTCTTCTGCCTATCTTGAGCAGCCTTCATTCGTTGTTGAACAATCTTGATCTTCTCTGAAGTTTCTCTTATTATCTCCGGTCCAAGCACAAAGTTCTCACCGGTTTCCAACCAACATGACGGTGAGTTGCGCGGTCTTCCATACAAAGCTTCAAATGGAGCCATACCAATACTGGATTGATAACTGTTATTATAGGCAAACTCTACTAAATGCAAATGGCCATCCCATGATCCACCAAAATCCAATACACAAGCTCTCAAGAGGTCTTCTAACACTCGATTCACCCTCTCTGTTTGTCCATCGGTTTGAGGATGGTATGCGGTACTGAGATGTAATTCTGATCCCAACGCCTATTGTAAGCTCTTCCAAAACCCACTTGTAAATAATGGATCTCGGTCACTCACAATGCCTTTTGGTACGCCACGAAATCTCACTACCCACTTCATGTATAGTTCTGCTAACTTAGCTGCCGTCCTACTTGACTTGACTGGTATAAATCTTGCGCTCTTGGTCAATCGATCTACAATAACCCAAATACTATAATGGCCTGATCTAGTCCTTGGTAAACCATGGATGAAATCCATTGAGACTTGTTCCCATTTCCATTCGGGTATTTCTAATGGTTGTAGCAAACCACTAGGCTTTTTTTCCTCAGCTTTAACTAACTGGCAATTCATACACTTGGATATAAACTTTCCAACGTCTCTCTTCATCCCTTCCCAGTAGTAGGTCTGCTTCATGTCTCGATACGTCTTGTTACCACCGGGATGTATAGTTAGTTTTGAGTGATGACATTCTCTAAGCACTTCATCTCTCAATCCATCCACATTGGGTACAACTAGCTTTCCATTCTTTCGAAGCCATCCATCTCTATCAAGTCCATACTTGCTTATCTCCTCACCGTCGACGTCCATCTCTAACTTGGAGATGATTTTCAATCGATTAGGATCGTCCCTCTGTTTGGAACCAATCCGCTCAATCAAAGTCGGCCTGATCGTCAAACTTTCTAACATTACTGGATCCAATTCGCACTTTGGTCTGAAATCATACCCTGCGATATACTCCAGTTGCTTCCATTCAAGAAATATAGCCCCTAAACTGGCATGTCTCCTACTCAAAGCATCAGCTACCGCATTACCTTTTCCGGGTGTATATGCAATATCGAAATCATACGAAGCCAAGAACTCTAACCATCTCTGCTGACGAAGATTTAAATCCCTTTGAGAGAAAAGATACTTTAACGACTTATGATCACTAAACAACTCGAATCTTTCTCCCAAGAGATAATGTCTCCACATCTTCAATGCGAATACAATCGCCGCCAATTCCAAATCATGGGTAGGATATCTCTTCTCATGCGGTTTCAGTTGCTGACTAGCATAATCTACAACCCTACCCCCTTGCATTAATACAGCACCTAGTCCAGTACCACAACATCCGTGTATACCGTCATCTCTTCATTCCCCTTAGGAATGACTAACACTGGTGCGCACGTCAACTTTTCCTTTAGACTCTTAAATGCATTCTCGCACTTTTCGTTCCAAACAAAAGCTTGATTCTTCTTTGTCAACTGAGTTAACGGTGCCGCTATCTTGGAGAAATCTTGGATAAACTTACGATAATAACCAGCTAATCCCAAAAAACTTCTTACGTCTGTTGCATTCTTGGTCGTAGACCAATCTTGTACCATAGCCACTTTCGCAGGATCCACGACAATACCATTCCCTGAAACAACATGGCCCAAGAATCTCACTTCCCTCCTCCAAAAGTGACACTTAGAGAACTTCGCTTTCAATTGGTGTTTTCTCAACACCTCCATCACTTTCCTCAATTATTGCTTGTGCTCTTCTTCCATCCTCGAGTAGACCAAAATATCATCCACGAACACAAGAACAAACTTATTCAGCTGATCCCTGAATACCCTATTCATAAGATCCACAAAATATGCTGGCGCATTGGTCAACCCAAATGGCATGACCAACCACTCATAAAATCCAGATGGCGTTCGAAATGCCGTTTTAGCTATACTCTCAGCTTCCACCCAAAGCCGATGAAAACCTGTCGCGAGATCCAACTGGGAGAACACTCTCGCTCCACTCAACTGATCAAACAAATCATCTATTCGTGGAAGAGGATACTTATTCTTCCTCGTTACTTTATTCAATTCGCGGTAGTCTACACACAATCGAAAGGGAACCATCGGCCTTGGTAGCAAACACAACATGTGCTCCCCACTCAGAAACACTTCTTCTGATAAATCCCTTCTTCAAAAGATCGCTTACTTGCACCCCGAACACTCACTGCTCCCTTGGCGCCATACGACGAAGAGGCATCACTATAGGTCTGGCATCTTTCACTAAATCAATACGGAACTCAATCTCTCGGTGTAGTGGAAGCCCGGTCACTTCCTCGAAGTCGTCCGGATACTAGCCAACCATGGGCACATCTGACAACTCATCATGCGGAATGTCGAGGGAATTTAGAAAACTAGCTTTATCCCATCACTAGGTAGACCACCAAACACTACCTGTAACAACACGGAAATTCTGAGCCAATTTAAATTTTTTATTTTGGCTATTTTAATGAATTTTGAATATTTAAAATGATTTATTTTAAATAATAACGACTAAGAATTTATTTTCGACGAAGTTAAAACGAATAATTTTATTTTAATTATATAGCGAGCCTGAAATGGCGCGGCAGTTTGAAAATTCTATTTCTAATTTCAAATTAATATACAGAATTCGTTATAAGTCAGAATTGGACGAAACAAGAAATATTTGAATCTGATTAAAAATATCTTTCTTACGAAGTTAAGAAACTGAGATTTCACTTTATAAATAATAAGTTACGTCTAGTTTAAAGTTCAGAATAGTCGCTGTGGAATTTATATATATTTTAATATATATATATATATATATATATATATATATGGCCCTTAAAAATAGCCATTTTGCAAACGACCTCTGTTTTCGATGAAACCACTTTTGTTGGAACCGAAATGTCAAATTATTGCTAGATTCCAGTTTTCATAATTTTTGTAATCAATATGTGAGCGTGTTGCACTTAAACGAGTTTGACCAGTTTCAGTTGAATTTAATCGACTGGAAAATGGCCATTTTTCAAACGGTCTCAGAATTCGACGAAATTAGTTTTGTTAGGATCGTATCATCAATACGAAGCTAGAAATAATTTTTTTGGAATTTTTAGAGTTAGTATGTGGCCACAGTAAATTAAAATGTGCGTTTAAATTGAATATATAAAGATTTATATTTTAAATTTGACGGAAACTGATCGTAACAGCCGAACTGGGTTACGATACATATCCCATTGTGTTCGGAATGGGGGTATTACGCTAGGGATGACAGTCGATGGGTTCAATTTTGAGTTCGAATTAAAACAGTGCTTTTAGGAGAAAATTAAAATAAAATAATTAAATATTATATATACTCCCCCTCTCTCTCCAACACGGCCAACCCCTCACCCCCTTTATCTGTCATTCAAAATCGATAAAGGAAAAATAATTTAAAAAAAACCTAATGCTCGATCGCACCAGGCTTGGCGCCGCCGATGACCGCGTCGCCCACCCACTCCGCCTGCACACCGCCTCCACCAAGACCCCCTCCCCTCCGTCGCCCTCTCTCCTCACTCCCCCCTTCGTCGAAAACCGCGAGACCGCCCAACAGAAAACCCCAAATCGCAACAGCTCCGCCGCAGGCCAGTGGACCACCCCGCCACCTCCTTGATCGCCTCCGCCACCTCTAGTACCCACCGACAGCCTCCACCACCACCACCATAAGTGCGAAAACTGTGAGCGTTTATTTTATTTTCGCTTTTATTTAAGGTAATTAGTTAAATATATATATATATATGTAAAAATCAGTTTTTATATAACATAGTCTTAGAGAAAAATCAATTCTTATGTATTAGATTTTGAATTGAAAAAGATTATTATTTTTTAACATGAAAAGTTAATATTTTTATAACATGAAAAGTTTACATTTTTAATAACGAAGAGATTACATTTTTTAGTAAGGAAAAGATGTGATTTTTGTTAAGAGAAAAATATGATTTTGATATAAGAAGAAGGAGAATAAAAATATGGTTTTTGTTATGTAAAATTATAATTTTTATCATATGAATGAAACAAAAATATGAACTTTATTCTTATCTTGAAGTAGCATATATAAATATTCGATTTTTACAATGTATGTAGCGACATGAAGTTGAGATTTTTATATAACATGAAGTTGAGATTTTTACATGTATGGTTTTGAAATAAAAACCAGATTTTTATCTATATAGCGTTATGATGAAAATGTGATTTTTATATGAACGGTAGTAGCATAAAAATATGATTTTTATATTTATAGTAGCGTTATAAAAATATAATTTTTATAATGAAGTAGCGATGTAAAAATACGATTTTTATATACTGGAGAATATAAAAATGTGATTTTTATATACGTAGCGAATATGGACGATGAAAGGGACAAAAGGAAACACGACGAAGATTTTCTACATATGAAGAATCGCGGCATTGGTTTTAGCTTTTCGGTGAGATCTTCTCACTCTAATTTACTTATACAGTTATTTTTATTATAACAGCATATATGAACTGTTCCCCGTCGTCCGCAGGCCATGGACGACTTGTTTGAGTTGATTGATATGTTTGTTTGAATTTGGTTTGGTGATGTGAAATGAATTGATTAGAATTTGGTTGTGGTGTGAATAACGAATTAATGAATTTGGTACGTGTATGGCATAGGCCATTATTAGACTGGGGACAAGGCTAGGTCTTATCCCGTTTCTAGTATCGCGCCGTAATGCCTCCGAAATTTTCTAAAATATATTAGAAAAATAAAAATATCATTTTTATTAGATAAATGAATAAAATAAAATATTCATTTACAAATCAGACGATTTGTTTATGTACACCTATTTGACTGTTTTTGATTAGGACGATAAATTTTACACATCGCCCAACTGCACAAATAATATTCAGTATTTGTTGGTTGAAACCCCACACGGGTGTTGGGATGACATTTGACGTACACTAATCCCAATTGTTTAGTTGTATGTCGGTCGATTGGTTGACAGGCTGTTGTAAGCGTTAAATATTTATATTTAATGCTTATACAGTGTAGAACACACTTTGGATGATGGATGATTACTATCATGTTTGTTGAATACATGTGTTGTAAGAAATCCATATAAATAAGTTTATACGGTAATTGGCTGTGTCTGATTCCAATTCAGAACTGAAGAATATTTTAAAGTAACGAATATTTTAAAATAATATTCTGTAAAGGATTAAAATCTGATTTTGATGTCCGATTTGGGATGGACACGAATATATTTAAATATATAAAGCCGTGTTGGTTAGATTAACGCCATTTTGACGTGAACGATATTTATATCGATTTTATTCATTTCTGTAATTAATTTCGAAAAGGAAATGATCTCGAAATATAATATTTTGAAAATATTATCATTTATATGTTAATGATATGGAATATTCAATTTTGATTTAAAATTGAATATGAAGTCGAAATTGTTTTGAAAATGAATTTAAAACGATTTATAAAATACGTTTTGAACTGAAATCGACGAAATATATATAATATATATATTATATATATTATATATATTTAATGGCCTGAATAGAACGCGCCGCGCTGCGGCAGTTCGCGAATTTCGACCATTGATTTTGAATTGATGTTACGGGAGATCCGACCGTCGGATTCTCCTGAAACTGGAACCATTGGGTTCGTATCGAAAAGTGCTTTCCAATGAATATTAGATATTTGAAATCTAACGGTTGGTTTTGGAATTATGTCCAAATCAAATTTAGAAAAGGACGTTGTAAGTGCAGTTCGACGACCGTTTATGGAAATTGACTGTACGGGCCTTGATAAAATTATTAAAAATATTAATAATTTGTGTAAAATCATAATAAATGATTTGAAAGGAGTTGGATTGAAGAATTCCATGTTTGTGAAGATAAAAATATATTTTTATCGAAATGAACTAGTTTATAACTAGAATAAGAATCCAATATTTTTAAAATAAATAAAAGGGATTGAAAATGGGTTTTAATAGAACCAGAATTTCCAATATATGAATTGAAATGGATTTGAATCGAAATTATCTTCGGTATATTTCGATATTGGATTCCGTGATTATATGGATATCGTTATGGAAGTTTGGAAGATATATATATCGTTATTTCCAATACGATATTGGTTGGTTTCAGAATTTGGTATTGAATATAAGCCGATGTATTTTCTATTCAGAGCCTTGTATTTAATATCAAATTGGATTTTGGGTTGTCGTGAACGGTGTTTTCATTAACACTGTTCTTAAACCCAAGTTTGGAAAGAATAAATCTTTTTATTAAGATTTAAAGAAGAATTACCAATTAATCAACATTTAATTGGAATTGAAATAGCAAGTGAATTGGGTTTATCGTGAACTGTGTTTTAAACGACATTTGTTCTTTAACCCGGTTAACGATTAAATGAGATTTTGGGTTTGTCGTGAATGGTATCTTTAATAATACTGTTCTTAAACCCAATGGAGTTAAGAAAATTAGAAACTAACTGGAGGTTAGCTAAGTTGAATGGTTTCCTAGGTATTGATCTGATGTTGGTTTCAGCCTTTGGGGTTAATGCTTAGGGAATTGTTCTCTTACTAATTTACGGTTAGAGACTGAAGAATGGAATGTGATTTTGGGTTTATCGTGAACCGTGTTTTAAATGACATTGGTTCTTTAATCCAATTAAAGACAGGATATCTAAAGAAAGATTAAAGAATAAATTTAAAAGAATTTATCTTTGATAAAATTAATGGGAACCTTTCCCTAGAAATAAGAATATTTGAATAAAAGAATATCTGAATTGGAATGAGGCGTATGTTGTGTTTGTGTAACACTTGTTTATTATATACGCGAGTTATTGGAAAGGCCGGGTTTATCCCATTCTGAATAGCTGATACGACGATATGTCGAAGATGAAGACGGTGGTTGAAGACCGGAGGTCTTCACATCGTTTGGACGATTCCTGATAATCTTGATTGGGCTGTACACCCAAGAGGAGGGAATACGTTGGTGATCGTCCAGACGTACTTGGAGATCGATGGATATGCGAGCTATAAGGTGCCTCCGGTTTCGTTCAGACCCAGAACAGACTTGTAAATGGATTGTGTATCTGACATTGGATTTCATTCTGTGTGATTGATATACATCGGTTGCATGGCGTAAATTGCCTGTGTGGCATGCTGAGATGCAAATGATCAAGGCTTCTATTGAAAAGCAGAGTCTTATGGTTGATGATCAAAGCACGACCCATTTGGCATCGCTTTGTGTAGCGTTAATTCGCGAGCCTCATACCCCGGTGTGAAACAAAAACTGGAGAGGACCTCAGGGGTAACATGCGTCTCTTTCTAGTTAGGAGTGGCATCAGTGCTTGAACTGGAGTTTGACTCATGTGGTTGTTGGATTTTGAGGCGCCTCGGTTATATCGGTCGCTCCGGGACCGATGGAGTTATTCGTTGGCTCATTTACGCCCCATAGGGCGGGGAGACGTATTGTTCAGGGTCTAAGTTTAATCCACATCGGTGGACCGGCCCTGACGATCCAAAGGTCGCTCGAGCTCTGACTTGAGACATGGGCTAGATTGTCTCAAAGCGGTGAGGACTATCTTTTGCCTCGGTTCACAGATGGAAATCCAACTTCCAATACGACATCTTGCGGTTTTATTTGTAGAGCCTAGTATGGCGACATGATATATGGTACCCATGCCGTCTATGATTGATACTTATGATTGAAATTGATTTGAAACACTTATGCACTAGTAATAATATCAAATGATTTCGTTTCATACATATCAAGCATTATTTGGCTATTAGAAGGTAAAACCCTATCCTCCGGCTTGTGTTGCATTATGTGATGGGACCTGGGTCTTATAATAGCTTCATTGTTCTTTATTTAGCCTTGCGCCGTTTATCGTATGCACTGGTATTCTTGGGAGGAAACCCGTTCCGTGTTGTACGGCGTGGTCCCTTGATTTACTTTAAATTCTAAAGTAAAGTTTTAAATAACTGTTTTAGTTCTCACACCAGTCACATGACTGACCTGGAGTTTATTGTTTTAACCTAAACTCTGGGTGCCCTTATTTTCCGCACGGGCAGCTAGTAGTTTTGGTTTTGCAGATTTATATTCACAGGATCCTGGTTTATAGCTGAAGTGATATTCGGAAAGCTCTGTATCTGTGTGTTTCTTTCAGTTATGTTTTGTATTATTTTTCCGCTGCAGTAATGTATTTTAATCTCTGGTAATTTTCAAATGTATAATATTTATTCATACTCTTATATTCTTGTATTCTGATGGAATTGTTGTAATAACAATGAAATGTTCTTCTGTTTGTCTTCTGATTTGTCTTGTCCTCAAAGCAATCCGTGCTTTGCTTTACGGGGAAGTTACGGGTTATCACACTACCCTCCGCCCATCATCCGCTCTAACTATCACCAAAAAGCCCTCACAGTCTACCACCACCCCGTACCTTTGGAGCCAATCAACTCCCAAAATAATGCCAAACCCAGTAAAGCCCAAAACAAAGCAATCACAAACAAACATGCATCCATGACTCGATAAGACCACATTACGGAAAATCATACTAAGGCTAGTCGAACCACTTATCGGGTTTGTCATTGCTAAAGGTATATCGACAAGCTCGGGTTCCAATTACAACCTATCTACCAGGTCACTGGATATGAAAGAACTGGAAGCCCTGATATCAAGCAAAACTCTAACAGGAACGTCATAAACAGAAAGGATACCTTGGATAACAACATTCTTTCCCTTCTCCGCCGCAGTTGGGGCATTCGACGAAGAAGGAACAGCACTGATAGCATATGCTTTCACGATCTACCACTCTTTAGGGGGTTGTAGACACTTATCCTTGTGATGTCCCACTTGGCCGTAGATGAAGCACTTCCTATCCGCTGGATTGGCCCGACACTCTTTGGCATAATGGCCCTTCTTTACACAGTTGAAGCACACAGCATCTTTCTTACTCTTTTTCTGGCTATCCTTAGCTTGGTTATGTTTTCTCTTATTCGCATTATTGCCTCCACCGCCTGCTTGCGGTTTTGGCTCTCCTGTAGATGCAACAGCAACTCCAGTCTTGGGCTTAGGATAAAGACTCTCCGATCTCAAAGTTTTCCCCACAATCGATTCAAACGTCTCATCGATATGGTTTATAAGTCTCTCCCCTAAGTACCCATCTAAGCCAGTTATGAACTTATCGTTCTTCTTCTCGGCGGTATCTATTAGGGATAATCTATACTTCGATAAAGTATCAAACTCTGCAATGTACTCCGAGGCTGCCCTAACATTCTGCTTAAGCACCAGAAATTTCCTAAACAATTTTGATTTCTGAGCAGCCGAGATGAACTTATCACTAAAGCGGGTCTTAAACTGATCCTAAGTAACTTGATCCTCTGGAGTAGCTGCCTTAATAGCATTCCACCAATTCATTGCCCGTCCTTGCAGCTGACGGGATGCTAGCTTCCTCTTCATTGCATCCTCGATACCCAAGTCTTCGAAGATACGCTCACATCTATCCAACCAATCCTGAACATCCGTAGCCGACTCCGTTCCGTGGAACGGCTTCCCACCAAGACTAGTATAATGCTTGTTAAGCTTGGCAAAATCGGCCCTAGGCGCCTGCACCGCTGCACCACCACCATTAGCAACATTAGGAGCTGCTCTCTGAACATCGCTAAGCATCTCTCTCATGAGGTCAGTGAACATAGTCCTCATCTCAGCAGCATACCCATTATTGGCTCCTCTACCAGTACCCCCCGTATATCGGCTCATCGTTCAATCTGTACAGAGAAAACGATTAACCATTTTCCTTGTGGTGTCCGTGCAGTGCGACTCCATCCTTAACTGTACTAATATAATATATATAACTTTTGAAAACCAAAATATCACAAATACGCGCTCTCATATACGTATACTAAATCTCCCTGATGACTTTCCCCAGGTTAACTATGCAACCTAGAGCTCTGATACCAAGTGTGACGACCCGCTCCGCACCAGCCGACGTTTCCTTTGAATCGCGCTGTGCCAATGCCCAACTAGCACGGGACGGACGCCAAAGAAAGGAAAGAAGATGAAATAACTAACCAAGAACCTGTAGGATGTCTCACAGCGCATGGGAATAAGATATAATAATAACATACTTGACATAAAACAGGCGAGACAGTGCATAGGCTGAAAACTAAAACTAAGCATCATAGCAGTACCAAATACAGCTTATGTTCCACATCATCATTATTACAACTTTTCGAACTGTCTCTAAAGCAAAGCAAAGGAAAAGGTACACTACTAATGCCCAAAGTAGTGACCCGCAGCGACTCAGGGAGAATATATATATATATATCATACGTGGAAGCCTCCTGCTCGTCTCCGGTACAGCTACTCGTGCATCACCAGCTAACCTGTCTCTAGTCTGCTCGTGAGAGCACCTAGAGTAATTAGAAGAGACATAAAACTCTTGGTCATACGAAAAGTCTGGTATGAGCGATAAGCAGCAAAACAGAACAATAACAGTATACTAAACCATACCTGGACCTGCAACCAAAGAGTTAGCACTACATACTGTACAATACTTTAAGGTGCCACTAACATATGGTGTAAAGAATACGGGGGAGGGTGTACATGTCATAGTGATAGCAAACAAATCAATCATAGCACCATCCTCACATCTCTCACTCAGTGCGTAAAGCATACGATATCCATCACTTTGATCACCCTACGCCTTGCTATGATCACTCTGCCCCATGAAGTCGTAGCAACTCCACTGCACTGATCCATAGCCACTAGTCCTTGCTATGTCCACTCTGCCCCCATGAAGTCAAGACGACTCCACTGCACTGGCTCATAGCCATGCTACGATCACTCTGCCCCATGGAGTAATAATTACCCCACTGCACCGATAACGTAGCCTAATCCTCCTTGCCGTGGTGAACCAAAGTCATGGACGTCGATAACCCCTTTGCACACGTCCCGCAGCAAAGCCCAACTCATGAAGTTAACTCGTTGGTTCCCAACTGGATCTTGAGTACAAAATTGACATTTGGACTACCTTTGCATCTCGGGTTTTGGTCTTCTCTGGATCGGTCTTCATTTGGTTCGTGAACATCGTCTAGGCTCGGGTCCTCCATCAGTTTGTGATCATTGCATCGGTTCGGGTAGAGCTCCCTCCATGGGGTCGGGTCGTGGTACCCAAGCTGCGTCGTGGTGCTACACTGGTTCGGTTCGGCCTCCACCAGCTCGTGGTCAAGCTCCAGATCGTGGTCCACATCCCTAGGCGATTCGGGTTGTGCTCATCCACCCATGTCGGATCGGGTCGGGTCTTCAAGTGCTGGCTTGTCTCGGCTCACGGTCCTCAAGGCGATCGGATCGTGGTGATCAAACTCGAAGGGACGAGGAACATCTTGCGGCTCGTGGAGATGGCTCGTGAAGGGGGTCTCACGATCGAGCCGGGTTCAGAGGGGGCGATCCGATCCGGTCCTGCACCGATTTCCTACAGCTGTTCCAGCGACTTTTTTACGCTAAACGACGGCGTTTTCGACCATTCTAACTGTTCTAATCAATCACAAAGCATACCATATAGTCATAGCAACATGTAGAATTGACCACAAACACCAAAACAACAATATGATATGTTAAAACGGATCAAACATAGCCAAAACCCCATATTTTCCCTTAAGCATGTTTAAACAAAACTAATGATAGGATTAATAAAGCTTAACCAAATCAACCCAAACTTTTAACAGAGGTCTAAAATAATATTTTAGAATCTATAAATATTTTTCCAGAATTTAATCTTGCATAATTTCGTTAATTAACACTAATCACCCTAATTAACTGTAATTAGTGTAAAAACAATGCTAATCACTCACCTTGGCCACAAATAAAACTATCAGAACTGAAACTCCACTGATTTGGGCGAATACTGATGTCTAATAGCAACTCTAATACTGATTTGGTGCTATTTCTCCTTGATTTGGTGTAGTTTAAGCCAAAACTTGATTAAGAAGTGATTAGAGGTGTTTTTAGATGTTGGAGGTCATTGTTGGGTTGAAGAGAGGGTTTGTGGCGGCTGGAAAATGAAAAAGAAAGGTCCCTCTAACCCTAATCAGCCCTTTTAAACTACTAATCCCGAAATCTTCCATTGGGCCTAGCTGCTAATTACCCGGTTAAGCCCAATTAGCTGTTTTTAACCCTCTAAACCTTAATTCAGCCATATCTCCCAAACGGTAAGTCCGTTTGGCTATTATGACCACTCTACGGAAAGAGAATCCATCATCCGAAGCTAATGGAAGTGGTTTCAGGTCAAAACTCCTTACTAGTCAAAAGTTAGCGATGAAACAAGATCAACAAGGGGCAAAACAGTCATTTAAAAATCGGCAAAAATCATGAACATGGGAAATGACCCCAATAGTCGTTCCCCAAAAGTACATGACCATACGACCTACTAAGAAAAAGAAATAAATATTCTACGATCTTCCGATGCGTAGAATGCGTGTCGTTACAAATTTAGAGAATTAAAGGGTTGTTTAATTAAATAATATTGAATATTTAATTAATTTAAATAATAGAATAATATATTTAATTTCAAAATAGTCGGAATTAGTGAATTGACAATATAATCTGAATTGGACAATTTAAAATATTTAATTCAGCTTAGAATTTGAATTAGAATCATCTTTGATCAATTTAAAAGGGTTGGGTGGTTCAGGAATTTGGATCATCTTTGATCAATTTCGTCTTTGGATTTGGTATTAGCATGGAGATTTACATCTTGCAGGCGATTTTGGGTGGATTCGGTGGATCTAGGTGTCACGGCTGTATATTGGGGTGCACGGATTTCCTGATGTCGCAGTCGAGGGAGGAGCGATGAGTTGAGGGAGACGGTGATGAAGGGATGAGCTCGAGGTGATAAGAGTTTCGGTGATTTCAGAATGAATATCGATTGAGAGATGGAAGAGTGTGAGGGCTTCAATAATCGGCAATGGACATTTCTGAGAACTGGAGCTCGCGTTGAAATCACTGGAGGAAGAAGACCGGATATGCGGGTTTGGGTATTTCAAGTTTTAGATGGGCCGAGAAAAGGTAGAAGCCCAATTATATAAATAAGAATTTAAGTTGTTTTTATTGAAAATAGTACAAACTTCTATAATGTGTAACTTCGTCATACGATATCAGAATCAGACGAAATAAGATACGTTGGGATCGTATGTATAAGGGCTACGACATGGAACTGACCGGGAGTGAATTGAAGCTCGTTACAATTTATAGCGAAATAAATTGTCTGATCTGAATCAACAATAGTTTATCGTTATTTAACGATGAAATTCCAATGTGAGTAAATCTCACTAACTCTACCCTGTTATATTTTTATAACGTATTTTTAGAACTGATAGATGATGGTTAAATCTGTGTGTTGACTGTTTGGTTGAACTGCTAAGTAATTGGTTGAAATTATAGATCTGGTTATATATATATATATATATATAGCGTTAATTAAATATTGATTCTGTTTAGCAGAATATTTCATATTGAAATGAAATCGATGTAAATTATATTGTTTAACATATGTGGATGCGGGGAAACAGGTCGGAGGAATCCAACTGGATTCCTCAACATTTATTTTACTGTTTTTCATATATGGTGATATATAATCTATTGTTGATGATGTGTGTTAGAATGATATTGATCATTGTTATTTGGTATTTTAAATACCATAAGAAATACTGGAATGTATAAAGGAAATTTTCAAAGTGTATTTTGAAAATAATATATATTTATAAAATCAAATGATTTCATAAAAAGGAAATATTTATAAAATCATAGAATTTTATAAAAGGAATATTTATTTAGAAAATAAACAAGATATTATAAGGGATATTTATTTGGAAAATAAATAGGATTGAAAAAAGGAAATATTTGTAAAACAAATATAAAAGGAAATATTTGTGAAACAAATAGAAAAGGAATTATTTATAAAACGAATTGAATTTTATAAAAAGAGAATTTTACATTAAGAAAGTTTAGACCCATGCTTCGCACACGGTTATAACGTGATAAGGATTTAACGTAAATATTTAATAGAAATCTGTTTTAACAAATAAACGAAGAAGATTAATTTATAAATAATGTTTTATAAATTAAATAAAACATTTATCATGTGATAAATGGAATATATAAGTCAGAACTTATATAGAAAAGTAGAATTGGTTTCAACACCGATATTTGAAGTGGAATGTGAACTCAACATTTATAAAGGGAATTATAAATGCGATTTAAGTGTTAGAAATAAAAAAGAAGATTTCGTACGAATAATTCTATAAATAGAAGAATAAATAGAATTTGGAAATGGGATACTATTTTGAAATACGAAGTCAAACTTAATGGAGTTAATCGAATATAGTTATTCGAATAAGAGTTAATCGAATAAAGTTAATCGGGTTAGGGTTAATCGAATAGAGTTAATCGGGTTAAGGTTAATCGAATAGAGTTAATCGAGTTAGGGTTAATCGAATAGAGTTAATCGAGTTAAAGTTAATGGAGTTAGTGTTAATCGAATAGTGTTAGTTAAATATTATTTATTCGAATAAAGTTAGTCGAATATAAGTTAATCAAATAGAGTTAGTCAAATATTATTTATTCGAATAAAGTTAGTCGGATTTTAGTTAATCGATTAGAGTTAGTCAAGAATTAGTTAATTGAATAAGTTATTTCAAAGAAGTTAATTGAATATAAGTTATTCAAAAGAAGTTAATTGAATATAAGTTATTCGAAAGGAGTTACTGAATTTAGTTTATTCAAAAGGAGTTATCGAATTTAGTTTATTCAAAAGGAGTTAACCGAATATAGTTTATTCGAAGGGAGTTAATAGAATATAGTTATTCGAAGGGAGTTAATCAAATATAAGTTATTCGAAAGGAGTTATTGAATTTAGTTTATTCAAAAGGAGTTATCGAATTTAGTTTATTCAAAAGGAGTTAATCGAATATAGTTTATTCGATGGGAGTTAATCGAATTTATTTTATTCGAAGGGAGTTAATCGAATATAGCTTATTTGAAGGAATTAATCGAATATAGTTTATTCAAAAGGAGTTAAATCGAATATAGTTTATTCAAAAAGAGTTAATCGAATATAGTTTATTCGAAAAGGAGTTATCGAATAGAGATTATTCGAAAGAGAGTTATACGTTGAAATTCGATTTTTTCGAATTCGGGAAAGTACTATTATTTTTCCGTTTTTAATCAAGATCTATTTATTTGGTTATAAATTGTCTAGTTAGTTATTTAGTTAAATTAAGGTATAAAAGTTATATTTTGAAGTTAGATATTTCAGAAGTAGGGATTATAACGCTATAGTTATAATCAGTGTTTTCAATAAAGAAGTGGATTCGTAAATAGAATCTGAGAGTTTCGTAAGGAAGTTTGTTAAAGATTTAGAAGGTGAACTGTGTCTATTTCGAAGTTAGAAATGTTGTTCAGTTAAGGTCTGAGAGGTAGTTATACCCCAACTTGATTGACTCCATTTTTAACTAAGGAATGGTTAAGGTTCGATAGTGAAAGTTGGTTAAGTGAATTTAGTTAAATAAGTGTAATGGTTTGAGTTGGCATAGCGATGGTTTGTTTAAACATCTATTTAAGTCCAATAAAGGAGTTTTGGAATTGTTTTCCAAATAAGAATCAGAAATGTTTTCTAATATTCCAAATAAGAATCAGAAATGTTTTCTAATATTCCAAATAAGAAATGGAAATGTTTTCCAATGTTAATAACGTATATTGTCTAAATTTAGAAAATAAGAAATGTTGGATATATGGAAACAGGAGATGAAAAATGAACTAAAGAGATAAATGTTAAATGATGATTGATCGATATAATTTCCATCTGGAAATAATATCGTTGTTTGCACACGTGTTTTTCTTTGATAGTTAACTCACCGACTATCGAAGTTTTTGACCATTTTTCCGTTGTCAATACAGAGAGACCGGGATCAGATTCATGACCTAAAAACACTCTGTATGGGCGTTAGCGTTGCGAATCAAATATGATGAAGAAAATTGAAAACGGAGTTATGCATGGGCTGTTCAGACGATCCTAGGTAGCAATTTCCTAAGATGGATTTACAGAATTGTACCTTCGGTTTGTCCAGTCCCAGGACAACCTTTATGGAAGAACGTCTGATAGAGTATATTTAATGGATCACGTAAGTTGATCTCTTCAAACGTATGTACGTTTGGTGGCGGAGGAATACATTTCTCTTAGCTATATACCCGTTGTATTTTTGGGGAAATCAATTTGTGATTTGGCGGGCATGACGATGTGACATTCAAAGTGAATAAATGTGTGATCTGTCAGAGATAAGCGTGGCCTCTAGCCTCACAACCGGGAAATGACAAAAATCGGGCAGGCAACATGGCTATGTGGGTTGCTTCCATTAGGGTGTATTATCATCTATCTAGAGAAATTCATTTCATTCTTTAATCTATTCGATGCTGTCCCATTCGGGAAACGGTTGCTGATTCCAACCGTTGGTGATATACATTCGATACACTCAAGCGAAATGAGTGGTCGGTCACATGTAGCTGGGTTGCAAGATGTTCTTGTTGAACCCAGTGTATTCCTCTCTAGAGGTACACTATCGGAAGGTGGTTCCATACCTTGTCATAGTTGGTAATCCATTATCCAATAAGTGCTCGCGGTTTTGATTGTATACTATGTATGTAGAACGTGAGATGAAAGCGTTTCTGCTCGATGATTATTATATTGTGGTTGATAGACACTATTATAATATCAAAAGAATTTTGATATAAAGATTGTTTTGGATTCTCATAAGGGAAAACCCGTTCCGTTATACGGCGTGGTCTTATGAGATATCGTTTATTTTCTCAAACTGTTTTAAATTGTTTACTCACACCAGTCCCATGACTGACCCAGAGTTTATTTTGTTTTGTTTTCCCTAAACTCTTGGGTGCCCAATTTTGTATGGACAGTCAAGTAGTCATGATTTTTCAGATATACTTGGAGAGCTTGGAGCAGGAGGCTTCAGGATTATATAGCTATAGTTATTTCCGCTGTGTTGTAAGTGTTATACTCTGATAATGTTAGTGTATACATATACTAATTTTATTTCAAAATTATGTATCTATTATATGTTGTTCGTTCCGCTGTGAGATTCGTATTTACTCTGATGTTGTATATTTTTCTTCTTCTTCTATTCTAAGTTTCTATCTTATCTATTCTCACCCTCTCATTTCTTTCATGGACTATCCGGTGTTTCCGATGCTTGAACAGTCAACATTGAGTTTATGTCGGTTACTCAGGATCGCGAAATCCTGGGTCGTTACAGTGGTATCAGAGCTAAAGGTTAAGTAATCACCTTGGCTCTATGGCATGACTCAGTAGAGATGGGGTTAGTAATACCCTAGATTGAGTTGAGTGTATATATACGAGTGAACGTATTTGTAGATTTTATAAAAATGGCTTTATATTGTGGATATTTATTGATTGAGTTGTTTATGGATTCTGGTCGATCAGTTTGATCCACTATATCAGTAGGAGTTTCTAAACACTTGAATACGATAAACCGACACAGTATGTTTTGAAAAGAGGATAAATGAAATAATTTTATCCAAATTATATTTTGATATAAAAGGGGGATGAATATTATTGTATAATGGATGTGTAGGTTGTGTTAATAATCAGATGAGATTATAAATTGAAATGGTTATATAAATAACCAATTTGAATTCATATAAGTGTAATATGTGAAATCAGGTGAATTAAATCAGAATTTGGAATTTAAAATTCCGAAAACATGAAAAGTGTTTGTAAATGGAATTGAATTAAGTATAAGAGAATTTTTAAATCCTGGGACATTTTAGAAATGTTTTCCAAGCATTGGGAATAGTATTTTGAAATAGATTTCAAAATGGAAGTATTTAAAAATGGTTTTAAAAGTGATATAGTACTGAACTTACTTCGATAGCTGGGAAATAACCCTGATGATGAATCGCGACATCATCACTGTCATTTTCGAGTTGCTAAGTGACGGATTACTACCAAAGATTTTGTTTTTGAATTGTTTTGTGGAAAGCAAGTTGTTTTGAATCCTGAAAAGGGGTATCTGGTTTTAGAAAAGCGAAACTGTTTGAAATTCCCGGGGGAAGATGATTTGAATTAAAACAAATTAAAGTAGAATTTATAAAAGCAAATAGAAATAGAAATTGAATTGAAACCAGTTAAGTGGAAAATGAATTGAGATAGAAAAATATCGAATTAGGTTGGATTAGAGACAACCCGAAATGGAATTGGACTGGTAAGTTAAGAGTTGAAATTAAAAATGGAATCTGAGTTAAGAACCGAATTTGTCTTGGGTATAACCGAATGATTGGGATGACATTGGTATATGCAGAATTGGTAACACATGGAAATGATATATTGATATGCCCAACAAAAAGGTGCTAGTTTATATTTATATTGGGTATGAGGTTTTTATGAGCCGAATTGGCAAGCCGCTTGGTTGTTTGATTTTCTTTTGGGTTGAAGAAGGCCTAGAGAGGCGAGCTGGAGTTTGAGCTATTGACCAGTATAAAGGAGGTGCTGGCGAAATTTTTCAAAAAGTTAAGGTGTTAGAAATTTTTTAGGATTTTTGAAAATTTTCGTTAATAGGAATGAATAAATATTTAATTGAAATTAAATTGGTCCAGTTGAAAACTGAAGTTAAGAAGTGATCAAATGAGTTTTAACCAGTCAATAGAGTTTGTTTTCTACCTTAACAATTCCGAGGACGAAATTATTTTAAGGGGGAAGAATGTAATGTCTCGTGTTTTTACGGTATAATAATTTATTTATTTAATTATTTAATTAGTGATTTAGAGAATTAAAGGGTTGTTTAATTAAATAATATTGAATATTTAATTAATTTAAATAATAGAATAATATATTTAATTACGAAATAGTCGGAATTAGTGAATTGACAATATAATGTGAACTGGACAATTTAAAATATTTAATACAGCTTAGAATTTGAATTAGAATAATGAATATATTATTTGAACGATAGTTGAACGTATAAATTATATTATAACTATAATCGAGCTCGAAATGGCGCAACAATTCTCTATTTGGCGATTCGAACTTTAAACGAATATACAGAATCCGTTTTAAGTTAGATTTCTGTGAAACAAGAAACGTTCAGAGCTGGTGAAGTATATTTTTCTAATGGAAGAGAAAAATTGGGATTTCGTCATGTAGATTTTGATTTATGTCCAAATCAAATTTTTAAAAAGTCGCTACGGAATTCCTTTATAAATTATAACGATTTATAAAAGGATTTAAATATAAATCGAATATCGACATAACTCTGATGATGAAATATCGAGTTGTAAATCCATATATATTTATTCTGGAGCTGTATGATATTCTAGAGAGAATATATACGATAATATTTATTTATAAATATTTAATTTAATTATTGTTAAATAAATTTATATTTAAATAATGGGTATATTTAGAGCTTTAAAAATAGCCAGTTTTGCAAACGACCTCTGTTTTCGACGAAACTAATTTTGTTGGATCCGCAATATTAAATTATTGTTAGATTTCAATTTCCGTGATTTTTGGGGTCAGTGTGTGGCCGTACGGGATTTTAATGTGAAAAACAGTTGATAATTCGACTTTAAAAATACGCTGTGTGAGCAAACGCAGTCGAAATTCGACGAAACCAGTTTCGTACGTCCGTAGTGTCGAACTCAAGGTGCATGTCAATTTTCGTGATTTTTGGGTATCGTATGTGATTATAGGAATTTTTAACAATAAATACACATAGCTATTGCTTAAAATAAAATAAAATAATCGATATAAAAATAATATAATTACCCTATTAATACACATTCACCTTCTAACCCTAATACACTTCATTCTCTGGTCAAAATTATATGCGCCATTAGTTTTTCATTTCTACGAAAATCATCCACCTTTGAAAAATGAAGAATAATACAAATCAAATTCCATAAATCAAAATACATATGTATTCGAAGTCCTGAAGGCATTCTGTAACATCCCGTATTTTTGGCAGTTAAATATTTAATTTAATTTATTATTTTAAATATTATATTTGGAATATTAATGGAATTTAATTTTGATTTCGTTATTAAAACGAAGTTTTAACATTAATTTTATTTATAATATAAAACGAGCTCGAAATGGCGCGGCAGTTAATAAATTGGAGTTTTGAACTTCAACTGAATATACATGATCCGATATAAGTCGGATTTATGTGAAACAAGAAACGTTGGAAGCGTGTTGATTATAATTTTCATATGTAAGAGAAAAATTTAGATTTCGTGTTATAGTTTGTTATTTATGACCAAATCAAATTTTAAAATAGTCTCTATGGAAATCGTTATTAAAATATAGGCCTTTAAAATAGCCGTCTTGCAAACGGGCTCTGTTTTCGATGAAATTAGTTTCATTGGGACCGTAACGTTAAATTATTGTACGGTGTTGAATTGCGTGGCGAACCGATGTCGTATGTGACCACGGTAGCCGTAAACGCCCAGTTATTTTCTATAGCGTGTAATTTAATTTATTAATTTAATAGAGGGGTATTTGAGTGTAACTTGAGCAGACGATCGAATTTGGCCGTGAAATCAGCTCCGTTGAGTTCGTATCATCAATTATAGTTAGGATAGGTATATTGTTTGTTATTTTTGAAGACCGGGTAATTTGGTGTCCAAAATGGCATTGCGGTGCGTATAAAAATAGCCTACCGGGAAAACAGCTTCAGAATGCGACGAAACTGGTGTCGTTGGGTTCATATTGATTAATTATTGTAGGATTTCAAAGTTTCAAGTTGATTGGATTTATTTAGTGATCGTGGAAAATTTAAACGCGTGTTTTTAGCTGCTTATATAAAGGAATTTTTTTTTCATACGATGTCGGAATTCGACGAAACTTGTCCCATTGTCTCCGAAATATTTTTTTATGCTAGGATTAGCATTTTTATCAGTAAACAGAAGGCGATTGTGGTTAGTTTCACTTGTTACTTCGTGACGAAGTTTCGATAATAATAAAATACTATTAAATTATCCAACCCTTCACTATATATATCCCACTACAAATTAAAATTCGGGGTCAATAACCTAGCTGATGGTCAACGTATTTTATTTCAATGCCTCCATTTTTTTCCAACAAACCAAATCATTCGATTTTCTTCCACCTTTAACTGAAAATTTGTGGACAAATTCGCAATACATTCAAGTAGTAAAATACTAAGCACCTCGAGCTCCTTGTTTTGTCCGGCCAAGATTAAAAGTGGAGGTTTCAGTTGATCGGAATTGCAGCAGGAAGTCGGTGCTCTTCATGGCGTTTTACTGACAGCAGATGGTACCGAGTTGGACGACGATCATGGGGGAGGACAAGGGCACCGAGGCGCGTTCAATTGTGGGTCTGGATCGCCGTCCGTTGGCGAGCAGTTGGAGCAGCAGTCGGAGAAGTCGGCCGAGCTAGCATGGGTTATCTGTGTTCGAAGAACAGTTGAGCGCGAGAAGGAAAGTCTGTGGATCACGACTTTATTTCTTAACTATAGTAATTAACTGATTTGGTTAAAGTAGATTAATTAAGGTTTTTAAGTTATAAATTAAGAACTCATTTAATTAATTAGAATACTCATAGGTTTGTCCAACTGTAGGTGAAGGGTACCAACATTGAGGGATCTGGAACGAATGTACAGAACGAAATTGTGAGAGCAGGAAGATTGAGTTGGACTGTTTTCAATGATAAAAGTAATTAGTTGTTATAAAAGTAATTAAGGGATTTTATTTTAATTAACTCATACTATCAAGGTCGTGAACAGGTATGGGCGGCAGTCTTTGACGGATGGAAGAACAAACTGGAAAGGAAATTTGATCAGCCTAATTCTGGTGATTAAGAGTAATAATCAGTTATTTTAATTCTAAAATTAAGAAAGTTAGTTATTTAGCTAATAATACATTTTAATTCGTAAAGTTCGAAATGAAGACAGCGTGGTTCGGTTTGTAAAAGGAGAGAACGAAGCAGCTACCAAGCGAACAAGCAACGATACAGGGAACATTTGGAAAGATCAGGCATTTTAATGCTGAGGAAAAACAAAGTGTCAACTGTAAATTTTAAACAAATGTGATTAGTTTAATAATTATATTTAATTAAGGAAATAACTTTAGTTAAACCGTTAAGGATTAAATATTAATAACATGATCATATGTTACAGAATCGGACCAACCAAATACCGTTGGAATCAGATTAACCAGCACTACGCCATGGAACAGAGCTGGACAAGTTGGAATCAACCGGGGTTTTAATTAAATTAAACACCTATTTAATTTAAATCAAAACCAACTGTCTCAACAGAAAATCAGATCAAGGTGAGTTAAACTCACTCAGTTCTTCCCATTTATATTTTATATAAATTGGGTTTTTATTTTGTGTGCTCTGCTTGCCAATGGTTGACTGTTTGCTAATTATATATTTATTTTCTGATTTAACTGATGAAATTAAACCGTCATTTAATTTCAGTGAAATACCAAATAGTTATTCTAACGATTAGTTCCAATAAAGGTAACTTACCTTGTTGGTCACGTTTATAAAATAAACGTGTTTAATTGGTTGAATTGTTTGAATTGCTTGTGGTTGGGATTAAACGGTCGTTATTTATTATTGTCACTTAAATGAAATTGAACGATCTGTTTGGAGATAACCATTTGTATACAGGGAAGAATAGGTTGGAGGGATCCAACCGGATTCCTCAAATATATTACTTATTTTCATTTTATCATATGAACTGTCATGTTTGGGTGATTGATTTGAGTATTGATCATTGATTGGAAATTCAACCTGTGTTTGGTTTTAACCAATGGGCAGTATTGGTTGAGTAATCGACAGTAAATGGCCTAAAAGTAAATTGTTTTATTTATATCGATTTACCGTCAGGTAAGTTGATTGAACTGAAGTTATAAAATTTATTTTATAGCTAAAGATAGATTTGAATATATATATTTTGAATAAAGGTTTGTTAAAAGGAAATAAATAATTATTATTAATTATTTAAGTTTATAATTAATTATTAATTGATTTAATAAAGTAAATTCTGATATTAATCAGAATTATAAACAAGTGATTAGAGAGTAACCTAACGATTAAATTTGGATAACTGTCTTGTTAAGAACAATTAAATGGAATTACTTTAATTAATTATATTATTAATTAATTTAAAAGGAGAAACAAATTGGAATCGGTTAATGAGATAATGGTGGTTTGAATTGACTAAATCGATTGTTTTTCATAGAGATTGATTAATAAGTTAGTGCGTTTTGAATAAAATAGTTTAATGATATTTGAATTTGATATTGGAATGAAGTATCGGGTTTTGAATTACAACTTGTGTCAATTTTAAGGTATGAACGTTGTTGATCAAGGTTTGAGAGGTAATTAAAATACCCCAACTTGAACGATTCCAGGATTATCTGAGAATGATACTAGTTGTAAGGGTAAAGGAGGTTAGTGAAATTTATTATTTCATTAGCAAAATAATAACGCAACATTTTTGGTGAAATTTGGAATATATATATATATAGGGATTCCAAAGTAAAAGGGAGGTAAAAGGGAATTGCGGGAAGTTATAACGACATTTTCGAGTGAGAAGGAAATGTAAAAGTCGAGTTTTATTCAACAAGAATAAGCACTGGGTGTTATTAAGTAATAAATAAAAGATATTCCGTAATAAATGTTTTTACGAATAATAAGTGAATCTATTTCCCAATATTAGACAATAATGTGGGTAATGTTTTAAAAGCAAAATAGGAATCTAAATACGATATAGAATTTTCCCTAAGTAGTAAAATGAATTGGTTTAAAGAAGAATCTTAAGTTAAAAAAGAAGCGAAAAGCTATATTCGTAATATTGAAATATTTAAGAGTTTTGAATTTACATTTGTTTTAATTAAAGGCCAAGTGGTGCTGAATACTGAACCAGTGAACTCAACGGATTGTCATGATTGAAAAACTGTTTATTTTTATAGTTAAATCACCGACTATCAAATCTGACCCATACGATTGTTGGTAAGGAAAGACCGGGATCAAACTTAGATTCGAAAACCATTCCGACCAACAAATACATGAAGATATCAGAAGACGGTCGAGATGGAGCATTTAAGACCATGGATCCTCATAAGCGGAAGGATTACTTATAATCTCTGGCTTAGCGGCCCGAGATACACTGTGACTCTGTCGTGGTTGGAATCTACGGATTGCAAGGACTTCTCGCTACTGAACCATGGGGTGATTCCTATAATGGATGCAGTAGGAGAGTACCTTCGGTTCATCCTGTTCCTGGATGACTTGTATGGACGATGTCTGACAGAGTATTTCCTCAAACCACATACGTTTATTTTTACAAATATACCGAGTGGTGGCAAAGAGAGGCACTTCTTTTATACCCAGAGTATATTTGTGGACGTCAATTAGTGACTTAGCGGATCTGACGATGTGGCATTCAAAGTGAATGGTGACCAGATGTTCTAAAAAGGAAATTCAAACCTCAAGCTTCATCAACCAGGAAATGACAAAAATCGGGCAGGCAGCATGGCTATGTCGGTCTCTCCCATTAGGGTGTATAATCACCTATCTAGAGAAATTCCTTTTGCTTCTTTAATCTATTTCGATGTTGTCCCTTTTCGGGAACCGGTGGTTTGAGCCCAACCGTTGGTGATATACATTTGATACACTCAAGCGAAATGAGTGGTCGGTCATGTGAGGGCCGGGTTGCAAGACGTTCTTGTTGAACCCAGCGTATTCACCTCTAGAGATACACTATCGGCAGGTGGTACCATACCTTGTCATAGTCGGAATCCAATCTCCAATAAGCACCCGCGGTTTTGGATTGTATACTATATACGTGGAGCATGAGACGCAAGCGTTCCACTAGACTGATATTTACTTCTATTTAGACACTATTATAATATCAGAAAAGATATTGATTTCAAAAATGTTTTGGGTTATCGTAAGGTAAAAACCGTCCGTAGTTATGTGTGGATTTGGTCTTATGATTATCCTTTTCTTTCGAAAAGATTTTTGAACTTTAAAATCAAGTTGTGTGATACCCTTAATACTGTGCGAGTTTTCCTCACTCTGGTTCACCAGATTGACCCAGTGTTTTGTAAATGCTCGGATTAGCCCTGGGTGTACAAGCCCAGATTATCAGATGTTTCGAAGGCCAGAGACGAGCTGGAGTTGTTCAGACGTATTGTATCTAGTATTTATTCCGCTATGTGTAGTATATAAGGACAGGTTATTAAAACTGCCCAGATGTGTGCTGTACTCTGATATTGTAAGTATTTTTAAAAGCTCCCAACAAAGTTTTATTTCTGTATTATATTTTGTTCCACTGCGATGTGAGACCCTGATTCTGTGTTGTGTTGGTTCTTCTTATTCTTCTATTCTAATATTTCTTTCTTTCTTATCTCACCCTCTAAATTCTTTCTAATAACGTTCGTGTGTTTTTGGTGTTTGGAAGGTCAGCATGAGGTACGAGAAATGTATTTTTGTCGATTTTCGGGGCCGAAAATCCCTGGGTCGTTACAGTGGTATTAGAGCTATTAGTTTAGTAATAACCTTGGCTCTGTGGCGTAACTCGATAGAGATTGGTTTAGTAATACCGAAGATCGAGATTGAGTGTATATATATGAGAGCGTATTTGTAAATTTTATATACAAATGTTTTGTATTGTGTTTGTTGATCGGTTCAAAAGTTGAGAAGCGTTGAACTGGCAATGGATACAGTATTGTTTTGAAAAGAGGGTAAACGAAATAATTTTACCTAAGTTATATTTTTGTATAGAAAAGAAATAATTTTATCAAATTATTGAGATATTAGTGTGTTTGATTGATTTGAATGGAATTCAAATTGGATTGAAAATTTGGATTGAAACTTAACTTGGTAAAGTGTAATTAAATTAAGAATGATATCGAAATTAAATAAAACAGATTTGAAAATTTGAAATTAAATGAATAAATAATAATAACAATCAAATAGAAATCAATTGGATGTTAATCGATTGATGTTCAAATATGTCAAACCAAAATGAAATATTAATATTGAATGTAAGTTCAATTGATTTGGGTGATTTGGTTGTTGATTGTGAATTGTCTATTATTGGATGATAGTTGTTCGATGGGAATAATCAGAAATTTAATGGAGCTAAATGAATTATAAACTAAAGAATAATTCCCTGTATAATTAAATTGGAATGAAAGTGCATATGAATTGGAATTTAGATTTAATCCTGTATTTGAAAATGGATTGATACTGTCTGCTTGATTTTGGAATTGGAATAGTTATACTTGTTGATTACTGAAATATTATTTCAAAATTTTACATATTTATTACTGATATGTGAATTAAGTTAAGTACAGGTGCCAGAGGGATAGGCAGACTGGTATTGGTTGAGTAAATCACATATACGTTGAGCAGATATGCTCAATATCGCTCGTAAAGGTACGCCTACGCGAAAATATAAAATTTTGGGTTTTGGTTTTTGTTTTCCGACCGTGTTGGTCGAGGTATATATATTATTTGTTCCTGCGATATCGAGATGTCACTCCGTGCAGGGGAGACTCTGCCGAATTTTTCTGGGAATTTAATGTGTTAGAATTTTTTTGATATTTTTGAAAATATTTATATACGGTATTGAGTTGTTTTCGATTTTAAAATAAACTGGATTTGGAAATTTATGGGTTTGTAACGTTATTTCTTACCTTAGCAATTTCGAGGACGAAATTATTTTAAGGGGGGAAGAATGTAACATCCCGTATTTTTGGCAGTTAAATATTTAATTTAATTTATTATTTTAAATATTATATTTGGAATATTAATGGAATTTAATTTTGATTTCATTATTAAAACAAAGTTTTAACGTTAATTTTATTTATAATATATAACGAGCTTGAAATGGCGCGGCAGTTCGTAAATTGGAGTTTTAAACTTCAACTGAATATACAGGATCCGATATAAGTCGGATTTATGTGAAACAAGAAACGTTGGAAGCGTGCTGATTATAATTTTCATATGTAAAAGAAAAATTTAGATTTCGTGTTATAGTTTGTTATTTATGGCCAAATCAAATTTTAAAATAGCCGCTATGGTAATCGTTATTAAAATATAGGCCTTTAAAATAGCCATTTTGCAAACGGACATTGTTTTCGACGAAATTAGTTTCATTGGGACCGTAACGTTAAATTATTGTACGGTGTTGAATTGCGTGGCGAACCGATGTCGTATGTGACCACGGTAGCCGTAAACGCCCAGTTATTTTCTATAGCGCGTAATTTAATTTATTAATTTAATAGAGGGGTATTTGAGTGTAACTTGAGCAGACGATCGAATTTGGCCGTGAAATCAGCTCCGTTGAGTTCGTATCATCAATTATAGTCAGGATAGGTATATTGTTTGTTATTTTTGAAGACCGGGTAATTTGGTGTCCAAAATGGCATTGCGGTGCGTATAAAAATAGCCTACCGGGAAAACAGCCTCAAAATGCGACGAAACTGGTGCCGTTGGGTTCGTATTAATTAATTATTATAGGATTTCAAAGTTTCAAGTTGATTGGATTTATTTAGTGATCGTGGAAAATTTAAACGCGTGTTTTTCGCTGCTTTTATAAAGGAATTATTTTTCAAACGATGTCGGAATTCGACGAAACTAGTCCCATTGGGTCTGGAATATTTTTTTATGCTAGGATTAGCATTTTTATCAGTAAAAAGAAGGCGATCGTGGTTAGTTTCACTTGTTACTTCGTGACGAAGTTTCGATAATAATAAAATACTATTAAATTATCCAACCCTTCACTATATATATCCCACTACAAATTAAAATTCGGGGTCAATAACCTAGCTGATGGTGCACGCATTTTATTTCACCGCCTCCATTTTTTTCTAACGAACCAAATCATTCGATCTTCTTCCAACTTTAACTGAAAATCTATGGACAAATTCGCAATACATTCAAGTAGTAAAATACTAAGCACCTCAAGCTCCTTGTTTTGTGCGTCCAAGATTGGAAGTGGAGGTTTCAGTTGATCGGAATTGCAGCAAGAAGCCGGCGCTCTTCATGGCGTTTTACTGACAGCTGATGGTACCGAGTTGGACGACGATCAGGGGGGAGGACAAGGGCACTGAGGCGCATTCAATGGTGGGTCTGGATCGCCGTCTGTTGGTGAGCAGGTGGAGCACCAGTCGGAGAAGTCGACCGAGCTAGCATGGGTTATCTGTGTTCGAAGAACAGTTGAGCGCGAGAAGGAAAGTCTGTGGATCATGACTTTATTTCCTAACTATAGTAATTAACTGATTTGGTTAAAGTAGATTAATTAAGGTTTTTAAGTTATAAATTAAGAACTCATTTAATTAATTAGAATATTTATAGGTTTGTCCAACTGTAGGTGAAGGGTACCAACGTTGAGGGATCTGGAACGAATGTACAGAACGGAATTGCGAGAGAAGGAAGATTGAGTTGGACTGTTTTCAATGATAAAGGTGATTGGTTGTTATAAAAGTAATTATGGGGTTTTATTTTAATTAACTCATACTATCAAGGTCGTGAACAGGTATGGGCGGCAGTCTTTGACGGATGGAAGAACAAACTGGAAAGGAAATTTGATCAGCCTAATTTTGGTGATTAAGAGTAATAATCAGTTATTTTAATTCTAAAATTAAGCAATTAGTTATTTAGCTAATAACACATTTTAATTCGTACAGTTCGAAATGAAGACAGCGTGGTTCGGTTTGTAAAAGGAGAGAACGAAGAAGCTACCAAGCGAACAAGCAACGATACAGGGAACATTTGGAAAGATCAGGCATTTTAATGCTGAGGAAAAACAAAGTGTCAACTGTAAATTTTAAACAAATGTGATTAGTTTAATAATTATATTTAATTAAGGAAATAACTTTAGTTAAACCGTTAAGGATTAAATATTAATAACATGATCATATGTTACAGGATCGGACCAACTAAATACCGTTGGAATCGGATTAACCAGCACAACGCCATGGAACAGAACTGGACAAGTTGGAATCAACCGGGGTTTTAATTAAATTAAACACCTATTTAATTTAAATCAAAACCAACTGTCTCAACAGAAAATCAGATCAAGGTGAGTTAAACTCACTCAGTTCTTCCCATTTATATTTTATATAAATTGGGTTTTTATTTTGTGTGCTCTGCTTGCCAATGGTTGACTGTTTGCTAATTATATATTTATTTGCTGATTTAACTGATGAAATTAAATCGTCGTTTAATTTCAGTGAAATACCAAATCGTTATTCTAATGATTGGTTCCAATAAAGGTAACTTACCTTGTTGGTCACGTTTATAAAATAAACGTGTTTAATTGGTTGAATTGTTTGAATTGCTTGTGGTTGGGTTTAAATGGTCGTTATTTATTATTATCAATTAAATGAAATTGAACGATCTATTTGGAGATAACCATTTGTATACAGGGAAGGACAGGTTGGAGGGATCCGACCGGATTCCTCAAATATATTATTTATTTTCATATTATCATATGAACTATCATGTTTGGGTGATTGATCTGAGTATTGATCATTGATTGGAAATTCAACCTGTGTTTGGTTTTAACCAATGGGAAGTATTGGTTGAGTAATCGGCAGTAAATGGCCTAAAAGTAAATTGTTTTATTTATATCGATTTACCGTCAGGTAAGTTGATTGAACTGAAGTTATAAAATTTATTTTACAGCTAAAGATAGATTTGAATATATATATATATTTTGCATAAAGGTTTGTTAAAAGGAAATTAATAATTATTATTAATTATTTACGTTTATAATTAATTATTAATTGATTTAATAAAGTAAATTTTGATATTAATCAGAATTATAAACAAGTGATTAGAGATTAACCTAACGATTAAATTTGGATAATTGTCTTGTTAAGAACAATTAAATGGAATTACTTTAATTAATTATATTATTAATTAATTTAAAAGGAGAAACAAATTGGAATCGGTTAATGAGATAATGGTGGTTTGAATTGACTAAATCGATCGTTTTTCATAGAGATTGATTAATAAGTTAGTGTGTTTTGAATAAAATAGTTTAATGGTATTTGAATTTGATATTGGAATGAAGCATCGGGTTTTGAATTACAACTTGTGTCAATTTTAAGATATGAAAGTTGTTGATCAAGGTTTGAGAGGTAATTAAAATACCCCAACTTGAACGACTCCAGGATTATCTGAGAATGATACTAGTTGTAAGGGTAAAGGAGGTTAGTGAAATTTATTATTTCATTAGCAAAATAATAGCGCAACATTTTTGGTGAAATTTGGAATATATATATATATATGGATTCCAAAGTAAAAGGGTGGTAAAAGGGAATTGCGAGAAGTTATAACGACGTTTTCGAGTGAGAAGGAGATGTAAAAGTCGAGTTTTATTCAACAAGAATAAGCACTGGGTGTTGTTAAGTAATAAATAAAAGATATTCCGTGACAAATGTTTTTACGAATAATAAGTGAATTGATTTCCCAATATTAGACAATAATGTGGGTAATGTTTTAAAAGCGAAATAGGAATCTGGATATGATATAGAATTTTCCCTAAGTAGTAAAATGAATTGGTTTAAAGAAGAATCTTAAGTTAAAAAAGAAGCGAAAAGCTATATTCGTAATATTGAAATATTTAAGAGTTTTGAACTTACGTTTGTTTTAATTAAAAGGCCAAGTGGTGCTGAATACTGAACCAGTGAATTCATTGGATTGTCATGATTAAAACACTATTTATTTTGATAGTTAAATCACCGACTATCAAATCTGACCCATACGATTGTTGGTAAGGAAAGATCGGGATCGAACTTAGGTTCGAAAGCCATTCCGACCAACAAATACGTGAAGATATCAAAAGACGGTCGAGATGGAGCATTTAAGACCGTGGATCTTCATAAGTGGAAGGATTACTTATAATCTCTGGCTTAGCGGCCCGAGATACACTGTGATTCTGTCGTGATTGGAATCTACGGATTGCAAGGACTTCTCGCTACTGAACCATGGGGTGATTCTATAGTGGATGCAGTAGGAGAGTACCTTCGGTTCATCCTGTTCCTGGATGACTTGTATGGACGGATGTCTGACAGAGTATTTCCTGAAACCACATACGTTGATTTTTAAAAATATATCGAGTGGTGGCAAAGAGGGGCACTTCTTTTATACCCAGGTTATATTTGTGGACGTCAATTAGTGACTTGGCAGATCTGACGATGTGGCATTCAAAGTGAATGGTGACCAGATGTTCCAAAAAGGAAATTTAAACCTCAAGCCTCATCAACCGAGAAATGACAAAAATCAGCAGGCAGCATGGCTACGTGGGTCTCTCCCATTAGGGTGTATAATCACCTATCTAGAGAAATTCCTTTTGCTTCTTTAATCTATTTTGATGCTGTCCCTTTTCGGGAAACGGGGTTTTGAGCCCAACCGTTGGTGATATACATTTGATGAACTAAAGCGAAATGAGTGGTCGGTCATATGAGGGCCAGGTTGCAAGACGTTCTTGTTGAACCCAGTGTATTCGCCTCTAGAGATACACTATCGGCAGGTGGTCCCATACCTTGTCATAGTCGGAATCCAATCTCCAATAAGCGCCCGCGGTTTTGGATTGTATACTATATATGTGGAGCGTGAGATGCAAGCGTTCCACTAGATTGATATTTACTTCTATTTAGACACTATTATAATATCAGAAAAGATATTGATTTCAAATTTTTTTTGGGTTATCGTAAGGTAAAAACCGTCCGTAGTTATGTGTGGATTTGGTCTTACGATTATCCTTTTCTTTCGAAAAGAGTTTTGAACTTTAAAATCAAGTTGTGTGATACCCTTAATACTGTGCGAGTTTTTCTCACTCTGGTTCACCAGACTGACCCGGTGTTTTGTAAATGCTCAGGTTAGCCCGGGGTGTATAGGTCCAGATTATCAGATGTTTCGAAGGACAGAGATGAGCTGGAGTTGTTCAGACGTATTGTATCTAGTATTTATTCCGCTGTGTATAGTATATGAGGACAGGTTATTAAAACTATCCAGATGTGTGTTGTACTCTGATACTGTAATTATTTTTAAAAGCTCCCAACAAAGTTTTATTTCTATATTATATTTTGTTCCGCTGCGATGTGAGACCCTGATTCTGTGTTGTGTTGGTTCTTCTTCTTCTATTCTAATATTTCTTTCTTTCTTATCTCACCCTCTAAATTCTTTCTAATAACGTTCCGGTGTTTTCGGTGTTTGGAAGGTCGGCATGAGGTACGGAAAATGTATTTATGTCGATTTTCGGGGCCGAAAATCCCTGGGTCGTTACACATTCTCTACGTTCTGGTACTTGCGTTGAGGGGTTCGAACATCTTTTTTTTCGCTGGAAATAAGAGCAGCGAACCTAGGGTTAGGTGGTTCGGGAATTTGGATCATCTTTGATCGATTTCGTCGTTGGATTTGGTATTAGCATGGAGATTTACATCTTGCAGGCGATTTTGGGTGGATTCAGTGGATCTAGGTGTCGCGGCTGTATATTGGGGTGCATGGATTTCCTGATGTCGCAGTCGAGGGAGGAGCGATGAGTTGAGGGAGACGGTGAGGAAGGAGATGAGCTCGAGGTGATAAGAGATTCGGTGATTTTAGAATGAACATCGATTGAGAGATGGAAGAGTGTGAGTACGGCTGTCGATGGATACTTTCGAATGCGGATAGTGCTATATCCGCATCCGCATCTGAAACCATTTTCGGATATCGGAGTTAATCGAATATAGTTATTCGAATAAGAGTTAATCGATTTAGGGTTAATCGAATAGTGTGAATCGAGTTAGGGTTAATCGAATAAAGTTAATCGAGTTAAAGTTAATGGAGTTAGTGTTAATCGAATAGAGTTAGTCAAATATTATTTATTCGAATAAAGTTAGTCGAATATTAGTTAATCAAATAGAGTTAGTCAAATATTATTTAATCGAATAAAGTTAGCCGAATATTAGTTAATCGATTAGAGTTAGTCGAGAATTAGTTAATTGAATAAGTTATTCCAAAGAAGTTTATTGAATATAAGTTATTCAAAAGAAGTCAATTGAATATAAGTTATTCGAAAGGAGTTATTGAATTTAGTTTTTTCAAAAGGAGTTATCAAATTTAGTTTATTCAAAAGGAGTTAATCGAATATAGTTTATTCAAAGGGAGTTAATCGAATATAGTTTATTCGAAGGGAGTTAATCGAATATAAGTTATTAGAAAGGAGTTATTGAATTTAGTTTATTCAAAAGGAGTTATCGAATTTAGTTTATTAAAAAGGAGTTAATCGAATATAGTTTATTCGAAGGGAGTTAATCGAATATAGTTTATTCGAAGGGAGTTAATCGAATATAGTTTATTTGAAGGAATTAATCGAATATAGTTTATTCAAAAGGAGTTAAATCGAATATAGTTTATTCGAAAAGAGTTAATTGAATATAGTTTATTCGAAAAGGAGTTATCGAATAGAGATTATTCGAAAGAGAGTTATACGCTGAAATTCGATTTTTTCGAATTTGGGAAAGTACTGTTATTTTTCCGTTTTTAATCAAGATCTATTTATTTGGTTATAAATTGTCTACTTAGTTATTTAGTTAAATTAAGGTATAAAAGTTATATTTTGAAGTTAGATATTTCAGAAGTAGGGATTATAACGCTATAGTTATAATCAGTGTTTTCAATAAAGAAGTGGATTCGTAAATAGAATCCGAGAGTTTCGTAAGGAAGTTTGTTAAAGATTTAGAAGGTGAATTGTGTCTATTTCGAAGTTAGAAATGTTGTTCGGTTAAGGTCTGAGAGGTAGTTATACCCCAACTTGATTGACTCCATTTTTAACTAAGGAATGGTTAAGGTTCGACAGTGAAAGTTGGTTAAGTGAATTTAGTTAAATAAGTGTAATGGTTTGAGTTGGCATAGTGATGGTTTGTTTAAACATCTGTTTAAGTCCAATAAAGGAGTTTTGGAAATGTTTTCCAAATAAGAATCAGAAATGTTTTCTAATATTCCAAATAAGAATCAGAAATGTTTTCTAATATTCCAATTAAGAAATGGAAATGTTTTCCAATGTTAATAACGTATATTGTCTAAATTTAGAAAATAAGAAATGTTGGATATATGGAAACAGGAGATGAAAAATGAACTAAAGAGATAAATGTTAAATGATGATTGATCGATATAATTTCCATCTGGAAATAATATCGTTGTTTGCACACGTGTTTTTCTTTGCAAGTTAACTCACCGACTATCGAAGTTTTTGACCATTTTTCCGTCGTCAATACGGAGAGACCGGGATCAGATTCAGGACCTGAAAGCCACTCTGTATGGGCGTTAGCGTTGCGAATCAAATATGATGAAGAAAATTGAAAATGGAGTTGTGCAAGGGGTGTTCTGACGATCCTAGGTAACAATTACCTAAGATGGATTTATAGAATAGTACCTTCGGTTTGTCCAGTCCCAGGACAACCTGTATGGAAGAATGTCTGACAGAGTATTAAAGTTGATCTCTTCAAACGTATGTATGTTTGGTGGCAGAGGAATTCGTTTCTCTTAGCTGTATACCCGTTGTATTTTTGGGGAAATCAATTTGTGATTTGGCGGGTATGACGATGTGACATTCAAAGTGAATAAATGTGTGATCTGTCAGAGATAAGCGTGGCCTCTAGCCTCACAACCGGGAAATGACAAAAATCGGGCAGGCAGCATGGCTATGTGGGTTGCTTCCATTAGGGTGTATTATCACCTATCTAGAAGTATTCATTTCATTCCTTAATCTATTCGATGTTGCCCCATTCGGGAAACGGTTGCTGATCCCAACCGTTGGTGATATACATTCGATACACTCAAGCGAAATGAGGTCGGTCATGTGTGGCCGGGTTGCAAGATGTTCTTGTTGAACCCAGTGTATTCCTCACTAGAGGAACACTATCGGAAGGTGGTTCCATGCCTTGTCATAGTTGGTAATCCATTACCCAATAAGTGCTCGCAGTTTTGATGGTATACTATTTATGTAGAACGTGAGATGAAAGCGTTTCTGCTAGATGATTATTATATTGTGGTTGATAGACACTATTATAATATCAAAAGAATTTTGATATAAAGATTAATTTGGATTCTCATAAGGGAAAAACTCATTCTGTTATACGGCGTGGTCTTATGAGATATCATTTGTTTTCTCAAACTGTTTTAAATTGTTTACTTACACCAGTCCCATGACTGACCTAGAGTTTATTTTGTTTTGTTTTCCCTAAACTCTTGGGTGCCCAATTTTGTACGGGCCGTCAAGTAGTCAGGATTTTTCAGAGATACTTGGAGAGCTTGGAGTAGGAGGCTTCAGGATTATATAGCTATAGTTATTTTCGCTGTGTTGTAAGTGTTATACTTTGATAATGTTACTGTATACATATACTGATTTTATTTCAAAATTATGTATCTATTATATGTTGTTCGTTCCGTTGTGAAATTCATATTTACTCTGATGTTGTATGTTCTTCTTCTTATTCTATTCTAAGTTTCTATCTTATCTATTCTCACTCACTCATTTCTTTCATGGACTATCTGGTGTTTCCGGTGCTTGAATAGTCGACATTTAGTTTATGTCGGTTACTCAGGATCGCGAAATCCCGGGTCGTTACACCTAGCCACCACAAAAATACACCGACCTGGATTCGATGGGCGGTCGTCCCCTTGGTCAACCTGTCTCCTGTGAGAGGCGGGGTAATATTTATTACCTTATATATACTATTCTATTTATTTATTTTTCATTCATTTTCCTATTTTGTCCGAAACTTTTCATATGGACCTCGTTCGCGTATTTCCAAACTTAAAAGTTGACCAGAATTCCATCATGAATGCAACGGTGTAAGTTTCATGGTCAAATTCCATCTTTTGCTCAAAATCTATTTTTGGGACCTAACTAAATAACTAATTTAATTAATCCCAAATTTTAGGGTGTTACATTATCGTTTCGTGTTCTCGAAATCGACTAGCTCAAGACCAGTTTACGGTTCACTACTAATAGGTGTGTATCGACTTCATATGAGTCGAAGTAGAGTTCACCGATTTCAGCAATGTGCCTGTGTTGGAGAGTGTGACTGAATTCGAATCACTATCGTGGTGTGTTTTATTCTCTCCATTTTCACTACGAAGACTGGATTTCGCGGTTGGGCTATGAGATCGACTCGAAGCGCGATTATTTCAATATGAGGGAATGATAATGGAGTCGATCGAGTAAGCTCACGATCTTCAAGCTTGCGCTCAATATAGAAGTTTGTCCTACCTGGTAAGGACAAATTGTGGAAACTATGTATTGATTGTCATTTCCGTTCTGTCGAATGCTTCCTAGATGAAAGGGAAAGGAAGCGACATTGTCACTCAAGTACGTTAACATATATTAACGGTTCAATTAAAAATAAATACTTATTTTAAATAATTACTACTTATAATTCCGTGTGTGATCATAACGGGTTCTTTTGTTAATGAATGGTTTAATAAAAATGTGATGTTGAAATTTAATTGGTAATGAAATAAGAAGTTAAATATGAATTTGAGAATTTAATTTTGGGTGGTTTTGAAATATTGATTTAAAAATGATTTTGAAATAATGTCATTATATTTTAAAAGTTGTTTCATATAGAAATTGGTTTTAAATGATGTAATTGAAATAAATGTATACTCCCTTCTTATTTTTAGAAATGATTTCGGTGATGAGTGCATGCATCATCAACGCTCATTTTCAAGAATTTGAGTCGAGGAGACCACTTAGAAGTTTTATACCTGGTTTTAAGAAATTAAAATTCATTTGAATCGTTTATAGTATGGTTTATATAAAAGATATCATATATATTTAATATTTTGAAATTTGATATAGAAATGAATCCGAAGTTGAATTCTTAAGTTCTCAAGTAATGAATGATTTTCAAAATAAGGAAACAGACCAAACTTGAATTTGTTAGACTTTTGAACTGTGAAATAAGAAAATGAACACAAAAGAAATATAAATTTAATTAGAAACCCTTTGAGATTTGTAATAGTGGATTTGAAATAAATTGGAAACTATTGAACTTGTGCAATAATCAATCTTTTTTCCATAGCATATATATATATATAACTTGCCAAATTTTATAGAAGTTAAAATGTTATAGGAATAACCAATTGAATAATATTCAGGTATTGGTAAGAATAAGGAAAGATGAAAAATTGATGGTTTATAAATACGAATTAAATTTAAGTTATGAAGTAACTAGTATGTACTTCATTATATTTGAAATTAATTCAACTAACCAAGTAACGCAAATAGACCGAATCAATGAATGAACTAATTAAGTAAACTATTTGGTAATAAATTATATGTATTGATGTTTATGGTTAGATATTCGATGACTTAGGATAATCGATATTTCCAAAGTTGAATATAAATGTTTAACTTGTTCTATGAAAATAAAAGTGAATTGGTTTATAATTTATAAACTTAAACGAAGGTAAAATGTGTTAATTAAATTTAATTAAAACGAGCTCGTCACATAGCGGCAATTCGTAATTTTCCAAATTAAAGTTTAAACGAATGTATAGGATCCAAAATAAGTCGAAATTCTTTGAAACAAGAATCTTTCGGATCTATCGGAATATAATTGTCTAATGGAAGAGAAAATTTTAAATTTCAACTTGTAGATCTTAAGATATGTTTAATTCAAATTTTCATAAAAATCACAGTAGGGTAATTCGCGATTTAGAACAAAAATATTAATAAAATGGATGTTTTGAAATATGGAATTTGCGAAATAATAAGTTAAACTCGATTTTGAAATTTTTGAAGAAATTTATTTGAATAAAATGAACGCGTTAGTGTTTATACACTTGGCTAATGTTAGAATATGTTTAAATTTGAAATAACTAAATTATTAACGTGTATGAAATAGACTATGCTTATAATATTGTTAATAAACTAAATATTAACGTTTGGAAATGTGAATGATATGCAATTGGAATAAACCAAATGGAATTATATAAATATATATTGACAATGAAATTTGTTATTTTGCTTATTTGGATGAGTGTGAATGTTGGATGTTTTATTTGTCACTTTGACTGTATTTGTTATTGCATATATGTTTATTGTAGATATATAGATTTTTTTCTTATATACACTTTCTTATTTGGATGTTGAGTTTTAGTATGTACCAATGACATTTACATTCTTTTGGAGCTTCTTGCGCATATTATTGCTTTTGCTTGCTGTAAAATTAGTTACATCGCTAATAACGCAAATGAAAGATACGTACATCGAAGTAATATCGTGTTTTGACATTATATATTATCTCCCCATTTTTGGGATGCCTCATCACTGAGATGAGATTAATATTTGTGATTATATATATATATATATATATATATATATATATATATTGTTGTTGTTTTTCGGGCCTAACCGTACAAACGAGAATCTATCGAAATTTTTCGTGAATTTATGACTTAGAAATTTTGTGAAAATTTGAGATTTCAAACCTATATAGGTTATTATTTATAAGTTGAATACGAAATTATATAATTAAATATACAAATTTACAACTTTCTCACTATGCCTTTATGGGGATGATAAGTTTTAAGTGGGGGAGATTGTAACATCCTGGTATTTTGCGTTAATTTAAAATATTAAATTTAATGTGATTTTGAACAAAATTGTTTTAAATATTAAAATTTATGATTTATGTCATATATCGGTAAGGCATAAACTAAAATTGACTTGTAAAACAACGAATTTCAATATAAGTGTTGATTTAGGCATTCATTTTTCTTTTCTGGTGGCCTCTTCAGTATTTGGTATACGATGAAACACCATATAACATTTACAAATCAATAGCACTGCAAATTCTAACACAATAGTACTCCCCTTGAATCCTAAACCTATATATACCTTATAAAATACTCCCCCTAAATTTATGCTTATATAATATCCTAATTCTATATATAACTTCCCTTAAATTTATAAATCTCCCTTAATCTATAATTCTCTACAAATTTCTATAGCTCCCCCTAAATCTATGACTATACTAGTTTAATAAACCAAATAGAAGGATAATAGACTAAGAAAACCAATCAATTCAAACAAGCTAATCAATCCAAACAAGCAATTCAAACCAACAATCTAAACAATTAAATCAACCAAAGAATTTTTGAACCTTCAACTAATCCTTAGAAATGTTGAAGAATGGAGTTTTGATGACAACAACCTTATTTCAATTATCCTTGATTATAAAATATATACTAACGCTTTTTGTATAGAATATATATATATATATGTATATATGCAGGAATTATATACAGGAAATATTACTGAAGGCTGTACTGTTTTAAAGATGATAGAGATTCAAAGATCGGAGAAATTTCAAGACTCATGAGTACTCAAGATTTCAAGAACCATTATCTTTAATATAGGTGTTTGCGGTCACCTAAAAAACCGGTTGGCCTTGCCAAAAAAAAAAAAAGATTTCAAGAGTTCAACATTAATATAGTTATGGAGTCTAGATTGTGTAAGACTCTAAATGGCACTCCAGGTTCAAATTCAAATTCTAATTTTCGAATTCTGATTTTCAATTATATCCTCAATTCTCTCTATTTTATTTTCTATCTTGTCTATTTTTTTCCTTTCTTATTCTTCTTTGATTTTCAAGCTTAAAATTTATATATTTATATTCTTATACTTTATATTTATATAGTTTAAAACCTTATAATTTTATAAATATTTTTATATAGTTTAAATTTATATTTTCATATGATTTTCTACTTTATAATATTAATTTACAATACTATATTTTGATTCAAGAATTTCCAGAATTATATTAATATCAAAACACTTGAAAAATGCTTTAAAATTCAAAAATACACTAGGGTATGTCGACATACCAGAAACACCATGTCGACATATAACTGTCACTTTTTCAATTTTGAAAGGAAGTGTCTTTTCACTATTTGAAACGATTCAGAAACGTTGCAAACTTTCATATGCTATAAAAAGGGGTTAAAACCGAATTTTTAAACATATCTTCTCCACTTTCATCCTCTTTCATTACATAATCATTTTTACGATTTCTACACTTATACTCTGTCGAATTCAATTCTGTTTTGATCAAACTTCTTCTCTCTACACTCTCTTCTCATCTCTCTCTAAATCAAGTGCTATTGAAGAGTTATAGGGCTATTTGTATTTGTTTGGGTTGAGTAAAGTAACTGGTGGTATCGCTTGTAGCCGTGAAATCAAGGACGGGTAATCGGTGGTACCCCTTTTAGCCGTGAAATCAAGGAGGTTGGAATCGGTGGTATCCCTTGTAGCCGTGAAATCAAGGAGGTTGTAATTGGATTTTGATATAGTAATAAAACTCTACGCAATCCAGCGTTGCGTGGGACTGGACGTAGGAGAAATCCGAACCAGTATAAAATCTGGTGTCTCCTTTCCTTTTCTACTTCTCTATTACTGATTATTTTGTGTCTGTGTTTGAATCTTTGTCAGTGATTGTGTTTGTGGTGTTTGATATATCTCGTAGTTCACATAAGTTTTATATTTTGTTTAAATTATCACAAACACTATTCTCCCCCTCTTCTAGTGTTTTTTTCCTTAACGATCCATTCTGCATTCCCTAATAATTGGTATCAGAGCAAGGTCTTTCAAAAAGTTCATAATCTGATTTTTGAAATATTGGTAAAAGGGCAAATTTTGTAATCTCAGATAATACTAGAGTCAATTTATGCATTGATGTTGAAAGAGTCTGCATATAATAATGTTAAAGAAGCATGTGATCTACTGAAATATTGTTTAATTTAGAAAAGGATGAGATCTATGACTGTTGAAAATTCAAAAGTTGAAAAGATAGATAAAGTGGCTATTGGCAATTCAAATTCTGAAAAGGTGGCTATTGGAAATTCAAATCTCGAACTGGTGTGTTACATGGCTGTTGAAAATTCAAATTCTGGAAAGCAATTAGTGGAAATGAAAAAGGACAAATGGATACTGGATAGTGGCTGTTCGAGGCATATGACTAGAAATCCAGAACTACTCAATAATTTGAAGTATGAAGATGGTGGAATGGTGAACTTCAGAGATAATTCTAAAGGATACATCATTGGAATCGGCAATGTCGATAATTCTGAAACTCTTACTATTTCTGATGTTTTATTTGTTAGGAATTTAAAACATAACTTGTTAAGTATAAGTCAACTTTGCGATTAAGGTTATAAAATAAATTTTGAAAAGAATAAATGTTTCATAGAAGATAGGAATTCAAAAGTTATATTCGAAGGAGATAGAAAGAAAAACATCTATATATTAAGTATGAAAATATCTAGCGATAATTTATGTCTGATGGCCAATACAAGTGATCCCTGGATCTGGCATAAGAGATTTGGTCATACAAATTTCAAACACATCTCTTGCATTTCTAAATTAGATTCAGTTAGAGGATTACCCAAAATGAAATATGATTCTCCATACTCACCATGCCATATACTATTACGACTTTTACAATACTTTGATATTTGTTTATATCTCATAGCAAATTGTTTTTTGACCTTAGGATTTATGATTTCTCTTACTAACTTGGCCACTCATCGACAAGTCTGTTGAATAGGCTAGTAAAGAAGTATGAGAATTATTAGAGCTGCGTGATTGGATTAAAACGAGATGTTGTCTTATAATATTTATACATGTATTGTCGTAATTTATTCTGCTATGTTACACTACGGACCCTTGTAGTTTTATATATGTACCCTTATTAGAGATAATTTGTCACTTGGGTTTATTTCAGTTGTATAGACTTTATTACTATTCTCTTTAAATGTATGTTCCTATGTACTATGATTATAATGTTTATATAGTTATTACAATCTCTTCTATTTTATATACGTGGTTGTTATTTTTATATGTTACCTTATGCGCTGTGAGATATAGCATAAGTTTTGTGATTGTGTTTTCTTTCACCTCTCTATTCTATTTACTTCTCTGCTTTTTTGTTTCCTTGTTCTTCTTCTATTATTTTTGCTTATCAACCGTTCTACATCTGTTAGTGCCCACACAATGCACTATTTGGTTATTTGAGCACCGTTGGTGTAAAGCGATCATTACAGGCTATAATTCTTTTCTAATCCAAGGTCATGGTGAGAGAAAATAGGATGTAAATATAACTGTTTTCTATTGTATTATTTTTTCATTTTAACAATGTAATTGTTAGCGTACCTTAACCAATACTTGTACTGTTGTTTTGTTTCAGTTGGACATTTTATTACACAAAAAAACAAACAATTAATTTTCTATAAAACGATTAAATCTGATATCACAAATTAAAATACCCTGCTTGAATGCTCCCTTGAAGCCACAAAAGTATAACCTGTTTCACTTCTAACTCCGTTTAAGTATTTTTCGTTACGCGTAAACACGCCATATTTTCTTTTTGCTTCCTTTGCCTTTGTATATGATTGCTCATGTAACAACCCGGAAAATCAAAACCAATTTAAAATTTTTATTTTGGCGATTTTAACCGATTTGGAATATTTAAAATGGTTTATTTTAAATAATAACGACGAAAAATTTATTTTCGACGAAATTGAAACGAATAATTTTATTTTAATTATAAAACGAGCCTGAAATGGCGCGTTAGTTTGAAAATTCGATTTCAAAATTCAAATTTCAAATGAATATACAGAGTTCGTTTTAAGTCGGAATTGGACGAAACAAGAAATATTTGAATCTTTTTCATGATATCTTTCTAACGAATGTGAAAAACTGAGATTTCGCTTTATAAGTTGAGAGTTACGTCCAGTTTAAAATTCAGAAAAGTCGCTGTGGAATTTATATATATTTTAATATAATATATAGCCCTTAAAAATAGCCATTTTGCAAACGACCTCTGTTTTCGATGAAACCACTTTTGTTGGATCCGGAATGTCAAGTTATTGCTAGATTCCAATTTCCATAATTTTTGGGATTAATTGTGAGCGTGGCGAATTTAAACGCGTTTGACCAATTTTAGTTGAATTTAATCGACTGTAAAATGGCCATTTTTCAAATGGTCTTTAAATTTGATGAAATTAGTTTTGTTAGGACCATATCGTCAATATGAAGCTAGAAATAATTTTTCTAGAATTTTTGAAATTAGTGTGTGGCCCCAGCAAATTAAAATGTACGTCCAAATCTAAAATCGAATGTTTTATATTTTAATTTGAAGAATAACTGACTGTAACACTCGAATGGGCTTACAAAACACATTCGATTGTGTTCGGAATGGGGGTATTTAGTTGGGGGCGACAATCGTTGGAATTCGATTGGAGTTCGGATGCGAAACGAATTAATTAGTGAATTAAAATATTAAATATTAATATTATATATACCCTAGGATAAAAAATATAAAAAATCAAAACCCTAATGTCTCATTTATTACAGTGCCGCCGCCAGCACTTAACCGATGGCCTCAAATCGTTCGATCCATTCTCCTCTAATTTCTTCCTCCTCGTTTCGAATTAAACCATGAAGTTAAAACAAAAATCGAGAGAAATTCAAGGGCTTTGTAATGGTATGAGTATGATCAGCTGTTGTCCCGTAAATCAATGAAAATCTCGCCAGAAAGACACGCCATTCAATGGCGTTTTCAAGCCATCCACGGCCCTCGAGCGTGTCGCGCTTCTGGGTAGAGGAGGGGGACGGACGGGGCTATCACGTAGGGTTGGCTGATCGACCAGCGGTGGTCCTGGTTGCGTGCAGCTCGGGGTTGAAGAGTTTGAGCGAGGTCGATGTGGGTTTCTTTGGTTACAGTAAAGAACGATGAAGGGAGCAAGATGATTAGTGGTAAAATAGCGATTAAGAAGTGTAATTAAGGAAAATTATTATATTATAATTCATGTATAAATTTAAAAATTAATATCTTGTTCAAATCGAAACAGAATTCAACAAGCAAGGATGCGTTGGAACCGTAAATCCGAGCACTACAACATGGAAACGTCCAGAACAGAAACAGAAGCAGATACAAATTTTGATTAAATTAAACACCGGGTTTAATTTAACTAAAACAATCATTATTTAACAATTTCAAAACCGATCAATGTGAGAACTTCTCACTTTAATTTATTTTCAAGTTAATTATATACTAGGATACAAACGGCACTTAGCAGCATCCGACACCCGTCGTCCACAGACCATGGACGACTTGTTTGTTTGATTGTGTTGTGAAAATTGTTTGTGATGTGAAATGGACTGTATAAAATATTCATGTGTTGAAACAAATTATTTATCGTTAAAAATATAATTTTTAACGAGTATATGAAATGTAAATAAATATTCATTTACAAATCAGACGATTTGTTGATGTACACCTATTTGACTGATATTGATTGGGACGATAAATTTTACACATCGCCCAACTGCACAAATAATATTCAGTGTATGTTAATTGAAACCCCACACGGGTGTTGGGATGATATTTGACGTACACTAATCCCAATTGTTTAGTTGTATGTCGATCGATTGGTTGACATGCTGTTGTAAGCGTTAAATATTTATATTTAATGCTTATACAGTGTAGAACGCACTCTGGTTGACGGATGATTATTTATCACTGTTGTTGTATACATGTGTTATATGAAATCCATATATTAACATTATATGATAATTGGCTGTGTCTGATTCCAGTTCATAACGAATGAATATTTTAAAATAACGAATATTTTAAAATAATGAATATTTTAAAATAATATTCAATAAAGGATCAAAATCTGATTTTTATGTCCGATTTGGGATGGACACGAATATATTTAAACATATATAGCCATGTTGATTAGATATGCGCTATTTTGACGCGAACGATATTCATATCGATTTTATTCATTTTTATAATGAATATCGAAAATGAAGTGATTTCAAAATCTGATGTTTGAAAATATTATCATTTATATGTTAATGATATGGAATATTCAATTTTGATTTAAAATTGAATATGAATTTGAAATCATTTTTAAAACAATTTATAAAATACATTTTGAATGGAGATCGACGAAATATAATATATATATATATATATATATTATATATATTTAATGACCTGAATAGAACGCGCCGCGACCGTTCGCGAATTTCAACCATTGACTTCGAATTGACGTTACGGGAGATCCGACCGTCGGATTCTCCTGAAACCGGGACCGTTGGATTCGTATCAAAAAGTGCTTTCTAACTAATATGAGAGATTTGAAATCTAACGGTAGGATTTGGAATTATGTCCAAATCAAATTTGGAAAAGGTCGTTGTAAGTGCAGTTCGATGACCGTTTATGGAAATCGACTGTACAGGCCTTTATAAAATTATTAAAAATACTAATAATTTGTGTAAAATCATAATAAATGATTTGGAACAAACTGGGATGAAAATTCCATATTTGAAAAGATAAAAATATATCGTCCCAATCCATATCAGTTAAAAGGGTGTACATAAACAAATCATCCGATTTGTAAATAAATATTCATTTTCATTTCAAGAGAATTTTATGTCGTTCATACATATGTTAAAAATTATATTTTTAATGATAAAATATTTTATTCAATACATGAATATTTTATATAGTTCATTTATACAATAAAAATGATATTTTTATTGTTCTAACATTTTATTCAACACATACAATCAACAAACACAATACAGTCTGTGACAACCCGAATTTTAATAACATGTTAAAACAAGAAATCAAGGCAGAATTAAATTTTAAAATCAGAATCAAGGGAAACGGGTTGCGCCATTGCGTCCGGCTCGAAATTCTACTTGAAAACGAGTCCGAATTTGCGAGAAACGGAGTCCGTATGAGGGAGATATGGCCCTCCGAAGTTTCAGGAATTTTCAGAGTTCAAAACAGCTCGAATTCGAATTCAAATTTCGAATTCAAAACCCAAAACAAACTGGGCGGGAAATTTCCCGCCCAGGACCAGGTCGACTGGGGAGTCGACCCTAGCGTCGACCTGCCCAGGACCAGGTCGACTAGGGAGTCGACCCTAGAGTCGACCTGGGGGTCGACCTGGTCCCCGAACCCAGTTTCGGGCCTGGGTTCATTCTGATGTACCTGGTCTCGTTTTCTGCCTAGATTCGTCCGCCTAATCCTATTTAAACAGCCTCTAACCCAGCCTTCTCTACACATAATTCTATTCTGCTTCTACTCTGCTCAAATTCTAAATGAAAATAAAATAAAATATAAATCTAAGACGAGGAAATGCTGCTCAAGGCTTTCAAGAGGAGGTTCAAAACAAGCTAGGATTCAAGTGAAGATTCGAACGACTTCAATAGCTTCAAACAACGCTATCTTTCTTTCTTTTCTTAAAAACCAATCAATGTAAGTTGGTTACTTTTTAGATTTGAACGTATTGTTTATTCGTGACATGAAATTAAAAGAATAAAAGAATATGCCTAATCTTCCTATTCGAATCTGTGCTTATATCTTTGGACTTGATTAAGAACTGTTGTGATTCGATGACCAATAAGACGGTGACTATGAAACTATGGACCTTAAAACCATATTCCTTCTTGACTATGAACATTGCCTATGACTGTGACTCATGACTGTGAGAGTTATTTTCCTTTGACTATGAACATCGCCTATGACTGTGATTCATTGACTGTGAGGATTATTTCCTATGACTATGGATATAAGATTATTATTTATGCCCATGACACTGTAGTTACAAAACCATGTTGTACACCAAACTGGCATTATATTGGATCTAGGCTTGACTTTCTATTCAGTCTATTCTTAATTATTCTTGGATCTTGATTATGGGAATTTACCTATTAAGTTAGGCCTACCCATGCTCTTGAACCTATACTATTCATGTCGTAATATTACCAGATCTATATGCCTGTGAATTATCATCTTATGCCAGCTATTATGTCTATTCTTTCATGGCATTTTGGTTCATTCCCTTTTATCCACGAATCTAGATTTATTTATAATCTAGGTTGAATCACGATTATACGAACGATGGGAATACGTTTTGGGAAAAACATGAAATTGACTAAACATAGTTGTAAACTTGGAAATTGGCATAATCATGAACATGCATTATAGCATGACTATTAGGGTGAAAACTAGAATAATAAATCTAGTTTTGACATGAATTAAAATTAGAATATTAAAACGGGATTGGGTTGGCTAAATTAAGCATAATAAGTATATTAGCATAATTTTGAATTTAGCCATAATTGTGAATAATTTACATACAATGGGCGTAAATGGCAAATGGTTAAATGGGCCACAAAGTAGGTAATTGGCATGCAAATTAAGTTTTGGGCATAAATGGTGAACTAGAATATTAAATCTAGTTTTAGCATGAACTGTAAGTGAGGATGTTAGGTCTAAATTGCTATAAACTATAAGTTAGGCAAATCAAGGTTTGGGCCTGTAATATAAGTATATTAGTGGGCATGACAAATGAATATGGTATAGGCCAAATTTATTTAAAAAGGGAAAATGGACTTTGAGGATAAATTGTTAACAATTTATATATATACAAAAGAAAGGTTTATTAATGACATCTCTTTTAATAATACATACACCAGAAAGTTCTAAGGTGACAGAGAGGATAGTGTCTAGGCTTGGGTTTGGAAAATACAAGTTTCCTGCTCTCCCTGGTTATCCCTAACTGATCCGACGGACGGGATGGTTACTTTCAAAACCGGATTTGGAAATTAATCAAAACCCTTTTGAACTTAGAAAACACGAATACGCCTAACCCGAGGTTAGACTGGGTTGTGATGTAAACCTGCCCGGAACCAACCGGCACATCCAGTAATCACAACAATATCTGTCTAATGTGAGTGGTAGCGGCTTTAATTTATTTAATTAAAGCTAGAACAAGAGTGGTAGGGTTAAGTTAACTAAAACACTTAACCAATTCAACATGATAACTAAACCGATGGGTGGGGTTAGGTTCATACAGACACTTAACACAGTTAAGCTAGAATGGGAGGGTTAAGTCCATAGGAACACTTAACCAACTTAACACAGTTAAGCTAGAATGGGAGGGTTAAGTCCATAGGAACACTTAACCAAATTTAACATGTTAACTAGACTAGAAGGTGGGGTTAAGTAAAGATAATACACTTAGCCAGTTTAACATGTTAACTAGACTATAGGTTGGGGTTAAGTAAATTTAAATACACTTAGCCAATTTGATGTGTTAGCTGAACTAGACCGTAGGGTTAAGTAAACTTGAACACTTAACCATCAGAGTGTGATAAATGAATAAGGTTAAGTTTAAAACATGAAGGGATAATACTTAACCATTAATATCATGTTAGTTAAAACAGATGGGCAAGGTTAAGTTAAAAAGGAACACTTAACCAATACAAGATGAATGGGTAAGGTTAAGTAATAAGAATTACTTATCCAATATAACTTGGTTTGTGGTGGGGTTAAGTAACCATGAATTACTGATAACACTTAACCGGTTTAACAGGATAAATAAAGAGGGTTAAGTTAGCTTGACTAATGACACTTAACCAATCCAACTTGACGAAAAAGAGAACTAAGTAGTAATTCTTAGTATAACACGAGAAGGAGCGAACATCCATCTAATTTTAAAGAAGGCTCCAACGAATAGGGTTACGAAGCCCGAGGCTTCGAGGGGACGTGAGGGTACTCTTGGTATCCCTCTGTGAGGCTGCAGAAGTTTCTCCTGGGCTCACAGAGGTTAAGGTCTGCGTTAGAAGAACCGAGGGTATGCCTTGGTTGCAATATATGGCAACATAAAGACTAGGATGTACCAGCGTGATTCGACGAGAAAACGGTAGCCCTGTGATAGCAACTCGTCGTTTACTATCCATCTTCAGTCAGTCGAAATACGTGAAGCGGAAAGGCGGAGAACTCCAAAAGACCATATACTTGCTATCTAGTTATGGGTGAGGGTGGCCATAGGTTAGTGGGGCATAAGGGGCCTGCGTATAGTTCTCATTTTTCAAGGTGTGCCTTTCATTAGTCGAGGGAGGGGTCAAGTGGGACCATAGCCACTGGAATAAAAACAGACCTTAGCATCTGCATCGGCAAATATCTGAAAGCTCCCGACCGAGTTCCGTATTTCTAGAGTAGCCCTGACATGGAACTCGGGCAACACATTACAGGACATGTGCATCAAGACAAGCGATAACGATTCGCGATACATGCGTGGGGAAAGTTTAGGAACATATACCACTCTAGGTAGTGTATCCTAGACTAAAGGGCAACGTTCAGTAGATAGCATGAACCTTAGATTAAATCTAGGTAATAAACAATAAATGTATGCCTAAGGCAACCGAAACAACCAGGATTGGGATCACGTTAACATTACTAGTCGGGACACTAGTAAGGCGGTGCAGAGACATAGAAACCATAATAACATGTTAATAGCGAAGCGGAGAAAGTATTAAAGCATATCCAGTTTATCTTGTCTTAGCATATCTTGTGTTAATCTTACCTTATCTTGTTGACCCCATCATCATGGTATTGTCTTTTATTCAGTTAATTCATGTCGTTTTGTTTTTCCCTGGTAACATGCTAGAAGTAACTGAACTTACCAGACTATATGTCTGACCCAGTTTTCTTTCGTCTTCTTTTCTTCCGTTCCCCCCCCCCCCCCTAGGTAGTTAAGGAGGGGATAATATAGCTCAGATTAGTTTTGGGACGGTTGCTCTTTTCAAGCTTGAAGATTTTTGGATACATCGGCTTTGGATTTCTATGGCTGGCTTATGTTACATTGGGGAATATAAATGTATTTTTATGCTTCTTTATTTTGTAAGACAGATGATACTCTGATATTGGAAAACAATTGTTGTACCAATTATTTTATCAATAAAGTGAAGTTTTATTCTCCATTGTTTTAATTTTGTCTGTCTTGTAATTTATCTGTATCTTTTACCCTAAAATGCTCCACAGAACTTAGTGCATTCCCTTTGTGAGTGACACTAATGGATGTGGGGTGTTACACGTGGTATCAGAGCTGAAGGTTACCAGATCAGATAAATGATTTGAAAAATTATTTTCAAAACAGTTTTAAAAGAAGCATTTTCAAGAGAAAAGATATATTTAAAGGCATATTCCCCAAAGCCATACGCACTATCTTCTCTTCCTCTGTTTGAATTCTTGTCTCCTTCTTTCTTGAGTCTCTGGGGCTCCTGGCTTTCTGGGAGGTAACCTCATCGATGGGCAAAGTAGTGCCCGGCTTCCACCCATAGTCGTAGTTGTTTTACCTACGGCCAGTTTTCTTTCAAGCTTATAGGGTTTTCTGTACGATGGAGGCAGCTTTCGAGAGATTTGTCAACATGGTTACACACGGAAGAGGATGAGGAGTTTGACTAAGGAGCACAACCCAAGGATGAGGAATTCATGGATGTAGATTTAGCTCACGAAGGAGGAAGGAATTATAAAACCTAAGACAAGAGGAAGTATCTTTACTAGGGCATAATAGGGCATATAAGTAAGGACAAGAGCAAGAACGAAGGACAAAATTTTCAGAAGGGCGAGTACATGCTTCACCACTAAGCGTACCTTGGAGAAAGGTAGTAAAGTTCTGTTGGAAGAGTCTAGTTTTTCTGTTCGTACTCTTTCCTTTGGTTTTAGCGCTTCGCATTTGTTCATATCCACTTTCATAGTTGAGTCTCTGTACCTTAGTACTTGTATAGTAGAAAGATCCCACTAGAGTCTCAAATCCAATTGGTGGTCCGACCAATTTATCTTTGGTTTGTAGGGATTTGAGAATAGCTATCGAGTTTGCTTATATCATCTCACGTAGATCGTCTAAATTCGGAGGAGATATTCCGGGGGTGCTTGTCTGATATTGGTTTAGGCCTTTGGGGCTTGTACTTGAGGAATATCGAGTTCAACTAGGATGGTTTGCGTGAAAGATGGATAGCTGTGGCAGGCGCTCTAAATAGAAAAAAAAAGACTAACCTTAAGAGAGGTAAAAAGTACGTAGTGACCTTTTGACCCTCATAGTTATGGCATGATGGATAAGCTAGGAGGAGAGACCTCTGATCATCCTGGTATATATACACTTGGTACCATGGTTGACATCTGTTTATTTTGAAAATGGAGGTCAGAAACTTCACAATCGTGAAGTTAAATTAGATAGGGTACAGTGGAGTAAAGCTCAAGAAGACGCGATATGGGGGATTGAAGATAAGACATACGCGCATCATACCCTTTTTCTTAAAGGGTATATCCTCGATCTTTTTCTAAGAAATTCTATGCATACTTGTTTCTAGCCTTTAAAGTATATCCTCTAGGTCGTATCTTCGATCCTTAGGTAGAAACCCTTTTGGATGTAAACATGTATTTGAAACATGTTATGGATGATGGTTGCGAGTGGTTGCTAGTGGTTGCTCGTGAATGCATATACACATGTATTAGGCACTAGATCAGCACAGACGCCTTCATATTGCATTTACATATATGTATTTGTTTATGAACTAAACTTGATGTGTTATCATATGGACGTTACACTTGTATGAATGGTTGTGCAATCATATAGAAATAATATGTATCAATAGGATTTGCATACATATTGGACGCATGGCACTGACATGGGTTGCATTAAGGAGGTCAGCTGAATCAGTAGACCGTCTGATCTTGCATTAGATAAGGACATATACACACACTTCTTGCACATGTTCATACAGCATTAGAAATTTTTGAAGGACAATGATTGCTTGTGGATGATGTTTTGAGTAGATAGATGATGGATGGTAGGACACATTCTTCTTAACTTGAAGATTTCGGGGACGAATTCCTTTAAGGAGGGGGGAATGTAACAACCCGAATTTTAATAACATGTTAAAATAAGAAATCAAGGTAGAATTAAATTTTAAAGTCATAATCAAGGGAAACGGGTTGCGCCATTGCGTCCGGCTTGAAATTCTGCTTGAAAACGAGTCCGAATTTGTGAGAAACGGAGTCCGTATGAGGGAGATATGAACCTCCGAAGTTTCAGGAATTTTCAGAGTTCAAAACAGCTTGAATTCGAATTCAAATTTCGAATTCAAAACCCAGAACAAACTGGGCGGGAAATTTCCCGCCCAGGACCAGGTCGACTGGGGAGTCGACCCTAGAGTCGACCTGCCCAGGACCAGGTCGACTGGGGAGTCGACCCTAGAGTCGACCTGGGGGTCGACCTGGTCCCCGAACCCAGTTTCGGGCCTGGGTTCATTCTGATGTACCTGGTCTCGTTTTCTGCCTAGATTCGTCCGCCTAATCCTATTTAAACAGGCTCTAACCCAACCTTCTCTACACACAATTCTATTCTGCTTCTACTCTGCTCAAATTCTATGAAAATAAAATAAAATATAAATCTAAGACGAGGAAATGCTGCTCAAGGCTTTCAAGAGGAGGTTCAAAACAAGCTAGGATTCAAGTGAAGATTCGAACGACTTCAACAGCTTCAAACAACGCTATCATTCTTTCTTTTCTGAAAAACCGATCAATGTAAGTTGGTTACTTTTCAGATTTGAACGTATTGTTTATTCGTGACATGAAATTAAAAGAATAAAAGAATATGCCTAATCTTCCTATTCGAATCTGTGCTTATATCTTTGGACTTGATTAAGAACTGTTGTGATTCGATGACCAATAAGACTGTGACTATGAAACTATGGACCTTAAAACCATATTCCTTCTTGACTATGAATATTTGCCTATGACTATGAACATTGCCTATGACTGTGACTCATGACTGTGAGAGTTATTTTCCTTTGACTATGAACATCGCCTATGACTGTGATTCATTGACTGTGAGGATTATTTCCTATGACTATGGATATAAGATTATTATTTATGCCCATGACACTGTAGTTACAAAACCATGTTGTACACCAAACTGGCATTATATTGGATCTAGGCTTGACTTTCTATTCAGTCTATTCTTAATTATTCTTGGATCTTGATTATGGGAATTTACCTATTAAGTTAGGCCTACCCATGCTCTTGAACCTATACTATTCATGTCGTAATATTACCAGATCTATATGCCTGTGAATTATCATCTTATGCCAGCTATTATGTCTATTCTTTCATGGCATTTTGGTTCATTCCCTTTTATCCACGAATCTAGATTTATTTATAATCTAGGTTGAATCACGATTATACGAACGATGGGAATACGTTTTGGGAAAAACATGAAATTGACTAAACATAGTTGTAAACTTGGAAATTGGCATAATTAGGAACATGCATTATAGCATGACTATTAGGGTGAAAACTAGAATAATAAATCTAGTTTTGACATGAATTGAAATTAGAATATTAAATCGGGATTGGGTTGGCTAAATTAAGCATAATAAGTATATTAGCATAATTTTGAATTTAGCCATAATTGTGAATAATTTACATACATTGGACGTAAAAGGCAAATGGTTAAATGGGCCACAAAGCAGGTAGTTGGCATGCAAATTAAGTTTTGGACATAAACGGTGAACTAGAATATTAAATCTAGTTTTAGCATGAATTGTAAGTGAGGATGTTAGGTCTAAATTGCTATAAACTATAAGTTAGGCAAATCAAGGTTTGGGCCTAGAATATAAGTATATTAGTGGGCATGACAAATGAATATGGTATAAGCCAAATTTATTTAAAAAGGGAAAATGGACTTTGAGGATAAATTGTTAACAATTTATATATATACAAAAGAAAGGTTTGTTAATGACATCTCTTTTAATAATACATACACCAGAAAGTTCTAGGGTGACCGAGAGGATAGTGTCTAGGCTTGGGTTTGGAAAATACAAGTTTCCTGCTCTCCCTGGCTATCCCTAACTGATCCGACGGACGGGATGGTTACTTTCAAAACCGGATTTGGAAATTAATCAAAACCCTTTTGAACTTAGAAAACACAAATACGCCTAACCCGAGGTTATACTGGGTTGCGATGTAAACCTGCCCGGAACCAACCGGCACATCCAGTAATCGCAACAATATATGTCTAATGTGAGTGGTAGCGGCTTTAATTTATTTAATTAAAGCTAGAACAAGAATGGTAGGGTTAAGTTAACTAAAACACTTAACCAATTCAACATGATAACTAAACTGATGGGTGGGGTTAGGTTCATACAGACACTTAACACAGTTAAGCTAGAATGGGATGGTTAAGTCCATAGGAACACTTAACCAACTTAACACAGTTAAGCTAGAATGGGAGGGTTAAGTCCATAGGAACACTTAACCAAATTTAACATGTTAACTAGACTAGAAGGTGGGGTTAAGTAAAGATAATACACTTAGCCAATTTAACATGTTAACTAGACTAGAGGTTGGGGTTAAGTAAATTTAAATACACTTAGCCAATTTGATGTGTTAGCTGAACTAGACCGTAGGGTTAAGTAAACTTGAACACTTAACCATCAGAGTGTGATAAATGAATAAGGTTAAGTTTAAAACATGAAGGGATAATACTTAACCATTAATATCATGTTAGTTAAAACAAATGGGCAAGGTTAAGTTAAAAAGGAATACTTAACCAATACAAGATGAATGGGTAGGGTTAAGTTATAAGAATTACTTAACCAATATAACTTGGTTTGTGGTGGGGTTAAGTCAACATGAATTACTGATAACACTTAACCAGTTTAACAGGATAAATAAAGAGGGTTAAGTTAGCTTGACTAATGACACTTAACCAATCCAACTTGACGAAAAAGAGAACTAAGTAGTAATTCTTAGTATAACACGAGAAGGAGCGAACATCCATCTAATTTTAAAGAAGGCGCCAACGAATTGGGTTACGAAGCCCGAGGCTTCGAGGGGACGTGAGGGTACTCTTGGTATCCCTTTGTGAGGCTGCAAAAGTTTCTCCTGTGCTCACAGAGGTTAAGGTCTGCGTTAGAAGAACCGAGGGTATGCCTTGGTTGCAATATATGGCAACCTAAAGACTAGGATGGACCAGCGTGATTCGACGAGAAAACGGTAGCCCTGTGATAGCAACTCGTCGTTTACTATCCATCTTCAGTCAGTCGAGATACGTGAAGCGGAAAGGCGGAGAACTCCAAAAGACCATATACTTGCTATCTAGTTATGGGTGAGGGTGGCCATAGGTTAGTGGGGCATAAGGGGCCTGTGTATAGTTCTCATTTTTCATGGTGGGCCTTTCATTAGTTGAGGGAGGGGTCAAGTGAGACCATAGCCGCTGGAATAAAAACAGACCTTAGCATCTGCATCGGCAGATATCTGAAAGCTCCCGACTGAGTTCCGTATTTCTAGAGTAGCCCTGACATGGAACTCGGGTAGCACATTACAGGACATGTGCATCTAGACAAGCGATAACGATTCGCGATACATGCGTGGGGAAAGTTTAGGAACATATACCACTCTAGGTAGTGTATCCTATACTAAAGGGCAACGTTCAGTAGATAGCATGAACCCTAGATTAAATCTAGGTAATAAACAATAAATGTATGCCTAAGGCAACCGAAACAACCAGGATTGGGATCACGTTAACATTACTAGTCGGGACACTAGTTAGGCGGTGCAGAGACATAGAGACCATAATAACAGGTTAATAGCGAAGCGGAGAAAGTATTAAAGCATATCCAGTTTATCTTGTCTTAGCATATCTTGTGTTAATCTTACCTTATCTTGTTGACCCCATCATGGTATTGTCTTGTATTCAGTTAATTCATGTCGTTTTGTTTTTCCCTGTTCACATGCTAGAAGTAACTGAACTTACCAGACTTTATGTCTGACCCAGTTTTCTTTCGTCTTCTTTTCTTCCGTTCCCCCCCCCCCCCCAGGTAGTTAAGGAGGGGATGGTATAGCTCAGATTAGTTTTGGGACGGTTGCTCTTTTCAAGCTTGAAGATTCTTGGATACATCGGCTTTGGATTGCTATGGCTGGCTTATGTTACGTTGGGGAATATAAATGTATTTTTATGCTTCTTTATTTTGTAAGACAGATGATACTCTGATATTGGAAAACAATTGTTGTACCAATTATTTTATCAATAAAGTGAAGTTTTATTTTTCGCTGTTTTAATTTTGTCTGTCTTGTAATTCATCTGCATCTTTTACCCTAAAATGCTCCACAGAACTTAGTGCATTCCCTTTGTGAGTGACACTAACGGATGTGGGGTGTTACACAGTCCGTTCAATCCAAACAAACAATCATGGTTTGTACAATAAATAATGTCGGATGCTGCTAAGCACCGTCTGCATCCTAGTATATATTTAACTGTAATGTAGTTTGAGTGAGATAGAGTTCTCACTGTCGGTTTCCACTCTGCCAGTTTTATTTTTGAATTTCCGAACAGTTTGAATTTGAGTTGGCCTGAAATTCTGATTTGCTCCATTTCTGTCCCAGTCAGTTCCATTGCGTAGTGTTCGGCGAGACGAGTTCAACGCATTTTGTTTTGTCCGATTTCGACCTCGTATCAAAAAGATACGGTTAAACAAGTTTTAATCGCATAATTAGATAATTAATTAATTAATTAATTACGTTTAACAACCGTTGTTAATCCTCCTTCCTCATCGTCTCCTTCCAGCCGATAAAATGAACCCGAGTTCTCCACCAACACCCAAAATCGCACAGCCCTAGGAGCCCCTGACCGATGATCGGAATTCGCCACAAGGTAGCCGCCTCCGCCTCCTCCCCACGCCACGAACGGCGTGGAGCTCGGAGCTCCGATCAGTCCCAAAAAGGGCGCGACTGGCGCTACTTCTGGCTCAAATTGCGAGCCGCTTAGTTCATTAAAATTCTTCTAGTTGGTGTTGATTGGAAGAGCTCGGATTGCTTAACGATTTCATGTATTAGGTTTCTGAAATCATTGAAGAAGTTGAGCGTAATTTGAGGATGAAATTCGAACGATTTTAGCCCTCCGAAGAAGACTGGCGGCGGCTCTGGCTTATGAGAAACTAGGGTTTCTAAAATGAAGGTTTATATATTTATAATATTTATTTATTTATTTCTTAAAAACAAATTTTCGCAGAAGAACTCCAAATTAAACCTAATGAATGTCGCCCCCAGCCAAATACCACCATTCCGGACACAATGGGATATGTTTCATAAGCCAATTCGACTGCTTCAGTCAGTTTTTCTCAAAATTAAAATATAAATCAATATATATTGAATTTAAACGTACATTTTAATTTACTAGGGCCACATACTGACTCCAAAAATTCCAGAAAAATAAATCTAGCTATGTTTTGACGATACGGTCCTAACAAATCTAATTTCATCGAATTTGGAGACCGTTTGAAAAATGGACATTTTCCAGTCGATTAAATTCAACTGAAATTGGTCAAACGTGTTTAAATGCGCCACGCTCACATATTAGTTTCAAAAATTATGAAATTTGGAATATAACAATAATTTGACATTCCGAATCCAACAAAAGTGGTTTCGTCGAAAACGGAGGTCGTTTACAAAATGGCTATTTTTAAGGGCTTTATATTATTTAAAATATATATAAATTCCATAGCGACTTTTTAGAACTTTAAACTGGACATAACTTTCAATTTATAAAACGAAATCTTAGTTTCTTACATTCGTTAGAAAGATATAGTTAAACAGATTCTAACGTTTCTTATTTCGTCCAATTCTGAGTTATATTGAATTCTGTATAGGTACTTTTGGCACAGGTCCCTGTTAAGTTTCGAAATTAGGCTCACATCCGGTCTTAAACTTATTATAAATTAAGTCCCTATTTTTCTATCTAGAAAAATTGCATACATTTCTGCAATAATTCATCAACATTAGTTCAACTTTATTTGCATACATGTATGCAACAATCCAGAATATTTGCAAATATTCATGTATGCAAATATTCATTAGAATAGTTGCATACATGTATGCAAATATACATGTATGCAAATATTCATTAGAATAGTTGCATACATGTATGCAAATATTTTGTATAGTTGCATACATGTATGCAACTATTCCGATGAATATTTGCATACAATATTCGTTCAGAATAGTTGCATACATGTATGCAAAAATTTAGAATATTTGCATATATGTATGCAAATATTCATTAGATTAGTTGCATACATGTATGCAAATATTTTGAATATTTGCATACATGTATGCAACTATTCTGATGAATATTTGCATACATGTATGCAAATATTCTGATGAATAGTTGCATACATGTATGCAAAAATTCAAAATATTTGCATACTTGTATGCAAATATTCATTCAGAATATTTGCAGACATGTATGCAAATATTATGAATAACACGTAAAAATGAAAACAGGGACCAAAATTATAATAATTTTAAGACCGGACCTGAGCCTAATATTGAAACATAATAGGGATGTGACACTAATTTTCACTTTTGTATATTCAGTCAAAATTAGAAATCGAATTTTCAAACTACCACGACATTTCAGGCTCGTTTTATAATTAAAATAAATTTATCCGTTCTAACTTCGTTTAAAATAAATTTTTAGTCGTTATTATTTAAAATAAATCATTTTAAATATTCCAAATCCATTAAAATAGCTAAAATAAAAAGTTTAAATTGGTTCTGATTTTCCGGGTTGTTACAATTTCCCCCACTTAAAATCTTTTCGTCCACGAAAAGGAATGGAGCTGAAAGTTGTTTTACAAATCAACTCAACTTCCATTCTGGCTTTCATTCTTTAACTTTTTAGTTTCTAAGAATTTTCCAATTCTTCAAAAATTTGGCTAACACCCTAAATTTTTGAAAAATTTCGCCATAACCTCCTTTGTACGGGGAGATACTTAAAACCGCAACTAGCCTCAAAGGGCCCTCACCAATCCAAAAGAAAAAGAAAAAGCCAAGCGGCTAGCCAGTCGGCTCATAAAATCATCAAAACCCAAGAAATTAGTAAACATGTACCTATTTGTCGGGCATACAATTTTATTCCTCTTCTTAGCTTCCTTGCTATGTCTTATTCAATGTATATACATGTACAAATATGCAATTCCAAACAATTATCAATTCAGTTCAATATTCAATTCAATTTGGCTTAATGGTTCAAAATTTTAATTAATCAAATCAATAATCAAACAACACAATCAGCAATCAATTAGTGGATTAGCTTTTCAAACGTATAACTTTTATATAGTCAAAAATCATATTTTTGATGCCAAGTCACATCAATAAACCTTATCTATGTTTTGGTTCTCACACCAGTTAATGGAAATATATAGATATCCCACTTTTGAACTCGAACACAAACACTGATGATGAGATCTCAATCTTCAGGATCATCTCCGGGCGACTAGAGTGTGATTCTATATCTATCCAGTACTAGTACATAGGCACGCCCGATGGGAGTGTGCATAGATGAATTTCACCAAAGCTGGAAACAAAGTTTAGAATGAGAAGTCTTTGCAGCTGTTTATATGTAGAAATTTTGGAGTTTGCAAAATGAAGTGAACAAAACAGAAAATAGTGCATGCAGTAAAAAAAGGTATATGGTGTAGAAAGAAAATCGGTATTGCTGCGTAATTACATAACTGAATAGTGGATGGGCAGGAACAAAGAAAACTATTACATAAATAGGCAGAAAACTTGAGTGATGTTTAATGCAGCAGCAGGGTGAATACTAATCAATTGTTTACAAAAGATATGCAGTAACTGTTTACAATGTAGTTCACACCAGCTAGTAATAGTTATTTTGGAGTAGAAATTAAAAAAAGGACAACAGCGGAAAGAAAAAACAAATGGGAAGGGAAAACAGCATAGCAAAAGCAGCAGCAACGTAAGCATTAACGTGAACATGAACAACTTTCGAACTCAGCAAAAACCCTATTAATTTCTGGAATCTGCAGGGAAAGAAAAAAGGTAGTTAGAAGCTGGGTTTATAAACTGGTAATATGATCGAAATAAGAACAATTTATGAAAACGTGGTAAAGCAAACTAATGAAAAATTGTGTGGTATTTGTGCGTGTCTATGCTCCGTGTTGAGTATACCGAACAATTTTGTAACAAAATAAAAATATCATGAGCAAAAATTTGAAAATCTGGATTTGTCGTTTTGTGCAGGCAACTTCAATGCATTCCGACGGTAGCATCCAAATAAGTAAATGCAAAACCTAGATTATAAAATCAGCAGCATTTAGTGTATGTGTTTAATGTGTACCCCAAATAACATAAAAACTCATAGAGAAACTAATAATGGGGTGAGTTCGATCAATCCAAAAGTAACTCAGTCCAAACCCCAACTCAATGTGCACTGAGTTGCTTGCATAAGTCAATTTAGACAGAAATGCCCTCTACGACTGAGTTTGTACTAAATAGCCTTAGCAACCTAGTTTGCAAACTGAGGTGAAAAATTGGGAATGATTTGAAAGGTAGGATGTGTTAAAATATTGGAGAAGCAAATACAAAAAATTTATGATTCCAAAATATACCTGAAATTGCATGTTACGTGCATTTTTTGTAGTTTTCCCCCTTTTCCCGAAAATTACAATAAAAAACGACATCAGTAACTTCACAGCTATAATGTGTTTGGAGAAAGATATGGGTGAGGTGAGGAGAAAAGTGGGACTACTTAGTAGAAACGTAACATTAACCGGTATGTTTACATCACGCATGCACAATATTTTTTATCACCGGACTTCAAATGGCATACATAATATATGTTATACACATATACAGACACGTAACGGATTTACTTAGGTTTAAGACCTTGAAATTTACTGTAGTTTGATCATTAGATTGTATATGGCATGCATATCATACACTACTCATAATTTACACAACCGCATAACAGTTTTACTGAGGTTATTACCCCCCAATAAGCAACCGTTATTGGATTGAATGACTGTAAAACAATGAACAAATCAGGGAATGGTGAGTATATTTGCTGCAATTTAAAAGTAGAGCCTTTCTTCTTTCACACAGTTAACTAAAAGAGATAATAATTTGAAATAGATAAGAATAGAGTAGAAAAACTTAAATGTACCCTCCATCCTAAAATAATCTCACTGCTACATAGCAGGTACTTCGAAAATGACATATCTACAAATGCGACATAAATGTTTTGCACGAAATATAACACACATAGTTAAATACCAAAAAATGGAATCCTAAAATACTTAATATGGTTCTAGTTAAACCACAAATGGCCTAGAATTGTAGTAAAACCGGCTACCTACAGTGAATGGGAGGTATCAGCTATTATATCTTTTTCCCTCCTCTCAAACAATGAACTCCTCCTAAATAGTGCCCTTCAAATAATTTTGTGAAGCTGCCGAAAACAAGGACATGAGAATTAGTTAGAATGGACACCAAATAAGTTGCATATACCATTATACCGTATAAAAATAAGGTAAGAAAATAGGTGACTTGCACGTAGAAGCATAAAAAATAATAAGGAGATCCAACGATACCCTAATAATCAAATTAACTAATCTTAAATTAAAGTAACTAAAATAAATTAATTATGGAGAAACATTGAATTATATTTCCTATCAATTTGTACGTGTTCTGAGTAGGAGTAGTCCTTAAGGTATTTCATCCTCATGCTCAAAGACACAATTGTTGAGGTGAAAAAAATTAAAAAAAATCAACAAAACAATGTCGTTCAAATCATTTTGTGAAGTTGCAAAATTCACGAACATGGGAAGTAGTTAGAATGAACATTAAACGGGCTGGATATACCATTATACTGCTTAAAATATAGTTGAAGCTATTAATTTTATGGATCATAAGTCAAATAGCAACACATACCAAGGAGCTACATATCTTAGTATCCACAAAAGAACAGTGAAGCCAAGTAATTAGGATTTGATTACTATTGCAAAGCTGCATCTAAAAGTTGATTTCTTTCCCTTCTATTGATGGCATTTACTTTTGTATGACCATTTTAGTAATATTAATAGCATTATCAAAGTCCAGCGATGTAACTAACGGGTATGGAGATACACCAAGCATCAACTGTAAATATTTTTTACAAAAGAATATATAACAATGGGAAGAAGGAAGTTATAGTGTGTAAAAATTAGAACACATAATATGGCATAAATGATGAAAAGAAGGTAGGAACCATAACAAACTGTTAAGATAAACCAAAGGAAAAGGAATCATAAAAGATAAAAACATTTTTATGAAATATGTTGTGGCATTAATATGGTGAATTTGCCTTTAAAATTAATCTTAGATATCACTAAACTTTTCATATATCCATTTAATCAGCATGTAAGCATACATTGAACATAATTCAATAAAATGTTAGTTGAAAGACAACTTAAAGAAAGACAAAATTCTGCATAATCACACGTTAACCCTAGGATGAACATCAGAAATCATAATTAATAGAAGCATACAACAAAAATCAACAATCTATGAACAAATAATTTCAGCATGAACATTATACGAACAAATAAATATTATATGGTCAAATAGTACCTTCTCTTCCTCCACTACTGTGTGATCAAGATGAAACCCCTACTTTTCTAAACTCGTTGTAATTCAAGCCCACTCATTTTCCAATCCGCTTTGTATTCATCACTTGATTATTGAAGGACGACCTAAAGTCATAAGCAATGTGTTGGAATTTTCTACAAATTAAGGAATTGAAATTGTAATTTTTTTTTTAAACAATTGATGAATAAATCAATGTTAATTGAATAGAAAAAATTATAGCGAATTTAAACATAAACAGAAGGCAGCAGTTTACCTCACTACACCACATATGCTGATTAAGCTGTGTTTTTAGCCGTATCTAAGGCTCTTAAACACGGCCAATAGCCGTATCAAAAAACGGCGTGCCTAATTTTTAGATACGGCTACCAACCGTATCTAAATATATTGTTATACGGCTTTTAGCCGTATCTAAAGTCTAATAAGACACGGTCTTTGACCGTGTCTAATTATATGCGTGTGTGCACATATATATGTATATATATATACCCATGTATATATATATCATATATGTGTATATATATAAAACAGAAACTGTATCGCATTTGTTTCATAACACAGAGCATACATACCACAAAGTATACACAGGAATAACACAAATTATATATATATATATATATACACTCAAAGCTTTACAAGGTTTGTCATAACACGATGTGTACATACAAATATATACAATAAAAGGAAACTGTATTAGATTCTCATCACATTACGAAGTAACAAAAATGAGGTAAAAAGATAACAGCCTGATAAACAGTCCAGTCGAGGCCGGGAAGTCCAGTCCAGTCGAGGTCGTGATATAAAGCCCGCAGCCTGATCGTTCCAGCAAAGCACCATAATCTCAACAGGACTGCCTATAAAATACAAGAAACAGTTATTTCAATATACAACGTTGGTTCAATATACAGAAATGTAGATCGACATTGTAACATTTGGTGACTGAGATGCAAACTTGAATACAACAATGGTTCTAACAGTGAAAGCTTCAGTTATTAATCCCATCCATGGTGAATGAGATGCAAACATGTGTTTGTGTAGTCTCGATTAGTAGACTAGTCGAGCGCCGTCCATGTGTTTGTGTAGTCGATCAGTAAATGTCTCAAAAATGAATGAATACACATTATAAACCCAAAAGAAGAATCACCTGAAGTGTTAGTCCATCTGCAACACCGGTAGTTCGTACCCTAGCATACAAACAGAACATCCTCCTATACACACAAAAAGGAACAAATAAACGAAAAGAATATTCAAGATGTGCACACAAGTAAATGTCCATTCAATTCTTATGTAAGATACTACGTAGAGATAAGTGTAAAATAATATATACCTGCTCCAACGTCTAAAGATATCGAATCATCATCGTCGGATGACACACATACTCGACTTTCTGATTAAGAATTTACTGGGCGATCCACTAGGTGGATGCATTTTAGATCACGCGCAGGGTCAGTAATCCATGCTTATTAGTTTCATCCAAATGTCGAATGCCCCTCCACTTAACCTTTGGAGAAAGCTGCTTTCACTTGCAACTTTCAGTTTCTTTGAAGCAGACTGTATAGTGCAAGATTACTTACACTAAAGTCTCTGCTACAAAGTAAGGGGAAAGTTGCTAGTGAAAGCAGCTTTTTACTAAGGTTAAGTGCATCATCATCCGACATTTGAATAAAACTAATAAGCATGGATACCTGATCCTACACGTGAGCTAAAATGCATCCACCTGGTGGATAGCCTATTAAAATATTAACCAGAAAGTCTAGTAATCATCCATCTACCAAATTTTTTAACAAACCTGTTAAAATATTTTCAATACAGTTGTTATCTCTCAAAACAAAGTAAACTTGTTATAAGACAACCCAATTTAAATTTCAAACATACGGCAAACAAACAGTCAAATGACGATGAAATCATGGTTAAATATAATTGAGTTATAGAATTATCCATTTGCTCAGTTTAAGAAATAGACAACTTTTAGTTGTTAAATAGTTAAACTAAAAATCAGTGACAACTTGTACATGACTGTGGTTACTACATTTCGGATTCAACGTGGCAAGCGATCTAAAGAACATATCAACAAACCTGTTAAACTCATTGTTATTTATTTGTTTCATGGATAAATATACCACAATCTAAAATTATACCATACATGTTTCAATTCAATTCAATTGAAAATAGCTAACACGCTAACAACCAGCTAATTAACACACTAGTACCATACATTTCTGATTCCAGGGTATAACAACCAGCTAACACATAAGTACATACCAATTCAATTGAAATAGCTAACACACTAACACAAAGTAGCAATCGGCTTACACACAAAGACTTCAACTTGTTCCCTAATCCCTACTATCAGGCAAGCACAACACAATTCAATTGAAACAGCTAACAAACTAACACGAAGTAGCAATCAGCTAACATGCAAAGACTTCAACATGTTCCTTAATCCCCACTATCACGCGTGCAAAACACGATTCAATTGAAACACATACCTGCGGTGAACGGAGGGCTACGGAATAAGGGTTGCTGCGTCGAAGGAGAGGGTTGTTTACTTGTTCGTCTCTGTCAGTAGGGGAGATTACAGAGAATGGTGGAGGCAAAATTTGGTGACCGAAAACCCTAATTTGGGTTTTGGGTCACCATTGAAGTAAAACAGAAGGAAAAGGGAGCGGAGAAATTTTAATTTGGAGTGCCTAATCGGGTGCACAATATGATACGAATTCGGTTTGGCCAAAAGTCGTATCAAATTAACTGACCCGCAGCTTCATTGATGGACGGTTAGATTTAGGGTGTTTGGGGTGGTGCGGATCGCAAAAGGTAGTTTGATACGGATCTTAGCACTATCAAATATGATACGGCTATAAACCGTAGTTTACTTCCGCATCTTGGTGTGCCAAATTGGCTGATATGGTGTAGTGCCTAGTTAATAATGGGTGGAAACCACATCGATCTTCGTGGCAAACCCCAAATTCGAAGGTCAGAAGGATGCATAAATTCTTGTAGTCTGAAAATAAAGATCCAATTTCAAGGCATATTGACGCTGGGTTGGAAGTAAAAGAAGAGAACACAGTCCAGTCAGCATTTAAGATCGAGCCAGAGCTTCCAATGTAAAATTGCAAACTTCCTGGGTGGAGATAAAACTCAGATCACATGTATAAAGGAGAACATATACTTTCAGAGTGAAGATGCACTTAATACCTTAAATGCTCTTTCATGCTACCTCTAGCGCAACGCTGGACGGCGCTTCATTATTCTGTTCTGTAGAACTTAAATGATGTGTTTATTAGGAAATAATACAAATTCAATTTATAATAGGATACATCTCAAAATTAATAATGCTTTCAACATTAACGAACTCACCTTGGTTTACATATTTTGGCCAGAATGCAGATTCGTCAGTGATCCACATCTTCCATGTACTGCAGTTTAAAAGCAGAAGACATGAAAAAAATATAGCTGTACATGTTCAGAAATGAAAGACTGATGTGAAAAATAAAGTTATGGTGCTTAATGAGAAAAAAACTGTAGTATCAACCTAATGAACCTGCACGAAAACACATACGGAAGCAAACACCGAGCTTTACAGTTTCTCCGATTCCAACTTCTACATAACAATAAAATTAATGTTAATATTGTCTTGTAACATGTTTATTTTAACTTTGAAGCAGAGAATGATAAATGTTTTTTTGCAATAGTGTACCATAAAAATGAATAGCTATGACTCCCAAATTTGGCTCAAAAAGACCTGTAATAGCAGTTGATATCCGAGCATAAAAAAACCAAAATTAGAAATAAAAATTTTAGTTTGATAATAAACAATAAGTAACCTGATTCCCATTACACTGCCATGAGAATATAAGGAGATTAGACATATTGAGTCACCACTGTAGTGGTCTAACACGGTCGTGCATTCCAGATCGTTATTGGCAGTAAACAGGGATCATGTAGTCCAAATTTTAACATGCGAACAAAAAAAAGGGAAAATTGAGTAAGTACAGTCAAATTATAAATGAACAATGAGTGTGTGCACGTGGAATGTGGAGGAAGTTAAAAATTCCCCCGCATTGAACGCAAATAAAACATTTTCTCTCCTCCTTTTCCGGGCTTGAGACCGTCATCAAATAATGAGATAGTTGAAAGACAACTTAAAGAAAGACAAAAATCTGCATAATCACTTTAACCCTAGGATGAACATCACAAATCATAATTAATAGAAGCAGACAACAAAAATCAACAATCTACACAAATAATTTCAGCATGAACATTATACAAACAAATAAATATTATATGATCAAACAGTACCTTCTATTATCTCCTAATATATAACCTGTCTTAAATCTAAATTTCTTCGTTAATAACTTTTTAAACATTAACAAATATAAAGTTACTAACTTTCTTTGATTACACTAAATGAAACATCATATGGTAAATTAAACAGATCTAACTTCAAACTTGGTGAATTTGCCTTTAAAATTAATCTTAGATATCACTAAACTTTTCATATATCCATTTAATCAGCATGTAAGCATACATTGATCATAATTCATTAAAATATTAGTTGAAAGACAACTTAAAGAAAGACAAAAATCAGCATAATCACGTTAACCCCAGGATGAACACCCCAAATCATAATTAATAGAAGCAGACAACAAAAATCAACAATCTACGAACAAATAATTTCAGCATGAACATTATACGAACAAATAAATATTATATGGTCAAACAGTACCTTCTATGATCTCCTAATATATAACCTGTCTTAAATCTAAATTTCTTCGTTAATAACTTTTTAAACATTAATAAATATAAAGTTAGTAACTTGCTTTGATTACACTAAATGAAGCATTCTACGGTAAATTAAACAGATCTAACTTCTAACTAACAAAATTTACACGTAAATCTCATTGGTAAATGATTGAGAAAAATTAAACAAATCATATCTAGAAGAAGAAACAAAGTAGGTAAACACGACTCTAACAAAACTTAATTCAAGGTTAGCTTACAACGGATATAATGTATAAAGCTTCAAAAATATATACCTGAGTGGATCCGAACGAAAGAACCGGCAATACAGTTTGTGCAGTGGCAGATCTGAACGTAATTAGCAGGAATTTGGAAATTTGATAGCAAGTCGTAAGAAATAGGTCGAATCAATTAATAAGCAAACAAATATACCTTGCCAGATCTGAACGTAATTAGCCGGAATCTGAAAAGTTGGTAGGAAGTCGTAAGAAATAAGTAGAATGACATCGATTATGTGGTACTTTGGTTAACGGACTAACAGAGTTGAACTGCAGCAGCTGATTGGAGAAAAAATCGCAAAATTGGAAGCGATTTTAGCTGTAGGTGGAGAGGAGATGATATCGGTGAAGCAGGTAAGTATTTGGAAGGTAGTAGGCGGAGTAAAGGTTTACAATTTAGTCGGATAGGGTTTCGGAATTGGGAAGACATGGATGGAAAATAAAAGAAACGCGGAAAAGACATGCGTAATGGAAGAAAGTAGAGGAAAAGTGTGGAAACGGTTGACTAACTGGCATTCGTGGTGTAAATGAGAATCCATGTGGAAAGCGGGTAGACCGTACTGCCCCTGAAACCCTAGTATTTTCTGAACTGAAGCAGTGGGAGGAAAGGGTATTTTAGGAAGTAAATAAAAGCTTCACCATCCCTAAAAGATTTCCTTTATTAGTAGAGATATTTGAGACTTCGTATACACGTGGATCAGACGTATACGCAAAATTTTATATACTTGATTGTCCAAATCAATTTAAAATAAATATTCAGATACGTATAGTAAGATTTAAATTTTCAAAACAAAGTTTGTTTTCATTTTAATTTTAAAAATAACACTTTTCCAGCTCATTCTAGGATACTACTGATCCTATTCTAACGAGTCATTCCCATTGGATATTACTAATCCAATCTCTGATGAATTCTTTCGTTTGGTTCTAATGTGCCTTGTTCTCGAGCTCTGTAAACCAAAGCTCCGATACCAACTGAGACGACCCGAACTTCCCCGGTCTACGAAGAGAAGAGAAAGAACGGATTGAGTTGAGAATACGATAAATCAGAACACAAACAGAAGAACGTTTCATTGCTATTACAACGATTTACATCAGAGTACAAGAATATAACAGAGTATGAATGAATTTATACAACAGAAAAATATCAGAGATTAAATTACAAGAAGCGGAAAAATAATACATAACATAGCTGAAAGAAATATACAGATACAGAGCTTTCCGAGTATAGTTCCAGCTGTAAATCCAGGATCCTGTGAATATAATATCTGCAAAACCAAAACTACTAGCTGCCTGTGTGGAAAATAGGGGCACCCGGAGTTTAGGTTAAAACAATAAACTCCAGGTCAGTCATGTGGCTGGTGTAAGAACTAAAATAGTTATTAGCTTGATTTTAAAGTTAGATAAATCAAGGGACCACGCCGTATAACACGGAACGGGTTTAACCCCAAGAATACCTGTGCATAAACAAACAACGCAATGCTAAAGAAGAAAAATGAGGCTATTATAAGACTCAGGTCCCATCACACAACGCAAAGCAAGCCGGAGGATAGAGTTTTACCTTATAATAGCCAAATAATGCTTGATACGCGAAATTTAATCTTTTATTATTACTATAAGTGAAGAAATCAACTTTAAATATAAATGTATCAATCATAGACGGCATGGGTACCATATATCATGTCGCCATGCAAGTTCTACAATTAAAACCACACAATGTCGTATTGGAAGTTGGATTTCCATCATGAACCAAGGCAAGGGATCGTCCTTACCGAATTCGAGACTCTCTAGACCGAGCCTCGGGGCAAGTACTCAGTCAAGCCCTTAGGAGCGCCAGGGCCGGCCTGCACATATGTCAGTGTATTGGTTATTCCTGAACAATACGTTTCCCCGCCCTAGGGGGCGTAAATCCACCGGCCCTGTAGTGACCGATATATCTGAGGTACCTCGCTTTCCATCATCCACATAAGTAAAAATGTATGGGCCCCATACCATGACACCACTTCTAGTTAGAAAGAAACGCATGTCCTCCCTGCTGTCCTTCTCCCATTTCCGGTTCATACTGGGGAGTGAAGCTCGCGAATTAACGCTACACAAAGCTATGCTATTTAAAGACGTGCTTTGATCATCAACCACAAGACTCTGCTTTTCAATAGAAGCCTTGATCACTGCATCTCTTCATGCCACACTGACAATTCATGCCATGCGACTGATATCCATCAATATATAACCTTTAAGCTCATACGTCTCAGAGAAGGGCGTTAAGCAAGAGAATAAATTCTCCCCCGCCAAACAGATATATATTTAGTAGAAATCAATCACACAGAATAAAATCCAGTGTCAGACACACATCCATTTACAAGTTCGTTCTGGGTCTGAACGAAACCGGGGGCACCTTATTCCTCGTCCCATATGTCCAATACTAGAGAGAGGTCCTCGCATATCCGATCAATCTCCAAGTACGTCTGGACGATTACCACTTATTACCTTATCTTAGGTGTACAGCCCAATCAAGGCATCAGTAATCATCCAAATGATGTGAAGACCTCCGGTCTTCAACCACCGTCTTCATCGTTGACTTATCGTCGAATCAGTTATTCAGAATGGGTATAAATCCGGCCTTTCCGAATAACTCGCGTATAATATAAACAAGTGCTACACAAACACAACATATGCCTCATTCCAATTCAGAATATTCTTTCATTTAAATATTCACATTCTTTGGGATAGGTTCCCATTAATTTTATCAAAGATAAATTCTTTTAAATTTATTCTTTAATCTTCCTTTGGATATCAAACCAAATTAAGGTTTTCCAAACTAGTCGGGATTAGCACACCATACCGAAGTAATCATTTGTTTCATTTCCCAATCCCAACCTATTCATCCCATGGAGCAAAACTGGTAATACTCCATATCTAACACCACGGTGTTATCGATAAATATTAATTACCATTTCACGTTCAAATTTAATTAAAGATTTAACTATCGCTTGGAGAAAAACTGGTGATACTCCATTCTCCATCATTTCCTGAATTTGGTAATTTAAATTATCACATTCCCATTTCAATCTAATTAAAGATTCATTAAAACCCCACTTAGTTTTAATCTTTCCAAAAATCAAGATTAATGATTATTTAATTTTGAGAAACACAAACATGCCACATTGATAATCCACACCGTACCACTGATTTCTGCCGATATATAACCTCTAAACTCGTATGTCCCAGAGAAGGGTGTTAAGCAAGAGAATAAATTCCCCGTCACCAAACAGATATATATTTATCAGAGATCAATGAATACAGTATAAAGGAATACAATGTCAGACACGTAATCATGGTTTTTAACTGGGTTAAAGAACCAATTTCATTTAAAACACAATTCATGATAAACCCAAAATCACATTCCATTAACCATGGAATCTTCACAGAAAACAGATCAATATATAATCGATATCAATTTCTGTATCCAACCAATAATATAAATGAAATAACGACGAAGCCTTTTAAATTCCATATATAGTAACAGTCTTCCTCCACAGAAGCTCACTTCGATTATTACCATATCGAATTTCATTCCATTCCAATTAAATATTAATTAATTGGTAAACTTTATGTTGGAAAATTTCTATGAAATCTTACTAAAAGATTTATATATTCCAAATCACATTTCACTGTTAATCGGGTTAAAGAACGAATGTCGTTTTAAAACATAGTTCACAATAAACCCAATTCACATTCCATTTATTTCCAATTAAATGTTAATTAATTGGTAAACTTCTCTAAATCTTAATTAAAAGATTTATTCTTCTCTCGACTAGGTTTAAGAACGGTGTTAATGAAGACACCATTCACGACAAACCCAAAATCCAATTTGATATTAAAAATAAGGCTCTAAACAAAAATTATATCGGCTTATATTCAATATCAAATTCTGAAACCAACACATATCGTATGGGGAATAACGATATATATCTACCTTCCAAATTCCTCCACAATATCCATATAGTCACGGAATCCAATATCGAAATATCCCAAAGATGATTTCTATTCAAATCCATTCCAATTCATACATCGGAAAATTCTGGTTATATCAAAACCATTTCAATCCAATTTATTTATTTAAAAATATTGGATTATTATTTCTAGTTAATAACTAGTTCATTTTGATAAAAAATATATTTTTATCTTTACAAACGTGGAATTTTTAATCCAAATTCTTTTCAAATCATTTATTATGATTTTACACAAATTATTAATATTTTTAATAATTTTATCAAGGCCCGTACAGTCGGTTTCCGATAACGGCCACCGAACCGCATCCATAGCGAACTTTTCCAGATTTGATTTGGACATAATTCCAAATCCAACCATTAGATTTCATATCTCTTGTATTCGTTGGAAATCTCTTTTCGATACGAACCAAACAGTTCTGGTTTTAGGAGAATCCGACGGTCGGATCTCCCGTAACATCAATTTGAAGTCAAGGGTCGAAATTCGCGAACGGTCGCGGTGCGGCGCGTACTATTCAGCCCATTAATATATATAATATATATATTATATATATTTCATCGATTTCCATTTAAAATGTATTTTATAAATCGTTTGAAATTCGTTTTAAAAACGATTCCAACTTCATTTTCAATTTTAAATCAATACTGAATATTTTATATCATTATATAATATAAATGATAATATTTTCAAAATATCAGATTTTGAAATCGTTTTCTTTTCGTATTCATTATAAAAATGAATAAAATCGATATAAATATCGTTCGCGTCAAAATGGCGCATATCTCATCAACACGGCTTCATTTATTTCGATATTTCCGTGTCCATCCAAAATCATATTTTAATCCTTTACTGAATATTATTTTAAAATACTCCTTATTTTAAAATATTTGTTATTTTAAAATATTCGTTCTTTCTGAATTAGAATCAAACACAGTCAATTACCATATAATGTTATTTATATGGATTTCATACAACACATGTGTACAACAATCATGATAAACAATAATCCATCATTCAGAGTGCACTGCACAACTACATGAGCATTAAATATAAATAATTAACGCTTCCAACGGTCTGTAAACCAATCGATTGACATACAACTAAACAATTGGGATTAGTGTATGTCAAATATCATCCCAATACCCGTGTGGGGATTCCATCAACACACACAGATTTTATTTGTGCAGTTGGGCGATGTGTAAAATATATCGTCCCAATCCATATCAGTTAATCGGGTGTACATAAACAAATCGTCCGATTTGTATATGAATATTCATTTTCATTTCAGGAGAATTTTATGTCGTTCATACATACGTTAAAAATTATGTTTTTAACGATAAAATTTTTTATTCAATACATGAATATTTTATACAGTTCATTTATACAATAAAAATGATATTTTTATTGTTTTAACATTTTATTCAGCACATACAATCAACAAACACAATACAGTCCATTCAATCTAAACAAACAATCATGGTTTGTACAATAAATAGTGTCGGGTGCTGCTAAGCACCGTCTACATCCTAGTATACATTTAACTGTAAAGTAGTTTGAGTGAGAAAGAGTTCTCACTGTCGGTTTCCACTCCGCCAGTTTTATTTTTGAATTTCTGAATAGTTTGAATTTGGACTGGCCTGAAATTCTTATTTGCTCCATTTCTGTCCCAGTCAGTTTCATTACGTAGTGTTCGGCGAGACAAGTCTATCGCATTTTGTTTTGTCCGATTTCGACCTCGTATCAAAAAAATACGATCAAACAAGTTTTAATCACATAATTAGATAATTAATTAATTACGTTTAACAACCGTTGCTAATCCTCCTTCCTCATCGTCTCCTTCCAGCCGATTAAACGAACCCGAGTTCTCCACCAACACCCAAAATTGCACAGCCCTTGGAGCATGTAACCGACGATCGGAATTTGCCACAAGGTAGCCGCCTCCACCTCCTCCCCATGCCATGAACGGCGTGGAGCTTGGAGCTCCGATCAGCCCCAAAAACGGGCGCGACTGGCGCCACTTCTGGCTCGAATTGCGAGCCGCTCAGTCCATTAAAATTCTTCTAGTTGGTGTTGATTAGAAGAGCTCGGATTGCTCAACGATTTCGTGTATTGGGTTTCTGAAATCATTGAACAAATTGAGCGTAATTTGAGGATGAAATTCGAACGTTTTTAGCCCATCGAAGAAGACTGGCGGTGGCTCTGGCTTATGAGGAACTAGGGTTTCTAAAATGAGGGTTTATATATTTATAATAATATTTATTTATTTATTTATTAAAAAACGAATTTCCGTAGAAGAAAGCCAAATTAAACCCAACGAATGTCGCTCCTAGCCAATTACCTCCATTCTGAACACAATGGGATATGTTTCATAAGCCAATTCGACTGGTTCAGTCAGTTTTTCTCAAAATTAAAATATAAATCAATATATATTGAATTTAAACGTACATTTTAATTTACCGGGGCCACATACTGACTCCAAAAATTTCAGAAAAATAAATCTAGCTATGTTTTGACGATACGGTCCTAACAAACCAAATTTCATCGAATTTGGAGACCGTTTGAAAAATTGTCGTTTTCCAGTCGATTAAATTCAACTAAAATTGGTCAAACACGTTTAAATGCGCCATGCTCGCATATTAGTTCCAAAAATTATGAAATTTGGAATCTATCAATAATTTGACATTCCAGATCCAAAAAAAGTGGTTTTGTCGAAAACGGAGGTCGTTTGCGAAATGGCTATTTTTAAGGGCTTTATATTATTTAAAATATATATAAATTCCATAGCAACTATTTAGAATTTTAAACTAGACATAACTTCCAATTTATAAAACAAAATCTCAGTTTATTACAATCATTAGAAAGATATAGTTAAACAGATTCTAACGTTTCTTGTTTCGTCCAATTCTGACTTATATTGAATTCTATATATTCATTCAAAGTAAGAAATCGAATTTTCAAACTACCGCGCTATTTCAGGCTCGTTTTATAATTAAAATAAATTTATTCGTTCTAACTTCGTTTAAAATAAATTTTTAGTCGTTATTATTTAAAATAAATCATTTTAAATATTCCAAATCCATTAAAATAGCTAAAATAAAAAATTTAAATTGGTTCTGATTTTCCAGGTTGTTACAATTTACATGCAGGAATTATTACTGAAGACTGTACAGTTTAAGAGCTTCTAGAGATTCAGAATTCAGAAATGATTCAAGACTCATGAGTAACCAAGATTTCAAGAGTTCAAGATAAATATAGTAATAGAGTCTATTTTACGTAAGGCTATGAATAACACTTCAGGTCCTAATTCGAATTTAAATTCAAATTCTGATTTTCAATTTCTAATTTCAAATTTTATTTTCAAATTCTATCTTCAATGTCTATCTTCTCTATTTTATTTTCTTACGTTACTTTGATTTTAAGTTTAAGTTTTATAAGTTTATACTTTATATTTATATAGTTTTAAAATCTATAATTTTATAAATATGTTTATATAGTTTATATTTATGATTCCATATGTTTTTTTACTTTATAATATTCATTTACAACACTATTAAATCCAACTTATACTGTACTACTTATCTATAATGAAATAATTTCGACGAAACAGGTTAGTAATTTAAATCGCTGCAATTACTATAATTACTATAATTATAGATAGATAAATTACTATAAAATCTGACTTATAGATAAGTAGTAATTGTTTCTTCCTCATCAATTGTACATATTTTCTATAATGAAATCGCTCCAGTGTTGCATATTAAATTTAGTTGGCCCATGTTTCTTTCCAATAAAATTGATTGCTTACAACTTCTAACATTTATTTTTTATTTTCTACCTGCATATCTTATTGGTGAGTCATAATGGGAGATCCAACAGGTAGCTAATACATGTGGTTTTTTGTTTTAGTCTGTATTCTTTAAGTCTATTTTGCTTGATGCTAACAAACTACAACATACAATGCATTCACCAAGGTTTGATTTTAAAACATATTTGTTAATCCTCCGTGGTAGTGACTTACAGTGGAACTGACGATAAAATATATTCACTTTTCTCAAGTATGTTTCGAGCAACATTTTTCAGTTCCGTCCATTATTTGCTTTTTTGACAGAAATACATGAACTAACAATATTGCTCAATACATTTGAAATGTTCCTTTTTCCTTCATTTTTTTTTCATTTATTGAATCGAGCCATATTCAAGTACAGATGCAAGGTAAAAGGAATTCTAAAGGGCATTTCACATTCTCTAAATTCAAATTTTCCTTTTATAAAACTTAGTTTGTTTTTCTTTCAAGTTATTAAGTGGCTGTTGCTTTTCAATTTATTTTTCTCTACTACCAATTTGAACGTACATAATTGAACCACTTTAGATTGTTATTGCGCAAGTAGCTTCAGATATCATGAACATAGCTTAAAACATTTTATCTTTATCTGCTATTTTGCCCTCGAGTTTTGAAAGATTTAGGTATTTGGCTTTTGTTGTTAACTTAGTTGCAGTTTAGTCCTATGTTTCTATCAAAATCATTTACTTTTCTGATCCATTAAGGGTTCTTACGAGTTCTCTCTCCATGAGCTTTAGTGGGTAAAAGTAATGATTCCTGATCCAATGCAAGTTGCTGCTATTGATCTACCTATTCCTCTATTTACAATCCTTGGAAACATTATCAAGTGAGATTATTATTATGAGGTACTTTGCGATTTCGTGTTATTAAATGTATTCATGCTCTGATGGTTCTATAATTTGGTTAAAATATGGACAAAGTAGGTTCTTTATGTTACATCTTCAGTTAATGGAAATTTTAACATCCTCTCTTTGTGTGTATATGGAATATAATATACTCTAATATACTTAATATGAAAGCTGACAATTGACATTTTAATAGGGGATCAAAGTAATAATTTGTGGTGCTACAATTATGGAAGGATAAAATCAATATAGAGGAAACATATCAGATCAATTAGATAACCCAAGATAACATAGACCGTTACTACAAGAGAAATAATCATAAAATAGGAAAATATCTTTTTATACCAACAATACTTATTGTAGTCTATCAAAGGATAATAACTTTTAATCGTGAAAAGGGAAATGAAAAACACTTAATAATCTTAAATTTGTAACGCTTTCCTCCATTGTCTAAAACATACCGAATGAATTTTAAATGGAAATTAACACAAGCACTAACTTAATGCCAAACAAACTACTAAAAAGGGAACTAAATTGAGGCAAATTTGTAATCTTTGAGAAGATATTCTTCTATTTACCTGAAATCCGATGAACGGACGTTGAATGGAAATTTTGGTTAAGTTACATGATGCAAAAATAAAATATATAATGGCTATATTACAACAAATTAGAGCAATATTTTAAAGAATAGAAATTGTTTTAGTTTTATCGTATCAATTACTTTATGGATCAAGTGATTAATTGGTCATGCTTTTAGTTATACCCATGTGCATAATTATGTACTAATGATATGGATGAACTGTCTACTTGCTTATCTTCGTAATGCAAGTGGTATTAATAAATATTTTCTCCATTCTCCTCTAAATTTAGTTGGATCAATCTGTGGTAAATCTCAGATCCGTTAAGGAAGCCCAGGATTTCTCTCTTCTTCATTCTTAGGCGGATAATAGTAATGGCTCCCAATCCCAGGAAAATTATTATGGCTTATTTGCAATCATTGGTAACATGTTCAAGCGAAAATATTATTATGAGGTACTCTGTGATTTCATGTTATCAAATGTATTCATGTAGTAATGGTTTCATTATATGGTTAAAATATCGACAAAGTAGAATCTTTATGTTTTGTTATTACATCTTCAATTAATGAGAATCTTACTGACCATAATTTTATCTTTGGTTTTGCAATTCATGTTTACAATGCTTGGAAAACATGGTCAGTATGGATTCTTCTTTCTCATAACCTATGCTACTGTCGGTTTTGTTGATAGTTTTACATTTTATTGGGTTTCACTTTTATTTTTGGTACTTGAGTGCTATTTCATTTATAAAATATTGCATTGTTGTATTCACCTCCATATTTAACAAAGCATAATCATAAGAGCATATTTCATTGGTTCAATCTATTCACATGCACTTTAGTTGATTTTAATTTATAAATCATATTAAATAATTTTGCATTGTTGTTTACTATATCAATATGAAACTTCTTAATGGTTAATTTTGTGAAATATCATGTGACACAAAAGGCTTATAATAGTTGTAGAAATAAGCAACAATTTTGGCGTATGGGATTTGGATGAGGGTGAACATGGTAGCTTCAATCGTATTAAAAAAACGTCCTCGATTGATAAGAAACATAAACTAGAGTCTTATAGAAAAACTACGTCTGATATTTTAAATTATTTAATTTTATTACGTGGATTCAACTTTATAGGTTTTTAATTAACATGGTGCATATGATTCAATCATATGAAGTGGTGAAAAGGAGCAGTCAAAAGTATTCATGAAATTTTCTTTGATAGCCGACGATGAGTATCATCTCTCCCTAGGTAATTACGTTTAATTAACTGTATCAATTTTGATAACTATTTAGTTATTTAACTTCTCTTAATTAATAATTGTTAAGAGACGTATAATACTTTATTTGCCACTACCTTGAAATTGAAATTTTAACTTCTTAACTTGACTAAACTACATAATTTTACTCTTTAGGACAAAATGTATGTACTTTACCATGTGATTGTTTCATTTCTCATCTTCACCACCCATGATCAGCATGGTATTTATCTGATACTTTTGGTCTATTGGCATGTTGCTTACTTTTTAAATTTCATGGTTGTTCATGTATTACAGAGAGATGTTTAAATACTTTATAAAGGAAGAATCAAGCATACTGAAAAACCTCATTGACTAAAACTGCACCATCTACATTAAGCTAGACCTTCTTAAGTACATCTAAAACCTGATATCAATTGATTTGTCACTTTTACACTCTTCATTTACATCAAAATGGATAGGAAAACTTCTTTAAATACAATAAAAATTATTGCTATCATAATTAAATATACATTTAAGGTTTATTTATGTAACAAATGAATATGAACTTGGTTGAATAATTAAAACAAAACTTATAAATGAAATCTCATTACTTTAGGTCTTGATGGATGAAATACTTTTTTCTCCATAAACGATTTGAAATATTGTTTTTACTTCAGATACATAACATGATTTATTTTTGCCATCAAATGTTTCATATTCGATGTCATTTTATTGCATGGTTACGGTTCTTTACAGGAAGTTTATATTATGTTTTTGAATTATCCAGGCTTGCACTTTATTCTTTGTAAATCACAAAGTATGCATTGTGAGATGATACATAGTACATGTAATTTTTCTTTTTCCAGTATTTATGGGACTGTTGGCAAAGAATTGATTGAGACTATTCATTTTTTGTGAAATTAAATTATATACTGTACGATTAACTTACTAGAGATTAAAGGAGCTAGCTAATTTAAGTGGAAAATTGTTGTTCCTCCACTACGTCACAGATGACCTACTACAACGAAAATCCATGGTGTTGCTAACTATAATGTTTCCATAGCTATGATGTTTTTTGTCTGTTGCAACGCACGCTTCAATGTGTTAGCATAGATATCAACCATGTGTTGCAGTAACCGGGTGAATAAAATTATTAGTCCACGTTAACACGATCCAACGGTCCATGTTAGCGATCCACGAGAAATAATGTTTACGGCGGGAAACAAAAACAATCCGGCAAAACACTTAACAAAATATTCACTCAACCTCTCAAACACTAATTCTCAAACAAAATACTCCGCCGCTCAACCTCTCAAACAATCACTCTCAGGTTCAATTAGGGCTTAATTGGGGTTCGATTAGGACAAGTTCGAGTTCAAGTTCAGTTAGGGCTTTGGTGTTTCAATTAGGTCTTCAATTGAGGTTCGTTTGGGTTTCAAATTTCAGTTAGGGCTTCGATTTAATCTGCTGCTTAAGGTATCACTCAATGTATATTTCAATATTTTCTGATTTATTGTTGTGTTGCCTAATTTACTGATTTACTTGTGCGTTCTGGTGTAATCATATTCCTGATTCTATTATTGTGTTTGTCTTTGTCCTTATAGTCATGGCTAAATGATATTGGTTTATGTTATTCGTTTGTCAATTAGTGATGAGCAACGAGGAAAAACTATGGGCAGAACTTCCTAAGTTCAGTGAACAATACACCAGTGGAGTGAAACTTTTTATTCGAAATACTTTTTCTAGATTCGCGGTAGGTGATGAAATCACATGCCCTCGCAAAAAGTGTCATAATCGCAAGTGGCATCGTCAAGAGGTATTCCACGACCATATGATTTGGAATGGTCCATCTGAATTGTACGTGAAATGGATTTTTGAGGTTTCCTGTTTAGATCCTGAAAGAAGCGATAACGATATGGATTGTGAAGCAGAAATAAATTTTGGAGATAATCTCGATGAGATGTTGCAATGTACTTGTGGAAATATGTAGAACAATGAATGTATATCTTCTGATGGATCAAATGGAATAGATGTCGATGCTAGAAAATTTCATCAATGTGTTCAAGAAGGAAAGCAGCCATTATATCCCCGGTGTACTAAATTTTCGCGATTAAGTTTCATTGTCAGGCTTTATTCTTTAAAATGCCTACATAGAATCACCGAGTCTGCATTCAGCGATTTATTAGAGTTGATAAAAGAAGCTTTTCAACAAGCCCACATCCCTTTATCTTTCAATGCTACCAAAATATCATTAAAGATTTGGCCTCATTACCAAAGAATACATGCATGTCCAAATGACTGCATGCTATATTGGGCAGAAAATGAAAAGGAAAATAAATGCAAAACTTGTTGTTTTACAAGGTGGGTTATACCGGAAAAGAAAGTGGCTATTGACAATGATCCAGAGAAGCGGAATCACAAAGTACCAGCAAATGTGATGCGTTATTTTCCACTAAAACCAAGGCTGCAAAGGATGTTCATGTCCACGGAGTACGCAAAACTTATGTTATGGCATGCAGTGGGAAAAAAAATGATGGAAGACTTCGACATCTAGCTGACGGCGAGGTTTGGAAGACGATGGATGCCAATTATCCTCATTTTTCATCTAAAAACAGAAATATCAAGTTAGGAGTAGCATCTGATGGATTCAGTCTTTTTCGTACGGTGACAACACAGCACATAGCCTATCATATTGGTAAATTATAATCTTTCACCTTGGTTATGCACGAAGATAGAAAATTTGATACTTTCAACCCTTATCCCTGGTCCAGAGTCTCCTAACAATTACATTGATATCTACATGCAGCCTCTTATCGCAGAATTAAAAGAATTATGGGATCTTGGCATACAAACTTATGATGCCTTCACTGGTGATAATTTCACATTACGTGGAAGCGTGTTATGGGAGTTACCTTGAGATGAGGGCTGCCATATTTGAAGTGACAAACAAGGAGAAAGAAATATTTTGCTCGGTGTTGGAGAATGCTAAACTGCCTTATGGTCGTGCAGCTAATATCAGCCGGTATGTAAACAAGAAAGAGAGGAAAATTGCAGGGTATAAGAGCCACGATGCTCATTTTATTCTCCACTACTTGCTGCAGTTTACTGTGAAGAAATCTGTAAAACCTGAAGTTGCAATACCTATGATAAGATTAGGTGCATTTCTGAGTAGTCTTTGGAGTAAAATTATCGATTTGGATGATCTCAAGAGGCCACAAAAGGAAATTGTGGAAATTCATTGTCAATTTGAGATGATATTCCCAAATGCTTTCTTCGATACAATGGTGCACTTGCTGGTTCATTTATGCAAGGAACTTGAATATGGTGGACCTGCACATGTTCGCTTTATATTTCCTACTGAGCGTTATCTTTGTAAACTGAAATCATATGTTCATAACAAAAGTAAACCTGAGGTGTCCATTGTTGAAGGTTATCTTGCAGAAGAATGTTTGATATTCTGTTTAAGGTTCTTAGGTGGCGATGGAGCAGGAAAAATGCAATTTGAAACCTGCCCACAGAATCTGGAATATCCTATTGGCACAAGAAAAAACAAAGATGGAAAAGTATTCATCTTAAAAATTCTATCTGGACGGAATCTCACCGTTACGTTCTATTCAATTGTGGTAACGAGGAAATAGAGAGTTTACTTGAGTAAGTTTTAAGTTTGATTTTTATTTTAGTAAGTATTGAAGAATTAGAAAATTTGTTTCTATCTTTTATTAACCAAGTCTTTATGCTAGGAAACATCGAGCTTTAATTGATGGCCATGCATCATCAAAAAAATATAAAAGAGAGAGAGAGAACGCAGTGAAGAATTTTGGAAGTGGTTAAAGGAAGAGGTTGGGAAAAAGGAGGACATTTCAAAAGAAGTACAACTGTTTTCAATGGGCCCTCTTCGAATAACTAGGAGGTTTACTGGGTATGTTATCAATGGATACAGATTTTATACAAGGTTCAGAGATGCCAAATGTACAACACAAAACAGTGGTATATTTTTGACAGCCTTGACTACTAGCTTTGCAAGTTCGAAAGATCAAAATCCATTGGTTGGTGAAGTTAATTACTATGGATCAATTGAAGAAATATTAGAACTAGATTATTGGGGAGAATTTAGTGTGGTTTTATTTTAAGTGTTTTTGGTACCAAGAAGAGAAAGATTTATATGGGATGACTCGTGTCAATTTTAATCGATAGTGCTAGAAATTTGATCCTTATGTTGTGGCTTCACAAGTACAACAGGTGTTTTATATAGAATATCCAATTGATAAGATGTACCATTATGTTATCAATAAATTGTCGAGCGACTGGTGTGAAAACATACGAATGGATCGAGCTCTCCATTTTTGATCTCCACCTGAAGACTTTCAATCGTCTTGCGTATCCCTTTCTCGTGGACCCTGAAAGTAGCATTAGCTTTCGGTTTGGTTTGCTTCTTCTTCACTTTGTTACTGAAATCGATGTAGTCAAAATTTTCATGCAAGGAGTCTAGTATAGAACCACTTGATCGAGTATGAAGCCTGTCACCCACACAGTTTCCTTCTAGAACCTTGTGTCCCTCCTCATTTTCAAAGGTGGCACAATCACTTTTATTTCTAATAGGTGCTTCAACCAAGCCTGGAGTTGCACCAACAACTTCATGTCTAACTTCAACATCACTCAATATGTCAACATAACCCATAACATTCGATACCACATTTCTCTCAGCAGGACTACTAGAGAACGCATTAAGAAAAGTTGTTGCACTTACATTTGAGTTCGGAAAAGCACGCGAAAGCAACTCACTCACCTGCAACTCACTCACCTGTCCAATTTCACCTTCCTCACATTCTGCAATATCATCATCAACTATTTCTTCTCCTGAAACACCCCACATCCATTAATGTCACTCACAAAGGGAATGCATTAACTTCAGTGAAGCATTATAGGTAAAAGATGCAGATAAATTACAAGACAGACAAATAAAGCAGCGGAAAATAAAGTCATTTTATAAACAATGTGGTTCTGTCAAGCTTTTACAACAAATGTCTCAATCATACTTAAAAGTAATACATTAAACTTTTGTCTTAAATCAAAAACCTCTAAGTATAAAAGAAGCATAAAAATAATAATGATATTCCCCAATAAAGCATGAACCAACCATAGCAGTGAGAGAGAGAGTCCAAAGCAATACATTGACTATCTTCGAGCTTGGAAAGAAGAACGGTCCAAACTAAGCTGAGCTATTCCCTCCCTGACTACCCAGGGGGGAAATGAAAGGAAAGAGGCGAAACAAAACTAGGTCAGACATAAGTCTGGTAAGTCCAGTGACTTTCAGTATGTAAGCAGGTAAAAGTAACATGACATGAATAAACTGAATATAAGACAATACTGTGATAACAAGGATAACAAAATAACATAAGATTAGCATAGAAATGATAAGGCAAGATAGACTGAAATCCGCTTCTACTCTTTCTCTGCTTCGCTACTACCCTGTTATTCAGATTTCTATATCTCTGCACCACCTAACCAGTGTCCCAAAAGAAATTTGCATAAAATGGTAATAAGATAATATGATCTCAATCCCCGCAATTGTGGTAGCCTTCAGGTGTACATCGATTATGAGGATTCACCTCAATCTGCCTAATTGCCATGAATATGCTCGATGTATCCTTACTACCCTATCGATCGGCTCCCTACTTGTGTTAACTTTCCTTGTGTCTGTGTCAATCGACCGTCACTTGTGTGTAGATACCCTGTGCTGGTCCCACCATAAGGTGTGTCAATCCTTATGATAACAACCCGACACGAATCAAGATGCACAGTGTATAACTACTGGTACCCAATGCCTGCTTTTTCCCACTCCGGAGTACGTGCACGCCCGTAATCTGTCGGAACCTGCACTGACGTACCCCCTGCCGCTGCCTTGACCGCTTATAATCAGCTCAGTAATTGTGCCCCACCCTGCCTAGTTCAGGGTACCATGATACATCTATGTGGGTTACTGCTGAAATGGGTCCCCGTTACCAGGGTTTCTTACTGGTTAAGTTTGTGGGCATATATTTACTAATATTACCCACCAACCCGATATGTACTTAACCCTCCCACCGATTCAAGCATGTTTATTTAATGGTTAAGTTTGTGGGCCTATATTTACTAATATTACCTACCCGACTTGATATGTACTTAACCCTCCCACTGATTCAAGCATGTTTATTTAATGGTTAAGTTTGTGGGCCTATATTTACTAATATTACCCTCCCAACTTGATATGTACTTAACCCTCCCGCACATTATGTCATATTGGTTAAGTGTTGTCCATTCATGTTAACTTAACCCACCCATTCATCATGTCATGTTGCTTAAGTGTTTCTTGTTAACTTAACCCTCCTCACTTATCATGTTGGATTGGTTAAGTGTTTCCTATTAACTTAACCCCGTTCGTTCATCAAGTTATATTGGTCAAGCGTTTCTTGTTAACTTAACCTCACGTGTTCATCATGTTGTATTGGTTAAGTGTCATCAATCAATTCAAGTTAACTTAACCCACCTACTTGTCATGTTACTTTGGTTAAGTGTTGCCTTCTTGTGTTAACTTAACCCTACCACAAATCAAGTAATATTAGTTAAGTGTTTTCTTATTACTTAACCCTACCCATTCATCTTGTTATATTGGTTAAGTGTTTCTCATTAACTTAACCCTAGTCATTCATGTTATATTGGTTAAGTGTTCTTATGAACTTAACCCTAGTCATTCATCTTATTATATTGGTTAAGTGTTCCTATGAACTTAACCCTAGTCATTCATCTTATTATATTGGTTAAGTGTTCCTATGAACTTAACCCTAGTCATTTCTTAGCATGTCTTGTTCATTAGCATTAATTGATTTTTTAATGCACCAACCTCTCACATTAGATATGTGTTGTTGCGGTTACTGGATGTGCTGGGCGGTTCCGGGCTGTTTTACACCACAACTCAATCTAACCTCAGGTTTTTCTTGGGCATGATGCACTAACCTCTCACATTAGATAGGTATTTTTGTGGTTACTGGATGTGCCGGGCGTTTTCGGGTAGTTTTACACCATAACTCAATCTAACCTCGGGTTAGGCATGTTCATCTTTAATTTACACATTTACCATATATACCCAAATCTAGATTTTACATGCTAATTACCAAATTCACCAAAACTAGTCATGTTCCAATTCCCAAGTTATGCCCAACAAATTCCAATTCCAAGTTATTAATCAAAATTGGCTATACCCAATCTTCCCATATTTTCAATAATAGCCATGTTCCAAAATCACTATATACACTAGGCTTGGCGTTCCAACTAACAGTTATGCCCAATCTATATTTAATATTCTATTTTTCAGCTTATGCCCAAAACTAGATTTTCATGTCAAATTACATACTTTGTCGTTCATGCCAATTCTAGGTTCAATATGTCAAATTACATATTCCATAATTCATGTCAAATTTCCCCAAATTTCATCTTAACAGTCATACCATGTCAATTTTCATGTTATACCCAATTACCCCCGCATTCATAGCGTACGTATTTTGAGATTCAACTCAAGATTCATAAAGTAAGCGGAGAAACAATATGGAACATAAGAGGCATAAGAATAGGCAAAGAACTATTGGTCCAATAAATTTGATATACCAAATTGACAAGTTTTGCATAGAATACATTGCAAGCATATAGATATGATATGAATATCATTATGAACCATCATAGACGTATAGGTTTGACAAGAGTTATATCATGAACTTAAACAGGATTACAATTCCGATATACAACAAGGATAGATATGATTGGACCAATTCCATAGTCAATAATGATTCCCAAAGGCATATACAAGCACGGATTCAAATGAAAGGATTACTTACATCAGGCATAAATCTAATGGATTCGATTTGAATAACATCGCAGACATAAATCTAATAGATTAGATTTGAATAACATCGCAGGCACAAATCTGATAGAAATAGATAGGATAAATCTAAAAGGATTATCTCATAAACAGGTATAGCTTTTATTCAGATTATTACATGCCAAGAATTTCAATTAAGAATTCACATCTAAAAGTAACTTGAACTTACAGAAAAAGAATAGATATTGTATTCTGGGATCTGATTTCTGAATTCGGGTATGTTAATCCTTTGATGTAGACTATCGATTCTCTAATTTAGATTTGATTTGAGGTTTCTAACTTGATTTCTAGTTTAGAGAAGACTGGAGGCTATTCGAGGTTGAAGAGGGACAGCATGACGACTCTTAGAACAAGATTATGTGGTCTTAGGGTTGAGGTTTGGATTGTTTATATAGAGGTTTAGATTAAGATAGGCCGTTAGATTAACCTAGGAGTAAGCAGGACCATCCAGACCAAAAGGAACTATCCAGAAACTGCCACATATGCCCTAGTAACTCAGCAAAGGTTCAGAAATCGTCACAGTTTGGATCTGCCCGAGGGGGTAGGTCGACCCCTAGGTCGACCTGTATAGGGGAGGTCGACCCCCTGGTCGACCCCCTAGTCGACCTGGCCTGGGGCAGGAAAAATTCCGCCTAGCCCGCTTCTTTGTTTGAATTTCGAATTTTGAATTTTAAACGTGAGCTGTTTTAATTTATTTAAATCCTGAAACTTCTGAAGGCCATAACTTCCTCATACGGAGTCCAATTCACGCAACTCGGACTCTATCTCAAGCAGAATTCTGAGACGAACGTAATGGCGTAACCCATTTCCCTTAATTCTTCTCTTAAAAATTAAGTATACTTTGATTTGTTACTTTAATATTCTCAGAAATTACGGGGTGTTACATCTCCACTCATAACGTTAAGGACATAAAACTTATTGTTAATTGGGTCAACTTCACTTAAATTTCCATTTCCTTTATCCATATCCATTTTCTGGTTTGCTCCAACTGCATCATTTATCTTCCCAACCACCTTCCTCCAAGCAGTGTTAGTTCTAGCCTGTGATCCTGCACCAATTCTCGCATTACCCTTAACCTGTTCATTTATCCCAGTTTTCTCAGTGCGAACTTTATCCTTATCCTTCCTAGTATTTTTCCTGGCTAGATCCTCTTTGAATTTTTCACAATTAATGGTTGAATGCCCAAAACAGTCGCATTTAACGCAAATTGAAGGTCTCCACAAATAGGTAATGTATACAGTTTGTTCATTACTGTCAGGCAGTAACACTTGGAATTCAACCGGTAACTCATCATGAGGGGTAACCTCAACCATACATTTTGTGAACTCGAGACGATCAAGCTTCTTTGTATTTAGATCCATATAAAGAAATTTTCCTACATGCATAGCCAACCAACATATTCCCTTTTTAGACAACCATATAAGGGTAAATTTGCGAGCTTAATCCACATAGGTACCGATGTAATAGATTTATTCATATCCCCTAAACTAGACATCCAAGGTCGAACAATGAAGATTTTATTTTGAATCAGCACAGGGACAGCCTGCAATATCCTTTCCCGATCTTCTATTCTATCAAAGGAGAAAAAGAAGACCTTACCAGTCGATATGATCTTGATACCTCCCGACGGCTTCCAGTGTTTTTTCAGATGAGATGTGACCGCTGTATAAGAAAGTGGGTGATCCAGAAAGTGTCCAATTAGATACTCGTTCCATTGCTTGTCAAAGGCTTCAAAATTTTAGTTGGTTGGTTGCATGGCTTTCCCTTTGAATATGAGTTTCATCGGCGGAGGAGAGTAAGAACCCGCATTTTGTGGTTCAGATTCGAAAAGTGAAGACCATTTCTTGTTTGGTGGAGGAGATGGAAAACTAGGGTTTGTGGTCGATGGGAGAGTAGGTGGATTTGGTATCGAAGGTGGATCCGGAGGTGGAGGGGTAGGAAGAGGAGGTCTGATTTGGAGAGACGGCGCTAGGTGAAGGTTAATTTGAGAAGGTGAGAGGCGAGAGGACAAGGATGGGCGAATCAATTAGCATGTTATTGCTATTCTCCTCCCAGTTCAATGAAACAGTGATAATAAGGTCATTAACCGGTGGATAAAACGAAGCAACTCACAAGCTGGGAACCTAGGGTTTCCATTTTTAGAAACTTAAAAGCATGTGCTCTTTTTCGTGTTTCCTCAAATAGAAGCGTGAGACAGTCGCTTGCTACACATACCGACCGAAGCTGATGGAATGTGGCAGGTGGGAAATCATGACGCTGCATTTTTACAGACTTTGTGTCTTTTCATCATTACACACATATAGGCTTTGTGTTTTTGTACGTCAAAATGAAGATTCAGCACAGAGTTGTGTCTTTTCAGTTCATTTTTTATTGCTTTCACATTTTTATCTTTTTACAAAAATGCTAGTTCTCTCTGTCTTCATGCATCTTTATAGAAATATTTATAAATACAAGCGAACAAAAAATGTGTACAAGGCTTAGACACAAAATATACACGTGCCTTAAAAATGTTCAGTTGCATTTATCGCACAAAAACATACATCAAATATTAACAGGGAAGAGACTTATGTAGCAGATACTAACACATGAATCTATCTTTTGTTACTTACACTGGAAAAAAGCAGAAACCAAAACGTTTTTGCGATGACACGTGTCTTCTTTCGTCCTTTACGCTTTCTAAATCTTGACAGTTCCTTTCGTGTTTGGTCTTTCCCTAACCGCACCTTTCCCATGCACCATTCTCTATCGCCTGCCTGTTCTCGACATTTTTGATGCTCTTCCTCCATTCCTACTATCGCGTCAACCGTAACTGGTAATCTATTAACCCTAATTTTGTTTCGCAATGATTTGAATGTAGTTATTTAGGGTTTAATTAATGTAGTTCTTGATTTGAATGGAGCTATAGATCTGAATGTGACTTTTTTTTCTGATTTGAATTTGCTTAATTGGGGCTGAAATGAAATTTTTGTTGTGGTGATATCCTTTTTCATATATTTGCTGAAATAGTTCTGAATTTGTTCAAATGGCAATGGATCTGCTGAATGAATTAACAATGGATCTTCTTAAATTGTCATTAATTGATCATTTTTGCAGTAGAATATTATTTTATCAAACAACATTTATCCCTATTAAGAGATTGACAGTTGCTGTTTGTGCCGTTAAAATTGCTTAAAGTTACACTTATTTGTTTCAATCGGCAACAAATTACGACCACCGTTCCTTGCGATCGATAACTTCCTGTGGATCGTAATGAAGAAACTATCAATTGCATCATTACAGTCGGCAGCAAGCTACCGATCACAACAAACAGTGGTTGGAAATTTGACACCGGTAGAAAAAGAACAATATTTGTGTATTTTTCAATGAATTTCTTGGCGCAAATAGCAACGCTTAATTAATACGTTATACGTCTTTTTATTACTATTCAAATAATTGCCAGAATACTTATTTGGGTGCTAACACCCCTGAACCCCCATGTTTTTTCGTACTGTAACATCAACAACGTCAATTCCTGATATAGGCAAACAGAAACCAAAACGTTTGTATAGCGCCCTCTGCCCTTTTTTATTTCTACGCCCTTTTCAAAACTGAATAACCACCGATCAGATGGTACAACAAACAACTGTCCTTTCAAATTTTTATGCCATTTCCGGAATCGATAAACCAAAATCACATGATACGTTTTCCACATTCCCCACCCTTACAGCGCAACCGCCAGAACAAACCGCTGTTAGCAGTTCAAGCAAAACACGAATTTCAACATATTTCTTCCTGCCACATAATCCGACTACGGATGCACACCGCGATGCTACTCTCTCCCCGCCGCGCCACAACGTATGGAAGTTAGGGTTCTGAAGGTATGTCATTTTCCCTAATGTTCTTGATATTGGGGAGTTCGCAATTTGATCCCTGTAAAGATCGGTTTTTCTAGTTCAACTCCTACTGACTTTCTCGACTCTTATTTGTGACTTTTAGTTCAGTACATTTGACGAACAGTTTTTTATGTTCGACACTAATTACTGTGAATTATGCCTCTCTTATGTACTCATTTGAACCACCTTCTGTTATTGTAAATGATTACAAGGTGGATGAGATTTTTCCATCTAATAACTAACCTATCAATTACCAAAGTACAATCAGAGTAAGTGCTTATATGATTGTTATATAACGTTATGCATTCACTAAAGTAGGTGCCTCCTTTGTCAAATACTATCTTATACTAATTTTGCTTCCCTGGGATTTAATGTATTAGTTGGAATTAGAAACAGTATGCAGTTATATCTATTTATGCATTATTTATGTTCACAGTTCACGGTGTGAATAAAAATTCAAACCCCTGGAAGATTCCCCATTTTTTGGCCAATACACTACTTTATTTCCACTTTATTTTACTGTTCAATGCTATACCTTTCACTACCTCTTAACTTTGACTTGGAATCAAGTCAGTCTGTTTATGTCCACTTTTTCTTCTGCATATAACTATACCATAAAAGGCAATGTTCGAGATAAATACAGTAAATTTTTTACAAGCTTATTTAAAATGAACAAACAGGACGTGTTTACGTAATTGTAGAGTAAAATAATTTTTCATTATGCCTTTACCGGCAAAAAAAATCCTTCCTTTTATCTTCAAGTACAGAATTTTCACTTGCTTAAAACAGGAACACATACACGTTTTTGGTTGTTTGCATCCGGTCTCCCTTGCATTTACCTTTTTGTGTCCCATATTTATGCCTGGTTGTTCATCAGACCGGCATCAATTTATATTTGTTTTGCGATGTTAACCAACTTGATATGTATTGCCCTTTCAGTCTAACCAAACAATTGCACACTTTACCCAAGACATCTGCAATGCCACTATTTACTGAGATAAACCCTCTTATACATTAATTTCTCCTACATGACATTTCTTTTTTATGTATTTAAAATATGCAGCATCAGATGCATTCATTATTGTCATTTACAGTTTCAGGTCTTGCTGAATTATGCATTGCAGTTCAGTATTTCACAAATGCGCACACATACACCCATTTTATTTATAAACACACAATAGATATGTACACAGAGGGAGTGGTACACATACGTAGTTGTATACTTTTTCTATATAATTTTTCAGTATCTTCCTAACATGCTTTCTAAATGTGTTTTGTTGATGATTAGTTAACCATTGGTCTTCCAAATATATTGGACTTTGTTAATGAAACACAAGGAAAAGATATAGAAGACAAGGGATCAGGCACAAACCTACTATAGTGATACAGATAACTTCTTTGTCACAAAGAAAAAAAATTGACTTTCATGGTTTGGCTACATAAGTAAAGCTTATATACTTAAAATGTCTGGTAATTTTACTTATTAGGGAATATAAGATTTGGCCAACTGTGGATGATATATTAAAAAGAGCATGATTAGGGCAAACAATCTACATGTTCGTTAGATCTACATAGAAGTTCTAATATAACTTAATTATTATCAAAATTTTGAACGAAGTTCATGGAGACGATAAGCTGAAATTAAAGAATCCTGGTATTGAAGTGTAGGTTACTCTACACAATAAAAACTATATATTATCTATCTATTACTTATATTGGAAAGGAGAAACCACACCTTTACAATAAACAGTAATTTGACAAGTGGCACTCAATCTTTAATTAGGCAAAACGGATATTCACTTATTTATTACTCTGCTTTCTAATCCTAATAACCACTCTTCGAAAAGTGTTTTCCCTTCTACATCTCCATTCTTCCAAAATGGTCTAAATTCATGAAACCCCAACTTTGAGTCAACAAGGATGCTCTCTTCGATATCAATACTTTCACAGTTGTCTTTTCATTTTCTTCAATTTTATTCCCAATTTTCGATTAACTCAATTTATTTTCTAATTAGGGATATTTTTAATTTCATAGTAAATGGTAACCTTGGATATTGGATTCATTATTAGCATTTAGTACTTCACAAAATCCATGGACGGATTTTCTGGACCTGGGGTTCATGACTTCGAATTTATATCAGGTATAATTTTGATAATTATTGTGTCACATTTCCAATCATCAGTTTGTATTAAACGCAATATTAATGTTGATAACTATTTTTTAATGTATTTTGTGAATTGGCGAATATTTGTTTCTTTTGTAATAAATAGAAATTTAAAAGATCGCTTCTGATATTTAATTAGCGTTCCCTTTCAGCATTAGTGATGAATGAACGTTCATTACTTTGTAAACAATTGAAATAAATTTTTTTCTGGCACAACACTATTCCACTATAATCGAGTCCCGGCCTCTTCACATATGTGAGGGAAAGGCTGTGCGCACTTATCGACCACCCCCAGAGCCTGGAAAGCCGTGAGAATAGTAGCAGGACGGGAGACTGACCTGGGAAGTCCTTTCGCGCTTGAGTACGGGAGCCTTTGGCACTGGGTATCCACCTTTAACACTATTCCACTATAAGCTTTTAGCTGAAGTATCGTTTTCAACAACATCTGTGAATGTGCAAATAGATTGGAGATTGGGGAATACACCGTCGATGATGCTTTAGGAAGGCATTGCTTTTGCTACAATTTGTTTTCGATGAATTAATTAATTTCAATTTCACTGTCTGATATGCATTCATAACTAATAATCTGAAATACGTTGTAAACAAATTTTTAACTTAAATTTTTTTTGGTTAATATTGCTTTAACATAACAGTGTGCAATTTGTTCTGTTTACTAACATATGTTGGTTATATAAATTGCTGCTATACTTAAAAAAATCAATTGAATTCATTTTGAAAAATGAATTTAGTTCACTCTGCATTCCCTATATTCTTAACTCTGGATTCTCAGATGCATAACCAATTGTGTTTCTAAAGCAATTCTTTTATGTTCATAAATATGTTTCTTATACCACTAGCATTTGAAGAAATAAGCCCTATTACTTCAGTTTTGGTCTAATTTTACAAATATTTTGTTTATGATATGATGTCAAGATGGATAAGGCAAATTTTAATAACTGAATAATGAAATATTTTGTCATCCCGTCTGATCTCAATTTTTTCAGAATAGAGGTCAATGGACAATTTTAGAATAATTTTAATAGCAGACACAAAGTAGTGGATATTTGACTTTATAATCTGATCACATTGTTAGAAGTAACATTCGTGCTTAGTAGGTCTGTAACGCTTTCTTTCAACGTACTTTATTAGCCATTGTTTGATTTAGTAATTGTACCATCAAAACGATGTTTAAAATTAAATTAACTACTATACAGTTGCAGTAATGATATAATATTTAAATCTTACCTTAATAATAGTAAGAATATATATCAGTAATAGTAGAATTTACGATTCTTTTTTTGTGAATCAATGATTTTTCAACTGCTTTTCAATTAGGTGTAAAGTGATATATTTTGTCAAATAAAATTACCATCACATAATTAGATATTAACTAATGTGCTCATAATTATACGTCTTTATACTGAAGTATATATTTTTAATATTTCAAATCCCCTTGGACAAGGAAAGGTCTTCAAAATGTACCTACAAGCATGTTTTTTGTTGCTATAAAAATCATTTCCAAATAAATATCATTTCGAAATTGTTAGACCAAAAAATGGTCTTAACACCCAAATTATCGTATTTAGAGCGTAGGATATGAAGAAATAACTGAAAAAATAAGAGAAAAGCAAGACAACAAGATTTTTATAGTGGTTCGGCGTTAATGAGCCTACGTCCACTTCATATTTTCTCATTTTAATCGTAGATTACAATTACAATGAATATTATCTCTCCATCACTTGAATCTAATGAATAATTCTCTCTGAATTCATTGATTTTTATTGAGGAAGATGGTCGTTAACCATGGAGAAATGTTGGCCATGGCGCTCATGGATGTTGAGATGCCAAAAGTCCAAAAGAATCCTTCAAAATACCCTCATATGGTGTATTTATAGCTGTAGGAGAGCTCCTGGGAGGACCGGTTCGTGATGGGGTACGTGGCAGGCGATCCAGAAAAATAGGAGAGCCAGTAGCCTTGAGAATAGGTCAAAACAAGCTGCGTGTGAGCAGGTCCGAAGGTCGGATCGCGGTCATAGGTCGGATCACGGATCGCGGTCATGTGCCAGTTTACACCCGTTCACGGAAATGTGCATAACTTTCAAACCGTAAGTCCGATTGAGCCAAACCAAAGCTCAAACTGAAGCTAATTCAAAGGGCTACAAGTATATGATGTGAATAGATCCAAATGAGGTCGTTTGATAGGGGTTTTAGGCCAGTTTATACTGATGTTGTGATTTTGACCAAACTGCCTTGTGTCTTCTGACGATGTTTCCAATGCCGGAGAGCGATGTTATCTAGAGATTCCATATGAGATAGCATTTACCCAGAGGTGTGTCAACATGATCTTTGCTTTGGGTAGCCTGATCACAAAGCAGGCTAACATTTTGCCCCCCAAAGTACATCTTATCGAGGATGAGATGTGCTTTGAATATGTTGAGCTAAATCTTTCTGGAATGTCATTTGTCCTTGAGAAGGCTTTATCCAACTGCTGCATTGCTTCCATTGGAGCTAGTCAGGCCAAGTCCAAAAGTCGTGCTAAACCGTTGGCTCCCGAGCGTGATTCTACACGCACAGGTCATTGCCAGACAACGTCATCATTCTATGCAAGTCAAACCAATGGTAGGATTGGACTTTCTTTTACATATGAGTCAATGTATGAAGTAGCCACCCAAATCATGGGGTAGTTCAAGAATCTTCAGGCTCCGGACTGTTATCTGAACTGCTGGGATAAAGCACATCGGAATTAACATGTGAATCTATCATCTGTACTCGGCTTAGAACTATCCCGACATTGGGATGTTAATATAGGGCTTCACAATAACATCAAATTGTATCAATAAGGACCCGAAAGCCACGATCACTCCAGATCATGCCAATAAAAAATAAAGAATCCACGGCCGTATCGGGCTGTATTTTAAGGAATCCACAATCGCTCTAGATCATTTTGTAATTCAATAATCACATGCAAATCAGTAAGAGATGCAGTTGAAATCATGTGAACCGGTGCTCATATGATTATCACTATTGTAAGGAAGTGGAGGAATTTGTTACACCATCTATTCGGTGTAGTTTGAGTCTTTAAATTCACATTTGACCCGCAAGCTGGCTTGCTTGATCGGGGAAGATGAATCGGGTCATACTCCAGAGGCATAAAGAGCATGTTTTGAATCACATTCCACGCTAGGATTGTCTTCAGAGTTAGTCTACAATCGACACTTGTGCTCTCGGTGCCATCGGAGGACAAGCGAAGTCAGGGCTTATGCCCCCAGCATCGATGGAGGTTAAATTAAGTCAATCGGGCATCCAATCTTCAAGGTCTTATACTTCCCGTCATTGCATCGGGTAAGAGTTACAGGTTCAGCAATTTTAGTTGACCTAAGACATTCTGTGTCCTCTCTCGGATCAGCGAGAGTTGGTTTTGTATATGCAAATGTTCGAATTATATTTGCCTTGATATCGTCTCTACTCTTTAGTCAGATAGTGAGGATTGCCTCATCGGGCGTCAGCGACTTCGGTTACTCTCATCAGGTCAGTTGCGAAGTTAAGTAAGCTTGTCAAATGCAAGTGAATAAATGTCGTTACGAAGTTAGTTGTGCCACTCCGTTTATGCTTCAGCATAGTTCGAAATGGTCATCACAGCCTTGTTGAGTCTCTTTCTCATGCTCGGTTCAATTGAGTTTGACAAACAAGATCATGGGCTCGATAAGTGGTGTAGATTCTTTTTGGAGCTGCACACTTTTATCATTCTTTTCCAGGGCTTTTCCTTTGTCCTTATCGTTTCAGTAATTGGAAGGTGCTCCATTCTTTGTCACAAAAGCATCAAGATCGTCCATCTCGACATTAACACCTTCTTGTCATAAAAGTCTATCCACCTCAGGGTTGAATTTATCAGAGTCTCTGAGAAGATGTTGTCATAGAGAAATCTTAAAGTCTAGGGGAATAACAGGAGATCCTGATGTCCCCTGTGAAAAGGCTTTGATTGTCGTTATCCACATCATCTTGAGAAGTGTCGCTTCTCGAGAGGTGCCAAATCGAGCTGGCGAGCGGGTTGCCACCAAAGAATTGATGCACATTATCAAGATCATGGCTGATGCCCCCAGCGTTGAACCTGAGATTACAAAGGGGGTATTTGCTGATTTCTTATTCCCGCATCGATATTGCCCCTGAGTCGTGATTCGAGTCATTCGACCCGACCGGGTTCCTATTCTTCGAATTGTTGCGTTCTTGCTTGGAGCTGAGTGTGAAATGTCGCTCGAGTATCCACTTGGGTTGGAGCTAAAGTTGGTCATGCATGACCTGAGTTTGATGCAATTCTTGCATTCTCATCTAGGATGTTGCAGGTAGCTGTTCCATTGCCCATGTTTCCATCCGTGACGCTCTGAATCAAAGCCGCACGTTGCACGCCTGCTGATTTGTTCATGTTCTACCCGCGCTGATGGTGGCTATCCGATTGTGCCAAGTTCGTCACTTCTTGAACTCTAATTTTATCATTTCCAGCGAACTGATGATTGTTGCTCGGCCTTCCGATTCAGCACTGGTGCCCTCAACGTGAAGTCTTGAAATAGGTGAAGGTCGGCCTTGGGCTTCTTAGTTCCACATAAGCGGTAGTCGTCAATCAGGCTTTTGTCGTTCAATTCTGAATGGTGACATCGAGTAGTTAAACTATGTTGTTTGAGGTTCGTATTTCGTGCCCCCATCTTCGGGGGTTTGTTCTGAGTAGTAGACTTCAAATCCATATCTTCCATATTCCCTCTTCGCATCATGAGTCAGAGTTGGATGAAAATCGATTTGTTGGAATGCAACCCATGCTAATCTCTTGTCTTTTATCCAGGCTCTAAGGGTTGGCATCAGACGGGGAAAGGTCAGACTTTGATCGTCTTGAGTGTTACAGCTTGTCCACTATATCAAGGGAAAGGCCGGAGACGGGGTGGCTGTATCACACCTAATTGTTGCATAGGATGTATCCATCCTCATCTGAACCTTCCAGTTGTGAGTATAAAGTGAAATGACATGTTGTTGAACAATCCACTACTAAGGCCTCTTTTCGGTCGCCACTTTGAGTTGCGTAGGAAGTTTAGCGTTGGGCATCAATGTCATCCTTCTGGACACGTCCCTTAGCTTCCTTTTCACTGGCCTTTTGTAGTAGTTGCGAGTGCGGCCCTCAGCTGTTGTCCAGCTTCGTTTTGTGAATCTGCATTTAGTAAATGAAATTTTGCTTCTTTTGTACTGCCGTGTACCTATGGACATTTTGCTGTTAGTCAAGTCGTAAATAAGTCACGAATGAAATTGCATCATAAGTTTTCATTGCATGCACAGCATAAAAGCTCCATAACATGCTGTTTTGTTTTGTGTCAACTAGTACGTGCATAGGTGCCTCCGATCAATCATTGACGTGATGCCTGGCCAGGGCTTGTTAACGATTGATCAGGATCGACAATGTGTTGCCCTCCATGTCCGGACATGAAGGGTTCGGGCTCAGCTTTCAATCTTGCCCCCGATACTACAGCGGGGTAGGAGCTCTTTCGTGGCGCTAAGTCTCTAGCGCCTTTATACTCTCCCGATCCTTCAGCGGGTTAGAGTTCTTTCTCAGTGCTGAATCTCAGACGCTTTTATACTCTCCTGTCGGTCGACGAGGTTAGAGTGCGAACTCAGCTTTTCAGTATGCTCCCTGATCCTTCAGCGGGGTAGGAGTTCTTTCTCAACGCTAAATCTCAGACGCTTTTATACTCTCTCGTCGGTCGACGCGGTCTTTATCATGGTGCACCATTATGCCTCGGGGAAAATTCATCTTCAGTCCCAGGTACTCCTTCTCAAGTCGTGAGAATTAGAGTATTTGAACTTGTGACATACGGTATTTTATAGTGGTTCGGTCGAATCATGACCTACGTCCGTTTTTACAATGACAATTTCATGTCGGATAATACCGCAAATGCCGGGCATTCCACGCTCTGGGGATTTCATTGCTATCCACGGTTGCTAGCTTGAAGGTTCCATTATCAAGCCTCCTTGGGATGGAGTACGGTCCTTCCCATTTCGGGCCCAAATGCGTTGGGGGTGGAAGGACACGTTTCAGAACCAAATCTCCGGGTTCGAAGGTTCGGGCTCGAACCCTTTTTTTATTTTAATGCAGTAGCGGGCAACCTGCTGTCTATGTCTCAAGGCGCGCAGGCTTGCTTTGTCCCTTATACTCTTTCTCGGATCATGAGAGTTAGCGTCATGGATCGGATGGCCTTTGATCATGGCGATCCCATCACACTCGTCTTAGATTTATATTTCTATCCAAGCTCTGAGGATTAGAGTCAGTCGGGCAAATAGTCGAAAGACATTTGCCAAAGCCTTGCGTTCCTCCAATCAATCTATGGGAGGAGTGGTCGACACCAAACTTCGGGTACCTGCATCATTCATATCACATAAGTTAGTTATGTCAATAACCCGAGATGCATGTAAAAGCAAATTTTATGATTGAAAAGTAAGGATATCGATGGGAACTGCTGCCCCCCTATCGGGATTCATGTTATCTAGTGGCATCGAGGATAGGATTGAGCCATATAAGCGGTCACACCGTGTCCATCTGGAGTCGGACTACGACTATGCAATTCAATGATTTATGTACAATCGTCTTGTGGTCTGCCACATGTGAGCCAAGGAGTGGATGCTCATCTCAGATCCACCTTGAGGTATACACCGTCCCTAAGATGGAGGGCGTGGCTTCGTTAACGAGCAATTTAGTCGGACTCGTTACGTTTTTGCTCCACTGCTCTGTATGCGGGTGTCAAAGGTATGATCGATAGCAAATCCTGGATACCTACACCATCCACATATTAATTTATCTGAGTCAATTACATCAATAACTCATAAAGCATGCAAATATAAGAGTCATGGTTAGAGAATAATCCTGTTAAAGGAATGAGTATCATTCCGAGCGAAAATGGCGTTGCATTTTCATTGCAGGTCCATTTTGCTTCGCCTTAGCTCTGCCAGTGAAGGGCTGCCAAAATCTTTTAGCTGATGAAGGATATCTTTCCAAACCATCGTGGGGCGGCAGTCCCGAGAATGAATAGACCTTGATTGGGGTCTTGAGATGGCAAAGTTGGTTAGGCAGGTACTATAAGCGAGTGATGAGGTCGCATCTCCCTTTGAATTTCCTTTTTGCCCCCCTGTTGAGGGTAAGGATATAGTGCCGGTGACTCATGTTTGTAAAGCTAATAGTAACACACCATCACATTGGCGTTAGGATGGCAGTTGGCATGAGAACAATGGATTCATGCATATAGAAACTTTTGCATTTTCTATGCAAGGAAATAGAATATTGCTGCTGGTGGGATAGCCATATTTCATAAATTTACTAATATACCTTCGATCCCATATCGAGGACAAGGGTTTGTGCGTAAACAATCAATCATCATTCGGGCGTTAGCGTTTTAAACCTTCAACTTGCTAATCTTCAGGCAAAACTAAGGCAATCGGTCGTGCAAACTCCTAATGTATTAGCTTTGAATTAGATGATGTATTCTCGAGCGATTGATGCTCAAATCTCCAGTTGCCCCCAATGTCCAGGGAATGAGTCACTTGACAAATAATTGATGAAAGGAGTGAAAGTGTGAGTCTTCACTTTCTAGCTTCAAAACTCCATTCACCAGAAGTTTCACTCATGTACATCTCCCGTCCAACAGGTGGCTGATTAGTGATTATGTCGAATCATTCAGGGCGGTGAATCGAGCAATGTGACTCATTGGTGTCTTTCTTGGGACAACTTTCCAAGGGTCAATAAGCAGTGTCGATTTGCATAAAGAATGATGGCATTCCTTTCACTTCTCCTTGTTAGATGCATTCCGTGCTGCAGGAAGTTTATCATGGAGTTGTCCACGACTCTCTTCCGGGTTAAGTCCCCAACGCTAGATCAACTTCCATCTGCTCAATGGTTGGATTTTGTAGTGTCTCGATGGGGATCGTCTCCATCTTTTCTGGATTGTCGGAACCTTCTAACTTGGTCAGATTATCCAGCTTATGATCTTCTGTTCATAGGACATGAGATATGCTGTAATGCTCCGATCCATCCAATAGCTCTTCTACCCATTCTAGGTGAGCTGCAAGTCGTGGTCCCTTCATTTGGAATTCCCCTTGAATTTGGAAAACAATAATCTGAGAGTCACGAAAGATGTTCAACGCCGTTACTCCCAACTGCTTAGCAAGTTTCAACCCGGCAATCGGAGCTTCATATTCAGACTCGTTGTTAGTAGCGAAAAATTCCAATCGTAAGGCATAGTAAGTTGACCGTCCTTCAGAAGTTGTCAATGCGACTCCGACGTCAGACCGTTGATCATTCTTTGCACCGTTTGTATGCAGCTACCGGGTGCTTGTTTTCATTTTTCATTTTGAGGAACCATTTTCTTCATTTAACACATCCTCTTCGGGAACGGTACATTTAGCGATGAAGTTGGCTAATGCTTGCCCTCGTATGGGCTTCTTTAGGAGGGAATTAAGATCAAATTGGTTCAGCTCTATGTTCTATTTGAGCAATCCTCCAGATGCCTCAGGTCACTGCAGGACCTGTCGTAGTGGCTAATCAAAGTGAATCACGATCAGAAAAATTTGGAGATAGTGGCGGAGATTCCTTGAAGTAATCGACGTGCTTTTCCATCTTTGGATGGTGCTTCGTTAGATGTCGCACTCCTGCATCCCGAATCTTCAACCTCTTTGGGATCTATATCTTCGGGTAGATCATCGAGCAACTCTTACTGTGAAGTCTTCCCTGCTAAGCCCATGCCTCCTTCACACTCCATCTCACCGGGAGGGGAACCGTTATTGGGTTCCATGCAATCTCTGCCGCGTAACATATTTCATTCAGCCAAATAGTAAGTTCCTCCAGTAACTTGGTTATCCAGACCATTCTCACTCCAACTTCGGTTGGGATATTTAACAGCAGACACGATTCTGTCAACAACTTGTTGTATGAAGTGAAGATCTAATGGTTGATTCATATTTGCTTCGTTCTCGAACTCATTTCTTGACTAAGGTCATATGGTGACTGGTGAGCGGTCAAGTTATTGTCATCCGAGCAATGATCCATATGTCCAATCACGGCCTGCGGTGGTTCAACTGATACCTAACTCTGGGCACCAAAATATGTTGATCTAATCCTTAGATACATGTAAATCAATCTATCTCGATGTGGTTGACGGCAAATAGGAATTACAAAGGTTAGCTAAGCTTTTCAGGGAGTGAATCACGGGACATGTCTTTCACCACATCATTCAAGTGAAGGGTAACTTTGTAGCGCCATGATCCTTACTTGCTATCAGGTATCTCATCATTGAGAACCATGGTAATTGGGATTTTCTGAGTCATCTTCGGAATAGTGTCCGGATTTTTTTTATGTCAATGGCATCTGGGGCTCCGCCCGTTGGATAGGTTTAAGTCATGTAAACCAGGTGATCACTACTCGTTCAGGAATGCCATCAGTTGCATTGGTGAAATAAATACACCATCGGAACTCTGAAAGAGGAGGTTGCTACGAAATAATCATGTCTCGTATACTGTCATAGCTAGCATGTTGAATCCTTTCAATAGCTCCTCACATTGAATAACATCAGTTAATAGGTGTTATGGCTCTTGGAAGAACCCCAGTCATTGCCGTTGTTGCTACCTATATCCTCAGAATGTCTACCGAATCTTGGTTGACAAACATTTGTTATAATTGTGGGCCAAAATGTACTCCGAGCTGAAGGCGAGCCGTACTCCGAGCCGAAGGCGAGCCGTCAAGCGGGTCCGGGCGCAGCGCCGGTGGGGGTCCGGGGCCCCACAGTCCCGGCACCGCAAGATTTTTTCGATTTTGGACGACGGAGCCTTTTCGGAAATGATCAGAAAAATGCATTTTTCCAAAAATTGTCACTTTTTCGGGTCGGTTCGGGACCCTTGTTCATTATCACTTTTCTGGGTCGCGGTTCGCCACAGTCCTCCGATTCGCTGAACTCCTTCAAGTCGTCGAAATATCACCGGGTCGGATCGCGACTTCCATGCTCGATCGGGTCGCCCTTATGCGGTTCATGGCATCAACCCCCCTATTTTCGGTTCGGGTCGTGGGTGCATGCTGAGACTGGGTCACGATAACATCATTGGTCGTGAAGGCACTTTGGGACCAGGTCGTGGAGGCCATTCCAGGTCGGTTCGTGAACCGGATATCTCTCCGGGTCGCTGTCGCCTTAAGGGTCGTGGCTGCTCCATAGGTCGATTCGTGGCCTTGCCAGCGTTCCGCGAGTCGCGAGCCAACCACCTAGCATCTTGACACCGAGTCGTGATCCACCCTGCGAGCCGCGAGCCTGCCACCTGCTCCTGCACGCTATCTATTCATTCTTCATTTGGTCGCGAAGCTTGCGATTCCTTTGCTTTCTTCGAAGGCACAAAGTTATGACTTTACTGTAACAACTGAAATCTTCAAAAATGGTAGAAATGCGGACTGTTTTCTTCGGACTTTCGAATCCAAATAATTGAATAACAATCCGATAGGCTGAGACTTCTATTCTCAGTGAAAGCACCAAAATGTTAGACCAAAAAATGGTCCTAACACCCAAATTATCGTATTTAGAGCGTAGGATATGAAGAAATAACTGAAAAAATAAGAGAAAAGCAAGACAACAAGATTTTTATAGTGGTTCGGCGTTAATGCGCCTACGTCCACTTCATATTTTCTCATTTCAATCGTAGATTACAATTACAATGAATATTGTCTCTCCATCACTTGAATCTAATGAATAATTCTCTCTGAATTCATTGATTTTTATTGAGGAAGATGGTGGTTAACCATGGAGAAATGTTGGCCATGGCGGCCATGGATGTTGAGATGCCAAAAGTCCAAAAGAATCCTTCAAAATACCCTCAAATGGTGTATTTATAGCTGTAGGAGAGCTCCTGGGAGGACCGGTTCGTGATGGGGTACGTGGCAGGCAATCCAGAAATATAGGAGAGCTAGTAGCCTTGAGAATAGGTCAAAACAAGCTGTGTGTGAGCAGGTCCGAAGGTCGGATCGCGGTCATGGGTCGGATCGCGGTCATAGGTCGGATCGCGGATCGCGGTCATGTGCCAGTTTACACCCGTTCACGGAAATGGGCATAACTTTCAAACCGTAAGTCCGATTGAGCCAAACCAAAGCTCAAACTGAAGCTAATTCAAAGGGCTACAAGTATATGATGTGAATAGATCCAAATGAGGTCGTTTGATAGGGGTTTCGGGCCAGTTTATACTGATGTTGTGATTTTGACCAAACTGTCTTGTGTCTTCTGACGATGCTTCCAATGCCGGGGAGCGATGTTATCCAGAGATTCCATACGAGACAGCATTTACCCAGAGGTGTGTCAACATGATCTTTGCTTTGGGCAGCCTGGTCACAAAGCAGGCTAACAGAAATATTGTTTGTGACAATTTGTTAACGTTCCATTTCCAATATTGGTGATACATGAACGTTCATTACTTTGTAAACAATTGAAATGGTATTTTTTTTCCCTTGCACAATACTATTCCACTATAAGCTTTTAGCTCAAGTATTGTTTTTAACAACAATACTTTTTCTTTGAATCTGCTAATGGACAGGGAGTACACCATCGATGATACTATATATATGATTTGAAATGTCATTTTACTTCTTTTTTCATGGATGCTATTATGTGTATCAGTTCGAAAGTATCTCTGTTACACTTATAAATATGCATAGGATGGATTTCAAATATGGACACAATAATGTTATGCGTAGTTTATTCTCATTTCCTTGCAGGCCGGATAGAAATTACGCACATACAAAATTAATAGTTTAACATATTATTAAACTTTATAAGGAAATTAAAATTATTTGTTGGCAAAGCCAAGAAATTAAAATTATTGAACTTAATCAGGGATGACATTACTGTTAAAGATTCATACGAAAATGCTTTGTCTACGTTTTTATGAACCTTTATGTAACTATATAATATAAACTCTAAAAGAAAAGGTTTGATCCTCTGCAATTTATAACGTATATATATTAAAAATTCAAATGAATATATGACTGATTTATGTGTGCACTCTCCGATATTACTATGTTGAGTTAATTTCATTTTTTTTTCCTATTTCGTAAATTTACAAACGTCCCAAATCTAATTATAATATCGCAAGCAAGAGTTTATCAAAAAAGCTATTTGATAAATATTTTTATTGATGGTATAAAGTACGCTATTTCCCATTAACTCTTCAATAGCCTGACTAAATATGCATCCTTCATATACGAAGTCTTTGTTTAAAGGAAAAAAAAACTAAATATAAGGGTACGTTCATAGCAATAAATGAGAACCAAATTATGTGTTCATGAACTAAATGCATAAGTAGTTATTTTTTTAAATTGTAAGAAGCTGCTTATTCTGATTTGGGATTAGTTTCTCAACTTTTTCTGCCTATTACCACAACTTTTATCTTTCTTTTTTTTGATTCAACTGTCTCCTTGGATAAAATTTATTGACCATATAGGAATTGAGTAGAAAATAATAGTTATGTATCATCAATAGTAATATTCTTCCTTGACATTTATTTTTATTGCCTAAATTGTGGTACATAACTTCATATTGTGGGATGAAATAAAATACAACTATTAGTAGAGGTGTGTAGTAGGCATGAATGTACTCCTTCATAAAATGAAAACTTCAGCTTTAGCGGAATATGGTATGCATTTATTTAGATCAAGGTTTGAAATTACGCTTTCCATTTCCGTTCCTGACATTCAACAAATTTTGAAATTTTGGTTCCGTTTCGGTGTTTCCGGAATTTCCGTTCCATTTCTGATTTGTCAATTCTGGTACGTTTTTTTATAAATACGCAAGTATAAATATTTGTATCTATACGGAAAGCTGATTCATGATCGATGCTACTAATGTCGATTGATGCTATCAGGCTGGAAGAAGCAACACTCGTGAGCTTTCTGTATTATTATTTTTTGCCTTAATGGAAGACAAGATCAAGTGAAATAAACCTTCTTATTCTTTGCATGATTTGCTTCATCTGTCCTCTGCAAATTTGCTGTTTGGTTTCTGTTTTTTCTTTTTCATCCTTTTGCCGAACTGCTGAGAAAATCTGGAATGGTTTTCTGGTGAACTTCTGGTCCTGTCTATACCGGAACCGGGCCAAGATGGTGGAAACTCCGGCATACCGGCCGAAATTTAATACCTTGATTTAGAGTTATGGATTAGTTATATTGTATTTGAATTGCTCATTTATGTTAGTTTAGGGTTGTAAACCTGTTGCATTCATCGTTTGTCGACATACCATAGAATTATTTCATACTTCGCAACATTTTTTTTTTAAACATTTCTTCTATAGTTGGTGTTATTAAATATGGCATGTTAGAAGTGATGAAGTGTGATAATGTTGGGAAGTTTCTAAAAACTGTTCTACTGTGTGGTGCAGATCAATCTCAAGATGAAACTAGGTGCAATATTCCACGAGTCTATTATGGAACAAACTAACATGGCAAAATTATGGTGAATATATTCATTGCAGTGGCAGAGGAAAACATGAAAGATGTGTAGGAATCTATATATCAACTATTAATTGATTGTCACATTGATGCAATAATATATTCTGTTTACATGAATCTTTAGATTTCATTCAAATCCTTTGGGTTGCAGTTAGTTAGAGTCGATACTGCGGACTGTGTCAGCATTTGGCTGATTAATTGTTTGGTAAATTTAATTTATTTCAATTAGCAGGATGTATATTAATGTTCAAATCTGAGATAATTGGCTTGGGTCTACACTTTGGAATGAATGACTAAGAGGATATGTAGCAATTTAGTACAGTTTGAAGATATTGCATTTGCATAAAGATGTGACAGCAAGAGACAAGTATAGTAGTACACGAAATATAACAATGCAAATGGTAGAGCAATCTTGCTGGAAATGAATGGGTAAATAACAGTAAAAGAAATTGCGTGGGTAAGATTAATAAAATTAATTTAGGTAATAGAGAACCAACTTTAAAAAAATTGATTTGTTTGGGATTTCTTCTTACAAATGAGAATGGTAATGCATGAGTAATGTAACAACCCGAATTTTAACAATGTGTTAAGACAAGAATCAAGGCAGAATTAAATGTTAACATCTGAATCAGATGAAACGGGTTATGCCGTTGCGTTCGTCTCGAAAAAATACGCGAAATAGAGTCCGAAATTTCGTAAATCGGAGTTCGTATGACCGAGATACGGCCTCGCAAAGTTTCATGAAAATTCAAAAACGGAAATAGATTCAAAAAAGTCAAAGTCAACACCACTCCATTTTTAAGACACCACTCCATTTTTAGAACTTGACTTCTTCTCCAAGACATGCTTTGGATGGCCAAGATCTATCCTAGGGTTAATCTAATGGCCTAAAACTACCCTAAACTCTATAAAAAGACCCCTAACCCTCTCATACACTCTCATAAATCTATCCTACAACTAAACTATGCCAAAATGGTTCCTCATCATGGCCTCCATCCTCTTTCCAAATCTCTATCTTCATTTCTATGAGAGATTACATGATCATGTGAGTGTATGAGAGTGTCTATGTTCATATGAGAGCTTCTAAACATGGTTTCAAGGCCAAAGTTGAAACCTTTCCTCTTCTAAATCAAGGACCTTCATGCATATGAGAGATTTTGAGTTCATACAAGTGTTTTCAAGCTTGTATGAGCGTTCTTAGCTCGCATTTAAATCAAGTAGCAGCATTTCTATTTCAAAGCAAGGGTTTTTATTGATTTGGAGCTTTCATCTTTGGGTTTTGGGTGATAGCATGAATAGGCTTCGTCTTTTAAATCAATTTGTGCCTTCATAGCAATGTAAGCCCTTTCCCTGCTCTTAGATATTAACCATAAAGTTAAATGTTCATGTTGCAAGTTGGGTTTGATCATTGGGTTTAATACATGTTATCATCTTATGCAAGTTTATGAAGGCTTTATCTTGACTTTGTGGGCCAAAAGCCATGACCTTTATGTTAAATGTTGCATTTTGGCAACATGAGAACTATCATACCCCTTATGATAGCTTGCATGTAATGCCATATGCGAACTTATGGCCATCTTTCTATGTCATTTGTCACCATGATTCGCTTATGTGTTAAGTTTGGGTTTATGCATGTTTTTGAGGCTTAGGAATGTAATATGACACATTTATGCCTCATTTGCCACCATGTCTAACTTGTGGCCTTATACCCCTTTTTGACATACCTTTGCCAAGTCTCTTCTTTTAATCCATTTCGTTGTTGCAAACGTATATGCGAGCTTAAAAGCGTTGGGGTTATGTTTTGGGCAAACTTAATGACATGAACATGATTTGGGTTAACATGACAACATGCAACATTAAATATAACATGGAAGTTGACATGAAAACATAAGATTGGGAATTTACCTATTAAGTTAGGTCTACCCCTTGGGAATTTACCTATTAAGTTAGGTCTACCCAAGTTCTTAAAAACTTGTAATATGTTTTGGAAACATAATGGACATGACACTTAGATAATATAAGTGTGGCCAACTCTAGGTTGGGTTGAGTTTGTAGCGGAAATCTACCCGGAACCAACCGGCTTAACTAGTGGCTACAAACAATAGGACCCAATGTGAGAAGTTGGTCATGTTGTACCTTGAACCCGAGGTTAGACCAAGTTGTGGTGGAAATCTACCCTGAACCGACCGGCTTAACTAGTAACCGCAACAAAGTCTAATGTGAGAGGTTGGGGTGCATTAAGTAATTAATGCCACATAATAGGGTTAAGTTAATTTGATTAATGACACTTAACCAAATATGACATGGACAAATGGGTTAATTGATTAGGCTAATGATACTTAACAAAACATGACAAGGTTGGGTAGGTTAAGTAACTCGATTTGCCTAATGACACTTAACCATTTTTGGTACGGCTAGTGGACGGGGTTAAGTTAACCAACACTTAACCAAACCAACACGTGAATTTGATACGGGTAATTAAGCTTTCTTAATTGCACTTAACCGTATAATACAGTTAGGGGATGTGGTTAAGATAACCTAGACTTAACCCATCCAATTCGGTGATTTTGAAGTGGTTAAGTTAACCAACACTTAACCAATCTAACTCGGTAATTTTGAAGTGATTAAGTGACCTATACTTAATCACTCTAACTCGGTTATTTGATAAGGTTGAGTTAACCAATACTTAACCAATCTAACGTGATAACATGATAAGGCTAGGTCACGAATCGCTTGAATACGCTTGACCGATTTGACTCAGTAATTTAATAGGGTCAAGTTAACATATACTTAACCAACTTGAACATGGTTTGTAGGGTTGAGTCTTGAACTTGGATACTTAGCCAACTGTGACATGATTTGTAGACGGGTTAAGTCATGAACTTAAGTGACACTTAATCCATTATGTAAACCCTAATTCGGAGGATTAGGTGGACAACCATAGTTAACAAGGATAACGGGAATAAGGCTAAGTAGTAAACCTTAGTTGAAGAATAACTAAGTAATAATTCTTAGTCAAGGAAATTTGGACCAGTTCAAAGATAGATGAGTAACCTGATACGGTAGGTCACCGTTTAAGTATACGAGTAGGAGCAAGTATCTGATTTAGATAAAGGCTCCAGCGAACTGGGTAACGAAGCAGCGGCTTCGGGGAAACGTGAGGATATTCTTGGTATCCCTCTGTGAGCTGCCAGGTAATTATACTAGGCTCAGGAGAGGTTAAGGTCTGCATTAGAAGAGCCAAGAGTATGCCTTGGTTGCTATACGAGCGACCTAAAGACAGGGATGGATAGGGGATAGTCGACGATACATGTAGAGCCCTAGATAGCATTTCGTCAGGCTACCTACCATTCTGGGTCAAGCGTGTACGTACAGAAAGGCAGAGAACACCCAACGACCATAGTTGCTATCTAATTATGGTTGAGGTAAGGCCGTAGGAGTGTGGGCTGGCCATAGTGTAGTTCTCATACAGGATTTATCCTGTCTTGTCTTTCACTAGTTGAGGGAGGGGTCCAGTGGGACCATAGCCACTGTAAAAATCAGACCTTAGCATCTGCATCGGCAGATAAATCAAAAGCTCCCGACCGAGTCCTGTATTTCTTGGTTTGCCCTGTGACAGGTCTCGGATGGCACAGTGTTATACATGTGCATACAGTCATGGAAAAACGATTCACGATGAATGCATGGGAAAAATGGGCGCGGTTGACGGTTAGCGTAATTCCTAGTGGCCCTAGGTAGTTGAACCAAAACCGAGATACGAAAACGTGCAATAGGTAAGCATAATCCCTAGTAGCCCTAGGTAGCATAAGTCCTAGTTGTACAAACGATGATTCATGTTGAAAGAACCTAGCTAGGTCTAGGGTAACAGTCCAAAGACGATCTTAAGGATCATGGAATTTCGTGGGAGTAGTATAGAATCCTCATGGGAAAGCCCGTACGGTCTACGGCAAGGGACTGAACACTTACATGGAAAGAAACATCCGAGTTTAGAAACCTACATATGCTAAATGTTAGGTTGACATGGACCATTATACGACTTTTGAATAAGGGTCATTCATGGTTAACACATGATACGGTTGGGATACTAGTACGGTAGGTGCAGAGCAGAATATATATATACATGATAGATACCATGGGACGTTAGGCTTGATAGATACCTTGGGATATTATTCTTGATAGAAACCTGACCATGGGATACCTTGTTTTGACATCGTAATTTATCATGACACCTTAGTTTATCTGGGTACAGTAGTTCATCCTGCTTTCTTGGTTTAGTTGATCTATCTTGTTAGTTATTCATCATGCCAGTATGTTATTATCCTTATGTTCATCTCAGTTCCTCATGCCAGTTAACTTTACTAGTTTTTATGCTAATAGTAGATAGGGCTTACTCAGTCTTTTTGACTGACCCATTTTGTTTCGCTTCTTTTCTTCCGTTTCCCCCCCAGGTTACAGGGAGGAAATACTGTTGTTTAGTTCGGACTCCTTCTGCTTGAAGGTCATCATGAATGACTTGGACTTTTCTTGGCTATGGCTACTTTACTGTTTTACTTGGGGAATAATTTATGAAAAAGTATTTATGCTTCTTTACTATTGCAAGACAGGTTTTGATGTACTCTGATGTAAAAGGCTTTAGACCTTAATTATTAATGTTTATGAAAGTTTCACTTTTACTTCCGCTATTTTATATGTTCTGTCTTGTGATATTTCTGTGCATGTTTACCAATAATGCCCCTCTAAAGCTAGTGCATTCCTTTGCGAGTGACCCTAGCGGAGGCGGGGTGTTACATTTGGTATCAGAGCAGAAGGTTACCAGACTGGGCAAAAGTTTTTTTAAAACCTTCTGAAGAACTATTTGAAAATCATTTACAAAGAAGCATTTTTCAAGAAAATTTTCTTTTAAAAGAAAAGGCTATTCCCCAAAGGCCATTAGCACTATCCTTGTTTCCTTGATTGAATCTCTTTCCCTTTCTTTCCTCCATCGGTAGTCACAGTGGTTTTAACTACGACTAGTCTTTTCTAGCTACGAAAGTGTTTTCCGTACGGTGGAGGTGGTTCTCGAGAGACCAGTGGTCGCGTTATAAGAAAGGATAGTAAGAAAAAGGATAAAGGATACGAGCTTAAGAATGAGCAACTTGTTGGTATGGCTTAGTCCTCAAAGGAGGGAGAAAGATGAACAATGAAACCCATGGCGAGAGAGTACCTTTGGCATGGTAAAACGGGGCGGATAGTTAAGTATCATCGGACAAGGACAAGATCATCGGGAGGGCAATAGTATGCTCTCATTTCTAGGGTAACTCGAAAGGAGGGTAACGATCTTGTTAAAGGTTTAGCTTTTCTTTTCTATCATCCCGTCGGGACTTTGTTTTGATCACCGCATCATTTAAGTCCGCTTCGATAGTTGAGTCTCTGCACCTTAAGTACTAGTGTAATAGAGAATCCCATTTTTGTCTCAAAATCCTATTGGAGAATCGGTCCATCTGTTCATGACTTGTTTGGATTTGAGAATGTCTATGCCAAGTGTTGAGTTTGGAAATAAGGCTTATGTTTATAAGCTATGGATGGATTCTAGGGATGAAGTGGTTATCCAGTAAAGGGTGCCACTCTTGGTTTTGATAGGAGGGTAGTTAGACTTTTGGCTAGCCTTGGTAATACCCTCGAAGTATTGTGAAACCTTTTGGGTTTTGTCATGATTAGTTACTTAGAATCCCTGGATGCCTTTATTGGAAATTTGAAGCCCGATCGAGTGGTGTTCGCCAAGAAGACTGATGGTTTATTTCACTTATGCATGGGTTATAGAAATCACCCTGGTAAGTGTGCTTGGTAACCTGGTTGACATCTGTTTACTTTCAAGAGAAAGTTCTTCTACGTGGAATACCTTGTGGTACGAGGTCCAAGATTCACTAGTGAATTTAGGAGGGCTCGCATGGAATCATGAGTACGCAGTCCTGCTTGCGCCAAGTATTCTAGAAGGAGAATAAGTGCAAGTGGAACGAGAGGCGACAAGGAAATGAGTTCCAACTCAGGTTATGGAAACAGGAAATAAGAAGCTACGAAGTCATGAAGTCAAAGGCGGTCAAGGCACACTGGAATTGAGCTCAAGGAAATGCGACTCAGAAGGATGAAGACTAGATGCGCGCATGATATCTCTTGTTAAGAGTATATCCTTGACCCCTGTCTTCGGTAGAGCTGGCTTGTAGGTTATCTTTTGCGAATATCCTCTCGGTCCTGTTTCGATTATAAACCCCATAAGGAGTTTATCTTGTTTATCCTCTCGATCCTATTTTGAGGATCTTAGGTAGAATCCTATGGATGTAAACATGTATTTGAAACATGTTATGATTGATATGGTTGCCAGTGGTTGCAAGTGGTTGCTCGTGGATGCTTGAATGTACATTAGGCATTAGAACGGTTCAGTCACATTTCATATTGCATATGCATATTTACGCTTGTTTATGGATGAAATCGAATGTGTTATCATGCGGATGTTGCATATGAATGAATGTTTGTGCACGCATATAGTATCTATATGACTAGGACTATTTGCATACATGTTGGATTCATGGCACTAAACATATTTTGCATTAGAAAGATCACTCAGGCCTGATCATTAGCATTAGCTAAGGAACATGTACACACACGTTTTGCATACATTCATAAAGCATTAGAAGTCTTCTAAGGACCATGTTTGCTTGTGGATGATGGTTTGAGTAGATGGTTGATTAAATGGATGGTAGGATGCGTTCTTCCTAACTTAGAGATTTCGGGGACGAAATCCTTAAAGGAGGGGAGAATGTAACAACCCGAATTTTAACAATGTGTTAAGACAAGAATCAAGGCAGAATTAAATGTTAACATCTGAATCAGATGAAACGGGTTGCGCCGTTGCGTTCGTCTCGAAAAAATACGCGAAATAGAGTCCGAAATTTCGTAAATCGGAGTTCGTATGACCGAGATACGGCCTCGCAAAGTTTCATGAAAATTCAAAAACGGAAATAGATTCAAAAAAGTCAAAGTCAACACCACTCCATTTTTAAGACACCACTCCATTTTTAGAACTTGACTTCTTCTCCAAGACATGCTTTGGATGGCCAAGATCTATCCTAGGGTTAATCTAATGGCCTAAAACTACCCTAAACTCTATAAAAAGACCCCTAACCCTCTCATACACTCTCATAAATCTATCCTACAACTAAACTATGCCAAAATGGTTCCTCATCATGGCCTCCATCCTCTTTCCAAATCTCTATCTTCATTTCTATGAGAGATTACATGATCATGTGAGTGTATGAGAGTGTCTATGTTCATATGAGAGCTTCTAAACATGGTTTCAAGGCCAAAGTTGAAACCTTTCCTCTTCTAAATCAAGGACCTTCATGCATATGAGAGATTTTGAGTTCATACAAGTGTTTTCAAGCTTGTATGAGCGTTCTTAGCTCGCATTCAAGTCAAGTAGCAACATTTCTATTTCAAAGCAAGGGTTTTTATTGATTTGGAGCTTTCATCTTTGGGTTTTGGGTGATAGCATGAATAGGCTTCGTCTTTTAAATCAATTTGTGCCTTCATAGCAATGTAAGCCCTTTCCCTGCTCTTAGATATTAACCATAAAGTTAAATGTTCATGTTGCAAGTTGGGTTTGATCATTGGGTTTAATACATGTTATCATCTTATGCAAGTTTATGAAGGCTTTATCTTGACTTTGTGGGCCAAAAGCCATGACCTTTATGTTAAATGTTGCATTTTGGCAACATGAGAACTATCATACCCCTTATGATAGCTTGCATGTAATGCCATATGCGAACTTATGGCCATCTTTCTATGTCATTTGTCACCATGATTCGCTTATGTGTTAAGTTTGGGTTTATGCATGTTTTTGAGGCTTAGGAATGTAATATGACACATTTATGCCTCATTTGCCACCATGTCTAACTTGTGGCCTTATACCCCTTTTTGACATACCTTTGCCAAGTCTCTTCTTTTAATCCATTTCGTTGTTGCAAACGTATATGCGAGCTTAAAAGCGTTGGGGTTATGTTTTGGGCAAACTTAATGACATGAACATGATTTGGGTTAACATGACAACATGCAACATTAAATATAACATGGAAGTTGACATGAAAACATAAGATTGGGAATTTACCTATTAAGTTAGGTCTACCCCTTGGGAATTTACCTATTAAGTTAGGTCTACCCAAGTTCTTAAAAACTTGTAATATGTTTTGGAAACATAATGGACATGACACTTAGATAATATAAGTGTGGCCAACTCTAGGTTGGGTTGAGTTTGTAGCGGAAATCTACCCGGAACCAACCGGCTTAACTAGTGGCTACAAACAATAGGACCCAATGTGAGAAGTTGGTCATGTTGTACCTTGAACCCGAGGTTAGACCAAGTTGTGGTGGAAATCTACCCTGAACATTCCGGCTTAACTAGTAACCGCAACAAAGTCTAATGTGAGAGGTTGGGGTGCATTAAGTAATTAATGCCACATAATAGGGTTAAGTTAATTTGATTAATGACACTTAACCAAATATGACATGGACAAATGGGTTAATTGATTAGGCTAATGATACTTAACAAAACATGACAAGGTTGGGTAGGTTAAGTAACTCGATTTGCCTAATGACACTTAACCATTTTTGGTACGGCTAGTGGACGGGGTTAAGTTAACCAACACTTAACCAAACCAACACGTGAATTTGATACGGGTAATTAAGCTTTCTTAATTGCACTTAACCGTATAATACAGTTAGGGGATGTGGTTAAGATAACCTAGACTTAACCCATCCAATTCGGTGATTTTGAAGTGGTTAAGTTAACCAACACTTAACCAATCTAACTCGGTAATTTTGAAGTGATTAAGTGACCTATACTTAATCACTCTAACTCGGTTATTTGATAAGGTTGAGTTAACCAATACTTAACCAATCTAACGTGATAACATGATAAGGCTAGGTCACGAATCGCTTGAATACGCTTGACCGATTTGACTCAGTAATTTGATAGGGTCAAGTTAACATATACTTAACCAACTTGAACATGGTTTGTAGGGTTGAGTCTTGAACTTGGATACTTAGCCAACTGTGACATGATTTGTAGACGGGTTAAGTCATGAACTTAAGTGACACTTAATCCATTATGTAAACCCTAATTCGGAGGATTAGGTGGACAACCATAGTTAACAAGGATAACGGGAATAAGGCTAAGTAGTAAACCTTAGTTGAAGAATAACTAAGTAATAATTCTTAGTCAAGGAAATTTGGACCAGTTTAAAGATAGATGAGTAACCTGATACGGTAGGTCATCGTTTAAGTATACGAGTAGGAGCAAGTATCTGATTTAGATAAAGGCTCCAGCGAACTAGGTAACGAAGCAGCGGCTTCGGGGAAACGTGAGGATATTCTTGGTATCCCTCTGTGAGCTGCCAGGTAATTATACTAGGCTCAGGAGAGGTTAAGGTCTGCGTTAGAAGAGCCAAGAGTATGCCTTGGTTGCTATACGAGCGACCTAAAGACAGGGATGGATAGGGGATAGTCGACGATACATGTAGAGCCCTAGATAGCATTTCGTCAGGCTACCTACCATTCTGGGTCAAGCGTGTATGTACGGAAAGGCAGAGAACACCCAACGACCATAGTTGCTATCTAATTATGGTTGAGGTAAGGCCGTAGGAGTGTGGGCTGGCCATAGTGTAGTTCTCATACAGGATTTATCCTGTCTTGTCTTTCACTAGTTGAGGGAGGGGTCCAGTGGGACCATAGCCACTGTAAAAATCAGACCTTAGCATCTGCATCGGCAGATAAATCAAAAGCTCCCGACCGAGTCCTGTATTTCTTGGTTTGCCCTGTGACAGGTCTCGGATGGCACAGTGTTATACATGTGCATACAGTCATGGAAAAACGATTCACGATGAATGCATGGGAAAAATAGGCGCGGTTGACGGTTAGCGTAATTCCTAGTGGCCCTAGGTAGTTGAACCAAAACCGAGATACGGAAACGTGCAATAGGTAAGCATAATCCCTAGTAGCCCTAGGTAGCATAAGTCCTAGTTGTATAAACGATGATTCATGTTGAAAGAACCTAGCTAGGTCTAGGGTAACAGTCCAAAGACGATCTTAAGGATCATGGAATTTCGTGGGAGTAGTATAGAATCCTCATGGGAAAGCCCGTACGGTCTACGGCAAGGGACTGAACACTTACATGGAAAGAAACATCCGAGTTTAGAAACCTACATATGCTAAATGTTAGGTTGACATGGACCATTATACGACTTTTGAATAAGGGTCATTCATGGTTAACACATGATACGGTTGGGATACTAGTACGGTAGGTGCAGAGCAGAATATATATATACATGATAGATACCGTGGGACGTTAGGCTTGATAGATACCTTGGGATATTATTCTTGATAGAAACCTGACCATGGGATACCTTGTTTTGACATCGTAATTTATCATGACACCTTAGTTTATCTGGGTACAGTAGTTCATCCTGCTTTCTTGGTTTAGTTGATCTATCTTGTTAGTTATTCATCATGCCAGTATGTTATTATCCTTATGTTCATCTCAGTTCCTCATGCCAGTTAACTTTACTAGTTTTTATGCTAATAGTAGATAGGGCTTACTCAGTCTTTTTGACTGACCCGTTTTGTTTCGCTTCTTTTCTTCCGTTCCCCCCCCCCCAGGTTACAGGGAGGAAATACTGTTGTTTAGTTCGGACTTCTTCTGCTTGAAGGTCATCATGAATGGCTTGAACTTTTCTTGGCTATGGCTACTTTACTGATTTACTTGGGGAATAATTTATGAAAAAGTATTTATGCTTCTTCACTATTGCAAGACAGGTTTTGATGTACTCTGATGTAAAAGGCTTTAGACCTTAATTATTAATGTTTATGAAAGTTTCACTTTTACTTCCGCTATTTTATATGTTCTGTCTTGTGATATTTCTGTGCATGTTTACCAAAAATGCCCCTCTAAAGCTAGTGCATTCCTTTGCGAGTGACCCTAGCGGAGGCGGGGTGTTACAAGTAAATAATAGTAAAAGAAACAGGCTAACACATCTGACTTTTCTATTTCCTACTACGCTTATATTAATATAGGTATCGGAAAGCATTCTTAATTTGTTTTTTTTAACTTTTACTTGAGAATGGCGACTGATAATAGGAAAATATATTGGTAAATACATAGAAGAAAATTGTGTAACCTAAAATTAATAGGATCATGATTTGCATATTGTTTTCAAATCTGGTTTGTTCATAAGCATCAAAGTTATTCCAATCTATTACGGCTGCTATTGTGAGTTCAAATAGGTATCGTGTACTGTTATTGTGAGTTCAAATAGGAAGGGAAATAAACAATTTGTCTTTTGTATGCACCATTTCTGTTATTGCAAGAACTTTTCATTTCTTTGTCTACAAGTCTAATGCATGTAGCCAACATATATGGCCACGCAGGAAATGTACTCATGTAATTCACTTATATGTATGGATGTAAGAGGACATAGGGGGGAATGAAAAATATAGTTCTGCTCTCTTAACTTTTGTTTTCTCTCCTCTTCTTCTATATGTTCTCCCTGGTAATGGCTGCCATTCAAGTGCCATAACAAAAATCCATTTACACATGACATGGAAGTTTGAATCCTTCTGACTTGCAGCATCCTTGCAAATCAATGATCCAAATTCCATAAAAGAATTTGACGGGTCTCCCTCTCTCTTTCTCTGTAAAACTAATGTCCATAAAATTGTGGGTATAATACAAACGCCGCATCCAATACGTGTAAAATATATCTGAGTTTTAAGGCCATCTAGATGAATGAGTTACATTTACAAAACACTATAAAGCAGTGTCAGAACATGCATAAAATACCATTGACTAAGTTGTATTCATACTTTTTTTTAATGAATGCTACATATACAATATATATAAAGCGTCCAAACTGGCTTCAAACTTAAATTAGTTTCACATCAACTCTGAGAGTCTTCGTATCATGTTACCCAAGTCCCAACCAAAGCCTTGCCACCCATAACATTTTTCTAAATCCTTACTATCAGATAATAATTCATTCCTTTTGTACAAATTAGAAGATACACTTTCTTCATAAGCATTTAATTGTACCCAGGAATCTTACAATAAAATGTTGTATATGAATAAATATTTCCAAATACAACATTGTTATTAAGAGGAAAAAAAAGCAAGAGTGCAAAATTTAAAGCACCTTTTTTCTATTACCAAAACTTTCCTCCGTTCCAAGTTTCTTTCTCATTCATCATAACGAGAATAGATCGACCACTACTAAAATAATAATCAAAATATCAAGATAATGATACACATTCTATACAAAAAATAACTCACCGAAATTATTTAATAGTACTTTATGAAATAATGTTTTTTATTTAAAAAGAGGAAAAATGGATAATTTACAACAATCAAATGAAAACCCCAACAATACCAAACAGAAACAGGTTTATAATTCCAAAATCATAACTGTACAAATTACATATTTACACCCAAATCCTATGAATTTGGAATAACAACATTACACACCTAAAAATATTTTTGGGACTGATTTCCAAATTCTGGGTGTTTTACAATAACCACAAACTATCCAATGAACTGTAGGTAATATAAGAATATTAAACTAAAAGGCCTACAGATCCATATCAGATTTCATATATATTATTTCAAAGATGATATAAACAAACAAATCTAATGCTTTTAGGCATGCAATCCAGATTCAACACAATGGAATTACACAAGATATTCTAAACAATGAACATATTTCTCACTCACTTGAAAGCTATCCTAATCCAAATTCGAACACGGCTTTTTAGACCTATTATTCCAAATATTATAGATTTACAATTTGTATACAAAAGGCATATATTTACATATTAAGATTTGTAGATCTGAAAGAAAAAATGGAAAAGAAGAAGGGAAAATCAGAAATAGAGATTGCCTATTCGTAGAATCAACCTTATGTTCAAATCTAGATTCAATCTCTCCAATCTTTGTTTATTTTATTTGAATATGTTTATAATTAAGAATTTTAGAAGAGATTATATAATTGGGAATGGCAGAGCTTCGCTACTGCCTCTAGAAAATATGAGCATAAGAGTGAGGGTCAAGCCCTTTATTTTAGACGTAGAAATGACTATTAACCATTAGATTTAATTCCATAAAAAATCATTTGTCAATATAATAATTTTATATAACTTAAACCTAGCCACCACAAAAATACACCGACCTAGATTCGATGGGCGGTCGACCCCTTGGTCAACCTGTCTCCTGTGGGAGGCGAGGTAATATTTATTACCTTATATATACTATTCTATTTATTAATTTTTCATTCATTTTCCTATTTTTTCCGAAACTTTTCATACGGACCTCTACTACTAATAAAGAAAATTTATTCTACTATTTTACTTGACGTCTTTTTGAAATTCCAAAAATGCCCTTACCATCCCCTTATATTTTATGGTTGTGCTTCTATGCGATGACCCTTCTCACTCGCTACTAACATAGGAACATGCACTCTCACGTCTATTGGCGATCACCGCTGAAAGCGACGACTCTTTCTCGCGCCTCCTTTATATTGTTTTGTGGTAGAAATTTTGCGCTGGATTCGTTCATCAAACCCTAGCTATAACATAAGCTCTTAACTCCTAGCTACATTTTTATGCATAATTGAATCGATTTCTTATGTGGATTTGGTTGATTTATTGTCTGTGTACAGATCCGATCCTGTTTCTCTTATTCGATTTCAGTTCGCTGTAAATTTATAATTGTTTTGTTTGGTTTGGATCCTTTTATGCCGATTTAGTTGTTCAGTCTCAACCTAGGGAATGATTTTTTTTAATGCTTTTTGAAGATCATAATGTTGATTTAGATGCAGTGAACAGATCAGTTCGATTTACAATTTCGGAGGATGTTGATTTATTACTGTATTTATTTGATTGCAGGCGGTTGAGTTTGGTTTGAATGGATCAGGTGGGCATTTGAGCCATTTTACTGAATTTTGTGTGCGTTTAAATAGTGTTGTAGCGATTTCATGTTTTGAAAGTAATGTGAGCTATTTTTGTGCATTATTAGTATGAGAAAGTGGAGAAGATAGGAGAAGGTACTTATGGAGTTGTCTGCAAAGCACGGGATCGGCTGACTAATGAGACGATTGCTTTGAAGAAGATTAGGTTGGAACAGGATGACAAGGGAGTCCCCAGTACTGCCATTAGAGAAATATATCTGTTGAAGGAAATGCAGCATGATAACATTGTCAGGTAATTGCTTTTGTGATTTATGCATTTATGTTAGCGCAGAATAAGGACGATTTTGTTTTGCAATTAGTTAGGCGAATAAGTTGTTACGGTTTCACTAATAGATCTATGTTTTAATTTAATGCAGTAGAAGCATTTTTGTTTGTTGGTTAGATCATTTGAAACAGGTCACCTATTTAGTACTCAAATTTATAGCAAATATTATTGCTGTCTAACTGTGTTAATAGATCATATATGTTAATTTAATACTGTGATTGGTTATACCTCCGATTAAGATAATATTTGTGGTACTTTATCGTTGTCAACTCCTACTCGATTCACCTCAGCTAGAAAACCGAATGCTTACTGAACGGTCAATAAAAGCTCATATAACCAGTGATTATTGCGCTCCGGTTGTTTATTGAGTGTTATCTTACATTAGTTAAGTTGCCTTGATACCACATGGGTATAGTATGAAATGAACTACCATTACTCACAGTCAGCTATAATACCACATGGCCGCTGCTGATCATCAAGATTTCTCTCAAAATTTTCGGTCAGTCTACATGAGTAATTTTATAAACTTTAATGCTCATAATACTATATTTCATTACCACTGTTCACAAAAGCGAGCACTAGATATGTCTGTCGTATGTGCTACAAGCATGCGGTTCAGTATATAATGTAAGTCCACTGCTGATTATATTATTTTTGTGATTTCATTATAAGCATATTCATTTATATTAAATGCAACATATTTACTAATCTATCCCTAAGTGGGCTAGTTGTAGTGAACTGGATGTTAGATGACATACCAAAAACTTGGACATAAATCGACATGTGATAAAAAAAATTGAAGTTTATTGCCTGTAACAACTGCATATGTTATTAATTAAGATTTGGTAGCTAGCTGCAGCGAAGTGGAGGTTAAATGACATGCCAAAAACAAGGACAGAAACCAACATGTGACAAAAGAATTGCTTATTTATACATGTTTTTGCTATAGAGTTTGATCGTATGCCAACATTGACAGAAACCAACATGTTTTTTCCAAAAACATAAGTGCCTATGAAGCAACCAATTTTTTAGACTTAATAAATTGATAATAGTTCATATGGCATGCAAAAATCTTGCAGTATCTAAATTCCTGCTAACACAATCATTGGATCTGTTCAATGTAGCAAAACCTTGGCATTCTTGCACAAAGTCTTGGTACTTGGAATAGTCTAGTGCCTTTGTCCTTTTTTTAGTCTAAGGTGCCGTTCAATAGGAATCTTGATTTTTATTTTATATTTCATTCATTCGGAATGTCTCGGTGTCATCGATAAATAAATATTGAAATTAAAACTATGGTCATCTTATTGATTGTATTTTGAAAGGTTTTAAGATAACTGTCATGGTGATGGTCGGAATAATGAATCAGTATTAAAATACATGAAATCTATGACTTTTGAAGCATGAATGTTCATAATGTCTTTCGTTACTTTTTAATTACCTATTTATTGCTAAAGACATACCGAGGTATGAGATATCCTATTACTCATTATCATCTATAAGCTTAGAATGCAAGCATCAAGCGTAATGGAAGTTAGGTAACATAAGAATTTATAGTTTACTATATGGAGTATGCAATTGTCTCCCAAAAATATTAATCTTCTAGCTTGAAAATAAGCATTACATACAATTCTTAATATGTTATTAGTTGTGTTGAAAATAGCTATGCAAATAAGCCTTCAGTTCCATTTGCCAGAAGTTTGCGCTCTCTGCATGATTTATTTTCACTTTTCCTGAAGTTTTTGGAAGTTTTTACATACTCTAAAATTGGATTCATTCCAATGTCGACATTTGATTTTTGTTTTGGTAAAATTATTTTATCTACGAATATTTTGATAAATTATATATGTTTAATATTATTGTTTATAAACGTCAACAGAAAACTGTAAATGACAAACACTATGTCTATGATCTTTGTAATATATTGTAAATACCTAGATATTATGTAATGTCTATGACATATATTTTGAAGGCAAACATTATAATTTTTTTAAATGCAAGCGCCTAATTTCACAAAATAAGTTGGCACAATTATTATGCTTCGGATGTTATTTTGTCCCGATACAGAGTAAGCTGCCATGCTTTATTTATTTATGGTGCAATATGATTTATGGTTTTTCTTTTTAAATTTATTTATGAAACGAAGGGGCATGTATTAAAAAAGAAAGTAAACATGCAGTCAGATAAGGCTAGCGCATTCATGATTGGCTTTGCATTGAATGCTCTCTTAAGCATGAACTGGAAAAATAGTGGGAAAAATAGGGGAATCTGAACCATTATTTGTTTATTTATAGTCTGCTATTCAAGCCTATAATTGAATTATTGATTGCATTGCTGATGAACCAAAGTGGCACAACCAACCAGCTTAAATGGAATTTAACTCTCCTTTTTCAAAAATAATATGTATACATCCAAATAACGTTAGACGAGTTTGTTTCCTATACATAGATATATCAGTGAAATTCGTCTATTATACCAATTAACATGGTCATCAAAGTAAACTAAGAGATTTGGACTGACAATGGTTTGCAAAAATGAGTACATTTTTACTTGCGCATTTGCAATAAAAAAAAAACATTCTCTAAGTACCCTATTTTTAGAGCTAAACAATGCAGTTCCATCCCAAAACTGAGCATCTGAACTTATTGCACTTTTTAAAATCAATGATAATGCAAACATATTCATGAGTTGCAAACCCAATAAAACAGCTCATTTTTTTCATTTCAGTAAACAATGTGAGTGAGCAGCTTGAGCTTCTGTGTTGGATGCATCTCTTCATGAGTATGGTCCATGAAGCTTGGCTTCTTTTGGCATCATATCAAACGTTTCTTGGGCATCCGGTGTTCTACTATTTTGTACAAAGGTATGAAGCAAAAAAAATCTTGCTTTTGAGGTGGGGTTTGGTAGATTTGTTGCTGCTTTTAGGAATAACTGGAAATGAAGCAAAAGAAAGATTAGAGCATAAAGTGAGTGGCAAGATACGAGAACTGTGCTCTTTATTGATTCGTTTTTGATTTCTTACTAGAATTTGCATTTCACCTTTTGTTGTCTTTTTCCTTGCCGGTTTAAACTAAAAAAATGTTTAAACTTTAAACTGAACTGAAATGAGGATTTTTTTATTCATGTACAATCTATGTTTTATATTCAAGCCTTTTAACTGTATGATGTACAGCAAGCTGAACCCATACCTTTATTTACTATATCTCTGTATTCCAAATTCTCTATATTGTCATAGGATATAAAATACAATTTTAAAAAATACAAGGTCAATTTTGCCAAGTTCGCCATGAATACATATGGTACAGAGTAGAGTTGACACAAACTAATTTTAATCTTAATTACAATCAAGTACTCTCTTTTTTTGCTTTATTTGTAAGTTTACTAATTATGTACCCATGTGTCATTTATCCAAAATTAATTGTATTGTCTTAGGATGTAAAAAAAACAAGTCAAAAAAGGTGCAAGGAAAAATTATTCTAATTTGGTGCAAAAACAAACATAAAAAAGTTAACAAACAATTTCCTCAACAACTTGATAGAGTCAGAAGAAGATATTGTCTCCTATGAAGGTACCGGTGCTCTAAAGCTTAATGGAAATTCTATCTGAACAGGTTCCATAGAAATATTTTTTGTGTATTTATAGCTGAAAGACAACTCTCCATACTACGCAGATTGTGTAATTTAATGATTATGGTTTCAGGTATCATGGTTTCATGATGTGCACCCGGAGTACTTGGAAAATATATATGTAGCCAGATAGGAAGGATTCACTTTTATGTATGGAACAAAGAAAAATAACCGAGGTATGTTTTTTTTCTTTACATCGAAGATCATTGTTTTTCCTTTGAGAAAAATTTGATGCACTCCACTATAAACTGTATCATCTTATGTTATTTATAAGAAGGGACTTATATTAACAAAAGTCAGTAGAATTTATGCCATAAAACTTGGTTAAAAAGGGGTACAACTAATGTGAAACTATTGTTTAGTGCTTAAATTCACAAAAATGAACATTAAATTGCACATTATTATTTTCATAGTGATATCATTCTTTTTTTAAATTATTCTTAGGAGAAAAACTGCTCGCATAAAGCTGCTCCTAATTGATATGTAAACTATGTTGTAGGTCAATTTTGTAACTATGCATCGGGAAATATGATAAACAAAATATGTACATGTGTTTGCATGTGTGTTCTAACAATCTGTATGCTCAAACATTTCTCTTATCTTTGATTTTGACAATTATTTAACTACAGATTATACTCCTTGAATAATGCTACATGTGGTGATGATGCAATCAGACGCTTAGTTTCAACTACATTATAATAGAAGTCAAGTCAGAACATATATATTAAGTGTATATGTTTCTTCATGAAGTCTATCGAATGTTTCTTGAATTATAATAATCATTATTAGATACAAGTTACCGCAGTGAGCTCTTTCTTATTGATAATACCATGCCTTTTGTTGTTATCCTTCATGATTCCTGATTAACGCTTCAATATGTATAGTTTTGGATATCATTGATCTGGGCTATGCAAAAGCAAGAGAGGTGGTTTTTGTGACATGTTAATAAAGGTGACTTAGTTTTTATTTTATTTTTAATAAAGTTACCATTTGTTGATGGGTCATCGCGTAGATTTACCTATCTTTTAAGCCTTAGTACGAGTTTTCCATCACAAATTTGTACATTAGGCTTGATATGCAGGTTTTAAATTTTTCATGTAATTATGCTGACATTTAGCTTCTCTTCACCTATAATATATTACTATTGAATGTATGCTCAAGGATCGAGCTCATAGAGTGTCAGCAACTTTATGTTCGTTCCGTATTTTTCCCTAAGTATTTTATGATACACTACTTAGTTCAAAAAATTGTTATACTAAAGGTCCAACATTCATTTAAATGGTCAACTCTGTATATTTTGTCAGGTGGATGGCCACATTTTAATGGCTTAAAGACTCTATATTGTCAGTTTATAGTATTCTCAGAAACCTTATGCTTAGCATCTATAAATTGAAAAAGGCATCATAATTTTTGAGAACTAGGTAAGCTATTTTCTTCTTATTTACTATACATGGAAGTTTTATGCAGATTTACAGTAGTTGTTAGAGTAACATGTAACATATGATATTTATGTTATTATTTCAATCTTACAGGTACGGTTATATACTGCGTGCCCTTAATCCAATGTAGTTGAAAGTGCTATTAATACTAGGTGATTGATATGTTTTTTTTGTAAATTTTATAGAAATTAACAGTATTTTAACTTTAATTTAGTTACCAGTAGTCAAATGGCTCAAGGCGTTCTTCCTGTTCTTGGCATGGGTGCCGCATAATGAGCATGTAGCTACAATTGTAAATTGTGAAAAATTTCAATCAACTTGATGTTAGTTACATGATGCGTCTACCTACGCTGGGTCAACGCATGCTTCCGCTATGAGCTACGAAACTACCAACCACCAGACGGGAAAAACGTAGCGAGAGACCTAAGCAAAACAATAAGCCCGGAATCTGAAGAAAAGGCGAAGCAACTGATCCTCGAGTACGCAAACTCCCACAACGAGTAGAAAACGCTCGACCTCATCGACTTCGATGTGGACTATTACGACGAAATGTCATCGAATGACGCTTACGACATGACCAGAAACCAGACGCGCAAATCGAATTCCAAATTCTTCGCCAAAATCAAGAAGCTGGTTCTAGGAAAGGAGTCGAAGTCGAGCTCCTCGCCAAGCTAAACAGACTCGGATAGACGGGCGTCGTTCTCAACGTACTTAGTGGACAACATGATAGGGTGGGAGTCACGCACGAGTCTATCTCCGTACAAGTATGACTTGAGCATTGACGATATGAGGAGGCAAAAGAAGAGCGGGCAGGTTCAGAGCAGAAGTTCGTTGGATATTCATATGATGAGGAAGATGAATTTGGAGGAGGAGAAGGAGGGGTCGTGCAGCTTTAGAAGGATGACGTCGTTGGGTGAAAGGTCCATGTCTGGGAGTGAGGTTTACAACGAGGAGACTAAGAGTCCTAAGAAGGTTGATCTGAAGAAATTTGCTGATGTTTTGAAGAAGTCTAAGTGGTTTATAAACTCAAGAGATGAGCTTTGTTTTGTTTTGTTTGTAAGTGTTTGTATCATGAAATTTTATTAGATTGCATTTGTTTCCATCATCTGGTATTTGTATAAGCCTTTTAATCTTTTGTCAAAATGATTCATGTGTACATTGAAAAAAAAAGTTTGTTTTTCATTGCGAAGTGATTACTGCTTCTTCGAACTGATCATGTAACGGAGTCGTGATGCTGGAGAGTGAAAAGGAAAAATATTGCTGAAAAAAATTACATGATGCGACTAAAATCATTTTATGTTCTGTTTTGAAACACATGGCATAGTTGAAGCCAACATAACCAACTATATCAGTATGTACAACGTACTAAAAATGAGATATTTTCTTATGAGATTGAGTGGATCTCAATCTAAATACTGAATGCTTGCCTATTTCGTTATTTTTGGGACTGCCATTCAGTTATTATGCTAATGCTTTGAATAAATAGATGAGAATGGGTAGAAATAATTTATCTGGGCTAAGCTGAAAATTTTGAATGCTGGTGCCATAGTTGTAAAGCTTCTATGATCAGGCCTGGTGGTTAGTCATAGAGTTGGCTTAAGTAATCGTCAAATGTTCCACCAAACATTTGTAGATAGATACTCAATTTTCTTTGGTTTACGGATAAATTTTAGACTTAAATCCCTTTGTCTTATTTATTTTTCTTTTCTACCCTTCCCCTTCATCTGTTTCCGTGCTTCAAATTTATGGTGCCTTTGAGGGTAATAGACAATGGGGTATTTCAACGGGGTATTTTAGTTAACGGAGAATGCGTCTATTGATTTTAAACGGGGGATTTTAAACGGACCATTTAAAATGATCATTTTAATTTTGTTTTTTAATTTTATTTATTATTTGTTTTTAATAAAAAAATACGTAGAGCACTTCGATAAAATCGCAACACAAAAAACTGCGTCTTAAACGAATCTCATTCGCACAAGTTATTAATTTTTGAAATTTATAAAAAATTAAATTTATTAATTAAAATTCATAACGCACCCTTAATGCACCGAATTCCATCATTTTCAAAACGGAGCAGAATTCCCCATTTTCATTTTTGACGTGTCCGACGCGTCAAAAACAAAAAAGGTGAATTCTACCCCGTTTTGAAACCTCGAACGCCCCCTTAGTAGATTGAATGCAGATGGTTGATTTGGTATTGTGAGACAATTTATTGACGGTACAAAGGTTATAGGGATTGTTTTTCAAGTTATAACTTTGTATTACATATTAACTCTTTTTTACAATACCTTATGATATCAATGACATTAGTTTTTTGAAGTTTATTATCTAAATTTTTGGTTATTCTTTTAAATTTTCAAATTTTTATGGGATCTACCCACAATGTCTAATGGATGGATTGAGCGAACCCTAAAACGATTTGAGTTTCATATCCTAACATACGGTGAATGGAAGGATTTTGTTAAATAACACTTTTGATTTTGTATATTGCTTCAAAAGTGCAAGAGGATGGTAGATTTTAGAATTATGATTAAAACATTCGCAACCGTGGCAGGTTTCTCCACTGATCGAATCAAGGCAAACTTCTTTTCCTATTGGAGTTTGTTCTACCAATCAAAATTATTGTTGGATAGAGTTGTTCAACGTGTTTACCATTGAATGCTTCATATTGGACAAAATTTTATACATTAATTTATTGTATTTCAAAAGATGTCTGGTGCTTATATATTCCTCTGTGTGTGTAATGCAAACTTATTGGCATCAATTATTAAAAATTAGGTCTGAAACTGATTAGCTATACTTTATGATAAAACAACATAATAAAGGCATTATTAGGCTAAAGATATTATCCAACTCATATTAAAGTAAGCGATTGTGATACTGTGAAACTCTAAGAATGAAACTAAACCAAAAGCAACAAAAAAACCGCAAAATTATATTGAACTGCAAAATCATTACATACAGTGTACCATACGAGAATTCACGCCTCAAAGAAAATAAAATTCATGTGTTGACCAATCAATAAATTATGAATAGCAAAACCGACATGCAACTCATCATGCAAATTAATCTACCTTTAGTTAAAGACAAAGTCGTTGATTATCTCCGTAGGTATTTATTTTATATTTGCCTGTATACATCCGTGAAATCCTAATATGATATGGTTTTTGGAGAATGATGATATGATTTTTACGAATTTATGCTATTATATTATTATTGAGTTTCGTTTCAAGGATGGACATCCTTTAATGTTTTAGAAATGAGCCGTCGCACTTTTTGCTTCCTTCCTTTTGCAAATGGTTCTCTCATTCCTCCTTTCTAAAATATTCACGTCCCAACCAAAGGGATTTATTCCCTTGGACCCATACAATTTTTGAACTATGAAATTATCATATAAAAGAATACAGACAAAAGCAGGTTATGTAGAAAATTTCCCAGTTTAGTTACGATGCGGTCTAAATCTAGGCTTATTGACATGTTGATCTAATTTTGAACACAAATAACGAACATTCTCAACCAAAATAGCAAAACAATTAATTCCAATTTCAAATACAATTTTAAATTTTCCTTTTGCAAGTAAGAGATCATTCCAACAAAATAATTAATTCCTCTTTCAAATACCTATTTAAATACCCCTAACGCAAATAAGAGATCATTCCACTTTCGTGAATGATTTTCTTTTTTGTACCCTTTTCGCATGCCAATTTCAGGTGTCAAATAAACATTGTTTTAGTTTTTGGCATTATCTTAGCTCATGCTTTTCTTCATCATCTCATATATAAAAAGAACATTTTATGTACTAAAGTTTATTAAATATGTCATCATGCAGATTGTTATGGGAAAATATTCTTTATATATATATTTCACCTTGCTTACCTCCTCTTTAGTGCATGAAAAACACATATTTAGGAAATGCCACTAAATACGAGGCATTCATAGGCTATACATAATTTACGCAAAGCAGGTCCTTCATTTTGCAACATATTATTTTATCTTTGAGTTAAATTGGACATGGGACATTTAGTTCATAAGTTTCCACACCATTATCATTAAACATGTATATGGATATGTATCGCATATTAGTTGTATGAATAACAACCTACTTAAATCGTTCTTTGCAATGTTTATGGTTTCTTTTGTGTAACAAAATTGTCTCCAAGATTAGCCACTATTTTATTTTTTTTGCAAGTTGAGTCTATTGAATTATATTTATGTTTTTAAGTTTGTTAGTAGTGTATGGGAAAAACTGATGTAACGACCCGTATTTTTACGATTGAATAATTAATTTATTTAATTATTTAAAATATGGTTTTGTAATTTAAATGGTTTAAATTAAAATAACTATTAAATATTTAATTAATATAATAATTAAATAATATATTTAATTCTGAAATAATCAGAATTTGCTGAAATGGCAATATTATGTGAACTGGATCATTTAAAATATATAATTCAGTTTAGATTTGAATTATATTAACGAATAGATTTATAAACGCCATTTGAACGTATAATTTATATTATATTTATAATCGAGCTCGAAATGGTGCTGCAGTTCATAATTTGGCCATTCGAACTTTAAACGGATATACAGAAGCCGTTTTAAATCGGATTTCTGTAAAACAAGAAATGTTAGGAGCTGGTGAAGTATATTTTTCCGATGGAAGAGAAAACTCGAGATTTCGTCGTGTAGAATATAAGTTATGTCCAAATTAAATATTCAGAAAAGCAGCGGCATATTCATTTATGGCCATAACGGTTATTTAAATATATTTAAATATCAGTTTCAAATTTGAACAAGATTCTTTTGAGACGTAGTGATAATTTAATTTTTAGAATTTTTCTGTAATTTTTAATTAATTAAATATGCAACTTTTTATTTGGAGTATTTTGCACCCTTAACCAGCATTTTAGGGTTTCGCAATATGAGTTAACCTACCGGTATTAATATATTTTTGGAATCGTGGCACCTTATTCGTCACGATGATATTTTTATTTTCGTCCGTAGCAACTCGTCCGTGAACGAGATTGTAGGTAGTAGGGTACGCCTTATTATAGAGGATAATAGTAGACTTTAAACCCTCGTTTCCTCTTTCTGCGGCCATAACTTCTCCAGCCGCCTCAAACAAAAGAAGAGAACGTGGATAATTCAAAGCCTCCCAACAAAAGCAAACTAAATACTATAAATAAGCTACCCCTTTCTAAACCTAATCTAGTTTCTGATCCAACAAAGGCCACGCCTTCATAACTTCCGCCGCTTCTATCTTTTCTCCAGTAAAAATTCGATCTTCTCAAAATCAAAGGAAAATGTAATAAAAATCTATAAAATCCAAAATCAATTTCTGCGAGTTCCTTTAGGCTTGCAGTTCTCTTCCTTGGAGTTCGACGTTGTGCGATCTCAGTTTCTGGAACACGCGAGACTGCGACGGAATGCTAGGGTTCGATAAATCTGGATGTTGGCGCAGCAGTTAGGAATTTGGAGCTTCGATTTTGGGTCGGTTGTATTACGGTGGTCTCAGGCAGTGTGATGTTGGTCTGCGGATGGTCTTCGAGTTGATCAGGGAAGATGACGGTTCATGCGGGTTTGAGGAGAGGCGTCGCTGTCTTCTTCGTACAGCAGGCGTGAGGTCAGGGGTCGGTAGAGGCGGGGACTGGGTGAGTTCGAAATGAAGACGTTTGATAGGGAGGGACGAGCTGATAATTCTAATAAGAGATGGAAGAATACTGTGCATTATGACAGGTGCGGGATGGAGCTGTTTGTGAGGAAATTTGGTAGTTGGGGTGGTACGGTTTCAGTGGTGTAAGGGTGATAGGCTGTGGTGAGGGATGGCGGATCCTCTTTGACGGGGTCAACTACAGGAAAGGACGTGATTTTGAAGACACCGGTGGTCTTCTAGGTGGCGTGTGGTACTGTGTAGAACAGCAAGGAAGAAGCGTTCGCACGGGGGAGGAAGGCTTTTGAGCACGCAGGCTTTCGAAAGGTTAGCGCATGGATTCTTTTTAGGATTTTCGCGAAGTTTTTGTTATTGATCATCAATGGGTACTGTACGTTCTTCGTTTCTTGAGGAAGGAGGCATTTCAGGAAATGGCGTGCAAAACATTACTGGAAGGATAAGGTATACTTTGCAAGAAATAAATGTTAAAGTGTGGGAGTAAGAAGTGGGAGCAAACTCTAGGGCATGGAAAGGAAATAACAGCAGTGCGCGGGTTTGTATTTTGGACGAGTTAAACATGGAGCAGGTGTTATCATTTGGGGAAGAAGAGTATTAATAGCGGGTCTGGGTTTTTGTTTGGGTGGGCCGATTGTGCATTGGGCCGGATTCAAGTGGGTGAGCCCAAGTTATTTAATAATAGTTTTTAGTTTTAAATTTAAATAATGTGTACAACTTGTAATTTTAATAATTTGTACATACGTTGTCAGATTTTCAAACCGTCTGTCACTTTAGGATCGTATGGATGGTGACTACACAATGGAACCGACGGAGAGTTAATTGGAGCTCATTTGAATTTATGGCGAAATAAATTGTTTGATCCAAATCAAACAACAGTTTATCGTTCTTTAACGATGAACTGCCAAAGTGAGTAAAACTCACTAACTCTGATCAGTTTATATTTTTATAACGTATTTTTAGAACTGATAAATATTGTTTGGTTGCTGTGTGTTGACTGTTTGGTTGAACTGCTAAGTAATTGGTTGAAATTATAGATCTGGTTATATATATATAAATTGATTCTGTTTAGCAGAATATTTCATAGTGAAACGAAATTGATGTTAATCATATTGTTTAACATCTGTGGATGCACGAAAACAGGTCGGAGGAATTCAACTGGATTCCTCAACATTTATTTTACTGTTTTTCATATATTGTAATATATGAAGTGATATATAATCTGTGTTGATTACGTATGTTGAATGATATCGATCATTGTTATTTGGGTATTTTAAATACCATAAGAAATACTGGGATGTAGAAAAGGGGATTTTCAAAGTGTATTTTGAAAATGAATTATTCATATAAAATCAATGGATTTTATATATAAAAGGAAAAGGATTTTATAAACGAAAATAATTATAAAATCAAAGGATAATTATAAAAGGAAAATATTTATGAAATAAATAAAGTTATAAAAGGAATTTTTTGTGAAATAAATTGAAAAGGGAATATTTGTTAACCATTTACAAATAGAATTGAAAAGGAGATATTTGTAAAACATTTATAAATAGATTATAAATGAACATATTTATTTATGAAATAAATAGAGTTATAAAAAGAAATATTTATTTAGAAAATAAATAGAATTATAAAGGAAATATTTGTTTCGAAAATAAATAGATTATAAAAGGAAATACTTGAAAAATGAATAGAATTGTATAAAAAGAGAATTTTACACTAGGAAGGTTTAGACCCATGCTTCGCACATGGGTATAACAGAATATGAATTCAAAGTGAACATTTAAGAGAAATCTGTTTTAACAGATAAAGTAAGAAGATTAATTTATAAATAATATTTTATAAATAAAGTAAAATATTTATCATTGGATAAATAGAATTTATAAGTCAGGACTCATATAGAGAAGCAAGAATCGATTTCAACATCGATATTTGAAACTGAGTATGGACGAAGAGTAAATTGGATTGGGTTAACCAGTTAGAGTTAACCAGTTAGAGTTAATCAGTTAGAGTTAATCAGTAAGAGTTAACCAGTTAGAGTTAACCAATTTGAGTTAATCGATTAGAGTTAAATCGAACTAGAGTTATTCAAATAGAGTAAATCGAGTTAAGAGTTAATCGAGTATTAGTTAATCGAATTTAGTTTATTCGAATAGAGTTGAAAGGAGTTAATCGAATTTAGTTTATTCGAATAGAGTTGAAAAGAGATAATCGAATATAATCTATTCAAAAAGAGATAATCAAATATAATCTATTCGAAAAGAGATAATCGAATATAATCTATTCGAAGAGAGTTAATCGAATATTAGTTATTCGAAGGAGAGTTAATCAAATAAAGATTTACTCGAAAGGGAGTTATACGTCAAATTCAATTATATCGAATTTGGGAAAGTATTATTTACTTTCCAGTTTTTAAATCAAGATTTATTTATTTATAAATAAATTAGAGTAGGTTAATTATTCAAAGTAAGAAATAAAAAGTTAGATGTTAAGTTAGATATTTCAGAAGTAGGGTTTATAACGTTAGCGTTATAATAAATGCTTTTCATAAAAGAAGTAGATTCATAATATGAATCCGAGAATTTGCATAAGCAAGAAATTGGAGCGGTGAGCTTTGTCTATTGCAAGGTTAAGAACGTTGTTCAGTTAAGGTCTGAGAAGTAATTATACCCCAACTTGATTGACTTCCTTACTTAACTAAGAAATAGTTGATGTTCGATGGCAAGAGTTAGTTAGAAATACAGTTAAGTAATAAGCGATTAATGGATTGAGCGGTCTTAACGATGTTTTATACAACGTTAGTTTGGAATCCATATTAATGAGTTTTGGAAACGTTTTCCAAATATAGAATCAGAGATATTCTCTAAATTTAGAAAATAAGGAAATATGAATGAATGTATATATATATATATATGGTTGATGATTTGATCGATAATTCCATTTGGAAATAAGATCGTTGTGCGTACGTGGACATTTTTCATTTGATAGTTAAATCACCGACTATCAAAGTTTTTGACCATTTTAACGTTGTTAATATGGAGAGACCCGTTGGATTATTATCCGAAGAACCACTCTGTATTGGCATAAGCATTGCAAACCAAGTATGCTGAATATGTTGAAGACGGAGTAAAGTGCAAGGTCTATTGTAAAAATCTTAGGTAGAGATTGCCTAAGATGGATGTACTGAATAGTGCCTTCGGTTTGTCCAGTCCCAAGACGACCTTGCACTTGAATAATTTTTTTAAGGCGCATCTGCAAGCCGCGCCTATATTATCTGCTGCTTACCAGCAGCCTCTCTTCATGCACCCTGCTGTTTCACAGCAGTTTTTCTACAGATTTGATCTTTTCTATTGATTCAACTTCAAATATACGTTAACCCAAATAAAACATAAACACATATGTATCAATTTCAAACATAAATACGTAAAAACAACGTTAATATTCGATTACAAACATAAACACAAGTCTGAATAAAATTCCATTACAAACATAAACACAAACCGAAATAGAATTCGACCACAAAAACAAAGTGGACATGGTTCGCTTACAAACGTACGCTAATACAACACTTATAAAACGTTCATGGTGAAGTTCAATCTTGAGTAGGAGGAGGTTGAGAAGGTCCTGCCACCTGCGATTGAGCTGGGTCATGTTGAAGTGAAGCTTGAGAAGTATCATGCCTTCTTTTAGTTCTTCGCTCTCCTGGGCGTTCTAATCTACGTCTAAAGAGTAATGCGTCAATGATTTTCTTCAAGCTAATACATCGTGGTTGGATGTCGGGCTCCGGTACTCGACTACGTCCAATTTCCCCCAATTCTTTACTAACCGTCTCTAGCACGTCGACCTGCGAATTTTGTTATTTATAATCACACGTTTAAAGATTTAAATCGGTAAAGTAAAACAGTAAAGCAAAGTAAAAGACGTACGACATCTCGCTCAAGCGGTGCACGAGCGGTGTATGCTCGTTCATGTTGAGTCCGATCCGCGAGAATGAATCTTCGAGTGATCGTCCAATATCAACTCATGTATTCTGAAATTTGAGTGCTGGAACGTGTTGACGAACGATACGGTTATGTCTATCGTTCCATTGAATGACAGCAAAATCCAGATTTGGCTTAGGTTCGCAAGGCTCAGGGATGTGTTACTGAAGACCAAACTGTCGCATCACTCGATCAGGATAATACATATGAACATTTCGCATGCATATGATCGGCGTCTTGCATAGCCAACTAGGCATGCCACTTAGACATATATGAGGCAAATGAACTAGCACATCCTATGTGTAGGGATTCCATACAACAGCCTCGTCTGTTAGCATGTCAAGCTGGTCACGATAGTAAGTGGCAACCTGCTTTAGAGATTCAATCCAACTCCTATTTCCAAACCACCTGCGATTTAAAGTAATGTACATAAAGTATGTAAATATAAATAATATAGCATAAGCATAAGCACTATTGTTGAGCCTCATGTAAATGTACATAAACTACCTTGCACTATAAGGTAATGACCTGTCGATCTATGCAGATAAAGTTACGTTTGGACGACCGATAGGAAGATGTGTCCATGACCAAAGCTGTAAAATATATAAAAGATAAATATGATAGGATTGCATATTACAAGTGGCCATTAATAAATATACATTCTAATATTTACCTGTAGAAGAGAAAGACAACCGGCTATTGATTTGGATTTACCGAGCGCAGCATTTGTTAATTCACTGTATAATGTTGTCAATACGGCACTACCCCAAGAATATCGTGCACAATCGTCCAAATTTCTCACAAATAATAGCCAAAAAAGATTTAATCGTCCTTTAGAATGATTGGGACATAGACGACAAGATATCAAGTGTAGAATAACGGCTCTCGCATGACGTTCAACTTCTTCGTCTGACGCATCTTCTGATGGCTCATTTTGAAATGTACGTCAAAGCCAAGTCAATTTAACTGTTGCACCTCTTATCTCATTTCGATTTGGGACCGCCCCCAAACACTCATTTTGAACAAGTAGTCGACAAGTAGTGAACCGGATGCAAGACACTTGTGAGCAAGTAGTGAACCGGATGCAAGACACTTGTGAACAAGTAGCGAACAAAATGTGAACAAAATGTGAACCGGATGCAAGACACTTGTGTTTAATGAACAAGTTTTAACAAATAATAAACTGAATGCAACGCGCTTGTGTCTAATGAACTAGTTTTAACAATTTATAGAAGAAAAAAATGTGTTTTTACTATATCATATGAATTAGGAATTAGCTAGGATTTAACTCACCATATAGTTGAACTACGAATTAGCTAGGTTTTCATGTACAAACAAGAAGTAAAATTATGAAGATCCTACCATTGTTGAACAAGTAATGATCAAACCAAATCTATTGTACACAACACAAACAAAAAATAAGCAAGTATTGTTTAAAAATCTACCTCTAACTTCATGAGATGATGAAGATCCTTCCATTGTTGAGGTAATTTGATGTATTTTCCTATGAGAATTCGATTATTTGAAAGCTTAGAAATTTAGGTTTTTGGATTTTTAAGTTTTTGAGGATTTTGGAGTAAAAGGGAGGCTGGAAAAAGTGAGGGTGAAGGGGTAAACCGGCTGCAGTTTAGAGCAGCAGTTTCTCGGCTTGGGCGCACCTAGTAGGCGCGCCCTATTGAATGAACGAGGGCGCGCTTGACAAGCGCGCCCTTATAAAATTTCAAGGGCGCACTTGACAACGCGCCCTTGTAAAATGCCCAGGGCGCACCTTGCAGGTGCGCCCTTCCCGAGAGTTGGGAGCATAAAACTGCTACCCTGCCTGAACCATTCTATTTGCAAACTTGAATCAAAGACAGTCGAATACAATTCATAAGCTTGTAAAATGCAAACATTCACTATAGAAATGCAAATCATTCATTCATTCACCGAATTGAAAGTACAAATCGTTCATTATATTACAAATCATTCAAACAAAATATCAAGACATATCTCAAAATATTCTCTTACAAAATATCATTTGGACGGACATGTCGATCTTTTGTGTCCTTTTTTACCACATTTGCGGCAAGTATTTTGTTTGCTTCCTCCCATTTTATCCATCATACCTTTAATTCTTGTCGAACGCGGACGTCCCGTCTTCCTTTTTGTATGCAGAGGCAATATGGTCGGACCATGATAGGCATCCCAATATCTACTATCGGAAATTGGATGGAAGCTTGGAGCGTAACTTGCTTTATATCTTTCCACGGAAAACCACAATGAACAAAATTCATAGTGCGATATATTCGCTCCTCCAACGGTTTGAGCACAAGCGGTCATCACATGCAAGCATGGCAATTTTTGTAATAGCGGAATATTGCAAGTGCAAGTACACACATTGTCATGTAAAGTCATGGTAAATGCTTTTCTAAATTGATCATTCACTTGCCATTCGTTTTGATTGAATCTAACAATTCCGCAATGTCGTGCTTGTTTTGCTCTTTTAGCTAAAAGAGTTTCAACTTTTGGAGTCATCTGCATTTCAAATCCTTCGGCGTCGGAACGACGTTTCATGAAATAGTCGTTAAACGGTAAAATGTTCGTGATACTAAAGACTTGACCGGCAAAGCACGAGCACCTCGTAGAACTCCATTAAAACTTTCGAATACATTTGTTGTCATCATCATAAATCATCCATCGTTATCCTTGCATAGAGCCCAATTTTCCTGTAACAACCCGGAAAAATTGCGATCTTGGTTATCCGATATACAACACATATCGAACATCCAAGGATCGAAAATAACTGAATAGTTAATGAAAGAAGTTAGAGGGTGAGAATAGATAAGATAGAAACTTAGAATAGAAGAAGAAGAAGAAGAAGAACACAACATCAGAGTAACACGAACCTCACAGCGGAACGAATAACATATAATATATAACATAACTTTGAAATATAAATCTGTACTTGAATATACATATCATTTTCAAAGTACAGCACTTACAACACAGCGGAAATAAACAATAGCTATATGATTCTGAAGCCTCCTGTTCCAGCTCTTCAAGTATCTGTAAATCCTGACTACTTGACGGCCCGTATAAAATTGGGCACCCAAGAGTTTAGTGAAACAAAACAAAATAAACTCCGGGTCAGTCATGGGACTGGTGTGAGTAAAACAGTTTAAAACAGTTTGAACAAGTAAACGATATCTCATAAGACCACGCCGTATAACGGAACGGATTTTTCCCTTATGAGAATCCAAAATATCTTTATATCAAAAACCTTTTGATATTATAATAATGTCTATCAACTACAGTATAATAATCATCTAGAAGAAACGCTTTCATCTCACGTTCTACATATATAGTATACAATCAAAAACCACAAGCACGTATTGGGTAATGGATTTCCAACTATGACAAGGTATGGAACCACCTTTCGCTAGTGTACCTCTAGAGAGGAATACACTGGGTTCAACAAGAACATCTTGCAACCCAGACACACATGACCGACCACTTATTTTGCTTGAGTGTATCGAATGTATATCACCAACGGTTGGGATCAGCAACCGTTTCCCGAATGAGATAGCATCAACAATAGATTTTTAGAAGTAAATGAAACTCTAGATCAGGTGATTATACACCCTAATAGGTGCGACCTACATAGCCATGCTACCTGCCCGATTTCTGTCATTTACCGGTTGATAAGGCTTGAGGTTACGCTTTATCATCACATCAGATTCACTTCGAATGCCACATTGTCAGATCCATCGAAAATCACTAATTTGACGTCTACAACCATACATTACGTGTCAGCTAAAAGGAGTTTCCTTCTCCACTTCCACTCTTGGTACGGTTGAAGAAATCAATGTACGTGACCTTTCTGCAAATACTCTGTCAGACATTCATCCATACAAGTTATCCAGGAACAGGATGAACCGAAGGTACTATTCAGTATATCTATCTTAGGCACTGTTATCTAAGATTTATACAACAGCCCTTGCACTTTACTCTGTCTTCAATTATCTTTGGCATATATGATTCGCAACGCTTATGCCAATACAGAGTGGTTCTTTGGATAATAACCCAACTGGTCTCTCCATATTAACAACGTTAAAATGGTCAAAAACTTCGATAGTCAGTGAGTTAACTATCAAAGAAAAATACACGTACAAACAACGATGTTATTTCCAGATGGAAATTCTATCAAATCAATCATCAATCATATATATATATATATATTCATATGATACTTATTTTCTATGTTTAGAAAATATAAGTTAACGCTGGAAAACATTTCCATAACTTATTTATGTATCACTATTCTTCTACAACTATCAGTCTTTGATTGTAAACTAGTATAAGAACAATTCCCTAAGTACCAATCCCGAAGGTCGAAACCAACATCAGATAGACACTTAGGAAACCATTCAACTTAACAAGTCTCCAGTCAAATTCTGATTTAGCTTATCTCCATTTCTTAACTCCTTATACATGAACACTTCCTTTTCTAATTCATATTTCCAATTTCAATATTTGATTATGTTTTTGGTTTTATTTGGAAAACATTTCCAAATCTTCTTTACTTGGATTTAATAGATGTTTAACTCAACATCGCGATGACAACTCAAACCACTATACTTATTTACTAAATTCACTTAACCACTTTCACTTTTGAACCTTAACCATTTCTAAATTAATAACGAAGTCAATCAAGTTGGGGTATAACTACCTCTCAGACCTCAACCGAACAACATTTCAAATCTCGAAATAGGGTAAGTTCATCTTTTAACTCTTTAACACTTCCTTACGTAACTTCTGGATATAATTTACGAGTCCAACTCCTTTACAGAATCATTTGATTATAACAGTGGTGTTATAATTTCCTGCTTCTGAAATATAATAACTTTAATCTAACTCTTATTTCCTAACTCGAATAAATAACGAACAACTAATTTATCAACTCCTATTTGGTTAACTCTTATTCTATAAATCTTATTCGATTTAACTCCTGTCGAATAACTAGATTCGATCAACTCACTTCGAATATTTCTGATTCGATTATCTCACTTCGAATATCTCTGATTCGATTATCTTACTTCGAATATCTACTATTCGATTATCTCACTTCAAATATCTACTATTCGATTATCTCGCTTCGAATACTTCTGATTCGATTATCTCACTTCGAATATCTACTATTCGATTATCTCACTTCAAATACTTCTAATTCAATTTTCTCACTTCGAATATCTACTGTTCGATTATCTCACTTCGAATACTTCTGATTCGATTCACTTCTTCGAATAACTAAATTCGATTAACTCATTTCAATTCAATTCGAATAAACTAAATTCGATTAACTCCATTTGAATAACTCTAGTTCGATTTAACTCTATCAATTAACTCTAACTGATTAACTCTAATTGATTAACACTAACTGATTAACTCTAACTGATTAACTCTAACTGTTTTAACTCTACGGTTTAACCTAACTGGTTAACCCTAATGGTTTTACTCTAACTGGTTAACCCTAACTGATTAACTCTTTGTCCTTATTCAGTTTCAAACATCGATGTTGAAACCGATTTTTACTTCTTTATATAAGTCCTGACTTATATATTCTATTTATCCAAATGATAAATATTTAACTTAATTTATAAATATCATTTATAAATCAATCTGCTCCTTTTATTTGTTTACTTCTTCATATATAAGTTCAGACTTATATATATCTATTTATCCAAAGATAAATATTTCCTTTATAATCTATTTGTAAATGGTTTACACATATTACCCTTTTAAATTCTATTTGTAAATGGTTTACGAATACTTCCTTTTCAAATTCTATTTGCAAATGGTTTGCAAATATTTCCTTTTAGGGTTCTATTTCCAAGTATTCCCTTTATTAACCTTATTTATTTACCCTAAGTATTTCCTTTATTAATATCTTATTTATTTTCTAAATAAATATTCCTTATATCTTATCTTATTTATTTAACAAATAAATATCTCCTTATATCTTATCTTATTTATTTAACAAATAAATATCTCCTTTTATTATCTTATTTATTTAACAAATAAATATCCCCTTTTCTTATTCTATTTATTTAACAAATAAATATCTCCTTTTCTTATCTTATTCTGTTTCCTAAGTCAATATCTATTTTATAACTTATTTACTTAACAAATAAGTATCTCGTTTAACATCTCCTATTTATTTAACCAATAAATATCTCATTTATAAGATCTTATGATTTTATAAATATTCCCTTTTCTTTATAAATATTTCATTTATAAAGATTTCACCTTTCTATATAATTTTACCTATAAAGATTTCTGTTTATAAATATTTCATTTATAAATATTTCATTTATAAACATTTCATTTATAAAACCCTTTTGATTTTATAAATATTTTATTTTCAAATACCATTTGAAAATTCCCCGTTTTCACATTCCGGTATGTTATGGCGTTTAACATATCAAGTCATGATGTCAAATATCGTCCATACACATATAATCAACAACAGATTATAAACCACGTCATATATCACAATATATGAAAATAATAAAATAGCTGTTGAGGAATCCAGTCGGATTCCTCCAACTTGATTCCCTGCATCCACAGATGTTACACAATAAAATCAACATCACTTTCAGTTCCACATGATATATTCTGTTAAACAGAATCAATATAGAAATTCAACTAACTGACTAGCAGTTCAATCAAACAGTCAACACACGGTCAATCAGCCAATATTTAACAGTTCTAAAAATACAACATGAAAATATAAACTGTTCAGAGTTAGTGAGATTTACTCACATTGGCTGTTCATCGTTAAAGAACGATAAACTATTTGTTTGATTTGAATCAAACAATTTATTTTGCCATAAATTCATACGAGCCCCAATCCACTTCTCGTCATTTCCAGCGTGTAGCCACCGTCCATACGATCCCAACGGATCTTGTTTCGCTGAAAACCGACATCGTATGATAAAATTATCGCATTTTTAAGTTAAACACAATTTAAATTAAAACATGGATTTAAAATTTAAAAAAAAGCCTTAACTCTCAAACCTTGGCCCAAGCCCACAAATATACTTCTTCCCCCTAAACATATAACCCGTTGGCCCACATCCATTTAGAAGCCCACCACCGAAATGCTTCTCCCTCAAACACCACATTTGATCTCCAGGAAACCGAAACCCAACAACCGATCTTTCCCAAATCCCTAGCTCCTCCAATACTTCATCGTTCAACCACCCGAGTCTACCATTCCTCATCCCCTTCGAATCTCAACCACCCTAAACCCAATTTTCAGAACTCGAACCCCATCTGCCCTTTCCGTCGTTCATCCATTTCGCTCCACCTACAGGAACCCACGACCAAAACTTTGACGAAATCTCACCGGTTACTACTAACAACATCGCCTCGAACCCATATGCTCACCGCTGACCTCAGCTTCGAGGCGCATCACCTGCCTCGACTTGAAAGTGAAGCCCTAGGTTGACTGTATCGCGTTCGGATTCCAGGAAAGAGTCTCGAGCTTCATGATTTTCACACCACGATGAAGCTCTTCCTTCACTGAACACACACACATATATATATATATATATATATATATATATATATATATGTTCTAGAGTTTATAGGATTTTCTTTGAGTTTATATTGATTTTCAAAACTTCCATTTTTGCTGTGTAAAAATGATGAGGACGGTGGATTAAATTTGCGTTTATAAAGAGGAGGGTTGTTGAGGGTTGTGGCTGAAATTGAATGATGCGTGGCCTGTTTTAGATCGGATAACACTTAGGATATTTTTTTTCCTTTTATTATTATTTTATTCTATTGATTTTATATTCGTCTCTGGTCTTTAAAAATTCCTACGACCACATACGATACTCAAAAATCACGAAATTGGACATGCAACTACTGTCTGACATTACAGTTCCAACGAAACTGGTTTTGTCGAATTCCGACTCCGTTTGCTCACACAGCGTATTTTTAACCGTCAAAATACTGACTGTTTTTCACTATAAAAATCCGTACGGCCACACACTGACTTCAAAAATTACGGAAATTGAAATATAGTAATAATTTAATATTGTGGATCCAACAAAATTGGTTTCGTCGAATTCTGAGGTCGTTTGCAAAACTGGCTATTTTTAAAGCTCTGAATGACCCATTTAAATATATAAATATATTTAAATATAATTAAATTAAATACAAATAAATTTATATTATCGTATATACTCACAGTGGAATACCATACAGCTTCAGAATATTCCTATATAAATTTCTAACTCGATATTTCATCATCAGAGTTGTATCGATATTCGATTTATATTTAAATCCTTTTTTTAAAATATAAATAATTCCTTTATAAATTATAAAGGAATTCCTCAGCGACTTTTCTGAAATTTGATTTGGACATAAATCAAAATCTACCCGACGAAATCTAGATTTTTTTCTTCCACTAGAAAGATATACTCCACCAACTCCATACGTTTCTTATTTCACAGAAATCCGGCTTAAAACGAATCTTGTACATTCAGTTGAAGTTCGAATCGCCAATTTATGAACTACAGCGCCATTTCGAGCTCGATTTTAATTATATTATAACTCTACGTTCAAACTGTCGTTTATATAATATATTCGTTATTCAAATTCAATTCTAAACTGAATTAAATATCACAGATGATCCAGTTCACACCATATCGCCATTTCAGCCAATTCTGATTATTTCAGAATTAAATATATTATTTAATTATTATTTTAATTAAATATTCAAAGTTTATTTAATTCAACGACTATTACGTACTCTTAGTCACCTTTTAAATAATTAAATAAATTAATTATTATACCGCTGAAAATGCGGGTCATTACATTTCCTCCGCACCTCGTAAGCTCTTTTCAACCCAAGCATGCGCATCCGGCGAAATGGTTCTCAAGTGACCTCTTAACTCTTTGTATTGCAACTCATCGGTAGCACTAGCACATGAATAGAATAAGTCTACCAAGTTTTTTTGAGTAAATCCGGCAACTTGGAAGTTTGCTTTGAGATGCCTAGCACAAAAGCGGTGATGGTGCTCTTGAGGCCAATTTTCTAATGCTCCCGGAATGCCTTTCATTCGATCGGATATAAAAGTCAAACATCTATTGCGAACACTATGTATGAGATAGTACATGCATCTAAGAAACCATTCCCAATTGTCTTTTGATTCGGAGTCTACAACTGCATATGCTAATGGAAATATACCATCATTTGCATCAACTCCAGTCGCGACTAGCAACGTACCTTGGTATTTGCCGTATAGGTGTGTGCCATCAATGCAAATTAACGGTCGACAATGCGCAAAACCATCAATAGAAGCACCAAATGCCCAAAATGCACTTTTGAAACGAACTTTGTCATTCGTGATTCTTTCGTTTTCAATCTTAAAAACGGTTCCCGGATTATATTTTTTAATAGTAGCCAAATATTGTGGCAGCTCAGCATATGATGTTTCCCAATCTCCAAAAACTATCTCAAGTGCTTTCCGCAATGCTTTATACGCCTTGAAGTAGCTTATTTTGATGAAAAAAGTTTCCGACATTAAAACTTGAATCGCAGAGGGAGTGGTATTCAAATCCGACTTCACAAAAGGAAGTATTTTGTTAGCAACAAATGTACTTGTCGCTTGCTTGTGGTTAGAATTGATGACCGGATTAACACAAGAGTGATTGCCTTCATATTTTCTAACTTCCCACCTTCCCGTCAATGATTTTTTTGGGACAGTAGCATGTATTCTTCACTTGCAATTGTTATCGATATTACAAATTGCAGTGTATTCTTTTTTGCGGGATTTTACAGGTTTAAAAGAGACAAAATTCTTTATAGACCACTCGCTAAGCTGTTGAATAAGCACTTCCTTGGTTTGAAACTGCATTCCCACATGAAAGCCCGAATCAACACAATCTGCAGTAAATGCGTCTCTAATAGGAGCTACATTTTGAATCAACGATGTTGCCATAATTTGTGCACTACATAAATCGTCTGTCAAAGGCATCTCAAATTCCATTTCTCCGTTGTTACCATCTTCATCTTCTTGCATCAACAATGCTTCATTATTTTCGTTTTCATTCGCATTACAAATTCCAAACTCAAGCGGATCATTGCTAGCTTCCATATTTTCTCTCCGTGTCATATCATTATCCATTGATGCAATTTGCATACTATCAATATGTGGTGAGCTACAACCCACACCATCATTTGCCGGTCTAGAGCTTGAACCACCCGCATGCACCGTATAACTATTAAAAAAAGTATGAGATCAAAACACTATAAATTTTAACTACTCAAATGCAAAATTTACAAACTTACTTTGTATTCATGAATGGAGGAAATATTGGACTTGGATTGCTTTGATGAGCACAACTCGGAATAGTTCCAATAATTTGAGTAGAATGTTGGTTTAAATTAGTATCAATTGCCTCTTCAAAATATCTCAGCTCCTCTTTTATTACAAATAACTCAATAACTTTCATACTAACCGAAAACATTGCATCGACATCATCATCATCATCATTTACATCGATAGCAGAAGATCCAGAATCCGTCACCCACTTACTTACCAATCGTACATCGTACTTTTGTGAATCAATTTTTGTAACCCTGTATTCCTTTAATTCATGGTAGGAGCAAAAATTTTTGACCTTTGAACCTTTTTGTTTGCCGCCAACATACACCGACGTATTATTTTCTTTTAAGTTCAACTTCCCATCAAAATAGCAAATAAAAGAAATGAAATCGGACATAGTCTACAATGAAAAATTTGCAAGACATAAGGATACTTAATTGTTAAACAAGTATTGGTAACATAAGAAAGCATAAAAAATAAACCTAGGGTTTGAATGAAATTGAGAAACATAAAAATTTAAGATAGGGTTTGAATTTAAACTAAATCAATACCTTCAAATTGATGTGCAATAGCTGATAAAAGTAACCCAATCAATAATTCTTGTTTGTTTTGATAATTTTTGTAGATTTTAGGTTTTTTTTGGAGCTAGTGGAAGAATAGTACGAATTGGTACTTTTTTCCCGAAATAGCAAAAGCCAGAATGATAGAGCAGCAGAGAATAACAGGAAGCGGGAAGGGTTTGAGAATAAATTATAAACCGGCCTATTTGTGATATATGTTTTAAAAATTAGCCTATTTTGAATTTATTATCATTTCAGCTTCTTTCATGTGTCCGTGTGTGTAAAATATATATATATATATATATATATATATATATATATATATATATATATGCACGCGCACACATACACACGCACAATCACACAACATATATTCACAAACAACAAATATATAAATTACAACATAATATTTCATATGTATCATTCAAACAAATTTTCATATACCCAATCTTAATACTTCGTACACATCATTCAAACAACACTTCACATACTCAAACTAAATATTTCATACATATTGTTTTATCATCTTTCCATGTCAATATATCATACAATTTTGCAATAGCAAATTACTAACAAAGTGGATAAACGGTAGAATTAGTCTTTCTTTGCTTCTAATATTTTCTCCTTAACATCAGCAACAGCAGCCCTGTTAATATCAAATAAACAAAGAATGTGTTAGTAATTGTTATATCATGTATTCTCAAAGTAAAAGAAACCTAAAGGAGAGGGAAAAACTTAACTAAAACATAAAATATGATGCATTTGCACAAGAAATTTGACTTTAATAATCAAGAATTTTGACTTTTCAAACAGAATGATGTATAACATGATGACCCAGTTCATATGATAAAGAGCTAATCTACAACCTTGGTGAAGTGCTTGACCGCAAAGGCTAAGCCTAAGATCATGATCGGAACAAGTAACTGCAATATGTTAATGACAAATTGGGAAGATTTGTCAGGATTATGAGCAGGCTGCTCTAATGGCACATAAACTCGCTCTGTTGGAACAGACGAAGCATCAACTTCCCCAATGTAAAACTTGTCCAGCATTTTCATCGCAGAGTCAACCAACGTCTTCAAAGTCATTACTAGCATCTTTTCCTGTCATTTATTGAGAATGCAAAATACTTATCATGAGAAAAGAAGCAGCAAATAATATCACAACAAAAGTGAAATCAGAGATTGAAGACAAATGTTTTAGAAAACAAAATGCATTATTTTCTTGAGTTTATTAATAAACTTGATTTCTTGGATCAAGAAATGAAGTTTTATGGTAGTCCTTGAAGCATCAATGTTTCAGCTTAAAACCAGAACACAATTAAGAAAATCATTGTTCTGGTAAGTGTTTTCGAAACAAAAGGAAAAAACACATAAAAATATCTTTTCCACATTGCTACTATGCCTACTTAATAGCGCATCTTAAAAAATGGGTAAAATAGAAAGCTCTATATTTTCCCTGCATGGCACTATGGCAGTGTACGTACTGTGTATGTACTACCCCAGCAGGAATAGCAAATAGTGTTAAGTTTTTGAAAACTCTAAGTTAATGTTCATTAGTTGACGTTTCATATACACTTAACCGATAGTCTGATTCTCCAGTAAGTAAACATATTATTTTAAACTGTCACGCAGCTAATAGACACATCGCTTACCCGAGTTTCTGAACATTGAATAAGCGATTTGCTATCGGCTAAATGACTACTGCTACCCAGTATTTGCTTTTGGGGAAAAATAGCCGATAACAACCCATTGCTATTTTATTTGGGTAGGGTAGACATACCCAAACAATTCCCTAGCTCTTAAATGTTAGATGAATAAGTCGGTAACCATGAAAGTGCATACAAATGTGATATACTTTTATGCTGGATGGTTATGGGTGTTAAAGGAAAAAGCATCTGCTTCCATTAAGCCAGTAGTGGGACACAAGACCGCTAAAGGTCTTTTATCATTATTTATTATGGATACAAAAAGGGTTTGATAAAGGAAATCCACTTTCTGATAAGATTGTGTTTTTAGCGCAAGTCACCAAACTTGAGCATGTTTTCTGGCAGAACGACATATTGTTATATAAAAAAAAAATAGATAGTTTTAGGCCGACCCTTTTGTTCATTTCATATCCAAAAGTCGAGTCCCTATAAGATTGTCTTTTATCATCACCCCCCTCCTCCCACAAAAAAAATATGAAAGGAAAAGAAGGCTTGACTCGGTAGAAGTAAATATTACCAGTAGCTGCTAATAAGACTTCGTCGCTGCCTGAATGATCATCCATATAACTGGTAACATCATAAACCTGACCCAGGAATCAGTTAGAACATTATTATAAAGTAAGTCACTGACAATATAACACTTACATGGATGACTTAGAAATAGAATCAAAGATAATCAGACTGAAAAAGGTTCGTAAACTAATCTGATAGATGCAAGTAATTAGTATATCAGACTCAAGGCAGCTTAACTCCTGTCCAAGCGTTCCAGGTCTCAGATAAGAGGGAAACTGATCAAGTAAATAGCTACCTTTCACAGCTTGGATTAGCGGGCTCGGTAGGTAATGTGAACTTATCTGAACCCCTGCCAGAAAAACATTGGATGGGTGATGACATTAACAGTAGAACTAGACAAACAAGGAAAACAAGAGCAAAAAGTTCACCAAGTGACAGTGCTGTTAAGGATGTTATAGACAATCATACATGGGGTAGTTTTGTTTCACAAATAGGAGTAAAAGCAAAAAAACTTGAAAAATAAAGAAGAGTTTTACAGCTCCAGACAACGCAAAAGATAGGAGAAACAACTGATTATTGTCTCTGTTGGTTCGGAATGCGAAGGGTCTCGACTACCCCACCAGGAAACGATATGTTAAGCAATATCTTATCCCTATAAATACTAACGTCATTGGCTTGGTTGAACATAAAATGTCTATTTGTAATATTGTTAATTTCAGCAAATTTTTAAGCAATGACTGGGAGGTTATTCACATCAACGAACTTGACAATAAAGGTGGATTCATGCTTCTTTGTAATAGGTCCATTATGTCGGATCAGTATATCAGTTGTTGTATCATAAACAAAGGTCTTAAAAGCATGTTATCGGTAGTATAAGCTAAGAATTATATGCTTGAAAGAACTTGGGTCTGCAAGAACTTACCGGATGAGCTGCCCCAATACATTTACATTCAGTTCATCAACACATCATCATCACTCCTTAAATTCCCAATAGCCAACATCACCTCGTGTTCACATCAAAACTTAACTGCTGCTGCAAAACCAAACCTCACCTGAATATAAACTTCAATCACCACACTGCAAAACACAGCATCCCATCTCCTGATTTTGTATTATTTTTGTAAGTTTCATATCTTCTCCTTTATTCAATAATCTTATATATGATATTTTCTTTTGTTTTTAATTTCAATGGATGATCTTTATATATTCTTACATGTAAATGTAACTTGGGTCTCCAACGTCTTGCTCGTGTTAACCCTTACTCCTATCACTTTATCTCCTCGATGCTAAGAATCTACTAACGGTCCATGCCATAAATCCACCATTTGGACACAAACAAGCCAAAAACAATGCAACCAAACTCAGAGTCATGGAGCCAATTATAAGACAAACTAAGATAAAAAAGTTAGCAGATTCTAGAATGTGTAGTTAGAGATTGGTACTGATGCTCTTTAATGGATCAATACCAATCATCAATATTTGCTGATATGGTGCTCCATTCACAAAATTTAATTAAACGGAAGATTCTTTTTGTTGCTATATGGTTGTCTCTCTCTGATAATTATATTTCCAACCCCTATTACAGTAACTTGAGCCAATCGCCCACTTTATAATGGATGTTATGATAAACATGTTCATGCTTGTTTAACAAATGGTCTTCTATCTTTATGGTCATATTCAGAGATCCTATAGAATTGCCAAAGCTCCAAATTTCGTTTTGAAATTTGCTAATATCGGTCGCACATCAAGCGATTGATATAAAACTCGCTCAGTGATTGATCAAATATGATTTAATGAGGTCCACTTTAATTGAATTTAAAAATAAAAAGATGTGCCCAACCAATTAGCTAAACGTGTATGAGCGACTGAAGGTACAAGGCGATTGATATTAGCAATTCCCATTAGTAAATGCTAGCATTCCTTCAACGCTAAATCGCAGTAGGGTTTACACACTTTTCAACTCCTTATCACTAGCATTTCTTTCCAAAAACATATTTTTCCCGCAGTATGTATAAGTACAGTGTCATTCGAAGCCAAGCAATGAAATCCTCGTTTTTCAGCTTACACCATGTAACCCAGACATTTTATGTTCTATCATCCAAACTTGTGAACTGGAAAGCAAAGATATTTTGATTTGTTTACAAGGATCCTTTGCACAATTGTATTGCCCACACACGCTTTAACTTTCCCATAGAGGCATGCACACATGTACTGACATCCTTCCAAGCAAGTCACCATAGTTTCTATGTACTCATGCCATAGAAACTGTTATCTAATTTCAATCTATATTCCAATAGATGCCAAATCTTCTTTGCTATTCAAACATTAAAATCTAATTAAATAATTATATCACTATAACAAAACACCAAAAACCAACGGTCTGCTAAAATTCCATTCGTTAAGCAGGTAACCCATCAAAAACTTGTGGGTCACCAGGAGATGGAATGCCTTATATCACATTCATCTCCTTTATTCAATAATCTTATATATGATATTTTCTTTTGTTTTTAATTTCAATGGATGATCTTTATATATTCTTACATGTAAATGAAACAAAAAAGTTTCTATATGTAGTTTGTATACCCTTTTTCATAAAGAAATGAGTTGTTCGATCATTTGGATAGGCATGGCTGGAAGGGGGTTTATGTTTTAACATGTGTTATTTATTGAAATAGGTAAAATCTTCTTTTAACATGTTATATATCCTTTTGGACTTCAACTATGAATTTGCATAAACCATTCTAAGCAATATGCTATGAAATAGAAGCGTTCAGCAACGGTCAACCTGTAAGCCCAACAAGCGCAGATGCACCAAGGGTTTCGTTCATTTGTCCGTACACGAGCACATTTGCTACCAGCCTAGTAAACAAAGGAAGTAGTAACTTAGCTAACAGAATGTTTTCTTACATGAAATAAAAATTTCATGTAATCATGACTAGTAGGGGAGGTATTCATAGTTCTAAATGTGCATTTGCTTGGCAAGATAGAACATGAAGAAAGACAGGAAAAAAGAAAACCATTATGATGAATTTTCATAACTCGTAAAAATAAAATCTGATTTGTACTTGAATGATTTCCAGAACTGCCAGTCGGTGCAGATCAACAAGATTGTCTTCTTAAATATCGATGAGTAAGTACAAATATCATCTACAATAAATAGCTAAACAAGCAAAGTAAAAAAGATGCAAAAACAAAAGCAAAGTGCTCAGGAAGCAATATTAAAGGAGAAGAAAATATATTTATTGAAGAGATACATTACTGCCATAAGGAAGATATAATGGTACCGTCACAAAGAAAATATTTACTATTAATCTTTCATTCACCAGTTCTTGATCCATCATTCTGCATTTTAATTCCCTTCACCCTTGTAATTCTAATTTGCATCAGCCAACAATGATACAAAGATGAAAGGAAAAGATGAAAAACCAAACCTCACCTGAATATAAACTTCAATCACCACACTGCAAAACACAGAATCCCTAGATACAAACTGCTCCTTCATCATTAAGTCTGAAACCTGCCATCACCTTCTACAACACACCCGAGCATTCACAAACCAAACCAAACTCAACTAACTACCGTGAACACCCACTCAGAAGACGAAACCCGCAACTCCATCACTCATAAAGCAAACAGCGGTAACCTCTCATTCACCAGTTCTTGATCCATCATTCTGCATTTTAATTCCCTTCACCCTTGTAATTCTAATTTGCATCAGCCAACAATGATACAAAGATGAAAGGAAAAGATGAAAAACCAAACCTCACCTGAATATAAACTTCAATCACCACACTGCAAAACACAGAATCCCTAGATACAAACTGCTCCTTCATCATTAAGTCTGAAACCTGCCATCACCTTCTACAACACACCCGAGCATTCACAAACCAAACAAAACTCAACTAACTACCGTGAACACCCACTCAGAAGACGAAACCCGCAACTCCATCACTCATAAAGCAAACAGCGGTAACCTCTCCGCTCAGTCAAACACCCATGAATCCTCCTCTCCTGCTTGCCGCTCACATCAGCTGCGACTGCCACACGGCATCTCCCAACTTCCTCCCTTCCTCCATAACTCCTCAGCGCCACAGTGCATAATTTTATCTATCTACTGCATCCAAACAACTCTACACTTCACCCGAAAACATAAAAGTGCAACTGCCATTGTCATATTGCGCTACGAACCCCCATCACAACTCAACATTCCTATTATTTAAAAAAAAAACCTCCATCACAAAAGTGCAACTGCCATCGTAAATGCTCCTTCTTGCAGTTTTCGAAAGAATATCGGATATGATCATATGACTAGTGAAAAACCACACCTGGTCAATGAACAACCACACTTGATATCGATAAGTAGACATTTACCTGCAACTGCATAAACTTTAGGGGTGAGCAAACCTCGGTTCTGTTCGGTTTTGGGGTAAAACCAGAACCGGAACCGAAAGGTCTCGGTTTTAAAAATCGACAACCGAAACCGTAACCGAAGCATCGGTTTCAGTTTCGATTTCAAAACATCGGTTTCGGTTTTTATCGGTTCGGTTTCGGTTTTAAAACCGATTTAAACAAAAAATATTATAAATTTAAACAACCATAAAAGAAATTAAAATAAATTGTTTCAACCGAGTGTATTGAGACACATGATACAGAGTACAGACTAATAGACTATAAGTCATCCAAAGTAGTACAAAGCTAAGCTAGCTAGCTCTAAAGCCGAAGACATCCAAGAATCTACAAAAACAAGAAATGGCATTTTATATTAGTCTACCCCTAATCTTGTATTCAGCTAAATCAAATGAGTGAAGCAGTGGTCAGTGTGTATATACTATATAATACGAAACAACATGCAGCAAGAGACAATGTGGAACATTTTATAATTCGGTTCGGTTCGGTTTTTTTTGTTCGGTTTGGACCTAAAACCGAAACCGAAATATTAGTACGGTTCGGTTTTTATCGGTTTCGGTTCGGTTTCAGTTTTATTTCGGTTTTTTGCTCACCCCTAGCATAAACTAGCATAAGGTATTATGAAGTAATGGAAATTAGACTGAAATTTTGATATCACCAAGTAAACAATAAACAACCCCGCTTGATCAATGTTTGTCAATAATCAACAAGACTGAGCATCAAAAAATAAGTCCTAGAATCGCAATTCATCCATTATCAACTGAGCTAACTAATATGCTACTAGTCTCAAACCAATTCAAAGATCATCAAACCAAAATATCAAAATTATACTCACAATGCATAAAAGCCTCACAAATTCCATAATGCAAGATCCAGTCTGAGGACAGAAACGTCAGCAACCATCTCTTGAGAAAATCTGAATGTGAAAAACTTCGATCAATAAAGGCTATATAACCGACCATGACGAAGCAACTCTGATTATCTCGATTCATCTCAATCACTAACCATAGCACATTTGAATGCTTTACACGCAAATCAACTGAAATTGTTTTATTACCATTGACAATAACCAACTCAAACAGTCGTCAAATTACAAGTAGTCTAAATTATTTTATTACATGAATATAAAAAAATTACACTCTAGAACCAAGCTGTCAAGAGTGCTTTATAAGGATGGACTTGAACCTAATTAAGATTTAATCAAATTTTGACCAATCAAATTTATTGATTCAAGATGACTTTGTTAACATGATGGGTTCATATCAGATCACATTTTGATCCTGACTTTTTACTTCCTTTGTCTAACTAACATAAGAACAAGAAATGTTGAGTATAATAGGAATGTGACTTTTTAACTTCAAATCATAGGAATAATAGGAAAACCCTTGAACTTCAAATTATTTTAAAAAAAATCTGAAAATTTTGAATTTCAAAACCAAAATTGGTATCAAAATTTCAAAAATTCACGAACTATGCGAAATACCTAAAATTATAAAAGACCGAAAGCGAGATTCTGAACCTTGGTAGTTTTTACAGCAAAAAGGAAAACTCAGCAGTTTTTTTTGGTATTTTTGTGTTTCCAACCTATAAATTAAAAGAGCACTTTTATCTGGGACGAAAAAACATCTTCTTTTCTCCTATACAAGTTGATTTAAAGGAAAATGCTTCAGTTTGAAACTAATTATATTCATATAGATAGATATTCATATGTTTATTCCATTTATTTCTTGGTTGATGTTACATTTTTGGGTTGCTTATTCTCATAAATCTAAACCATTTTTCAATCCTAAAAGTAACCTCTTTCCTTCTATTAATAAGATGTGTAGACAATATTTGTTTCAATCGTCCACCTCGACTTCATCTATAAATTCATCAGTAATCAAAATCGCTCACAGGGTTTGCTGTTGAACCAACCTTCAAATTCCTGCTCTCAACAGTTGAAGCTTCTGTATTAATCGGCAGTATCGACACGCTGCAACACAGTGCATTAATCAGGATCTGTGCGGAAATCATAAACATTTGAATATAGTGATTCAAACCTGGCTGCATCTACTAGAGTGTTTCAGATAACTTTTAGCAGGTCAATAATTCCAGTTTTTACCATGTCAACATACTCACCTACCTTAATTAACAATAAGATACGTGAGCAGTTCCCATTTAATAACTAATGCAAAAACTTACGATATATAAGGAATAATCTATTATATTAACATTCAGTTGATTGAAAACATATAATTAAGTGATGGTAGTGATTAACATACCTTGAGCAGCAGCATATCCTAATTGAAATCATCTTGTTTCGGTAATTTTCCAACAACCATTGCACCGTTAATGCCCGCATTTGAATCAATTGTGCACATGAGTGCCTACAGAAAACCATTATTTTCATTTATGTATCAGGATTATTTTAGTATAATTAAACATAGTCACAAACATTATTTTAGTATAATTAAACATAGTCACAAACACCAGGAATAGTAAATGAGTTTACCTTAAGAGCACTTGAATTATCTGAACTCCAACTTTCACATCACTACTGAAAGTTCAATTTTTGTCCAACTCATTCACACCATACAAAGGGAAATACCACCACCTAAAATTACAAATTTAATAGAATTTATGATTTGAACATATATTGTGTGTGAGTAAACGGGAAAACTGTTATTTACCTGGCAAAATTCCCTCTTGGATAGTTGCTCTTGCAGCATTCAAAGCATATTTAACCTTTTTTCTCCCCAGCTTTTGCTTCGCTAGCTCCACCGATCTATGTCATATATTCAAATTGAAGCAACAAGAACACGTATCTCATCGGTAAATATTTATATCTCAACAATAAGAAAAACACATACACAATAAGGTCTGCCAGCGTTTCTTGTTTCAGTGATACACTAGCATAAATAAATGCTGAAAACAGAAAGCGGAGTAAAATCTTTAAAACAGCTACACCCCTTGAAATCTTTGATTACCTCTCCTGTACTTTTTTTTAGTCGAACATGGTAGTACTTTGCTCAATGGACGCTCTTAGCGGTCAGTGTAAATTCAAAACTTATTAATGGTTTTACATGGTTACCCATATGTTTCTTCCAACTATGCAGTATAATTTTAAAAAGTGTCAAATGTTGTATACACATCTTATTAAACATACACCCTTATGAATAGGAGGAAAAAAGATAAGTTTGCAAATTTTTGAATCTAAACATTTATTTAAGTTACCTTCTAAAAGCATACAACGGATAATAATTCAAACATACTACCTACTAAAAGCATACAACGGATAATAATTCAAACATGCTACCTACTAAAAGCATACAATGGATAATAATTCAAACATGCTACCTTCTAAAAGCATACAACAGATACATATACCTAATCACATAACATATACTCTTTTGATAATTTTTGAGGTCTTCATGGTTGAGTGCAATTATGGTGTCATTGTCTATTGGAGGTGTCAATATGAAAGGTTTCTGCGAATCCCTCGCTAGTCTAGCCACATAATCCGCACACTTGTTCTCTTCTCTGTAGATGTGGGTGCGTGACACGCTATTGAATTGATTTAGCATGTAATTGATTCGTTTCTCGTTGGAGGGTGTGAGAGCATGGTTCAACCAAAAGCCCCTCAAGTTATGAACGGTATCCAGGCAGTCACCTTCTATCCAGATGTCTTTACCATGATGGCGCAACATCGAAGCTCATAGCCCGGCCATGAGGCCTGCCGTTTCGGCATCTATCACGGAGGTACCCAAAACTACACGGTAACCCCCACAAGCAAAATGCCACCCTTGCTGTCCCGCAAGACATAGCCGCACCCCGCTCTCCCTTCCCATACCACCCCGTCAAAGTTAAGGGTCTGAGGTTGGTGGACGCCAAATTGTAATCCTGCAAGTATCCAAGCGCAAAATTTAAGTTTTTAACCTCACAACTATGAAACAAGCATACAGTATTCATTAGAAATAACCTAGAGACAGAAACTATGTTGTAAAGGTACTGGAAAATGCAAGTATCCAAGCATACAGTATTCATTAGAAATAACATAGAGACAGAAACTATGTTGTAAAGGTACTGGAAAATGCAAGTATCCAAGCATACAGTATTCATTAGAAAAAAACCTAGAGACAGAAACTATGTTGTAAAGTTACTGGAAAATCCAAACGACTCACAATAACACACGACTCGACAACAGGCAGCCTTTATGTTGTAAAGGTACTTTAAATTTTAGATATAAAGACTGTTTATACATGGCCGATAATATAGTGCACAACAAAAACCAAAAAATGCACGAAATACATACCATAAGAATTATAGAGTGAATTTCATAGTAAAATCCATGCTATCCAACTATACAGTGGAAGCGATGAAAAATAAAAAAATATTATAGTACTAATATTGCGGACTTTCAAACATAGATATAGGATGATGGATAATCATTTTCAATCTTGAGATGAGCAATGTAAGCACTATGTCAATGTTTCGAATTAAGAGTTAAATACAGTAATTTCTCTAACAAACTTCAACTGTTAATTCGCTAACATACAAATTTGATGAAGATTTAAATACATATATCAAACCGATTCTAGCTTTTGCGAATCCAACAAACTTCAACTGTTATTTCGCTAACATACAGTAATTTCTCTAACTTTAAATACATCGACGTTCCCACCTCAACACTATGCAGCCAGGAGGTCGTCACCCCCTCAACCCTAGCAAAGGGGACGTTGCTTTAAAAGAGTATGATTTAGATATTTTTACCGAAAATGTTGCCGTTTTAAATGTTGATGTATCAAAATTAATTTTTCCATATGTGTAGTGACTATCATTATTTTAATTGTTTAAATCTGAAACAAGTAACAAATGATAGACTTCAAACAACTTTCAGGTTAAATATAAGATTAAAACATCAAACATAGCAAGCACATGACCATGCCCATCAGTTTGCAGTTTACAATAAATACAACCACTAATCAAATATAGCAAAAATCCAAAAATGAGCTTAATTTAATCCAATTTTTCCAAGCATTTGATATAATATGTTACAAATTGATGCTCACGAATTTTACATTATCCAATTAAAAAAGTAATAGTATGCTTCAAAGAAGCAACTAAACAAACATAAATTATTGTAGCATGAAATCCCATTTTTAAAGACCTAAAACGCTCTTTGGAGTCAATTACACTAAACGTAAGGACAACTTCCATATGGAAACTTTTGTAAGTTAGCATAAAAGACTCTAGTAAAACATGTAAATTGAAATGCAAGCAAGCAAGTGTTTTCTCACAAGTTAAAAGAAATACCTTGCTCTGATCAATGCAGCCGCCATTGGACAAATAAATGGAATATTTGTTAGCTATAAAGCTTATTTTATTCACTGAACTGAAGTGGCCTTTTTATAGAGTCAGTGATAGGTAGTGGATAAACAGTTTATAAAGGCATTTTATTTTATTAAAGTTTTTCAATTCCTGAATTTGGTTTGTTATTCTTAGTTATAAATGGGATGCAAACAAGAAGATTGAAACACGATACAGGTTTGCTACAAGTGCGAGCTGGGCTTGGAGTATTTGCTAATGTAAGGCCTGCAACTGTATTACCACAAGTAATGTTTGATCGGCATATTTGTTCATAATACGCACAAATACCAAATTATATCTTGTTGTTGTTTTTTATTTTTATTTTTCTTTCTTAGGACTTGATGCTTTGAACATGATAATATGGAAACCATAAACAGTAATTTTATTTCATAAAATTACTGTATCAGTAAAGCATATTTGCTCAAAACAAACTGTGTATTAATGTACTATTTGCTATAATCTTATGTCACATTGCACTGTTTACAGTGAAGTATATATTTCTGTAGAGTCCATTAATTACAATGGGAATTACAAATACTAAGGGCATGGCTGTATATACTTACATTTATTCTGAAAATAATTGGTTTATTCGGACATAAAAAATTGTTACGAATAAGTTTATCTTCTTCCTAACTATTTCTTGTTTGAAAAGAAGATATCATATTACTTAGAAATCTTATAAGATTGCTAGTTTAAAAAGTTTATTTTGTTAAAAAATAACGTGCATCCCCAATGTAAATTGGTTTTCTTCTAAAAGTAATAAAACGAGAATAGGTAAATTACCAAATTTTTGAGTCAATCTATCAAGTAGTTTGCTAGGCCATCAGAAAACATGGAATCACCGTTCGGATTCTTCTTTTGCATCCATTCAGTAGCCACTGAGATTGATCGCAGCATTTTATCAAACGCTCGTGAGCTTTGCTTACTTTTCCATCGATGATTTCGCCTCCTTAATCCAAATACGAACCCGAAATCATCAATCGATGCTTAAATCCTTCACCACTCACAACCCTAGCCTCGACAGTCTATTTCCAGCGAACGAAAAACTAATCGAATCCTCAAGGACCCTATTGGATTGAAAAGCATCACTCGCTGAACTCAAATACACTTGTATTGGATTTTATAAAGTTTGATTTGGATTTCTAAGAATATTCTTTGATCGAAATTGGCTGAGATAGTTTTCTCGTGGCGGCGGAAAAGTTGTTGACTTCTGAAGAGAGAATTAGGTTAAGGGTTGGGAAGTTATAAGGGTATTTATAAGGAATTTAAATGATTTTATATTCAAACTTTATTTTAATTCATCGTTTAAAAATTCCTACGATCATATACGATATCCAAAAATCACGAAAACTGGCATGCAGCTACAGTTCGACATTGCGGTCCCAACGAAACTGGTTTCGTCGAATTCCGACTTCGTATGCTCACACAGCGTATTTTTAACCGTCAAAATACTGATTGTTCTTCACATTAAAATCCCGTACGGCCACACGCTGACTCTAAAAATCACGAAACTGGAAATCTGACAACTTTTTGACATTGCGGATCCAACAAAATTAGTTTCGTCGAATTCCGACTTCGTTTGCAAAAGTGGCTATTTTAAAGCTCTGGATGACCCATTTAAATAAATAAATATAATTAAATAAAATATTTAAAAATAAATATTAACGTCTATATTCACAGTGGAATACCGTACAGCTTCAGAATATTCCTATATGAATTTCTAACTTAATATTTCAATCTGGGTCAACCCGATATTCGATTTATATTGAAATTCCTTTTTAAAATATAAATAATTCCTTTATAAATTATAAAGGAATTCCACAACATCTTTTCTAAAATTTGATTTGGACATATCTAAAAATCTACACGACGAAATCCTGATTTTTCTCTTCCATTAGAAAGATATACTCCACCAGCTCCACACGTTTCTTGTTTCACAGAAATCCGGCTTAAAACGAATCATGTACATTCAGTTGACGTTCGAATCGCCAAATTACGAACTACAGCGCCATTTCGAGCTCGATTTTTATTATATTATAATTATACGTTCAAACTGTCGTTCATATAATATATTCGTTATTCTAATTCAATTCTAAACCGAATTTAATATCACAGATGATCCAGTTCACACCATATCGCCATTTCAGCCAATTCTGATTATTTCAGGATTAAATATATTATTTAATTTATTATTTTAAATTAAATATTCACCCTTATTTAATTAAACCACCATTTAATTCACTATATCCCTATTTATATAATTAAATAAATTAATTATAATACCTCTGCAAATGCGGGTCATTACATTCTTCCCCACTTAAAATAATTTCGTCCTCGAAATTGCTAAGGTAGAGAACGACCCTATCGACTGGTTAGAACATATTTGTTCACTTCTTAACTTCAGTTTCAATTGAACCAATTTAATTTCAATTAAAAATTTATTTAATTCTTATTAACGAAATTTTCCAAAAATCCTGAAAATTTTCTAACTCCTTAACTTTTCGAAAAATTTCGCCAGCACCTCCTTTGTACTGGTCAATCGATCAAACTCCAACTCGCCTCTCTGGGCCATCTCCAACCCAAAAGAAAATCAAACAGCCAAGCGGCTTGCCAATTCGGCTCATAAATCTTATATCCAATATGAAATATAAACTTGTACCTTTTTGTCGATATATCATTATATCCTTTCCACCTGTTATCAATTCAGCAGATACAAGGGTTATCCCAATCAAATTCCCATCTGCTTTTATCCACAACACAACCATTCACTTATATCCGAGCCAAATATCATTTCAACTCGAGTTTCTTCTCGATTCCCAACTCTTAACTTGATTATCACATTACACTTCAAATTTGAATCTCACAATCCAATTTGTCTTGATATCATTGTAATTCAATCTCAATTACCACTTTACTAGCTTTACTTTAATTCAAATTTGCTTTCACACATTTCTGTTAAATTTGTTTTTAATTTAAACAGTCTTTCCCTGGGAGTTTTTAAACAGTTTACTCTTTTCAAAAATCAAATTTTCCTTTTTGAAATTCAACACAACTTGTCTTTCCCAAAACAAATTCAAAACAGTATTTCCGGTAGTAATTCGTCACTTACAACTCGAAAATGAATATTGATGATGCAGCTGTCATCATCAGAATCTATTTTCCAGCGATCGAAGTGAGTTTAATACTATAAAACTAGTTCTAAACATTTCCACTTTGAAATTCATTTCAAAATATAATTCACACTGCTTGTAAAGCAATTTAAAATCTCCTAGGATCTTAAATTTTCCTTATTTTTAATCCAAATCCATTTACAAACACTTATCCAATTTTTCTAGAATTTTAATTCAATTTCTGTTTTAAATTCAAATTTAATTCATTTCAATTTCATATATTTCTCTTATATGAATTCTGGTTGGTTAATTACATAACCATTTAATTTATAATCTTACTTGATTATAATAACAACCAATATATCCAATATATTATAATTTTGATATATATATCTTCTTTGTATCAAGATATACCTTGGGTAAACTTATTTTAATTTACCCTCTTTTCAAAACATATCGTGACGACCCATCGTATTCGAGTGTTTAGTAACTCCTACCGATACAGTGGATCAAACTGATCGACCAGAACTCATAAGCCACTCAACCTATGAATCTCCACAATATAAAACCACTTTATATCAAATTACAAATACGCACTCGTATATATACGCTCAACTCAATCTAGGGTATTGCTAACCCCATCTCTACTGAGTCACGCCACATAGCCAAGGTAATTTACTTAACTTAAGCTCTGATACCAACTGTAGTGACCCGAAAATCCGGTCCAATTTGAGCTGACCAAATGACACAAGTCCAACCCAAAATGCACTGGAAATCAGGAAACTAATAGATAGAATTTGGAGGGTGAGGAAAGATAAGATAGAAATTTAGAATAGAAGAAGAAGAACACAACACCAGAGTAACACGAACCTCACAGCGGAATGAATAACATATAATAGAGAACATATCCTTGAAATAAAATCAGTATATGTATAGAATAGCACTTATCAGAGTACAACACTTACAACACAGCGGAAATAAACTATAGCTATATGATCCTGAAGCCTCCTGCTCCAGCTCTTCAAGTATCTGTAAATTCCTGACTACTTGACTGCCCGTACAAAATTGGGCACCCAAGAGTTTAGGGAAAACAAAACAAAATAAACTCCGGGTCAGTCATGGGACTGGTATGAGTAAAACAGTTTTAAACGGTTTGAACAAGTAAACGATATGTCATAAGACCACGCCGTATAACGGAACAGGTTTTTCCCTTATGAGGATCCAAAATATCTTTATATCAAAACCTTTTGATATTATAATAATGTTTATCAACCACAGTATAATAATCATCTAGCAGAAACGCTTTCATCTCACGTTCTACATATATAGTATACAATCAAAACCGCAAGCACGTATTGGGTAATGGGTTTCCAACTATGACAAGGTATGGAACCACCTTCCGATTAGTGTACTCTAGGAACGATACACTGGAGTTCAACAAGAGCATCTTGCAACTCAGCCACACATGACCGACCACTCATTTCGCTTGAGTGTTTCGAATGTACATCGCCAATCGGTTGGGATCAACAACTGTTTCCAGTATATATATGGGACAGCATTGATAGATTTACACTACAACAAAATGGGTTTTGCATAGCAATATCAAATAGCGTTTCCGTTTTTGGGCCTTTAAACGCCCAGGAATTGTAAAGTTTAAACGCTATTTGGGACACATCCCGTGTACTGAACGCTATTCAGAAAGGGAGAGGCGGGAAACGAATTTCTGTGTGCGGGAACAAAATTAAACGTGCTTTTTCCCTTCTCTTCAGGAAACATCCTTTTTTTGTTCACTTCATCGCCTCCACTTCCAAAAAATAACTGATCCAACATCTCGGATCTTGCATCTCTCCGAGTCGATCCATTCATCAATAGTTGATCCCGCATCTCTCCCCGCACCTCTCCAGACAACCCCTGTATCCTCTACCAAAATCACGAACCAAGGGTAACAAATCCAAAATGGCGAACTGGCACTACATCAATAGCTTGACTGGGGGACATAGCGTATATTATCAGAAGGTATTTTTAAACTCTTATTTGTTTATTTATATTATATATTGTTAATATACAGCTTTTGTAAATGTTGTTGCTTAGGGACGTGAATAACGATGGTATGGATTTAGCCCTTTCTACTTGAGTATATAGTTTTATACCGATTTAGACTGTGTTGCCCGGCTATGACTCGAGATAGTAGGAAGTTTGCATTGTGTGATGTATGGAACAATTAATCAAGTTCTCATTACTATTTGTAATGGAAAAGGCAACTTTACACACCTATGAATTGATTTTGTTAGATAATAGTTACAGTGGAGTTATTGTATTCCTCTTAGCATGGTGGTTTCATAAGGTAGATGGGCAGGGCATGGATATATGGAATATGTACAATAACTTCATATATTCCGAACAGTTCTTATCAGATTCTTACATATGTGCATATATAGAAATGTGAAAAAATGTAGAATAAGACTTTGACTTTTTATTTTTAGGACCGTCTCTTTTAACGGTCACTGCATAGGCTTAATCATCATGTATGAGAATTTTGTCAAATGTCAAACCATCCATTGCATGCACACTATGATGGTAAAATAATTGCGTATATTATCTACCAAATTTCAGTGCACTCATTTTTTGTTGATTTTAAAACATATAGATCGTGTTCATATTCACATTATACTCAAAATAAAATCAGAGTTTGCTAGTGCACTATAAGTAGTATTTAACCTAAAAATCTTTGCTGAAAGTGATTATAGATATTAAAATATTGATGCAGTTATAATTATGGTTCTTTTTCTCCTTTGTAATATAGATTTGTACCTTTGTAACGGGAACCTGGCAAACCTTGCACTGAGGCTCACCAATAGGGGGAACCTGGCTATCGAACACAGTCTTAACATTAGCCAGCAGATCACATGTAACATACAAATTCCTCCCAAACCTAAAAGGTCCACTCTTATACATCAGTCTTCCCACCATCACAATCTTCATCCCCACCACTCCAAACTCCCTATCAACCTTCAAACCATGCGCCACCTCGTTCGACACCAGCACATACGATCCCTCGATCACCAGAGACACAATGTCATCATGTCCCTCTCTTGCACAAGCGGCGACAGCAGTATCAGCGGCGCAATCGGTTGGTTCTTGCATCCATCACACCAATCATTCGATTCTTCCATTGAATCATAAAAATCATTACATGCACCATGTGATACATTAGTTCACCTGTAAATGAAATAGGTGTATAGATCGTGGTACAGAATGGAGGTGCGGTCGTTGGGGTTGCGCACTATGAGATTGAACTGGGACCTGCTGGTGACGACATTGGAAACCTGCTGGGACCTGGTCCTGAGATTGTAGATGGCGACGGAGGAGACGGAGAAGCGAGGGTGGGAAGGGCGGTAGATGAGATAGACGATGAGGGCGGCAAGGCCAGCGAGGCAGAGGAGGGTGAGGAGGGTTTTGGAGAAGCCAATGCGGGTGTGGACTTGGTACGGGACGTAGCGGTAGATGCCGCTGCCACGTTTCAGGTGATGGTTGAGGGTGGACACAACGGTGGTTTTCTCGACGGTTTTGGACATGGGTGATCGCTGTGGGTAGGTATGGAGGAGATGGCTGTTGTGTTTTGTGTTGTGTATTTGTTGGAGGAGAGGAGGGCGGTGAGACAAGTGTAGCGTTTGCTGGAGGGATTTTAGTAAGCGGTCTTACTGAGATTTGTTGTCCTGCTATGGCATTATTACAGCAGTGGCTATGTCACATGAAAATTACGTCTTTGCTAGTGAGTTTGAAGTAAACATTGGTCACTGAATTTTGTTCAGCATGTATGGACTCAACTAGATAATTAGTACAAAAATAATTTTCTTTTCCAAAATACAGTAATCAATTTACCACATAATTTTTAACTTAAACTTTTTTCTTTGATTGTTAACTGCTCCTTGGATTATTATCTGATGTTTGGCTTGGTTTTGTAGAATCATTATCCTATTCTTCTGTGGTGTTAATGAAACCGCGCATGAGTTCAATATTGATTTGAGAAATTTCAAGGTATTTTATGCTGATTCTAATCATTCAGTTCCATTTATTTTTTTCTTTCTTCTAATCTGTTTATTTTGTTTTACATACTGACACTTCACTTTATTAAAGAGTTCTGCTGGAGTACATGCTGAAGATGTTGCGAAGTGCCTGATTGATTACGGATTACTTGCACCAACTATGTCATGGTCAGTTTCAAGAATGCTTATGATTGAGCCAACCGAAGGTGAAAGCAAAGTAATTAACTAAACTGAAGTCCATATCTTGTATTGAATGCCCTTTTCATTTCCTGCATCATTAATAAAATAAGGTGTTCCGTTTACAGGCGGAAATAAATAGATATTGTGATGCTCTTATCGCAATCAGAGAAGAAATTGCTGAGATTGAGAAAGGGAAAGCTGATTTCAACAACAATTTATTAATGGTATACACATCTTTCATTTTCATAATTTAACAGTATGTCCGTGTAGTTGAAGGTAATAATAAGCTAACCAGATTTTAGCATGCGTACCATATCATTGATACAATGAGCAAATATCCATTATTACAGTACTGCAACCACATGTTTTTTGCTAGTTATATTGCTGCCTAGTCCCTGACTTTTAATGCCATTGCTTAATTCTCAAACCAAGGCTCGTAGAAGACGGTAACATATCTTGCTTGTTAAGCATAGGAAGCCCAGCTACATGAGTTAGCGTGAAAAAAGCGACTCAGTTGATTCTTTTTGAGCAGCCAATACCGACCGAGGAGAGGATATCTCTTAGCAGTAGTTCAAGGAACAGTTCTTCTGAATCCATGGCTTCCAAGGTAGAGGCTGGACATTGTAAGGTGTTTAAAGAACCTGATGATGTTGGTTTCTTCACTGTTGATCTTTCAGCGCTTGAATCTTATGATGAGTTATATGGCAAGTTAGTAGGCATGTTCGGAGTTGGGAAGCGGGAGATCATTGATCGTTTCTGCCATCGCGATGCCCATGGTTCAGTTAAACATGCGTCAGATGCACCCTTCAGGCAAGTTTTATTTATCATTAATAGGTTCGTGTAAAGACCTTGTTATATGGACTTCAATCCTGAATTTATTTCAGCGAGTTGATCAAAACAGCAAGGAGTTTGACTATACTGATGAAGTAGGGAGCAGGAAAGCATGTGAGCTAAGTATAATTTTCAAATCCAGTACGTAATATGCAATTGATGAAGGGTTTACTTGGCGTTTTCTTAGCTTTGTTAGGCTAATTCCATGGAGAGAAGGAACAAGTTCGGTATTGTACATTAAATCATTAAATTAATGCTAAGTTATGTTAGAGGTTTATTATGTCGAACGACTTATTTTAAATCTATAGTGTTAAGATTAACATTTTGAGTTTCATATACAGCAAAGATATGGTAATTTTAAACAGGAAAAATGAAAACAGTGTAATTTTTAAAATGAAATATGAAAACAGTGGGATTGACTAATTTTCACATCTTCAGTCCTTAGGTTCGGCTGTGAATTTTTTTAGCGCGAACTACGGATTATACAACTAAGATTTTCAAGGAGCTCAAGCTGAAGTACTTTGGCAATGCTGTCGCGGCATGGATGGAAAAGAGAATAGCTCTGTTATCATCCAGGTATCATTTTCATATAATTATTATGAATCTAGTTTCTTGCTTTCTTAGTTCATTTTGGTCAGTTTTTATACATGCAATCCCACTATATAAAGCATCTAAGAATGTTAAAAGCGCTAGTAGATATCTGATTTACAACATGGTTTCCAATTATTTGATTAAAAAGGAGTAGTGAGTTGACTAGTTTATTTTATGGCGAAGTGGAAGGCTAAAGGAATGTTTGCAGGAGTGCAATATTGAAATAGGATCCTAAACTCCATAAATCAGTAGGCACTGCAGTTAAAACATGCAACAATATATTTAAGAAAATATCAAAATCAAAATTTCCCTTTACTTTCATATAATCACTCATGTAGCTTGTAATTTTCTACCCTTAGTGTAACTAGTGCGGGCACAGTGGATGAACTTAGCAGTAAATGAATTGTTGCTGAAATTTAATCTCTATACATTATGTTGGTTAAACAATATTTTTTACTGTCATTTTTAAGTTTTGCTAAAGATGTAGTCAATATTGGTTGCGGAGTATATGCAGAGTGCTATTTGTTGTGCAAACCGTTTTTTTGTTAATCAACGTAATTAAAATTTATGTGCAACAACACAATGGATGCATCTATGTTACTGACATTGATTAAGTAGTTCAATTTTTTTTTTAATTTGTTTAGAAGGGAAACCGGCCGGAATAGTACAACCCTCCCTAGAGCAATTGGCCTGGTCCGCGAGCACCACGTAAGCGGTTGGTCTTAGTGTCCAAGTTTTGTGTTTAATAGACTTTCCCATATATATATATATATATACACACACACACACACACGTTACGTACGTACGTACTTATGTATGTACGTACATGTCGCGTAGAATGGTCAGGATGAAAGGAATACAGTAAAACATATCAACTACCACCCAGGTCTTGGTTATTAGCATAATAGATATAAAGCTGACACATATGGAAGAAACACGTTTATAAAGCCCTGGGTTACAAACATAAAACTGCAAACGTTTAACAGGTGCACGTCCATATTTCAGTTGGTAACTGTAACGACCCAGATTTTTGACCGTTTAAACCGACAATAAACCACACATGTCGACCCAAACGAATCGCCAACCCAGATAGTTATTTGGGGAAAAAGAAGAAAAAGAAGAAAGGAAGAAAAACAATCACAGAACCTCACAGCGGAAGGACAACATATAATAAACAAATAATATTTCAAAACATTTAAACATATACATTTGAGTTACAATATTCAAATCAATCAGAGTTATACACTTACGTACACATAATGCAGCGGAAATAGAATGTAGTGGATACATGTATATCAAACTCCGTCTTCGATCTCCAAGGCAAGACAATCTTCATTAACTGCAACATCTGCTGACCCGAGCGTATTGCATAAAAAGAAAACACAACAAACACTCGAATCAGCACTAAATCATCTCATATTAGTCAAATTAAAATACAGAATAATATCGGTGTCAAGGTGCAGTAACTCAAGAGATGTTACGGGATTTTTCCATCTCTCAAGGATCCGTTAAACTAATACATACGTAGTATAATACGCTATTACAATAGTGTTTATTCAGTAAAGTATAATTATCGAAAATAGCGTAAGCGGGATTACCATGTTACCCTTACACCGTTTATACCATTGTCGTACAGTTTGCATATAACACACCAGTACGTCGGTGGATAGGGATGCGCCGTGATACGACAACGTTAAATCAAAATTGTAGGGGCTCGATCAGGATAATATGACAAGGCACTGAGGAATACCCCGGTAGGATTCTACCGAATTCGCGGGCCCCAGGCCGGTGGTAACGCATAGCCGCAACTACCGCCCACCTCGAACGACATTCCCATATTCAAAGGGGTGCACCCAAATCGATCACAACAGTAATAGAGATGGTTTCGAAGGAGCGCGTTCGATCAGAAATGCGATCTCATTAACCCGGGGATGGCTCCTGTTTTAGTCATTTCAATTATGACCCGAAGGTCAAGGCTAATCCATCATCGTTCTCTTTCTTCAAATCCAGTAATCGCCTCCATACCAGCCTACTCTGGTTCTGGAACTTCCACCGCGTACACAGTTGTCAAAGTGGTATCGACACTGACAGAGAGTATGCCTTATGTCGACTCCGGTCTCCTTGACAACCAAACGTTTACATTTTTCACACCGGTCAGTGCTTTTACTTTTCAAAGAAGTTCGTGTTTCATATCGAAATATCATGTTTCGAAATCATTTTCATATTCTAAATAGAATATTATTCAAATGGGATTTTCCATTTACGCACAACATCTCGAACTCATTCCAACTTAAATAATTTTTGAATATCAAAATAGTTAACAATATATTTGAATAGTTCAAATGCATAATTAAAATGGTTTGAAATAATAGTTTGTAATAAAAGTAGAGTTTGACGAATTTATTAAAATATATAATTAAACAATAAAATAATTCATAAAATAAATAATTTATTATAAAAGAATTACTTATTCAAAATAATTTATAAAATAAATAGTTATAAAGGAAATAATATATAAATAAAAAGTTTGAAAAATGGTTTGACATACTATTGTTGGAATTAGAATCGTTCGCTCGATTTCGATTACACTTGAAATTCCATTTCAACTTCAAGTACATAAATTCAATTTCACAATTTCGATCGACTTCATTTCAAATTTACATTCATTTCAAATTCGCCAATTCAATTCAGATGGTTAACTCTAACCTGTGTTCCCATTCCAACAATTTCAATTTATTACAAATAAACCGAATTCGATTTCAATCCATATTCCCATTCAAGATTCGATTTATAACATATATCGAAATTACAAATTCATTTCATTGTTTCAAAGATTTTCACATGTATAACGAGTGTCGAATTCAAATTCATATTTTAATTCAAAATCAAGACCGACTTACAGAAAATTTCAACTGCAGGCAAAACAAATCAATCTCGATGAATTCAATTAAATACAATTATACCCCTTTATTTGCTATCATTTCGACACAGATTTATTTCCCTTTTTACTTAAAATTCCAAATTCAAATTCAAAGGAAATAAACTTTAAAACATCACTTATATTGTTGTTAACAATAATTTCAAAGTCCATGGTTAAACAAGATTTTTATTTAACCGACCGGTGTCCGTATATAATTTGCTATCCTACGGCCAAGTGATTTTATATTTAATTTCTCGATATTCGGGATGGATCTATCATTTCGATCCAAATCGGGGTCACAGAGATTTATCATTTCACTCTGTGTTCTTAATTCATTTTATCGATAAATCCCGGGTTCATTCGATGCCCGTAACATCAAGGGTAAATTGGGATTTATCGTCACATGGGCACACAACATCATATACTGCATAACAGAACAGTCCGAGCAATATTCATCCAGAAATCAAATCAATCAAGGCAGCTATCACATCGTTTATTCAACAGTAAATTGAATCATTTTACTAGTTATCAAGTGTCGGAATTCTAACTAGAAATTTAAATTTAATTTAAATAACTAATTTATCGATTTTCAATGCATGTTAACACTTGCATGTCAAATTTCAAGCAATCATTCACCAAATCAATCACAACCATACATCCAATTCATTTCGTACATTAATTTGATAAATATGGGATGGATTCAGAATTTCGTGAGTGGAGGAACACTCACCTTTGGATTTCAATTCGAATCGAACGTCCAGAAAAGGCTCAAAATTTGACAGTCTCAGAACGTAGCCTGGTTAGTGTCAAAACGTCCGCATCTCGCATCTCCGCCACGATCCCAACGCAACAAACCGCGCTCGAATCCGAGTTCATATGCAAAAGTTATCGAAGTTTTATCGTTTGAATTCAAAAATATATAAAAATAAATAACCTAATCTCTCACCCATTCACGTGATGCCACCTCAGCCTGCATGATACCTTTCTTCCCGCTCGGCTACAGGAAAACGACGCACACCACGAACCCAACGTTGGGACTTTGACCGTCGATCTCTCTCAGCTCCAACCGCGGGAAGGGACGAGACCACCGCCAACGGCAAGAGCAGCTCGCGCCGCACCTCTCAGTCCCGCCGCCATCATCTTCGGTCGACGGTGGATCCCGCTCCGACGTGCTGAACGGAACCCCATTCCGGCGCAAAAACCACAAATTCCGGCGTTCCAAACCTCAATCAACCCTCCGACCACATGCAAAAGGTTCCTGATATCGTTCTCCACCAAACCCACATCACGAATTCTCAGATTAACAAGCAAATCGAAAACCCCTAATTTTTGCCTCTAGGGTTTCGAAAACTGCAAGTTTGACCGACGATTTCTGACAATATCCTCCACTGCATGTCGAAATAAACTGTAGATCTGAGTTCTACAGGTTGAGGGCTTCGATTTGGCATATTATACTCTATCGTTTGAAGAAATTTCATTTTCAAGCTATGCTTTTTATTTTCTAGGGTTTTGAAATTTCATTTTCAGCCATGGAAATAAGATTTTGGTGAGAAAAGTGAACGTATGTTTTAAATGGCTGATGGGTAGGGGAAAGGAATTTTATTTACATTTATATATGGCCCGATAAGAGAAACAACTAAATTATCCAATTACACTGATTCCAATCGCATTTTCTCCTGTATGATCAAACGTCAAGTCCGAAAATTCTAAAAACTGAAATCCTGCAATAATTCACCGTTCCGGATCCAATGGCGCCAGTTTCATCGAATTCCGAGACAGTCGCCAAAACAGTTAAATTTCACAGTTAAATAAATTAATAAAATATTCAAATTCAATTAACTGTTTAAATTCAAATTTAAATATTTATAAATTCATATTTAAACCAAATTACAATTTAGATAAATTTACAAATTTATTTCACATATATTTTAAATTCCACATTTAATTATTTTCAAATTTCAACTTGAATATCAAATTAAATATAAACAAATAAAATTCCAACTTTAACTTAACTTTCAAATTAAATATCCTTAGAATTCAATTTAAATCAATTTATAACTTAAATAAAATTTTATAATCAAATTCACATATTTTATATTCCCATATATAATTATTAAAAATTTAACAAATCCGGAATTCAAATTTTGACCGCAAACGCTTATAATTTCTTTATATAAATTCCATAGCGACCTTTCGAAATTTTGATTTAGTCATAACTTGCAATTTATCCGGCGAAATTTCAATTTCTTACATTCCCTGGATAGATATGATTAATTCGATTCTAACGTTTCCAGTTTTACCCAATTCTGATTTTAAAATGAATTTTATACATTTTTCCAAAGTTTAAAATCGAATTTTCAAACTACCGCGCCATTTCAGGCACGTAATATAAATAAATATAAATTTAACCAATAGTATACGATTTATTTAATTAAAATTTAAAATTTTAAATATACAGAAATTATGGTTCGTTACATTCTCCCCCACTTAAAATCTTTTCGTCCTCGAAAAGAGAACGAAACGATATCAAGCGCATATCTTTTCAAATCCATACTTAAAAATAATATTTCCAAAACAAGTATAGTTGTAAAATCCGTAAATTTTTCTAACTCCCGAAATCACGGAAAATTTCGGCAGCATCTCCTTTGCACGGAGAGGTCCGGGAAAAAAATCCCAATACATATATGACTCAATATACATCTCATCCAACGATGAGGCATCCCAAAAGTGGGGAAAAACAAAATATAGAACCGCAAAACCATATACCACAAGTACGTACCTCATTCAGCTTTATTTTGCATTTTTTTATTTACCTTAGCATTTAGCATTTTAGTGCAAGCGAGCTTCGAAACGTAGCGCGTCTTCTTACACCTGCCAAATACTTACATACTCATGAAAATCAAACATATATACAATCTATATCAAATACATACATGTCAAAATTTCATCGTTTCAACTACAAAACCGAAAAGTCCGTAGCAGGCCAGCGAACAAATCATTGAATATCGCCCAATAAAAGTTGGGGTTTGGCCAAAACATACTAGGCAAAAATTGTTACTATCGCTTCAGGCTTTTCGAAATGTCCGGACTCATCGAATTCGGATAATCGTTTTAAAAGTTCTGACAGTTTTACTGCAAGTGAACGTTTCAGCCCGAGCGCTGAAAATGCAAGCCTGAATTGTTCATGTCAGTTTTCAGCCCTCTAAACCTCAAAATTTTACTTAGCACATTAAGGAAAAGTTTTAGCTTACACTCTGGCCTTTCCGAATTGTACTCGCACACTAAAATCCGACGTTTCGTTTGGGAGTTATGATCAAAACAATATCGATGTACACCTCTGTTTTTAATCCCTGCACATACAACTATGTCTAAAACTTGAATTTCAGCATGGTAAACATGAGAATTTCAACGGGCGCTATTAACGAAAGTTTTAACTCAATTTCTAATGTTTCCAAAAAGTCCGGAGTTGTTAGATTCCGATCAGCCCATCAAAAGTTATAGCCATTTTAATTTCAGCTTATCGACTATTTTGGATTTTCTCATAGCGTTGGTTTATTTCTTTTTGAAATTTCAACCTTTCGATTCCAATACTTTGTAAATCCTTAACACTTAACGTTGTTATCACCTCATTTTCAATAATTGGACCTACATTCAATTGCTTACTTTATATTCGATATTCTTTCTATTAAATTTCCGGTTTCGTTTCAAGTGTTATATTCCGATTAAACTTGAATTCACTTTAAAATTTTCGACGAACTGGATTCACTTGACTCTTATTCCATTAACCAAAATTTATTTATTCGACACAAAATCGAGATTTGAATTAACGACTGTTCACGACTCAAATTCATACTTAATTCTCAAACTATTATTATTCGATTCACTCTACTTAAATAAGTTATACTTCATCTGATAAAATGTTTTACAATCCAAATTCAAGAGTTCCGTGACAACCCCTCAGTTCTTAAGTCCATTCCAAATTTCGAAGTCTAAAATTTTCAACAAAACAAGCATATTAACCTTGAATCGATGTCGTTAATCAGGACGAACTTAAATGGCTTGATTCCGGTTTTTAACCTAAGTTCAAAATAACTTATATATTTATACTATTTTATAGAAGACATGACATATAAAATTTTAAACCCAAATCTTTAATTACCAAACATATAAAAATTTTCAAAATATGTTTACCTTAAATTTCAACTTTAAATAACATATTCTAATACCTTTATCAAAATTCATAACATATGAACTTAAAAATTTATATCATATGGGATTTTAAATCCAAATCCTTTACTTAACAAATTATAATAACCTTTGAGCAGTCTCCCCCACTTAGACTCTTCAGAATACACATTGATAATGCGTGCACTCATTACCGAGGTCGTTTCTAAGGTCTAAGAAGGGATTACACTCATTTCGTTTTAAAACCCTTTCAACCGTTTCTTTCGTAAAGACTTATAATACGATATAATTTCAAAATTTTGACAAAACTATCTCAAAAGCACCAGAATCAAACCCTCAAGTCCATTTCATTTAAATCGCAATTGCTTTGCCCCCAATTGTATTCAACAGATTTTACTTCCAAATATTTTCCAAATTCATTAAATTTTCCGTATTAGAATTATGATTTAATCAACCATAATGGGTAATAACTTTATATTATCACCCACTAAAAACAAATACAAACATATTTTAACCATAATGTATATTTGATATATTTTAAAATATAATCGAAAACCATATTATGTCAAGTCATTCTGTCCGATCATTTAGAAATTCCTATCGATTCTATGGCGTCCCATTTATCGACCAGAATCTATAAATATTCAACAGAATAATTAACACAACATAAAATCATTTTATATCCAAAAATACAAATACGCTCTCTCATATATTCACTCGAACTCATTCTAGGGCGTTACTAACCCCATCTCTAATGAGTTAATTCCCAAACAGAGCCAAGGTTATCGCTAACCATCGCTCTGATACCAAATGTAACGACCCAGATTTTTGACCGTTTAAACCGACAATAAACCACACATGTCGACCCAAACGAATCGCCAACCCAGATAGTTATTTGGGGAAAAAGAAGAAAAAGAAGAAAGGAAGAAAAACAATCACAGAACCTCACAGCGGAAGGACAACATATAATAAACAAATAATATTTCAAAACATTTAAACATATACATTTGAGTTACAATATTCAAATCAATCAGAGTTATACACTTACATACACATAATGCAGCGGAAATAGAATGTAGTGGATACGTGTATATCAAACTCCGTCTTCGATCTCCAAGGCAAGACAATCTTCATTAACTGCAACATCTGCTGACCCGAGCGTATTGCATAAAAAGAAAACACAACAAACACTCGAATCAGCACTAAATCATCTCATATTAGTCAAATTAAAATACAGAATAATATCGGTGTCAAGGTGCAGTAACTCAAGAGATGTTACGGGATTTTTCCATCTCTCAAGGATCCGTTAAACTAATACATACGTAGTATAATACGCTATTACAATAGTGTTTATTCAGTAAAGTATAATTATCGAAAATAGCGTAAGCGGGATTACCATGTTACCCTTACACCGTTTATACCATTGTCGTACAGTTTGCATATAACACACCAGTACGTCGGTGGATAGGGATGCGCCGTGATACGACAACGTTAAATCAAAATCGTAGGGGCTCGATCAGGATAATATGACAAGGCACTGAGGAATACCCCGGTAGGATTCTACCGAATTCGCGGGCCCCAGGCCGGTGGTAACGCATAGCCGCAACTACCGCCCACCTCGAACGACATTCCCATATTCAAAGGGGTGCACCCAAATCGATCACAACAGTAATAGAGATGGTTTCGAAGGAGCGCGTTCGATCAGAAATGCGATCTCATTAACCCGGGGATGGCTCCTGTTTTAGTCATTTCAATTATGACCCGAAGGTCAAGGCTAATCCATCATCGTTCTCTTTCTTCAAATCCAGTAATCGCCTCCATACCAGCCTACTCCGGTTCTGGAACTTCCACCGCGTACACAGTTGTCAAAGTGGTATCGACACTGACAGAGAGTATGCCTTATGTCGACTCCGGTCTCCTTGACAACCAAACGTTTACATTTTTCACACCGGTCAGTGCTTTTACTTTTCAAAGAAGTTCGTGTTTCATATCGAAATATCATGTTTCGAAATCATTTTCATATTCTAAATAGAATATTATTCAAATGGGATTTTCCATTTACGCACAACATCTCGAACTCATTCCAACTTAAATAATTTTTGAATATCAAAATAGTTAACAATATATTTGAATAGTTCAAATGCATAATTAAAATGGTTTGAAATAATAGTTTGTAATAAAAGTAGAGTTTGACGAATTTATTAAAATATATAATTAAACAATAAAATAATTCATAAAATAAATAATTTATTATAAAAGAATTACTTATTCAAAATAATTTATAAAATAAATAGTTATAAAGGAAATAATATATAAATAAATAGTTTGAAAAATGGTTTGACATACTATTGTTGGAATTAGAATCGTTCGCTCGATTTCGATTACACTTGAAATTCCATTTCAACTTCAAGTACATAAATTCAATTTCACAATTTCGATCGACTTCATTTCAAATTTACATTCATTTCAAATTCGCCAATTCAATTCAGATGGTTAACTCTAACCCGTGTTCCCATTCCAACAATTTCAATTTATTACAAATAAACCGAATTCGATTTCAATCCATATTCCCATTCAAGATTCGATTTATAACATATATCGAAATTACAAATTCATTTCATTGTTTCAAAGATTTTCACATGTATAACGAGTGTCGAATTCAAATTCATATTTTAATTCAAAATCAAGACCGACTTACAGAAAATTTCAACTGCAGGCAAAACAAATCAATCTCGATGAATTCGATTAAATACAATTATACCCCTTTATTTGCTATCATTTCGACACAGATTTATTTCCCTTTTTACTTAAAATTCCAAATTCAAATTCAAAGGAAATAAACTTTAAAACATCACTTATATTGTTGTTAACAATAATTTCAAAGTCCATGGTTAAACAAGATTTTTATTTAACCGACCGGTGTCCGTATATAATTTGCTATCCTACGGCCAAGTGATTTTATATTTAATTTCTCGATATTCGGGATGGATCTATCATTTCGATCCAAATCGGGGTCACAGAGATTTATCATTTCACTCTGTGTTCTTAATTCATTTTATCGATAAATCCCGGGTTCATTCGATGCCCGTAACATCAAGGGTAAATTGGGATTTATCGTCACATGGGCACACAACATCATATACTGCATAACAGAACAGTCCGAGCAATATTCATCCAGAAATCAAATCAATCAAGGCAGCTATCACATCGTTTATTCAACAGTAAATTGAATCATTTTACTAGTTATCAAGTGTCGGAATTCTAACTAGAAATTTAAATTTAATTTAAATAACTAATTTATCGATTTTCAATGCATGTTAACACTTGCATGTCAAATTTCAAGCAATCATTCACCAAATCAATCACAACCATACATCCAATTCATTTCGTACATTAATTTGATAAATATGGGATGGATTCAGAATTTCGTGAGTGGAGGAACACTCACCTTTGGATTTCAATTCGAATCGAACGTCCAGAAAAGGCCCAAAATTTGACAGTGTCAGAACGTAGCCTGGTTAGTGTCAAAACGTCCGCATCTCGCATCTCCGCCACGATCCCAACGCAACAAACCGCGCTCGAATCCGAGTTCATATGCAAAAGTTATCGAAGTTTTATCGTTTGAATTCAAAAATATATAAAAATAAATAACCTAATCTCTCACCCATTCACGTGATGCCACCTCAGCCTGCATGATACCTTTCTTCCCGCTCGGCTACAGGAAAACGACGCACACCACGAACCCAACGTTGGGACTTTGACCGTCGATCTCTCTCAGCTCCAACCGCGGGAAGGGACGAGACCACCGCCAACGGCAAGAGCAGCTCGCGCCGCACCTCTCAGTCCCGCCGCCATCATCTTCGGTCGACGGTGGACCCCGCTCCGACGTGCTGAACGGAACCCCATTCCGGCGCAAAAACCACAAATTCCGGCGTTCCAAACCTCAATCAACCCTCTGACCACATGCAAAAGGTTCCTGATATCGTTCTCCACCAAACCCACATCACGAATTCTCAGATTAACAAGCAAATCGAAAACCCCTAATTTTTCCCTCTAGGGTTTCGAAAACTGCAAGTTTGACCGACGATTTCTGACAATATCCTCCACTGCATGTCGAAATAAACTGTAGATCTGAGTTCTACAGGTTGAGGGCTTCGATTTGGCATATTATACTCTATCGTTTGAAGAAATTTCATTTTCAAGCTATGCTTTTTATTTTCTAGGGTTTTGAAATTTCATTTTCAGCCATGGAAATAAGATTTTGGTGAGAAAAGTGAACGTATGTTTTAAATGGCTGATGGGTAGGGGAAAGGAATTTTATTTACATTTATATAAGGCCCAATAAGAGAAACAACTAAATTATCCAATTACACTGATTCCAATCGCATTTTCTCCTGTATGATCAAACGTCAAGTCCGAAAATTCTAAAAACTGAAATCCTGCAATAATTCACCGTTCCGGATCCAATGGCGCCAGTTTCATCGAATTCCGAGACAGTCGCCAAAACAGTTAAATTTCACAGTTAAATAAATTAATAAAATATTCAAATTCAATTAACTGTTTAAATTCAAATTTAAATATTTATAAATTCATATTTAAACCAAATTACAATTTAGATAAATTTACAAATTTATTTCACATATATTTTAAATTCCACATTTAATTATTTTCAAATTTCAACTTGAATATCAAATTAAATATAAACAAATAAAATTCCAACTTTAACTTAACTTTCAAATTAAATATCCTTAGAATTCAATTTAAATCAATTTATAACTTAAATAAAATTTTATAATCAAATTCACATATTTTATATTCCCATATATAATTATTAAAAATTTAACAAATCCGGAATTCAAATTTTGACCGCAAACGCTTATAATTTCTTTATATAAATTCCATAACGACCTTTCGAAATTTTGATTTAGTCATAACTTGCAATTTATCCGGCGAAATTTCAATTTCTTACATTCCCTGGATAGATATGATTAATTCGATTCTAACGTTTCCAGTTTTACCCAATTCTGATTATAAAATGAATTTTATATATTTTTCCAAAGTTTAAAATCGAATTTTCAAACTACCGCGCCATTTCAGGCACGTAATATAAATAAATATAAATTTAACCAATAGTATACGATTTATTTAATTAAAATTTAAAATTTTAAATATACAGAAATTATGGTTCGTTACAGTAACACTTGGTAATGAAACTTAAAAAGAGATGGTTAATATTAGCCTTGGTATTGCGTTGATAACAACAATAGTACAGTACTCATCATGTCACTGTGCAATACATTCTGGAATACACACAGTAAGCACTGTCAAATTTTGTTTTATCGGTTTATATTATACATTTACGTAACCAATCATAAGTCGAATATATAAATCAAAATACGACACAACCAAAAGATTTAATCATGCAATGATCATCATCGTTCTTAAGCCGTTCCTAAACACATTTCAGCATTAATATACGGACCACCTCATGTGTGTTGTTATTCTAGTTGCATTAAACTGTTGTAATATTCACTGTGTTGGACTTCAGTTCCTCAATAATAACCCTGCATCTAAATATCAGCTTCAGTCCTCCAGTATGCACCACTCATGTTATATGCAATCCCTCTATATCGGAACATCTGACATTATTAAAGTTTGCTGTAAATAATACTGGCACAATGTTAGAATAAACCTCATGCATATGCAATTTCCATAATTAAAGCTGATAATCATGTGTTATGACGATTAGCAAAAGGTTAAAAAATCACAAAATATTTATTGAACAGAAAGTCATGTCTATTTTCTGTTTTTTCCCCATGATAATGTAAGTTTAGGCAGCCAGTATATATACAAATTATATTTAAAATTGCCTAACAAACAAAGAGATCTTATACATATGAAGGTATATCTAAAGGCCATATATAAATTGGAAAAACATATAGAGTATATGAACTCCCATGAGCAAACTGATTAAAGAGCATATGTTCATCAGATCCGTTGATGAAGAATTACCAAATGTATACTCTGTCATGCGTGTTGCAACATACAGTTAAGTAAAATATTAAATGTGAAACTTAAAGAAAATAACTTGCAATCAATACCATCATGACCAATGTTTTCATTAAATTAGTAAGATTTTTAGAAAATATGTTATATTGAAAACAACATTCGCAAGATACATAACGTGTTAACTACTTTAAGATTGATAGAATTTAATCCATCCGTCAGAAAGAACATAAAAGTTTATCTGCATTTAAAAGATGCAACTGAAATTTGTGGGTTCGTTCCGGTTTTTACATGTTTTATCAGTTAGTGATGGGAACGTATGTGTAAACACAAATTTTTGTGTGTGTGTGCGTGTGTGTCCATGTATGTATGTATATGCGTGTGCGTGTGTGTAACCATTCATGCACTGTCTGATAGAACCCTAAACAGTTTTGCCAAAAGGAAAGTTAAAATGTATGGATGAGGTAATTAATATTCATTCAATATAATGTACATTTGTTCCCATAGTGCTTATTGATGTACTTCAAGTTTTGTTAAAAGGAGGTATAGAACATTTCAACCTTTAGACATATGTTTGAGGTATAAAATAAACGCAAAAAAGAACATTGCACTTTGAGGATATTGAATATATAAGGACGTCGTGCTTATTAGGGTAGGCATATCAGTATGAAGTAAGTGGAATAAAAACAAAACCTGGAAGGTTTCGTAGACGAACATAAGACAAAGCTACATCAGTTTTCCTTTGTACTCTACTTTCTTTTTCTTGGCATGGTAAATAATATATGATTTATGAAATTGAACCAAGATGTATAAATAGACAACCAATTGTTGATCACACAACCAATTGTTGATCACAGTTATCAGTGTTATGGAACTCTAAGCGTTTGAGTCTATGGATTAGCGTATACTGAAAGTCAAGATGTCCTTCCTGAGATCATAGTTTATTCATCTTATTTTCAAGAGCTCTATTTCTTTTCACAAAAATTCATGTGTAAAGAAAGTCTACCTGCATAAATACGCAAGTAATGAATATTGAGTGTTGAATCAAATCGTACAATTTCATATAATATCTTGTCTGCATTAAATTATAAATAGTGGATGAATTAAATGTCAGATTTTGTCTGTTAAACCAAAAAGTAAAATTGAGTAATATCAAGAAATAACTCTAATAGCCTGCAGAATTAATGTAACTGCACAAACATGTCATGTAAAAATTTAAAAAGTACCAAATAAATTGCTAACTTGATTATAGTAAAAAAAGAGTTGTACGGGGTGATAGTGGAAACATAGTATTTAATAGAAATACGTTAAGTTTATCTGCAGACAACATTCAAATTTACAGATAAAAGTAAGCAATGAAAATAACATATGTTGAGAAAAGGGTGAAAATTGGTGGGAATAGATAATGATAATAGGAAAAAACTTGGTTTTACAGTTATTATTTAGCTTTTTATTTCCAAACTATCGCTGGATGGTTAATGTTAAAATTACACAGATTTGTATGTAATAGGTATTTTATAAAGAAAAATAATTATATTCTCAAATGTTTTTTTTAAGTATTTATCAGTTATAATATGATAATGATAAAAGTATACAAATTTGGATGTCTTAGAAAAAACATATAATTTTTATGCATGAACAGGAGGAATATGTGTTGAAATGAATTAGATTAATACACTTGAATTGGATGATATTATTGAAGAACTCCATTAAAACGAGAAACATGAAGGAAAACTTTATTTCACCGAATGAATTACTTTACAGCTGTTCATGGGTATATTACCCAATGTTTACAACTAAGACCCAAATACAGGAAAAACCGTAAAGCCCAAATACAAGGCCCAAAATGAAAAATAATATGTACAAACTTATTTACAGTAAAAGAAAACAACACACAATTACAAAACAACATCAAACTAACTAATCATCAACATATTCAACATCCCCCCCTCAAGATTGACTTGGTGAAATTTGAGAAACAAGTCCAATCTTGGAACATAGAAACTGATGTTGTTGAACTCCTAATGGTTTTGTCATCAAATCTGCTAACTGCATACTTGTACTCACATGAGACAAGAATATGAAATTACTGTTTATATGGTCCCTAATGTAGTGACAGTCCATCCTTAAATGTTTAGTTCTCTCTTGAGATACTTCATGTTCAGCAATATATTGTGCAGACTTGTTGTCACAAAACAAAGTAATTGGTTTAGGAATTGTTACCAATAATTCTTCTATCAATCCTTCTATCCAGACCACCTCACTTGCAGTTTGACTCATAGCACGATACTCTGCTTCTGTGGAGCTTTTAGAGGTTACTTTTTGTTTCTTTGTCTTCCATGAAACCAATGAATCACCAAAAGAAATACAGAAACCAGTGAGTGATTTTCCTGAATACACACAGCTGCCCCAATCAGCATCACTGAAAGCTTTAAGCTGTAATGTATTGTTAGCTGCATAGAACAACCCGGTATTTAAAGTACCTTTCAAATATTTCAGTACATGCAATGCTGCTGAAAAATGAGGAGTTCTTGGCTCTTGCATAAACTGACTTAGCTGTTGAACTGCATAGGAGATATCAGGCCTTGTCATGTTCAAGTAAAGAAGTTTTCCAACTAATCTTCTATATACCTCTGGATTCTCCAATTTTGTCCCTTCAATGGTACTTAGTTTTAAGCCTTTTGGAAGAGGAAATGGTGCAATTTTTGAATTCTCCATGTGTGTTGAGCTAAGCATATCCAATATATATTTTCTCTGATTTAGAAGAATTCCTTTATCTGTTCTTGTAACTTCAATACCCAAAAAGAAAGTCAATTCACCCAAGTCTTTAATTGTAAATGCTTTATGCAATTCCTTCTTCACTTCAGTTATAATCTGAATACTTGAACCAGTGACAAGTAAATCATCCACATAACACACTATAACAGTGAAATCCTTACCATCAGTTCTTGTGAACAAAGAACAATCTTGTTTTGATTGAGCAAATCCAAGATTAATAAGAAAACCCTTTAATTCCTTATTCCATTGTCTAGCAGCTTGTTTCAAACCATAAATTGACTTTCTTAATTTGCATACTTGACCAGGTTTTGCATTTATATATCCAGGAGGGGGTCTCATGTATAATTCCTCATCAATAAATCCATGCAAAAAAGCATTATTGATGTCCAGTTGATGTAAATACCAATTACAGGCTGCAGCCAGAGCAATGATAATTCTAACAGTAGTAAATCTAGCCACAGGACTAAAGGTGTATTTAAAATCTTTACCTTTGATTTGTTTATCCCCTCTGGCTACAATTCTGGCTTTACATCTTTCAACTTCCCCATTCTTCAAGAATTTTGTCTTGAATACCCATTTGCTACCTATTGCAGTTCTGTTGGATGGCAATACCACCAAATCCCATGTATGATTTTTCTCCATTGCTTCAATTTCATTTTGCATTGCTTCTACCCATCTAGGATCTTCTTTTGCCTGACTGTATGAGACTGGTTCTTTTGTAGATAGCATTTTGTTGAGATTAACCAAATTTTCAGGTTTTAGATGAGATAATGATTCTTCTGTAAATACATTGAAGCTCATTGATGAAGTGGATGAATCATGTGAAGTAGAAAGAGCTTTAATTTGTTGAACTTCAAAATCCTTGAACCTGGAAGGTAATTTTGTTTGTCTTGTGGATTTTCTTGGTGGAGGAATATCAGATTCATGTTGAATAGGAATATCAGGAATCTGTTGTTGAGATTGAGTAGAAGAAGAGAGTGTATCATTGATTGGAGAATGATTTTGTGGTGATGAAAAAAAAATTTGTGAGGTTGAAATTGATGATTGAAAAGGAGGGATATTTAAATTTGATCCACAAATTTGTTCATCATGAACAAAATTTGGAAAATTAGAAGGTTGACATTGAGATTGAGTATTTGTATATGGATAGGATTTTGTATCATGATAAGGGAAAATAGACTCCTCAAATACAACATCTCCGCTAAGAACAATTTTATGAGTATCCAAATCATACAATTTATAACCTTTTTGAGCATAAGGATATCCAAGCATTATACATCTTTTTGCTCTAGGAGCAAATTTATCATTTGATTTCATGGCTGGATAACATAAACATCCTATTACTCTAAGATGTCTATAGTCAGGTTCCTTACCCATTAACTTTTCATATGGTGTTTTCCATTGAATAACAACACTTGGCATCAAATTAATTAAATGTGCAGCTGCTAAAATACAGTCTCCCCAAAATTTAACAGGTAAATTAGCATGTATTTTGATAGATCTAGCAGTTTCCAAAAGATGTTTGTGTTTTCTTTCTACCCTTCCATTTTGTTGAGGCACCCCTGGTATACTTCTTTGGTGAATGATTCCTTTTTGAGCAAATAAACTACTGCAGGATTCATTAAGTATCTCAGTTCCATTATCACTTCTAATTATTTTGACCTTGCTAGAAAATTGAGTGTTAACATAGGCCAAAAAATCAGAAATTATCTTATACACCTGTTGCTTATTGTGTAAAAGATGAATCCATGTAGTCCTACTAAAATCATCCAATATGGTCAAAAAATAATGTGCACCAGATAAGGTAGGTGTTCTATAGGGTCCCCATAAATCCACATGAATTATTTCAAAAGACTGAACAGCAATTGATGATGATAACACAAAAGGCAATTTATGATGTTTACTTAAAATGCATGCTTCACAACTAAAATCATCACTTTTACTGTTAGAACAAGGAACTGTTAAATGTTTCATAGAAGATACACTCATATGCCCTAGTCTTGCATGAAGAATATTAAAACTAGGTACAGCTATAAGATTGTTAGCTAAAACATTTTCAGACTTTTCATTGTTTGAACTATGAGTATTTGATAGGAATGAAGAAGAAATACTAGAATTGGGACTTAAAATCTCTGCACTGAATTTGTATAATCGAGCCTCTCTCTTTCCAGATCCTTGCACTTGTTTAGAGTGTAGGTCCTGAAACAAACACTTTGTTTGATCAAAATATACTACAAGATCATTGTGATCAAGTAATTTTCCAACGGACAAAAGATTATATTTGAAATCAGGAATATAAAGGACATTTTTGAGGATTATTTGAGGTGAAAGATGAATTGTTCTAGATTTTGTAACATTTTTAACAGTTCCATCAGGTAAACTAACATTTAAAGGATGCTTTAGTGTTTGAATTGAAGCAAAACATTGTAAATCATATGCCATGTGTTCAGATGCACCAGAATCTATAATCCAATTAGCATAGTATCTAGGGTTTGGATTATGAACAACAGTTGAAGCTGTTATACCTGCAAAATTCACTGCAGCATAGTTTTGTGAAAGAGGATCAGAAGAAGATTCCTGTTGCATCATATGAATAACTGCTTTGTACACTTCAGCAACCATCTTTTGATCAAGCTGATTTCCTGAATTGCTTCCTTTCTCTTCATTTTGCATAGGAGTACTTCCAAGAATTCTAGAACTTGATACGTTTGCTGCCACTTTAGTAACTGGTTTTATGTTTTTTCCTTTGTGAAACCAATCTGGATACCCTATCAATTTGAAGCATTGCTCAATAGTATGACCTTTCATCATGCAATGTTCACAATACAAATCATTCTTGGTCCTCTTGAAGTCTCGTTTTCCAGTGACTTATGGTGCAAATTTCTGTAAATTCTGCTTTCCAGTTTGTACTTGAAGTGCACTTGTCTCAATGGTGAAATTGCTAATTCCATTTAAATTTTGTCTCTCAACTTGTTGTAAGATGTTATAAGCTCTGTTAACTGTTGGCAAGGGATCTGAACTGAGCAAATTAATCCTTACCTGATCGTAAATTTTATTGAGCCTAGACAAGAATTGAATCAATTTCATTCTTTGATCAGCTTCTATCAATTTCTTAAGAATTCCACACGTACAATCTTTCATAACACCACAAGTACAATCAGGAAATCCCTCAATAATCTGTAATTCATCCCATACTCTCTTCATCTTACAATAATATTCAGAAATTGATAGATCTCCTTGTTCAACTAACATCAATTGACGGTGTAAATCATATAATTGTGGAACATTTGTTTTACCATATCTTTCAAGAATTTCAGTCCATAATTGACGTGAAGAATCACAAAAAATGAAGCTCTCAGAAATTGATTTATCTATAGAATTTGACAGCCAATTCATAACTACATAATCATTTCTGATCCATTTCTGATAATCGGAAGAAGTTACCTCAGGTTTTGCTAGGGTTCCATCAATAAACCCTAATTTATTTCGAGCAATCAGCGCCATCCTTATCGCTCTGCTCCAGTTGATAAAATTGCTTCCATTGAAGATATAGCTAACAATCGGATTTGTAGAAGTATCTCCAGCCGTGAGAAAGTATGGATCATTGTAGTTGATTATGATATTATTTGGTTGTGGAGCTGAAAAATTAGAATTGTCTGATTCGCTCATCGTAGAGAAAAGAAATTGATAGAAAAAGAAAGAGAAAGAGGAATCAGATCTGGATCTCGATCAGCTCCGATACCATGAAGAACTCCATTAAAACGAGAAACATGAAGGAAAACTTTATTTCACCGAATGAATTACTTTACAGCTGTTCATGGGTATATTACCCAATGTTTACAACTAAGACCCAAATACAGGAAAAACCGTAAAGCCCAAATACAAGGCCCAAAATGAAAAATAATATGTACAAACTTATTTACAGTAAAAGAAAACAACACACAATTACAAAACAACATCAAAGTAACTAATCATCAACATATTCAACAATTATTTAAAATGTTGACTTTTGATTTAAAGACAAACATGTATTAGAAGTTAGAACATAAAAGGTAAATAAAACAGAACATACAGGATTTGAAGAAATGAAAATGTTATGTCTTGTCTCGCTATATGCATGAGAAATCACATCTTTTATCACACCATTGCTACAAATAAGATCGCAAGTAATATTAGCACAGTTTAATGTTGGTAGGTTTAAATATAGACGGATACGGATAAATACTATACCTGCTAAATGATGTAAGTCTGTTACACAGCTGTGGATAGTAAGACATACCACAGATTCTATAGAGAGTTTAAAAAATAAGAAAATAGAGAATTGAACAATTTCGTGATAATTTTAACTCAGAAGCTAAAAAAAAATGCAAAGTATATTAGTTGATAGTATGCTTCCATGAAGGACAAGTAAAGAAAGTCAAATTTTGACAAAAATATGAATCCAAACAATATTTACCCATCAATCAAAAACATTGAATTATTGCTGGTCTGAAATATCTCTTACTTCACAGCTGACTTAATTGAATGACAAAATTGGTAGTAAAACAAAGTGTATTTAACTGGTGGATCAAGAACAACCCGTAGTAGGAAAACGAAACCGCAGCTTTAGAATTTTAAAATGTAACACCAATATTAACTTGTCAGACGGACAATGGAGAGGGCATATTATCTATTTAGAACACTTACTTATACTGGCAAACTATAATTATTTTCATACATGAACATATGTAGTGAGTAAAAATTGTGAACGGTGAGGAAAAGAAATTTGTACGTAATTGAAGGCAAAAAGTTAGTGGTGTTCCAATAGAAGACTTAGAATATTGAAGTTACGAAAACCTGAATAATTATCGTACGCCATAATTTGAAACCCATATTGGTAGATTACAGGGAAACGACTACAATGTTTCCAACTGGATAGATTATATTGTAATTTAACTTTGTAACCTATTTCGTTAAATTGATTAACATAAAAATTAATTCAAACATCACAGTAATAGGGTTTACTTGATAACCATGGTGAATTGGTTAAAGCTGCAAAGGTTGTTCTAAAATATTAATTTTGTAACTGGGATGACCTTAGCAGTCACGTCGGTTAGTGATAAACATTTGTAGTCATAAAAGCTTCCCAACAATCTTTAGTCATGAAATTTACTAAAAGTTAAACTGAAGAATATGAATTAGAACTCTTACCTGTACTGGCAGACTATAATTATTTTCATATATGGCCGTACATAGTTAACAGGATCAGTGAAAGATGAGGAAAAAGAATTTGTATGTAAGTGAATGTGAAAAAGTGGTGGTCTTCCACCACAAGATTTAACGTAAATAAAGATGTTATAAAAAGCCGAATCATTACCCAACGCCTTAGTTTGAAAGGACTATTGGCGGATTACATGAAAACCACTAAACTTATTGCAACTGGGATTATGTATTTGACATTGACAATATTTTTAAATTTGTTGCAACTGGGATTATGTATTTGACAATTTAACTTACTAATACAGTGGTTTTAGCCAGATACTCGAATTCTTATTGTAAAAAAACTCTATGCATGTATGTAACTGGACTGGAAATTGGGGGAAGGTGGTTTAAAACCAGCAAGATTTGAGAGAAAACCATTTATGGCATATAAAACAAAGAGATCTAAATATGTAGTTACCTTCAAACAACAAATCGGGTTCAAAATGAGTTGAGGGAGGAAGGTAATATGTACTATAATTTGTTTCTGTTCCAACTTTCATCCTACAACCAGATTCGTAACTTCATTTGGTATTTCCATTGGCTTTCCCTCTCTTAATTACACAGCCATCTATTCTCACCAAACATGGCTTCCCAACGACGCCTAAGATGCAGCACAGGACTTCACGATAGATGTGATAGATCAATATATTCTGAAATACAAGGTAATCACCAAACCCTTTACTGAATGTTTCTGATTTAACTTTTATATATTATGTGATATGTTTTTCAGTTGTTTGTGTATTATGCAAGATCCTTGGCACATTTTCAACAAAGGTCACCTTATATTTACCCTCTTCAGGGATTGGGAGAACTTCCTCAGGTCTGATCACATTTATATGATTGACTAAACTTTTATAATTTGTTCATCATTTCTTCATTCTACGTTATCATAGTGTTCACTTGACATTTCTCTAGGTTGCAAGGCTTTATATTGCAGAAATGAATGAAGCTTTTTAAATTCAATATTTATGAAACTAACGAAAGTCCTGACAGAAAACTCATACTGTTTTAGCTGTTTTTCTTGCATCTGTATAAAGAAGACGAACTACAAGCCGTTGGATTTTCATTCATATATAAAAGTACATCTGATGTATGTTTTGGAGTTTAATACAAATTGTTTATGTATCTTGAATGTTCACCATTTCATAACATGTCAACGATAAAGAAACCATAGACCAACATTGGAGGAGATTTTCTATGTACATCCATCTAAAACACATTGTATTGGTGTACAATAACAGGAAGTTAGGAACAATCACTTTCTACGATCAATCAACAAGCCAACATTGGAGGACATTTTCTATGTGCATGTCTCACAAGTATGCTAGCATTGTTGTTGCTTGTAAATGGGCTTATAAAGATGCAACTGAGAGTACATAATTGCACGATGTAAAGCACATAGTCTCTTAGCCTGAGCTTGTCTTCATTTTATATTGCTTTTTCATAATTTCATTTTTTTCAGGTTTAGCATAGCATGGCACAATGTATAGCGCACGGTCTCTTACAAAACAAGATATGAAATTATCTTTTCATGTTTACAGTGGTATGTTGCTACTATGTATTATACTTCGAACTAACACCTTGATTGTTTATTTGGCAGTAACAGGACTAATGTTGCTTATGTTACGGAGGAAATATCGGAAGCAAAGCAAGTTTAAATCATTACTTTAACTGCTTTGTAAGTAATTTGTAAACAATGTGTATGAAATGCTAAGTTTGACACGTGAAAAGTTGTTTGAATGATGTATGGAATACTGAATTTGGGTATATGAAAGTTGTTTGAATGATTTGTATGTAATATTTTGTTGTAATTTACATATTTGTTGTTTCTGAAAATATGCTACATCTATATATGCATATAAGAAATGGATAAACGTATATGTGGAAGAGGTGAAAGGAGGGCAAGCAGGTCCTAATTATCTATGTACCATATCATAGCGTTTTAAAAACGCTATTGTTTACAAACGCTATAGAATATGATCTTGAAAAAACCTTATTATATCACTGAGTAAACGCCATGGAAACACAAAATAAACGCTATATAATTATATTAACAAACGCTATACAATTGAAATGGAAACGCTATAGAAATTATATCTAAACGCTATAGTACGTAGACATAAAACGCTATAGAAATAAAGGTCTAACACACGTTAAACGCTATAGAAACTTAATTTTAGATAGCGTTTATTTAACTGCTATTTAAAACTGAAGGTCTAAGATAGCATGTCGTTACATGGCGTTCTCCGAAACGCTATAAAAGGATATAATAGCGTTTTTCAAACGCTATAAAAAGCCTTTTTTGTTGTAGTGTTAAGAAGCAAATGAATATTCTCTAGATAGGTGATTATACACCCTACTTCGGAGCGACCAACTTAGCCATGCTGCCTGCCCGATTTCTGTCATTTACTGGTTGATGAGGCTTGAGGTTACGCTTTATCATCACATCAGATTCACTTCGAATGCCACATGGTCAGATCCATCGAAAATCACTAATTGACGTTTACAACAGTACATTATGTGTTAGCTAAAGAAGTTTCCTTCTCCGCTTCCACTCTTGGTACGGTTGAACAAATCAATGTGCATGACCTTTCTGGAAATACTCTGTCAGACATTCATCCATACAGGTCATCCAGGAACAGGATGAGCCGAAGGCACTATTCAGTACATCTATCTTAGGCACTGTTATCTATGATTTATACAATAGCCCTTGCACTTTACTCCGTCTTCAATTATCTTTGGCATATATGATTCACAACGCTTATGCCAATACAGAGTGGTTCTTTGGATAATAATCCAACCGGTCTCTCCTTATTAACAACGTTAAAATGGTCAAAACTTTGATAGTCTGTGATTTAACTATCAAAGAAAAACACGTGTGCAAACAACGGTATTATTCCCAAATGGAAATTCTATCAATCAATCATCAATCATATATATATCTAAATATATATATTTTCCTTATTTTCTATGTCTAAAAAATATACGTTAACGCTGGAAAACATTTCCTTTTCTAATTCATATTTCCAATTTAAATATTTGATTATGTTTCTGATTCTATTTGGAAAACATTTCCAAATCTTCTTTACTTGGATTTAACAAATGTTTAAATCAACATCGCGACGACAACTCAAACCACTATACTTATTCACTAAATTCACTTAACCACTTTCACTCTCGAACCTTAACCATTTCTAAATTAAAAACGCAGTCAATCAAGTTGGGGTATAGCTACCTCTCAGACCTTAACTAAACCATCTTTCAAATCTCGAAATAGATAAGATTCACCTTTTTAACTCTTTAACACTTCCTTACGAACCCTCGGATTCTATTTACGAACCCCCTTCTTTTACAAGTTTACGTAATTATAACAATGGTGTTATAACCTCCTGCATCCGAAATATATTATCTTTAATATAACTTTTATTTCCTAATTCTAATCTATAACTCTTATTTGAATAACTCCAAACTAATAACTCTTACTGGATTAACTTTTATTCGAATAACTTATTTGAATAACTTATATTCGATTTGCTTACTTTCGAATACTTATATTCGATAATCTCTTTCTTCGAATAAATCTTATTCGATTTAACTCCTGTCGAATAACTAGATTCGGTCAACTCACTTCGAATATTTCTGATTCGATTATCTCACTTCGAATATCTCTGATTCGATTATCTCACTTCGAATATCTCTGATTCGATTATCTCACTTCGAATATCTACTATTCAATTAACTCATTTCAACTCTATTCGAATAAACTAAATTCGATTAACTCCATTTGAATAACTCTAGTTCGATTTAACTCTATCGATTTACTCTAATTGGAACTGTACGGTTTAACTCTACAGTTTAACTCTACGGTTTAACTCTATGGTTTAACTCTACGATTTAACTCTACGGTTTAACTCTAACTAGTTTAATTCTACTGGTTTAACTCTATGGTTTAACTCTAACTGATTAACTCTGACTGATCAACCCTAACTGATTAACTCTGACTGGCCAACCCTAACTGATTAACTATGTTTGATTAACTCTAATCAATTAATTTTATTCGATAAATTTTGATCGATTAACTCCTTTTGGCTAAACTATATTCGAATACCTCCTTTTAACTATATTCGATAACTTCCTTTATTCTATTCGAATAAACTACATTCGATTAACTCCTGCTGACTAAACTATATTTGAATAACTCCTTCTGACTAAACCATATTCGAATAACTCCTTTTAATTCTATTTATTTAACAAATAAATATCTACTTTTAATTCTTTTTATTTAACCAATAAATATTTCTTTTATCCTTTCTATTTATTTCCCAAATGAATATTTCCTTTATACTTCTATTTATTCCCTAAATAAATATTCTTCTTTATAAAACCCTTTTGATTTTATAAATAATCTTCCCATCTTATAAAATCCCTTGATTTTATAAAATATTTTCTCTTTAAATAAATTCTAATTCATTTTATAAATGAATATCCCTTTTTATAAAATCCTTTGATTTTATAAATAAATTTCCTTTTTCATTCTATTTGTAAATGGTTTACAAATGTCTCTCTTTCGATTTCATTTGTAAATGATTTAAAATCTTTCTCGTTTGATTTTCTAAATAAATTCCTTCTTTCAAAGCTTTGGATTTATAAAATAAATCCCTTTATAATATCTTATTTAATTTCTAAATAAATAATCCATTAATAATGTCTTATTTATTTATCTTCATTAAATAATCCACTTTATAAATATTCCATTTATAAATATTCTTTTTATAAATAATTCCTATTAATAAATATTCCCTTTATAATATCTTCTTTAATTTTATAAATATTTTTCTCTTTATAAAATCCTTAGATTTTATAAATATTTTATTTTCAAATATCACTTTGAAAATCCCCTTATCAACATTCCGGTATGTTATGGTATTTAACATACCATATAACAATCATCAGTATCATTCACACATATAAAATCATCAACAGATTTCATATCACATCGTATAACACAATATATAAAACAAAACAATATTTATATATTAAGGAACCCAGTTGGGTCCCTCCAACCTGTTTCGCTGCATCCACAGATTTTAAACAACATAATCAACATCACTTTCGGTTCAATATGAAATATTCTGTTAACAGAATCAACATATATAGATTTAACTGTTTATATATATATATATAATTTCCATTAACTGACTAGCAGTTCAATCAAACAGTCAATACACACTAATCAACCAATAATTAACAGTTCTAAAAATACAACTTGAAATTATAAACTGTTCAGAGTTAGTGAGATTTACTCATATTGGACGATCATCGTTGATAACGATAACCATCTCTCGATTTGATTCAGGCGGACAATTTATTTTGCAATAAATTGTAACGAGCTCCGATGGACTTCCAGTCAGTTCCATCATGTAGTGTCTGTCCATACGATCCCAACGCATTTTGCGGTTCGTCAATCTGATATCGTATGATCAAGTTATGTCTTCTACAAGTTTGGACTTAAAACAAAAAAAATTAAACTAAACTTAAATTTCAAATAACCTTAATCAAACTTGGACCTTATCCATCCACGTCACCCCTTATCCACTCACCGCTCCTGTAACACCCCGCCTCCGCTAGGGTCACTCACCAGGGAATGCACTAGCTTTGGAGGGACGTTAATAGGTAAACATGCACATAAATATTACAAGACAGAACATATAAAACAGCGGAAATAAAAACAAATTTCATTACCTCATAAAATTATAAGGTCTAAAGCCTTTTACATCCGAGATTTCTTACAACAAAACCTGTCTTGCAATAGTAAAGAAGCATAAAACCTTTTCATAAATTATTCCCCAAAATAATACGGTAAAGTAGCCATAGCCAAGAGAAGTCCAAGCCATACATGATGACCTTCAAGCAGAAGAGGTCCGAACTAAACAACAGTATTTCCTCCCTGAAAACCGGGGGGGAAACGGAAGACAAAGAGACGAAAGAAAACGGGGTCAGTCATAAAGACTGGTAAGTCCTATCTACTTCCAGCATAAAAACAGGTAAAGGTAACATGACATGCATAAACTGAAAGTAAACATAAGGATGATTATAAGATAGATAAGCTAAACCAAGATAATAGGATGAACTAGTGTATGAAGATAAACTAAGGTATCATGATAAACTACGGTGTCAAGATAAGTCAAGGTATCACATCGTCAGGTTTCTATCAAGTATGCTATCCCAAGGTATCTATCATGTATAACATCCCACGGTATCTATCATGAATAATTGCCCTGCACCTCTCGTACTAGTATCCCAACCAATGTCATGTGTTAACCATAAAATGTCCCTTGCCCAAGTCATGAAATGGTCCATGTCAACCTAATATATCGCATACATAGGTTTTCCTAACTCGTATGTTTCTTTCTATGTATAAGTCCAGTCTTTTGCCGTAGGCCGTACGGGCTTCCCCATGTAAATCTATACCACCTCAACGTAGTATCATTTTATCCTTGAAGTTGTTTTGGACTGCAACCCTTGATCTGGTTATGTTTTCTTACCATGAACTATCGCGTGTTCAACTAGGATTTACGCCACCTAGGACCGCTAGGGATTATGCTACCTAATGAACGTTTTCGTATCTCGGTTTGGGTTTTAGCCACCTAGGGCTGCTAGGGATTATGCTACCCGTCAACCACGCCCTTTATCCCACGTATGGATCGTGAATCGTTTTCCATGTCTAGACGAACATGTATCTCAATGTGCCATCCGAGTTCCATGCCAGGGCAAATCAAGAAATACGGAACTCGATCGGGAGCTTTTAAGTCATCTGCCGATGCAGATATCAAGGACTGTTTTTGTACCGGTGGTTATGGTCCCACGTGACCCCTCCCTCAACTACTGAAAGGCAATCCAAGAAAAAAAATCATGTATGAGAACTACATCCCGGCCCCACTATAGCCCCACTTTCCTATTGGCCAACCTCACCCATAACTCGATAGCAAGTATATGGTCTGTTGGGAGTTCTCTGCCTTTCCGTACGTACACGATTGACTAAAGATGGTAGGTAGTCGACGATGCTCTATCCAGGGAAAAAATCAAGTATGGTCGACTCCACGCTAATCCATCCCCGTCTTTAGGTTGCTCGCACAGCAACCAAGGCATACTCTTGGTTCTTCTACCGCAGACCTTAACCTCTGTGAGCCCAGGCGGATCATCTGTAACCTCACAGAGGGATACCAAGAGTACCCTCACGTCCCCCGAAGCTACCGCTTCGTCACCCAGTTCGTTGGAGCCTTTATCTAAGTCAGATAATTTGCTCCTCCTCGTGTGTTTAAGCGATGACTTACCGTATCAGGTTACTCATCCGTTCGTGAACTGGTCTAATTCCCTTGACTAAGAATTATTACTTAGTTATCCTAGACTAAGGTTTATCACTTAGTTTCCCTTCCCGTTATCCTTGTTAACTTCGATTTTCCACCTAGTCCCCTGAACTAGGGTTTTGTCTAATGGGTTAAGTATTGTCATTCAAGTTCATGACTTAACCCGCCTACGAATCATGTCAAGATTGGCTAAGTATTCAAGTTCAGGACTTAACCCTATACACCATGGGTCGAGTTGGTTAAGTATATCAAGCGGTTCATGACTTAACCCTATCCACTTACCATTTTAGATTGGTTAAGTATAGATTAACTTAACCCCATCAATTTATCTAGTTAAATCGGTTAAGTGTATTTAAGCGGTTCGTGACTTAGCCTTATCAAGTTACCATGTTAGATTGGTTAAGTATAGGTTAATCCTAACCCCATCCAGTTACCGTGATAGATTGGTTAAGTGTAGGTCGTCTTAACCCCATCAAATTACCGTGTTTAGATTAGTTAAGTCTAGGTTACTTACCCCCATCTAATTACCGTGTTTATATTAGTTAAGTGTAGGTTACTTAACCTCATCAAATTATCAAGTTTAGATTGGTTAAGTGTTAGTTTAACTTAACCTTATCAAAATTATCGGGTTGGATTGGTTAAGTGTAGGTTAACTTAACCCCATCTAATTACCATGTTTAGATTAGTTAAGTGTAAATTAGCTTAACCCCATCTAATTACCAAGTCGGATTAGTTAAGTATGGATTAGCTTAACCCCATCCCCTAGCTGTATTTTACGGTTAAGTATCATTAAGAAATCAAGTCCGGTTTCACTTAACCTACCCATTCATGTCATATCGGTTAAGTGTCATTAGTCAAATTTACTTAACCTTATCATGTGGCATTCATTAACTTAATGCACCCCAACCTCTCACATTAGACCTTGTTGTGGTTACTAGTTAGGCCGGACGGGTCCGGGTAGTTTTACACCACAACCTAGTCTAACCTCGGGTCTTAAGCGCGACATGACCAACTTCTCACATTGGGTCCTATTGTTTGCAACTACTAGTTAAGCCGGTCGGGTCCGGGTAGTTTTATGTTGCAAACTCAACCCAACCTCGAGTTGGTCACTTTCATGTTTAGTCTAGTGTCATATTACACTTACAACCCATACATGTCTAGTTTTTCAAGATTCATATTTTCCTACACGTCATGCCCATATTCAAGTGTATCAAGAATGTCATATTTTCATGCTACCCCATGTCAAGTTATCATGTCCTATTCACGCTTGTCTAACCTACCCCAAATCGTGTTTTCAACGCAAGTAAAAGCGAGTCAACATAGTAGAAATATTATGATTCATATTGGCCTCAAACATGCATAGTATCATAAGGGGTTTTAGCCTCAAACATGCATAATGTCATAAGGGAATTTGGCCACAAACATGCATGATATCATAAAGGGATTGGCCTTGAACATGCATACTATCAAAAAGGAATTGGCCACAAGCATGCATAATCCTCAAGTCGCATTCATGCAAGTAATTCACAAGTCAAAAAGGTTCCCAAGGGTTCATGCTAACATTTCTAGGTAAAGATTCGAACTTGCATGATAATCTAAGCCCAATGTAACATGTATGACACAGCCTAAAGTCATAGATCATAGAAATTGGTTAACATATGCTAACATACTCATGTTACATCGCATTTTATCCCATGTCACATTAAAACCACCGTTTAAATCTCAAAGTAGCTAGAACTTACATAGCATGGCAAGAGGGCTAGGAGCATGAATCATCTTGACGAAGAAAGGTGGCTCCTTTGTTGAAGAATCGTCATGAAATTTGCGTAGCAACGTTGATCCATTCCCTTGATTTGACGTAGGAAGCTTGCACCTTTTGATTTGAATCCGATTTGAATGCATAAGCTCTTGGAGTTGGAGATGGAGGCCATGGTCAAGAGAGAATTGGGCAGCACTTCGTTGTTAGGATGAATATTAGTGAATTAGGCTAGGTCTTAGGGTGTTTTTATAGAGATTAGGAGTACTTTAGGCCCTTAGATTAACCCTAGGATAGATCTGAGCCCTCAAAAATCGTCACAAGCCTCCAAAACCGAGCCAAGAAGTCAAGCAGGTGCACCAGGTTGCCTGGGGTTCGACCAGGCAGGTCGACCCCCAGGTCGACTCTAGATTCGACCTGGTCCCCACCAGGTCGACCTGCTCCTGGCGGGATTTTTCCCGCCTACCCCAATTTCTGAAATTTTGAAATCTGTTTTGAATTTGAATTTTTCGTGAAACTTCGCAAGGTCATATCTCGGCCATACGGACTCCGATTTACGAAATTTCGGACTCTATTTCGCGTATTTTTCCGAGACGAACGCAATGGCGCAACCCGTTTCTCCTGATTCAGATTTTATAATATAATTCTGCCTTGATTCTTGTTTTAACACGTCGTTAAAATTCGGGTTGTTACAGCTCCCACGTGACCAGCACCCTCCCTCCTTCTTCCTTCGTTCTCACAAACCCCGTAACTGCTCCTTACTTTGCCATTATCGATCCTTACCAAGCCTCGTTCCTTCTTTCTACTCCACCAAAAATCAAACGACCATTACCCCGTCCATCCCCTTCGCGAGCTCCTCTACCTCCACCCAAACCTGATGAACTCGACAGCCCCCCTGTATCTCACTCCTCCAGTCCTGACGCACCACAACAGGGACGGCGCGACCCATTTCAGCACCGCACCTCACCAAATTTCCACACCCGAATCTCCTTAACATCACTAACCCGATTACAAACCCCAAAACGTTGCACTCGCCACCCACTGGAGTTTTCCGTCGACTGTGGGTTTACAGTAGAGATCGACACTTTTTTTCTCTTTTAATCCCAAAAAAATCACACCACTTCTAAATCGCCTCCTTAATCCAAATACGAACCCGAAATCATCAATCGATGCTTAAATCCTTCACCACTCACAACCCTAGCCTCGACAGTCTATTTCCAGCGAACGAAAAACTAATCGAATCCTCAAGGACCCTATTGGATTGAAAAGCATCACTCGCTGAACTCAAATACACTTGTATTGGATTTTATAAAGTTTGATTTGGATTTCTAAGAATATTCTTTGATCGAAATTGGCTGAGATAGTTTTCTCGTGGCGGCGGAAAAGTTGTTGACTTCTGAAGAGAGAATTAGGTTAAGGGTTGGGAAGTTATAAGGGTATTTATAGGGAATTTAAATAATTTTATATTCAAATTTTATTTTAATTCATCGTTTAAAAATTCCCACGATCTATACGATACCCAAAAATCATGAAAACTGGCATGCAACTACAGTTCGACATTGCGGTCCCAACGAAACTGGTTTCATCAAATTCCGACTTCTATGCTCACACAATGTATTTTTAACCGTCAAAATACTAATTGTTCTTCACATTAAAATCCTGTACGGCCACACACTGACTCTAAAAATCACGAAACTGGAAATCTAACAACTTTTTGACATTGCGGATCCAACAAAATTAGTTTCGTCGAATTCCGACTTCGTTTGCAAAAGTGGCTATTTATAAAGCTCTGGATGACCCATTTAAATATATAAATATATTTAAATATAATTAAATAAAATATTTAAAAATAAATAATAACGTCTATATTCACAGTGGAATATCGTACAGCTTCAGAATATTCCTATATGAATTTCTAACTTGATATTTCAATCTGGGTCAACCCGATATTCGATTTATATTGAAATTCCTTTTTAAAATATAAATAATTCCTTTATAAATTATAAAGGAATTCCAGAGCGACTTTTCTAAAATTTGATTTGGACATATCTCAAAATCTACACAACGAAATCCTGATTTTTCTCTTCCATTAGAAAGATATACTCCACCAGCTCCACAGGTTTCTTGTTTCACAGAAATCCGGCTTAAAACGAATCCTGTACATTCAGTTGAAATTCGAATCGCCAAATTACGAACTGCAACGCCATTTCGAGCTCGATTTTTATTATATTATAATTATACGTTCAAACTGTCGTTTAAATAATATATTCGTTATTCTAATTCAATTGTAAACCGAATTTAATATCACAGATGATCCAGTTCACACCATATCGCCATTTCAGCCAATTCTGATTATTTCAGGATTAAATATATTATTTAATTTATTATTTTAAATTAAATATTCAACCTTATTTAATTAAACCACCATTTAATTCACTATATCCCTATTTATATAATTAAATTAATTAATTATAATACCTCTGCAAATGCGGGTCATTACAGTTTTAGTAGCCTTTGGAAGCAAGCAAGCTGGAAAACTGAATGTGTACTTGACCAAAAAGTAGATAAAACCATACCAGTTTTGTAATGCAGTTACTGAATTGAACTAAATATAATGCAAACTATGTAACTATAACAGAGAAAACAAGACACTTACATAAATAGATAAAAATTTCTTTCATAATTTATGCTGTTACATAGTAGTAGTTATAACTGAAAACAAATTGATGTCAGCTTCTAGGACATATTGGTTGACGCCCTTCTTCATCTGTTATTCTCCTCTCCCAGATCAACTCTTCTTCTAACATTGTGTGATACAATTGATCATATCGGAAAGCCCACTCCACCGTTGTAGAAACTTCATGCATTCTACGATCACAAAGCAGGGGTGGATGCACATACAGACGAGGTATGGAAAGTCGAGAAACCTGGCCAAAAAAATGGAATTTCAGCAGTTCGCCCTAGCTGAACATCCTCAACTCGCCCTACCTCATGGCCTAGCAAACTTAAAGTGGCCCAAACCTTGCATATTTCAGTCCAAACACCCAAGCTTACAGCCAATTCAACTAGCTTTTGCACATGTTTATATATATATAGGATAACTAGCTTTTTGCTATATTTGATATAGCAAATATGGAACCCTTAAGATCTGTTCTTGGTTTGTTCATTTTATGGCTAATTGGTTATTTTTTTGACATCAAGTGATTATTAACATTTTCTATGAATGACAACCTTTTTAATATCTGTTTATTGTCTTCGTTGCTTCTTGTTATTTACTCAAGTTATGGATATTAAACAGGATTTTCTTCAGGTTTTGATAAAGCCTATGCAATAAGGTTTCAGTATTGTGCACGGTAAGAATATGTTAGCCATTGTAAATATATTCTTTTTCTAGTTCAGTTACACGAAAAGAATTAACCCGCAACCATGACAACAGATGATGAAATGGTTCTTCTTGTCTTGTTTGTACCTTTACGCCTTTCAATGAACAGTGATAATAAGGTAGGTAATGAACAATGATAATAAGGTAGGTAATGAACCGGTGGATAAAACGAAGCAACTCACAAGCTAGGGACCTAGGGTTTCCATTTTTAGAAACTTAAATGCATGTGCTCTTTTTCGTGTTTCCTCAAATAGAACCGTGATTCTGACTTGTTCGGTCAGAAAAAGTGGCGGTAGGTGGGAAATCATGAGATTCAGGGGTATACCTGTAAATTAATATAGATATCTGTGGGTGGGTCCATGTGGAATTTTAGTTTCTAATTGTAGAAATCGATCCCACATAAAATTGTTTGTTCGGTTGGAATAGCAATTGTTGATAAAATCATGAACGACTGTGTATTTACAATATCAACTTTCTGCATTTCAAACAGCTGTAATCTGACATGTAGCTGGTTTGACAGTCGCCTGTGTTAATTACGCATATATATAGACGTTGGACAGAAAGAATATGATATGATCAGTGATCATGAAGATCCAGCACAAAGTTGTGTCTTTTCAGTTTATTTTTTATTGCTTTCACATTTTTATCTTTTTACAAAAATGCTAGTTCTCTCTGTCTTCATGCATCTTTATAGAAATATTTATAAATATAAGCGGACAAAAATGTGTACAAGGCTTAGACACAAAATATACACGTGCCTTAAAAATGTTCAGTTGCATTTATCGCATACAAACATACATCAAATATTAACAGGGAAGAGACTTATGTAGCAGATACTAACACAAGAATCTATCTTCTATTACTTACACTGGAAAAAAGCAGAAACCAAAACGTTTTTGTGATGACACGTGTCTTCTTTCGTCCTATACGCTTTCTAAATCTCGACAGTTCCTTTCGTGTTTGGTCATTCCCTAACCGCACCATTCCCATACACCATTCTCTATCGCCTACCTGTTCTCGACATTTTTGATGTTCTTCCTCCATTCCTACCATCGCGTCAACCGTAACTGGTAATCTATTAACCCTAATTTTGTTTCGCAATGATTTGAATGTAGTTATTTAGGGTTTAGTTAATGTAGTTCTTGATTTGAATGGAGCTATAGATCTGAATGTGACTATTGATTTTTTTTTCTGATTTGAATTTGTTTAATTGGGGCTAAAATGAAATTTTTGTTGCGGTGATATCCTTTTTCGTATTTTTGCTGAAATAGTTCTGAATTTGTTCAAATGGCAATGGATCTGCTGAATGAATTAGTAATGGATCTTCTTAAATTGTCATTAATTGATCATTTTTGCAGTAGAATATTATTTTATCAAACAACATTTATCCCTATTAAGAGATTGACGGTTACTGTTTGTGCCGTTAAAGTTGCTTAAAGTTACACTTATTTGTTTCAATCGACAACAAATTACGACCACCGTTCCTTGCGATCGATAACTTCCTGTGGATCATAATGAAGAAACTATCAATTGCATCATTACAGTCGGCAGCAGGCTACCAATCACAACAAACAGTGGTTGGAAATTTGACACCTGTAGAAAAAGAACAATATTTGTGTATTTTTCAGTGAATTTCTTGGCGTAAATAGCAACGCTTAATTGATACGTTATACGTCTTTTTATGACTATTCAAATAATTGCCAGAATACTTATTTGGGTGCTAACACCCCTGAACCTCCAAGTTTTTTCGTACTGTAACATCAACAACGTCAATTCCTGATATATGCAAACAGAAACCAAAGCGTTTGTATAGCGCCCTCTGCCCTTTTTTATTTCTACGCCCTTTTCAAAACTGAATAACCACCGATCAGATGGTACAACAAACAACTGTCCTTTCAAATTTTTACGCCATTTCCGGAATCGATAAATCAAAATCACATGATACATTTGCCACATTCCCCACCCTTACAACGCAACCGCCAGAACAAACTGCTGTTAGCAGTTCAAGCAAAGCACGAATTTCAACATATTTCTCCCTGCCATATAATCCGACTACAGATGCACACCCCGATGCTACTCTCTCCCTGCCGCGTCACAACATATGGAAGTTAGGGTTCTGAAGGCATGTCATTTTCCCTAATGTTCTTGATATTGGGGATTTCGCGATTTGATCCCTGTAAAGATCGGTTTTTCTACTTCGACTCCTACTGACTTTCTCGACTCTTATTTGTGACTTTTAGTTCAGTACATTTGACGAACAGTTTTTTATGTTCGACACTAATTACTGTGAATTATGCCTCTCTTATGTACTCATTTGAACCACCTTCTGTTATTGTAAATGAGTACAAGGTGGATGAGATTTTTCCATCTAATAACTAACCTATCAATTACCAAAGTACAATCAGAGTAAGTGCTTATATGGTTGTTATATAACGTTATGCATTCACTAAAGTAGGTGCCTCCTTTGTCAAATATTATCATATACTAATTTTGCTTCACTGGGATTTAATGTATTAGTTGGAATTAGAAACAGTATGCAGTTATATCTATTTATGCATTATTTATATTCACAATTCACAGTGTGAATAAAAATTCAAACCCCTGGAAGATTCCCCATTTTTTGGCCAATACACTACTTTATTTCCACTTTATTTTACCGTTCAATGCTATACCTTTCACTACCTCTTAACTTTGACTTGGAATCAAGTCAGTCTTTTTATGTCCACTTTTTCTTCTATATATGACTATACCATAAAAGGCAATGTTCGAGATAAATACAGTAAATTTTTTACAAGCTTATTTAAAATGAACAAACAGGATGTATTTAAGTAATTATAGAGTAAAATAATTTTTCATTATGCCTTTACCAGCAAAAAAATCCTTCCTTTTATCTTCAAGTACAGAATTTTCACTTGCTTAAAACAGGAACACATGCACGTTTTTGGTTGTTTGCATCCAGTCTCCCTTGCATTTACCTTTTTGTGTCCCATATTTATGCCCAATTGTTCATCAGACCAGCATCAATTTATATTTGTTTTGCGAGGTTAACCAACTTGATATGCGTTTCCCTTTCAGTCTAACCAAACAACTGCACACTTTACCCAGGACATCTGCAATGCCACTATTTACTGAGATAAACCCTCTTATACATTAATTTCTCCTACATGACATTTCTTTTTTATGTATTTAAAATATGCAGCATCAAATGCATTCATTATTGTCATTTACAGTTTCAGGTTGTAACAACCCGGAAATCTGAGCCAGTTTAAAAATTATATTTTGGCGAATTTAATCAATTTTGAATATTTAAAATGGATTATTTTAAATAATAACGACGGAAAATTTATTTTCGATGAAGTTAAAATGAATAATTTTATTTTAATTATATAACGAGCCTGAAATGGCGCGGTAGTTCGAAAATTCGATTTCGAATGAATATACAGAATTCAATATAAATTGGAATTGAACGAAACAAGAAATATCTGAATCTGTTTAACCATATCTTTCTAACGGGTGTAAGAAACTGAGATTTCACTTTAGAAGTTGAAAGACACGTCCAGCTTAAAATTCAGAAAAGTCGCTGTGGAATTTATATATATTTTAATATATATAAAGCCCTTAGAAATGGAAATTTTGCAAACGACCTCGGTTTTCGACGAAACCACTTTTGTTGGATCCGGGACGTCAAATTGTTGCTAGATTTCAAAATTCATAATTTTCTGAATTAATATGTGAGCATGGCGAAGCTAAACTTGTTTTGACAGTTTCAGTCAATTTGGGTCGACCAGAAGATGGCCATTTTTCAAACGGTCTCAGAATTCGACGAAACTAGTTTTGTTAGGAACGTATCATCAATACGAAGCTAGAAATAATTTTTTTGGAATTTTCTGAATAAGTATGTGGCCCCGGTACTTTAAAATGTGCGTTCAAATTCAATATATAGAGTTATATTTTGATTTTGACAGAAACTGATCGAAAACGGCCAAACTGGCTTACGAAACATGTCCCATTGTGTTCGGAATGAGGGTAATTAGCTAGAGACGACAGTCGTCGGGTTTGAATCCGAGTTCAGAAAAAAAGTCAACTCTTGGGAAAAAAATATAGTAATAAAATATAAATAAATAACTATGTAACGCCCCCTCCTATATTTTCTAAACCTAAATCAGAATCTCGAGCCCCCCTTTTCAAATAAAAAACCCGCCGTTCACCCAACCACCCTTCCCTCTCTCCAAGCCGCTCGCCAGCACCCACCGCCGGAGGCGCGCCCCTCCACCAGCTCCCCGCCGTGACTGCACCCTCCTTCTCTCTCAATCCCTCTTCTGAGTTAAACCGCGAGCCCCTTTCCACCTGGAACCGCGCCACCGCGACCGGTCAACGCCGCCGTCACCCCACTGGCCCACCGCCAGACCACCCGCCTCCGACCATACCTCAAGACCGCCGCTCCGACGCAGACCCTTTTCCCCCTAAAACCTGTAAGTTCCTATTATTTATTTTTGATTTTGATTTCTGTGAATAAAAGGCAGTTTTCACATGTATAGGAGGGAAGTAAAAATTTGGTCTTTCTTATAAAATGGAATAAGGAAAGCTAGGATTTTTAACATAGCAAAGAACGCTGTAAGTTTTTATTTTCATTTATTCAAGAAAAATCAGATTTTTTATAAAAGTTTTAGCATAGAAAAGGTGAGGATTTTTAAATAACAAAGGCGTGATTTTTTTTTAATTTAATAAAAGAAAATGAAAAGCTTAGAATTTTTGCATGAGGAAGATTTAATTTTTACACGACGAGAAGATTAAAAATATAATTTTTATATGATGTTAAGAATAAAAATTTGATTTTTATATAGCAGGGATATTAAAAATATGATTTTTATATAGTAGAGATGTTAAAAATATAATTTTTATACTAGTGGCATATTAAAAATATGATTTTTATATAGGTATGAGGGTAAAAATATGATTTTTATTCATGCAGAGTAATAAAAATATAATCTTTATTAGAAGAAGAGCGATATAAAAATATAATTTTTTATAACGAAGTGAAGATAAAAATTTGATTTTTATATTTATGAGGTGAAGATAAAAATCGAATTTTTATATATGTAGTGAGTACGGACGACGAAAGTGACAAAGGGCGAAAAGGTGAAGATTTCCTACATAAGAAGAGTCGTGGCGTGTGGTTTAGCTTTGGTGAGAACTCCTCACTCTAAATTTTCTTTCCTAGTTATAAATATTTACTAGGATGCAGACGGTGTTTAGTAGTGTGATAACCCCAAACTTCCACGGGTGAAAGCAAGGAGAAATCATTTTTGGAATACAACATAAATATAATAACACGGAACACAAATACAATATAGCATAGGAAATTCATAGAGTAACAACATCATAGCAGCGGAAAATATAATGTCATTAACAACAGAAAAACCACAGTCACAGGAAACTAAGATTATTACAACAAGTTTATAAAAAGGAATAAGTTTCAACTCCAAAATAACATGAAATGGAAATAAGTCTGATGTCTGAAATCAAAAAGGAAAATGCGATAAAGCAAAAGAAAAAGGTCCTCGAAGCTCCAAGTCATCACCTCTTCTCCAAAGCAAAGAATGAACCCGTCTACTTGGCTGCCCGTGTTGAAGAGAGGGCACCCAAGTTTGCAAAAAGGGGAAACAAACTATGGGTCAGTCGTGGGACTGGTGTGAGAAATCATAACTAGTTTAGTAATAATAATATGACACATCCAAAGACCACGCCGCTAATGCGGAACGGGTTTACTCAATGGATTGTCGTGCATAATTTAAAGTGTCAGAACGTACAACATCGCAATGCTTTTTAGAAAAATGGAATCACCATAAGACTCAAGTCCCATCACACAATGCAACGCACACCAGAGGATAGAGTTTTCCCTTATGGTGATTAAACATGCTAAATACGGCAAATACGAGTTTAATATTATTATTAGTGTATAATAAAAACATTTCAAAATAAATGTATCAATCCTAGGAAACATAGTACCCCATCCTACTATATCTCCATACTAGTAATACAATCAAAACCGCAGGGTCGTATTTGGAATTTGGATTTCCATCTGAGTCAAGGCTAGGGAGGAGCTCCTTACCGATTCGAGACACTCTAGCAATGCCCCAGGATTGGTACTCTGTCCAACCCTTGGATCCTGCAGGGCCGGTCCATACGTTAACGCTTAATGGATTGGCAATTCCTGAACACACGCTTCCCGGTCCTTTTGGACCTATAATACGGCCAGAGGCGACCGCATATATCCGAGGCCTCGAAAAATACAACAACCACAATGAATAAATGCCAGCGCTGGTAGGTCCCTGGCACCACTCTAGCTAGAAAGAAACGTGTGCACTCCCTGCGTTCCCTTCTCCCGTTTTAGACTCCGCCGGTGTGTGAGGCTCGTGAAGTCACGTCATACACAAAGCTATGCCTAGACAGGCTATGCTTTGATCATTCCACAAGGCCTGCTTTTCAACAAGAAACCTTGATCATTGCATCTTAGTATGCCACACTGTCACTCCATACCATACCATTGCTTCTCCATCAATACATAAATGGGTGTTAAGTAGAGAATAAATCCTCCACCACCAATATTTATATATTAACAGAAAATCAACAATATGATATATAACGAAGTACGATGTCAGACACACCATCCATTTAAACTTATGCTCTGGGTCTGAACGAAAGTCAAATCCGTGAAACCAACACGTACGTCTGGGCAATGACCTTGACCCATGAATTGGTAGCAAGTCAATTCAGAGTCTCGATCGCTGTCCATTCGAGGGAAGATTTACGGTCTTCATGCGCCGCCTTCATACTTGGATTCTTGAAATCGTACAATCATTTGGAATGGGATTAACCCGGACTTTCCAAATTATCTCGCATACTTATAGTTTTGAAAAAAACTATTTTGTGTCGTTATATTATTTTATAACGGCTAATTCTTGTCTTAAATTTTTTTTTTTTTTAAATAGTTAAACTTCTTACTTAACGACGAATTCTCAGAATCTTACTTTTATTTACATTAAATAAAATGTAACTTTTCATTACATGTCGCATTCTTATCTTATTTACATTTAATAAAATGTAAACTCGCCTTTACATGTCGCATTCTTATATATTATCATCAAAAATAATGTTAACTCATTCTCCAGTGTAATTCTTCTTTTAATATTAACATTTAAAATAAATGTTAACTTCCTACGATGTAAATTACATTTAATTTACATTAAGATAATGTAACTCATCCTATGTTAAGTTACTTTTTAATTAAAATAATATAATTTAATCCTACGGTCAATTCTCTTAAATTTACATTATAAATAATGTAACTTATCCTTTGATTAAACTTTCTTTTATTATCTACATTAAAAATAATGTATATTAATCCTATCGTTAAACTCTTTTTAATATTAACATTAAAAATAAGGTTATTCTCATCCTACGGTGCAATTCTTCTTTTAATTTACATTATAAAATAATGTAACTCATCCTACAGTTAATTCTCTTTTTTAATTACATTATAAAATAATGTAAAATCATCCTACGGTGAAATTACTTTTATATTAACATAAAAAAAATGTTAAATAATCCTACAGTGAAATTACCTTTTTATATACATTGAAAACAATGTATACTCATCCTACGATGTTAATTTCATTTTTTTTATAACATTAAAAATGATGTTACTCATCCTACGATGTAAATTTCTTTTTTAAATAACATTAAAAATGATGTTACTCCTCCTACGATGTAAATTTCTTTTTTTAAATAACATTAAAAATGATGTTACTCATCCTACGATGTAAATTTCTTTTTTTAAATAACATTAAAAATGATGTTACTCATCCTACGATGTAAATTTCTTTTTTTAAATAACATTAAAAATGATGTTACTCATCCTACGATGTAAATTTCTTTTTTAAATAACATTAAAAATGATGTTACTCATCCTACGATGTAAATTTCTTTTTTAAATAACATTAAAAATAATGTTACTCATCCTACGATGTAAATTTCTTTTTTACGGTCAAAATTAGTATAATATTTACATTAAATAAAATGTAAGTTTTTCTATGGTGAATATTCCTATACTATTCACATTAAATAAAGTAATTTTTTATACATGTCACATTCCTACCTTTATTTACATTATATAAGAATGTAAATTTTAATTATATCGCCAAATTCCCTTCTTTGATTACATACAAAGATGTAATTTTTATTATACAATACAAACTTCTATTTTAATTACGTAGACAATGTAATTTTTTATCATACAGTATAAATTAACATTTTAATTACATAAAAAAAAAAGTAAATTTTTTTTATCATGCGATGTATTTTCTCTTTTTATTTACATTAAATAATGTAGAATAGCATACGGTGGATTTTCTTTTATATTACATTATTATAAAATAATGTCATACGGTGGAAATGCATTTTTTTTTTTTACATTGAAAATAATGTTAATTTTACATACAATGCATTTTCTTTTATTAACATTAAAAATAAATGTCAATTTTACATACAATGCATTTTCTTTTATTAACATTGAAAATAAATGTCAATTTCCATACAATGCATTTTCTTTTATTAACATTAAAAATAAATGTCAATTTTACATACAATGCATTTTCTTTTATTAACATTAAAAATAAATGTCAATTTTACATACAATGCATTTTCTTTTATTAACATTAAAAATAAATGTCAATTTTACATACAATGCATTTTCTTTTATTAACATTAAAAATAATGTCAACTTTCACATACAATGCATTTTCTTTTATTAACATTAAAAATAAATGTCAATTTTACATACAATGCATTTTCTTTTATTAACATTAAAAATAAATGTCAACTTAACATAAGATGATTTTTTTTTATTTATTTTACATATAAAAGTGAAATTCTATTTTTGCAATGCAAAGGTTCCTTCTTTTTTATATACAAAAGTGAAATCGACATTACGGTATAAAATTCTATCTTTATAAATTATATTAAAAATGTAAATATAATTACCACGCTAAGTTTCATTCTTTTATTTATAAAAAAAATGTAAATAAGCATATTACGTTAAATTATAGTCTTTTAATGTCAACCAAATTTACCTTAACATACTAGTCTTTTCAATGACAACAAATTTACATTAAAACTCCAATCTTTTTAATGTCAACAAATTTACATCAAAACTCTAATCTCTCATTTACATTAAACATGTAAATAAAAATGCAACACTAAATTTCATTCTTTTTAATTCATTAAAATGAAACATAAAGTTCTAATCCGTTTAATTCATTAAAAGTGAAACATTAAATTTCAATCTTTTGTTTTACATGAAATTGCATATAAACGCATTAACAAAATCTAAGTTTTTTTATTTGATATAAGAAGCGTTGACAAAATATAATCTTTTTACTTACATATAAGATGCATTGACAAAATATAATCTTTTTCTTTACATATAAGATGCATTGACAAAATATAATATTTTTACTTACATAAAAAAAATATGAAAATAAAATCCTAATCTTTTTATTTTCAGTGGACATGCATGTAAAATATAACGTCAATTCTTATCTTTTAATTTCATTCAAACAGGCATGTAAATTTCATTGTCAAAATTTCTCTTTTTCATTTTCAATAAAAAGTTCATCTTTTTACATCGTCAATATTATTATTTTATTCTAAATAAAAATATTGAATCTTTACACATCGACATATTCCACCTTTTATTTTCAATAAAAAGATTGGATCTTTTCATACCTTTAACATTCTCATTTTTATTTTCAGATCCATTCAAATATACAGCAAATGTAATCACACCACAACAGCAAGTCAACAAATAATCACAACATCGCAAATCAGAACTATTCAAATATACAGCATGATTTATGAGCAAGCGAAATAATTAAATTAGATATTAATTATTAAATTTGAATACTCACATTGGTTTGATTCTGATTTACAAGTTTTCTTTTTATACATAAAATAAAAATATAATTTTTATTTTATACGCAAGTCCTTGGCACACATGAATATAACATATTCTACATACACGATAATATATGATTTTATCGTATACACCAAAATCTAACAAACATGCATACACAATCACAACACAATCATCATTTAAATAAATATGTACATACAACATAAATTTCATACTGAATGAATATAATAATATAATTAATTAATTTTAATTTTAAAAGAAAATGGAAATCTCACCGATGGTTTCCACTCTGAATTTCGGTTCTGCTTTGAATTTAAATTCTCCTTTAAATTCTGATTTGCTCTATTTTAGTTCTGATTGGTTCCATTGTGTAGTGTTCTTCGCTGCGAATCCAACGCAACGTGAATCGTTCAATTCTGTCGTGATGATTCCAATGGATCTGAAATCCTTGAATTCTGATTCCATACGAATAAGTTATGGTCGTGTAAACATTAATTATGTAGAATAAACTAAATTTGATTAAGGTTTTTAATTAACCTTAACAATCCCTCTTTCTTCTATATTTGTTTGGAACCGTTCAAACCCATCAGCCCCATCTAGAATCGTCGTCCATCTCGCACGCCTCCTCCTTCTCAAAATCCGCACCCAACCGACCGTGTTTGAGCAGCAATTTCGACCATCTCAGGCGATGGTTTCCAATCATGGCCTTTGGTGTTGTCGAGCTCGAAGAGTACTATCAATTTCGCTTTGTAATTCAATTTGTTTGAGGAGATTTTAGTGGATTTAGTTCGGAGCTTTGGGAAGAAAAGATTTTTGAGGAAGAAGAGAGAAAAAAAAAGTTGCGTGGAATGACAATATAAAGAGACGAATCACCGTAAAAAAAAAAAATCAAGTCACGGCTATATATTTTTAACGTTAATAAATTATCTCAATTCCCAAATTAATGAGCTGATGTGTCATAAGCTTTTTCATGAAGTTAAGTTAAATTAGGAATGATATATTCAAATTTTAACCGTTATTAATGCTCCCCATTTACTACCAATCAAATTTTAATTCAAACGTTAACGGATTTAAATGAAATAAATGTTCATAAAATTATAATATCAAAGGAGAGTTATGGTAGAATTAATGGTAATTTATAGACAAGAAATTTCAATGGTTTAATTAATGAAGAAAACATTCCATCTTTTTTTTATTCATCACTAATTAACGTAAATAGATTAATTCTAATTCAAATTACGACTTATATAAATTATAGAAATAAAGTGCATATCAACTTTCCACAATTTAGATTAAGCAATTATTTATTTATTTATTTATTTATGCACAGGAAACATTAATATCATTGCCATTTTTAATATGCAGGTTTTGAACATTGCCATCTTTCATTTTACACACACACACACACACATATATATATATATATATATATATATATATATATATATATATATATATCATGAAACGCTCAGCAGCACTAAGGGAAGAAAAATAATAATAATATATTATAACAAAATTTTCTTTTAACACGAACATACATGCATGCATAAATTTCTATTTACCTGTTGCCTTTTTATCCATTTGTTTGGTCTCACACCTATATACAAAATATGTTACATACGTGTATGGCAATATGACAATAAATTTTGTGTATTAATTGCAACTTACTTCCAATTTATCACCAATGAATTAAATAGCAACTGATTTCCTACACTAGTCAATTAATCTATTGCAATTCTTATTTTAAAATTAGTTAACATTCAATGTATTCCTAATTAATGTTATCATTTGTCTTACAATTTATACAAACAAAATTTCCAAATATATATATTACAACATAATGTAAAATACACATTAATTCATATATATATATATATACATATATATATCCTATGCATTGATTACTATGCTTCTCATTTAATTATAATATATTTGTAAAAATTTACAAAATTTGTTAATAACAAAATGTCAGTTACTGTCCAATAGCTTAACGGATGCTTTACGTAATAAAATTTGTTAACTCTTTGAAATTAAACGTGAATTTCAAATTCATTAGTATATACATATATATTTCTCAATTCCATTGTTGGTTTTCTAATTGAAGGAAAGGGAAATTAATGGGAAAGAAATAAATAAAAGTTACGTGTTAATGAGGTATTTAATTTCAAAATAATTTGAACCGAGAATGAATTGGTTGAGATCCACAAATTGGGGTGATTAAGTTTAATGTCAAAACCATTTCAGCGCTACTATACCTATTATTTCCAACATGACATTATTAAATAAATGACGTTTCTTATATAATGACATTATCATGGCATTCCTAATAAAATGATATCTTTTCACAAAGATGACATTTTCTAATAAATAACACTTCTATTAACATGGTATTTCAAATGAAATGATATTTTTATATAAATGACATTTCCTAAACAAATGATATTTTTAATCTAATATAACATGTCTTAACAAAATGAACATTTTTAACATTTCTAGTCTTTATGATTTAAAATAAATTACTTTAAATATCAAAACCCATTAAAATAACTTAAAATAAATTTTTAAATTTACCCCAAAATTCAGGGTTATTACAAGTAGCACCCGACACCATCGTCCACAGACCATGGACTTGTTTGTTTGGTTGTGTAGTTGGGTAGATTATTTGATTTGAATTTGGTTGTTGGTGAAATGAAATTGATTTGATTGATATGTGTATGGCGTGGGCCATTACTAGACCGGGGATAAGGCTAGGCCTTGTCCCGTTTCTAGTATCGTGCCGTTATGCCGCCGAAATTTTCTAAAATATGTTAGAAAAATAAAAATATCATTTTTATTGTGTAAATGAACTGAATAGAAACTCATGTGTTGAAATAAAATATTTTATCGTTAAAAATATAATTTTTAACGTGTGTGTGAATAAAATAAAATATTCATTTACAAACCAGACGGTTTGTTTATATACACTGATTTGACTGATATTGATTGGGACGATAAATTTTGCACGTCGTCCAGCTGCACAAATAAAATCTGTGGTTGTTGATGTGAAACCCCACACGGGTATTGGGATGATATTTGACGTACACTAGTCCCAATAATTAGTTGTGTGTCGATCGATAGGTTGGCAGACAGTTGTGTTGTGCACTTTGGATGATGGTTGATTATTTATCGTTGCTGTTAAATACATGTGTTGTATGGAATCCATATAATTAACATTATATGGTAATTGATTGGGCCTCATTCCAATTTAGAAAATAAAGAATATTTTAAAACAAATATTCATGTGTTGAAATAAAATATATATTCATGTGTTGAAATAAAATATATATTCATGTGTTGAAATAAAATATATATTCATGTGTTGAAGAAAATATTCGTTTGTTGAATATAATAACGAAGTTATTGAAATATATATAAAGCCGTGTTGATTAGATTTGCGTCATTTTGACGCGAACGATATTTATATCGATTTTATTCGAATCTCGAAAAGGAATTGATTTCAAAATATAACGTTTTGAAAATATTATCATTCATATATATATATATATATATATATATATATATATATGATATGGAATATTCAATTTTGATTTAAAATTGAATATGAAGTTGAAATCGTTTTGAAAACGAATTTAAAACGATTTATAAAATACATTTAGAATTGAAATCGATGAAATATATATAATATATATATTATATATATTAAATGGCCTGAATAGAACGCGCCGCACCCCGGCAGTTCGCGAATTTCGACCATTGACTTCGAATTGATGTTACGGGAGATCCGACCGTCGGATTCTCTGAAACCGGGACCGTTGGGTTCGTATCGAAAAGAGCTTTCCAATGAATATTAGAAATTTGAAATCTAACGGTTGGATTTGGAGATACGTCCAAATCAAAATTAGAAAAGGTCGCTGTAAGTGCAGTTCGATGACCGTTATTGGAAATCGACTGTACGAGCCTTGATAAAATTGTTAAAAATATCTATAATTTGTGTAAAATCAAAATATATGAATTGGAAAGAACTGGGATGAAAAATTCCCTATTATATTTTTATCGAAATGAACAAGTTGAGAACTAGAATTAAAATCCAATATTTTTAAATAAATAAATTGGATTTGAAGTGGTTTTAAAAATATTCAGAATTTGATATTGAATATAAGCCGATATATTTTCTATTCAGAGCCTTGTATTTAATATCAAATGGGATTTTGGGTTTATCGTGAACCGTGTTTTAAATGACATCGGTTCTTTAACCCAGTTAAAGATTAAACCTAAGTGGAATTTTAATGAATCTTTAATTAGATTGAAATGATCGAGAAAAGAGTATCACCAGTTTTGCTCCAAGCGATAGTTAAATCTTTAACTAGATTTGAACGTGAAATGGTAGTTAATTTTACCGATAACACCGTGGTGTTAGATATGGAGTATTACCAGTTTTGCTTCATGGGATGAATAGGTTGGGATTGGGAAATAAAATAAATAATTACTTCGGTGTGGTTCGCTAATCCCGACTAGTTTGAAATGATGTTCAAAGGAAGATTAAAGAATAAATTTAAAAGAATTTATCTTTGATAAAATTAATGGGAACCTTTCCCTAAGAATGTGAAATTTAGAAACTAACTGTGGGTTGGCTAAGAAGAATGGTTTCCTGGGTATTGATCTGATGTTGGTTTCGGCCTTCGGGGTTAATATTTGGGGAATTATTCTCTTGCTAATTTACGGTTAGTGACTGATGAATCGGAATGAGGCGTATGTTGTGTTTGTGTAACATTTGTTTATTATATACGCGAGTTATTCAGAAAGGCCGGGTTTATCCCATTCTGAATAACTGATACGACGATAAGTCGAAGATGAAGACGGTGGTTGAAGACCGGAGGTCTTCACATCGTTTGGATAATTACTGATGATCTTGATTGGGCTGTACACCCAAGAGGAGGGAATCAGTTGGTGATCGTCCAGACGTATTTGGAGATCGATGGATATGCGAGGTACAAGGTGCCTCCGGTTTCGTTCAGATCCAGAATGGACTTGTAAATGGACTGTCTGACATTGGATTTCATTCTGTGTGACAGATATCGGTTGCATAGAATGGTTTGCCTGTGTGGCATGCTAAGATGCAAATGATCAAGGCTTCTGTTGAAAAGCAGAGTCTTGTGGTTGATGATCAAAGCACGACCTTTGTGGCATCGCTTTGTGTAGCGTTGATTCGCGAGCCTCGCACCCAGGTGCGAACCAAAAACTGGAGAGGACCTCAGGGGGACATGCGTTTCTTTCTAGCTAGGAGTGGCGTCAGTGCTTGAACTGGCTGACGAGTTTGACTCATGTGGTTGTTGGAATTGGAGGCGCCTCGGATATATCGGTCGTTCTCGAACCGATGGAGTCAGTGGACTCAGTTGCGCCCCATAGGGCGGGGAAACGCATGTTCAGGGTTTAAGTTTAATCCACTCCGTATGGACCGGCCCTGACGATCCAAGGCTTGACTGAGTACTTGCCTGAGACATGGTAGGCTAGATTGTCTCGAATCGGTAGAGGACTATCTTTTGCCTCGGTTCATTGATGGAAATCCAACTTCCAAACACGTGATTTTGCGGTTTTGGATTGTAGAGCCTAGTATGGCGACATGATATATGGTACCCATGCCGTCTATGATTAATATTTATGATTGAAATTTATTTCTTCACTTATAGTAATAATAAAAGATTAAATTTCGCGTATCAAGCATTCTTTGGCTATTATAAGGTAAAACCCTATCCTCCGGCTTGCGTTGCATTGTGTGATGGGACATGGGTCTTATAATAGCTTCATTGTTCTTTATTTAGCATTGCGCTGTTTGTTTTATGCACTGGTATTCTTGGGAGGAAACCCGTTCCGTGTTATACGGCGTGGTCCCTTGATATACCTAACTTTAAAAATAAAGATTTATAACTGTTTTAGTTCTCACACTAGTCACATGACTGACCTGGAGTTTATTGTTTTAACCTAAACTATGGGTGCCCTTATTTTCCGTACGGGCAGCTAGTAGTTGGGTTTTGCAGATTTATATTCACAGGATCCTGATTTATAGCTGAAGTGATATTCGGAAAGCTCTGTATCTGTGTATTTCTTTCAGTTATGTCTTGTATTATTTTTCCGCTGCAGTATTGTATTTAAATATCTGATATTGTGTAATGTGTAATTTCTTATTCATACTCTGTATATTCTTGTAACCTGATGAAATTGTTGTAATAAGCAATGAAATGTTCTTCTGTTTGTGTTACGATGTGTCGTGTTCTCAAAGCAATCCGTGCTTTCTTTACCAGGGAAGTTCAGGTCGTGTCAGCTTGGTATCAGAGCTCTGGTTTACAGAGCTCGAGAACAAGACACATTAGAACCGAACGAAAGAATTCATCAGAGATTGGATTAGCAATATCCAATAAGAATTACTCGTTAGAGATAGGATCAGCAATATCCTGGAACGAGGGTGAAGAAATATATTTTTTCAAATAAAATTGAAAACAAATGTTGTTTTGAAAATTTAAACCGTTTTAATACGTATTTGAATATTTATTTTATATTGGTTTGGACAATCCAATATATAAAGATTTTGCATATACGCGTAATGAACGTATATTCGAAGTTTTAATATATTGGATAGATATAGGATCACACTCTAGTCGCCCGGAGATGATACCGGTAATTGTGATCGCATTACCAGTATTTGTGTTCGTGTTTCGAAGGTGTGATATCTATATATTTCCATTAGACTGGTGTGAGAACCAAAATTAGATAGGGCATATTGTTGTGATTTGGCATCAAAAACATGATTTTTGACTATATATGTAAAAGATACATGTTTGAAAAACTAATCAACTAATTGATTGATGGTTGTGTTGTTTGATTATTTGTTTCACTAATTAGAATAATGAAACCAATATGAACACGAATGGTAAATTTAGTCAAATATTGAACTGTATTGAAAATTGCTTGAAATTGCATGCATGTACATATATATATGTGTGAACAGGTCATAGCAAAGAGGCTACAGAAGAGGAATAAAATTGTTTGCCCGACAAATAGGCACATGTTTATTGTATTTCTTGGGTGATGATGATTTTATGAGCCGATTGGCCAGCCACTTGGCTTTTTCTTTTTCTTTTTGAGACGAGAAGGCTTGTATGGCAGTTTGGAGATTTTCCCGATGCTCCCGGTGCAGGGGAGGTTATGGCGAAATTTTTTGAAAATTTAGGGTGTTAGCCAAATTTTTGAAAAATTTGAAAGTTCTTAGAAACTGAAAAGTTGAAGAACTAAAGCCATAATTAAAATAACGAAAGTTGAGTTGATTAGAAAACAACTTTCAACTTTGTTCCTTTTCGAGGACGAAAAGATTTTAAGTTGGGGAGATTGTAACAACCCGGAAATCTGAGCCAGTTTAAAATTTTTATTTTGGCGAATTTAATCAATTTTGAATATTTAAAATGGATTATTTTAAATAATAACAACGGAAAATTTATTTTTGACGAAGTTAAAACGAATAATTTTATTTTAATTATATAACGAGCCTGAAATGGCGCAGCAGTTCGAAAATTCGATTTCGAATTTCAAATGAATATACAGAATTCAATATAAATCGGAATTGAACGAAACAAGAAATATCTGAATCTGTTTAACCATATCTTTCTAACGGGTGTAAGAAACTGAGATTTCACTTTAGAAGTTGAAAGATACGTCCAGTTTAAAATTCAGAAAAGTCGCTCTGGAATTTATATATATTTTAATATATATAAAGGCCCTTAGAAATGGAAATTTTGCAAACGGCCTCGGTTTTTGACGAAACCACTTTTGTTGGATCTGGAATGTCAAATTATTGCTAGGTTTCAAAATTCATAATTTTCTGAATTAATATGTGAGCGTGGCGAAGCTAAACGTGTTTTGACAGTTTCAGTCAATTTGGGTCGACCAAAAAATGGCCATTTTTCAAACGGTCTCAGAATTCGACGAAACAAGTTTTGTTAGGACCGTATCGTCAATACAAAGCTAGAAATAATTTTTCTGGAATTTTTTGAATTAGTATGTGGCCCCGGTAATTTAAAATGTGCGTTCAAATTCAATATATAGAGTTATATTTTGATTTTGACGGAAACTGATCGAAAACGGCTAAACTGGCTTACGAAACATGTCCCATTGTGTTCAGAATGAGGGTAATTAGCTAGAGAAGACAGTCGTCGGGTTTGAATCCGAGTTCAGAAAAAAGTCAACTCTTAGGAAAAAAAAATATAATAATAAAATATAAATAAATAACTATATAACGCCCCCTCCTATATTTTCTAAACCTAAATCAGAATCTCAAGCCCCCCCTTTTCAAATCAAAAACCTGCAGTTCACCCAACCACCCATCCCTCTCTGGAAGCCTCTCGCCACCACCCACCGCCGGAGGCGTGCCCCTCCACCAGCTCCTCGCTGTGACCGCACCCTCCTTCTCTCTCAATCCCTCTTCTGAGTTAAACCACGAGCCCCTTTCCACCTGGAACCGTGCCACCGCGACTGGTCAACGCCACCGTCACCCCACTGGCCCACCGCCAGACCACCCGCCTCCGACCATACCTCAAGATCGCCGCTCCGACGCAGACCCTTTTCCCCCCTAAAACCTGTAAGTTCCTATTATTTATTTTTGATTTTGATTTCTGTGAATAAAAGGCAGTTTTCACATGTATAGGAGGGAAGTAAAAATTTGGTCTTTCTTATAAAATGGAATAAGGAAAGCTAGGATTTTTAACATAGCAAAGAACGCTGTAAGTTTTTATTTTCATTTATTCAAGAAAAATCAGATTTTTTATAAAAGTTTTAGCATAGAAAAGGTGAGGATTTTTAAATAGCAAAGGCGTGATTTTTTTTAATTTAATAAAAGAAAATGAAAAGTTTAGAATTTTTGCATGAGGAAGATATAATTTTTACACGACGAGAAGATTAAAAATATAATTTTTATATGATGTTAAGAATAAAAATTTGATTTTTATATAGCAGGGATATTAAAAATATGATTTTTATATAGTAGAGATGTTAAAAATATAATTTTTATACTAGTGGCATATTAAAAATATGATTTTTATATAGGTATGAGGGTAAAAATATGATTTTTATTCATGCAGAGTAATAAAAATATAATCTTTATTAGAAGAAGAGCGATATAAAAATATAATTTTTTATAACGAAGTGAAGATAAAAATTTGATTTTTATATATATGAGGTGAAGATAAAAATCGAATTTTTATATATGTAGTGAGTACGGACGACGAAAGTGACAAAGGGCGAAAAGGTGAAGATTTCCTACATAAGAAGAGTCGTGGCGTGTGGTTTAGCTTTGGTGAGAACTCCTCACTCTAAATTTTCTTTCCTAGTTATAAATATATACTAGGATGCAGACGGTGTTTAGTAGCACCCGACACCATCGTCCACAGACCATGGACTTGTTTGTTTGGTTGTGTAGTTGGGTAGATTATTTGATTTGAATTTGGTTGTTGGTGAAATGAAATTGATTTGATTGATATGTGTATGGCGTGGGCCATTACTAGACCGGGGATAAGGCTAGGCCTTGTCCCGTTTCTAGTATCGTGCCGTTATGCCGACGAAATTTTCTAAAATATGTTAGAAAAATAAAAATATCATTTTTATTGTGTAAATGAACTGAATAGAAATTCATGTGTTGAAATAAAATATTTTATCGTTAAAAATATAATTTTTAACGTGTGTGTGAATAAAATAAAATATTCATTTACAAACCAGACGGTTTGTTTATATACACTGATTTGACTGATATTGATTGGGACGATAAATTTTGCACGTCGCCCAGCTGCACAAATAAAATCTGTGGTTGTTGATGTGAAACCCCACACGGGTATTGGGATGATATTTGACGTACACTAGTCCCAATAATTAGTTGTGTGTCGATCGATAGGTTGGCAGACAGTTGTGTTGTGCACTTTGGATGATGGTTGATTATTTATCGTTGCTGTTAAATACATGTGTTGTATGGAATCCATATAATTAACATTATATGGTAATTGATTGGGCCTCATTCCAATTTAGAAAATAAAGAATATTTTAAAATATATATTCATGTGTTGAAATAAAATATATATTCATGTATTGAAATAAAATATATATTCATGTGTTGAAGAAAATATTCATTTGTTGAATATAATAACGAAGTTATTGAAATATATATAAAGCCGTGTTGATTAGATTTGCGTCATTTTGACGCGAACGATATTTATATCGATTTTATTCGAATCTCGAAAAGGAATTGATTTCAAAATATAACATTTTGAAAATATTATCATTCATATATATATATATATAGATGATATGGAATATTCAATTTTGATTTAAAATTAAATATGAAGTTGAAATCGTTTTGAAAATGAATTTAAAACGATTTATAAAATACGTTTAGAATTGAAATCGATGAAATATATATAATATATATTATATATATTGAATGGCCTGAATAGAACGCGCCGCGCCCCGGCAGTTCGCGAATTTCGACCATTGACTTCGAATTGACGTTACAGGAGATCCGACCGTTGGATTCTCATGAAACCGGGACCGTTGGGTTCGTATCGAAAAGAGTATCCAATGAATATTAGAAATTTGAAATCTAACGGTTGGATTTGGAGATACATCCAAATCAAATTTAGAAAAGGTCGCTGTAAGTGCAGTTCGATGACCGTTATTGGAAATCGACTGTACAAGACTTGATAAAATTATTAAAAATATCTATAATTTGTGTAAAATCAAAATATATGAATTGGAAAGAACTGGGATGAAAAATTCCCTATTTGAAAGGATAAAAATATATTTTTATCGAAATGAACTAGTTGAGAACTAGAATTAAAATCCAATATTTTTAAATAAATTGGATTTGAAGTGGTTTTAAAAATATTCAAAATTTGATATTGAATATAAGCCGATATATTTTCTATATAGAGCCTTGTATTTAATATCAAATGGGATTTTGGGTTTATCGTGAACCGTGTTTTAAATGACATCGGTTCTCTAACCCAGTTAAAGATTAAAACTAAGTGGAGTTTTAATGAATCTTTAATTAGATTGAAATGATCGAGAAAGGAGTATCACCAGTTTTGCTCCAAGCGATAGTTAAATCTTTAACTAGATTTGAACGTGAAATGGTAGTTAATTTTACCGATAACACCGTGGTGTTAGATATGGAGTATTACCAGTTTTGCTTCATGGGATGAATAGGTTGGGATTGGGAAATAAAATAAATAATTACTTCGGTGTGGTTCGCTAATCCCGACTAGTTTGAAATGATATTCAAAGGAAGATTAAAGAATAAATTTAAAAGAATTTATCTTTGATAAAATTAATGAGAACCTTTCCCTAAGAATGTGAAATTTAGAAACTAACTGTGGGTTGGCTAAGAAGAATGGTTTCCTGGGTATTGATCTGATGTTGGTTTCGGCCTTCGGGGTTAATATTTGGGGAATTATTCTCTTGCTAATTTACGGTTAGTGACTGATGAATCGGAATGAGGCGTATGTTGTGTTTGTGTAACATTTGTTTATTATATACGCGAGTTATTCAGAAAGGCCGGGTTTATCCCATTCTGAATAACTGATACGACGATAAGTCGAAGATGAAGACGGTGGTTGAAGACCGGAGGTCTTCACATCGTTTGGATAATTATTGATGATCTTGATTGGGCTGTACACCCAAGAGGAGGGAATCAGTTGATGATCGTCCGGACGTATTTGGAGATCGATGGATATGCGAGGTACAAGGTGCCTCCGGTTTCGTTCAGACCCAGAACGGACTTGTAAATGGACTGTGTGTCTGACATTGGATTTCATTCTGTGTGACTGATATCGGTTGCATAGAATGGTTTTCCTGTGTGGCATGCTAAGATGCAAATGATCAAGGCTTCTGTTGAAAAGCAGAGTCTTGTGGTTGATGATCAAAGCACGGCCTTTGTGGCATCACTTTGTGTAGCGTTGATTCGCGAGCCTCGCACCCCGGTGTGAACCAAAAACTGGAGAGGACCTCAGGGGGGACATGCGTTTCTTTCTAGCTAGGAGTGGCGTCAGTGCTTGAACTGGCTGACGAGTTTGACTCATGTGGTTGTTGGAATTGGAGGCGCCTCGGATATATCGGTCGTTCTCGAACCGATGGAGTCAGTGGACTCAGTTGCGCCCCATAGGGCGGGGAAACGCATGTTCAGGGTTTAATTTAATCCACTCCGTGTGGACCGGCCCTGACGATCCAAGGCTTGACTGAGTACTTGCCTGAGACATGGTAGGCTAGATTGTCTCGAATCGGTAGAGGACTATCTTTTGCCTCGGTTCATAGATGGAAATCCAACTTCCAAATACGTGATTTTGCGGTTTAGATTGTAGAGCCTAGTATGGCGACATGATATATGGTACCCATGCCGTCTATGATTAATATTTATGATTGAAATTAATTTCTTCACTTATAGTAATAATAAAAGATTAAATTTCGCGTATCAAGCATTCTTTGGCTATTATAAGGTAAAACCCTATCCTCCGGCTTGCATTGCATTGTGTGATGGGATATGGGTCTTATAATAGCTTCATTGTTATTTATTTAGCATTGCGCTGTTTGTTTTATGCACTGGTATTCTTGGGAGGAAACCCGTTACGTGTTATACGGCGTGGTCCCTTCATATACCTAACTTTAAAAATAAAGATTTATATCTGTTTTAGTTCTCACATCAGTCACATGACTGACCTGGAGTTTATTGTTTTAACCTAAACTCTGGGTGCCCTTATTTTCCGCACGGGCAGCTAGTAGTTGGGTTTTGCAGATTTATATTCATAGGATCCTGGTTTATAGCTGAAGTGATATTCGGAAAGCTCTGTATCCGTGTATTTCTTTCAGTTATGTCTTGTATTATTTTTCCGCTGCAGTATTGTATTTAAATCTCTGATATTGTGTAATGTGTAGTTTCTTATTCATACTCTGTATATTCTTGTAATCTGATGAAATTGTTGTAATAAGCAATGAAATATTCTTCTGTTTGAGTTACAATGTGTCGTGTTCTCAAAGCAATCCGTGCTTTCCTTACCGGGGAAGTTCGAGTCGTGTCACAGGTCTTGCTGAATTATGCATTGCAGTTCAGTATTTCACAAATGCGCGCACATACACACCCATTTTATTTATAAACACACATTAGATATGTACACAGAGGGAGTGATACACATACATAGTTGTATACTTTTTCTATATAATTTTACAGTATCTTCCTAACATGCTTTCTAAATGTGTTTTGTTGATGATTAGTTAACCATTGGTCTTCCAAATATATTGGACTTTGTTAATTAAACACAAGGGAAAGATATAGAAGACATCGGATCAGGCACAAACCTACTATAGTGATACAAATAACTTCTTTGTCACAAAGAAAAAAAATTGACTTTCATGGTTTGGCTACATAAGTAAAGCTTATATACTTAAATTGTCTGGTAATTTTACTTATTAGGGAATATAAGATTTGGCCAACTATGGATGATATATTAAAAAGAGTATGATTAGAGCAAACAATCTACATGCTCATTAGATCTACATAGAAGTTCTAATTTAACTTATTTTTTATCAAAATTTTGAACGAAATTCATGGAGACAATAAGCTGAAATTAAAGAATCTTGACATTGAAGTGTAGGTTACTCTACACAATAAAAACTATATATTATCTATCTATTACTTATATTGGAAAGGAGAAACCACACCTTTACAATAAACAGTAATTTGACAAGTGGCAGTCATTCTTTAATTAGGCAAAACGAATATTCACTTATTTATTACTCTGCTTTCTAATCCTAATAACCACTTTTCGAAAAGTGTTTTCCCTTCTACATCTCCATTCTTCCAAAATGGTCTAAATTCATGAAACCCCAACCTTGATTCAACATGGATGCTCTCTTCGATATCAATACTTTCATAGTTGTTTTCATTTTCTTCAATTTTATTCCCAATTTTCGATTAACTCAATTTATTTTCTAATTAGGGATATTTTTAATTTCATAGTAAATGGTAACCTTGGATATTGGATTCATTATTAGCATTTAGTACTTCGCAAAATCCATGGACGGATTTTTTGGATCTGGGGTTCATGACTTCGAATTTATATCAGGTATAATTTTGATAATTATTGTGTCACATTTCCAATCATCTATTTGTATTAAACGCAATATTATTGTTGATAACTATTTTTTAATGTATTTTGTGAATTGGCGAATATCTGTTTCTTTTGTAATAAATAGAAATTTAAAAGATCGCTTCTGATATTTAATTAGCGTTCCACTTTCAGCATTGGTGATGAATGAACGTTCATTACTTTGTAAACAATTAAAATGATTTTTTTTCTGGCACAACACTATTCCACTATAATCGAGTCCCGGCCTCTTCACATATGTGAGGGAAAGGCTGTGCGCACTTATCAACCACCCCCAGAGCCCGGAAAGCCGTGAGAATAGTACCAGGACGGAAGACTGACCTGGGAAGTCCTTTCGCGCTTGAGTACGGGAGCCTTTGGCACTGGGTATCCACCTTTAACACTATTCCACTATAAGCTTTTAGCTAAAGTATCGTTTTCAACAACATCTGTGAATGTGCAATAGATTGGGGATTACACCGTCGATGATGCTTTAGGAAGGCATTGCTTTTGCTACAATTTGTTTTCGATGAATTAATTAATTTCAATTTCACTGTCTGATATGAATTCATAACTAATAATCTGAAATACGTTGTAAACAAATTTTTAGCTTAATTTTTTTTTGGTTAATATTGCTTTAACATAACAGTGTGCAATTTGTTCTGTTTACTAACATATGTTGGTTATATAAATTGCTGCTATACTTAAAAAAATCCTTTGAATTCATTTTGAAAAATGAATTTAGTTCACTGTGCATTCCCTATACTCTTAACTCTGGATTCTCAGATGCATAACCAATTGTGTTTCTAAAGCAATTCTTTTATGTTAATAAATATGTTTCTTATACCACTAGCATTTGAAGAAATAAGCCCTATTACTTCAGTTTTGGTCTAATTTTACAAACATTTTGTTTATGATATGATGTCAAGGTGGATAAGGCAAAATTTAATAGTTGAATAATGAAATATTTTGTCATCCCGTCTGATCTCAATTTTTCCAGAATAGAGGTCAACGGTCAATTTTAGAATAATTTTAATAGCAGACACAAAGTAGTGGATATTTGACTTTATAATCTGATCACATTGTTAGAAGTAACATTCGTGCTTAGTAGGTCTGTAACGCTTTCTTTCAACGTACTTTATTAGCCTGTATTGATTTAGTAATTGTACCATCAAAACGATGTTTAAAATTAAATTAACTACTATACAGTTGCAGTAATGATATAATATTTAAATCTTACCTTAATAATAGAATTTACGATTCTTTTTTTGTGAATCAATGATTTTTCAACTGCTTTTCAATTAGGTGTTAAGTGATATATTTTGTCAAATAAAATTACCATCACATAATTAGATATTAACTAATGTGCTCATGATTATACGTCTCTATACTGAATTATATATTTTTAATATTTCAAATCCCCTTGGACAAGGAAATGTCTTCAAAATGTACCTGCAAGCATGTTTTTTGTTGCTATAAAAATCATTTCCAAATAAATATCATTTCGAAATATTGTTTGTGACAATTTGTTAACGTTCCATTTCCAATATTGGTGATACATGAACGTTTATGACTTTGTAAACAATTGAAATGGTATTTTTTTTCCCTTGCACAATACTATTCCACTATAAGCTTTTAACTCAAGTGTTGTTTTTAACAACATTACTTTTTCTCTGAATGTGCTAATGGATTGGGAGTACACCATCGATGATACTGTATATAAGATTTGAAATGTCATTTTACTTCTTTTTTCATGGATGCTATTATATGTATCAGTTCGGAAGTATCTCTGTTACACTTATAAATATGCATAGGATGGATTTCAAATATGGACACAATAATGTTATGCATAGTTTATTCTCATTTCGTTGCAGGCCGGATAGATACTACGCTCATACAAAATTAATAATTTAACATATTATTAAACTTTATAAGGAAATTAAAATTATTTGTTGGCAAAGCCAGGAAATTAAAATTATTGAACTTAATCAGGGATGACATTACTGTTAAATATTCATACGAAAATGCTTTGTCTACGTTTTTATGAACCAATATGTAACTATATAAAATAAACTCTAAAAGAAAAGATTTCGTCCTCTGCAATTTATACCGTATATATATATATATATATATTAAATATTCAAATGAATATATGACTGATTTATGTGTGCACTCTCCGATATTACTATGTTGAGTTAATTTCATTTTTTTCCTATTTATTGAATTTACAAACATCCCAAATCTAATTATAATACCGCAAGCAAGAGTTTATCAAACAAGCTATTTGATAAATATTTTTATTGATAGTATAAAGTACGCTATTTCCCATTAACTCTTCAATAGCCTGACTAAATATGCATCCTTCATATACGAAGTCTTTGTTTAAAGGAAAAAAAAAAAACTAAATATAAGGGTACGTTCATAGCAATAAATGAGAACCAAATTATGTGTTCATGAACTAAATGCATAAGTAGTTTTTTTTTTAAATTGTAAGAAGCTGCTTATTCTGATTTGGGATTAGTTTCTCGACTTTTTCTGCCTATTACCACAACTTTTATCCTTTTTTTTTTGATTCAACTATTCCTTGGATAAAACTTATTGGCCATATAGGAATTGAGTAGGAAATAATAGTTATGTACCATCAATAGTAATATTCTTCCTTGACATTTATTTTTATTGCCTAAATTGTGGTACATAACTTCATATTGTGGGATGAAATAAAATACAACTATTAGTAGAGGTATGTAGTAGGCATGAATGTACTCCTTCATAAAATGAAAACTTCAGCTTTAGCGGAATATGGTATGCATTTATTTAGATCAAGGTTTGAAATTATGCTTTCCGTTTCCGTTCCTGACATTCAACAAATTTTGAAATTTCGGTTCCATTTCAGTGTTTCCGGAATTTCCGTTTCATTTTCAATTTGCCAATTCCGGTACTTTTTTTTATAAATACGCAAGTATAAATATTTGTATCTATACAGAAAGCCGATTCATGATCGATGCTACTAATGTCGATTGATGCTATCAGGCTGGAAGAAGCAACACTCGTGAGCTTTCTGTATTATTATTTTTTGCCTTAATGGAAGACAAGATCAAGTGAAATAAACCTTCTTATTCTTTGTATGATTTGCTTCATCTGTCCTCTGCAAATTTGCTGTTTGGTTTCTATTTTTTCTTTTTCATCCTTTTTTCGAACTGATGAGGAAATCTGGAATGGTTTTCTGGTGAACTTCTGGTCCTGTCTATACCGGAACCGGGCCGAGATGGCAGAAACTCCGGCATACCGGCTGTAATGACCCGCATTTTTAGCTGTTGAATAATTAATTAATTTAATTATTAATTATGAATGTGGCGATATCAATGACCTGAATTAAATAAATATATATTTAATTAATAATTATAATATAATAAAATATATTATAAGCCCGGAATGGTCAGAATAGTGGAATTCACAATATACTGTGAATTTGGATAGTATCAGAGGATTGGTTGAGTTTATATTCGAAATATAATAACGAATATATTCAGTCGACGACAGTTGAACGTATAATTTATAATATAATTATAATCGGGCTCGAAATGGCGCTGCAGTTCGCTATTTGGCGATTTGAACTTCAACTGAAGGTACAAGATTCGTTTTAAGCCGGATTTCTGTGAAACAAGAAACGTGTGGAACTGGTGGAGTATATCTTTCTAGTGGAACAGAAAAATCGGGATTTCGTCGTGAAGATTTTGAGTTATGTCCAAATAAAATTTCAGAAAAGTCGCTATGGAATTCGTATATAATTCGTAACGCTTTATATACGTTATAAAAGGGAATTTCAATATAAATTGAATATCGATTCAACCCAGACTTGAAATATCAAATATATAATTTTTTTGAAGCTGTATGATATTCCACGGTGAATGTATAGGACAATATAAATTTATTTATATTTAATTTAATTTTATTTAAATATATTTATATATTTAAATGAGTCATTTAGAGCGTTAAAAATAGCCACTTTTGCAAACGAAGTCGGAATTCGACGAAACCGGTTTCGTTGGGACCGTAATGTCGAACTGTAGCTGCATGTCCAGTTTCGTGATTTTTAGGTATCATATGTGATCACAGGAATTTTAGAAGACGAATTAACAAAGGAATATTCCGAGAATATTCCCTACCCCAAAATATCTAGATATTTTGTCACATTATAAATACCCCCACAACATTTTCTAACCTAAGTCAACACTCACTCTTAGCCGCCACGCTCATCTGCAAAACTGAAATTTGATATCTTCTAAAAACCATATTAATTCATACAAATATCGTAAAATTATGAGACAAACTTCTGTGCGATCCTCAAGCTTTGCTCTAAAACTTGGCACGCTTACTATTGGGTTCGATTTTCACTGCTATATTCGATTTCGACAGCAGCGAACGAGCTAGGGTTCGACATCCTGGATGATTGAAGCATCTATCTTCGCGAAGGGGTTCGTATTTGGATGGAGGAGGATCGAATGGGGGTTGCGGGTAGGATTTGGTTGGATTCGAAGTGGTGAAGTGTCGAGTCTTGCACTGGATTCCTCGGGTTGAAGCTGAGAGACACAAATGGGAAGGTGAGTTCGATCTTTGCAAATACAGTATAAAAATGACCGGAATTGGAAGAGAAATTGAATGGTAAAAGCCTTGTGATTTTCAATGAAGAAATGGGACGAGATTTGATGAAGGCAGTTCCTGTAAATGGTGATGTTACTGTGTTTGTCGCGATGATCCTTTTTGGTGTGAGTTTGGCACAAGTGTGTGGAGAGTGGAGAGGAGATCAAGAGGAGATGGCCAGTGTTTTTTGGTTGTGAGAACGGTGGGTTGTCAGAGGAGGTAAGGTGGGTCAACGGGCGGTCAAAAGGAGCTGAAATGGCTACAGGAGGACCGACGGTATTTGTGAATGTGGGGAAGATGATTTAATCGGTCTGGGATGTTTAAAAGGTTAGTGGGCCGAAAATGCAAAGTTAAAAGGGCCCAATAGAAAACAAGGAAACAATATATGTTTAGTTTTAATTCAAATAGTGTTCTAACTTCATAATTGTATAACTTGGTCATACGGTATCAGATTGACGAACCGTAAGTTGCGTTGGGACCGTATGGACGGACACTACACAATGGGACTGACCGCGAGTCGATTGGAGCACATTACAATTTATGGAGTAATAAATTGTCCGACTGAGTCGAATAACGCAAACCGTTATTTAACGGTTAACGCGCAACTGTGAGTAAAACTCACCAACTCTGAACAGTTATATTTTTATAATGTATTCTTAGAACTGTTAATCATCTGTTGATTTGCTGTGTGTTGGTTGATTGATTGAACTGCTAGTCAGTTAGTGGAAATTATATATATATATATATATATATATATATATATATATAAACCGCTAAATATTTATATATTAATTCTGCTATCAGAATAATTTATATTGAACTGAAAGTGATGATAATCATATTGTGTAACATCTGTGGATGCAGGGAGACAGGTTGGAGGAATCCGACTGGATTCCTCAACAGTTATTTTATTGTTTTTCATATATTGTGATATATGATGTAGTTATAATCTGTGGTTGATTATACGTATTGGATGAGATTTGGTCATCGTGATGTGATGTGTTAAGTACCATAAAACATACGGGATGTTGATAAGGAGATTTTCAATGTGATATTGAAAGCAGGATATTTATAAATGGGATATTTATAAATAAGGAATATTTATAAATAAGGGATATTCAAAAAGGAAATAATTTCAAATCATTTTCTTTTTGAATGGATAGGCCTGTGTGGCGGGTTTGGGGATTTTCCCGATGCTTCCGATACAAAGGAGGTTATGGCGAATTTTTCCGTGAATTTAAGGAGTTAGAATATTTTCAAGAATAAACTTGAAAAGGGAATATTTGTAAATCATTTGCAAATAGAATTGAAAAGGGAAACGTTATAAAAAGGGAAACGTTATAAAGCAGAAACCGGTATAAAGAGGAAAACGTATTTAAAAGGAAATCATTTGTAAAGTGTAGAACCGTTATTTAAAAATAAATCTTTTCAAATGAATGAACGTTATATAAAGGGAAATCTTTATAAAGCAGTGGGTTAAGTAAGTCGAGTTAACCAGTGGGTTAAGTAAACCAAGTTAACTAGTTGGGTTAAGTAAGTCAAGTTAACCAGTTGGGTTAAGTAAGTTCAGTAGAGTTAACCAGTTCAGTTAGAGTTAACCAGTTCAGTAGAGTTAACCAGTTCGGTTAGAGTTAACCAGTTCAGTTAGAGTTAACCAGTTCAGTTAGAGTTAACCAGTTCAGTAGAGTTAACCAGTTCAGTAGAGTTAACCAGTTCAGTAGAGTTAACCAGTTCAGTTAGAGTTAACCAGTTCAGTAGAGTTAACCAGTTCAGTAGAGTTAACCAGTTCGGTTAGAGTTAACCAGTTCAGTTAGAGTTAACCAGTTCATTTAGAGTTAACCAGTTCAGTAGAGTTAACCAGTTCAGTAGAGTTAACCAGTTCAGTAGAGTTAACCAGTTCAGTTAGAGTTAACCAGTTCAGTAGAGTTAACCAGTTCAGTAGAGTTAACCAGTTCAGTAGAGTTAACCAGTTCAGTAGAGTTAACCAGTTCAGTTAGAGTTAACCAGTTCAGTAGAGTTAACCAGTTCAGTAGAGTTAACCAGTTCAGTTAGAGTTAACCAGTTCAGTTAGAGTTAACCAGTTCAGTTAGAGTTAACCAGTTCAGTAGAGTTAACCAGTTCAGTAGAGTTAACCAGTTCAGTAGAGTTAACCAGTTCAGTTAGAGTTAACCAGTTCAGTAGAGTTAATCAGTTCAGTAGAGTTAACCAGTTCAGTTAGAGTTAACCAGTTCAGTAGAGTTAACCAGTTCAGTAGAGTTAACCAGTTCAGTTAGAGTTAACCAGTTCAGTAGAGTTAACCAGTTCAGTTAGAGTTAATCAGTTCAGTTAGAGTTAATCAGTTAGAGTTAATCAGTTAGAGTTAACCAGTTAGAGTAAATCAGTTAGAGTAAATCAATTAGAGTTAAATCGAATATTAGTTATTCGATAGGAGTTAATCAAGTCGAGTTAATTGAGTATGGTTAGTCGAACCAAGTTAGTCGAGTTAGTCGAGTCGAATTAATCGAATATAAGTTATTCGAAGTGAGTTAATTGAATCAGAGTTATTCGAAGTGAGTTAATCGAATCAGAGATATTCGAAGTAAGTTAATCGAATCTAATTATTAGGTTGGAGTATTCGAATAAGAGTTATAGAATAAGAGTTAACCAAATAAGAGTTGATAAATTAGTTGTTCGTTATTTATTCGAGTTAGGAAATAAGAGTTAGGTTAAAGTTATTATATTTCAGAAGCAGTAAATTACAACACCACTGTTATAATCAAGTGATTCTGTAAAGGAGTTGGACTCGTAAGTTATATCCGGAAGTTACGTAAGGAAGTGTTAAAGAGTTAAAAGATGAATTTACCCTATTTCGAGATTTGAATGTTGTTCAGTTAAGGTCTGAGAGGTAGTTATACCCCAACTTGATTGACTTCGTTTTAATTTAGAAATGGTTAAGGTTCGAGAGTGAAAGTGGTTAAGTGAATTTAGTAAACAAGTGTAGTGGTTTAAGTTGTCGTCGCGATGTTGATTTAAAACGTCTGTTTAAATCCAAGTAAAGAAGATTTGGAAATGTTTTCCAAATAGAATCAGAAACGTAATCAAATATTGAAATGGGAAATCTGAATTTGAAAAGGGAATGTTCATGTATAAGGAGTTAAGAAATAGAGTTAAACAAGATTAGAAAACTGACTAGAGATTTGTAAGTTGAACAGCTTTCTGAGTATCGATCTGATGTTGGTTTCGGCCTTCGGGGTTTATACTTAGAGAATTGTTTTCTTACTAGTTTACAGTCAGGGACTAATGGTTGTGGAATGATAGTGATGTGTAATTAAGCAGATGGAAACGTTTTCCAGTGTTAACGTATATTTTCTAAACATAGAAAATATGAATATATATATATAGAGATATATATATATATATATGATTGATGATTGATTGATAGAATTTCCATCTGGAAATAATATCGTTGTTTGCACACGAGTTTTTCTTTGATAGTTAAATCACAGACTATCATTGTTTTGACCATTTTAACGTTGTTAATATGGAGAGACCGGTTGGATTATTATCCGAAGAACCACTCCGTATTAGCATAAGCGTTGCGAATCAAGTATGCTGAATATATTGAAGACGGAGTAAAGTGCAAGGGCTATTGTATAAGTCTTAGATAACAGTGCCTAAGATGGATGTACTGAATAGTACCTTCGGTTTGTCCAGTCCCAGGACAACTTGTATGGACGAATGTCTGACAGAGTATTCCTAACGAATCATATATGTTGATCTCTTCAACGTATTACGTTGGTGGCGGAGGAATTCGTTTCTCTTAGCTTCATACCCGTGATACCGTTAAGGAAATCGATAATGATTTGGCGGGTATGACGATGTGGTATTCCAAGTGAATGAAGATATGATATGAAAGATAAGCGTAGCTTCTAGCCTCACATCCGGTAAATGACAGAAATCGGGCAGGCAGCATGGCTAAGTCGATCGCTCCGAAGTAGGGTGTACAATCACCTATCTAGAGAATATTCATTTGCTTCTTTTAATCTATCAATGCTGTCCCATATATATATATATATATATATATATATATATATATATATATATATATATATATATATATATATACGGGAACGGTTGCTGATCCCAACCGTTGGTGATGTACATTCGATACACTCAAGCGAAATGAGTGGTCGGTCATGTGTGGCTGAGTTACAAGATGTTCTTGTTGAACTCCAGTGTATCGTTCCTAGAGTACACTGATCGGAAGGTGGTTCCATACCTTGTCATAGTTGGAAACCCATTACCCAATACGTGCTTGCGGTTTTGATTGTATACTATATATGTAGAACGTGAGATGAAAGCGTTTCTGCTAGATTGATATCTAATTGTACTTAGACATTATTATAATATCAGAATGATATTGCTTACAAATTTATTTGGATTCTCATAAGGGAAAAACCCGTTCCGTTATACGGCGTGGTCTTATGAGATATCGTTTACCTGTTTAAACTGTTTTTAAACTGTTTTACTCATACCAGTCCCATGACTGACCCGGAGTTTACTTTGTTGTTTCCCCTAAACTCTTGGGTGCCTAATTTTGTACGGGCAGTCAAGTAGTCGGGATTTTACAGATACACTTGGAGAGCTTGGAGCAGGAGGCTTCAGGATTCTATAGCTATTATTATTTCCGCTATTGTTGTAAGTGCTGTACTCTGATAAGTGCTATTGTATATATAATTGTTGTATTTCAAAAGTTATGTTATATTTTATTCGTTCCGCTGTGAGATTCGTGTTTACTCTGATGATGATGTTCTTCTTCTTCTTCTATTCTATTAGTTCTATCTTATCTTTCCTCACCCTCTAACTTCTTTCATTAACAATTCGGTTAATTTCGATCCTTGGATGTTCGATATGTGCTGTATATCGGATAACCAAGATCGACTTTTTCCGGGTCGTTACACCGGCCGAAATTTAATACCATGATTTAGAGTTATGGATTAGTTATATTGTATTTAAATTGCTCATTTATGTTAGTTTAGGGTTGTAAACCTGCTGCATTCATCGTTTGTCGACATACCGTAGAATTATTTCATACTTCGCAACATATTTTTTTAAACATTTCTTCTATAGTTGGTGTTATTAAATATGGCATGTTAGAAGTGATGAAGTGTGATAATGTTGGGAAGTTTCTAAAAACTATTCTATTGTGTGGTACAAATAAATCTCAAGATGAAACTAGGTGCAATATTCCATGAGTCTATTATGGAACAAACTAACATGGCAAAATTATGGTGAATATATTCATTGCAGTGGCTGAGGAAAACATGAATGATGTGTAGGAATCTATATATCAACTATTAATTGATTGTCACGTTGATGCAATAATATATTCTGTTTACATGAATCTTTATATTTCATTCAAATCCTTTGGGTTGCAGTTAGTTAGAGTCGATACTGCGGACTGTGTCAGCATTTAGCTGATTAATTGTTTGATAAATTTAATTTATTTCAATTAGCAGGATGTATATTAATGTTCAAATCTGAAATAATTGGCTAGGGTCTACACTTTGGAATGAATGACTAAGAGGATATGTAGCAATTTCGTACAGTTTGAAGATATTGCATTTGCATAAAGATGTGATAGCAAGAGACAAGTATAGTAGTACACGAAATATAACAATGCAAATGGTAGAGCAGTCTTGCTGGAAATGAATGGGTAAATAACAGTAAAAGAAATTGTGTGGGTAAGATTAATAAAATTAATTTAGGTAATAGAGAACCAACTTTAAAAAAATTGATTTGTTTGGGATTTCTTCTTACAAATGTGAACGGTAATGTATGAGTAAATAATAGTAAAAGAAACAGGCCAACACATCTGACTTTTCTATTTCCTACTACGCTTATATTAATATAGGTATCGGAAAGCATACTTAATTTGTTTTTTTTTAACTTTTACTTGAGAATGGCGACTGATAATAGGAAAATATATTAGTAAATACATAGAAGAAAATTGTGTAACCTAAAAGCAACAGGATCATGATTTGCATATTGTTTTCAAATCTGGTTTGTTCATAAGCATCAAAGTTATTCCAATCTATTACGGCTGCTATTGTGAGTTCAAATAGGTATCGTGTACTGTTATTGTGAGTTCAAATAGGAAGGGAAATAAACAATTTGTCTTTTGTATGCACCATTTCTGTTATTGCAAGAACTTTTCATTTCTTTGTCTACAGTCTAATGCATGTAGCCGACATATATGGCCACGTAGGAAATGTACTCATGTAATTCACTTATATGTATGGATGTAAGAGGACATAGGGGGGAATGAAAAATATAGTTCTGCTCTCTTAACTTTTGTTTTCTCTCCTCTTCTTCTATATGTTATCCCTGGTAATGGCTGCCATTCAAGTGACATAACAAAAATCCATTTACACATGACATGGAAGTTTGAATCCTTTTGACCTGCAGCATCCTTGCAAATCAATGATCCAAATTCCATAAAAGAATTTGACGGGTCTCCCTCTCTCTTTCTCTGTAAAACTAATGTCCATACAATTGTGGGTATAATACAAACGCCGCATCCAATACGTGTAAAATACTTCTGAGTTTTAAGGCCTTCTAGATGAATGAGTTACAATTACAAAACACTATAAAGCAGTGTCAGAACATGCATAAAATACCATTGACTAAGTTGTCTTCATAAATTTTTTTAGTGAATGCTACATATACAATATATATAAAGCGTCCAAACTGGCTTCAAACTTAAATTAGTTTCACATCAACTCTGAGAGTCTTCGTATCATGTTACCCAAGTCCCAACCAAAGCCTTGCCACCCATAACATTTTTCTAAATCCTTACTATCAGATAATAATTCATTCCTTTTGTACAGATTAGAAGATACACTTTCTTCATAAGCATTTAATTGTAGCCAGGAATCTTACTATAAAATGTTGTATATGAATAAATATTTCCAAATACAACATTGTTATTAAGAGGAAAAAAAAAACCAAGAGTGCAAAATTTAAAGCAACTTTTTGTTACCAAAATTTTCCTCTGTTCCAAGTTTCTTTCTCATTCATCATAACGGGAATAGATCGACCACTACTAAAATAATAATCAAAATATCAAGATAATGATACACATTCTATACAAAAAATAAGTCGCCGAAATTATTTAATAGTACTTTATGAAATAATGTTTTTATTTAAAAAGAGGAAAAATGGATAATTTACAACAATCAAATGAAAACCCCAACAATACCAAACAGAAACAGGTTTATAATTCCAAAATCATAACTGTACACAAATTACATATTTACACCCAAATCCTATGAATCTGGAATAACAACACTACACACCTAAAAATATTTCTGGGGCTGATTTCCAAATTCAGGGTGTTTTACAATAATCGCAAACTATCCAATGAACTGTAGGCAATATAAGAATATTAAACTAAAAGGCCTACATATCCATATCAGATTTCATATATATTATTTCAAAGATGATATAAACAAACAAATCTAATGCTTTTAGGCATGCAATCCAGATTCAACACAATGGAATTACACAAGATATTCTAAACAATGAACATATTTCTCACTCACTTGAAAGCTATCCTAATCCAAATTCGAACATGGCTTTTTAGACCTATTATTCCAAATCTTATAGATTTACAATTTGTATACAAAGGGCATATATATACATATTAAGATTTGTATATCTGAAAGAAAAAATGGAAAAGAAGAAGGAAAAAACAGAAATAGAGATTGCCTATTCGTAGAATCAACCTTTTGTGCAAATCTAGATTCAATCTCTCCAATCTTTGTTTATTTTGTTTGAATATGTTTATAATTAAGAATTTTAGAAGAGATTATAGAATTGGGAATGTTAGAGCTTCGCTACTGCCTCCAGAATATATGAGCAAAAGAGTGAGGGTCAAGCCCTTTATTTTAGACATAGAAATGACCATGAACCATTAGATTTAATTCCATAAAAATTCATTTGTCAATATAATAATTTTATATAACTTAAACCTAGCCACCACAAAAATACACTGACCTAAATTCGATGGGCGGTCGACCCCTAGGTCATCCTGTCTCCTGTGGGAGGCGGGGTAATATTTATTACCTTATATATGCTATTCTATTTATTTATTTTTCATTCATTTTCCTATTTTGTCCGAAACTTTTCATACGGACCTCTACTACTAATAAAGAAAATTCATTCTACTATTTTACTTGACGTCCTTTTGAAATTCCCAGAATGCCCTTACCATCCCCTTATGTTTTACGGTTGTGCTTCTATGCGATGCCCCTTCTCACTCGCTACAAACATCGGAACATGCACTCTCACGTCTATTGGCGATCACCGCTGAAAGCGACGACTTTTTCTCGCCCCTCCTTTATATTGTTTTATGGAAGAAATTTTGCGCTAGATTCGTTCATCAAACCCTAGCTATAACATAAGCTCTTAACTCCTAGCTACATTTTTATGCATAATTGATTCGATTTCTTATGTGGATTTGGTTGATTTATTGTCCGTGTACCGATCCGATCCTGTCTCTCTTATTTGATTTCAGTTCGCTGTAAATTTATAATTGTTTTGTTTGGTTTGGATCCATTTATGCCGATTTAGTTGTTCAGTCTCAACCTAGGGAATGATTTTTTTTAATGCTTTTTGAAGATCATAATGTTGATTTAGATGCAGTGAACAAATCGGTTTGATTTACAACTTCGGAGGATGTTGATTTATTACTGTATTTATTTGATTGCAGGCGGTTGAGTTTGGTTTGAATGGATCAGGTGGGCATTTGAGCCATTTTACTGAATTTTATGTGCGTTTAAATAGTGATGTAGCGATTTCATGTTTTGAAAGTAATGCGAGCTATTTTTGTGCATTATTAGTATGAGAAAGTGGAGAAGATTGGGGAAGGTACTTATGGAGTTGTCTGCAAAGCACGGGATTGGCTAACTAATGAGACGATTGCTTTGAAGAAGATTAGGTTGGAGTAGGATGACGAGGAAGTCCCCAGTACTTCCATTAGAGAAATATCTGTTGAAGGAAATGCAACATGATAACATTGTCAGGTAATTGCTTTTGTGATTTATGCATTTATGTTAGCGCAGAATAAGGACGATTTTGTTTTGCAATTAGTTAGGCGAATTAGTTGTTACGGTTTCACTAATAGATCTATGTTTTAATTTAATGCAGTAGAAGCATTTTTGTTTGTTGGTTAGATCATTTGAAACAGGTCACCTATTTAGTACTCAGATTTATAGCAAATATTATTGCTGTCTAACTGTGTTAATAGATCATGTATGCTAATTTAATACTGTGATTGGTTATACCTTCGATTAAGATAATATTTGTGGTACTTTATCGTTGTCAACTCCTGCTCGATTCACCTCAGCTAGAAAACCGAATGCTTACTGAACGGTCAATAAAAGCTCATATAACCAGTGATTATTGCGCTCTGGTTGTTTACTGAGTGTTATCTTACATTAGTTAAGTTGCCTTGATACCACATGGGTATAGTATGAAATGAACTACCATTACTCACAGTCAGCTATAATACCACATGGCCGCTGCTGATCATCAAGATTACTCTCAAAATTTTAGGTCAGTCTACATGAGTAATTTTATAAACTTTAACGCTCACAATACTATATTTCATTACCACTGTTCACAAAAGCGAGCACTAGATATGTCTGTCGTATGTGCTGCAAGCACGCGGTTCAGTATATAATGTAAGTCCACTACTGATTATATTATTTTTGTGATTTCATTATAAGCATATTCATTTATATTAAATGCAACATATTTACTAATTTATCCCTAAGTGGGCTAGTTGTAGTGAACTGGATGTTAGATGACATACCAAAAACTTGGACATAAATCGACATGTGATAAAAAAAAAATTTGAAGTTTGTTGCCTGTAACAACTGTATATGTTATTAATTAAGATTTGGTAGCTAGCTGCAGCGAAGTGGAGGTTAAATGACATGCCAAAAACATGGACATAAACCAACATGTGACAAAAGAATTGCATATTTGTACATGTTTTTGCTAATGAGAGACTATCTACTTCTTTAGTTTGATTGTATGCCAACATGGACAGAAACCAGCTTGTTTTTTCCAAAAACATAAGTGCCTATGAAGCAACCAATTTTTTAGACTTAATAAATTGATAAAAGTTCATATGTGCAAAAATCTTGCAGTATCTAAATTCTTGCTAACACAATCATTGGATCTGTTCAATGTAGCAAAATCTTGGCATTCTTGCACAAAGTCTTGGTACTTGGAATAGGCTAGTGCCTTTGTCCTTTTTTTAGTCTAAGGTGCCGTTCAATAGGAATCTTGATTTTTATTTTATATTTCATTCATTCGGAATGTCTCGGTGTCATCGATAAATAAATATTGAAATTAAAACTATGGTCATCTTATTGATTGCATTTTGAAAGGTTTTAAGATAACTGTCATGGTGATGGTCGGAATAATGAATCAGTATTAAAATACATGAAATCTATGACTTTTGAAGCATGAATGTTCATAATGTCTTTCGTTACTTTTTAATTACCTATTTATTGCTAAAGACATACCGAGGTATGAGATATCCTATTACTCATTATCATCTATAAGCTTAGAATGCGAGCATCAAGCGTAATGGAAGTTAGGTAACATAAGAATTTATAGTTTACTATATGGAGTATGCAATTGTCTCCCAAAAATATTAAACTTCCAGCTTGAAAATAACCATTACATACAATTCTTAATATGTTATTAGTTGTGTTGAAAATAGCTATGCAAATAAGCCTTCAGTTCCATTTGCCAAAAGTTTGCGCTCTCTGCATGATTTATTTTTACTTTTCCTGAAGTTTTTGGAAGTTTTTACATACTCTAAACTTGGATTCATTTCAATGTCGACATTTGAATTTTGTTTTGGTAAAATTATTTTATCTATGAATATTTTGATAAATTATATATGTTTAATATTATTGTTTATAAACGTCAACAGAAAACTATAAATGACAAATACTATGTCTATGATCTTTGTAATATATTGTAAATGCCTAGATATTATGTAATGTCTATGACATATATTTTGAAGGCAAACATTATAATTTTTTTTAAATGCAAGCGCCTAATTTCACAAAATAAGTTGGCACAATTATTATGCTTCAGATGTTATTTTGTCCCGATACAGAGTAAGCTGCCATGCTTTATTTATGTATGGTGCAATATGATTTATGGTTTTTCTTTTTAAATTTATTTATGAAACGAAGGGGTATGTATTAAAAAAGAAAGTAAACATGGAGTCAGATAAGGCTAGCGCATTCATGATTGGCTCTGCATTGAATGCTCTCTTAAGCATGAACTGGAAAAATAGGGGAATCTGAACCATTATTTATTTATTTATAGTCTGCTATTCAAGCCTAGAATTGAATTATTGATTGCATTGCTGATGAACCAAAGTGGCACAACCAACCAGCTTAAAGGTAATTTAACTCTCCTTTTTCAAAAATAATATGTATACATCCAAATAACGTTTGACGAATTTGTTTCCTATACATAGATATATCAGTGAAATTCGTCTATTATACCAATTAACATGGTCATCAAAGTAAACTAAGAGATTTGGACTGACAATGGTTTGCAAAAATGAGTACATGTTTACTTGCGCATTTGCAATAAAAGAAATCATTCTCTAAGTACCCTATTTTTAGAGCTAAACAATGCAGTTCCATCCCAAAACCGAGCATCTGAACTTATTGCACTTTTTAAAATCAATGATAATGCAAACATATTGAGTTGCAAACCCAATAAAACAGCTCATTTTTTTCATTTCAGTAAACAATGTGAGTGAGCAGCTTGAGCTTATGTGTTGGATGCATCTCTTCATGAGTATGGACCATGAAGCTTGGCTTCTTTTGGCATCATATCAAACGTTTCCTGGGCATCCGGTGTTCTACTATTTTGTACAAAGGTATGAAGCAAAAAATCTGGCTTTTGAGGTGGGGTTTGGTAGATTTGTTGCTGCTTTTAGGAATAACTGGAAATGAAGCAAAAGAATGATTAGAGCATAAAGTGAGTGGCAAGATACGAGAACTGTGTTCTTTATTGATTCGTTTTTGATTTCTTAATAGAATTCGAATTTCACCTTTTGTTGTCTTTTTCCTTGCCGGTTTAAACTAAAAAAAAGTTTAAACTTTAAGCTGAACTGAAACGAGGATTTTTTATTCATGTACAATCTATGTTTTATATTCAAGCCTTTTAATTGTATGATGTACAGCAAGCTGAACCCATACCTTTATTTACTATATCTCTGTATTCCAAATTCTCTATATTGTCATAGGATATAAAAAACAATTTTAAAAAATACAAGGTCAATTTTGCCAAGTTTGCCATGAATACATATGGTACAGAGTAGAGTTGACACAAACTAATTTTAATCTTAATTACAATCAAGTACTTTTTTTTTGCTTTATTTGTAAGTTTACTAATTATGTACCCCTGTGTCATTTATCCAAAATTAACTGTATTGTCTTAGGATGTAAAAAAAAAAAAACAAGTCAAAAAAGGTGCAAGGACAAATTATTTTAATTTGGTGCAAAAACAAACATAAAAAAGTTAACAAACAATTTCCTCAACAACTTGATAGAGTCATAAGAAGATATTGTCTCCTATGAAGGTACCGGTGCTATAATAAGCTTAATGGAAATTCTATCTGAACAGGTTCCATAAAAATATTTTTTGTGTATTTCTAGCTGAAAGACAACTCTCCATACTACGCAGATTGTGTAATTTAATGATTATGGTTTCAGGTATCTCGGTTTCATGATGTGCACCCGGAGTACTTGGAAAATATATATGTACCCAGATAGGAAGGATTAGCTTTTAAGTATGGAACAAAGAAAAATAACCGAGGTATGTTTTTTTTCTTTACATCGAAGATCATTGTTTTTCCTTCGAGAAAAATTTGATGCACTCCACCATAAACTGTATCATCTTATGTTATTTGTAAGGAGGGATTTATATTAACAAAAGTTAGTAGAATTTATGCCATAAATCTTGGTTAAAAAGGGGTACAACTAATGTGAAACTATTGTTTAGTGCTTAAATTCACTAAAATGAACATTAAATTGCACATTATTATTTTCATAGTGATATCATTCTTTTTTTAAATTATTCTTGGGGGAAAAACTACCCGCATAAAGCTGCTCCTAATTGATATGTAAACTATGTTGTAGGTCAATTTTGTAACTATGCATCGGGAAATATAATAAACAAAATATGTACATGTGTTTGCATGTGTGTTCTAACAATCTGTACGCTCAAACATTTCTCTTATCTTGATTTTTACAATTATTTAACTACAGATTATACTCCTTGAATAATGCTACATGTGGTGATGATGCAATCAGACACTTAGTTTCAACTACATTATAACAGAAGTCAAGTCAGAACATATATATTAAATGTATATGTTTCTTCATGAAGTCTATACATTGTTTCTTGAATTATAATAATCATTATTAGATACAAGTTACCGAAGTGAGCTCTTTCTTATTGATAATACCATGCCTGTTGTTGTTATCCTTCACGATTCCTGATTAACGCTTCAATATGTATAGTTTTGGATATCATTGATCTGGGCTATGCAAAAGCAAGAGAGGTGGTTTTTGTGACATGTTAATAAAGTTGACTTAGTTTTTATTTTATTTTTAATAAAGTTACCATTTGTTGATGGATCATCGCGTAGATTTACCTATCTTTTGAGCCTTAGTACGAGTTTTCCATCACAAATTTGTACATTAGGCTTTATATGTAGGTTTTAAATTTTCATATAATTATGCTGACATTTAGCTTTTCTTCACCTATAATATATTACTATTGAATGTATGCTCCAGGATCGATCTCATAGAGTGTCAGCAACTTTATGTTCGTTCCGTATTTTTTCCTAAGTATTTTATGATACACTACTTAGTTCAAAAAATTGTTATACTAAAGGTCCAACATTCATTTAAATGGTCAACTCTGTATATTTTGTCAGGTGGATGGCCACATTTTAATGGCTTAAAGACTCTATATTGTCAGTTTATAGTATTCTCAGAAACCTTATGCTTAGCATCTATAAATTGAAAAAGGCATCATAATTTTTGAGAACTAGGTAAGTTATTTTCTTCTTATTTATTATACATGGAAGTTTTATGCAGATTTACAGTAGTTGTTAGAGTAACATGTAACACATGATATTTATGTTATTATTTCAATCTTACAGGTACGGTTATATACCGCGTTCCCTTAATCCAATGTAGTTGAAAGTGCTATTAATATTAGGTTATTGATATGTTTTTTTGTAAATTTTGTAGAAATTAACAGTATTTTAACTTTAGTTTGGTTACTAGTAGTCAAATGGCTCAAGGCGTTCTTCCTGTTCTTGGCATGGGTGCCGCATAATGGGCATGTAGCTACAATTGTAAATTGTGAAAATTTTCAATCAACTTGATGTTAGTTACATGATGCGTCTACCTACGCTGGGTCAACGCATGCCTCCGCTATGAGCTACGAAACTACTAACCATCAGACGGGAAAAACGTAGCGAGAGACCTAAGCAAAACAATAAGCTCGGAATCTGAAGAAAAGGCGAAGCAACTGATCCTCGAGTACGCAAACTCCCACAACGAGTAGAAACCGCTCGACCTCATCGACTTCGATGTGGACTATTACGACGAAATGTCATCAAATGACGCTTACGATATGACTAGAAACCAGAAGCGCAAATCGAATTCCAAAGTCTTCGCCAAAATCAAGAAGCTGGTTCTAGGAAAGGAGTCGAAGTCGAGCTCCTCGCCAAGCTACACAGACTCGGATAGACGGGTGTCGTTCTCAACGTACTCAGTGGACAACATGATAGGGAGGGAGTCACGCACGAGTCTATCTCCGTGCATGTATGACTTGAGCATTGACGATATGAGGCGGCAGAAGAAGAGCGGGCAGGTTCAGAGCAGGAATTCGCTGGACATTCATATGATGAGGAAGATGAATTTGGAGGAGGAGAAGGAGGGGTCGTGCAGCTTTAGAAGGATGACGTCGTTGGGTGAAAGGTCCATGTCTGGGAGTGAGGTTTACATCGAGGAGACTAAGAGTCCTGAGAAGGTTGAGCTGAAGAAATTTGCTGATGTTTTGAAGAAGTCTAAGTGGTTTATAAACTCAAGAGATGAGCTTTGTTTTGTTTTGTTTTGTTTATAAGTGTGTGTATCACGAAATTTTATTAGATTGCATTTGTTTCCTTCGTCTGGTATTTGTATAAGCCTTTTAATCTTTTGTCAAAATGATTCATGTGTACATTGAAAAAAAAAAGTTTGTTTTTCATTGCGAAGTGATTACTGCTTCTTGGAACTGATCATGTAACAGAGTCGTGATACTGGAGAGTGAAAAGGAAAAATATTGCTGAAAAAAATTACATGATGCGACTAAAATCATTTTATGTTCTGTTTTGAAACATAACCAACTGTATCAGTATGCGCAACGTACTAAAAATGAGATATTTTCTTATGAGATTGATGTGGATCTCAATCTAAATACTGAATGGTTGCCTATTTCGTTATTTTTGGGACTGCCATTCAGTTATTATGCCAATGCTTTGAATAAATAGATGAGAATGGTAAGAAATAATTTCTGGGCTAAGCTTAAAATTTTGAATGCTGGTGACATAGTTGTAAAGCTACTATGATCAGGCCTGGTGTTTAGTCATAGAGTTGGCTGTAGCAATCGTCAAATGTTCCACCATTGGTTTACAGATAGATACTCAATTTTCTTTGGTTTACGGATAAATTTTAGACTTAAATCCCTTTGTCTTATTTAATTTTCTTTTCTACCCTTCCCCTTCATCTGTTTCCGTGCTTCAAATTTATGGTGCCTTTGAGGGTGCGTAACAGACAATGGGGTATTTTAGTTAACGGAGAATGCGTCTATTGATTTTAAACGGGGGATTTTAAATGGAAAATGATCATTTTAATTTTGTTTTTTAATTTAATTTATTATTTGTTTTTAATAAAAAATACGTAGAGCACTTCGTTACGATCGCAACACAAAAAACCGCGTCTTAAACGAATCTCATTTGCACGAGTTATTAATTTTTGAAATTTATAAAATAAATAAATTTATTAATTAAAATTCATAACGCGCCCTTAACGCACCGAATTCCAGCATTTTCAAAACGGAGTAGAATTCCCCATTTTCATTTTTGACGTGTCCGACGCGTCAAAAACAAAAAAAGTGAATTCTACCCCGTTTTGAAAACTCGAACGCCCCCTTCGTAGATTGAATGCAGATGGTTGATTTGGTATTGCGAGACAATTTATTGATGGTACAAAGGTTATAGGGATTGTTTTTCAAGTTATAACTTTGTATTACATATTAACTCTTGTCTTACAATACCTTATGATATCAATGACATTAGTTATTTGATGTTTATTATCTAAATTTTTTGTTATTCTTTTAAATTTTCAAATTTTTATGGGATCTGCCCACAATGTCTAATGGATAGATTGAGCGAACCCTAAAACGATTTGAGTTTCATATCCAAACATACGGTGAATGGAAGGATTTTGTTAACTAACACTTTTGATTTTGTATATTGCTTCAAAAGTGCAAGAGGATGGTAGATTTTAGAATTATGATTAAAGCATTCGCAACTGTGGCAGGTTTCTCCACTGGTCGAATCAAGGCAAACTTCTTTTCCTATTGGAGTTTGTTCTACCAATCAAATTATTGTTGGATAGAGTTGTTCAACGTGTTTATCATTGAATGCTTCATATTGGACAAAATTTTATACATTAATTTATTGTATTTCAAAAGACGTCTGGTGCTTATATATTCCTCTGTGTGTAATGCAAACTCAATGGCATCAATTATTAAAAATTAGGTCTGAAACTGATTAGCTATACTTTCTGATAAAACAACATAATAAAGGCATTATTAGGCTAAAGATATTATCCAATTCATATTAAAGTAAGCGATTGCGATACTGTGAAACTCTAAGAATAAAACTAAATCAAAAGCAACAAAAAAACCGCAAAATTATATTGAACTGCAAAATCATTACATACAGTGTACCATACGAGAATTCACGACTCAAAGAAAATAAAATTCATGTGTTGACCAATCAATAAATTATGAATAGCAAAACCGACATGCAACTCATCATGCAAATTAATCCACCTTTAGTTAAAGACAAAGTCGTTGATTATCTCCATAGGTATTTATTTTATATTTACCTGTATACATCCGCAAAATCCTAATATGATATGGTTTTTGGAGAATGATGATATGATTTTTACGAATTTATGCTATTATATTATTATTGAGTTTCATTTCAAGGATGGACATCCTTTAATGTTTTAGAAATGAACCGTCGCACTTTTTCTTTCTTCCTTTTGCAAATGGTTCTCTCATTCCTCCTTTCTAAATTTTCACGTCCCAACCAAAGGGATTTATTCCCTTGGACCCCATACAATTTTTGAACTATGAAATTATCATATAAAAGGATACAGACAAAAGCAGGTTATGTAGAAAATTTCCCAGTTTAGTTACGATGCGGTCTAAAACTAGGCTTATTGACATGTTGATCTAATTTTGAACACAAATAACGAACATTCTCAACCAAAATAGCAAAACAATTCATTCCAATTTCAAATACCTTTTTAAATTTTCCATTTGCAAGTAAGAGATCATTCCAACAAAATAATTAATTCCTCTCTCAAATACCTATTTAAATATCCCTAACGCAAATAAAAGATCATTCCACTTTCGTTAATGATTTTCTTTTTTGTACCCTTTTCGCATGCCAATTTCAAGTGTCAAATAAACATTGTTTTAGTTTTTGGCATTATCTTAGCTCATGCTTTTCTTCATCATCTCATATATAAAAAGAACATTTTATGTACTAAAGTTTATTAAATATGTCATCATGCAGATTGTTATGGGAAAATATTCTTTATATATGTATATTTCACCTTGCTTACCTCCTCTTTAGTGCATGAAAAACACATATTTAGGAAATTCCACAAAATACGAGGCATTCATAGGCTATACATAATTTATGCAAAGCAGGTCTGTAACGTCCCTTATTTTTACGGTATAATAATTAATTAATTTAATTACTTAAATAGTGAAATGGAGATTTAAATGGTTATTTAATTAAATAATAATGAATATTTAATGAATATTTATAATATAATAATATATTATAATTTCCAAAATAGGCGGAATAGCTGAATTCACAATACTATGTGAATTGGATCATTTAAAATATGTAATTCAGTTTAGATTTGAATTATAATAACGAATATATTATTTAAATGAAGTTTGAACATATAATTATATTATAATTATAATCGTACTCGAAATGGCGCGGCAGTTCGTAATTTGGCGATTCAAACTTTAAACGAGTAAACAGAATCCGTTTTAAGCCGGATTTCCGTGAAACAAGAAACGTTCGGAGCTGGTGAACTATATTTTTCTAATGGAAGAGAAAAATCGGGATTTCGTCGTATAGATTTTGATTTATGATCAAATCAAATTTTCGAAAAGTCGTTATGGAATTCCTTTATAATTTATAATGATTTATTTATATTATAAATGGATTTTTTTATATAAATTGAATACTGATTTAATCTGGATTTGAAATGTCGAGTTATAGAAATATTTTGGAGCTGTATTATATTCTATGTGAATATATACGATAATATTAATTTATTAATATTTAATTTAATTATTTTTAAATATATTGATATTTAAATTGGTTTATTTAGAGCTTTAAAAATAACCAGTTCTGCAAACAAACTCCGTTTTTGGCAAAACTAATTTTGTTGGATCCGGAATATTAAATTATTGTTAGATTTCAATTTTCGTGATTTTTGGAGTCAATATGTGGCCGTACGGAATTTTAATGTGAAAAACAGTTAATAATTTGACTTTAAAAATACGCTGGGTGAGCAAACGGAGTCGAAATTCGACTAAACAAGTTTCGTTGGGTCCGTAATGTTGAATTGCAGCCGCGTGCCCATTTTTATCAAATTTGGATATTGTATGTGATCGTAGGAATTTTTAATGATAAATACAGATAGCGAGAGACTAAAAATAAATAGAATAATGAATATAAAAATATTATAGCTATCCTACAAATACACCACAATATTTACTCAAACCCTAAACTTTCACCCTCTGGCCAAAACATGGTAGCCGTCATTTTTCTTTCTCCACACAGTAAAAAATGGCGTAATCACAAAAATCAAACAATTCAAGGAAAATTCTATAAATATCAAAAGAATTATATTTGGAATCCTCTTGTCATCCTCTTCAAACTAGTGTGCCTATCATTCCACTCGAACACCATCTTGTTCGATGTTTTTTTTGGCAGCCGTAGGTTAGGGTTTGTCGATTCGAGAGTTTGATTCATCGAATGAAACAATAATTGTTGTTTTCGAGTTTATAGCACTGATTAACATCGATTTGGAAATTTTGGGTAAGTTCGATCATGATGTTGTTCGATGGTATATTTCCAACGGGGTGCTTGGGTTGTAGGGCTGAATTTGTTTGACTGTGGTGTCGATTATTAGCAAAGAGTGTGTTGGTTTAGTGATTGCGATGGGATTTGGAATCTATAGGGAAGATTTTGGTGCAGTCGGTGATGGTTGGTGTCGGACCTGGGAAGTGGCGTGGTTGGAGTCGTGACTGTGAGGTTATCAGCGAGCTTAAATTTGGGATTATGGAGAGGAGCAAATATTGAAGTGAGGAAGGGAGCTACTGTTGGGTTGCAGATTCTAACGGATCGGGGAAGAAGGACCAGTGGCCTGGTTAAGGAAATAAACGTGGTTAAGTAAGGATTATGGAGTAATTATAATATTAATTTATTTATTTTTATTTTAAAAGGGGTGTTGAACTTTTAAAATTCATAACTATCTCATATGATATCAGAATCTGACGAAACAAGACCCGTTGAGATCGTATGGACGAGGGCTACACAATGGAAATGACTGGGAGTGAATTGGAGCTCATTACAATTTATTGCAAAATAAATCTGTAATGGCCCAGATTTTTGACCATTTAGTTTTATATTTAAAAATGTTTTTTTATATTGTTTTGGAATTTTAATGGTTTAATTTCAATAATTTTGAATATTTTATTAATATAATAATATTTTTTTCCGAAATGGTAGAAATTTAGTGGATCTGCAATATAATGTGAACTGGCAGTATAAAAGGATAAATTTTTAATTAAAAATAGTACGTTTACAAAGGAAGTAGTAGCTAACGAACTCGGATTTCGATGAAATCAGTTTCATTAAATCCGAAATGATGAAATTAGGTAACCAACCAAGTTACGTCAAAAATGGCATCCGTATGTAGAAAAGAAAAAAATAATAGGCCAAAATTTGAACTAAATTTTGACGGTAATTGGAATTTGCTAATGCTAACGGCAAAACTGGAACCTGAGACCTATCCAGGAAAATTCTAAACATAGGATATTAGCTATATATAAAGTCTGGGAAAATCCTATAACGGATATAGAAAGTTATTAAGGAAACAAAATTTAAATAAATTATTTGAAAATCTAAACAAACCCTGATTTTTGATTTGAATACATAGGATTGAAGTACGTTAAAAACCGGACCAGATGGTGGAAGAATTTCTGAAAACCGTTATCGTTTGATACTCCAACATGAGACCGGAAGGTGTTGAAACTAACACAAAACACTATTTTGAATTTGAGTTTAAATTATTTGAAAGTTCAAACGAATTCGAATTTGAAATATTTTTATATATTATTGAAGAGCAAGAAAAATTGAACAACATGGTTGAAAAAGATTTTGGATAAGGTATCAATAAGTAAGTCAAATTAAGGTCCGAATAGGGTTGAGAAAACACACTTTACTATTCATAAATTAGTAAATTTATTAATAATTTAATTAATTTAAGGATTAATCCTAGCCATCCATTTTCGACCGTTGGATTCGCGCCACCTCAACAATCCATGTGACTTCTTCGGCTATAAATAGGCCCCCCCTTCATTTTAAACTCACTCCTCCTCCTCCTCTTTCAAGCTTTGGCAATGGCAGAAATAATAATAAAATAATAGAAAATAGGGAAAAGGAAGTAAGGGAGAAAGGAGGGCAAGACGGGGAGCTAGGGACTCTTAGGCAGAGGCTTGGGCTTCACGGGGGACGAGACCTACCCGATGGCACTGACTATGAGTCATTCTGACGCTGTTGGAAATTCAGCTAATTTTGGACGGTCGTCCCAAATTAAATGCAACAAACGCGTCAACCGTCGACCAGAACAAACTCTGGTGAGTTAATTCTCACACCTTCTGCAATCCTGTGATGTGGTACATTCACAGTAAAATATATTTTTGCAGTTAATAGTTTAAATTGGCTGATTGGATGTGATGGATGCAAATTTGTTGATATTGTCTGATTGGTTGCAGTTGTTTATTTATTTATTCATCAATTTTATCAACTGACAACTGTGATGCAGAGAAGGACAGGTTGGAGGGATCCAACCGGATTCCTCAAATTTACTGTATTTTTGATTTGTTGTGTGCATGCATATGGATTGTTCACCCCGACTGACACCAAACCCTATTTAAATGTTGATGGTTGAATATATATTCACCGGTGTTGTGTTTAAAATCAAGCCACAGTGTTGATTTGCTAATTGGCAGTAAATGGCCCTAATGGGTGGTTTTAACGTCGTTCGACTGATAAGTGAATTGACGTGTTTTTAAAGTTATCGATTTATTTATAACTGGATTATAGTTGTTAGTTATTTTATATAACTAATAAAAATAGAAATTATAAATAAATAGTTTAAATCGAGTTATAAGGAAATTATTCAACTAGTTTAGACCAGTTGTAAAAGTAGAACCCAAGGGATTTACCGACAAGCTGGTAAAACAGAATAATTGTTTTAAACAATTAAATAGTGATTTAAATTAATTAAGTTAATTAATTAATTTAAAAGGGAAATGGCAGTGAAAATCAGTTAAAAGTTAACTGAGGTGCTTGATCAATAAATTCAACTGTTTTTACTTGAAATGATAATTAAATTAAACTGGTTTGAATCTCTGAATATATTTGTTAAATGCAACAAATAAATGTTTAATGTTGGTAAACGTTTGATTTGCTATAATTAAGAAAATTATCGAATTAGTTGGAGTTAATATAGTTAAGAATTATTTAATAAAGTTGTTGAAAGGGATTAATGATCCCACTTCCAGTTAATAGCGAAGTAAATTATTTTAGTGCAGTCAATTATTATTTTTATAATTAAAACAATGGCTTTTAATTGGGATTTAGTCAAGAAGTGATTGTGTGGCAATAAGGTTTGGTCAAAGTGATGATAAGCGAGGTTATAAAAGGATTTAAAAATCCGAGTGTTCAAACGAGAGTGGTAAATGTGGGTAGTAAGTGGATATGGGGATTTAAATAAAAATTTACTTAATTATGAAATTAAGCAAAGTAACTTCATGTGAAATGAACCTTTTAAGGGAAATGGTAAATACAGTGGTAAATGGATTCTTGGAACTAAATTCCAAGATAAAAGTGGCGTTATTTGATATTTACTTAATCAAACCAATTAAGTAAATGAATTATATGGCAAGGGATTTCAAATGTTAGGAACGGTTTGCGAAACCAGTTTGAAATCGAGAAAGACAAGGAGATTTTGGTGAGGTGTTTAAGTGAAAAACTTTTATTATTCTAAGGTAAGAAGGTTATTGATCAAGGTCTGAGAGGTAACTAAAATACCCCAACTTGGTTGACTTCACTATTATCGAGGAATGGTATTAGTTTGGAGTGAGTGGAGGCGTTGAAATTGGATTTACCCTATACGAGGAATATCTAATGCAAGGCTTTGGGAAATAAATGATATTACCATATTAGTTTCAAAAGAAATAAGAATATTGACTTCAAATTATAGTAAATAGTGTTATCCAATTAGAGTTATCAAATATAGTTAATCAAGAAGAGTTCCATTGCGTACGACTGCAAGCGTAATTCGCAGGGCTGCAGATAGCCTACGGCGGTCGGATGTTTCCTGAGGGAATCAGGCGTAACCATTGTGATCGCTGCGATCTAGAGTCAAGCGAATAGAGTTAAGTCGAATATTAGAGTTGATTAACGATTTTGTCAAATATATTTTTTAAGAGGCCAAGTCATGCCAAGTACTGAATCAGAAAACTCATTGTGTTCACATTATTGATTTTGATAGTTAAAACACCGACTATCAAACCTGACCAATACGATTGTTGGTACGGAAAGACCGGGATTGAATTATATTCGAAAACCATTCCGACCAGCAAATACGTGAAGACGTTGATTGAAGACGGAGCAAGTGAAGACCGTGTATCTTCATAAGCGGAAGGACTACTTGTCGAATCTCTCTGGCTTGCAACCAGAGTTATTCGGTTTATGATTGTGTCGTGGTTGGAATCCACGGGTTGCAAGAACTACTCGCTACTGATCCATGGGGTGATTCCTATATGAGATTCAGTAGGAGAGTACCTTCGGTTCATCCTGTTCCTGGATGACTTGTATGGACGAGTGTCTGACAGAGTATTTCCAAAGGGGTCACGTACGTTGATTTCTTCAAACGTACCATAGTTGATGGCGGAGAAATGGTTTTCTCTAGCCAAATAACTAGAGTATTTTTGTGGACGTCAATTAGTGATATCTGGCGGATCTTACGATGTGGCACTCAAAGTGAATGATGGCTAGATGTTCGAAGAGATGAATTCTAGCCTCAAGCCTCATCAACCGGGAAATGACAAAAATCGGGCAGGCAGCATGGCTATGTGGGTCGCTCCCATTAGGGTGTATGATCACCTATCTAGAGAAATTCCTTTTGCTTCTTTAATCTATCGATGTTGTCCCTTTACGGGAGACGGTGGTTTGAGCCCAACCGTCGGTGATATACATTCAATACACTCAAGCGAAATGAGTGGTCGGTCATGTGAGGGTCGGGTTGCAAGACGTTCTTGTTGAACCTAGTGTATTTGCCTCTAGAGATACACGTGCGGAAGGTGGTCCCATACCTTGTCAGGTTGGAAATCCAATATCCAATAAGCACCCGCGGTTTTGATTTGTATACTATATATGGGGAGCGTGAGATGCAAGCGTTCCTCTAGATTGTTACTTACTTGTATTTAGACATTATGATAATATCAGAATAAGCTATGATTTCAAAAATGGTTTGGGTTATAGTAAGGTAAAAACCGTCCGTGTTTATGTGTGGGCTGGTCTTACTATTATCCTTTGATTTCATAAAGATTTTTTCAAAGTTAAAATAGTGTGTGTTATGTGAATTTATCACTGATAGTATCCCAGACTGACTCGGTGTATTTTATTTTAAATCAAATGTGCTCGGGTCAGACCGAGTATGTTCCAGGTTAGGTTCGCTTGGAGTTTCAGGTGCTGGAAGCAGGCGGCTTCACCGTTAGTTATATACGGATATTATTCCGCTGTGACTGATATGTTGTACTCTGATGATTGGTATGTATACAAAGTTCTTTTGTATAAGGAGATTTGATATTATATTTTATCTGTTCCGCTGTGAGATTTGGACGTAGTGTTCTTCTTCTCTCTTCTATTCTAATATTTCTTTCTTTCTTATCTCACCCTCTAAATTCTTTCTCATGACAATCTGGGGGTTCGATACTTGGGTTTCTGGCAAGCGATACGGGTTTATGTATTGTTGTCGAAGACTCGAGCGTCAACCTTTTTCCCCGGGTCGTTACAGTGGTATCAGAGCTATTGGTTTAGAGATAACCTTGGCTCTGTGGTGTAACTCAATAGAGATGGGGTCAGCAGTACCCTAGATTGAGTTGAGTGTATATACGAGAGCGCGTATTTGTATTTTGGTATAAAATTATTTTTGAAACTATTTTTGGCCCAATTTATTTTATAAAAAAAAAAGTAATTTTTATTATAGTATGGGAAAATTGTTTGGATTTGTTGATTGTTTGATATGCTGAATTGTGTTGATGGATGCTCGAATATAAATCTGAACATGAATAGGGTAGGTTGAAACAAATCTGGAAATAATTAAGTTGACCAATCAATCCTGATTCAAATAATTTTGAATGGGTAATTAAATAAACCAATTCAGGGAAATAAATCCGAATGGATAATTATAGTAATAAAGGAAGTAATTATGAATAATAAATCCCGTGTGGATTGAACTATGTGTGGAATGAGTTGATAGGAAATTATATGGATGTTTTAAACATAACTAACCTTGTGTGATAGCTGATGAATTTGTTTGAGTTGAGAACAGGTGCAAGTGCCAGTTCAGCTTTAAAATCCATCCAAGGGAGAAATTTTGGAGTTAACTAAATCCAGTTGGAGCAGAGCTGCATAAAAATTAAGCAGGCTCGAATATAAAATTGTAGCTTATCGCGTAATAATGCTCGCCAAAAGGTACGCCTACGCCAATATTAAATTTTTGGTTTTGTTTGGGTTTTGAGTTTGATTTTTGATTTTTCCGACCATGAGAGTCGAGGAATATCTATTTCTTGATCCTGCGATATTGCAGATGGTCCTCCATACAGGGGAGACTTTGACAAAATTTTTCCAAAATTGAAGGTGTTGGAATATTTTTGAAGATTTTTGAAAATTTGATTAGTTGAAATAAATTGCTTTTAAAACTGATTGGATTAATTTTGAAAATAAAATCGATTTTTAGTTAAATATATTTGTAAAGATACTGGATTTGCAACATTCTTTCTGCCTTAGCAATTTCGAGGACGAAATTATTTTAAGGGGGAAGGAATGTAACGGCTCAGATTTTTGACCATTTAGTTTTATATTTAAAAATGTTTTTTTATATTGTTTTGGAATTTTAATGGTTTAATTTCAATAATTTTGAATATTTTATTAATATAATAATATATTTTTTCCAAAATGGTAGAAATTTAGTGGATCTGCAATATAATGTGAACTGGCAGTATAAAAGGATAAATTTTTAATTAAAAATAGTACGTTTACAAAGGAAGTAGTAGCTAACGAACTCGGATTTCGATGAAATCAGTTTCATTAAATCCAAAATGATGAAATTAGGTAACCAACCAAGTTACGTCAAAAATGGCATCCGTATGTGGAAAAGAAAAAAATAAAAGGCCAAAATTTGAACTAAATTTTGACGGTAATTGGAATTTGCTAATGCTAACGGCAAAACTGGAACCTGAGACCTATCCAGGAAAATTCTAAACATAGGATATTAGCTATATATGAAGTCTGGGAAAATACTATAACGGATATAGAAAGTTATTAAGGAAACAAAATTTAAATAAATTATTTAAAAATCTAAACAAACTCCGATTTTTGATTTGAATACATAGGATTGAAGTACGTTAAAAACCGGACCAGATGGTGGAAGAATTTCTGAAAACCGTTATCGTTTGATACTCCAACATGAGACCGGAAGGTGTTGAAGCTAACACAAAACACTATTTTGAATTTGAATTTAAATTATTTGAAAGTTCAAACGAATTCGAATTTGAAATATTTTTATATATTATTGAAGAGCAAGAAAAATTGAACAACATGGTTGAAAAAGATTTTGGATAAGGTATCAATAAGTAAGTCAAATTAACGTCCGAATAGGGTTGAGAAAACACACTTTACTATTCATAAATTAGTAATTTTATTAATAATTTAATTAATTTAAGGATTAATCCTAGCCATCCATTTTCGACCGTTGGATTCGCGCCACCTCAGCAATCCATGTGACTCCTTCGGCTATAAATAGCCCCCCCTTCATTTTAAACTCACTCCTCCTCCTCTTTCAAGCTTTGGCAATGGCAGAAATAATAATAAAATAATAGAAAATAGGGAAAATGAAGAAAGGGAGAAAGGAGGGCAAGACGGGGAGCTAGGGACTCTTAGGCAGAGGCTTAGGCTTCACGGGGGACGAGACCTACCCGATGGCACTGACTATGAGTCATTCTGACGCAGTTGGAAATTCAGCTAATTTTGGACGGTCTTCCCAAATTAAATGCAACAAACGCGTCAACCATCGACCAGAACAAACTCTGGTGAGTTAATTCTCACACCTTCTGCAATCCTGTGATGTGGTACATTCACAATAAAATATATTTTTGCAGTTAATAGTTTAAATTGGCTGATTGGATGTGATGGATGCAAATTTGTTGATATTGTCTGATTGGTTGCAGTTGTATATTTATTTATTCGTCTATTTTATCAACTGACAACTGTGATGCAGAGAAGGACAGGTTGGAGGGATCCAACCGGATTCCTCAAATTTACTGTATTTTTGATTTGTTGTGTGCACGCGTATGGATTGTTCACCCCGACTGACACCAAACCCTATTTAAATGTTGATGGTTGAATATATATTCACCGGTGTTGTGTTTAAAATCAAACGACAGTGTTGATTTGCTAATTGGCAGTAAATGGCCCTAATGGGTGGTTTTAACGTCGTTCGACTGATAAGTGAATTGACGTGTTTTTAAAGTTATCAATTTATTTATAACTGGATTATAGTTGTTAGTTATTTTATATAACTAATAAAAATAGAAATTATAAATAAATAGTTTAAATTGAGTTATAAGGAAATTATTCAACTAGTTTAGACCAGTTGTAAAAGTAGAACCCAAGGGATTTACCGACAAGCTGGTAAAACAGAATAATTGTTTTAAACAATTAAATAGTGATTTAAATTAATTAAGTTAATTAATTAATTTAAAAGGGAAATGGCAGTGAAAATCAGTTAAAAGTTAACTGAGGTGCTTGATCAATAAATTCAACTGTTTTTACTTGAAATGATAATTAAATTAAACTGGTTTGAATCTCTGAATATATTTGTTAAATGCAACAAATAAATGTTTAATGTTGGTAAACGTTTGATTTGCTATAATTAAGAAAATTATCGAATTAGTTGGAGTTAATATAGTTGAGAATTATTTAATAAAGTTGTTGAAAGGGATTAATGATCCCACTTCCAGTTAATAGCAAAGTAAATTATTTTAGTGTAGTCAATTATTATTTTTATAATTAAAACAATGGCTTTTAATTGGGATTTAGTCAAGAAGTGATTGTGTGGCAATAAGGTTTGGTCAAAGTGATGATAAGCGAGGTAATAAAGGGATTTAAAAGTCCGAGTGTTCAAACGAGAGTGGTAAATGTGGGTAGTAAGTGGATATGGGGATTTAAATAAAATTTTACTTAATTATGAAATTAAGCAAAGTAACTTCAAGTGAAATGAACCTTTTAAGGGAAATGGTAAATACAGTGGTAAATGGATTCTTGGAACTAAATTCCAAGATAAAAGTGGCGCTATTTGATATTTACTTAATCAAACCAATTAAGTAAATGAATTATATGGCAAGGGATTTCAAATGTAAGGAACGGTTTGTGAAACCAGTTTGAAATCGAGAAAGACAAGGAGATTTTGGTGAGGTGTTTAAGTGAAAAACTTTTATTATTCTGAGGTAAGAAGGTTATTGATCAAGGTCTGAGAGGTAACTAAAATACCCCAACTTGGTTGACTTCACTATTATCGAGGAATGGTATTAGTTTGGAGTGAATGGAGGCGTTGAAATTGGATTTACCCTATACGAGGAATATTTAATGCAAGGCTTTTGGAAATAAATGATATTACCATATTAGTTTCAAAAGAAATAAGAATATTGACATCAAATTATAGTAAATAGTGTTATCCAATTAGAGTTATCAAATATAGTTAATCAAGAAGAGTTCCATTGCGTACGACTGCTAGCGTAATTCGCAGGGCTGCAGATAGCCTACGGCGGTCGGATGTTTCCTGAGGGAATCAGGCGTAACCATTGTGATCGCTGCGATCTAGAGTCAAGCGAATAGAGTTAAGTCGAATATTAGAGTTGATTAACGATTTTGTCAAATATATTTTTAAGAGGCCAAGTCATGCCAAGTACTGAATCAGAAAACTCATTGTGTTCACATTATTGATTTTGATAGTTAAAACACCGACTATCAAACCTGACCAATACGATTGTTGGTACGGAAAGACCGGGATCGAATTATATTCGAAAACCATTCCGACCAGCAAATACGTGAAGACGTCGATTGAAGACGGAGCAAGTGAAGACCGTGTATCTTCATAAGCGGAAGGACTACTTGTCGAATCTCTCTGGCTTGCAACCAGAGTTATTCGGTTTGTGATTCTGTCGTGGTTGGAATCCACGGGTTGCAAGGACTACTCGCTACTGAGCCATGGGGTGATTCCTATATGAGATGCAGTAGGAGAGTACCTTCGGTTCATCCTGTTCCTGGATGACTTGTATGGACGAGTGTCTGACAGAGTATTTCCAAAGGGGTCACGCACGTTGATTTCTTCAAACGTACCATAGTTGATGGCGGAGAAATGGTTTTCTCTAGCCAAATAACTAGAGTATTTTTGTGGACGTCAATTAGCGATATCTGGCGGATCTGACGATGTGGCATTCAAAGTGAATGATGGCCAGATGTTCGAAGAGATGAATTCTAGCCTCAAGCCTCATCAACCGGGAAATGACAAAAATCGGGCAGGCAGCATGGCTATGTGGGTCGCTCCCATTAGGGTGTATGATCACCTATCTAGAGAAATTCCTTTTGCTTCTTTAATCTATCGATGTTGTCCCTTTACAGGAGACGGTGGTTTGAGCCCAACCGTCGGTGATATACATTCGATGCACTCAAGCGAAATGAGTGGTCGGTCATGTGAGGGCCGGGTTGCAAGACATTCTTGTTGAACCCGGTGTATTTGCCTCTAGAGATACACATGCGGAAGGTGGTCCCATACCTTGTCAGGTTGGAAATCCAATATCCAATAAGCACCCGCGGTTTTGATTTGTATACTATATATGGGGAGCGTGAGATGCAAGCGTTCCTCTAGATTGTTATTTACTTGTATTTAGACATTATGATAATATCAGAATAAGCTATGATTTCAAAAATGGTTTGGGTTATAGTAAGGTAAAAACCGTCCGTGTTTATGTGTGGGCTGGTCTTACTATTATCCTTTGATTTCATAAAGGTTTTTCCAAAGTTAAACAAGTGTGTGTTATGTGAATTTATCACTGATAGTATCCCAGACTGACCCAGTGTATTTTGTTTTAAATCAAATGTGCTCGGGTCAGACCGAGTATGTTCCAGGTTAGGTTCGCTTGGAGTTTCAGGTGCTGGAAGCAGGCGGCTTCACCGTTAGTTATATACAGATATTATTCCGTTGTGACTGATATGTTGTACTCTGATGATTGGTATGTATACAAAGTTCTTTTGTATAAGGAGATTTGATATTATATTTTATCTGTTCCGCTGTGAGATTTGGACGTAGTGTTCTTCTTCTCTCTTCTATTATAATATTTCTTTCTTTCTTATCTCACCCTCTAAATTCTTTCTCATGACAATCTGGGGGTTCGATACTTGGGTTTCTGGCAAGCGATACGGGTTTATGTATTGTTGTCGAAGACTCGAGCGTCGACCTTTTTCCTCGGGTCGTTACAGTGGTATCAGAGCTATTGGTTTAGAGATAACCTTGGCTCTGTGGTGTGACTCAATAGAGATGGGGTCAGCAGTACCCTAGATTGAGTTGAGTGTATATACGAGAGCGCGTATTTGTATTTTGGTATAAAATTATTTTTAAAACTATTTTTGGCCTAATTTATTTTATAAAAAAAGTAATGTTTATTATAGTATGGGAAAATTGTTTGGATTTGTTGATTGTTTGATATGCTGAATTGTGTTGATGGATGCTCGAATATAAATCTGAACCTGAATAGGGTAGGTTAAAACAAATCTGGAAATAATTAAGTTGACCAATCAATCCTGATTCAAATAATTTTGAATGGGTAATTAAATAAACCAATTCAGGGAAATAAATCCGAATGGATAATTATAGTAATAAAGGAAGTAATTATGAATAATAAATCCCGTGTGGATTGAACTATGTGTGGAACGAGTTGATAGGAAATTATATGGATGTTCTAAACATAACTAACCTTGTGTGATAGCTGATGAATTTGTTTGAGTTGAGAACAGGTGCAAGTGCCAGTTCAGCTTTAAAATCCATCCAAGGGAGAAATTTTGGAGTTAATTAAATCCAGTTAGAGCAGAGCTGCATAAAAATTAAGCAGGCTCGAATATAAAATTATAGCTTATCGCGTAATAACGCTCGCCAAAAGGTACGCCTACGCCAATATTAAATTTTTGGTTTTGTTTGGGTTTTGAGTTTGATTTTTGATTTTTCCGACCATGAGAGTCGAGGAATATCTATTTCTTGATCCTGCGATATTGCAGATGGTCCTCCGTACAGGGGAGACTCTGACAAAAATTTTCCAAAATTTAAGGTGTTGGAATATTTTTGAAGATTTTTGAAAATTTGATTAGTTGAAATAAATTGCTTTTAAAACTGATTGGATTAATTTTGAAAATAAAATCGATTTTTAATTAAATATATTTGTAAAGATACTTGATTTGCAACATTCTTTCTGCCTTAGCAATTTCGAGGACGAAATTATTTTAAGGGGGAAGGAATGTAATGGCCCAGATTTTTGACCATTTAGTTTTATATTTAAAAATGTTTTTTTATATTGTTTTGGAATTTTAATGGTTTAATTTCAATAATTTTGAATATTTTATTAATATAATAATATTTTTTTCTGAAATGGTAGAAATTTAGTGGATCTGCAATATAATGTGAACTGGCAGTATAAAAGGATAAATTTTTAATTAAAAATAGTACGTTTACAAAGGAAGTAGTAGCTAACGAACTCGGATTTCGATGAAATCGGTTTCATTAAATCCGAAATGATGAAATTAGGTAACCAACCAAGTTACGTCAAAAATGGCATCCGTATGTGGAAAAGAAAAAAATAAAAGGCCAAAATTTGAACTAAATTTTGACGGTAATTGGAATTTGCTAATGCTAACGGCAAAACTGGAACCTGAGACTTATCCAGGAAAATTCTAAACATAGGATATTAGCTATACATGAAGTCTGGGAAAATCCTATAACGGATATAGAAAGTTATTAAGGAAACAAAATTTAAATAAATTATTTGAAAATCTAAACAAATTCCGATTTTTGATTTGAATACATAGGATTGAAGTACGTTAAAAACCGGACCAGATGGTGGAAGAATTTCTGAAAACCGTTAGCGTTTGATACTCCAACATGAGACCGGAAGGTGTTGAAACTAACACAAAACACTATTTTGAATTTGAATTTAAATTATTTGAAAGTTCAAACGAATTCGAATTTGAAATATTTTTATATATTATTGAAGAGCAAGAAAAATTGAACAACATGGTTGAAAAATATTTTGGATAAGGTATCAATAAGTAAGTCAAATTAACGTCCGAATAGGGTTGAGAAAACACATTTTACTATTCATAAATTAGTAAATTTATTAATAATTTAATTAATTTAAGGATTAATCCTAGCCATCCATTTTCGACCATTGGATTCGCGCCACCTCAGCAATCCATGTGACTCCTTCGGCTATAAATAGCCCCCCTTCATTTTAAACTCACTCCTCCTCTTTCAAGCTTTGGCAATGGCAGAAATAATAATAAAATAATAGAAAATAGGGAAAAGGGAGAAAGGAGGGCAAGACGAGGAGCTAGGGACTCTTAGGCAGAGGCTTGGGCTTCACGGGGGACGAGACCTACCTGATGGCACTGACTATGAGTCATTCTGATGCTGTTGGAAATTCAGCTAATTTTGGACGGTCGTCCCAAATTAAATGCAACAAACGCGTCAACCGTCGACCAGAACAAACTCTGGTGAGTTAATTCTCACACCTTCTGAAATCCTGTGATGTGGTACATTCACAGTAAAATATATTTTTGCAGTTAATAGTTTAAATTGGCTGATTGGATGTGATGGATGCAAATTTGTTGATATTGTCTGATTGGTTGCAGTTGTTTATTTATTTATTCGTCTATTTTATCAACTGGCAACTGTGATGCAGAGAAGGACAGGTTGGAGGGATCCAACCGGATTCCTCAAATTTACTGTATTTTTGATTTGTTGTGTGCATGCATATGGATTGTTCACCCCGACTGACACCAAACCCTATTTAAATGTTGATGGTTGAATATATATTCACCGGTGTTGTGTTTAAAATCAAACGACAGTGTTGATTTGCTAATTGGCAGTAAATGGCCCTAATGGGTGGTTTTAACGTCGTTCGACTGATAAGTGAATTGACGTGTTTTTAAAGTTATCAATTTATTTAATTACTGGATTATAGTTGTTAGTTATTTTATATAACTAATAAAAATAGAAATTATAAATAAATAGTTTAAATCGAGTTATAAGGAAATTATTCAACTAGTTTAGACCAGTTGTAAAAGTAGAACCCAAGGTATTTACCGACAAGCTGGTAAAACAGAAATATTATTTTAAACAATTAAATAGTGATTTAAATTAATTAAGTTAATTAATTAATTTAAAAGGGAAATGGCAGTGAAAATCAGTTAAAAGTTAACTGAGGTGCTTGATCAATAAATTCAACTGTTTTTACTTCAAATGATAATTAAATTAAACTGGTTTGAATCTCTGAATATATTTGTTAAATGCAACAAATAAATGTTTAATGTTGGTAAACGTTTGATTTGCTATAATTAAGAAAATTATCGAATTAGTTGGAGTTAATATAGTTAAGAATTATTTAATAAAGTTGTGGAAAGGGATTAATGATCCCACTTCCAGTTAACAGCAAAGTAAATTATTTTAGTGTAGTCAATTATTATTTTTATAATTAAAACAATGGCTTTTAATTGGGATTTAGTCAAGAAGTGATTGTGTGGCAATAAGGTTTGGTCAAAGTGATGATAAGCGAGGTTATAAAGGGATTTAAAAATCCGAGTGTTCAAACGAGAGTGGTAAATGTGGGTAGTAAGTGGATATGGGGATTTAAATAAAATTTTACTTAATTATGAAATTAAGCAAAGTAACTTCAAGTGAAATGAACCTTTTAAGGGAAATGGTAAATACAGTGGTAAATGGATTCTTGGAACTAAATTCCAAGATAAAAGTGGCGTTATTTGATATTTACTTAATCAAACCAATTAAGTAAATGAATTATATGGCAAGGGATTTCAAATGTAAGGAACGGTTTGCGAAACCAGTTTGAAATCGAGAAAGACAAGGAGATTTTGGTGAGGTGTTTAAGTGAAAAACTTTTATTATTCTGAGGTAAGAAGGTTATTGATCAAGGTCTGAGAGGTAACTAAAATACCCCAACTTGGTTGACTTCACTATTATCGAGGAATGGTATTAGTTTGGAGTGAGTGGAGGCGTTGAAATTGGATTTACCCTATACGAGGAATATCTAATGCAAGGCTTTGGGAAATAAATGATATTACCATATTAGTTTCAAAAGAAATAAGAATATTGACTTCAAATTATAGTAAATAGTGTTATCCAATTAGAGTTATCAAATATAGTTAATCAAAAAGAGTTCCATTGCGTACGACTGCTAGCGTAATTCGCAGGGCTGCAGATAGCCTACGGCGGTTGGATGATTCCTGAGGGAATCAGCCGTAACCATTGTGATCACTGCGATCTAGAGTCAAGCGAATAGAGTTAAGTCGAATATTAGAGTTCATTAACGATTTTGTCAAATATATTTTTTAAGAGGCCAAGTCATGCCAAGTACTGAATCAGAAAACTCATTGTGTTCACATTATCGATTTTGATAGTTAAAACACCGACTATCAAATCTGACCAATACGATTTTTGGTACGGAAAGACCGGGATCGAATTATATTCGAAAACCATTCAGACCAGCAAATACGTGAAGACGTCGATTGAAGACGGAGCAAGTGAAGACCGTGTATCTTCATAAGCGGAAGGACTAGTTGTCGAATCTCTCTGGCTTGCAACCAGAGTTATTCGGTTTGTGATTCTGTCGTGGTTGGAATCCACGGGTTGTAAGGACTACTCGCTACTGATCCATGGGGTGATTCCTATATGAGATGAAGTAGGAGAGTACCCTCGGTTCATCCTGTTCCAGGATGACTTGTATGGACGAGTGTCTGACAGAGTATTTCCAAAGGGGTCACGTACGTTGATTTATTCAAACGTACCATAGTTGATGGCGGAGAAATGGTTTTCTCTAGCCAAATAACTAGAGTATTTTTGTCGACGTCAATTAGTGATATCTGGCGGATCTGACGATGTGGCATTCAAAGTGAATGATGGCCAGATGTTCGAAGAGATGAATTCTAGCCTCAAGCCTCATCAACCGGGAAATGACAAAAATCGGGCAGGCAGCATGGCTATGTGGGTCGCTCCCATTAGGGTGTATGATCACCTATCTAGAGAAATTCCTTTTGCTTCTTTAATCTATCGATGTTGTCCCTTTACGGGAGACGGTGGTTTGAGCCCAACCGTCGGTGATATACATTCGATACACTCAAGCGAAATGAGTTGTCGGTCATGTGAGGGCCGGGTTGCAAGACGTTCTTGTTGAACCCAGTGTATTTGCCTCTAGAGATACACGTGCGGAAGGTGGTCCTATACCTTGTCAGGTTGGAAATCCAATATCCAATAAGCACCTGCGGTTTTGATTTGTATACTATATATGGGGAGCGTGAGATGCAAGCGTTCCTCTAGATTGTTATTTGCTTGTATTTAGACATTATGATAATATCAGAATAAGCTATGATTTCAAAAATGGTTTGGGTTATAGTAAGGTAAAAACTGTCCGTGTTTATGTGTGGGCTGGTCTTACTATTATCCTTTGATTTCATAAAGGTTTTTCCAAAGTTAAACAAGTGTGTGTTATGTGAATTTATCACTGATAGTATCCCGGACTGACCCGGTGTATTTGTTTTAAATCAAATGTGCTCGGGTCAGACCGAGTATGTTCCAGGTTAGGTTCGCTTGGAGTTTCAGGTGCTGGAAGCAGGCGGCTTCACCGTTAGTTATATACAGATATTATTCCGCTGTGACTGATATGTTGTACTCTGACGATTGGTATGTATACAAAGTTCTTTTATATAAGGAGATTTGGTATTATATTTTATCTGTTCCGCTGTGAGATTTGGACATAGTGTTCTTCTTCTCTCTTCTATTCTAATATTTCTTTCTTTCTTATCTCACCCACTAAATTCTTTCTCATGACAATCTGGGGGTTCGATACTTGGGTTTCTGGCAAGCGATACGGGTTTATGTATTGTTGTCGAAGACTCGAGCGTCGACCTTTTTCCCCGGGTCGTTACAAAATCGTCCGTCTGAATCAAAGATAGTTAATCGTTATTTAACGATAACCGTCCAATGTGAGTAAATCTCACTGATCTGTCCAGTTTATATTTTTATAATGTATTCTTAGAATTGACAAATGTTGGTAGACTGCTTTGTGTTGATTGTTTGGTTTAATTGCAAATTGATTGATTGGAAATATAGATAACAATATATATGTCGTTAATTATATATTGATTCTATTATCAGAATATTTCATATTGAAATGAAGTTGATGTTAATTATATTGTTTAACATCTGTGGATGCAGGGAAACAGGTTGGAGGGATCCAACTGGATTCCTCAATATTTATAATACTGTTTTTTTCATATATTGTGATATATGAGGTGATATATAATTTGTTGATTGATTATGTGTGTTTAGATGATATTGATCATGGTTATTTGGTACTTTAAATACCGTAAGAAATACCATAAGATAAAAAGGAAATTTTCAAAGTGTATATTGAAAATAAAATATTTATAAAATCAAAGGATTTTATAAAAGGAAATATTTATAAAATCAAAGAATATTATAAAAGGAATTTATTTAGAAAACAAATAGAATTATAAAAGGAACTTATTTGTAAAAAAAAAGAGAATTGAAATAGAAATATTTGTAAAACAAATAGAATCGAAAAGGAAATTGACGAGATATAAAAGAATTATGAAAAGATTGTTCAAAGTGGATAATTAAATAGAAATCTGTTTTAATAGAAAAAATGGAGAAGATTAATTTATAAATAATGTTTTATAAATTAAATAAAATATTTATCATTTGATGAATGGAATATATAAGTCTGAACTTATATAGGAAAGTAGAAATCGGTTTTAACACCGATATTTTTAATAGCTCGTGAACTCAACATTTATAAAGGGAATTATAAATGAGATTTAAGTGTTAGAAATAAAAAGGAGAATTCGTATGAATAATTCTATAAATAGAAGTATAAATAGAATTTGGAATTGGAATATTAATTTTAAATACGAAATCAAACTGAATTGATATATAAAAGAAATATTATTCACATTCGATGTGAATAATGGATTAAAATAGTTATTTTATAAATTAAAACATTTATAAAGAAAAATTAGGATTTGAAATAGAATTTAAATGGTAATTTGAATGAGATAGGAAATAGGGTTAAAATAAAATTAATTATTCGAATAGAGTTAATCGAACTAGAGTCAATCGAATATTAGTTATTCGAATAGAGTTAATCGAATTAGATCAATCGAATATTAGTGATTCGAATAGAGTAAATTGAATAGAGTTAGCCTAGTATAAGTTATTCGAAGATAGTTAAATCGAATATAAGTTATTCGAAAGAGAGTTAAATTGATTATAAGTTATTCGAAAGAGAGTTAAATCGAATATAAGTTATTCGAAAGAGAGTTAAATCGAATATAAGTATTCGAAAGAGAGTTAAACCGAATATAAGTATTCGAAAGATAGATAATCGAATATAAGTTATTGAAAGAGAGTTAAACCGAATATAAGTATTCGAAAGAGAGATAATCGAATGTAAGTTATTCGAAGAGAGTTAATTGAATATAGGTTATTCGAAGGAGAGTTAATGGAATAGAGATTACCCGGAGGAGAGTTATACGTCGAATTCAGTTATATCGAATTCGGGAAAGTACTATTTACTTCCGGTTTTTAAATGAAGATTTATTTACTAAATAAATAAATTATTATTTTTTTAAATTAAGAAATAAAAGTTATAGTTTTAAAGTTAGATATTTCGGAAGTATGGTTTATAACGTTATTGTTATAACCAATGTTTTATCAAAGAAGGAAAGTCGTAAATGAAATCCAAGAGTTTGCATAAGAAATGATTGTTAAAACTAGAGTGTTGAGCTTTATCTGTTGCAAGGTTAAGAACGTCGTTCAGTTAAGGTCTGAGAGGTAATTATACCCCAACTTGATTGACTTCGTAATTAACTAAGGAGTAGTTGAGGTTCGATGGCGAAGATTGATTAAAGATACATTAAGTAATAAGCGATTAATGGATTGAGCAGTCGTAACGATATTTATATAACGTTCGTTGAAATCCATATAAATGAGTTTTGGAAACGTTTTCCAAATAAAATCAGAGATGTTTTCTAAGCATAGAAAATGAAATGTTTTGTTGATAAGAAATCCTGGAATGATAGTGATGCGTGAGTAAGAAATGGAAATGTTTTCCAATGATTAATAACGTATATTTTCTAGATTTAGAAAATAAGAAATTATGAATATATGGAAACAAGAAATGGGTAAAAGGAATAAATTAAGGGTAAATTAATTTAAGAGATAAATGATGATTGATGATTGATCGATAGAATTTCCATTTAGAAATAATGTCGTTTTTTGCACACATGTTTTTCTTTGATAGTTAAATCACCGACTATCAAAGTTTTTGACCATTTTTCCGTCGTCAAAACGGAGAGACCGGGATCAGATTCATTATCTGAAAACCAATATGTATGGACGTTAGCATTGCGATCAAATATAATGAAGATAATTGAAGATGGAGTTATACAAGGGCTGTTCTGGCGATCCTAGGTAGCAATTGCCAAAGATGGATTTACAGAATAGTGCCTTCGGTTTGTCCAGTCCCAGGACCACCTGTATGGAAGAATGTCTGACAGAGTATATTTAATAGATCGCATAAGTTGATCTCTTCAAACGTATTTACGTTTGGTGGCAGAGGAATTCGTTTCTCTTAGCTGTATAGCCGTGGCATGTTTGGGGAAATCAATTTTTGATTTGGCGGGTATGACGATGTGACATTCAAAGTAAATAAAAGTGTGATCTATACGTTATGGCCTCTAGCCTCACAACCGAGAAATGGTATAAAATCGGGTAGGTCGCATGGCTAAGTGGTTAGCTGCTAATTAGGGTCTATTGTCACCTGATCTAGTGAAATTCCATTTACTTCTATAATCTATTTCGATGCTGTCCCTTTCGGGAAACGGTTGCTGATCCCAACCGTTGGTGATAATACATTCGGTACACTCAAGCGAAATGAGTGACCGGTCATGTTTAGCCTGGGTTGCAAGATATTCTTGTTGAACCCGGTGTATTCCTCTCTAGAGATACACTGTCGGAAGGTAGTCCCATACCTTGCCGGTTGGAATTCATTACCCAATAAGCGCCCACGGTTTTTTTATATATTATGTATGTGGAACGTGAGATGAAAGCGTTCTGCTAATGATTATTTAGTTATGGTTAATAGACATTATTACAATATCAAAAGTGTTTTGATATAAAGATTATCGTTTCTTTCAAAAGGATTTTGAATGTTAAATTAAGTGTTTTGGATTCTCATAAGGGAAAAACCCGTTCCGTGTTATACGGCATGGTCTTATGAGATATCGGTTATTTTCTCAAACTGTTTTAAATTTGTTTACTCACACCAGTCCCATGACTGACCCAGAGTTTATTTTGTTTTGTTTTCCCTAAACTCTTGGGTGCCCAAATTTGTACGGGCAGTCAAGTAGTCAGGATTTTACAGATATACTGAGAGCTTGGAGCAGGAGGCTTCAGGAATTTATAGCAATTGTTTATTCCGCTGCGTTGTAAGTGTTGTACTCTGATAAATGTTATTTGTAATGACCCGCATTTTTAGAGATATATAATTAATTTATTTAATTATATAATTGGTGATTTAGAGAAGTTAATGATCGTTTAATTAAATATTTTTGAATATTTAATAAATAATTATAATATAATAATATATTATAATGTCGAAATAGTCGGAAATAGTGAAATTCACAGTATCATGTGAATTGAATAGCATACGAGATTTGGTGGAGTTTCGATTCGAAATATAATAACGAATATATTCAATCGACGACAGTTTGAACGTATAATTATATTTTAATTAAAATCGAGCGCGTAACGACGCGGCAGTTCGCTATTTGGCGATTTGAACTTCAACTGAGTATACAGGATTCGTTTTAAGTCGGATTTCTGTGAAACAAGAAACGTGTGGAGCTGGTGGAGTATATCTTTTTAGTGGAAGAGAAAAATCTGGATTTCGTCGTGTAGATTTTGAGATATGTCCAAATCAAAATCTGAAATAGTCGCTACAGAATCGTTTATCGAACATAACGGTTTATTCGATATAACTAGAGATCGGGTTTGAATCTAGACAAGGCTCTTTAGAGACATAACGATAATTTAATTTTTAGAATTTTATGGTAATTTTTAATTAATTAAATAAGCAACTTTTTATTTAGAGTATTTGGCACCCTGTATCGACATTTCGGGGTTTCACAATATGAGTCCATCTACCGGTGTTATTACATTTTTGGGACCAGAGCACGTCACTTATTTAAATGGTATCTTTGTTTCTGTTCATAGCAGTCCCTACGTGAACAGGATATTTCATAGTACGGTACACTATGTTTTTAACTAGAAACAAACTAAACTGAATGGTTAACTGGTCAAACGAACTCAGAATTCAACGAAACAAGTTTCATACGAAACCTTAGGAAGAGGTCTAGTGAAATGTCAAGGCCTTATATTTTTAGGATTTTTTCTGGAATTGTTAGGAATTATTGCTCGGTGTTTTTCATCGATATTTTCTAAGGGATTTTCGCAAACGGAGTCGGAATTCGACGAAACCAGTCCCATTGGATCCGGAATGATTTGTTATGCTAGGTTCAACTTAGTTTATTAAAAAAAGGGGTTATATAAGGTTCCGTTTTGACGAAAAACTCCTTGACAAATTCATAGAATTAAATAATAATATATGGTCCAAATTCATCCCTTATAAATAGGATGCGCACCCTTCTGTAAACCTAATGCCTTCTACTGTTTTGCACGAGCAAAACACACGGCCGCCAGTAATGCTCATTCCTCAAAACGTGAAGAAACTCCTCTCCAAAAATCAAAGTAAAATCAAAACAAAAGCAACAAATCCCCAAACACGTATATTTGGATCCATTGAGGGTTTAGCTTCATCCGTATGTGCTTTTTGTTGAGATCGAACCTACTGTAGTTCGATGCTTGTGTAGCAGCGATGTCTAGGGTTAAAGCTCGAGCGGGATAGTGGACTGGAGATCGGAATTTGCAGCTGAGATGAGGGGGGGGGGGGGGGGTTTCGCATGTTCCTTGATGAGTTCGGTCGGTGTTCATGGTGCGGATTTCTGGAAGCGTACAGGAGTGAATGGTGCGCTCTCTTTTTCTGTGCGGTAGTGAAACAGCAGTTGAAGGGGAAGTGAGTTTGTGTGTGATTTACAAAGTGAAGGGGTTTTCCTGAAGAAATACATGGTGTGGTTTGAACTGTTTATGCTGAAGTGGATGTGCTGTAGTGAAGACGTGAAGAAACTCAAGAAGAGAATGTGGACAGGAGTAGTGTTGGGCGTTGGTATAAAATGGGTAGTGTCCTGTTGATCCCTAGCGTGAACGACGAAGTTAATAAAGTCGGACGGCGTCTGAAAGCGAATGTTAGTCGACCTACCCAACTCTTGAAAACAAAAATAGCAAACAATCAGGTCCGATAGGATCATATAGACCGACGATGCATTCTGGAACTGGTCAGGACTATCGACGCAAACCGTTATTCAACGGTTAACGCGCCAATGTGAGTAAATCTCACTAACTCTGTTCAGTTTATATTTGTATAAACTGTACTTTATTTTTAATGATTGATTGCCGTGTATTGATTGTTAAATTGGACTGTTAAATAGATTTGATTGAAAACGTAGATATAGTTATATATAGAAAACCGTCAATCAAATATGGATTCTGATTATCAGTATATTTCATGTTGGGATGAAATTGATGTTATCAATATTGTCTAACATCTGTGATGCAGGGAAACAGGTTGGAGGAATCCGACTGGATTCCTCAACAGTTATTGTATTATTTTTCATATATTTTGATATATGATGTGAATTATAACCTGTTGTTGATTGTGTGTGTATGGACGATGTTGAACATCGTGAGTTGATATGATTGAATACCATGACATACCGGAATATGGATAAGGAGATTTTCAAAGTGATATTGAAAACATAGATATTTATAAATTTAAATATTTATAAATAAGGAATATTTATAAATTGGAATATTTATAAATAGGAGATAATTTAAAAAGGGAAATAAATTCAAAACATTTCTTTTTGAATGGAAAGGCCTGTGTGGCGAGTTTGGGGATTTTTCCCGATGCTCCCGATACAAAGGAGGTTATGGCGAATTTTCCCGGGAATTTAAGGAGTTAGAACATTTCAAGAATAAATTTGAAAAGGAAATATTTGTAAACCATTTACAAATAGAATTGAAAAGGAAACGTTATAAAAAGGAAATCATTTTTAAAGTGTAGAACCGTTATTTAAAAGTAAATCTTTTCAAATGAATAAAACGTTGTTAAAAAGGAGAAATCGAATATGGTATTCGAAGTTAGTTAATCGAATATGGTATTCGAAAGTTAGTTAATCGAATATAGACATTCGAAAGGAGTTGAATCGAATATGGTATTCGAAGTTAGTTAATCGAATATGGTATTCGAAAGTTAGTTAATCGAATATAGACATTCGAAAGGAGTTAATTGAATATGGTATTCGAAAGTTAGTTAATCGAATATAGACATTCGAAAGGAGTTATCGAAGTTAGTTAATCGAATATGGTATTCGAAAGTTAGTTAATCGAATATAGACATTCGAAAGGAGTTGAATCGAATATGGTATTCGAAGTTAGTTAATTGAATATGGTATTCGAAAGTTAGTTAATCGAATATAGACATTCGAAAGGAGTTAATCGAATATGGTATTCGAAGTTAGTTAATCGAATATGGTATTCGAAAGTTAGTTAATCGAATAGGTTATTCGAAAGGGGTTAGTTAACTCGAGTTAGTCAAATAGAGTTAACCAGTTAGAGTTAATCAGTTAGAGTTAACCAGTTGGAGTTAATTAGTTAGAGTTAATTGATTAGAGTTAAAACGGACTAGAGTTAATCAAATATGGTTATTTGAGACAGAGTTAGTCAAACATAGTATTCAGGATAAGTTGCCATCTTGTACGACTGCTAGCGTAATTCGCAGGGCTGTAAATAGCCTAAGGCGGTCGGATGTTTCCTGAGGGAATCAGGCGTAACCATTGTGATCGTTGCGATCTAGAGTCAAGCGAATGAAGTTAAATAGAGTTGTCGAATAGTAGTTGTTCGAATGGAGTTAAATAGAGTCAGTCGAATATAGTTTATTCGAATAGAGTTGAATAGAGTTAATCGAATAGTAGTTATTCGAATAGAGTTAAATGGAGTTAAATCGAATATTAATTATTCGATAGGAGTAAATCAAGTTGAGTTAAATAAACCAAGTTAGTCGAGCCTAGTTAATTGAATCGAATTGGTCGAACCAAGTAAGATAAGTTAGTCGAGTTTAGTTAGTTAAGTTAAATAAATCGATGTTAGTTTCATCGAAAGGAGTTACCGATGTTAGTTTCATCGAAAGGAGTTATCGATGTTAGTTTCATCGAAAGGAGTTATCGATGTTAGTTTCATCAAAGGGAGTATCGATTAGTTAAATCAAAAGGAGTTATCGAATTTATTATTCGAAAAGGAGTTATCGATTTGTTAAATCGAAAGGGAAGATTATCGAATATCGTTTATTCGAGAGGAATTTTCGAATGTAGTTTATTCGAAGGAGTTATCAATTATAGTTTGATCGAAGTGAGATTTTCAAATATGAGATATTTGAAAAGGAAGAGTTATCGAATATTAGTTATTCGAAGAGAGATTATCGAATATCGTTTATTCGAGAAGGAGTTAATCGAATATAGGTTATTCGAAGAAGAGTTAATCAAATAGAGATTTCTCGAAGAGAGTTAATCGGCAAATTCGATTATATCGAATTCGGGAAAGTACTTATACTTTCCAGTGTTTAAATAAAGATTTATTTATTTATTTATAAATAAATAAGTGTTAGGTTAATTATTCACTAATAAGAATAGAAGTTATAATTTAAGTTAGATAATTCGAAAGTAGGGATTATAACGTTATCGTTATAACCAATGTTTTAAATATAGAAGTGGATTAGTAAAATTGGATCCGAGAAAGGCGTAAAGAAGTTGTTAAAGACTAAAAGATAAACTTTGACCATTTCGAAGTTATAACGTTATTCAGTTAAGGTCTGAGAGGTAACTATACCCCAACTTGATTGACTGCCTTCTTAACTAAGAAATGGTAAGGTTTGATCGTAAAGAAGTTTTGGAAATGTTTTCCAAACGAGAATCAGAAATGTTTTCTGATAAAAGAAAATAAGAATTTAGAATATAGGGAAACAGGAGATAAGTAAATAAATGAACTAAAGAGATTAATGTTAAATGATGTTTGTTCGATATAAATTTCCATCTGGGAATAATATCGTTGTTTGCACACTTGTTTTTTTTCTTTGATAGTTAACTCACAGACTATCGAAGTTTTGACCATTTTAACGTTGTTAATATGGAGAGACCGGTTGGATTATTATCCATAGAACCAATCTGTATTGGCATAAGCGTTGCGAATCATATATGCCAAAGATAATTGAAGACGGAGAAAAATGCAAGGGCTATCCTGTTTACAGAATAGTGCCTTCGGTTTGTCCAGTCCCAGGACAACTAGTATGGACGAAGGTCTGACAAAGTATATCCAATGGATCGCGTAAGTTGATCTGTTCAAACGTATTCACGTTTGGTGGCGGAGGAATTCGTTTCTCTTAGCTGTATACCCGTGTTATTTTTGGATAAGTCAATTTGTGATTTGGCGGGTATGACGATGTGACATTTCTAAGTGAATGAAGATGGATGTCTGACATAGTATTTCCAGACGGTCACGTACATTGATTTCTTCAACTATACCAAGAGTGGAAGCGGAGAAGGAAACTTCTTTTAGCTGACACATAATGTATGGTTGTAGATGTCAATTAGTGATTCTGATGGATCTGACAATGTGGCATTCGAAGTGAATCTGATGTGATGATAAAGCGTAGCTTCTAGCCTCATCATCCGGTAAATGACAGAAATCGGGCAGGCAGCATGGCTAAGTCGGTCGCACCGAAGTAGGGTGTATAATCACCTATCTAGAGAATATTCATTTGTTTCTTAAATCTATCAATGCTGTCCCATATATATACGGGAACGGTTGCTGATCCCAACCGTTGGTGATTTACATTCGATACACTCAAGCGAAATGAGTGGTCGGTCATGTGTGGCTGAGTTGCAAGATGTTCTTGTTGAACTCCAGTGTATCGTTCCTAGAGTACACTGACCGGAAGGTGATTCCATACCTTGTCATAGTTGGAAATCCATTACCCAATACGTGCTTGCGGTTTTGATTGTACACTATATATGTAGAACGTGAGATGCAAGCGTTTCTGCTAGTTGATATCTATTTGTACATAGACATTATTATAATATCAAAAGGTTTTTGATATAAAGATATTTTGGATTCTCATAAGGGAAAAACCCGTTCCGTTCTGCGGCGTGGTCTTATGAGATATCGTTTACTTGTTCATATACTTGTTTTAAACTGTTTTACTCATACCAGTCCCATGACTGACCCGGAGTTTATTTGTTTTGTTTCCCCTAAACTCTTGGGTGCCTAATTTTGTACGGGCAGTCAAGTAGTCAGGAATTTACAGATATACTGGAAGAGCGTGGAGCAGGAGGCTTCAAGATCATATAGCTATAGTTATTTCCGCTGTGTTGTAAGTGCTGTACTCTGATAAGTGCTATTGTATACATAACTGTTATATTTCAAAGATATGTTATCTATTATATGTTATTCGTTCCGTTGTGAGGTTCATGTTACTCTGATGTTGTGTTCTTCTTCTTCTTCTTCTATTCTATAAGTTCTATCTTATCTATTCTCACCTTCTAATTTCTTTCATTAACAACCGCGATTTTTCGATGTTTTGGTTATCGACGTCGAGCTTACGTCGATAACCAAAGCCGCTGAAAATCCGGGTCGTTACAGTTGGTATCAGAACTTAAGTTAAGAATTACCTTGGCTCTGTGGCGTGACTCGGTAGAGATAGGGTTAGTAATACCCTAGATTGAGTTTGAGTGTATATATACGAGTGCGTATTTGTATTTGATATAAAAATGGTTTTATATTGTGAAGATTCATTGGCTGAGTTGTTTATGAGTTCTGGTCGATCAGTTTGATCCACTGTATCGGTAGGAGTAAATAAACACTTGAATACGATGGACCGACACAGTATGTATACGTGATATATTATCATATATAGGATATATTTGTTGCTATTATAATCGAGTAAGATTATAACATGTGAAATGGTTATATGTAACCAATCAGAAATCATATAAGTAAAGTATATGAAATTAAGATGAATTAAATATGAATTTAAATCAGATTTGGAATTAAAATACGGAAATTTTAAGTTCCTGGGAGATTTTGAAATGTTTTCAAAATGGAAGTATTTAGTAATGGTTTTGAAAATGATATAGTATTGAAATCACTTGGGTCGCTGGAAAATAATTCCGATGATGACTGCGCAGTATCATCGGTGTGATTTTCGAGTTCTAAGTGGTGGATTACTACCAGAGATTTTGATTTGAATTGTTTTGAGAAAACAAGTTTAGAAAATTCAAAGGTTTTGAATTGGCAGTATGATTTCAAATTGATTTGAAATAAAATCGGGAATTTAAGTTCTAGAAATTAAAATTTAACTAATAAAGTTAAATAAAATGAGATGGTAAAAATAAATTGAAATTTAACTTGAACATAGTTAAATAGAATTGAATTGGATTAGAGAATAATCTGTTATGGAATTGGGTTGATGAGTCAATAATTTGGAATTTGATATTGGGGTTCGAATGAAATTCGATTTGGATTGGAGGATATGAACTGATTGGAATTCAATTGAGATAACACTGGTATATGCTGAGTTGATAGCATATGGAAGTGAAAGAGTTGATATGCCCGACAAAAAGGTACCAGTTTATATTATATATGGATATGAGATTTATGAGCCGAATTGGCAAGACGTTTGGCTGTTTGATTTTCTTTTGGGTTGAAGAAGGCCCAGAGAGGCGAGTTGGAGTTTGAGATATTGACCAGTACAAAGGAGGTGCTGGCGGAATTTTTCGAAAAGTTAAGGTGTTAGAAAATTTTCAGGATTTTTGAAAATTTAGTTAGTCGGAATAAATTAATATTTTAGTCGATATTAATTGGTTCAGTTGAAACCGGAGATAAGAGGTAAACAGATAAA